>JBAMMX010000008.1:11254976-12674976 GCA_037126225.1 Dillenia turbinata
GATCTCGTACATGGGTCCGCTGGTGGAGGTCGTGAGGTATTTGAACATCTATCCCTGTCTTTCATTCCCAGCGCGACGTTTTGTATTCGTCTTGGTTTCTACTTTAAGGTTTTCGTATTAGTTTTGATTGATTTTGGGGGCCCTCTTTCATTGAGGCTGGGTCACAGCTCCAAAGATTCTACCACGATTGATGTAGCTCAAATCCGTTGGGAGTCTTCTTGGAGGTTATTCTATAAGCGAATCTCAAGACAAACATTGGATGCGGTTCTTCTTTATGATTCTGGCAGATGTCTCCTTCCGGTGCTTCTAGATGCCAGCCAAGCGCCTTTCCTTGAACCTGAAGATCTCGGATCTCCTTTGTCATTCTCGTTTTTTTCATTCTCCTTCCCCGTATTGTGAAACCACGTCATAGCAACTGTGGATAGACTTTTGGTAGAGGCAGAGATATTCTTTGTTGTCGAGCTTGTTCTTTGGATGAAATGGGAACCAAATTGCCCAGCCTCTCTTCTTTTGAGCGACGGGGAATGGAGTTGGTTGATTCCGTGTCGGTTGTAAATGCTTATCTTCTCAATGAGATCTCTGAGAATAAGGAGAATGCGGCAAGAATGCTCTTGAAGAGAAGCGATCGATTTTTCCTGGAATTGACGAGAAGGTCAAGGGCTCGATCGCACGGCCCACTTCTTTGAGAAGAGGCGGCTGAGATCGGAGGAGTACGAGCTTCCCCTAGAACACTTTGAAATGGGAAGGGAGCAAACTGAGTGAGTCTTGATGACTCTTAATTCCCTAGGGTAAATGTGCGGGCCAGGGACCCTTTGGGGCAGTAGGAGTACTCCGGTCGGGGTTCACGAGAACAGAAGAGGCACTCGATGTACATACTTCTGTTCTTGTTCTAGGAGAATCATTGGAACGATCTCCTCCCAGGGTCCCCAATGTCTTTTTAAGATATAGGGGGATGAGTACGCATCCCACCGCCTATTCCGGTTGAGTCTCTCACAAGAGGAGGATGATTTCGGCGAAGAAGGATCGGTGGCGATGCACATTATGTTGGGGGTCGTCGATTTAACCGTCATTCCCAAGTGGCATTGCAGTTGGCGAGCAGGTTCTAATTTTCTTCGAACCTCGCCCTTTGAATGATGCCTGAATTACGTTGACAAGGTGATTCACTTTCTTTGCCTTTTGGTAGTGTTTTCTTTGCTTAAACTATGTTTGGCTTTGTTATCTCTTAGTTCTAACAAATATTTTTCTTCCAGTCTCGGCCTTGACCGAGCTTCAAGAAATGGAGAGAAAACACGATGAACAAGTTCTCCGTTTTGGCAGTCAAGTGCTAGTTTTGAAGGACACTCTGGAAAACCGGGAGAAAACATCGGAAGAGAAAGATAGCCCAGTCCCAAACGTCTTGAGCGGATCGAGGATTCGGCTCGAAGAACGTTATGAAAACTAAGTGGAGGCGCATGTGCGAGGAGGCAAGGTTAACGAACCCAAACGTTAGCTCGTTTATAGGAGAATCTCTTCAAAGAAATCCCTTGAACAAGAGATGGCGATCTCGAGGCACTCACATGCTAAAGGAAATCTTGCCAACATCCGGCTTTCCCGACTTAGGTTGTGAGCGTACGAGGTGTGCGAAGGGAGACCGTCCTCCGACACTGGGGGCTCGGTAAGAAGGCTACTCGCCTGGCATCATATTTCTACGAGAAAATTGCACTAATCGGGCGTATATATAAGAATTAGGGTTGGTTTGGAATAACTAACCCCGAATCAACTTGGCATCGGAACCAATAGGATATGTTAATACTAGGTTAGATATGACCCGTATCTAACCCCTTAAAAATGGAGGAACCCCCCCTAACATGTTTTCGATTTCATGACTCCATCAACTCTCACATGCATTGAGGACTTTCAAAATCAGATTTACTTGGGGATATTTTCAAAATCAGTTTCTCAAACTTAGCTCTAACCAAGAGCTCTGATATTCAACCGAGTTCATTGGCACCCCGACCCACTCCGAGCCGGGCACGCCAGCTTGCCCTGGCACCCTGATGCAGCGTGCACGTCCCTCATCGAACATAGTTGTCAACATTCACAAAATCCAGTTTCAAATTTTGAGATCCCCATGTGATAAAAATAGTACATGTATGCCTTAATGCAAATTAAAACAAGTGAGAGTTAACCTTATACAGATAAGAAAAATTATAAATACGATCATTCCAATTTAAACAAATACAATGGTCATCCTAACTTCCTCAAATGATACAATAACCTCAATATATATAGCGGAAGAGCGGGTAGTCATACCCCAGCCCAATAGGTCTCTAAGAATATCCAATACAACAATGCGCACAAATCTCTCGGTTCCGAGTCTACACAGAGGGAAATATAAGGGGTGAGTACCGTAGAGAGGGGGTTGGTAGTACGACAAGTCGGGGGGATGACATGCTACAATTAATTTTTGGGTGAATTAGGAGTGTCAAAATTATGTCCCAATAAATCCATTGTATGCAAAAATATTATGACATCTCAATAAATCATTCACGGCATACGTATCAAATCAAATATGCATCCAATATGCATGTCCGTCATATCATGTAGAGCCGGCCAAAAATATCCCGGCAAAGGCCAACCATGGCCAAGAAGGGCAATGTTGGGGTTTTCACGTTGTAAGTAATAAAATAAGGCTCTCCACCCCAACGTTGGCCACGAACTACTCCAACTAGCCTGTATATATATATCGCACACGTATCAAGGATCAAGCGTGTATGGAAACCACGGTGCTAGACCTACCAAGGTCCTCCCGAAGTGGTTCAACCGACGACCGTCCGTACAATATGTATGACAATCTGGCGAATACCCCTGCGAGGCATATCCGGGGCACAATAGGTGCCTCTACCAAATGTCCTTCGTAGCTACGGAATGTCATAGGAAGCATATCATCATCATCACAGTATCCACAAAGGCATCCAGCCCAAATCACATATCTCAAGCCAAATCTCAAGTCATAACATGTCAAAATCATGTGTCAATATGCAATGGAAGCATAAAATCATGTGGATATATCAAAGTGTGGCACAATCATCAAGTGTCAAAATCATGGATGCATATCGATATAAACAAGTTGGGACACTCTATATATCACAAAACATTTTCATAAATCCAGGGAAATAGGTCAATCATACCATTTTAAATCATGCCTTTGAAAGCTTTTTAAAACACGGTATCAATTAAAAGTAGATGTCAAGTCCTACTCACTGTTAGGGGAGGATAACGTACTCCCCAATTTCTCCACAAAGCATAAATCAAGTGTTCCTCCGTTCAACTCAAATAACTCTTAGGGAGACAAACAGTTTGCAGATTTTTAACCTGCAGTTATGGAAAACAGACTATAACTTTGCCCATAACAGTCCAAATCAGATGATTCTTATCTCATTTTAAATCTAAGAGATATAACTATAACTTTCATTTTGCACACTTCCTCAGATTCAAATCACAGAATTCCCGGTAAGCCTCATTTTGTTACAATCATATTTAAGTTTTGGATTCTGTCCAGTTTTTGTTCAGAAGCTATAACTTTCATTCTACTCACCAAAGTATAATGAAATTTTAACATGTTATAGCTAAGATGTAGATCTAAAACTTTCGTGTTTTGAGTTTTATCCAAATATGCCTGGAAAGGGTTCAACAAAATTCATGAACAGGACTGATACGTTTTAGTGAAACATAAAGTTTCTGTCAACATAGTTTTAAGGAAAATTGTATAACATTCAATTTCCTTTTGCGAAATGGCTGAAATTTTTATATGTTATAGGCAAGAAGTATATCTATAACTTTCATGTTTTGTGTTTCTTCAAACTAATACTGGAGAGGGTCGTTTTTACTCACTACTGTCAAGGTTCGAAACAGAACACTTCTATGTCGAGTTTCAGGAAAAGTGCCATAACTTTTGGCACAGACATCAGATTTTGGTGATTCTTATCTCGTTGGAAAGATAAGACTTTGATCTACAATTCATATAACTAGCACATTTTCAAATTCTGGCTCTAAGATGCCTTAAAACAGAGATGAAGTCACGGACAGAAATAAAATTTAAAGTGAGACAGGGTAAAATTTCTTACCTCACTTTCTTGGTCTTCCTCTCTTGCTTCTCTCCTTGTTCTCACGAATTGGGAAGAATGAACAAGCATTCTAAGGCCTTCTTCTTTTATTATTGTGTTAATAACTCACCACCCTAGGATCAAATCTCCAATTAATCTAAACCATAGGATCATTTTGACTATTGCATGTGTTCTTATTGGTTTTCATGTGCATGTGTTCTCATTGGCCCACCTTGCCTTTCTCATCTCCATTTGGCCAACACTTGTCCTCCTCACTATAACACTTGTTCAATACAAGAATACACTTGTCACATTTCATTTAAGTTTTGTTAATTGTTAACAAGTCCTTTGACTTATAAAAATTCTAATTTGACCCCTTAAAATTTTCATAATTACACACTAGGCCCAAAATCTTATATTAGACCTAATTAAATTTATTTAATGTGAAATTAAGGTTTTGAATCTCTTTGAGTCAAAATTGATCCGATTTGTATTTTACCGTCAAAAATTTAAGGTTGATTTACCAGGAAAATTTTCTTAGTGAAAATTCATGAACATAGTAGTAGAAACATCATATATATATATATATATATATATATATATGAAATGGAATTCACTATAGAATACACCGAGAGTCGGTGTTACAATTATGATGTCGTGCCCGATCGGTTGAGCTAGGGTGTTCAAGATCTGACGTTCGAATGGAAATTTCCAAGGTTAGGGGTGTATCCACCAGTTCGGAGAGTTTCATCCCAATGCATTCGTTCGAAAGATCTGGACGATTAAGATCCGTCAGTCAATTAAAAACTTTAGAAGTTAGAGCTGTGTCCGCCCGTTCAGGGAGTTACATCCCAATTTAGTGACACATTCGTTCGGAGGATCTGATCGACTGAGACCCGTCAGTCGATTGAAAACGTTAGAAGTTAGGGCCCTGTCCGCCCGTTCGGGGAGTTACACCCAATTTAGTGACATATCCATTTGGAGGATTTGGGCGATTGAAACCCGTCGGTCGATTAAAAACTTTAGAAATTAGGACCGTGTCCGCCCGTTCGTAGAGTTACATTCCAATTTAGTGATACATTCGTTCGGAAGATCTGGGCGACTGAAACCCGTCGGTCGATTAAAAACTTTAGAAGTTAGGGTCGTGTCCGCCCATTCGGGGAGTTACATTCCAATTTAGTGACACATTCGTTTGGAAGATCTGGGCCCTTGAGCCCCGTCGGTCGATTAAAAACTTTAGAAATTAGGATTATGTCTGCCCATTCGGGGAGTTACATCCCAATTTAGTGGCATATTCGTTTGGAGAATCTGGGCGACTGAGCCCCGTCGGTCGATTAAAAACTTTAGAAGTTAGGATCGTGTCCGCCCGTTCGGAGAGTTACATCCCAATTTAGTAACACATTCGCTCGGAGGATCTGGGCGATTAAGACCCGTCGGTCGATTAAAAAATTTAGAAGTTAGGATCATGTCCGCCCGTTCGGGGAGTTATATCCCGATTTAATGACACATTCATTCGGAATATCTGGGCGATTGAGACCCGTCGATTGATTAAAAACTTTAGAAGTTAGGGTCGTGTCCGCCCGTTCGGGGAGTTACATCCTGATTTAGCGACATATTCGTTCGGAATATCTGGACGACTGAGATCCGTCGGTCGATTAAAAACTTTAGAAGTTAGGGCCATGTCCGCCCGTTCGGGGAGTTACATCCCAATTTAGTGATACATTCATTCGAAAAATCTTGCGACTAAGACCTGTCGGTCGATTAAAAACTTTAGAAGTTAGGGTCGTATCCGCCCGTTCAGAGAGTTACATCTCAATTTAGTGACACATTCGTTAGGAGGATTTGAGTGACTGAGACCCATCGGTCGATTAAAAACTTTAAAAGTTAGGGTCGTGTCCGTCCGTTCGAGGAGTTATTTCAATTTAGTGACACATTCATTCAAAGGATCTTGGCGACTGAGACCCGTCGGTTAATTAAAACTTTATGAGTTAGGAGAGATGCTCTCTTAATAAGCCATTAAGAATATCATGCTGCGTGCTATCAAAAAGTAACAGGAGAACGCTGAAATCTTTATTAAGGGAAACGTGCAGGAAACTCCTGGTCATAGGCTGGACAAATGCTAGTGGGAACATAGGGCTCATGCCAGTTATTTTCGCCACAAATCTAAAGGATCGTCCTTCTTGATTCATCATGTGGCAACCTGGGACCCGGTCTATCAGGCAGCTCATTTTCTCGCAGTGTATTACGCCTGTCGGGGGAAGGTTGGTTCCTTCCATCCATGCTAATGAACTTCTGCAGTTTACCACTGCGAACCAAAAACTCCAACTTGTCCTTGACACTTTTGCACTCGTCGGTCGTGTGACCATAATCCCGATGAAAATGACAGTATTTGGATTTGACCTTCTTAGGATCTTCTTCTAAGAGACGAGGAGGCCATCTGACGTATGATTTGCTTTTTATCTGATATAAAACCCGACTCGGGATTTTGTTCAGTAGAGTGTAAACACTGAATCTTCATGAGGGTAGAACCCCTGGTTTGCTAGGCTTCGGAGAGAGCTGGCGAGGCGATCAACTGCGTTCCTTTCTGCTAGGACGATTCCTTCATCGGTCAAATGTCTTTGCTTCTTCTGCCGCAATGTACTTCTTCGCTCGGAAGTAAAATTCTTGAATGGTTGTCGGGGGTTTTTTTCGTAATAGAGACCTTCATGTTGGAGGAATGCAACCGCGTTGAGAGGATAGCCAACGCGATATTCCGTCCAGAGTGGGGACGTTCAGCATCTCTGTTTTAAATCTTTCCAGAAAATCCCTCAAATACTCTTCTCCTCGTTGTCGCAATGATAGCAAGGAAGTAGATTTCCGCTTGGCTCCCTGACTGATTATAAAATAAGTCTCAAACTGCTGTCGGAGCTAGGCAAAACTCTTGACACTGAACGACGGGAGGGAGATAAACCATGACATGGCATTACCCTTGAGAGTAGTGGGAAAGTGCTTACATATCGCTGTATCTGATAGATCTTTGGATATCATAACTGTTATGAAGTGGGCGGCATAGTCACGAGGGTCAGTTGTTCCATCATATCTCTCGATGGGAGGTAGAAGGACATCCCTTAGCAGTGGTTCTGAGGAGATCTTCGAGTCGAAGGGCGATTCGCCCAGGGGGTGTAGGGGATCATCTTCACTCTTGGCACCCACCTTTTTAAGGTCGATCGCCATGACTTGTTCGACTTGCTTTTTCAGATCTTCGGGGTCATACTGGGAGATTGTTGAGGGTTCGTGATCAACAAGAAGTCCTCGTCTCGGTGGTCACTCATATTAAATCCACTACAGACGAGTGGTCGTCTAGCCCGAGAGCTCGACTGAGTCCCTCCAATTATTTACTCAGTCTTTGGAGTTTCGACTCCAATCTTTCCATTTGGGGCTGGTTCACCTGTTCTGACGCTAGGGCCATGACCGGCTATTCCCGGGCTGCGAGTTGTAGGACTTGCTCCGGACAAGACGGCCGAGGCAAAAGCATATGATCATGATTCAAATGATTAGGTGCCCAGGTGACAATAAATTCAGTGGGTACAGGGGTGTACCCTTCCACAGCGAGGGCGATTCTTAAGGATGCTCTAGTTCTCAAAGGCATGGTTGTCAGACATGAAAATTGTTCTACTCTGTTTCCCACGAATGACATCAATTTGTTAGAGATGAATTATGACTCCACAGATACCGGCTCCTTGTAGACTCGAGCGGTTGTCATCAAAGGGATGTAATACCTATAAAAGACTGACGGAGTGTATTCCGACGGAAAGACTTCAATACTCAAGTCAAAAAGAGCGATTTTCGAATGAAAGGAATAAACCGAGAAATTGAGGGAGTGATTACCTGTTATTAGAGTGCCCAATGTATAAGAGCCAGAGAGTGTACCTGACTTGAAGGGTTTTGAAATATTTTATACTTATGAGGATCATGCGCCGTCGAGATGCTTCAACCCTACTTTCCTTATCGAGTCAATCTGAAAATTTCAGAAATTCAATATTTCGAACTGATTATGATTCTCATCCTTTGGGAAATTTTTGCATTCTAGAGAAATCATTTCCTTAACTGGAAGATCACTAAAGATGCTGCTCTCAATAGGAAACAGTAGTTAATAGGATATTTTGATCTTCTTTTAGAATCGTTTAAGTCGTTAACTATCGATCGGTCGTTCGGTCGATGAAGGATCTTCAGGGCTTGTCTGATCGATGGACCAACGGATAGATACGACCGGGCTATAATCCCCGCTTGAGGATTACATCGATGGCAGTAGACTGAGACCCTATCGTTTAGAAAATTTGGACGATTGAGACCCTTCGATGGATAATCATAGAAAATATTCAGGTATCGATTGGTCATTGTCTCTTACCGGCTTTCCAAAAGTTGACCCTTCTGGGCCATGGACCATGTCCTATTAAATTGATATTCGGATTTCGTTTGATTAATCCGATTTGAATATTATGGGATCTATTAATGGGTTAACTATTTTAAATTTTTTTTCTTTATTTATAGAGTTTGAATTTAAAATTTTTAATTAAAAACATAGATTGATCGATTACTTAAATTAAAGGGTTCAGTGGAGGGACAGGCCTTATGTGAAAACTGCACGGGGTATTCATCCCAACTGTCCGTTCACGGACCTTGGGCCTGAATTTAAGGCTTCCGTGGGCTAAGATTTAGACTTTTGCTTCGAGCGACCAAAAGATGACAAAAATCGAAATAAAATTTCAACTAACAATTTTTATGTCAAAATTAAAAACAAAATAAAATTTTGATTCGGCTGCTCAAATTATTATTATTATTATTATTATTATTATTCACTTTTTTGGGTGGAGGAAATTTCAACTAACAATTTTTATGTCAAAATTAAAAACAAAATAAAATTTTGATTCGGCTGCTCATATTATTATTATTATTATTATTCACCTTTTTGGTTGGGGGGTGTTAATTCCAATATTTTTTTTTAATTATTAAAAACAAAATAAAATTTTGATTCGGCTGCTCATATTATTATTATTATTATTATTATTATTATTATTATTATTATTATTATTATTATTATTATTATTATTATTATTATTATTCACTTTTTTGGGTGGAGGAAGGGAACCAAACCCAGTTTGGAAAAAGTGTTCGGAACTTGTGGGTGATAACTGGGTTCGAATCCTTCAAGAAGAACACGGTTCACGGGTTTGACTTTCGATACGATTCTTGTTTTTCTTTCTTTTAAGAATATATTTTTTATTTTCTAAATTTTTTATTTTCCTTTTTTCCTTTATCTATTCTTTTAAACCACTAAAGACCAAAATTAGCTCAAGGCAAGAAATTTTTATATTGGCTTTTTTTAATGCAAGAAATTTATAATAAATTGATAAGTTAAATCTTTTTACAGAAAATTTTGAATTTTACTTTGAAAATCTTATATTTTTATTAAAAATTTTATTTTTATTTAAAAAATATTATACATGATAGTTGAATTAAATTGTATGTGAAAGAATATTCTATTCTCCATTGTATTAATCAAACTAGATGAATAAATAAAATATATTAAAAATAAATTTAAATGTATATGGCTTTCAAAAGCTTTTTGTTCTTTTATTTATTTATTTATTAACTCTTCCCAGGGAAAATTAGCATCCCAAGGGACAGCTATCTAGTGATCATAATTTTCTTTCCTCAATCTTAAAATCTAGAATTTAAATTATTATGTAACTGAAAAAAAAAATGTTGAATGAGCTAAACACTCTAAAAGAATCGAGTTTATATTATATTGCCGGAATTAAAAGGGGTCATGAAATTTTTAAGAAAAGATTTTCTTTAAAAAAAAAAAAGAAGTGGAAATTGAAATTCTTGGACGCTTGCGGGTTAAGTTAACAAAACTAAAACGGAAAAATGAAAATCACTCCCTTGTAAGATTAGATTAGTGAGCTGCTCCCGTAGTTTTAAAATTGACAAAAAGAAATTCCCACCACTTCTTCTTCTTCTTCAATTCTTTTCTTTCCCATTCCATAAGAAATGTTAAGGCAGCAAATCCCAATTTCTTTAATTCTATCTATAAATTCTTTTGAAAAATCAATTTTAAATTAGGTTCCAATTTATTTCATTTGAAAATTTTCATCATACCTCATTTTTTTTTTTAAAAAAAATGTTTCTAAAGTTTTAATTCCACCACAATTAACAAGATTCAAAGAATCTTCAGACTCTTTCTTTACATACACAAAACTTTTTTTTTTTTAATTTTAAACTCACTTAAGTTGAAAATTTATTCAAATGAAAAAATTTTCAAATTCTCAAATTGATGAATTTAATCTCATATCAAAAAATTTTTATTTAAACTTAAAAAATCACTCACCAATATGATAAAACTGGTTTGAGCAGATTAAATCTATTGATTAACCCTACTTTAAAATCTAAAAAAGATGACATTTTAAGCATTTGCATGGTCACCGGAATCAGAATCAACGAATGAATCAAGTGATTCGGAAAATATTCAAATTAAAATTGATTTGGAACATTGGTCTTATTACCAAAAAAGGTAATAATCAGGTACATTTCAAGAAACATCACTACTATTGCTCATGCTTTGCATTCTATTTTTGATGTCGTATGATAATTTTGCTTTCTTTAATTTTGATTTTTCACATTAAAAGCTTAAGTTGTTTTGATTTTGATTGTATATGATGAATTTTTATTTATGTATGGAATTTGTGATATCAATGAAGAAGAAAAAAGGGAACAAGGAAGAGTAGGAGCAAAAAAGGATAAAAAAAAAAAGATAGGGAAAAAAGAATGAGAGAGTTGAGATCGAAAAAGGTTTTTTTTTTTTTTTTTATTCGAAGACATGAACATTTTCACTTATTTTTATTTTAAAATTGCTAATAGTAAGGTTAATTTGTTAAAAAAGGGCTTTTAATCAATTTTGGAAATAGGAGCGACTCGCCAATGATATAAATCCTAAATTTTGAAATCATTTAAGGTAAACTTACGAGTCTTGCTAACCCAGGGGATACAAAAATCAAAACCAATGGCAGAATATTCGAAGGATTAGCCTACCAGAGGGCTTTTTCATTTCTAAACAAGTCTCACTTGCCTTTGAAACCAAGTGGCCTGCCATTATAAATATATTGTTCACCTGCCACCAGAGATCTATCTTTCCCCGTTTTCTAGAACTCTCTCTCTCTCTCTCTCTCTCTCTACACTCGCAAAAGCCCATTTATTTTCATCGTGAGTATCAATTCGTCTGATCTTTTAGCATTCGGAAGAGCAACCCCTTTTTGATTAATTGTGGTTGATTAGTATTTCTGATTTTTGTTGAATTTATTTGGAATAGAGGAATGGCAACAAAGAGGAGTGTAGGAGATCTGAAGGAGGCTGATTTGAAGGGTAAGAAGGTGTTTGTGAGAGTGGATCTGAATGTTCCCTTGGATGAGAACTTGAAGATCACAGATGACACCAGAGTCAGAGCTGCTGTTCCCACCATCGAGTACTTGATCCAAAACGGTGCCAAAGTCATCCTTTCAAGTCATCTGGTATATAACACCCCACTTCTCTCTCTCTGTGGTTTTTGTTATTTTTGGATTAAACCCCTTTGGGAATTCACAAATAGAACAATCATGAGTTCGTAGTTTCCCTTGTTGGGTCTCTGTGTGTGTATTTGTGTTTCCTGTTTTTTGTTTGCTGATCTAAGATTTATGAAGAAAAATAAAACCCCAGATGACCATGCGGTTGAATTTAATCAAATCAATTTTTTACTCTATTATCAATTAAATGGTTTTGATGTTATGTGAGAAAATGTGGATTTGTTAAATACATATACGCACACTAGCACACCCACATATATATATATATATATATATATATATATATATATATATATATATATATATATATATTTGTCAGTTACTTTTTGTTTTGGGATCGTCTATTTTTGATTTGATCTGAATTTCCTCTGCAGTAATCCTCTTTATTTTGATTTGATCATTTTGGCAGTTGTTTGTTTTTGTGGAGACCAATTTAAATGTGTTTAGGTTTGATACTATATGCATACCGTGATTTGCTTGGCTGTGATTGACTAAGATCTGTTAATGCTTGTTCAGTTGCTAGTGAATAAAATGTACTTGCTTTTGCTTTCTTTGGTGATAAAATAGCAAGGACATGGGTGACAGACTACAACAAATAGGCACGGTGATGGGGGAGTAGGATGTCGTTTTTCATTCTTGTGGTTTCATTCTTTGAGGATAAGACTCAGACTCCCAGTTATCTCCTACTTAAAATAAATAAATAAATAAAATAAAAAATACTATATGGGTCTGACTAATTATAGAATGGTAATTGCTTTTGGTACCATGGCTTGGCCACCACCCGAATATGGGGTTTTGTCCGATTAATCCGGATCGATTTACTGTAGGCCCTTAAAGGAGAAGGTCTTCCAATGGTGTTTTTCCTCGTGGTTAAGGGACGAGATGTCCTTCCCATGCCAACAAACCATTGGCTAATTATAGAATGGTAATTTGTGAAACGAAGTAAACTGTATTTTGGATGGTAGTCCTTTTTCTTTTTTAGCTCAAAAGAAGAAGTGAACCGAGTTCGTGTATGCCAATACACGTTTGGACTGTTGACAGTGGACGTTATCTTGGGATGAGGGTTTGTTGAGGATAGGATTTACTTACCCTCAGATATTTCTCTCTCTGATTGAGGGTTTTATTCTTGGGTGCGTGGCTCATCAAAAGCAGTATTTGTGGGATATGGTTGGTTGGGATAGTACAATATTTTTTTCTATGTTTTCCGGTTTGTCTTTCAAGAATTACGTCATGGTTAGCTGGCTGGCTTCTATGGACCCCATACTGATGTTGTCATGCCTGCTCATGCTTAAAATTGTATCTGAGATATTCTTTTCTTACTCTAATGATATGATAATGGTGTCATGATACTGTCATTCATGTTCATGCTTAAAATTTTATCTGAGATATTCTTTTGTTACCTTAATTGCATGACAATGGGTTTTTTTTTTTTTTTTTTGGTGTTTAGGATTCAAAAATAATTGATGGATGGTTTCTCATGTTGTAATCTTGAACTAGATCTGTTTTGTTACTTCTTTCTTTTTTCATAACCTCCATTATTCGTACTTATGCTATGACTCTAAACCATCAACATTGAAAATGGTAAAAATATACAGAGTGAACGATTACGTGTGCATGTGCACACATAAAGCATGTCACAGATGGCGGCAAGTGGTTTAATTATCAGGGCAGTAGGGCAGGTCGTCAAAAGCATTGTCTTGGCAATGGATACATTTAACTTTTATTATCAGGACTCTTGTATCAAAGAAATGCATGTTAAAGTAGCTGTGGTTGCTAAATGGGAGGCACATAACAGTTTTGTGATAGGATTCATCAATCTCAAGTTTAATTGTGAGATGAGTAATTGGCGAGCTGTTACAGTGATTAGAAAGGGACATCCTGGATGCTAAAACTTCACTTACTGGCTTCTAGTTCAAATTTCTTTGCACCCAGTTCTCTGTACGACATGGCTGTCATGGTTTTTGTTGTATGTTAAAATTCTGCTTATGCCTACATTTCCACCTTGTGAGCAATTTATTGATATTTTGCCTCGGGTTATGTTATAATAATTGTTTGTGGAGTTTTTATTTTGTACTTTTTGTTTTTTGTTTGGAGATTACCTCTTAACTGCTTATTTGGACTTACAATTCCAGGGTCGTCCCAAAGGTGTCACAGCCAAGTACAGCTTGAAACCTCTTGTGCCCAGGTTGTCCGAACTCCTTGGAGTTGAGGTTAGTTGCTGTTGTCATTTGTTTTTTTGGGCCTCCGTTTTTGTTTATGCTTTTTGAATTTAAGTTTGTAAGCCTGGATTTTTTTTTGGAAGGCTTCTTTTTCTTATGCTGCTTGTCTACTTTGAACAGGTGAAGATGGCGAATGATTGTATTGGTGAGGAGGTTGAAAAATTGGTGTCTGAACTTCCCGATGGAGGTGTTCTTCTTCTTGAAAATGTAAGGTTTTATAGAGAGGAAGAAAAGAATGATCCTGAATTCGCAAAGAAGTTGGCATCCCTTGCAGACCTCTATGTGAATGATGCTTTTGGCACTGCTCATAGAGCCCATGCTTCTACCGAGGGCGTTGCTAAATACTTAAAACCTGCTGTTGCTGGGTTCCTCATGCAGAAGGTATCTCTATCACCTTTTACTTTGTTGTATTTTATGTTCATGCCTTTGAAAAGAACATATTGAATAAATTCCTCGTCTCTATAATGTGTGTAAAGCGCCTTTCTTAAATTTTCATCACCTCAAAAAGGAAACATAATAGATTTCTTCGTATGCCAATGTGGATGTGTCCTTGACAACACTTAATGTTTGCTTGTTTTCTGATACAGGAACTTGACTACCTGGTTGGGGCTGTCTCAAAACCCAAGAGGCCATTTGCTGCAATTGTTGGAGGCTCAAAGGTCTCATCAAAGATTGGAGTAATAGAATCATTGTTGGAGAAAGTTGATCTCCTCTTACTTGGTGGTGGAATGATCTTTACCTTTTACAAGGCTCAAGGGTTTTCCGTTGGTTCATCTCTTGTGGAGGAAGACAAACTTGATCTTGCAACTTCACTTCTCGAGAAAGCCAAGTCTAAGGGGGTGACTCTATTGCTTCCTACTGATGTGGTTATTGCCAACAAGTTTGCTGCTGATGCTGATAGCAAGGTTTGTAATTTTTCTGCTTTGCTTTCATTGTTTCATCATCTAAAAGTGGTTGGAAGTGACAATCCACCCTATAAGAAATATGTGTTTTAATGGTTCTCTCTCTTTTTAATGAGTTGACATTTCTGTGATGCAAGTAATCACCAGTTTGAAGGGAACAGCTGTTCAGAGAGAGTTGTCATCAACTTGGCTACTTATTTGGAAACCCAAAGGCATGTATTGAGGTTGTTAACATTTGTTATTATTTTTTCTAGGTTGTCCCTGCATCCAGTATCCCGGATGGCTGGATGGGATTGGATATTGGACCTGATTCAATCAAGATATTCAGTGAAGCTTTGGATACTACCCAGACGGTTATCTGGAATGGACCTATGGGTGTGTTTGAGTTTGATAAATTCGCTGAAGGAACAGAGGTATGATATGATCTCCCATTATATCCTCCATTATTGGGTTTTTCCAAAACTAGTTATAACCACAGGTTTCCTTGCCCCGTTTTAAGGAAAGTGGATTTTAGAAACTTGTCGTCTTGAAATAGAGCCATGATTTAAATCAGCCAATTATGCATGATGGTCCCCAAAGTAATTTAAGGTCCTCATATGCGAAACTATAAGTTTTTCATGGAGTATGTTTCTGGCAGGACAATGTTGTCGCCAATTGTTTGCCTCAAGTGGATAGTTTCTCCTCCAGTTAGGATATGATTCTGAGGATAGTCTTCTTATAATTGCAGGCAATTGCAAAGAAGTTGGCAGACCTCAGCAGCAAGGGGAGTTACAACAATCATTGGAGGAGGTGACTCTGTTGCTGCAGTGGAGAAGGTTGGGCTGGCAGATAAGATGAGCCACATTTCAACTGGAGGTGGCGCCAGTTTAGAGCTTCTCGAAGGAAAATCACTCCCTGGAGTCCTTGCTCTCAATGATGCTTAAGCAGAGTTTTCTGTCTCTTTCCATTTTTGAGCATCTTTTGTGCTGTGTTATATTCTGGGTTTTAACCGGAGCGAGGAAGTTGTCATGACAGAGTAAAACTTGTAGAGGCCATAGTTACAAATTTGAATAAATGGGTTTTTGTCAGCGGTGTTACTGCTTGAGATGTTGACTGGTGAAATAATTTTAGTAGAATGCTGTGTAGCTCTTCTTTTCCAAATGATGTGCTGGTGGGTTTGTTTATTGGCTGATATCCTAATCTAACCAAGTCATTGAATTAAGCAAGGTTTCTCACTTGCAGGCACACCATCTGAGGTAGAAGGTAAGCTGGTCCTTTTCTTGCTTTTTACAGGACTATTAACATCTGGAAATGCTTATGTTAGATAGAAAATGACGATAATAGTTTTCCATTCTTGCTCTGTCTGAATGGTTTCTGTTTGGTTGAACTTGAGACGGTCTTGTGAGGTATGGGCAGAAGAAAATGTTGCTTAGGAGTGGTTTGTCCCATAAAATCATGTGTACTAAGATTTGTCAGATGGATGAGATTTTCCTTCTTTCTTCAATCCAATTCCAAAGCGCACGTAGCACCAACTCTGAAAAGATAAACGCAAAATTTATAGCAAAATTTAATTATAACATGTCTTAATTCTATTATGTGCGTCTGTTAGCTGAATAAGCTCAAGCTGGCTCCTATTCTGAGTATTCTGACTCTAGAAAACATTATTAGCTGAATCAGCTCGGACTAGCAACCTTGATACCTTAGTTTTTCATTTCCAATCTACAAATTTTTGGGGCTTATTACAAGGTTTTAAGCAAAATTATGCCTCTTTTTCTTGGCAAGAATAAAGGAGAAAAACGGGATTTAGTGGAAAACTAACAATCAGATTGTGGATTAGTTAGCATTATAGGATCGACTCTAGGAAGAACAAACAACTATTGTCCTGTTATTGATTTTCATTTCAGGAAGCTCAGACAGAATTATGAGTTCTATGAACACACTCTGCCTAGAAAACCACTTCAGGAAGGTCTGGCTCAAGAAAGTAGCAGTAGTCAGAAAGCCCTTCCTTTTTCCTCATTGCGACCGTTTTCAAAGCAATAAAAGGCCAAGGAGGGAGCTTTGTACGCAATTGACTTAAAAAAAAATAAAAAAAAAAAAATTCTTAAAACAACCCCAGCGCAAAAAAAAAAATACAAAGGTGGCCCACGTCGAGTCTTGAAAACTCGACATATTCTGTTTCAAAATGTGATATGCCCCTCTTTCTCCCATTTCTTCTGTATTCTGCACTTTAAAAACTCTTAGACTGTGCAAATGAAAATATGAGTTGAAGAAAATACCTCTTGATGGATCGAACGAGATCAATGGAAGCAAGATTTCGCATTCTGTCAAGAAAATCAAAGAAGGAGAGAAAGTGCTGTGCAAAGAATCCATTTGCTGAATCTGAAGTGAATCTTAGGAAGTGTGAATTAGAGGACAGAAGTGAATCTGAAATACTTCATTAGGTAGAGGAGAGAGAACACATATAGCAGTTGAGATATTATTGTCAAGAGAGAGACGACTCCTTAATTCCCCCATTTCCTGTGGATTCTGTATATGTCAATTCTTGAAGACTTGACATACGTGGGTTACCTTTGTATGCGCTAAGGGTTGTTTTAAGAACTTTATTTATTTATTTTTTAAGAAAATTGCATACAAAGCTCCCAAGGAGATAGTCAAACAAGTAGCATCTAAATCAAATATGTTGAAGCGGATCGCAAACGGGATTTTAACCACAACCTGAGCATTGTCTTCCCACAGATGAGTTTCTTGTACAATCTCATCCGTCTTGCCCTCATTATACAAAGCCTCATTATACAAAGCCACCTGCCTTGTTTGCTCGAAATGGCCCTGTTTATGGATGAAAAAGAATTCAAATTTCTTATCTCAACTTGCAAATAAATGATGTATATAACACATCAGCGGCAAGAAAAAAAATTGTATATATAACAATTTGTAAAATAAAGAAAAAAGAATGAATACCATTCATCGTCCTTAATTGATTTAACGGCAGACTTGATATATCTACCCAGATAGATTGGAATGAAAACATCAAACTAGTATCTACCAGTCAAACTTAACTGCAACTAAAAAGAACCAACTCAGTCATCATATTTGTGTTATCTATCACCAAGTGTTGAAAATGGGTGCAGGTCCACCAATGTGAGTAGACCCAAAACCAAAATCCATTCAAATTTAATTTTGAATTTTGAAAAGAAGAGAATAAGAGGGAGGGAGTGGTTGTTTTGTAAACCACCCAACTTCCCACTCTCTCTAAAGAAGGGAAAAAATCCCTCTCCTTTAAAACTTCCTATTCCTTTTGAAATATGTGAATGAAGAATGGGAATGTACAACAATGAAAAGGCATTGTGTTTGAGAAATTGGAGAGAGAGAAAGAGATTCTTCTCACACTTGAAAGATAAGGAAAGAAAGTGCTTGAAGGGTTGATCTTTTTCCGTCAAAGGAATTCGGATTGTGAAAAAAAGAATACTGATCTGATTTTATGACATCTTTTTAAATCTAAAATATCCAATTGTCGGAAGAGGTAAGTGAATTTAACCCATCTAAGATCTTAGAATTATGCATGAAAATTTGTTAGTTTGTTTTAAATCCGACACCAAGAATATGAAAGATTTTGTTTGATAAATAAAAGCCATCCAAATTTTAAACACAAGGTTCTCCTGCTATCCGAGACATGGTGATTGCAATTAGTAAGACATCCAAGTGCATCCATATCTTGCTTTACCTAGTTTTAATTGATCAACTCCTTATCTTAATTAACTAATTACATTCACATTATATTTGTTCTCTTTGGTCCTCAATGCCAAGCTCAAGCTTCCTTTCCTTGGCAAGAGAACTAACAAGGTGTCAAATAACAAAACCTGGAAAGAAATATTTGAATTTAAATCACAGGACTACAATTCAGCTTTTGGACTTTGGGAAAGCACTCATATGAGTAGATATTGTTGAATATAACACATGACAAAATAATCTGAACATAGATACCTTTGTCCCAACTTTTCTGTTGCAGAAGGAAGAAGATTTCACTGCAAACTCCAAGTGGGATTGATAGGAAATTGAAGAAGTCAATCATACTTAGAATTTAAAGAATTTTTCTTTGATGAATTGATGAACTTTATTAGATTGAAAAAGTACCGATGGTTAAAGAAAATTACAAAGAGAGAGAGAGAGAGAAAGAGAAAGAACAAGAATGAAATCAGAATTGTCCTCCCCAGTGTTTCTCCTGTTTACTCTTTTACTAGTTATTGGTTTCTTTATTCCTTAACTAATTCTAACTAACATGTCAACTAATGTCAACTAACTTTCAACTAACTAATAACAGTCTTGCCCGCTTAGCTTCCATCTTGCCAACTCAGCTTGCTAGTAGCTTCCATCTTGCCAACTCATCTTGCTTGCCAACTCAGCTATCCAATACTCCACTGTATCTCAGCTAGATTACTAGCTACATTACTTCTTCATTGCAGCTACATTACTACATTGTTGCTTCATTGCAACTGCATTGCTTCTTTTATCCTGCATCAATTCCTTCCCCTTAAGAAAATCCTTGTCCTCAAGGATTGCAAGTTGGATATTTCAGTTTAAGATCATGCCAATTGACCCACATAGCATCTTCTGCAAAACTATTACTCCACTGAACCAGAACTTGTGTAATAGCAGTGTTCCCTTTATTTACCATTTTTCTATCCAATATTGCTATTGGTTCCAATAATAATTGACCTTAGTCATTGATATCTTTAGGCAATTGAGGGGTTTCCAATCTTCTTTTTGAGTAAGGATACGTGAAAGGTTGGATGAATCTTGGCATCATTAGGGAGTTGCAATCGATAAGCTACCTTGCCTATTCTAACATGAACTAAGAAGGGACCAAAATATCTTGGAGACAGTTTCTGACAATGATGAGCCTTTAGAGAATGCTGGTGATAGGGTTGAAGCTTAACATAAACCCAATCTCCCATTGCATACTCTCTATCAGTCATCTTTTTATCTGCCAGTTGCTTCATCCTGCTCTGAGTATGACTTAAATGATGCTTAAGATTATAGATGAAACATTCTCTTGCAGTGAGGCTCTGTCAATGGTGTCTACATTATAAAACCCATGAAGATAAGAGTGATGAGTAGGAGGAATTTATCCGTACAACACCTGAAAAAGAGTCATTTTTGTGGCTGTATAATAGTTTGTATTATACCATAATTTAGCTAATGGTAGCCATCTCACCCACTCCTTAGGTCTGTCACTAACCATGCACCTTAGATATTGCTCCAAACATCTATTTACTACCTCAAATTGCCCATCAAATTGGGGTTGATAGGCTGAAGAAAATTGTAATTTCACCTGCTGCAGTCTAAACAACTCATTCCAAAACTGGCTAATAAACACCTTATCTCTGTCACTTACAATAATTTTTGGCAATCCATGAAGTTTAACATAAATCCATGAAGGCTTGAGCCACAGATATTGCTGAATAAGGACGAGACATTGAAATGAAATGAGCATACTTACTTAATTTGTTAACCACCACCAAGATGACAGATTTCCCATAGGAGTTGGGAAGTCTTTCTATGAAATCCATGGTTATATCAGTCTATACTGAAGTGGGAATAAGTAGAGGCTGTAGAAGACAAGGGTAAGCATTATTATCAGGCTTATATCTTTGACAGACATCACATTCTGCAATAAACTTAGCAACCTCCAAATGCATATGCTTTCAATAAAATGACTGCTTCAGCTTCCTATTGGAGACCTCCACTCCTGAATTCCCTCCAATTGCACTAGAATGCTATAATTGAATCAACTTGAGGCGCAACTCTTGTACATTGCCCACCGCTATTTTTCTATTTCTGCACAAAACTCCACTGTTCCATGAGTAATGTTTGACAGGCCTTCCACCTTGCAATTGTGAAAGTATTTTTTGGAGTTTATAATCCTTTTGCCAACTTTGCTGGATTTCAGACATGAAAGTTATACTAATGGCTGACATTGTCTTGATTTCAGCCATCTCAGATTCTTCAGTGGTTGAGATTACCTTGATTTCAGCCTTCTCAAATTCTTCAGGTCGTCTAGATAATGCATCAACTACCACATTATCAGTCCCGTTCTTATACACTATTGAAAAATCATATCTCATGAGTTCAACCACCCATTTTTGTTGTGTAGGTGTTGAAATTTTCTGCTCTAAGATGTATTTCAGGCTTTGATGATCTGTCCTTATCACAAAATGAGTCACAATTAAGTAATGCCTCCATTTTTGCACAGCCAGCACAACTGCTAATAGTTTTTGCTCATAAACAGGTAGAGCTTTATGCCTTGAAGCCAAAGCCTTACTGAAGAAAGCCATTGGTTTATTGTCTTGCAATAATATAGCTCCCACTCCATTGCTAGATGCATTTGTCTCCACCACAAATTCTTTTTTGAAATCTGGTAGCACAAGGATTTGGGACTTACATAAAGTATCTTCTAGGCTATTGAAAGCAGTTATTGACTCCTCAGTCCACATAAACTTCTATTTTTTTAACATCTCGGTGAGTGGTTTAGCTGTAATTTTATAGTGTTGAATGAATTTCTTGTAGTAACCTGTAAGCCCCATGAATCCTCTTAATTCCTTGACAGATCTAGGTTGGGGTCATTCCTCTATAGTCCTCAGTTTTTCAGGTTCTGCTCCCATACCCAAATGATCAATAATATGTCCTAAATATTGGATTTGAACAACCGCAAAGGAACATTTACTTTGCTTAACCTTAAGCTGATGTTGTCTCAAAAGTTCGAAGACCAATTTCAAATGTTGTAAGTGTTCCTGTCCATTTTTACTATAAACAAGAATGTCATCAAAAAATACTAACACAAACTGCCTCAAGTTTAGTCTGAATATATCATTCATGAGCTTTTAGAAGGTGGATGGGGCATTAGTCAGTCCAAAGGGCATTACCAAGAACTCATAATGTCCATCATGAGTCCTAAATGCAGTCTTTTCTATGTCTTCAGCATGTATTCTAACCTGGTGATACCCTGACCTTAAATCCAGTTTCGAGAATATTTGAGAACCAAATAGTTCATCCAGTAATTCCTCAATTAAAGGAATGAGAAACTTATCCTTTATAGTGGCATCATTTAGCTTCTTGTAGTCCACACACATCCACCAAGATCAATCTTTCTTCTTTACTAACACTACAGGAGAGGAATAAGGACTATTGCTAGGTCTTATGGTGCCATTCACAAGCAATTCCTTGATTAACTTTTCCAATTCAGATTTCTGAAAATGGGGATATTTATAGGGCCTCACATTTATAGGATCTATACCTTCCTTCAACATAATTCTATGATTACACCTTCTTGTTGGAGGTAAGCACATCACTTTTTCAAATATATCTGAATATTCACCTAAAAGTTGTTGCAGAACACGTTGAGACTGAGCATCAAATTCATTCTATTTTTTTGAATTTACCTCTATTAATGATAGCTGTAGTGAAGAGCCAAGTTCTGATGTTTGTACTTGATTTCCTTGATTAAGTTGGATTAGACACAGCTTGGCAGGTTGAGTATTAGCGGATGACTTCAGAATCCTCTGCATTTTTGAACCTCTTACAACCTTCAGCTCAGTTGACCCTCTTAACACAACCTTCTTTCCATTATAAATAAATTCCATCTTAAGAGTTCCAAAGTTCCATGTAATATCTCCTAGTGTTGACAGCCATTGGACACCCAACACTACACATATCACTTTAATTGGTAGCACCATAATTTTTGTGCAGAATTCTTATCCCCTCATAACCCATTTGAATTCAATGCACATGGTAGTGGTCTGAAGCTTCCCTCCATCAGCTAAGGCCACTGACATCCTCTCTACCTCCTGAGTTCTCGATCCAAACTTAATCACCATGTCAGGGTGAATGAAATTATGGGAACTTCCACCATCCAATAGTATACAAAAACTATTCCTCCCTATGTGGCCATGCACTCTCATAGTATGGAAATTAGGAAGTGCAAGACTAGACATTGCATAAATAAATATATGTGCATTAGCAGCCATTTCTTCAGATTCATTATCAACTTCTTCTGCTCCTTCATCCTCCTCACCTTCCTCTGACCACATCTCCACCCTATACAATTGTTTCCCTTGGCACTTATGTCCCATTTCATACTTCTCATTACACTAGAAACATAATCCCTTCTTCCTCTTCTCTCCAATTCAATTGAAGTAAGGGTTCTAAATGGTTTCCTGGAAGGTTCTTGTTGAATAGGTTTGGGTAAGGGTAAGAGTGCAATATCATTTTTGCAGAAGCCTACTAATTCTTGCGGCATTTGTTAATCTTCCTGGAGCTCCCTTCCAACTCCTCCAAACTACTGAAGACTTTTTCCTCCTATTTGGCTTAACTCACAGCATAGGATAAGGTTTTTGGCATGAACATCTTAATTGCAATCTGGATTTCCTCCTTCAACCCACTCAGAAAGCAACTGATTCATACAATTCAGGTAATTCAACCCTATTAAGGAGTTCTTCAAATTTCTCACAGTAGTCTTCCACTGTTCCCCTTTGTTTGAGGCTCATTAATTCTCCCATAGGGTCATTATACACGGTGTTTCTAAATCTGGCAGCTAAATTCCTCACATACTCTTTCCAATTAGGCAATTCACAGGTATACCTAGATTTCATGTACACTTGATGCCATTAAAGGGCCCTCCCTTCCAAATGCGTAGCTACCAACTTCACTTTTATCTCAGAAGGTGTTTCATCTACTTCAAAGAACTGCTCACACTTGTATAGCCATTTCCTAAAATCGTCATCATGAAACCTGGGAAATTCTAATCTAGAGATCTTGGTAGTTGCTGCACAACCAGTTCCACCTGTCCCAGGATTTGGTCCATGTCCTGACTAACGAGGAGAGTGATTATTACTTCGTGAATGACTTTCTAAAACCAATGATCTGAGAGCATCCATTTCTTTGTCAAGAGCCTCTTTATGTTACTTAAACAATGCCTTCATTGTATCTTCTAGTTTCCTATTTAAATCTTGAGATCGAGTTCCTTCTACCATGGTGATTTCAGACCTGAGCTCTGATACCAACTGTTGCAGAAGGAAAAAGATTTCACTGCAAACGCCAAGTGGGATTGATAGGAAATTGAAGAAGTCAATCGTACTTAGAATTTAAAGAAGTTTTCTTTGATGAATTAATGAACTTTATTAGATTGAAAAAGTACTGATGGTTACAGAAAATTACTGAGAGAGAGAGAGGAAAAAAAAAAGAGAAAGAACAAGAATGAAATCAGAATTGTCCTCCTCAGTATTTCTCCTGTCTAATCTTTTTACTAGTTATTGGTTTCTTTATTCCTTAACTAATTCTAGCTAACATGACAACTAATGTCAACTAACTTTCAACTAACTAATAACAATCTTGCCCGCTCAGCTTCCATCTTACCAACTCAGCTTGCTAGCAGCTTCCATCTTGCCAACTCAGCTTGCTTGCCAACTCAGTTGTCCAATACTCCACTGTATCTCAGCTCGATTACTAGCTACATTACTTCTTCATTGCAGCTACATTACTACATTGCTGCTTCATTACAGCTGCATTGCTTCTTTTCTCTTGCATCATTTTCTTGACAAATTGGTTCAACTGATACATTTACATCACAATGAAGCGACCCTTCTTGTGTATTACCATTACTTACTCCTAGATAGCAAAACAATCCCTGCATTTTAGCCCCATTTTTTGCAACCTCAATGCCATTTCTCATATTAGGTTAGGAGACAATCTCAAACAATGGAACACCTGCTCTATTTAAGTTAACATGGAGAAAATGATGATGATAATAGTAACAAACTTAAAGTTTGTTCCAAATTAAACAATTAACTTTACTATGAAAATATGAAGACTTTTCAAAATGACATACCAGTAGTTATGCAACTTATAGCATCCTAATTCAGAAATTATGTGGACTTATATACTTGAGCCTTGTTTCGACAAAATTAATTTGATTTCTAGTAAGAGAGTCCAACATAAGCCAATGTAAGCCATAAAAATGATGTAATTTGAACATAAGAAATACAAGTATAGTATAAAAGGAAAAATGCAAGATTTCTTAGAAAAAATATTTAGAGAGTAACTCAAATTTCCCGAATGAAGCAGCTTTTCTGCATCTTCTTCCATATGAACATTGGTGATGCCAAACCTTCTTCTATGCCTACCACCAAACTCAACCGAATGATCCACATAAATGTGACCCCCACTTGCCATTGGAATATCACACTTGGGCATCTGGTACCCAGTTGGCAGGTCATGGTAGAAATACTATTTTCTATCAAACTTTGAATTCAATGCAATTTGCAAATTAATCGCTAGACCAACTTTCATCTCATACTCAATAACCTTTGAGTTCAAAACTGGTAAAGCCCCAAGAAGGCCATTACAAATTGGGCACACAGTAGTATTTGGTTGGGAGCTATAATTGTAAGGACAATTATGAAAAACCTTGCTAGTGTTAAGTTATACATGAGTTTTGACTTGAGTTATTGGTGAAATCTTTGGTTGGGTCTTATTACTTTCATATCTTGCTATTTGGGTTTATGAACTTCTAATTGTATAATACATGACACCATTTTTCTTAAAAAGAGTTGACATCCAGAGCAGTAACGAGGGATTTTGAAGCCCTATATATAAAATTGAGGTTGTCTTATCCATAATTTATCAAACAATAAACATAAGTAAATTGTCCAAAAAAGATTGAAAATCTACTGGCGCCCAAAAAGAGAAAAGAAAATGACAAAGACAATTGCATATAAATAATATGAATATGTAAGCATGAAGTTTATTGGACAAATAGTTCGGTATAGTGGAGCATATCATATTAATGTTAGAAACTGAAGTTTACCTAGAAGTCAAAATCTCAAGAAGAATAAAATTTGAGAGATATCCTAAAAAATTGAATGGCTAAACAGAGATTGGCTTAGTGTTGTTGCAATGAAGTCCAAATCAAAGTACTGAACATTGTTAGATTTCTCAATATTATTAAATTAAGAATAGAACATAATCACGTGAAATATTATAGAATAATAAGAAGGAAATAAAAAATATACTTGAATTAGAAGTCATAATGATTCTTGATATGCACTGATCAATGGTTAGATTCTTCCTCTCCTTTCTCCAAAATTGTATTGTGACTCTCAATGGGGCAAACCGCATCACTAGTAGTTATTTATACGATTAGGGTTTTCTTAGATGGGAGAGGAGAACTAGCCAATAATATTTGATTTAGACCTTCCTATTCAAGGACCCAATTTGACTTAGTTTCTACACCTATTCATACCACCCTTCAAATAAAATGTCCATAAAAATATAAGTTGAGATGAACTTAGGCCCAACCTAATTGGATCACATATAAAATTTGGGTTTTACCGATTCTTTAATTCAATTTATTTTATAAACAAAATACAATTATCAAAAAGCCATATTTAAATATATTTCTAACATTCTTCCACTTGGGTAATGCTAATTGGTATTCATTTTTTTTTTTTTTTTGAAAAGAAAAAAAACTCTCAAATTGAATATACTGTAGTAGCCACATGAATATATGTTTAACATCTAAACATAAAATTTAGTCTAATATAATAATAACAATGAACTGCAGTGATAATTGTATTAGAAAATGATACAAGACCTTCTACAATCGTAAGTGTTAATATTACACCAACACAAATTTCAAGTGTAGTAAAGTGTAGTGTGAGTTGACACAAGTGATCCCAAAATAGTAAACATTTCAACACCACATTTGATCCTCTGTATAGTTTCATAGAAACTCTTTATAGGAATCAATCTCCTTTATGCTTCAAAAAAGCCAAGACCATATTAGCTTTTATTATAGTCTTATATAGACCTTTCTAGAATATAATTTCTTTTATCATATCCAAATAAGTTTGTAAAAATTTCTTGTATTTTGAGAACTTTATTCAATATCAAAGGTTTAAAAAACAAATTATAAGAACAAAAATATATCATCTATAAACTCATTCACTAAAATAATTGAAAGTCATTACAATAATTAAAAAAAAAAGAAAAATATTATATATTCTCACTAACCCAATACATCAAAAGATATGAAAAGACACATGTGCACAGTATGTTTATTAAAATTTATGGGTCTCAATCCTTTGTTTAATGGACCAGCAAACATACTATTAGTATTAATGTGAATTATTTCAATGTCCCTATTATCTATCCATCCTCTGAGTTTAAAGTATTTCAGCTCTATGTATTTTGCACCACCAGTATTTTTAGTGCTTTTAGCGAAGGCAACAGTAGAAGAGTTATTTGAAAAATCTTCAATGGCTTTAAGATAGAAATCGCTATTTCAAACCCAGAAATAAAATTCCTTAGTCACTTCACATGAGCCTCAGCTTTAAAACAAACAACAATTTCAGCTTCCATTATAGAAGTAGCCACTAGTGATTGTTTAGAATGTTTTCAAAATATTACACCTCTATCAAACATAAAAATATAACCAGTAGTAGATTTTCTGTCATTTGTGTACTTGGCTAAATCAGTGTCTACAAATCCAATTATCTCCAAATCATTCACATGTTTGTATATAAGCATGTAATCTCTAGTTCTATGAAGATATCATAAATCTTTCTTTGTTGTAACCTAATGATTATAACTAGGATTAACCAAATATCTATCAAGAATATTAGTTGCAAAAGCAATATCACGTTTAGAGCACACTGTAAAATACATCAAACTACCTACAACACTACTATAGGGAATGCTTTCCATATCTTCTCTCTCAACACTATTTTTGGGACATTAATCCTTACTAAATTTGTCTCCTTTAATTATAAGAGTCAAACCAAATTTGTTATCTTTTATATCAAATCGTTCTAAGATTCGATCAATGTATGCTTTTGGAGAAAATCATAAAACCTTATGGGTTTTATTCCTATGAATCTTCGTTATCAAAAAAGCAGTCTTGACATCCATCTGATACAATTCAAGATCAAAATATGTTGTTCGTGCCATAATAATTTTGAAAGAGTCTTTAGATCAAACAGGAGAAGATGTCTCAGTGTAATCAATCCTTTCTCTTTGGGTGTATACCTTATCCACTAGTCTAGTCTTAAATTTCTCAAATTTTCCTTTATTATTTTTCTCAGTTTTGAAGACCCATTTTCATTCTGAGTTTGAAATTTTTATGTAACTCTGCCAACTCCCAAACACCATTATTGGACATAGTTAGTGATTTCTCTTCTATAACAATCTTCCACCTATCACACTGTGGACTATTAATAATATCATTAAAGGTAACTAAATCTACAACCTCTCCAATATCATAATTCATCTCCCTTGAATAAACTACATAATCATCTGATAAAGCTGATATTCTTTGTATTATGATCTCCTAAGTGGTACAACTTTCGTAAGATGCACGATCTCTTCTTCCACAACTTCAGTAGCACATTGAGAAGTATCAAAATCAGGCAATAGGCCTTATGTTTTAGGTTCTCTATCTTGTGGAGGTAGAATTACTTACTTCTCATGGACTAAAGGTAAAAGAATAGAATCATAAGGAGACTTTGAAGTTACTGACTCAACTAGTGGGTTATCACAACTTTCAACATCATCTTCAAGAAATTTAGCACTCAATGATTTCACAATTTGTGTGTCATTCTTAGGATAATAAAAACTATAGCCTTTAGATGTGAATGGTAACCAATGAAACTGAGAAAGAAATATTTGAATCTGAATCACAAGAGGACTATAATTCAGTTTTTGGTCTTTGGGAAAGTAACCCATATGAGTCGATATTGTTGAATATAATACCAAAAAAAAAAATCTAAACATAGATACCTCTATCCCAAACTATTCCTGACCAATTGGTCCAACTGATTCATTTAAATCATAATGAAGCGACATTTCTTACGTATTACTACTACTTCTAGATAGCGAACCAATCCCTGTATTTCATCTCCATATTCTGTATTCTCAATGCCAGTTCTCATATCAGGTTAGGAGACAATCTCAAACAATAGAACACCTGCTCTATTCAAGTTAACCTATAGAAAAGGATAATGATAATGGTAACAAACTTAGAGTTTGTTTCAAATGAAACAATTAAATTTGCTGGGAAACCAAAAAGACTTTTGAAAATGACAGACTAGTAATTATGCAACTTATAGCATCTTAATTGAGAAATTATGTGGACTTATATACTTAAGTTTTGTTTTGACAAGTCTATGTAACCCATAAAGATTATGTAATTTGAACATAAGCAATACAAGAACTGTATAAACTAAAAAAAATGTAAGATTATTTAGAAAAAACAAATGTTTAAAGAGTAACTCAAATTTCCCAAATGAAACAGCTTCCCTACATCATCTTCCATATGAACACTGGTGATGTCAAACCTTTTTCTATGCCCACTACCAAACTCAACTGGAAGATTCACATCAATGTGACCCCCACTTGCAATTGGAATGTCACACTTGGGTTTCTAGTACCCTTTTGGTAGATCAAGGTAGAAATATTATTTTCTATCAAACTTTGAGTTCAATGCAATTTGCAAATAAAGCGATAGACCAACATTCACCTCATACTCTATAACTTTTATGTTCAAAACTAGTAAAGCCCCGAGAAGACCCCTACAAATTGGACACACAGTAGTGTTTGGTTAGGAGCTATAATTGATAGGACAACTATGAAAAATTTTACTAGTGTTAAGTTATACATGAGTTTTAACTTGAGTTATTGGTGAAATCTTTGACTAGATCTTATTGCTTTCATATCTTGCTATTTGGGTTTGTGAACTTCTAATTGTACAATATATAACACTATTTTTCCTAAAAAGAGTTGACGTCCAGAGTAGTAACAAAGGATTTTGAAACCCTATATACAAAATTTAGATCGTCTTATCTACAATTTATCAAACAATAAGCACAAGTAAATTGCCCCAAATAGATTGAAAATCTGTCACCACCCAACAAGAGAAAAGAAAAGGACAAAGACAATTGCATATAAACGATATGAACATGTAAGCGTGAAGTTTATTGGATAAACAATTCTATATAGTAGAGTAGATCATTTCAATGTTTGAAACTGAAGTTTTCCTAGAAGCCAAATCTCAAAAAGATCAAAATTTAAGAGATACCCCGAAAAATTGAATGACTAAACAGAGACTATCTTAGTGTTGTTGCAATGAAGTCCAAATCAAAGTACTGAACGTGACTTATTGTACAAAAAAAGTGAGTGGGAAATGAGAAAAAAAATGACTGAAGTGTGTGAGCGAAAAAATTTAAAGAAGAAGAAGAAGAAGAAGAAGAAGAAGAAGAAGAAAAGGGTAGAGTTGAAGTATACTTAAACAGTACAGTAATGAAGCAGAGTGTACCACTTTGGCTCCACTAGATAGGCTGGAGTCTATACCATCAACCAGTCCTAAAATGTAGCTATTTTCTAATGAAAGTGGTAGAAAAATTCAAAATCAACGGTTATCTGCACCCAACTTCAAACCAGGTTAATTGTTACAATAAAAGAATATAATTGGTTGCAACTGTAATCTGGAAGCTGTTTAGTCTATTAGAAAATTGGTTAAAAGAAGTTGTATAAGAATGGATCAAGGAAGACGAATGCAGACTTGGGATGTGTTTCTCAGATTCTCTCTCTATGTTTTATCTCTCTCCTTACTCTCTCTCTCTCTTTAAACCTCAGACTCTCTCTCTTCTTCTCTCTCTTTTATTTCTCTCTTATACTTCTTCTCTCTACTTCCTTATTGTGTTCCTATAGAATGGTTGACGATTCATTCACCCATCATGATGAATACAAGCTTCCCATCATGCCCTATTTTTAATTTCCATTGTTTCCAGTACACTTTATTTTATGCTTTATTGTGTTGGACAGCTAAACGAGCTCCCTTTTCCCTCTCTTTTGAGCTTGGTTGTGATAAATTTGTATCAAAACCCATAATTTTTAGCATAGTCAACAACGGAAGATCATTGATTAAAGAATATAAAAAAGAACAAGAGATTCGCATACAAGAATGGAAGAAAAAAGGGAGGAATATGACAAAAGGATCGACTCTCTCATGGCATGCATTGATGATAAACTGAACACTATATTGAAAATGTTTGGTATCGATGAAAATATCAAAACTTTGGTAGAAAGGGAGTAAGAAAATAAAAAAAAAAAATTGGATAGCAGCAAAACAAATCAAATGATAGAAGAAACAATATTAAAATCCATGAAAGAACAACTGATGAAGCAAGAAGTTGGGGTAGAGAAATTTTTGTGTAGAAGTGATGGAATACAAACGCAACTAAAAGAGGAAATGGAGGTGGAACAAGAAGTCTTTATGGTCAGCAATAATACCTTCGTGAAGATAGCGTGTATGACGAAAGTTTACAATCTCCACTGCCTCAAAGTCTGATCAATAGCAGAAGAAATGAAGAAGAAAATGTATCTAGAAACAACTATCTTGGTTTTCTTTTACTTAAAGAAATCGATGTATTGGAATATGTTATTCAAGTTTCAATATTTGGAATAGAAGATACAAAGCAACAAGATCATCCATTTGGGAAATGCAAGAAATAAAAGCATGATAAGGTTGAAGTAGATTTGGGTGATATATTCAATATTGTTTTGGAAGTAGAAGTAGAAGATAAGGAGAAGTACAAAACCTAAAAGAAGACGATGAAATTCAAGAAGAAGAAAAAAAAGAAGATAAGGAGGAGGAAAAAGAAGAAGACATCAAAAATATATATATATATATATTCATGTTGGCCGCTGATGTATCTTCAACATCCTTTATCATCAACCTAACTTACCCATCACTGTAGTCCACTTATTAAGCTCAATTTTCTATTTTTCATCCTTGAGAACAAGGTGTTGAAGGGAGAGAGGGTATTGTAATGATGGTGGTTGGAAAATTTAAAATCAACGGCTATCTCCAACCAACTTAACTGTTGTAACAAAAGAATGTAATTGGTTGCAACTGTAAATAGTAAGCTATTTAGTCTACTACGAAATTGGTTAGAAGAAGTTGTATAAGAATGGATCAAAGGAAGATAAATGCAGACTTGGGATATGCTACTCATATTCTCTCTTTGTTCTATCTCTTTCCTAACTCTCTCTTTCTAAGCCCCACACACACTCTCTCTTCTTCTCTCTCATACTTCTTCTCTCTACTTCAGTATTGTGTTTCTATAAAATCCTTTACAATTTATTCACCTATCATGATGAATTCAAGCAACCCATCATGCTTGTATTTCAATTTTCATTATTTTTAGCACACTTTGTTTTTATCTTCCATTGTGTTGTGACTGTTGAACGAGCCCCCTTTTCCTTCTCTTTTGAGCTAGGTTTTGACATTGTTATTATGTCACGTCAAGACCAATGCTCTACTCGATAGTAGAGCTGTAAAAATTGGCCTGGCCTCAACTTGTCTTATCCCTAGATATGGGAAGATGGAAAGTGTTAAGCGTAATTTTTTACTTAAAATTATGCCCCACTGATGTGCACCTACCATTGCTAGATACCACTCTCAATTCCCAACCTAAAATCTAAGAAAACAACACTCCACACAACAATATTTATAGAAAACTCCACTTCCCAAGCTTTATTACTTTTCTTCTTAGAATTACAATGGATAACAAAGAGGTATACAAAACAACACATTCACACAATTCGACTAAGGAACATGGCATGTCATCTAAGACTTAATGCTGTGTAATTTATAGGTATACATATGGGCGGTCAACACCCTTAACCACTTTAGGGGCAAGTGTCATCTGTAGTTGACATCCCCAATCACCTAAGGTTTACATGTCACACTAAAAATTACATGTGCCCTATATGTGTCCTTGTTTCCAACATTTACATTTCTTGCGTTTCGGTCTTTGCACCAAGTGTCCTTCAAATCCACATTTTTGGGGTCACCGCTTGTTTATTTCCTTCCGCCACTTGTCTCTGCCTATGCATGCCACACGCTATTGTACCAACACTTTGTTTTACTGCACAAACGTCCTAACGCCATTACCTTATTGCGCCAAGGTTGATGTCTAACAATGTAGTTGGTCCATTTTTTTGTGTACTGATACATTCCTACGCCAAGGGATTCTGGTTGCTTGTGTGTGCCAAGGCACACGCATACTAAAAGGATCCACTTGTTTGCATGCCAAGGCACCCGCATGTCAAAGGGGTTTGCTTGTTTACATGCTAAGGGATCTTGGTTGATTGCATGCTAAGCCATTGACGTACGAGCATCCATATGTTTGTGCCAAGGTCTCCTCATCCCCATACCAGCTGAAACATGGTAGTGTCACGCACTAACCATGGGCCATTGTATAATGTCACCAATGTCTTGCGCATGCCACCTTAATGCATAAGTATGCTATCTTTTCTTGCCTCCCGTGGTAAGGATGATTGTGTTAGCCAACATCCAGCACATGTTTCTAAAATCCTTTAAGGCTTACTTAACACCTTTTTTTTTTTTTTTTAAATTATAATGCCCAAACATTGTCATGACCTATTACTAACCCATGTTTGTTATATTCTAGTTTTTGGATGTATTATGAGTGAAATATTTTATAGGTAAAGAGTTTTGTGCTTTACATATATGATGTTGGTTAGTTGAAATATGCATACATAATAGAGAATCTATATTGATTGTGTTGGAAATCACCATCTTATATTGTTTTATTTGACTACTTGGAATTGAATTTAATGATAAGATTTTGTATTGTATCGAACATTTTAATAATTTGTCAAGTTTCATCGGTCAATAGAAAATAAATCAAACATTTTGAATGTCATTTATTTTCTACTAGAAATTCAAGATATTAAATAATTGAGGAGGAGATAGTATATTTATACATATATGTGTGTGTATATATATTTTGTTTAACCTTAATTATGTGTTATATAGAGGGATAATATATAAAAATACATATAGGTCAATGACAAAGTAGAGTTAAAATAATTCTAATACAACTATTGGATTATTAGATGACATTATAATTATTTTGAAATCAAAACAAATATATTTTACATCATTTCTCTATCTAAAAATTCATTTATTATTTATTACTCGCTCATATAAATTATCTTTATGTTATTAATCGGACATAAAAAAATAGGGTAATTACACTTTCTTCCCTTGTGATTTGACTGAATATCCACTTATCTCCCTATGGTGAAAAAATATCCATTTATACCCCTATAATTAAAAAAAAAAAAGTAACGGTAAAGCTCAAAATTAACAAGAAATTGAGATTCACACGTGGAAAGTTTAAATTGACTCATGAAATTAATTTTTATTTTCAAAATTATCCCCAATTAAAAAAAAAACATTATCTTTCTTCTCTCTCTTCCTCTCTTCTCTCCTCTCATTTGCACACTTCGGCAACCATGGCTGCCCCTTCAATGGCGATGGTGGCTGACGCATGCCGCCTTGCCGGCTTCCTTGCTGGCTGACTAGGACCAAAGAAGAGATCAAATGTTGTTTCAACACGAACAGGAAGTTTTGACATTCAATTGGAGGCTAAAAACTCACGGAACTTCTTCAATCGGCATCAAACTCATCAATCCTTTGTAGATTTGAAGAGAGTTTATCAAGAGATAGACGAATGTTGGTGGAAAATTTCAGAGAATAAAGAGACAAACAAATGGAAGGATATCAATGAAATTGAAGACCTACAGAAGAAATTTGCCCGATCAGACTCTAGATCCATACTCACCATCCCCTAATCGACCTTCCCCGATGGTTAATTTCTCATTCCAACAGCATCATTGGTGGTGGCAAAGTAGATTGTGAATGTCCAATATGTATTACATGTTCTATAATTCATCAACAGAGAAAGCAAACTTAGAAACCATATTTACCTCCTCGAAAGTGTTGCCTCTATGTAAGTAATCATCTAGCAATAGGAAAAAGACAGAAACCCCTCGCAATAGCTAAGTTGGACCTCACTTGCATTCAACACTAGCTTCAGTAGCCCGTCAAGGATTGCTCCTTCTCTTACTCCCATTTTGTCGAAATCCAACAAACTTTGTGGAGTCATCAGTATTTGATTTGTTCGATAAACTGTTCTCCTCCTTGACTAAATCAGAATCTTCTTTAAACTGTGAAAACCTCTTTCTCTCCCTTCTAGTTTCCTTGACAGCCTGATTCTTCATATCTTTGCTTGTGACTGTGCTTTTGAGAGAGAGAGTGCTAAGTTTTTTTTTTGTTTTTTTTTTTAAGGCACCGAAGGTTCAAGATGAATAGGAAGAGAGAGTGTGAGGGTTATAATGGATATTTTATATATTTTCGTTAGATTTCCATTAATTTTCAATAATTTCAATCACTTACCATTTTTTTCTAAAACCACAGGTGTACAAGTAGATATTTTTTTACCATAGGGGGATAAGTGGATATTCGGTTAAACCATAGGGGAAGAAAGTGTAATTAACCCTAAAAATAATATAGAAAGAATTTTAATATTTTATTATAATGTTTTCAAAAAAATTATAGGACTTGTCTATTATTTTAGAAACCTTTTATTCTGATTTATAATTTCAAAAACCTATCTATCTTACATTATAATTTTCAAAATTAGTTTTTCTTGTTTTATAATTTTGAGAATTCTTAAGGTTGTTTTGTAATTTCAAAAAAAATAAAGGCTTATTCTATAATTTTTTAAAAAATACAACTTCAATAGGATCCACCTCCCCTAAATAAATCACATAATCATCTGATAAAGCAAATTTTTTTTGTCTTCTGATCTTTTAAGTCTTACAACTTTAGTAGGATGCATAATCTCTTTTTCCACGACTTCAGTAGCACCTTGACAAGTATCAAGATCAGGCAAAGGACCTCGTGGTTCAGTTTCTCTATCTTATGGAAGTAGAATTACTTGTTTCTCATGGATTAAAGGTAAAAGAATAGGATCTCGAGGAGGCTTTGAAACCACTAACTCAACTGGAAAGTCATCACAACTTTTAACATCATCTTCAAAAAATTTAGTACTCAATGATTCCACAATTCATGTGTCATTCTGACAATAAAACCTATAGTATTTAAATGTGAATAGGTAACTAATGAAACCAGGAAAGGAATATTTGAATTTAAATCACAGGACTACAATTCAGTTTTTGGACTTTAGGAAAGCAGCCCACATAAGTTGATATTGTTGAAAATAACATATGAAAAAATAATTTAAACATAGATACCTTTACTCCAAACTTCTGTTGATCTATTGGTCCAACTAATAAATTCACATCACAATGAAGCGACTCTTCTTGCGTATTACCATTACTTACTCCTAGATAGCGAAGCAACACTTGTATTTTTACCTCATATTCTGTAACCTCAATGCCAGTTCTCATATCAGGTTAGAAAACAATCTCAAGCAATGGAACACTTGCTCTATTCAAGTCGATATGTAGAAAAGGATAATGATAATGGTAACAAACTTAGAGTTGTTTCAAATGAAATAATTAATTTTGTTGGGAAAATAGGAAGACTTTTCAAAATGACAGACTAGTAATTATGCAACTTATAGCATCCTAATTGAGAAATCATGTGGACTTATGTACTTAAGCCTTGTTTCAACAAAATGAATCCGATTCTTAGCAAGAGAATCCAACATAAGCCAATGTGACCCACAAAGATCATGCAATTTGAATATAAGCAATGCAAGAACAATATAAATAGGAAAAAAAACATCTTACTGAGGAAAAAAATGTTTAGAGAGTAAATCAAATTTCTGAAATGAAACAACTTCCCTTCAACCTCTTCCATATGAACACTAGTGATGCCAAACCATTTTCTATGCCCACCACCAAACTCAACCGAAAGATCCACATCAATGTGACCCCACTTGCAATTGGAATATCACACTTAGGCATCTAGTACCCTTTTGGTAGGATAGGGGAGAAATATTATTTTCTATCAAACTTTGAGTTCAATGTAATTTGGAAGTTAAGTGCTAGATCAACTTTTACCACATACTCGATAGTTTTTTAGTTCAAAAGTAGTAAAGTCCCATGAAGACCCTTACAAATTGGGCACACAGTAGTGTTTGGTTGAGAGCTATAATTATAAGGACAACTACGAAAAGTCTTGCTAGTGTCAAGTTGTACATGAGTTTTGACTTGAGTTATCGGTGAAATCTTTGGTTGGATCTTATTACTTTCATATCTTGCTATTTGGATTTGTGAACTTCTTATTGTATAATACCACAATTTTTCCTAAAAAGAGCTTAGGTCTAGAGCAGCAACAAGAGATTTTTAAGCCCTATATACAAAATTTAGGTCGTTTTATCTGCAATTGATCAAACAATAAGTACAAGTAAATTCCCAAAAATAAGTTAAAAATCTATCGCTGCCCAAAAAGAGAAAAGAAAAGGACAAAGATAATTGTATATAAACGATATGAATATGTGAGCATGAAGTTTATTGGACAAATAATCTTATATAGTGGAGTAAATTATATCAATGTTAGAAACTGAAGTTTACCTAGAAGTCAAAATCTCAAAAAGTACAAAATTTGAGAGATACTCCAAAAAATTGAATGGCTAAACAGAGATTGCCTTAATGTTGTTTCAAGTCTAAATCAAAGTACTGAACATGACTCATTGTACAAGAAAAGTGAATGCGAAAAGAGAAAAAAATAATTGAATTGTGTGTGAGGGAAAATTTAAAGAAGAAGAAGAAGAAGAAGAAAAGGGTAAAGTTGAAGTATATTTGAACAGTAGCGTGATGAAGCATAGTGTACCACTCTAGCTCCACCGGGTGGGCTGGAGTCTGCACTCTCGACCAATCCTAGAATAAAGCAGTTTGTAATGAAGATGGTTGGAAAATTCAAAATCATTGGCTATTTGTAACCAACTTCAAACCAGCTTAATTGTTGTAACAAAAGAATGTAACCGGTTGCAACTGTAATCCACAAGCTATTTAGTCTATCAGAAAATTGATTAGAAGAAATTGTATAAGAATGGATCAAAGGAAGAAGAATGCAGACTTGGGATGTGCTTCTTAGATTCTCTCTCTATTTTATCTCTCTCCTTACTCTCCTTCTCTTTAAACCCCACACTCTCTCTCTTCTTCTCTCTCTTTGATTTCTTTCTCATTCTTCTTCTCTCCACTTCCATATTGTGCTCCTATAGAATCCTTACAATTGATTCACCTATCATGATGAATGCAAGCTACTATCATGCTCTGTTTTTAATTTCTATTATTTTCAGTACACTTTGTTTTGTACTCCAATGTGTTGTTACAGCTAAACGAGCTCCATTTTCCCTCTCTCTTGAGCTGGATTGTGACAAATAGGTATCATAGTCCATGATTCTTGGTATAGTTAATGGTAGAAGATAATTAGTTTGAGAAATATAAAAAAGAATAAGAGATTCATGTGCAAGAATGGAAGAAAAATGGAAGAAACAGGGCAAAAGGATGGACGCTCTCATGGCATGCATTGATGATAAATTGAATATTATATTGAAAATATTTGGTATTGATGAAGATATCAAAAACTTGGTGGAAAGGGGGTAAGAAAATAAAAGGAAATTGGATAACAGCAAAACAAATCAAATGGTAAAAGAAACAATGTTAAAATCCATGGAAGAACAACTCACGAAACAAGGAGTTGGGTAGAGAAATTTTGTACGGAAGCGATTGGAATACAGACGCAATTGGAAGAGGAAATGAAGGTGGAACAAGAAGTCTTCATGGTCAGCAATAAAACCTTTGTGAAGATAGCATGTAATGATAAAAGTTTACAATCTCCATTGCCTCAAGCTCGATCAGAAATGTAGAAGAAAAGGAATCTAGAAACAACTATCTTGATTTTCTTTTATTTGAAGAAATCGATGTAACGGAATATGTCGTTCAAGTTCCAATGTTTAGAGTAGTGGATGCAAAACAACAAGATTGACCATTTGGGAAATACATGAAATACAAGCATGATGAGGTTGAAGCAGCTTTAGATGATGTATTCAATATTGTTTTGGAAGAAGAAGTGGAAACAAGGAGAAATACAAGATGAAAAGAAGAACATGAAATTCAAGAAAAATAAGAAGAAGAAGAAGAAGAAGAAGATGAGGAGTAGAAAGAGGAAAAATAAAGACATTGAAAAATATTACTGTTGGCTGCTGATGTATCTTCAACATCCTTCATCATTGATCCGACTCATCCATCACTGTAGTCTACTTGTTAAACTCAATTTTCTATTTTTTACCCTTAAGGTCAAAGATGTTCAGGGAAGGGAGGATATTGTAACAAAGGTGGTTGGAAAATTTAAATCAACAGTCATCTCCAAACAACTTAATTGTTATAACAAAAGAATGTAATTGGTTGCAATTGTAATCAGTAATCTGTGTAGTCTGTTATGAAATTAGTTAGAAGAAGTTGTATAAGAAGGGATCAAAGAAAGATAACTGCAGAATTGGAATATGCTTCTCATATTCTCTCTCTGTTCTATCTCTCTAAACCCCACTCTCTCTCATACTTCTTTTCTCTACTTCCTTATTGTGTTCCTATAGAATCCTTGACAATTCATTCACTTATCATGATGAATGCAAGCTGCCCGTCATGATCTTATTCCAATTTCCATTGTTTCCAGCATACTCTATTTTGTGTTCCATTGTGTTTTGACAGCTGAACGAGCTCCATTTTTCCTCTCTCTTGAGCTAGTTTGAGACACTGTTATTATGTCACGTCAAGACAAATGCTCTGCTCTAAAGTAGAGTCCTAAAATTTGGCTTGGGCCCAGCCTGTCTCATCCCTAGATATGGGAGGATGGAAACTGTTAAGGGTAATTTTTTACTTCAAATTATGCCCCATCGATGTGCACTTGCCATTGCTAGATACCACTCCCAATTTCTAACCTAAACTAAGAAAACAACATTCCACACAATAATGTTTACGGGAAACCCCACTTCTCGACCTTTATTACTTTTCTTCTCAGAATTACAAAGGATAAGAAGGGGGTATACAAAACAACACATTTCCACAATTCGACTAAGGAACATGGCATGTCATCTGAGACTTAAGTTTATGCTATTTACAAACATACATGTGGGCGGTTAACACCCCTAACCACTTTAGGGACAAGTGTCATTTGTAGTTGACATCCCCAATCACTTAAGGTTTATGTGTCACACGAAAAAATTACGTGTGCCCTATATGTGTCCTAGTTTCCAACAATTACATCCCTTGCATGTTGGCCCTTACACCAAATGTCCTTCAAATCCACATTTTTAGGGTAACCACCTATTTTATTTCCTTTCGCCACTAGTCTTTGCCTATGCATGCCACATGCTATTGCACTAACACTTTGTTTTCTTGCACAAAAGTCTTGACACCATTACCTTATTGCACCAAGGTTGCTATCCACCAATGTCATCGGTCCATTTTCTTATGTATCGATACATCCTTGTGCTAAGGGATCCTAGTTGCTTATGCGCCAAGTCACCCGCATACCCAAGGGATCCACTTGTTTACATGCCAAGGCAGCTGCATGCCAAGGGATCTTGGTTGCTTGTATGCCAAGGGATCTTGGTTGCTTGCATGCCAAGGCATTAACGCATGAGTATCTGTATGCTTGTGCCAAGGTCTCTCCATCACGATACCAGCTAAAACATGGTAGTGTCACGCACTAGCCATGGGCCACCTTGATGCATAAGTATGCTACATTTTCTTACCTTCCATGACAAAGATGATTGTGTAAGCCAACATCCAACACATGATTCTAAAATTCCTTAAAGCTTGCTTAACACCTTAGTGAATATTCCTTCCCAAACATTGTCATCACTTGTTATTAACACATGTTTGTTATATTCTAGTTTTTGGATGTATTATAAACGAAATATTTTATAGATCAAGAGTTTTGTGTTTTAGATATACGATGTTGGTTAGTTGAAATACGCATATATAATAGAGAACTATATTGATTGTGTTGGAAATCACTATCTTATATTGTTCTATTCGACTATTTGGAATTGAATTCAATGATAAGATTTTATATTATATCGAATATTCTTATAATTTGTCAAGTTCCATCAGCCAATCGAAAATAAATTAAACATTTTAAATGTTATCTATTTTTTACCAGAAATTCAAGATATTAAATAATTGAGGATGTGATTGTGTGTATATATATGTTTTTTTGTTTAACCTTAATTATGTGTTATATAGAGGAGCAATATATAAAAATACATATAAGTCAATGACAAGTAAAGTTAAAATAATTCTAATACAACTATTAGATTGTTAGATGATTTATAATTATTTTGAAATCAAAACAAAAAACTCATTTGCGATTTATTATTTATTTGTATAAACTATATTTATGTTATTAATTGAATATGAAAAATAATATAGAGAGGATTTTAGTATTCGATTAATTTTTTTTTAAAAAAAAAAATTATAAGACCTGTCTATAATTTTAAAAAGTTTTTATCCTGATTTATAATTTTGAAAACCTATCTATTTACTTTATAATATTTGCAATTAGTTTTTCTTGTTTTATAATTTCGAGAATTGTTGGGGTTGTTTTGTAATTTCAAAAAATATGAAGGCTTATTCTATAATTTTAAAAAATACAAGCTCTAAAGATATTTGTGTTTTAATTTAAATATTTTTAATTTTTTTTTAAAAGGATTCACTAATTTGGTTGGTCTTCAATATCAATTAAAATACTTATTTTTTTTACAGATTCTCTATATTGAGAGGGCGTGGATGGATTTAGAATTCATCAGACTCTACCCACCGAGAGAAACATATAATAGTTGAGTTAGCGCATAAAGGTGAAGATCTCGGTTTGAGGTTTTTAGATGTAGACATGGGTACTAGTGAAGATTTATCGAAGGTAAGAAGTTAATAATTTTCTTTATTTTGTGATTTATATTTTGCATATTATGTTAATAGCATTGTTTATTTTATATTTTTATTTTTTCTATGTATTTTGATACAATGAATGAAATAGATACAACCCTTTAGTTCTAGATCCAAATCCAACACCCAGATCATGGCAGAATTCCTGTATTGACAGTTCTACTCTAATGGAGATGAAAACTATTTCTTTTTTTTTTAAATATAATATAATATCTGAAAAATATTAATTTTTTTTCTTTTATGTATTACTTAGACACGGTCACAATTCGGATTAGACCATTAAACCTGATTGGATGAAGCCATGGTTAACAATTAAAAAAATTATTAACCCTTGTAAGATTCGGTTTCTATTTCTCAATGAGGAATCGAGAGCTGCCAAATTGAACTGGAGTTTTTTTTTTTTTGAAAAAAAAAAAAAGATTAAACATTGAAAAAGTGGGGATGGCAACTTGATGCCACCTCATCAATGTTTATTTATTTTTTTAAATAAAAATCAAGTGGCAGCAAACTATCATATTGAATTTCAAATTTTTAACCAAACTGAATTCATCAAGGCCATTGAACTTTTTATTGTATTAAATTTGTAATGACTATAATGAATTTCAAATTTCAAATGTCAATTACAAGATAAATACCTCTTATTCCCTTGTTTACTCATGAGAATCAAATTTTCAATTTCTATTTTTTTTATTATCTCGATGTTTCTATTGTTCTCTCGACCTCTCATTCTCATTTTTCCCACCAAAGTACTAATATCATTGTTGTCATACGTGCACACACACATATATACACACATATATATTATTATGATCATATCTTGTTATACATCCATACTTTTCCCTTATTAAAACCCTATAAATGACAAACTATAGGTGTAAGGGTAAAGGCAAAACAGTCGAATTTCAATTTAATATGAATTTTTGATCAAATCACACCTTAAAAATTGTCATTTATCTCTTAACTCCACCACTAGTAATGGTACCACGATATTCTATCCAAGGAAAGAGCTCTCAAAATGATCTTACCATAAGAGAACCTAGCCAAACCAACGATCAATTTGCAACCTTGTAAGAAGCCCTTTCTTGAAGCATCTAAATAGCTGAAAATCCTTCTGTCTCTCATTGTCCCCCTTTTTAGTAAATTGGTTCTTTGTATCATATTGGACTTTCACAATTATGCCAGGATTGTAATCATACACCAATGTTGGTTGGCTCAATTGGAAGAGAGGAGCTGAATTCCTTTAACCATGGTCGTGAGTTCGACTCTCCATATGTATGGAAAAAATCACGTTGGGAGACTTCTCTTTGAAAAGGGCCCGACAGTAGGTCGATCAGGATTAGTCAGGGCGAAACTCCGGATATCGAGTGGGAAACCAAAAAAGAAAAAGCATTTTAATCCTACAAAAGCTAAATATGCTTGGACAACACTCAAAAGAGTCAGCATCTTGTAGGGTATTAACCAATAAGTTCTTAAAATTATCTCCTCCCTTAGTGCTTGATGTTAAGCTCAACCTTTAACTGTGGTAACAACTTCTTTGGTATCCAAGTGAAAATGACATTCTTGTTCTTGGCAATTTACACATATATGTGTATCTATTCAAGTTTTAATCATAAAAGTCCCTTCCATTAGGGATGATAAATGCATAGATTCTTCACATAGGATTTGAATTCTCACACTCAACTAGAGGTGTTATGAGATTAGGGTAGAGTCACGAACCCATGACACTATCCAGTCAAAGCTTGACTCGAGCTCGGGCTCGGGTAGTTCGGTATCGAGCTCGATCTCAAGCTTGAGTCCAATTGTGCTGAGCTCGAAGGCTCGACATTTATATTCTTTTAAAATAATTTTTATATGTGAAATTATGTTTATAGGTATATTTTTTTGAATATATTACCTGAGATCAATTAATTAAGAGATACAACTCGATAACATTTCGAGTTCGAACTCATCTAATCAACAATCGAGCCAAACTCGATATTAACACTATCCGACTCGACTCGAGTATTGTAACACCCCTACACTCAACATGATCTTTGTGTCTACCCTCACCCATAACACTAACCCAAGTCTTCCTTTAACTATAACCCTGCCCCTACCACTTATCTGGAGTTGTAGGTTACATTAGTTGGCTCTATTGCAATGCAACTCTTAAAGGATCCAACATTCTGCACATGTTCCCTTGTAGGAGTTTGTTGATTTTGATTATAAAGAACTTCGACTAAAATGAAGTACAGACCTTGCCCATCCCTTTTTTTTAATACAAATAAATCAATTATCTCAACGTCTTTACAAAACCTAAACACTTTCAATAAATTAGCTTTATATTTTCACTTCCAATGCTAATTTTAATACGATACACATCATGAATGCTAGTGATAGGACCCGTTTCACAGAGCTTACTGTATAGAATGGGTCTCATCCAACAGCGGCATAAGGTGCTCAATCCATTGTGTTCAATCCACCCCCGCGTGAACGGGCCTATATTGTCCCGTTCTACCAATGGGATCTATCTTCACGAATGGGTCTTAGTCGCTCTTAACCATCCGAAGGAGTTAAGTTCCGTGGAAACCTACTCACTAATCATCCGGCCCCCCGATGATATTTACACGCTTTAACCTATAAGAGTATTCGGTGGAACCGAATGCTCTCCTTTTCTCTTTTTCTCTCCCGATCGATCGCTATCGAAGGAATCGAACACTTCTCCTCCCAGTCAGTAACATTCAATAGAATCTCGTCTCAATTGAGTTTTCTATTTCAGTACAAAACGTATTTCCCGAGAAAGGATGGGAACTTCGAGTATCCAACTGATAAGGAAAAGAATCTTCTCGTATAATTCAACTTCCTAAGTGATAACAATATAAAATCTTTGACATTTATAAATTCGGAATCCCCGGATCACTTCATAAAAAAACTAGGATTTTAACGCCCTACGATAGCATGATTCTCCGAAGAACACTATATAAAAGCTTTCGAGACGTCAAGCCAGATAAATCCTCTAACTCAACGCAGGACACACAAAGATCACATGGAGATCCATCCTCCATTCTTCTCAGTCCGTTTATCCTTTCAAAGATCGCTTTTTCTGATTTGAGTGTCGGAGCCTCCACCTGTCGGAGTACCCTCCTGTAGTCTTTTGCAAGTTTAAAACCTTCTCATTGAATACCCGTTCGAGTCACAAGATGTCGGATCTGTGGAGTTGAAACTCACCTCCAATAGATTGGCGTCGTCCGTGGGAAGCAGATTTGAGAATCTTTATTGAACACTTAGGACTGATCAGACCAACATGCCTCCGAAGCGAAGAACCATAACAATATCACGGGCCGCATCTACGGTAAATGGCCATACTACTACCCCTACTAACACAGCCCCTCCTACGGCACCTTCTCGATCTACTAGCAATTCTCCTACTCACGACCAACCTCCTCACTCGGAATAGGTCCAGCAGCTTGGGTAACAAGAACGCCCAGCCATGGTTCCCACGCCGATACCTCCAGAACGGGTCAGTTAGCCCCAGATGGACACACTAGAGTCCAGAATTTATGATATAAGTAAGCAATTGGAATATCTTAGTCGCGCTGTGAGGCCCAAGGGCCACTCTTCCTTGGGGGGATCTGGATGCGACTGTCCTTGACGATGAATACCACCACTCAGCTATAAGCTCTCGGTGACTTCCCACCATAACCCCAAAAATCAAAGAAGGCAAGTTGAGCAACTTGTTGCCGATGAACTTAAGCGGGCCAATGCTTAAGAAAACCAGGCCCCCTTTTACTCTAACGTTTCACCCTTAAACCCGAAGGTCTCTTCGTAACGATGCCTCGTGACATGCTTTTGCCTCCCATAGAAAGATATAATGGGACAACCGATTCTCATGACCACACGATGCACTTCGTGATGGTAATGATCTCAAGAGATATGACTGACGCCACCATGTGCAATCACTTCCCTACCACTTTCAAGGGGAACGTGTTAACATGGTTTAACTCACTTCCACCGTTAAGTATAAAAACTTTCTCCCAACTTCTATAGCAGTTCGAGACTCACTTCATGATAAATAGGGAAGTAAGGAGAAAATCTGTCTCTTTATTGTCATTACATTAAAAGGAGGATGAACCCCTGAGGGAGTTCCTGGAGAGGTTCAAGACAGAGATGATTAAAGTTCTGTCCTTAAATCACTTTATCGCTTTAGCAGTGTTACTGGGTTACGCCCCTCCGGTATGAAAATATTGATCATGAAAAAATATCCCTTCACTATCCAGGAATTTTACTCCCATGCTGGGAAGTACATTTTGATTGAAGATGCTGAAACCTTCGACTGAAAGAAGGAATTGATCATCCACGAGAGAAAGCAATCAATCGCCCCAACGGTCCTCATCGAAAAGTAATCGACCAGGTCCTCCATCTCATCGAAGGTTCAACACCTACACTCCTTTAAATGAAACTCCCAGTCAAGTTCTATTTTAGATCAGGGGCCACCTCTATATCCGATGGCCTCCTCAACCTACGGAGGATGATCCCAAGAAAGATAGAAACAAATACTATCACTTCTATCGCAATTACGACCACATGACTAACTACTATAAAAGAATCAAAGATGAGCTTGAAAGTCTTATCAGAAATGAGAAGTTACAAAGATTCATCAGTAGAAAAGGAAGGGATATGTCGTACTTTGATAAACAAGCACCACCGAGACGGAATGAACCAAATAATTGACCGGTCGATCCACCACCAACTATCTGTCACGACAGAGTCATTGTCCAAATTCACAAGGAACGAACCCCTCGAACATCTCAACCCCCGTCGGACATTCCAAACTCTTCGGATGGTATACAAGGAAACAAGGCCGAACACTTGATCACATCCATTTTCTACTCGCCTAACGTCCTTGTCCCTCTCCAGCCAGAGGTACTAGCAACTCACGTTGAAAAGGAAGCAAAAGCAACTGATTGTCGATTTCACTGACGAAGACTTAGTCGACATAAATCCAAATTACCATGACCCATTCGTCATCACTGCCAAAATAGGTCCATATGAAGTCTGAAAGATCTTCGTTGATCAAGGGGGGAGATGTGACCTCCTATACTGGGATGCTTTTATACGAATTGGTTACAACCCCTCACATTTATAACCCCATGTGGGTCTAGTCAAAGGGTTTTCTGATGAATGGATATACTCCGAAGGGATTATTCTTCTCCCGATCATGTTGGGCACGCCCCCAACCATGCGACAGCTACAATGACCTTCAATGTGGTCAATCTCCCCTCACCTTATAATATGATTTTATGAAGATCGGGTTTGAATGCCTTGGAAGCTCTACCTAGCACTAAACACATGAAGGTAAAAATTCAGAACTCCTCTCAGAGTTGGGACCTTGTCCTGCGATCAAGAGTCTTTAACCCTCGTCCCAAAATAGTTGCACGGTACGCTTCGATGATCTTCACATGTCTCTTATGTTCTTACTATGAGGTTCCTCCGTCTGATAATGAACGCATGTATGCCTTATTGATTGCATCCTACCAAACTCCTACTTCTTATGGGAAAGAACTATACAAACGAATGGATCTATCTTCCTGAACGGACCTTCGTCACCCTGATCAAACGAATGGATCTATCTCCCCGAACAGACCTCTGTCGCCCTGACCAAACGAATGGATCTATTTCCCCGGATGGGTCTCTATCGTCCCGACTTGATGAAAGGCATTTCTATTCCTCTTTATCTTAGCAAATATTTCCTGGAAAACCTGAGACACTGGTGAACATGCACAGCTAGAGAACACCCCATGACGGGTTGAGATTCCTTGGAAAAGCCCAGAACTACAAAACATAGTCGAGAAGTCTATTCAAGACAATGAAGGGAATATCCCATGTTATCAACACGCATCGATTGAAAAGAAACATGAAAGAGAGTCTCATTAAGAAGTATTGTGATACAATGGCATCAAAATTACATAGGGTTTGGAGGAATAGAGGCCTCCCGAAGAGAAGTCCTTGTATCCACCACACTCGGGGCACCAATCAATCAGATAAAGGTTACATCCCGACCCGTCGTATCTCGGCTGACCACCTCCTTGACTGGAAGTAGGGCTCCCTCAAATCCCAACCGACGGATTACCTCTTCGGCACATCGTAGGCTCTTTGTCAATTCATGTTGAGTATCTTTAGAGCAAGTAGCACACTGGAGTAAAGCTTTTTCAGATTGAATTGCTTTCTGTTCCACCACCTAGAGAGACTCCTCACGCAACTAAGCCAACATCTCAGTAGTATGTAACCGTGTCTCGAGGGCCTTTTTCTCAATTTCCAAATGCTCACAGTAAATTCGAAGGTTCTTAATCTCCTCTTAGACCAGCGAGGTCTCAAATGCCTCCTCTGTTCCCGTGCCTTTCTCCTTGCCATCGGTGGCGCCCCGTAAGGCCCTAACTTGGGCATTCAACTGATGGACCTTCTCCTCCAAGTGACCAACAGTCTGCTTCCCCCGTCGCTTTTGAAATTCTGCTAGAGATATCGTCTGCGAGAAAAGAGAAATCACTTTACGATAAGATAAAGACAAAATGAAGAGAATTCAGAAGATGATACCATTAAACCAAAAGACTTAAAAGCTTCGTTAGCTTGTTCCATAGACATCCTATGCATCTTTAGATCGTAACGATGAAAATCGAGCCGATCAACTATTTTCTCTACCCCAACTAAATCCATGTAACTATAATGCTTATCCCCAGAGTAATGGCTACTGTTCCTCTCTCTTTCGACCCCTAGTCGTCATGAAAGGAACGGATGTAGATAGAAGGAGGGATAGCTGTTTCATTAAGTACCTTGTGTTTCCCCTTACAAGAAGGCCATAGGGGAATCGTGCTCGACAAATCAGACAATTGTTCGATAAGTGTTACTATCTCCCTTGAAGCCCTAGTTTTCGCGTTGACCATTGGATTTCTGCTAAGTCTCTCCGATAACGAAGCTCCCTCATTCCTGATTGATAGAGCGTGACCAGTGCTATCCAAACCTTCTGCTTCAACGTTAAACGTCTTTGACGAAACTGAAGGCATGCGCTCCTCGATTTCCTTGTTCGTCTCATGACCATTCCTCGATAGAGAATTAGGCTGAACTAATTTCCTCTTTTTTGTTGGGGGAAGCGCTATTAAAACTTAGGTCTTAGACGGCCTATCAATCTATGCTGAAGAATTCTCAAAAGGCGAATCCCTATCAATCGTGATCTCTCTTAGCACAGAGTCATCCACAAAACCTAAAGTACTAGTCAACCCAATCTCTCTCCTATTAACTAAGAGAGGCCTGTAGGTCCTTCTCTTCTCTCCTATCAGTAGACTCGCCAGTGAGAGCATCTGATCATCTATCAAAGAATCGATCAGGATAACCCTTCGCGTAGACCTATAACAACTATCAATTGAATGCACATAGTGAAAGTGATGAGAAGGGTTTAAAGGCTACAATCCAAGCACAGGCCTTCCCTCAGCATTGGGAAGCATTGGCATAAGATTCTTGTTCTGAAATTCCACAAAAGTACTTACATGCCCAGTCACTACTAGTGGATTTCTTATAACGAAACCCCTAATCGGATTCGGGACGAGTTTGCAGCCTATACCAATCTTGGACCAAACCCTTCTTCGTGTATCTCACCAGAGAAAAAAGAGCCTCTAAGATATCAAAATTAAAGCCAAAATGACAAAACTCTAACAAGAAAGTGACAACAACAATTAGGTGCCAAGATTCAGGAGTCAACAAAGTTGAAAATATATTATATCACTGTAACACCTCAGCGAATGGACTGGTATATGGTACTTTCAAACCAAACCTCACAATCTATTTATACATCGGGACACAGCCCTCTGGGCCCTATTCGCTCTATCATTGTCTATGGCTGATTCTAGGGTGTAGTCGTCACCCACTAACATAGTGGTCTGAACTTCTTGGAGCTCCAACGCTGACATGGTACTCTTAATGTCGTTAATACTTTGAATAACAAAACTTCTCGCCATGCCTTTTATGGAAGTTTTCCTGTGTATAGAGACAATTCGAAAGAAGAAAGAAATAAGTGCGAGGAGATGAAAGCGTTAGATCATTTCTCATGAAAGCATTTATAAGGATCACTAGAGACGATTCATAGAAGCCAAAAAGACACTCATTTTACCAAAGGTTTGACTTCTTTTCAGAAAAAGTCATTACTCATGACGCATTTTTCACGAACAACACCACGAGTCAGGGGTAAATGATGGGACCTGTTTCACAGAACTTACTATATAGAATGGGTCTTACCTAACAACGGCATAAGGCTCTCAATCTATTGTGTTCAATCCACACACGCGTGAACGGGCCTATGTCGTCCCGTTCTACTGATAGGATCTATCTCCCCGAACGGGTCTCAGTCACCCCGACCATTCGAAGGAGTCAAGCTTCGTGGAAACCTACTCACTATCATCCGGCCCCCAATGATATTTACATGGTTTAACCTACAAGAGCATTTAGTGGAGTCGAATGCTCTCCTTTTCTCCTTCTTTCTCCTGACCAATGGCTATCGAAGAAATTAACACTTCTCCTCCCAATCAGTAACACTCAACGGAATCTCGTCTCAATTGAATTTCCTATTTCAGTACGAAATGTATTTCCCAAGAAATGAATGAAATTTCAAGAATCTAACTGATAAGGGAAAAAATCTCTCCGTATAATTCAATTTCTTAAGTAATAACAATATAAAATTTTTGACATTCACAGTTTAGATCTCTGGATCACTACATAAAGAAACTAGAGTTGCAACGCTCCGCGACATAACGATTCTTAGAAGAACACTATATAAAACCTTTTGAGGCGTCAAGGCAGGTAAGTCTTCTAATTCAACACAAGACACACAAAGATCATAGGGAGATCTCTTCCCTTTTTCACAGTCTGTTTATTCTTTTGAAAACCGCTTTTCTGATTTGAATATCGGAGTCTCTCCTGTTAGAACACCATTTGACGTTCTTTTGTAGGTTTCAAACCTCCTATCTATTCGAGTCACAAGGAGTCAAATCTGTTGAGTCGAAATGTACGTCCAACAATTAGAATATCTAAATAAAAAAGGTTCCAGTCTACGTACTTTACAACAAATTGAACACTTAAAAAATTCATGAATTGTTGATTAAGTACACGTGAAAATTTTAATTTGTCCTATTTTACATGATTTTTAGTTATTAAAGTGAAAAATAATTTGGTGTAAAACCTAATTGCTATGATATTTTTGAAATTATACACACTAGTATTAATCGATTAGTTTTAAATTTTTTCTCATTACAAAATCCGCAAAAGGGGTAAATAATATTTGACTCACATTTTTACTTTTTTCTGCCCAAACTCTTCATTTTCTCTCACTTATCATTTATTAGCTCTAACATTGGAAAATATACGGTGGTGTTCTTAAAATCACAGACAGTTCTATTTAGTCGTAGGTTGTATTTTATTTGACTTGTGATTTTTTACCAAAAAATTTTGCTTGTCTAATTCGAATCCGGATGGGAAAAAAAAATTGTGAAATTCGTTAGGCCTCACGCTGCAGTTGAGGGAGGCATCGGCAAAGGAAAGAGAGAGAGAGAGGAAGGTGTCAGAGAAATGAACCAACCCAAAAAATTTAAGAAAGAGTGAGAAAGAAACCGAGGGCAGAGAAAGGGAAAAAGGGGGAGAGACGCGCAAATAGCAGAAGCCCAAATACCTGTTTGGCGCTCAACACTTGGAACTTGCAATTCTTCAATTAATTAAAAAACCCAAACCAGAAACAAAATATCACGCACACATGGGTCAGCCATCGGTGCCTCCCCAGCAGCTGACCTCTTCTCCGTCACCACCACCCCCACCATCTACGGCGCCTCCACCGCCTCCATCGGGAGGAGGGAGCGGATGCCAGGTGCGGTGCGCGGGATGCCGAATGATCTTGACTGTGGGACCAGGGTTGACGGAATTTGTGTGCCCTAGTTGCCAGTTGCCGCAGATGCTGCCGCCGGAGCTGATCCGAGCGCAGAATTTTCCTCCGGTGCCGGCCCACGGCATTGATCCTACCAAGATCCAGCTTCCCTGTGCTCACTGCAAGGCCATTCTCAATGTTCCTCACGGTCTCACTCGTTTTGCTTGCCCTCAGTGCCGTACTGAACTCACTTTCGATGTCTCCAAGATGAAGCAGTTCTTGCCTCGGCCTCTTGTTCCCCCCGCTGAAGAAGTCAATGAGGTTTGCTTCTTTCGACCTTCATTCATGATAGTTGCTTTTTCGAAATTTGTGAATGCCTAATTCTTGATTAAAAGCTGCTTAGCTTGTGTTGGGATGTCAAATATGTACAGCATTTTTTTTTTTTTTGGTGAATATAGTGTTTCATAATTAGTGAAGTTGACTTTTGAAGGTCATCAGGATTTGTAGATTTTTTCTAAAGAATGACCAACAGCTATTCATATTTATAGTGGGACACAACTAAGTTAATCTTTCGGTTGAGGTACCTATTTCGCTAATATCTTAAGGCCCTAAATCCTTCATACTCCTTCATTATGCTTTTATTCATTCTCTCTGGTATTAATTTCCTCACACTTCCTCTTCATGTTAGGCGCTTGACGCATAGCGTTGAAAGTAATTAATTCAGTTATTATTGAAACTTTTGTTGTTTATCATTTTTTAAATACCCATATTGTTTCTTGTCCAACATTAGTTTGTTTTACACTCCAGTTTGTCAAAAAGATACTTATCTACTCTCCCAAGATGTAACTAATTGAGCTTGTCATATAGTGTTAGTTACATCCTGTGTTGCATCGTCACTAAATGAGAGTGATTAATTACCCGTTAATCACAATTGGTAACATATCAGTGTCAAATATTTTATAACTGCCATGTAACCATGTTTATGTTATGTTGTCTCATACCCATGTTCCATCTCCATGTCTGAGCTTGATAAATTGCTACTAAAGTGGAATTGATGGTAGGGTTCTCCTTGACCATGTGTGTGGATGAATATATAGTCGAAGTACCTCTAGCCACTTGCTAGTTTTGTGTCTAACCTGACCTAACCAGCTTTAAATTAGGCTCCAAGACAACTTTTAAATTGGGAGTCTTCTTCAAAATCAATATCATTTTGTTAAACCTTTAGTTTCTCCTCTAAAGTGTCGTTACAGTGTTCTGGTTGACAAGTTGATGAGGAACGAAGTTCACCAACTTGTCTGATTATGTTGAGGTTATCAGATTCTCATTAATTTCAGTTGCTTGAACTGTAGCCAGCTTCAGTTGAAATTGGAAAAAGAAATGTTTCTTTCTAGGTAGTCTTAGGAAGTCAGAAATTCACATATATTTTCTTGATAGCAAAAAAAAAAAGGTATAGAAGAAGAGAAGAATGTACAAAAATTCCAAGGATGAAAATCCTTAGGGAGGAAACACAAAGTCAATACATGAACTAATGGATAATAGCTGTCCAATTTGCTCCTTAACTTTTTTAAACTATAATATTTATAAATCTCTTAAACATGAACCCTAAAAGAAATATAAAAATCAAAATTATCCTATAAAAGAGAAGAATCAAAAAATTGGTTTGAAATTACTCATTTTCCTAGTCTTTTGGCACAAGAAAGGGAATGTGAAAAATTCCTGTTGTTGTGTTTCTGGTGTTCCGCTCCCTCCAATGCCCCAATAAGTAGCTACAAAGGCACAGTGCCAAAGCAAGAGAGCATCAATTTTTTTTTTTTTTTTTTTGTGTCCAAAGCTTTAAATTTCATAAGGAACAATTTAGTGAGGCTTCATGACAAACCCAAATGTTTTCACCCACCAGTTTCACATGTGCCTGGCAGCTGAACAATTCTAAAACAACTTATCCCTGTTTTTTGAGTTGTTAAAGTAAATGACACAAACGTCTAAAAGGACAGTTTTAAAAGGTCTCCTCTTTTAAAGCCATAATCATGCTAGGAAACTTAACTTTCCAAATAAAATTGTTTAAAAGAAAAGGAAGGTGCTGAGGAAGATTAATGCAACGATGAAAAAAAAGATTTGCAAGAAGAAGCAAGCAAAGTGTCAAGACACAGAATCCTAGAATGAGGGACATTCTGAGAAGGTCTATTTCCTTATAAGAAGGAAACTAAGAATGAAAACTCTGAAACTTATCTATCTTTAAGATTAAAAAAAAAAGGAAAATCCCAAGAACAATCCTCCCAAGAGTAGAAATTTTTCCGTGAGGCCAAATGAAGCCTGGAGGACCTATAGAGATGAGGAAAGGAAATGGACAACAGGGTGTCCTCAATCCATTAATCCTCCAAAAAGAAAAAAAGGATGTAAGAACCATCATCCCCTTTTAAAGCTACTAAGAGAGAAAATTATGATATAGTTGACATCAATAACCTTATGCCATAAAGAATTTGGATTTAAGGGGAATCTCCAAGCCCATTTACTTACTGAGAAATGTTCTTGGAAACCACAATATGAGAGCTAAGCCCCCTTTACCTTAGACTTGGACACTTGATCTCAACTCATCAAATGATCTCTTTCAGTGAATCCACTCTCTGACCATAGGAAATCTCTTGTAAACTTCTCAATCTTGTTTGCTACCCCGCAATAGTGACCCTAAAATGGGAGAGGAAGTAAAAAGGATCACTAAACAAGCACACATGGATGGGAGCAATATGCTTTCCAAGGGAGAGAAAAGCTACCTTCTGTCTAATCTTCTCTCAATTTTATCTGCAACAAAATCTCAAAAATGAACGCTCCTAGGGTTTTCCCCCAAAGGAAATTCTAAACAAGAAATATGCCACCCCCTCTTAGCACAATTGGCAAGAGTAGCCAACTGATCGAGAGTCTCACTAAAAATATTAATATGATGAAGCTCACTTTTGGCCATATTAATTTTTAGCGCATAAATTTTCTTGAAAATGAGAAGTGAGGAAATCATATCCTTGAATCCCTCAATATCTTCTTTAAGAAAGAGGATATGTTTATTTGCAAAGTGTAGATGAGACTGAAATCTCATCACACCTAACTCTAAAAGTAGAGAACATATTGGCTCAAATTTCCTCTCAATCATCCTACTAAATGGATCTCTCACTAGGGAGAAATTAGAAGGAGATAGAGGATGAAACCAAGAACCAATTTTTGGGTTCACTATTTATAATAACAGAAGTAGAAGTCGTACTCAAACGACATTTTATCCATCTCCTCCAAAGGGTCTCAAAGCCTTTATTCTCCAAGACTATATTCGAGAATCACCAATTAACCATATCATAAGCTTTCTCAAAATCAGACTTCCAAGCCACACCTTTAACATGCTTATTAACATAGTAACATGCTTATTAACATAGCAACAAACTCATTAACCACTAGGGCTGCATCCAAATTCTTTCTTGCTCCAGTGAAAGCACTCTCGGTGGAAGAAATGGTATCATCATGCACGACATGCAACCAATTAGCTAAACCTTTTGCCACAATCCGGTAGAGATTTGTGCTGAGACTAGTAAGTCTAAAATCTTTCTCTCTCGGTTTTGGGAATAAGGGTGATAAAATTAGAATTGATGCTCTTACCTGTCACCCTGTTAGAATAAAATTCATTGAAGACATTAAACAAGTGTTTGCAAATGACATCCCAAAAATCTGAAGGAAAGCCATGGTAGAACCTTTAGGACCAGAACCAACAATCGTAAAACAAGTCCTGGAATAGATTGGTCCTTGGCAATCCTTTATGATCATCGAGTTTATCTAACTCATCCATCCCCCTGAAGAATGATCCTCTTCCTCACTCTAATATCACCAAAAACTTCCTTACTCCATCCCTTGTGAGATTGTTTTAAATTCTTCAATTTCCTGATAAACTTGAAACCTCCCACATTACTACCTGAAGTCTTTCTAAGATTTCTCAACCTCGCTTCTAAGGTCTTTATAAGAAAACAACATATTCTCAAACCTAAAAGGAGTGGGACACCTATGGTATGATTAGACTCCAAAGGATAGGAAAATGATCATAAGTGGTTCTAGTGAGAATATCATGGGCGAGATTAGTGAAACATGATTCCCAATCATTCAAGCAAAGAAAATGATCAATACGGGAAGCAGCACTTCTCTCTTCATATGTAGATTAAGTAAATTGACCATTATTCAAATGGGAATTAATCCCTTGTCATGTTGCAACTTGATTCCTCGTGAATTGAATGTAATATGAGAGCTTCTGCAAGAGTTGAGACAAATTATTTCAGATTTTTGCTCAAGTCTCTGATTTTCAAGGATCAAGTATGGGCAAGGTGACTTTCACTTAATGGATTTATTTCATCATTGCTTCTTTTTTTTTTTTTGTGGTCTTCTGTATTAGCTTGGCGCCTTTCAAATGATTTTCCTGTTGCTGCTACTAAGGAAAAGAGAAAATTGTGTAAGAATGAGGGCTGTGTTGGTGGTTTGTTTTCTTAATGATAACACATAACTTGATGAAGTTTATCTCTTAAAGATAACACATAACTAATTGGTTGTCCTTGTTAATGGTGTGGCTGGTGACTTGGTTTTTGCATTTTAATGTGATGTTGAAATTGACTATGTATGCCTTTATGGCATTACAATGAAAATATTTAAGTCTTTATGGTTAAGCTATTTTCTTTGTCATGATTGTGAATTGATAAGAAATTAAGAGTTAATTTCTCTCAATTTTATGGAATGTCATGACAATTTTTGAGCTCGCAATTTGTTTTCTTACTTCAAAGATTTTCATTTCCAGTCATTTTTCATTTTTTCTTTTAGGTTGCCATTGATGTAGAGAGAGAAGAGGATGAAGGTGGCACGGTAGGAGAAACGTTTACAGACTATGTAAGTATTTTTGAATTTTCTTACCTGCTAATTTTTATTCCTCTCTGTATTTTTTCCCCATTTGGGCTCTTGAGATATTAATGCCATAATTGTTTATACATCAATGCATAACAACTTACTGGTTCCTGTTATTTTATTTTAATTTTTTAGGTTTTCGTATCTAATATTTGTTTTCTTGGGTCTTTATCTTTTGTATACAATTATATTTCCAAACTAGTCTGTTATGAAGTTCTTTGAACTTGTCCAAAATTTTTGAAGCTAGTTATCTGTAATTTTATCCTCAATCAAAGGCGCTTTTTGTTTTTGCAAAATGCATTGTTCAATGATCGTGTTTATTTAGCCATTCTCATTTGGTCTCTTGAGATATTATTGCCATAGTTGTTCATATACAACTTACCATTTCCTGTTGTTATTTTATTTATCCATTTATTTTTTGGTTTTCCTGTCCAAAAAATATATATATATATATATATATATATTTTTTAAATCAAGTCTTTATCTTCTGTATGCAATTATCTTTACAAAGTAGTCCATTATGAAGTGTTCCCCCCCCCCCCCGGGGGGGGATCCAAAATTTATGAAGATTGTTCTTTGTGATTTTATCCTCAATCAAAGGCCCTTTTGGTTTCTCAAAAATGCATTGTTCACCAATCTTGTTTGCTTAGGCATTTTTTTAATTGAGAAACTATTATATTCTTCAACATCCTTATTTAGCTGGATATTTTCTCTCAACTTGGTTACCTATCAAAGTCTATTTACAGCTGGATTTGTTGCGGTTCTTCTCAAATATAAAGGCAATATGAATCCAACAAATGCCTTACAAGTACTCACTATTTTATCCCCCAGACTTTTCTTACACATAACGTGATTTCTAATCTTTGCATTCTCCTTCCTTTTGAGGACAGATTTTAAATAGCATTGGTATGGATAGTGCTTTATGGTTGGAAAGGCAGTTCATTGAAGTGGAAGTTCTTGCTTTGAAGGATTTTTTTTGGGATGGGGGGGGGGGGGAGCTTCAGGGCTTGATGGTTTTTGCATGGATGTCTTCAGATAGAATCGGGAGACTATTATGAAAGATGTTATGCTTTTGTTTGAGGTGTTCAACGTTAGTGGCGATTTTCTCGGCAATATAGGTAGCACTAGTCTTGAATCAAAAAGAAAGGAGGTACAAATTGAAAAGATTATCGCTCTATTTGCTTGGTTGGGGACATTCTTTTAAGCTTTTGTCTGAAATTTTGGCCATCCTGTGATGTATTTGGGGAGTGAAATACTATAATTTTTCGTAATCAGACCATGGAAATTTCTCTTTAGTGGGAGAAAGTTATTTTTTATACCTTTTTATGAGCTCATGCCTCGGGGATTAATAAATATTATACCCTAGAAGATTTGTAGAGGAATTAGAAAGCAATTATACATTAGTTGTCTTTGTTTTTTCTTGTTTTGATCCTTCTTACTTCTAATCCTTAGGAGGGTTTTTTTTTGTGAATATTCTTCCTTCATTTATTATATCATTCTTTTTCTATCAAAAAAAAAAAAAAAGATTGAGCAAAGTTCTTGGAAAGGTGGTGGAAATGCATGCGCATGCTTTTGTAGAAGGGAGAGATATTTTGGGTGCAGCCTCGATTGCAAATGAAATGGTTGACTTGAAGTTAATGGTATAGGATAACGGAGGGATAAGCATTTTGATAGAATAAGGGAGTGATAAGTTAGTTATGTACAAAGCTTACCATGTCTTAGCTGGGATCTTTTGCATGTTATGGAGGAAATGGGCTTTAGCAAAAAATAAAAAGGGTGGATTTAACAAACTTCTTCTTGGTGAATGGGTTTATGTGGTTATTTCAAGCTAACCCGAAGTAAAGCAAGGGGGCTCTCTCTCCTCCCTTTTTAATATTGGTGATGGATGTGTTATTTGAATGTTGAGTAGGGCTCTATAGCTGGGATAGACCAGAGGTTTTAGTGCAATAGCAAGGAGAGGGCCTCCCAGACATCTCATCTATGTTTGCTGAATATACTATCTGTTAAGATTTAATAAAATAAAAAATGCTGTCGACAAGATTGAGCTTTTGAAGTGCTTAGTTATTATTATTTTTTTAATACAAAATTTATGATGGTATCGAGTTTGAATCCTACTAGACTCACTTATTAACCCTATTTAATATTTTCTGCTTTTGAACCTTTGTATAAATTGTCACAGGATACACCTGAGAAATGTGTTCTGATATATAGAAAAATAAAATATGATTTCCTCCACTAGTTTGAACTTTTGAAGTGATTGGTTATTATCTAAAATTTATCATTGGAGTGAATTCAAATCCTTAAACACTCATTTATTAACTCCATCTAATATTCAGATGTCAGGCTCCTCTCATAAGTGTTAGGGGTCTACATGCTGGGGCGACTTAAGATATAAGAAAATAAAAAGAAAATACTTCCCTCTAGATTGTGTTTTTGAATAAATTTGTTGTTGTGTCACAAAATTTATTACTATAATTATTTTTGGAGTAGATATTAGGCAAATTGTTGTTTCTTTGATGCATTCTTTTCAGGAAGTTTTAGGCTTGTGGACTATTTTGTCCAAGAGTGAGCTTACTAGAGTGGATCCTGCTGTTAATTGACCAGATGGGAGGAACCTTTCTATTCCTTATTTTGGGCTTCCACTCAGAGCTAAGAATGCCGAAAAATCCATTTGGGATGGTGTGGTGGTAAAGTTTGAAAAAGGTTGGTAGGGAGAAACTAAGGTTATATCTTGTAAGGACATTATTGCTTAACAAAAGCACTTTATCAAAGCTTCTAGTGTATTTTATGTGTGTTCCCAATTCCAAAGGATGTGGCTAGTAGAATTAAGAACATTAAGAGGAGGTTTCTTTGTGGAAGTAGGGAGGTGGAAGGGAGAGATTTATGGGGTCAAATGGGGAGTGGTTAAGTTCCCAATTCTAGTTGGTGGTTTTGGTATTAGATCCTTAATACAATAAAGCACTTCTTTGTGGTTGTGGAGATTTATATTGGAATGAAATACATTGTGGGAGAGCAGTAATACACATATAGTACAAGAAAATCCTAGTGGGTGGACGATTGAAATCCATTAAACTGATTGTGTTGTTTGGAAGGAAATCAGAAAGAATCGGAAGTTATCAACAAGAGAGTGAGTTTCAAAGTGAGTAATGGATCAAGGGTGCCTTTCTGGAATATTGTTTGGTGTGGCTTCTGCTTTATGGAGTGAATTCCCTGATTTGTTTGAGATAGCTTCTAATAAAGAGGCCATGATTAGGAATCTATGGGTTCTCAATAGGATATTCATCATCATTACATGATTTTCGGTAAGGCAGCAAATGATTGAGAGTTGGAGAGTTTCTTCAAATTCTTTTTGAGTTATTGGAGGGGGTGTCCATTGACAATACTAGTGACAAGGAATCTGTGGTATGTGCATTCCAGAGAACTTCTGATAACTAGCTTTATATAGCCATTTGGAAAGGAACATTGACCGAGGGGAGCTCTTTCTCCTTGGAGAACTATCTGAAAGACTGTGGCCCCTTTGAGGCTGTTTTCTTTGCTTTATACTGCTTAGGAAGAATACTGACCATACAACAATTTGTTAAGGAGAGGTTTGGTCTTGGTTACAGGTTTGTCTTATGGGTGAGGGAAATGAAATTTGTGGATCACCTCCTTTTTCATTGTTCTTGGATCTGAGTGGTATTGGAGATGTTCACATTGCTTCACTTCTGCTTGGTGATCATTGAGTCCTTGCAAAGTTAGTTGAGGGCATGAAGTAGTTTGAGGGTCTCTGCAGTGAAGAGGAGAGACTATGGTTCGCCCTCGCTAGCCAGTTTTTGGTTGGTTTGGAAGGAGCACAATAAGAGAATTCTTGTGGGAGTTAAATAACTCGTTAGTCTTTTCGTAGATAGTTCCCTGAAACACTAGAATTTTTGGTTCTCTGCTAAGTCGTGTGATTCTGCCATAGATGTCGCAGATTTTATGGACATCTATTTTGTATAATTTTTTCTGAGTGCACGTCCTTGGTGTCTTTTTGTGAATAAATTTTCTGTTTCTTTAATATAAATTGACCTACCTTGTGTAAAACATTATGAAATTATTTGTTATGCTTATTTCAAGACTAAACCTTTGTCTCATCATTCTCACCAAGTCTTTGTTTTCTTGTTCTTCCTATTTATTTATTTTTTATTGCTTGTATTAACTTGCTTATATTGTTCTAAAACAGACGGTGAGATTTTAAAATTATTTAATCAGAAGTATTTATTTATGTATTCCATTATCCACTGGGCAAATGCTTGCAAATATATTGATTCTCCTCACTGGTGTTTTCTCCTTTTTTATTTTATGTTTTTATTTTAATTACATATGATGATTTTACCGAACACAAAGTATAGATCCAATACTGAAGCTACACTCATAGATGACATGAATTAATCTTTAATTTGTTTTGTGTGTTTCTTTGTGAAGCGCCCTCCGAAATTATCTATTGGGCCCCCACATCCGGATCCTATTGTAGAGACATCTTGTTTATCTGCAGTGCAGCCCCCTGAGCCCACATATGATTTAAAGATCAAGCATGAACTGGAAACTTCAAAAACATTGTCATGCTTGCAGATTGAGACATTGGTCTATGCCTGCCAGGTTGGAGTTCGTTTAAGATTCATTTCAGGGCAATGTTATGCATTTTGGTTTTTCCTTGCATGATTTCCTGTGTCTTTGCTATGCAGAGGCACCTTCATCACCTTCAAAATGGTTCTAGGGCTGGATTTTTTATTGGTGATGGTGCTGGTGTAGGTAAAGGTCGAACAATTGCAGGATTAATATGGGAGAATTGGCAGCATGGGAGGAAGAAAGCACTGTAAGTTCGATTTTCAAATTACTGCATACATGCATACTTTTGGGCTGTATTTTCTTGTTCTTTTTTCTTTGTTTTTTCTTTGATCATGAATATGCTGCACGTGTTGTTGCACAGGTCTGTTACTCATGATTTTAATACTTTTTTGTCCTTCATTACAATTTTATGCAGGTGGATTTCTGTTGGTTCAGATTTGAAGTTCGATGCACGGAGGGACTTGGATGATGTCGGCGCCTTATACGTTGAAGGTAATAGTATTTTCCTACCAGCATAGAAAACTGCGAAACTGAAGAATGTTGCTGTGGTCTAGATTAGATGTCACAAAAAGAAATATTTTGTTATATCTTGCTTTTTTCTTTATTTAGTTGTTTTGATTGATTTTTATTTATTTATTTTAATAGAGAGTTGTTTGGGTTCTATATTTTCTTGTTATTTGTATTCTCCTGTGAATTGTCATGGTTTGAACTTTGCTTGAAGCTTCCAGTAGGTATGTTAATTGTAAATTTCTTCGTTTCAATTTGTCATTTTTATTCACACGCTAATTCTTGAAAGCATGAGTTCCTTTTCCTATGTCGATTTGTGGTGTTTTGGGACCTATAGTGCTTTTTGAATTCCTGTTGCATGCGAATATATATATTTTTTTAATCACTTCACTTGGTGGAACTTTATTCTATTATTTTTGAGAGTTTGATTTGACTCAATTTACGTTAATCAGGATAAAATAATTAAGATGTTTATTGGTTGCCTTCATGATGTAGAATAATTAGGGTAGATTGCCTACAATTGGAGGAATGATGGGTTGTGGTTGAAAAGGGGTTGAATTTGTTTAGTATTAGAGAAAAATTGATTGTTCAAATTATGGGAAATTTTCATAAACAAGTGCGCGGGGAAGAAGAAGAATAAGATAGCAATGAAAACCCATGTACGCATGCATATAGCACGAATAACTGAACAATAAACTTTATCTATGAATTCATTTACTCTCATCACATTTTGCTTGGATGAGGCATATTTGTTGATGATAGAATAATTTGGTATTACTTCTAAAACTTTTAAAAATCATCTAAACTAATATGGAGACATACTAGAAATTAAAACTTATTAAAATGGAAAGTTTTGAAAACTCTAAGACCCTAAAAGGACACTGATTTTCATTTTGACCAGAATCTAATAGATACAAAAATTTCTCAATCAAACAACAAAACTCAAGAACATAGAATGATTGTCAGTTGAATTGCTACATTGTATAAACTAAAACCCCAGTGCAATCTTCAGCTTTAACATGAATGATTGTCTGTTGGTGCAAAGCGAACTCTCTCCTACCCAACTCAAAGGAGCAAGTATTTTCGTAGGTATCATGCTTTGCTCTTTGACTATATAACCATCGATATCATAATAAGACACGACAAACTTTGAGAGGGAGGACATTTTATTGCATAGGTTCAATCAAACCTCCAATAAATAGGTAAGCAAACAGGTCATTGATTTTCAGGTTTGTATCGTTAAGCCAAGAGAACTGGATTCGGATGTCGTTCTACTTTCCAACCCAGTTTCTTCATGGCATCTTCAAAAATCATATTAGTGCAACTCCCTCCATCAATTACTATTGTCCATAATTGGCCATTTCACTTGTCTTGTGGTGAAAATTGCTGGTATGCGTTCTTTATCATCAACATTGCTGCTTTTCATCAATATCAGTTTTAGTTCTCAACCCTTTTGCTTGGTTTAACAAATTACTTTTCTATGTGCTTTTCACTTTCCTTCAGATTCACATTGGCTTGTGTAATTAGCCGATTTTGGTTATCTAAGAGACCAAAATCTTTTCTTGGAAAATGTTGGCGTATTTCTTTTTCCTTAGAAGTGCATTAGATGCTACATTGGCAAATTTGTTTAACGTGTAGGGAATACTAAGTGATGGCAGATCCATAGCTTGGTAAAAAGATGTGATGTCTGGCAGCCTACGGTACAGGGCAAAACAAACCCAATCATAAATACAAAAACCGAGGAGGAGCACCGATGATGTGCTTGGCCAAAGAGATTAGAACAAAAGAGAGTCTATGGAATCAATATCCACAAAAGATTCCAAAAATTTCAATGTCTACCAAAAACATAACATTTCAAGAAGTCATCATGAAATTCATCAAAGAACTCTCCACCCCTCAAAAAGTCTTCTATTTCTTACCCTCCATCACAATGAGAATATGGATAGAGGGAGCATCTTGACCATTCTCCCCTTTGCTCTACAAACATCATGCTACTCCAAATCAACAATTCACTTTTCATAGAGTTTGTAGTCATCCAACATAAATGAAAAGGAGAAAATTTTCTCTCATAAGGACAAGGTCTATGTGCAATGCAAAAGTAATCCACAAACTCAAACTCTTTTGCACAACGAGCACTTATTTAGTGAAACAAAGCCTCTTCTTCCTTCTGCAAACTGCCTCCCATGCATGACAAGATGATTTCAGAATAAACTTTCAAGGGAAGGAAGTCCTCCTTTCATCCTTATGATTAGATCTAAGCATATAATACTATCTTTTTACCTCAAAAGTTACTTTTGACGATCCCCTTCAAATCACTGTCTTCCCCAAACCAAATCCTGCTTGACACCCTCTAGGAATTCAAAGAAGTTGAAAAGCTCTTCCAATTTCCAATCATTTGCTTCTTTTCTAAATTCACATATCAAAAGATGTCATTTCCTTGAAACGAGACTAAAGAACACACTAGTCCCTCTTTGCCAATTGTCAATTCACAAAAGTCCGGGAAACACATCTGGAGTGGATTGGAGCCACATGATTCATTTTGCCAAATGGAGATTGTCACTCCCGTTGCACACTTTAAACTTTACCATGCTCTTCAAAGTTTCTTTAACGTTTCCCACCCTTTTCTAATCTCCTTCCAAACAGCTATTCCAGAAGGCCCAACAGTTTCATTAAACCTCTGACCACTATGAAAGTCCTATATTTCATCACAATATTCTATTCTAGTACTTTTCATCTAACCTCCATAACCACTTCCACAAAAAAAACCTTGTTATCCATGTACATTTTTTATGACATTATAAAATAAGTGAATTCTTTGTCAGTAAAAATTGTTCAAATTGTTAAGTGCTGCAACTTACTTAAATTTTTTTCTAGTGGTAAATGATCCAAACGTGAACATAAAGAGTGCTGTCATGATGTCACTGCATGTGTGCACCTGATGTCATTTCTCAGATTAAGTGATTCTTTCAGTTATTTGAGTTCTTTGGGTTTCTCATATTTTAATGAAACTAGTGCTATAGTGTTACTGATGATTTTATGGAGTCATTCTGTGATTTTAGCTCGAATGCATAATTCAGCTTATACTAAAGTGAGAACTGTAGCCTTTCACTCTCTCTCGAATTTTATTTTCTCACTCTTTTAGTCTTTTGCTAGATTTATAAAAGAAAGGAGTTAAATGAAACCCAAAACTAGAAGCACAGGTTGGTTGTTAAAGGATTGGATGCCTTAAATATGTTTTGGGGTTCTGGATTTCGTGGATTCTGTGTGATACTTCTAACAATTTTAGTTTTGGTTTTCCTTTTATGTTTGTTTGACAGCTAAAATAATCTGATTTAACCACTTATATATGCATTTGATTTCAATTTTCAGTGCACGCTTTGAACAAATTGCCTTATTGTAAACTTGATTCGAAATCTGTCGGGGTCAAGCAGGGGGTTGTATTTCTAACATATAGCAGTCTCATTGCATCTTCGGAGAAGGGTCGCTCCCGTATACAGCAGCTTGTGCAATGGTGTGGACCAGAATTTGATGGACTTGTCATCTTTGATGAGGTGCTGATTTCATATTTGTTGACAATAATCCAAAATTATTAGTTTCAATTACTCATCTCATTAAGTCCACAGAGACAATGTAAGATAGGTGTCAACAGTTCATCATGGAAGAAAGGACTCACTTTTGTTCTTCATATTTTGGCATTTCTTTTAGTTGATTGTCTTACTTTTTGCATGTGATTCTTTTACCATTTATTGCTAGTTCTTGTTGGTCTTAATTGTAGTGCCACAAGGCTAAAAATTTGGTACCTGAAGCCGGAAGTCAACCGACACGAACTGGCGAAGCAGTTCTTGAGATCCAGGTTCATCCTTCATCACCCATTCCACTGTACATTTGTTTGCTCCATTGTGATTAATTTAGTTTCTAAAACCGAAACTGTTTGTCTTCCCCTATTCTGACATGCCCTATGCTAGAGCATGTACTATTTGCATACTAACACATGACCAGTAAATGGCAGTCTAGAATTAGTTTCATGAAAAGGCTGGTATGCTCCCCCTCTTATTGTCCTGTACCAGTTAGCAACTTTTTTTTTTTTTCCTTGTTTCTCCCTTTTTTGGTGGGAGAGGTTATATTCTATTTTCTTCATTAGTAAATTTTGCTTCATTTTTTTAGTTGATTGTCTGACTGATAGTTTAGTGGCACTTGTAAGATTCTTCAAGTGCCAAACTTGAAGTGGTTCTGGAGCAGTGTTGGTGGTACCTGCCAATATTGTAGTGCTGGCATCAGCAGTTGTTTGCCAGGACCTTATTGGGAAATTGGTTTTTTCCCTGACATGAAGGACAGTGATTTGTCCTCTGTTTTTGCTTATTCCCTTTTTGGCTTGACCCTAGGAGGTCTAGTGTTGGTGTAAAGTATTTATTTTTGTTTTTATTGTACCACTAAGCTGCATACATAAGCGCATGTTCCTTTACCGGTATCAATAGAATTTAAAAGGATGAAGTCGTGAAAAAAATAAGAAACAAAAACTACAAAAGAAAAAGGTGGCATGAAAAGGAGACCAATGAATCTGTGCCATGTGGAAAATAAAAATAATATAAGTTTCAAAAATGTAGAAATTGACCAAAAAGTCATCTTTAGCTTTTTTTTTTTTTATAATTTTTTTAATTTTTTTTCCTCTGGAGTTGATTTCAGAAATAGGAATTCCAAATCATAGCGATAAAGATTTTTTTCCCCATTATTATTGGTTTTTTCATGAGAAAATCTGAATGATAAAGTTTACACGCTTATATTTTGTGACCTGCTTTGCTTGGTTTAGCCTGGAGGGAGAGAATTGGAGAGGAATAGAAGGGTTTGATAGGTGGAAGAAAACCTACGTTTGGGAAAACTCCTCTGCTTAAACATCCTCTCTTTTTGGTTTTGTTTTCTGGAATTTTTTATGTTTTTTTTTTGCCCCTTGCTCAATGTTGTTGATGTTGCCTTGTTTGTTATTTCTCTCCTCTGTTTAGGGGTAACAAGTAATAATGTTATTAAAGCTATCTTATGTAAAGGCATACTCGGTTGAGTCATTTCTTATTCTGGGCATTGTTTTATGATCGATAAGCATCTCATTTAGGTACTTTCTCTTATTCAAATGTTTGTCTTTTAGCTTTCTATAGTAACAGAAGCATCATTTTCCATACTGGTCCCATGTATAGCTGCCGGTATGCTACCCTTTTCTTCTGGCCCTTTTGTCTTAACTTTTGTTACTCTTCTTCCCTCCACTTATCTCCCTCGGAAATTGTGATCATTGCATAAATTTGCAGAAATTCATGGGTATTGGTACAAAGTAATTTGTTTTTGCATGTATGGGTTTACATGGATGCACGAGGGTGGAGTGAGCTATCTTCACCATCTGTTGTCTTGAATGGTGTAGGATGTACATTGTTTTTATGTCTCACACATTTAAATATAACAGGCCCGCCTTCCTGAAGCACGTGTTATTTATTGCTCTGCAACTGGTGCATCAGAACCGCGTAATATGGGTTATATGGTCCGGCTTGGCCTTTGGGGTGCAGGGACATGTTTCATTGATTTCCGAGATTTTCTAGGTTTGTATTCCTTCTGTTGCCAATTCTCTCTCTCTCTCTCGCCCACCCATGTGTGCATGGACACACGTTCTGTTTCTCATGCACCTGGGCATTACTTTTATATAGATAATTTGGTTGATTAATTTATGTGAGGTGGGCAAAATTTTTCACAATTGAAGATAGTACCTTTTGGTCTTATTTTATGGCTGGTTGCAAATTTGTCCATCTTGATCATCTTAAAGTTTTGCCTGTCTGATCTGCCCCATCCTCCTTACTGGGTTTATTAAGATCTTTTTTTTTCCCCCTCGCTTACATAGTTGTTGATATCTCCTGAAGTTTATTTTTGGTATTTTTTGAGTATTCTTCTGTGTGTTGTAGATACAATAAAGAGGTTTTATGGACATAATTTTGTTAAATCGTTAATCTCAATTATGCTATGACTGCGCATTGTAATGTCATAAAATGTAGGCTTTACCGTTATAAAAAAGTATGAGTTTCCAGAATTTGCACTTGAACCTCCTGAAATCTCATTCTGGGCTTTATAAGCTGTGCTGATTTTCTGTTGTGATATATATATATTTTTCCCTGGCTTGCTTATTCTCTATTACGGGTCATCTTTTGCCACAGTCAATGGTATCTCATGTCTGTTTTTCCTAGAATTTTTCCCCCTGATGACTACCTTACAGTCTAAGGGCATAAAAAGATGAGACCAATAGTTTCATGAAGACCATGTAGAATTCTGGATCTTATTCTGACTCACTTTAGGTAGCATGGATGCTTCAAAGGGGAAGCTGTGTCCAAGGAAAGTGTCAGATATGAAACTTGACAGTTGGATATGAGTGGCATGTCTTTTTTTTAAATTACTTATTCAATACAGGTTACTTCTTGGGTACTAGTTCGATATTTGAGGGATATTTCACATGAACTATTTTGAGACAAATGTATTCACTAATAGTGCCTGTTATATTTCTAATTTTTTTTCTTTTTCTTACTAACGATACAATTGAGAAGACAATAAATTAATGAGGAACCACAATGTAATACATATTTGTCATATCTCATTCTCAATTTCAAAATTTTTAAATAATCAATTCTCTAAAATACTTATAATTGAGTTTTAATCCCAAATTTTGGAGTCAGCCGTTTGAGACCAATATAGAAGAAAGGAGAGAAAAGGGAAAAAAAAAAATCCATGGAAACTTATTGTGCATTAATTCAATTGATTCGGATTCTTCTAAACTACTCTTTCCTATCTAAAGTCATCCTCAACTAAACGCTTGACACTTATATATTTACGGATAACTTGCATTTACGTTTTTAAGGGGCCTACCTTGATATTTCATTAAATCTTCTATATTTAAGATCTTGCTTCTCCTAAATGGTTCGTTTTTGGATTTTCATTGCATATGTCCGAACCACCTTAGATGCATTATCTCATTTTATCAACAAAATATATATGTATAAAAAATTAATAGCAAAATCTTAACACAATATATATATTCATATTAATTATTTTAAAGCTGGACCTTAACTATATGGTGTTCTCCCTTTTGAAAAATTGTCGAGAATAATTGTTATATTGACAATGTCAGTTTTGTGTTAGATATGATTCCTGTATCTGATAGTGTGCTTTTTGGGACTAACTTTAGGATTTAACTTGGTGTCACTTAATTTTGTACAATTTTCCCTCATATTTGCTGTTGAAACATGAGTTCATGCCTTCACCTGTTTGCAAGTAAGTATCAAGTTAGGCTTGTCACATATATGTTATTATATAAGTTGTTTTGACAAATAAGACTAGCTGCTAGTCTGACACCCCATTCCTACCTATTCTGCCGCTACTTCAGGGAAAGTCCATTTTATTTATTTTTGATATCAAACCTGGGCTTTAAGATTGTTTCTTCATGTTAGGGAACAGTCTAGAGCATTAGTGAAGAGAAGTGGTAGCTTACAAATTGGAAGGGCTCTAAGAAGTGGTAGCTGATAAAGAAATTTTTTTTCCCCTGGACTTCATTGTGAATTTTTTATTTTATTTTTGGTAGGTTCTCTTGAAAAAGGTGGAGTTGGAGCACTTGAGCTTGTTGCTATGGACATGAAAGCAAGGTATAAAATGTTCTTTCCTTTTTTCTTGTATAGTTTATTTATTTGTCTATTCATTTTGTAAACATAATTAGGTCTTGTTATCACCTTGCAGGGGAATGTATCTATGCCGTACGCTTAGCTATAAAGGGGTTGAGTTTGAAGTTGTTGAAGCACCTTTAGAGAAGAGAATGATGGTATTGGGCACACTCTATTTGTCAATATATATTAAAAGCCTAGTCAGAAGATTTGCTTTGTAATTATTATCTTTGAAGGGAACTCATTGACACTTTGACCAATTGTCCTTCTTTTAAGTGTTCCCTTTATTGAAGCTTACTTCATTATTATATTGTTCTTCACTTTGATTGCTGAACATTTGTTGTGGCACACAATGTTTCAATAACTATTGTGTTTCTTCTTTTCCAGAATAACTTTATACTCTTCTGTTTGATGTAATACCTCACTATTGTAGTTCTGAGCGAATATTCTGTTCATAGAACAGAATAGTACTGTCTCTACGATACAATAAATTCTTCTATAACTATCCTTGAAGATGCTGACATTTGCATGTAGACATATGCATCAATATTCTCAGAGTCCTAAAATAATTTGCTTCTTTGGACAAAATGAGAGGATCAAACATTTGATGTAGCTAATCCTTTAAGGTTTAAACAATTTAATATTATGGTGATGCATTTGTATTTGATGGTGAGGAAGGATAGTATACTCTGGATTTCTGACACATAGCTTGCTTAACTTGGATTTGGGCATTGCTTGGGAGGTGCCTAATTATTTAATGAATACTGAAGGATTAGAAACTAGGTTCAATTTCTGCTTCTTGTGGGATGAATGCATGGCATTTTTTGGGAAGAAGTTTCTCTGAAAATTCTTCTGTGAACAATTGATTTTGTTACTTGTTGCCTTTTGTTAATACAGTGCCTTCAAGTTGAAAGAGCACATGTATATATGAGTGTATGAATATGTTTCCATACAAATTACTTGATTCTTGGGACAGATCTGCAGTTATGTGTTTGGGTGGTCAGTTTTCAGTGCTTAATATATATATATATATATATATATATATATATAAATATATTTTTTTTTGGGGGGGGGAGGGGGGAGGGGGGAGGGATGGAGTATAAATTGCAAAAGGTCATAGATAAAAACAATAGAATTCCTTCAGATATTCTTTGTAATTTTATTTTATTTTTTAGTTTATTTCATCTTTTTTTTTTGGAAGTTTGGTGGAGGGGGAGGCCTAGGGGTTCAATCATGTCCCTGCTTGTTTCAATCATGTTTTAATCATTGAAATAAATAATAATTGATCTTTATGTTTTCCTACATTGTGGTCTCTGCATCAATTTCATTTTGTGACGATGATCGTGGGGTTGGCCTCAATCTTTGTTGCTTTTCAATTGCGTTTTCTTATTTGTTTATTTCTGGGATCTTTTCCTCATTCATTTTAAATATCTCTACAATGTTATCGTTTCTTAGGACATGTATAAAAGAGCGGCAGAATTTTGGGCCGAGTTGCGAGTAGAACTGCTCTCGGCAAGTGCATTTCTTACTGATGAGAAGCCCAACTCAAGTCAGCTATGGAGGGTATACTGGGCAAGTCATCAGGTGAGAGTCCATCAAATTTAAAAAATTCGTCTACTCTGGTTTGGTTAACATATTTACTAATTTGTTTCGCTTTTGCTTGATGTATCATGGTAGCGCTTCTTTAGGCACATGTGTATGTCAGCTAAGGTGCCTGTTGCTGTGAGGCTTGCTAAACAGGCCCTGATGGAGGATAAATGTGTCGTCATTGGCCTTCAAAGCACTGGAGAGGCACGGACCGAGGAAGCCATGACAAAATATGTTCGTATATAATGCTTTTTCCTTATGCGATTATCTGAGTTTTCCAACTATTTTGTTCCCTATCGCTTATTCTCATGATATGCTTGTTTCCTTTTCTCAATGTATTTGTAACAATTAGGGGCTCGAACTTGATGATTTTGTCTCTGGACCCCGTGAGCTGTTGCTGAAATTTGTGGAAGAAAATTATCCTCTACCTGAGAAACCTGAATCACTTCCAGGCACATATCCAACTTTTACCTTAGGTTATTGATGGCACTAAAATGAGATAAACCTTGTCAGAAGTTGCCTTATGCTGAAGTCATTTAAATTTTGTTGATATTGCTGTTGTTTCTTTGAACTTGTTAGCTTTTCCTGTTATTGAGTGAAATCCACTTTTGATTTTTCAAATAGGAGATGAAGATGCAAAGGAAATCCAGCGGAAGAGGCACTCAGCAACACCTGGCATTTCGATGAAGGGAAGAGTTAGAAAAGTTGCAAAATGGAGACCTGCAAGTGATGATGAGAGTGAAGAAGAATTAGATAGTGAGTTTCTTGAAATTATGTGGTCATGATTCTACTGCATCTGACCATCTTCTTTTCATAGGTTTCTGCTGCTTAGGGCCATGACTTTGAAATAAATATCATTTTCAACCACCATGTGTGTTGTATGTCTTCTTTGTCACCTTCACAGTAGTTGATCCCTGTCTTGTGATTGTTCACTTCTCTGGAAGACTGTCTTTTGACAGTAGACAGTAGTTTATTTTTTATGATTAAGATTTTGTTAAGTGCTCCAATTCATATTCACCCTTTCGGAATATTTTGCCCATTTCATTTCTTTTTTTTTGTCCCGAATTAGGAGTCTTTTCATTTTATGTTTCCTGTTTAATGTAATGGATAATAATACTTCTGTAAAGTTTCTGCTTCTCTAGTGCTAATTTTCTGTAGTGACTGTGCAGCTGATTCTGAGCAAGACTCCACTGAATCTGATGATGAGTTTCAGATCTGTGAGATTTGTAACAGTGAAGCGGTAATTTTTCTAGTGTTGTTGGATAATCTACAAATTGAAAACCTTGTGATGGTATGGGTTGTCCATGATTCAGGAGCGAAAGAAATTGCTTCAGTGTTCCTGTTGTGGTCAACTTGTTCATCCTGACTGTGTAGTCCCACCTGTTATGGATTTAGTTCCTGAAGATTGGTCATGCCATTCTTGCAAGTTAAAAACAGATGAATATTTGCAAGCCAAAAATGCCTATATTGCAGAACTCAAGAAGAGGTATCAAAATTTCTTCCCCTTTTCTTTTAATGATTTAAAGTGTTTTCCTTCTTTTAGTGATTGCATGGAGTTTGAAGCTGGTAGTGGTCTTTTTGTGTATAATACTAATTATTATTCTGTATTGGTATTGTATGCAGATATGAAGGTGCACTAGAGCGCAAGTCAAAAATTTTGGAGATTATTTGCTCCTTGGTTCTTCCAAATAATCCATTGGATGATATTATTGATCAGGTTTGGACAGCGCATGTGGTTTCATCCTCTCTTTCTCAGTGCATAGTTCAATATTTTGTGCATCTTTGTACTCTTGAGAGAGTAATGTCTATGTTGAACGATTTTTTTTTTTTTTATCCTCAGGGCACATATTCTGTACATAGTATTTGTAGAAATCCTTTTTCCGGCTAAACTCCATAAGCTGGAGTGAGTGAGTGGACAGTACCATGCCTTTATTTATTGATGTAATACCTTATTCAATAATGACATTTGGAGGAACAGTGAATGCTTATCTATGAGGCCTATATCATGAATACAAGCTGATAAGTTCTGTTGTGCAGTCTCAGTTGACGGCCATGTATAAGTCAAAGGTTGTGTGTCACTCTAGAGCATCTGTAGTGCACTAATTTGATGAGACAATGATTTTATGGAGCAAACATTTGTAGATTTACACGAGGGATGCTATATAATTCTAAACAGCACAAAGTGATTCCCTTTGTTGGTGAAGCAAATTATTGTGTGCTTTAGTTAGATGATCTGATCTGGGTGTAGAGCACCATAGATTTGAACCATTTATGCTGATGTTAGTGCATAACCATAGAATGGTTTTCTTCAAATATTTATTATTGAGTGTCATCTTTCTCGAGTAAGTATTGTCATACATGGTCCTAAGAATCATTGATTCTTCATTCCTTTGGTTATAATCTTCATACTTGTGCTGTAGGACCATATATTTATTGGAGTGAATTTTGAGACTTAAAATATTTTTCTTTGAAGTATCATATCTACACATATTAATTGTTTTGAAGAAGGCATAATTTCTGTGGTCTGATGTGTAATTGTTAAATGTACACTCACCATATTTGCAGCTTGGAGGCCCCGATAAAGTTGCAGAAATTACAGGAAGGCGTGGCATGCTTGTGCGGGCTTCTAATGGCAAAGGTGTAACTTATCAGGCACGCAACACGTGAGTTAGGAATTTCTTTCTTTCACATGAACCTCATATTCAAATTGGTTCCATTTTTTCTAAATATCTCCCGATTCTTTCTTCATTAGAAAGGATGTGACAATGGAAATGGTCAATATGCATGAGAAGCAGCTTTTTATGGATGGTAAGAAGCTGATTGCCATCATCTCAGAAGCTGGTTCAGCTGGTGTTTCTCTACAGGCTGATAGAAGGGCTGTGAATCAGGTACAATTTGTCTTGAAATGAATTTACTGCCTGTCTGCTAGGTTAATTTGCATAAATATGCATACTGAGCACTGGGTTTTTGCTTGATCCCTGTGTCACATGATAAACTTTTGTTTATTTTTTCTTATTGTTTACAAGTATTGCCTCTTTCTCCCTTCCTATATTGAAGATTACTTTTAATATATAGTACTAAAATATCCTTTGCGTGATGTGATCATGTAGTATAAGGTCTTCACTTACTCCCTTGGTCCCAATATATGTGATGAAAGTTTTGCTTTTTCTTGGCCCACAATGACTGTGATACCTTACTTGGTCAAAAAAAAGATGATAATTCTATCATTTACCCATTAAAGTAGATGGAGCAGCTTTATTTAGTTTCTGTAAAGTTAAAGAAATTAATGCTCTTTTATTAATGTGTATTGGGGCATATTTATCAATCAATCTGCGGCAGAGGGAGATTAAGAAGTATCATATAGAAGAGATGGCATGTACATATGTGCTGTAAGTGCTGTTGCATGATAAACATAGAAAGTTGTGCATGTGAAGGAAATTCTTATTTAAAATGGTGAACCAATTATGCTTATTCTGTTTCGCAACTCAGTAGATAATTTAGTATGGGTCCCATGTACTGAAATGACCATGTTCCAGGAATAGGTAAAAAATCGAATCTGCACTGGAGGGTCCAACCGGAAGATGATGAATAGGATGCTTAATCAATTTTGGTTGCATAAATGTCTGGTAATTGCCGGACTAAAGGAGAGGAAGGGAAAAGATCTAAATGAGATTAGATGTATTAAGAGTGAAACAAATAGTATATTTATAAGAAACGAAGATATAAAAAAGAGATAGAGGGAATATTTTAATAATCTATTTAACGTTGAGAGTACAATAAATATAAAAAATATAGAGATTTTTATAGAAGAGATTAATAGAGATTTTAAACGTAAAATTCATCCCCATGAAGTAAAGGAGGCCATAAAGAGAATGAGAAATAACAAAACCATAGGACCTGATGACATCCCTATTGAGGTGTGGAAATATTTGGGAGAATTGAAATAACAATGTTAACAACTCTTTTTAATAAAATTTGGCAAACTAAGAAAATGCCCCACCCATGGAGAGAGAGCACACTAGTCCCGCTCTATAAGAATAAATGGGACATATAAGATTGTTCCAACTATAGAAAAATTAAACTCATGAGCCATACAATGAAGTTACGAGAGAAAGTGATAGAGCATAGATTGAGACGGGAGATAAGTGTCTCAAAACCAATTCGGATTTATGCCAGGACGATTTATCACTGAAGCAATTCACTTGCTAAGACAGTTGATTAAGACATTTAGAGCGCAAAAGAAAGATTTACATATGATATTCATTGATCTTGAGAAAGCATATGATAGAGTCCCAAGAGACGTGTTGTGGTGGGCATTGATGTGGAAAGAGATCTCTTTGAAATACATTAACCATATTAGGGATATATATCAAGGAGTTGTGACCAATATAAGGACTTACGGAGGACTCAGCCATAGCTTCCCTATTGACATTGGGCTCTATCAAGGTTCGACATTGAGTCTTTTACTATTTGCAATAGTGATAGATGAAATCACAAAAAATATTCAAGATGAAATGCCATGGTATATGTTTTTCGCAGATATAGTTTTGATTGATAAAACTAGAAAGGGCATCAGTAATAAATTAGAATTATGGAGGGACACGTTAGAATTTAAAGGATTTAGATTGAGTAGATCTAAAACTAAGTATACGAGGTGTAAGTTTAGTGACAACAATCAGGATAATGAAGAAACGATTAGCTCAGACGGAAGAGAAGTCTCAAAAAGTGAACGGTTTAGATATCTTGGTTCCATCATCCAGAATGATGGCAATATAGACGAGATTGTAAATAACAGAATTCAAGCGGGTTGGATGAAATGGAGAAAGGCATCCGGAGTTCTTTGCAATTGCACGATACCATTACATTTAAAGGGAAAATTCTATAGAACCGCAGTAAGGCCGACTCTATTATATGACACTGAATGTTGGACCATTAAACAACAAGAATAAAAAATGGCTGTAGCTGAAATGAGAATATTTAGATGGATGTGTGGTAAAACTAGAAATGATAGAATTAGAAACGACAAGATACGTAATAAATTGAGAGTTAACTCAATTATAGATAAGATACGCGAATACCGTCTGAGATGGTTTGAACATGTGCAGTGAAGGTCTAAGGACGCACCTGTTAAGAAGGTAGAGAACTTAAATATAGGAGATTTAATAAAACGTAGAGGTAGGTCATTGAAAACTTGGATGCAATGCATCCGTAAAGATATGATAGTGATGAATTTAGTTGAGGAGATGGTTTTAGATAGAAATGAGTAATGTAGGAGAATTCGCACAAACTAAATTATTCTTTTTTTTTTGTTATTTTTATTATTTATTTATTTATTTATTTTTTTAATCTATTTCAATATTTGTCTCTCATGGTAGACTCCGAATTTTGAGATAAAAAGGCTTAGGTTGTTGTTGTAAATGTCTGGTAATGAATAATACTAAAAACCCGGTCAGGCCCCAAAATTTTTGAATAACCTGTCTGAGTCATCGGTTTCTGCTCCTTGCTGATCCAGATGGGTCATGGAAAAGGGCTATGAAAAGGTTGAGGAAAGGAAAAACCAATTGCCCACCTGGAGACATTCACATTCAGAGAGAGTGAGCCAGCAAGTTTTAGGGGAAAAACTGTAGTTTAACTCCTCCATTTCTCTATGTTCAAACTCAGCTGCTTAACATTCAGCTCTCAAAGCACAACTTGAAATTGATCCCACTAGTGGCTGTTTTGTTGCAGCACGATCTTATTAAACCAACTCATAGATTAGCTTGGTTCTTTCTGTAGTGACTATGCTTTTACATCTTATTAGAATCTGGATCCAGGAAATGCACTTGGAATAAACGATATTAATTTGGCTTCAGTTTGTGGTCCTTTTCTGCCTTGGGGAAAGTACTTTTCTCATTTTTTATTTTTATTTTCACTTCTGTTTTGAATTTTTATCCTTTTTTTTCCTCATTGAGTGTGCACTTGGTAACTTCAAACCTAGGATAAATAGGTGAGTTGAAGTTTCTAATGACTAGATCTTCCATTTTGTGATCAATTTCTTTCTTGCTTCTTGGTGGGTCTTTGATACTAGTTCTTTGTATTATTTCATTTTTTATTTGATGAGGTGATGCAAACTTGTATTGATTATAAATTTTGATTACTAAGACTGCCATTAAACTATGTTTATTTTCTATACATATTATTTGATTCCAAGTTTCTCGCATCATATTCATAAAAACAAAAACAACAAAAAGGGATGTGCTTGATAATCTTAGAGAATTTTGAGCAAAACTGATCTCCTCTTCTTGGAGAAGAATGCCCATTATATAATGGATACAAGCTGAAATTTAGTTCTAAAACATAGCTAAACTACCATGTATAGATCTGTCTAAAAGAAAAGTCTACAGTTAATATATCCTAAATAAGGAAAAGATAGAGACTTTACAATCATAAAGATAATAATTATAGGTAAAATCAGCCACAGAATCAATCATAGGATGACATAGAATGTGCCATAGAATGTCATAGAATCTACCATAAAATCAGCCATAGAATCTGGTAGTTTTGAATGGCCAGTTAATTCTTTTGACTTGCCATAGAATGACATAGAATCTACCATAAAATTAGTTATAAAATCTGGTAACTTTGAATGACCAGCTAATTCCTTTGACACCCTCCTCAAATTGATGCTGGTAAGTCAATAAGCATCAATTTGCTAACAAGAAAGTTGTCGCTGACGTGTCATGGATTTGGTGAAAATACCTGCAATCTGTAGAGTAGTGGAGATATGGGGAAGAGTGATAACTTGGCGATCATAGGCCTCCCGGATAGAGTGACAGTCAACCTCGATGTGTTTTGTGCGTTCATTGTAGACAAGATTGATAGCAATTTGGATGGCATTAGTGTTGTCAGCATGTAATGGAGTAGGTTGACCTTGTGAGAAACCAAGCTCTGTTAAAAGACCATGCAACCAAATGATCTCAGAGCATGCAGTAGACATGGCACGGTATTCCGCCTTAGTGGATGATTTGGAGACCGAGTCTTGCTTCTTGCATTTCCAAGAGATAAGAGCATCACCAAGAAACATACACCATTCTGTAGTTGATTTTCTTGTGTCCGGGCAACCAGCCCAATCTGCATCATTATAGGCTTGTAGTTTGAGGGAAGAACTAGTAGGGAAGAATAAGCCACGGCTAGGTGTGCCCAGGATATATCTAATGATACGGCGGACTGCAGGTATGTGGAGATGCCGAGGGGCTTGCATGAACTTGCTGACAATATGGACAACATAAGAGATGTCCGGGCGGGTGATAGTTAGATAGATAAGATTTCCAACCAACTTTCGATATAAAGTAGGGTCCTCAAGAAGTTCCCCTTCATCACGTCGATATTTCACATTAATTTCCATTGGGGTGTCAACAGAATTAGTGTTGGTGAGTCCTGCTAGCTGAACCAAATCCATAATATATTTGTGCTGATTCAAGAAGATACCTTGAGGCCGATGATACATCTCTAACCCCAAAAAATAGGTGAGTGAGCCGAGATCTTTCATGTGAAAAGTAGAGTGCAACAAATTCTGAAGTTTAGAAATAGCCTCCATATCAGAACTGGTGATGACAATGTCATCCACATAAACAAGGAGAACAAATATGCCCTTGGATGTCCGTTGGAGAAAAAGTGAGGAGTCATGTTGGTTTTGTGTAAATGAAAAGCCAAGGAGAGTCGATCGAAACTTTTCAAACCATACTCGTGGTGCCTGTTTCAATCCATACAAAGAGCGTTTTAGTTTGCAAACATCATTAGTGGAAGAAGTAGGCATACTGTAGGGAAGTTTCATGTAAACTTCCTCCTTGAGATCATTATGTAAGAAAGCATTCTTTACATTCATTTGATGTAAAGACAAGGATTGTGATGCTGCAAGGGCGAGTATTGTTCGTACAGTGGTCATTTTGGCTACCGGTGCGAAGGTCTCCTCATAGTCTAGGCCATACTCTTGCTTGTTGCCAAGAACCACCAATCGAGTTTTGTAACGTTCTATGGATCCATCAGAATGGAGCTTGATAGAAAACACGAATTTACTACCAAGAAGTTTCACAGATGGTGGACACGAAACATCCCAGGTTTGGTTTTCTTCAAGTGCAAGAAGTTCTGTTTCAATAGCTATCCGCCAACATTCATGCTCCATGGCCTGCTTATAGGATGAAGGAATAGGAATAGAAGGTACGGTGGCTGTCAAAGATAAAGGAGAGGTGAAACCATACCTATCTGGTGGTCTACGAACTCGAGTACTTCGTCTAAGAGGTGTTGGTGTAGTTGCTGAAACGGGATCAACATTAAGGGAATGAGTTGGAGGGGACCCGAGAGGTGCTGAAATCTTGCGTCGTTGGTAGACTATGAGAGGCTTAGACGGCACGGAATCGGTAGAGGAGTTAGGAAACATTGGCAAAACAAAGAATGAAGGAGAAAGTTCATCTTTGTGTATGGAAAAAAAATACTGATTTTAAAAAAAAATCACATTTCGAGAAACCCGAATACGTTGTAGGTTGGGATCATAACAAAGAAAACCTTTTTGGTGCACCGAATAGCCTAGAAAAGCACATTGAACAGCTTGAGCTGTTAATTTTGTGCGTTCGTGTGTATGAAGATGAACATAGCACACACAACCAAAGGTATGAAGATTAGAGTAATTTGGGGTATGACCAAATAATCGAATGAAAGGGGAAACATGGTTTAAGGAGGGAGAAGGTAACCTAATGATGAGATAGACAGCAGTGGAGAGAGCTTCACACAAAAAACGAGAGGGTACAAATGACTCTAATAGAAGGGTGCGAACAACATCTAGAAGGTGTCGGTTCTTTCTTTCAGCCACCCCATTCTGTTGAGGGGTTGAAAGACAAGACCTTTGAGAAATTATACCATTGGTTTGTAAAAATTTTTGAAATAAATGAGACATGTACCACCCCATTATCACACCCCATTATCAGAACGAAGAATTTTGATACTGGCAGAAAATTGGGTCTGAAAATGTGCATGAAAAAACTTAAAAACAGAAAATTCATCTTTAGAATGCAGAAAATAAATCCATGCGAAGCGAATATAGTCATCAATAAAAGTGACAAAATACTTGTAATTAGCATGGGAAGTAACTGGCGCCATACCCCACACATCACTATGTATCAAATCAAAAGGCTGGACTACTTTAGGTGTGTGAGTGGGAAATGATAAGAACTTTATTTTTTCCAAGCCTATAAGAATTGCAATCAAATTGAACAGTACTAAGAGATGGTGACCCTTTATTGTCGAGTAAACTAAAATTTAGCAAAGCATAAAGTACATTAGAGTTTGGGTGTCCAAGGCGGTTATGCCATGCTCGGTAATCAACACAAGCAGAATTATAAGTGATAACAGGTAAAGAGGAATATGAAGACATAGGAAATTGAAGAGGAAAAAGACGTCCTACTCTAGGCCCCCTTGCGATCATCTTCCCCGATTGCTGATCCTGCACAACACAACCAGATTTAGAAAATTCCACTTTACAATCATTTTCAACTAATTGTCCAACAGAAACAAGATTAGTGGTAAGGTTAGGAGAGACAACGACATCGGTTATGGATGAAGAAACATCACCAGTGATAGTGATTGACAAAGAGTTGCCATCAACTGTATAAATCTTGAGATTTTCAGGATATTTATGTACATTGGTGAGGAATTTAGCATTGTTTGTCATGTGATGGGAAGTCGCAGAATCAAAATATCAAGGAGAAGGTTTAGAGAAGGGTTTACCTGAGAGTCCTATTGCGGGAAATGCAGAAATGATCATTTGCTGAATCATTTTAGGTGTCACAGATTGAACAGGAGCAGGAGCACTTTGTGTCAAATGTGCTGTATCCTCAGAACTACCAGTACTAGAAGAACCAACTAAGACAGTATATACTGCTTCAGATCTCTTGGGAGGTGGAATAGGACATTCCTTGATGATATGTCCATTCTTTTTGCAATAGTTGCAGAATTTTTTTGAACAACTTGAAGCATAATGGTTAAAATTTTTGCAACAATAACACTGAATAGTACTCATGTCCCTACCTTTTGACTTCCCTTGAGCTGCATAAGCCATAGGAACAGGAGTGGATTTAAGTTATTCCATACTCGCTTGAGTAAGAAGTCGTTGCTCCTCGCGAAATAAATCATTGAGACATGCATCCAAGGATCAATAGTTTCTCGATTTATAAGATTAGACCTGATGCTTTCAAATTCAGATCTCAATTTCATAAGAAATTGATCCCTCTTAGTAGTTTCATATACAGATTGAATAGAATTAAGACCTTCGAGAGGTAAAGTAGCATATACGATATCAGTATATTCAGCTCAAAGATTCATGAAATTAGAATAAAAATCAAAGATTGAGAGACTTGCTAGCTCATGTTCAAGCTGAAACCGACGAGCAGTGTTGTGTTGACTATAGAGTTTTTTAAGATAATTTCATATTTCTGTTGCAGTTTTAAAGGGTCGAAGATTCAAGATGATGTTGGATTCCACGGGTCCTAGAATCCATGTCATGATTTGAGCATCCTTGACTTCCCACTTGGAGTGCTCATCCTTGTCTTTGTCTTTGTCAGGTGCAGGTTTGCTGCCATCAATATGGCTCCATAGATCTTTGCCTTTGACAAATATCTTGAAGTGAAATGCCCAGACTGAGTAGTTTTTGCCATTGAAACGAATCAAGAAGATATCATGCTTGTCTGAAGACATGAGGCTAAGATAACTTGATCAAAATGACTAAGAATAAGGAACTGAACTAGGACTTAGAAGAAGAGACACAAGAGAATTCAGAACCGAGGCTCTAATACCATGATAATCTTAGAGTTTTGAGCAAAACTGATCTCCTCTTCTTGGAGAAGAATACCCATTATATAATGGATACAAGTTGAAATTTAGTTTTAAAACATAGCTAAACTACCATATACAGATTTGTCTAAAAGAAAAGTCTACAGTTAATATATCCTAAATAAGAAAAAAATAGAGATTTTACAATCATAAAGATAGTAATTACAGGTATATTGGGTATAAAATCAGTTATAGAATCAATCATAGGATGCTATAGAATCTACCATAAAAGCAGCCATAGAATCTGGTAGCTTTGAATGACCAACTAATTCCTTTGACATGCCATAGAATGACATAGAATCTACTATAAAAGCAGTCATAAAATCTGGTAGTTTTGAATGACCAGCTAATTCCTTTGACAGTGCTCCAGGAAAGTGATCAATAACAAGAACTACAAAGACAAGGAATCCACAAAGTCAGCCATCTCTACGAAGGATTCAAAAAGACTTAAAGGAAGACATAAGAAACAGACAATTCAAAAAAATTGTATAGAGAATAAAGTAAAGGCTTCTCTCCAACCTAAAAAAGAAATGCTCCTAGTCCATTCCTTCCATACCAGCGAAAACAAGCTAGGAGCATTGTAGTGACTCTTCTTGCTATTTAAACTCTCACACCACTCCTTGCCATTCATAATTCCCACCTTAAAGCCCACAAAACCTGAGAGAATTAACCATACTTCTCCTTGAGTCCTTCCTCACAGCTACCCCTGAAGGATCCAACAGCCTCTTTAGATATCCACCATTCTTGAGTTCTCCCATTATCTCCAATAATTTATAAGAATATTTAACAGTAGTTTAACCCGTAGTTTGATTGGTGACTCATCAGTTGAATCGAACCCTAATGCTAAGGGGGCGTCGCCTGCTTGATAATTGGTCTGAGTTTAATAACTGTGGTTAAAAATTCATAGCTATTCCTTCACCAAATAGTGTTTTCAATGGTTTTTTTTTTTTTTTTTTTTTTTTTTTTTCCTCCCAGGACGTTTGCATGTCTTCTAGGCTTTCAAAGTGGCAATTCCTGCCCTCAGAACTCAAAAGTTGTTTCTTATACAGCTAGACTTGTGTTATCTTCACAACCACCAAGTTGCCATAGTAATGAGAATATATAATATTATATTATATCATACATATTACACATAGGCGGTTTATATTAACTCCTGCAATGTCTCAATTTTTTGCTTCTTGAACTGGTCACATGCATAAACGTGGCTCAAAATCTTTAAATTATCACTGGATGTGCAAGTGCAAAGTATCTATTGTAAAACTTTTATGTTTAATATCAAGACCTACTGTCAAAAGCTTCTTGCTAAAATTCAATTGAGCAAAACTTAGCTAAATATTATATCATAAAAAAAAAAAAACTCAGTTAAATATTGTGGTTTTGGTTAAGAATCAAAACTCAGCTAAAATTCAATTGAGAACCAAACTTGTGCGCGAACATGTTGAGTTGGTTCTGGTTGCCATATTTTTTTAGTTTGGGAAGAAAAAATGATATATAGGGGCATTAGAGTTTCCATGAAATGTAGGTGTTCTTGAAAACTGAAAAAAAATCTTTTTTCTGTATTTCTGTATGTTTGAATAGAAACATACAACATACATGCACTTATGTATATAGTATTCTCTACTGAAAAAGGAAACTATAATTAACTAGTTTCCAAAAAACTAGGAATACAATATTCTGAGATCTTAATTAACATTTATGCTTGAAATCATATAAGATATTCCCGAATTTTCTATACTTTCCCTCAAGCTGGAGCATATAGGTTCGTCATTCCTAGCTTGCTGATGTTGTCGTAGAACGAACTGCTGCTTAGTCCCTTTGTTAAGATGTCTGTCAACTGATGTCCAGTGGGAGCATATAGTGTGCAAATTAGACCACTCTCCAACTTCTCCTTGATGAAATGCCTGCCTATTTCTATATGCTTTATCCGATCATGTTGCACCGGATCATGAGCAATACAGATGACTGACTTATTATCACAATAGAGTCTCATAGGACCATTCCACTTGATTTTTAAGTCTTCCAAAATGATCTTCATCCATAACAATTCACATACCCCAGCTGCCATTGCTCTAAACTCTGCCTTTGCACTTGATTGTGCTCTCACACTCTGTTTTTTACTTCGTCAGGAGATCAAGTTTCCTCCCAGGAAAGTACAATACCCTGTGGTTGATCTCCGATCCACCTGTGATCTAGCGAAATCTGTATCGTATAGACTACTAAATTGATGTCAAGTTCTTTGTAAACAACAATCCCTTTCTTGGATGAGCTTTCAAGTAGTGGATGACTCGGTAGGAGCTTGTAGATGAACTTTTTTAGGCTCATGCATAAATTGGCTAACAGCACTGACTGAATAAGCTATGTCTGGCTGAGTATGTGCGAGATAGATTAGTTTTCCCACCAGCCTCTGATACATCTCTTTGTCCGCAGCTTTGGTTCCAAGTGCCTCCCCTAATTTGTGATTCTGCTTAATTGGGGTTGCAACTGGTTTGCTGGCTATCATACTAGTTTCTTTGAGAAGGTCAATGACACACTTTTGTTGGGAAATAAAAATTCCTTCCTTAGACCGAGCCATCTCAATCCGAAGAAAATATTTCAACCTTCCCAAGTCTTTTATCTCAAACTCCTTGACTAGTCGCAGTTTTAAAGCTTTCTTCTTATTCTCATCATTTTCTATCACAATTATATCATTTACATATACAATTAGAACTGTAACTCTCCTTATACCTGAGTGTTTTATGAAAAGAGTGTGGTCCCTTTGGCTTTGTTTATATTCATTGGCAAGCATCACTTTGGCAAACCTACCAAACCACACACGTGGGGATTGTTTCAAGCCATATAAAGCCTTCTTTAATCGATAGACTTTGTTTCCATCACCTCCACTAAATTTTGGCGGAATACTCATGTATATTTCTTCTTCCTGCTCTCCTTGAAAGAATGCATTTTTCATATCATATTGTTGTAGTTCCCGGTCAAAATTAATAGCCAAGGATAGTAAGATCCTTACTGTGTTTATCTTTGTTACCGGGGCAAAAGCTTCTTGATAATCCACGCCATATGTTTGAGTGTAGCCTTTTGCAACAAGCCTTGCTTTGTAACGCTCTACAGACCCGTCTACTTTAAATTTTACTGCAAACACTCATTTGCACCCAACTGTGCTCTTTTCTGTTGGTTAATCAACTAGCTCCCAGATTTCAATTTTTCTCTAGTGCATCCATTTTAGCCTTCATAGCAAGCCTCCATTCTTCCTTTGATAATGCCTTTGATAGAGATTTGGGAATTGGAATTGAATTCTAGGTTGAGAGGAAACTCGTGACTTGGTGAGAATTTCTGAAAAGATACAAAGTGAGATATTGTATAAGGGTCTTTTGGTGCGTTCTTGAGCTCCTTTCCTCACTGCTATGGGTAAATCATGGTTAGAGGTAGAGGACTTGGTTTGAGATATAGGAATGGGGTTCGATTCAACTACAATTACCTTATTTTTAGGGCTCGGATTGGCTGATTGATCTTGCCTTGGTACTGGAATGGTATCCTTTTTCCTTGCATACACCTGAGCAAACCGAAAGTGATCAAAGATTTTACCAGTCCCTTCTTCCTCCTTTTTGGACTCTTCTGGTGGAGAATTTGAGGTGACTTTAGTTGACTCTAATTTGGACGGGGACAATTCAAGTGAAGGCAGGCCTAGGAACGACTCCTTATCTTCTAGTGTAGATAGCTCCCCCTGAAGATAAGGAGTGGAAAAATATGGCTTCCCATCAACAAACGTGATATCGGCTGAGACATACAATTTTCTATTGGGTGGATGATAGCATTTATAGCCTTTTTGAGTTGCAGAGTAACCCACAAAGACACACTTAAGAGCTCTAGGATCTTAACTTTTCCCGATTGTTGTCATGAATATGAACAAATGAGGTACACCCAAATACTCGAGGGACAAGATTGAATGAGCTTCGAATATCTGGATAAAATTGGGACATGACCTCCAATGGACTTTTTAACCCGAGGACTCGAGAAGGAAGCTTGTTTATGACATAAGCTGAAGTGAGTACGGCTTCTCCCCAATAACACTTTGGTACATTATGTTGGAACAAGAGGGCCCAAGTGGGCTCAAGAAGTGTCTTTTTTTTCTTTCGGTTATTCTATTTTGTTGTGGAGTTTTGACATACGATGACTCATGTATGATTCCCTCTTTTTGAAAATAGGGAGTAAGAACTTGATTAAAATAATCTCGAGCATTATCAAAGCGTAATTTTTTTTATTTTGTACCAAATTGGTTTTTAATCATTATATGGAAGAGAGTAAAAATATGACTCACATCGATTTGTTTTTGTGCAAGTATATCCAGGAGACTCGAGTACAATCATCAATAAATGTCACGAATCATCTTGACCATGAGATATTTGTAATAGTAGACGGTTCCCATATACCACTATGAATTAGGAAGAATGGAGAAGATCTTTTATTATTGGTTGGAAAATATACACGGGAATGTTTTGCATACTCACAAATTTCACAATAAAAAGATTGACCATTTAATCCCTTGAACAATGCAGGGAACATTATTTCTAAAGCAGAAAAAGACACGACCTAGACGTCTATGATGTAACCAAATGACATCCTTTTTTGATGAAGATAAAAAGGAACGGGGCAAATCAAACTTAATTGATTGCAGCCTATCCAATGTATGCAAGTAGTAAAGTCCATTCTCCTCCTTAGCAAGTCCAATCCTCCTCCCCGAAATCTGGTCCTGAAATTCAGAATAAGTTGGAAAGAATGTAACATGGCTGGTTAGATCATGGGTGAGCTTTTTTATGGATATAAAATTGGTAGATAACCAAGGGACATGAAAAACAATTTTTAGGAGTAAATTAGGTGTAACTGGAACATCTCCCCATTCTAGCCACCGTGGTTGCAGTACCATCGGCAAATGTTATTTTCCTACTATTTGGACAAGGTGTATAGGTACTGAAATGTTTTGAGATATGTGTCATATGGTCTGTGGCACCAGAATCAAGAATCCAACAATGCCCAAACCTTTTATCAAATGTATTTAAACCAAAGGAATTTTGAGACTCACCTAAGAGGGTTAAGGAACAACTTCCCTTGGCTGCCTCAGGTTTCTCAAGAGATCCCAGCAAATTCTTTAACTTCTCGATCGCTGCGGGGCTGAATCCTCCAATATTTTGATTTTCTTCCTGTGTGGTTATGTGCGCCTGCCCTTGTGTCTGCCTTGGATGCTTCCCCTTGGGTCCCCATTCACGACTAGGGGGCTTTCCATGCAATTTCCAGAAATGGTCCTTATTATGTCTCGGCTTCTTACAGTAAGTGCACCAAAGTTCCTCTTTATTTGCCAATTTTGGTGTGTCAAGCCAACTATTCCTTGCCTCAGACAAGCTGTCAAGCTTCAGGCCTTTATTTTTTGCGCTGAGAAGTGCTCAACTGTCTTGTGGAGTTGATTCCAGCATGATCCCTCAGCGACTTTCCTCAGCTCGAATCAAGGATATGGTTTCATTAAGGGATGGAACCTCAGATTTTCCCAAAATCTGAATACACACCAAGTCGAATTCAGAATTTAATCCAGCAAGAAAATCATAGACTCGATCACATTCTATGAATTTTTTGACAGCCACCGCGCACTCGCTGCATTTCAAATCAATTGTTTGATAATCATCCAACTCTTGCCATTGGTTTTGTAGGAAATTTGCATACTTTGTCACAGATTTGTTCCCTTGTTTTGCTGTTGTGGTTTTCGTCTTGATCTCATAGATAAGGGCTGTATCATTCACTTTGGAGTAAATTTGGTATAACGCTTCCCAAATCGCCTTTACCGTGGGGAGAAACTTATAGGTATCATTGATTACAGGAGTCATTGAATTCCACAACCATGACATGATCATGGAATCCTCTTCATCCCATGCTTCAAAGCTAGCCTCTCCCTTCTTCGATCCTATGCCCAGTAGATGCTGCAGCTTTCCTTTTCCCTTCAGGATAGTCCGAACCAATTGCGACCACTTCAAATAATTTTACCCATTCTACTTGTAAGTCGGCTGCATATTCTGGAGTTCACCGGTGCCTTTTGCCTGTGACTCATCTTCAAGGCTCGGGGCTAATGAAATTGTAGGCATGGAGGAGGCTGTTTCTGTCATCTTATGAGATGGTATCTAGAATAATTCCAGCAGTCAAGGCTGGGGAGGAAAATAATTTAGGGTGCCGAAAAAAATAATTCTAGCGATTAAGGCTGGATTGTGGAAGAATAAAATTTGGGGGTTAAGGAGACGGAGAACAAAAACATCGGCAATAAAGGCTAGAGGCGGATCAGAATTCCCAGGAACTCTAGACTTAACGCTCTGACATCATATAAACCAAAAGAAATCTTTTTTCTGTATTTCTGTATGTATTGAACAAAAACATACAATATACATGCACTTATATACACAGTATTCTCTACTAAAAAAAAGGAATTATAATTAACCAATTTTCTAAAAACTAGGAGCACAATATTCTGATATGCTAATTAACATTTATTCCTAAAATCATAGAATTATTCCTAAAATCATGAAAGATACTCCAAGATTTTCTACAGTTCTGGTTGCCCTTTTTATTATAAATTGGATATCTGGTCCTCAATGATTTTCCTTTTATTGTTCGTTGCCAGAAGAGGAGGGTTCACCTAACTTTGGAACTTCCCTGGAGTGCTGATCGTGCAATTCAACAGTTGGGGAGAACCCATCGGTCAAACCAGGCTTCTGCTCCTGAGTACCGGTAAGCTATTTGCGATGGCTCTGGTTTCACTATTTGCAATGGCTCTGGTTTCAGTTGATTGAATGAGAATGGTACGCATGCATTAGTTTCACTTGATTGAATGAGAATTGTACTCATGCGTTAGTATTACGCATCAACAACAATGTTGCAAAGCTAGTTGTAATTTGGTAGAAGGTGCTCCTAGAGTTATATTTTTGTGCTTTGCATATGAACAGCAATATTTTCAAGGTTTTGTATCTACATCATGGAATTAGCTTATTGAATGCAGAACTACTAGGAAACTGGTTGAATTATGAAGAAAACTTTCATCAATTGATGAACTTCTAAAGCAAGGTATATCTCCTGTATAATAATTACACTTTGCTGACCATGTTATCAACTTCCATATGTAGAAACAATTTAAAGCAGATGTTCTGGCAAGAAATAAAAACTGTTCTTGTCATATGCTTGCTTGGCATTCAAGTTGGTTGTCTTAATTTTTATAAGGAAAAAAATTGTAGAGATACACAAACACATAAATTAGATTTCCATTATTTTGAGGACCACAAAGTAGTAGCTGGCTGTTCGCTAAGTTCACCATTTAGTAAGCTTACTTATTTTTGCATTCGCTTTTTTCTTTCTTTTTTTTTTGGGGGGGGGGGGGGTTCGACGGTAAGTAAACTGCCTATGTAACCTACCTATGATCAGATTATGTAGATGCTACCCTACTTTACATACACCGAACTGCATGTTTGTGTATTCTTCCCTAAAGGCTGTAGTGATGTGAAGTGTCTTCTTTTTCTTTTCTTTTCTTACTTTTCTTTCTTTTTTTTTTGGGGGGGGGGGAATGGAAGGGCAGAAATCGAATTAAGGCCCTAAGTGAGAGATTGTAAAAACCTAATGAAATTTGATAAATTGCGGGTGTCAGGTTGGTATATACAAAGGGTTCAATTCAAATAGTGGCTAACGCTGTGCCATGACATGTGATGTAGGACAATTATGGTAGATTGCCTACAGTGGAAGACTGGTACGTAGAAGTTCAGAAAGTATTGTAGCAGGAGAAAGCATGAGAAAAACTTAGGATTTGCATTTATTCAATGATCATAGAGAATTTTTAATAAAAAATGTTCAAGGAAGAAAAAGAATAAGATTACTAGAAGAAGAAAATGTAGCACGGCTGCCAGTACAAATAACTAAACAATAAACTTGTTGATCTATCCATTCACTCCCTTCACGTTTACATTAATATGACATATTTATAAGTGCTAAAACAATCTAAAGGCAGTCCTAAATCTTTTGTAAAATGCCTCAATCAATATAAAAATGTAATAAAACTCAAAATTTGGAAAAGTATAGGGTTTTTAAAACTCTAAAATTCTTAAAGAAAAGCTTTAACTTAATATTGACTAAAATATAATATATTTAAAAAGTTCTAAATAAAACGAAACATATCAAGATAATAGAAATTTCTAAAACACTAAAATTTTCAACAACTTATCTTTAGACTGCTAAACTTACTAAAAATTAAAAATACTACTAATGATACTTTTTGTTGGACCAAAAAGACTTTGACTTCATGATGGAACAACTGCCATTTCCCCTAGTTGCCAAAGAGCACATTTCTTGGGACAAGCTATGGCGGGGCCATCATTTCTTCTCCTTCTATAAACACTTGACCATGTCAAGTTTGAAGTAGAGTCAAGAGTGCTATTGTTGGAAAATCAGTGTTATATAAGGAATATGGTGCTGCTTTCTTCAATTTTGACATTAAAATATCCTTTGTTGGAACAAACTTGAATTTTCTTAGACCGAACACTAATGAATATTTTGCAAGCATCATACATCACTTTTTGATCATATAACCATGAACATCCTAATAAGATATTACAAAACTTTTAGAGGACATTACGTTGTCTGGTGTCAAAAAAATTTTGAATAGAATGGGTGTGCAAACATCTCTCATAAATTTTCAGATTTATATTGTTAACCCAATCAAACCAAAGCTCTAACACTACGATGGTAGTAGTCTAACCACTCTTGAGTCTCTCTCTCTCTCTCTTGCATCTCTCATTGCTAACCCAATCAACATATTTCAGCCAGTAGGCATGTCTGCCTATCATCACTTTGCGATTCTTTGTTTGAATCTCCTTGCTTAGCTTCACAAATTACTTTTTCTATGTTCCTTCCAATTTTGGTCCCATCCACCTCATCATAAGTGTGCTTAATAGGTCAGGACATTGAATATATAAGTGACCAAAACCTTTGCAAGAATAACATTGACAAATTGCTTTCCCCTTCAAATTAGAATACATGCTACTTTGTGACATATGGGGACAAAGTTGTCAGTAGGTTTGGCAAAAAAATATCTAGGACCTTCAACTTCTTTGCCTCGATCAATTTGGCTAAAACTTGTTCACTCTATTGCATGTTAATTTGGGAGGTTTTCCTAGATAACTTTTGCTGCAAAACCTTCTCAATTCCGGATGCTATTTAAATCGTGTCTCCTGACAAGTGGCTAAAGCTAAAGCTATTTGTGGCTTCAAATCATTGTGATACAACGACCATGATATTTTCATACCATATGGATTCCGATCTATTAACATTATACAAACTAGTGTATTCTTCAACATATATATGTTCTCATTGCAAATTCCTGAATTGAAGATAGATTCTTTGCTTGCAGTTAGGCAGTACATAGTCTAGTTAACGGTTTGCTTCATCTCGTCCTACATTCCGACATCACCAAACCACTTTTTTTTTTGGGGGGGGTGGTAAAACTCTTGTTGCTTAATCCACTGAATTCTTGCTGTCCCCTCAAGCTTAGCCTCAAGAAAATATGCTTTTTGAATTTCATTCATGCTACACGTACAAAAATAATGCTCCAAACTATATATCCAATCTTCAAACATTTTAGAATTACAATCGCCATAAAATCTGGAACTTCTAACTTTATACCTTTGTTTAAAGATTCAAACCTCGTCTCTCTGACATAAGTGTTGGATGAGTGTTGTTGGGATGAAAAATAAGATTGTTGTGGTGTAACATAGTTCTGAAATTCTCCCTAGAAATTTCACTTTTGATTTGTTGGGGGTTTGTTAGCTGAAATTGTTGTTGGACATATGGAATATGGCGTAATTGTGTATTCAATTGTCCGAGAATGGTGGAATATGCTGCTGAAACTGAGTGTTTGTTTAGGGGGCGTTGAGCTCTAATTTCGTGCAAGTGTCGAAGCTTGCCATCATACCAAAATAGATAGAATTTGGAAGGTGGAGAGAGAGATATACTTTAAAATAGACCGATAGGATAAGAAAAATATGTAGAGAGAATAAAGCTATGGAGAAGTAGCTGATAAGGGGGGACTAAGAGAGACAGGAATAAATTACTATAATCAAATTATAATCAGTATTCTGTCACATTCAGGTTACATATAGAGGCCATACGCCTACATGAGCAATCAAAGGACTATCACAATCAAAAGGCTATCACAATAAAAATACAAGTCACAGAAATAAATATTCCGTAAAAATATCCTTAGGACATGGCACAAATAAAAATTCCGAAAGTATTATTAAAATTCAAAGCCATACCTGATCTTGTACCGTATCAGTTGCTCTGCTGTTTGATCAAATACCTTGCTTTAGTAGATGTAGTGGGTTTTGCTAATACTATGTCGTGGCTCTAATTGTTTCGGCATGGAATGTTTTCCTGTCAAAGTTTGTAATAATTGATCTGTTTACCAAGGAACAGTCTGCTATCCAGGCTTTTCAGTGCAGTTTCACAGAATCTGACCATCCTTTATAGATTGTAAATGATTGTTGAATTAACTTAATTGCTTTGCAAATGTTGCTCCAACTGCTGCCACTTAAGCTTCAAAAATATTAAGGTGCTCAGTCTGAGTCTTGTGTTGTCCTTTCTAAGCAGTGGCATTCAATTGATTGTATTGTCATAACTTCAGGCTACTCTTTACCAATCTTGGTGGTGAGCGTCGGTTTGCATCAATTGTTGCGAAGAGATTAGAATCTCTAGGAGCACTCACACAGGGAGACAGAAGGTAACCAAAGATTTTCCTTATATACTTTATCTTGTCTTGTTGAGCCTCCCATGCCAAGTGACTGCACATTGTCCAAAAAATTGTATCTATCCCTTTAATCAATGGTTTCATATGACGGATGTGATGCAGGGCTGGTCCATCTTTGAGTGCATATAATTATGATAGTTCTTATGGAAAAAGGGCTCTAATGGTGATGTACAGGGGAATTATGGAGCAGGTTGTGAGATTTTCTTTTATGATATTTGCATTTTATTGATTATATTTGTTGAGTGCAAACAGCTGTATTTTTGGTTTAATAACTGATTTTCAGTTTTTCAGGATTCTCTTCTAGTAGTACCTCCTGGTTGTTCCCCTGAAAAGCCACATACAATCCAAGAATTTATTTTCAAGGCAAAAGCTGCTCTGGTGTCTGTTGGAATAGTTAGAGACCCTGCTCTTGGTCGGGACTTTTCAACTTAATTTCACACTAGAAATGCAGATCATACAAATGATTGATATTATTCCTTTTTGTTGTTATTGGTGACCACCAAACATGTTTTCTAGATTCGTAGTGATTAAACTCTTTTTACCTCTTAGGGCTTGGTGCTTGATTATATCAGACATGATTTCCAATGCTATTCCTAGTTTATATTTTAAATATTATCTGGTAGGGTGCTTTCCTCATACCAGACTGATTCCTTTATATGCTCCAGGAGTTGGAAAGGATTCTGGAAAATTTTCTGGTCGTATAGTTGATTCTGACATGCATGATGTTGGTCGTTTTCTGAATCGGCTATTGGGTCTACCACCTGAGATCCAGAATAGGTTAATAAGTTATTTATAGAAAAGTAATTTACATTTGTTCCTTCTGAACATGCTCTAAGGGACAAAACCATAATGATGGTGCAGGCTCTTTGAGCTATTTGTTAGCATCCTGGATCTCCTCATTCAGAATGCACGCATCGAGGGTCATTTGGACGCAGGCATTGTTGATATGAGGGCAAATGTTATTGAACTGCAGGGGATGCCAAAGGTAATACTTTCTGCTAGATCACTTGTAGGTTTTTGTGTTATAATGGCAATTACATGGATTATCATGCAGACTGTTCATGTTGATAATATGTCGGGGGCATCGACTGTATTATTTACTTTCACGTTGGACCGTGGAATTGCATGGGAGGTATCTTCTTTTGTCACATCTTAATATTCACTAATATGCTACTCTCAACTGGGCTAAACTTTAATTCTATTTTGTTTAATTGTAGTCTGCCTCAACCTTGTTTGATGAGAAGCAAAAGGATGGACATGGTTCATCAATTGATGGATTCTATGAGTCCAAGAGGGAATGGTTGGGAAGAAGACATTTTCTTCTAGCTTGCGAAGGGTAAGGACTTTGTGTCAAATTTGCATATTGCCATAAATGTTATCTTGTTTCTGTTGAAATTGTGATCTGGAATTAATCTATTGCTTTTGGGGGGGGGATAGCAGAAGGATTAAATAAGTTTAGAAATTCGAGGCTTGGATGGGTATCCTAAGATGTATGGATGTGACCGAAGAAAAGTGTCTTGATTCCTTTACCATTTTTGGGTTCCCCCCGCCCCCGGGGGGCGGGGTTGGGGAATTAATGAGGCCTCTGGTATAGAGGTTGAGACACGTTGATCAATCAACTTAATTTTGAGTCTTATTGCTGAGTCTCCCCTTAAAATGCACCTAGGCTTAATATTTGGGACTCGTGCTTTTTCTCCATCTATCTTGCATAGTTTCAACAGCATTCATCCATGCTGGTAGACTTCTCTTGGAATATCCTTCCACTACAATTGGATGTGACTAACAACCAAATCTCTGAAACCAAACTCATGTAGGATGACTTTAGAATTTTAGATAAACAGGAGTTACGGTATGTTTTTAAAACTGAATATGACAAAAATGTGTAAATACTAAAAAAAATTTCTTTGCAAACAAACCACAGTAGATACATTGAAAGGGAGAATTGCAATAAATGAGAAGAAAGTGAATAGAGTTATTAGCATCACACTAGTAGATCCTTAATCATTATTCCTAGGGGAAGAAAGCATCACACATTCTAGAGTTAGAGAGAACTAAGAGCAATTTTACCCAGAAACTGAAATTTTTATTTTTCCTCCTACTAGTCTTTAAATAGACAATTAACCTAAAGGAAATAGAAACTACAAGTAAAACTAAAATTTATAAATTTTTACATAGCTCCCAAGTTAACTTTAATAATAAGGAAAAATATAAATAACTTCCTAAATAACTGGACACTGAACATTAAAACTAAAGTAGTATACTTCTAGCGAGAAAAGATGCTAGTACAAGAAAAATACTAGTATAGTGCTCATCAACAATACTCCCCGATTCCTAGCTCTTAAAATCTTTATCAAGTTCCCACAAAAAGGATTATCAAAAGTTGGAGCCTTGATCCCCGTCTCATGTTTAATTGGTGACAAATTTTCGGGTTTTATGCTTAGTTGTGAACATTTTATATTTGAGATCTTGATTATTTGAACTACGTTGTTAATTGCCATCTAAGAAGAGATTTTGTATATTTGGATCCCAGTGTTCTTGTTGCCTGTTAAGGGTGAACCTGTAGGCTGATGGTAAAGTATCTTGCATCTTTCCCAGAAGTCCTAGTTTAATTTCTGCAAGCAGTCTCTTCTTAATTAAAAAAAGGGTATCATTGTCTGCAACCATGCATATTACATATTGTGGATCCATGTGTATATTGGGATGGTTTAAACACCAAGTGAGCTTTTTCTATCAGTTGCATGTTGTGACCTTATGCTACCTTCCTTAGTGGATGATGTAATGGAGTTACTCGTCACAAAACATAAAATGTTTACTTTGATATTGTAACAACTGTCATGACCTAATGTCTCAGCTTTAGTGGCTGTTATACTAAACATTTGTACATCCTTTATTCCCCTGTCTGTCGGAAGCACAGGCTTGGACAAGAGTAACAACTTGACACGAAGATACCAACACTCAAAACAACAGAACACATGGTATAGATTCACACGTTGAAAGTTTATATTTCACAATATAGTGCTATATAATCATAAAGGCCAACTAATAGGTTCAAAGACATTAATAAAATTATATTGTACACGTGCTACTCACTAATACCTGTAGAAACCTATATTTATATCATCATTCAGTTCATGCAGGAGCGTTAGATCGAGTAGTATTTTACCCTATGCTAAGTTTCTTGGTTTATAACTTCTTAAATATATAAATTGTTAAGTTCATCTACTGATCTATATAAGGAAGAGCCTAGCTGTAAAGAAATTGTCTTAAAAACCAGCAAGGTTTAGTCTAGATTGTTCCTTGAAAGTGTCGTATGAGTGTAGTGTTGAAAAATGTGACTGAACCTCACTTACTTTTAGAAGTTTCAAAATGACAGGGCTAGTTACAGAGCTGGCATATCGACCACTATGTTGGCCACATTGGCTCCAGATTCAAAAACCTTTTTTGTCTTTTGCTTTTTGCTTTTTGCTTTTTGCTTTTTGCTTTGTTATGGTTTTTTTTGTTTTGTTTTGTTTTGTTTTTTGTTTTTGTTTTGTTTTGTTTTGTTTTGTTTTTTTTTTTTTTTTTTTTTTTTTTTAATTAAATTGTAGCTTCAGAAAGAAATTGGTGGGGTTTGTAGTATGAAAAGGTATATTTATTGTTTTTTTTTTTTTTAAATTTTAGTTCATTATCTTCAGTCATTAAGTTTATAATCTGGAGCATAGGAGATTTGCATGTGGTGCATGAAGAGAGGCTTTCTGAATTGCTTTTATGACCTTTATTTTGAGTTACCTAAGTAATTAGGTTACCCTTTATATTAATGCAAGTCCTATGTTGTACCAACACTCATTAGGAGGCATGTGCATGTCCTGCACTTCCCAAGAACAGCACACACACCACACATGGCATTTGCAATATGCATACTGTAGACATCTTAGTTATGCCCACATGTTTTAAAGTATTATTTTTTACTACATGACACTTCTTCGACATTTCCCTCTCTGTATTCTCAAACCACCTTCGTCTTCCATGCCTACTCACAAACAAGCACAAATTTTGTCTAAGACGTTGCATGTATGTCTATTGGTGGTGGTGTGGAGGTTGTTTCTGTGTGGTCAAGAGAATGGATCAAAATAAAGATTTGTCAAGATCTTTCATGGCCATCGGATGTGGCCTAGATGGTGGTGACTGATATATAGCATCATGTACTGTGACACAATTTTTTCACTTTTTTTTTTTTTTTTTTAAAAATAATTTCAGAAAAAAGTCGGTTTATTCACAAAATCCATATTGTTCCCAGGGTGATGCTCTGTCCAGAGTGAGTTGTGGGATTGGACTGGGATGAGGGTATGCATAATAGATGAAAGTTGTTAGGTTGCTCCGTCTAGTTGTGTTTTGGTTGGTTTGCATGGAACAAAATAAGAGGATTTTTGTGCGGCTTGGAGAAGCCCTTGTTAAGTTTTATGGAAATTGTCATGAAGTGTATATATTTGATTGTTTTCCAAGTTATTTGTAGCCATGATAGAAGTAAAAATCTTGATTGTTATAGTCTTTGAGTGAGTTTGCAACCCTTGGTGCTCCACCCCCCTGTTTCACTGACTAGCTGCTGATAAACTCTTTTTTTTTTTTTTTTGGGTTCCAGATAACAAAAAACCATAATAACAAGAAGGGAAGAGTGCCAAAGAAAGTGTTCAATCATAAGAACTAACAAAACAAGGAAAGTGAGCAACCTCTACAAAGGATTGAAAAGATTTATATAAGACAGAAAATGCACTTCAGAAAATTGTCCACAAAATTAAGGGCTTCTCTGTACTCTGAAAATTATGCCATTCTGTTCCCTCCAATCCATAAAAAATATGGCTACATGGAACATCTTAATGACCCTTCTTGCTATACAAACTCTTACACCATCCAAGCCCATGGTTAACCCTGCATCTTATGTTGTTTTAGCAATTTCAATCACCAGTTCCGTCATGCTGCATGGATCTATGGCTCCCTAATGATGTGCGCTTGGGATCCATATCACTAGGATTGGTGCTCTGACTTGATATAAGTCTGGAGAAATCGACAAAATAAGTACCACACAAATAGAAATTTATATCTTTTAAATCACCAGAAATTATAAAATTCAATACTTATTTTTCTTTTATTTGTTTAGTATTGATTAAAATTTTATTTAAGATAAATATCCTTCAAAATCCACATAAAAGCATGTGTAGTACTTGATTCAAAGCAAACCATCACTTGAAATTTTAGTCTAGGAATCTCAACAATCCTTCCCACCATGTAACAATTACTGCAGCATAGTACATTCTTGTTCCTATAATTGGTATGATAAGGAACAATGATTGACATTAAATATGCCTTTGAATTCCAATAGCCATCACCTCTATTTCTGGTTGAGAATATGATAGACTGTGACCAGAAGAGCAAGCTATTGGTTCAATTACAAATAAAAACATTACTGTCTTTCATATAAGCTACAGTGCATATCGGAATATTTAAGATCTTCCATAAGTCGCAATGCTCGGTGTATTCTAGGATTGTATTTTATGAGCGCATCCATTTCAGCTGTGTTTGTTATTCAAGACACATTTTTTGGATACTTGACTTTGGCGTCTTTTTGCTGTATTTCTTTTCTAGCTTTCTTTTACTTTAATGGGATGCTTGCTTATTACTCAATTGTCTTTTAATGGATTTTGTCTTAGTTCTACTTCTGGAACATATAAGATATTTCGCCCAGCTGTTGGAGAGGCACTCAGGTATGAAAGACAATAACTAGTGAACAAGTATACTGTTAAAGTTAAAGCAAAATGGTATTTCTTTTACTCTTCATATTGTTCCCACTCCAGGGAAATGCCTCTAGCAGAACTGAAAAGCAAGTACAGAAAAATATCTTCTTTAGAGAAGGCTCGCAGTGGTTGGGAAGATGAGTTCAAAGTTTCTTCTAAACAGGTGAACTCATCCTTGTTAAAAGATCTTTTGTTTGAAAAATTGTTCGACTAAAGTATGGTACAAATAATATTTGTAACTTGTTATGCTTGTTACTTATTATCGCTACTTTTTATTGGTGGAAGTGGGATGAAAGAAAGGAAGAGGAGCTGTTGTCCTTTTGGGAAAAAAAGAAAAAAATTAGCAGAGAGAAAAAATTTTACTAGCACTCTATTGAAGGCCAATGAGGAGTTGCAATTTATGAGACTATTGGGGCTATTTCATATGGAAAGCCCATTAAACTTTTCCACAATCGGGCCTCCAAGGAATTGCAGACATTTTTTGGGGACAACTTTGTTAGTATCTAAGGTAATGAACAATGTTTAACGAGAGTAGATATATGCAAGAGGATTGTGCTGGTTCTGCAAGAATATTGATGTGGAGAGTGAGCTAATAGACCCCAGATTGGGGGCATGGATATCAGATTTTAGAGATAGCTCTTGGAAAATTATTTTGTGTTTCTTCTATATATCTCAATGGGCTAGGCTTCTTTTCCATAGGGTTTATTATGGATTTCCACTTCTAAACAGTTTGGGAGGGTTAGGAAAGTGGTGATTGTGTAGTTTTTTTTTTTGTTTCTTTTCTTTCTGGGAATTTTCATGGTTGGTGAGACTTTTCACTTTGGTCTTAATTAATCTTTTTGGATGTTGGTTACTAGTTTGAATAGTGTAATCAATGTTAAGATTTTTTTCTATGTAACTACCATGGTTTTAAATTGCACTATCGGGATTATCCGTTGTAGTTGCAATATTATTGGTCATTGCAATGACTACTTTGACCTAGAAAAGGTGCTCAATAAAAAAAGTATATACAACATAAAAGAATTGAGATTGCCAATCAATATGAATCAATAGCCTATATTAGTGCACCTATATATTACATTTAGTTATTCTACATGACATTATTGCATTTAACTACATTTTTCTTCCTTTTTCTATTTGTGTCATTTGAATTATATTATATATTGGGCGATGATTTAAATTGCCATTACATTTTACTTAATTATCGGTCAAGCTTATTAGTTAAAAGTTGTAAATTACAAAGATAATTCTTTTGTTAAGAATTAAAAAAATAAATAATAAAAATTGCCATTGCATGTGTGATATGGCTGCAATAGAACCTGTAATTACCAATGGATGATTTTTCTGGTTTAGGGGGAATGTAGGGTTACCCCCTAGTCGGCTCATATCAGTCATGGGACCAGCTGATACAGATTCATACTATTGTACAGAAAACATGTGTGATATGGCTGCAATGGAAACCATAACGGCCAATGACCTCTTTTTCTTGGCCTGTTTTTCCTGTTAAGGGGGGTTTCTCCCCCTAAATCGGCCCATATTGGTAATGGGACTTGCTTATATGGATATGTATCACCAATATTGATGGATACGGCCCTTTCTAGAACTATTGTACATATAGTTGGAAAGTTTGTGAACTTTTTTGAAGTTTGGGTTGTTAGATTGATGGGATTGTCAATATTGGTGGGCCTTACTTGAGTGGTTGAAGAGAAGAAGAAATGTCAAGTACTTCTAGTAACATAAAGAATGAATTTGAGGAAAGTCGAAAGGATTAAGTGAAAGCTCATTACCATGGAAATGATGGGCTTTAGTGATTGGTGGACGAAATAAGTTGGAAGATATATTGCTTCTAGAAGTTTATGATATTGTCCCTCAGAGTGCAGTGGGCTTTTTGAAGTCTTTAAGACAACTGCAGCAAAGAGGACCGTCTCCATCCCCTCATTTTATTTGGGTGAAATAAGTGCCAAGTTAAAAAATGCTTATCTAAACTCTTCAAAGTGGTGGTTGAGAGACTTCAACGTGGAAATGGAAGGCATAGAGGAGATGGAGGCATCCCAATTTTCACCAACTATTTGTAGATGATACAATTGTTTTTTTTCTTTTATTTTAAATTTTGACATTGTTAAATTGTGGCAATGTGTAGCGAAGACCTAAGAACGCACCTATTAGGAAGGCAGAGAACTTAAATACAGGAGGTTTAATAAAACGTAAAGGTGGGGCCGTTGAAAACTTAGTTGCAATGTATTTGTAAAGACATGATAGTTATGGATTTAGTTGAGACGATGGTCTTAGATAGAAATGAGTGGCATAGGAAAATCTGCACAAACTAAATCAACTTTCCTTCTTCTTCTTCTACTTTTTTTCCCCCCTCTCAATATTTGTCACTCATATGGCCGACCCCAAATTTTGGGATAGAAGGCCTGGATTATTGTTGTTGTTGTTGTTAAATTGTGGGCATAGATTCTTTGTGACTGTGGTTGTGATTGTGATTGTGGCTGTAAGAATACTAGGTAGAGACATGGCGATGACACCACTGTGTTGTGGCTGTAATGGCCCCATTGCTGCTGTTGTAGGCCATTATTGGTCATGTCAGCCATGTTGAGGCTGTTACTCTAAAAAATGTACAGTCGTTATGGATTAATAGTAAGTCCATGATGCTGATGTAGAGCGTAGTTTAAGTTTTGGTTGTTTGCAATTTATCTTTTAAGTTGTTTCTGTAATAAAGTGAAGAGAATTTATATCTATGGGCAACATATTAATGGGAAGTTGAGGGATAGGAACAGAAAATTTGATTATTTGTCAAAAAGAGGTAAATTAACTTTATAGCAGCTAAAAAGCAAGGCAATAAATAGAGATATCTTATAGGGCAATAAAAACAAAGTGTCATTTTGTTAATTGGGGATTTCCTATGGTGCCATGCATGAAATTTACAGTACCCGTACTCCCATCATATAATTTTTTGTTGTCCATGGCTGTCTTTGTTCCATATAGGCCATATTTGGTGCTGATAATGTAGGTCATTTTTTTGCTGCAAAACTTGAGTATCTTTTCTTCTAAAGTTTATGTTCTCTTTTCCATCAAATATATGTATTTTGTTCAAATCTGTCTATTTTCTATCCCAATTGTGTACTGTCTTTTGGACCAATATGTACCAGTACTATAAAGATAACATGGAATGACCCTGTTAATTGAGATACATTAAACTTCTAATGAAGGAGGTTTTGAACATTAAATTACCATTCGAACAGTATATGCCTTGCTGAGGATGTGGTTATGGCATTTTATGGAAGAGAAGGATCACCATTAAAAAAACTTATCAAGACTAGGTGTAGCAGGTTTGAATAAATAATGTTTTGAAGAGGTGATCTTGCCTTATGTTACACGTTAAGGAAGGTCATGGAGTTAAAAGATGGAAATCAAACTAAACCTCAGTTTTTGTTAAATGTGCTATGCTGTCCAACAACAATGAATGATGGTTTTCCAGATCCTTTCTGGGCCAGAGACTGTAATTCTTTGATGCACTCAGGATCGGTACATCTTTCTTTAGTAGTATAAGGGATCAGGAATGCTACTTATTTGCTGTCTTTATGAAATTTTTCATAATGAATGTTGAATATCTGTAAAATTTGGTTTATGAAGGGTGAATATTAAATCAAATCACAGTATGGGGTCCGGTCTAATCTTTATTTGGTCAAGGTGGTTTAGCTCTCCATATAACATGGAAGATTGTTTCGCTTGAACAAATTTAATCTGGGTTAAAATCATTGCCCTCCTCGAAATATCAAATTTGATCTATTCTTATGAAGTAAATTTCCCATATTCATGATTGTGGTTTTATAATTGTAAGGATAAGGGATGCCATTGAATGGTTCATAGCATTAATATGAAACAGTTAACTTTTTCAGGGCCAAGCCAGAGCTGCTGGCGGCCCCTGATGCTATTCCAAGCCAACTTGCTCTTAAAAGAGTAGAATTTCCTGAGGTTAAAGGTCTCTTAGCCATGTGTCCTGTCAAAGTCCTTTTATTTTATTTTATTTTTTTAAAAAAAACCTCTGAATCATAATTTTCGGTGAGCGCTGAGGATGTGGATGAGGTAATTTGGAGGATTATAGACCTAGAGATGAAAAGGCTTCACATGCTGAAAGGGGGGGGGGTGAGCAGACTAATTACCAGCAAGTTGGAAAAGCTTGTGGAAGGTGGACCACTGCCCACTTGAGAGGCTTTGCCTGGGAAGTGACATGGGAGACAGTCCCAACCACTAATAATTAGTAATGGTAATCGGTCTTCTTGGGAAGGGACATGGGGGACAATCTAACCATTGATAACTAGTAGAAGTAGTCTTCTTCAGGAGTAAGACAGATGAGGTCTGTGTTGTACAACTAGGAGTTGGATTTTCTGTCTGGTAGAAAAATAAAGTGATTCTAGAGAGAGAAAGGTTATGGCTTTCTAGAGGTAAACATTTTTTTTTTCACCCCCTTCCTAGAGGCAATTTGGTCCTGGCCTCTTCCTTTAAAATTTGGTCCTTAGTTCTATGTCTTACTTTTAAGCAACAGTTGGTGACAATGAGCAATCTTCTTTGACAATCTAGCACGTCGGATTAGGAATGCGGAACTGATTTCTGTAGATGAACATTTTGACTATATAGAGCCACATAGGTCATTTCAGCTACATGAACATGGTAAGTGCTTGATTTTGTTAGTCTGAATTGGAATATTCAAACCTAACATATGGGGTAGTTGTATTGACTCACCTTCATTTACTCTTAATTTCTGTTTTGCGTGTGTGGTGTCATTAAGGTCCATTTTTCTCTAATTTGTAAACTAAACACTTAAAATAGTGTTCAAAGATGTACGTAATTAGATAGAAAAGTTAGATTAAACCACAGAAATGAAAAGCTAAACTAACGACTATATTCAAATACTAAATAGTACAGATTCTCCCACTTCTTACTTCCAACTTATGAAGATATGTTGGTTTGTAATTAGTTACTATAGGTATAATATTGAGATTTATTGCTGTGTATAGCAAATTAAAACTGAAAGGATGTGAAAGTTCAAGCAATAAATTATAGTTTTTGCTGACATATTTTGTGTGTATATATATTGTGTTTCCTTTCCCTGAAGCTGAACCCCTTGGATGACCAGGAAAAGAAAAGGGGCAAAAAATGAACTTTTCGCGGTAGTCCTTGGCTAGCCAACATTTGATCATAGCTAATGTTTGTTGAATCTGCAGTGCATGCATGGCCCCAATTGTAAGCTTGGTGAGTATTGTACTGTTGGAAGAAGACTACAGGAAGTAAATGTTCTGGGTGGCCTAATCCTTCCGGTTTGGGGGACAATAGAGAAAGCCCTATCAAAGCAGGTAACCAATATCATTTGCTGCTTAATCCGTTCATTTTGTTGAATGTCCATTAGTAATAAAGTACAAATGCCTGATTAGGTTCTTTATTCCCCCTTTTTGGATAGAAAAGAACATATCAAATTCTTAAGAGGAAAAAGAAGAAAAGTGTTAGTTTCTTCTGTCTGTGTTGGGGGACAATTGACTTCTTTTTATTCCCCACAGCCAAAATTTTGATTGTGTTTTGTCTGGTTGAAAGGCTCTTTGTGGCCTACCATCTACAATCCATTATGTAGAGCATGTTGGCAGATTATTTTTTTATTTTTATTTTTTTTCCCTTCTCCTTTATGAAGTAACATTAATTAATTTCTCTTGAAATAAAGTTAAAAATTGGTTAACATTTTTACTTTTAAAAACTACTTCTGTTCTCCTTTTTATAAATAAACTGTTTAACAAAATATTTTTTATAAATTTCATTTTTAATGAAATTATCATAAAGGGTATACACAACGTAATTTTTTCTCTTCACTATCGATCGATTAAAATTCATATATTTGCATTTTAAAAATAAAAGTTATAAATACTAATAATTAAAATAAAAATAAATTAATTATTTTTCTAAATTATTAAAATCAAACATTTATAAATATAAAATCATTTTTATATAATATAAAGAACTAAGAAATTTGAAAATAATATGGGTTATATATTTATGAACACCCAAGTGATATAAATGGAATAAAAAAATATTTATGAACATATTTGGAATTTATATAAAAAAATATTTAAACCCATGCAGGTCATAGCATTTATGCACACATTTATGGCATGGACATATTTGAAATTTTGCATCGTTCAAGTGAGGATGTAAATGGAATAAAAAAATATGGTTTCGGAAAAGTTGGAGTAGTTAAAAAAAAAAAAAAAAAAAAGAAGAAGAAAAAGCTCGGTTTTCCTTTAAAGTTACTTTTTTTATTTTTTCATAAAAAAGTTACTTTTAAGAAGAAGAAATTTTGTTTAGAAGGACTTCTTGTAAGGATAAGAGAAGCTGCAAAAAAGCCGTGCCAAATGGACATGTCGTAGCCCGATAATCAAATTCCTTTCTAGTAGCGGAACTGAAGTTTGTTTTCTGGAAGTGTGAATTTTTTAATCTGGAAGTGTGATTTTTTTAATCTCAATCTCTGCAGGTCCGCCAAAGCCATAAACGGATTCGGGTGGTGCGCATAGAGACAACTACAGATAACAAACGTATTGTTGGGCTTCTTATCCCCAGTGCAGCAGTTGAGACTGTGCTTCAAGGTCCCTCTGTCCTATCCCTTCGTCTTTTTCATCCATTTTTATCAAATAAATCCTTTTATTAAAAAATTCTTCTTGCTCTGAGTGTATCTTATATGTAGCTCCATTTGTTAAAGGTTATCCCGGAATAGTCAAATTAGTATATGGTAAGGAAATATGCTTGTTTTATCAGGGAAAAGGAAAACCACCTATCAGGGAAGAAATAAATAAAAAAAAAAAAAAAAAAAAAAAACAAAATGGGCGATGAATGGCACTAGTATTCTACACGGTTAATCGACCAAAAATTAGTATTAGAGTAGATATGCTATTTTTCTTTGTCCAGTACATTCTTGGTACCATTTTTAGTGGTAATTTTGGTACCCCATTTTGTGATATATGTTAATGGAGTTATTTGAGGTACCACAACAAAAATTAATAAACCTAGACAATAACAGTGAACAAAAGGAGTACGGAGGCAGAATTGATTTGAGCCAAGTCACTGAACTTGTGTCACTCCCAGAAAAACAAAACAAAACATGTACTTGTGGTTTGACCTGTCGAAGCAGTTGCTCTTATTGACTTTCAGTTTTGATTTTCCTTGCTATACCATGTGTTGTTCTGCAGAAGTTCTCTGAACTGATTCACGTAAACCTCCTATAACAGATTTAGCATGGGTTCAAGAAATCGACGATTAAAGAAAACAAACGGAACAACATTTTGTAGTCTGATCTAACCTAGTGGTGTACCTCTCCTCACACATTGATATCCCCACCAAACAGCTTCTGAAGGGCCAAAGGTGGTTCCTTCCACCACTAGAAGCTTCATCACCAAGGACAGAATAGCTTCCAGCCCAGTGTAATTGATTTTTGTGCAGTTTGGTCATTATTGATATGTATTTTGATTTAGTTGATCCATTTTTTGTAAATTGTGATAATCAAGCTAAGGCAATAGGCTGTACCCATGTTTAGACCATAAGATCAACAGTCTTGTATCAGTCACAGTACATTTTTTTGTCCATAAAATATAATAACAGTTTCAAAACAAAATCTGGTCTTTTCAGCACAAATGAAACACTCGGATACATAATGCAAACACATTATGAAAAGTTATTAAATTTGGTCTCAGCTCTTACTCTCTCCACATATACTCAGCAAACAAAAGGTGCATCAGCATGGTGATCACTGCAATAAAGGCCGGGGCGCTGAGTGAAACCCTGGCTCTCGAGCATTTTCCTTGCCTTAAGAACGAGTTCCTTATTAGTAACAACCTTATCTGATTGTGCAAGTATACTCTGGATTGCATTGCTCAGAGCACCATAGGATTCACTAGCGTTACCCGAGGGAGTCGCATCGGCAGAAGTTTGATCAGTTTGGCATCCGCTGATGAGAATTCCGCAATCAGGAAGCTGGCGGTTATTTGCTCCGGCATAGACTTCTTGCTTGCTGCCCACTTCAGTTTCCAGTGCAGGCTTAACATAGCTATCGTCCTCATCCAGTTTGTGCTTGAGGAAATCCTGAGCAAGACTTCCAACCATCCCAAAGAAGCCGCCACTGCCACCTTCATTGCCACCATGTTCTTGAAGTTTTTGCAGGATGACTTTCATGAACTTCTTCACCTTGGGACTAGCATCTTCTCCAAAAATGTCAAAAAGGGTAGGCCTCAGCTTGCCCACATCAATGTCATCTTTGCCCGTTTTCTGCTTGAGAATCTCTATAAGAGTTGAAAGAGGTAAAGACCTGCTTTTTATGTACCCACCGTCTCCATGTTCCCTTTGGCCATAATAATCTTCTTCTTCTTCTTCTTCTTCTTCTTCCTGGTGGCGCCTGTGATGGTGACCGAGTCCAGAATGCACATGAATTCCCCGCGACTCTAGCACACCAGACATCTTTTGGTGTAAGAACCCTTTCAAATCGAAACCACCGGAATCAGAGTCTTGACCACCCTGCCTAGTACTGGATCCAATCTGCTCTTTGGCCTCATCAATCAGACCCCCGCTGTGACACGAATCTGCGACGATGGTAACGCGGCATCCTTCAGGGATCCGGTCCACAAAGTCCCTGAAATCATCGTCTGTTTCCACAAAATCTAAACATTAGATGATCCATACAAAAGCCTAATAATTTTAAATCTGAGATGTTCCTAATAAGGAAGAGAATGAATGAAATCAGACCGGTAATAAGATTCATGTCACAGGGGACAACGCACTCATCATATCCAGTATCGTCATCTTCGCCAGTCTCGGCGGGCAGGCGCGTGCCGTGACCGCTGTAGTGGACAAAGAGGAAATCCCCGGGCTCGGCAGATCGGACGAGATCGGTGACGGCTCGGCGGATGTTCTTGCCGGTGGGCTGGGTGTAGGAATCGTCGGTGTCGATGAGGACGGTGATGTCCTCTTGGGAGAAGCCGTAACGCTCCACCAGACAGGCGTACATCCTCTTCACATCGTTTATGCATCCTTTCAGTTCAGCTTTGGTTCCCGGATAGTTGCATCCAATCAGTACTGCTTTCTTTCCCATCTCTCTCTCTCTCTCTCTCTCTCTCTCTCTCGTTCGGATCTGAGGCAGTGTGTGTAACTGTAATGGGATAAAGAGACGCGTTGTATTGGGAAGGATTTAAAATATATATATATATATATATATTTGTCATGTGGTGTGTCGACGCATTCGCTGCGATTTTTGCTCACCTTAATCATTGGAAGGAGGATGAGATGGGAAAAGATTAAAATTTTAATTTTGTTATTAAAAATATTAATAATTTTATTTAAGGATTATTTTTAAATTATTTAGGTTTGAAAAATACAGCCCTTTATACCAATTTAAGCCTGCAAATTTTGTAGGCTCCGTTTGGCATTTCATTAGCCCATTTTAGAAAAAAATTACAGCTAAATACATATTATTAAAAAATTAATTTTTTATTTTTTAAAAAAATTATTTTTAAGAGTAACTAAGATAATTTACTAATATATTCTTTTATTTTATAAAAAACTTATGATTTTTTATGATAATGTATAAATATTATTGAGTAAAATAAAATTAACTATCACATCTGTAGAAGAGAGAATAAAGGGCATGGAAACACCTCCTAAAGTTTCCAAAATAAGAAGTAATTAGCAAGTTGTTAAATACTAAATAAATTAAAAAAAAAAAACAAAACAAAAAAGAAAGAAAAAACCATTCCATTCCAACGGCCGAGCGGGGTGATGTACACGTCTCTTCTTAGCACTGTGTCTTTAGGACAGGACATGGTGGTTGACTTCCACATTCTTCATTTCAGGTCGGCACCATGCGCACCTGTTTATAGGATTTGACTGTACTGCCCTTTTCATTTTTCTTTTTCCTTAAAAAGTTTCTTGATCATGCACTCGCTGCCGACAAATTTTTATTAAGCTTTTTATTCTTAAATTTATTATTTTAAAAAATTATAACAAGTATCAAGAATTATTATTATTGAAAAAACTACAAGTTTTATATGATTTGTAAAGATGGATTCGGGAATTAAGGTTAGGTTTATATCTGATGGATGTGAGTTTGGTTCGATGGGTATCTGATCTGCTAACTCGAGTATAAGACTGGTGTTAAGGAGTCTTCTAAGCCTTTGTAAGTAATAAAACCTGCAAATACTGTCGGAGGATGCTCTGACGAAGGGATTCCGATGCTCATATCAGAAAAAACAGTTTTGAGAGAATAAGAAATAACCTGAGAAAAGCTGCTAGAGAGTCTTGTGTTGTCTTTGTGTGAGAAGTGTAGAGTTCCTGAGAGTGCACCCGGATGGCTACCGGTGTTGAGTACATATAAAGCATATGTGTATGGTAAGTCCTGTGTGAACTTAGGGGTGTAGAAGCTCTAGTTTATTTACAGAGAGATTGCTGAAAATATTCCGATCTTATAGAGATTGTAATCAAAGATCTCTAAGAGTTTTAGTATATTGTTGATCAAGAAAAATTTAAGTTGTCATGGAGGTTTTCTGCCTTATCAGGAGCAACTATTGAGATATATTTCCTTGTTGAGAGAGATTTTCTTGGGAATAGAGGAGATTCATATCTAATTAAGGAAGATTTAAATTCATCATAAATTTATTTCCTTAATGGAAGGCGTCAAGTTGTGCCTATTGAGTAATGGAATGAATTACGCTTGCATAAGTGGAACATGTCCACCGAGGAGCATGACAACCTTGAGGCTTAGGTGCCGAGAGTTGGGATGACTATGAAGGTAGAGAGTTCTTGACAGAGAGAGCACTTGATCAAGAGACTGGAGCATGTTCGGTTGCCTATGGCCTAATGCGCTCGGGTAGTTTTGGCCTTATGGTAATGGGCCATTGGACCATGTACCATCATTTGCCCATACTCCTAAGACTAGTTCGAAAGAGTGACGTTAGGAGTAGAGTTGAGATAAATAAGAATTGTGTAATTTGAAGAGATGTGAAGTGAAAATAGTTTTTGGATAAGTTAGATAGGCGTGAACGTGAAATATTAAATGTGGTTGATATCGATGTTTCGAAGCGGGGAAAAAAAACAAAAAATGCAACACATGCTAATCATAATAAAGAGGGCGTGGAAGTGGGATGGTTGTGTGAATGACATTAAATAGGCGAACCAACTGTTTCAGTTCCGAAGCATGGCACTTCGCTCTCCAGGATTTTCATTCAAGACACTGGCTATAAATAGTAGGAGGTAGTGGAGTTCATCATATGAGGATATGCCAAATTCTAGATTTATGAGTGACGAAGTGAATGAAAAGTAGAAGTTGCAAGGGGTTGTTCATCATAATAATGTCTTTAATATTGATAAGCTAAAGATCAAGAGTTTTGTATGGTGGTTCTTCTGCAACATGCAAGTGCTGTCGATACAAGATTCCATTAGTAATAGAGACCGATACAAGGTCCTATCACGGTATTTGGGAATCCAAAATCGTGATGACCCGCATTAGTGGTCTCGAGGACCTTGCAATGGATGGAGATCTCTTCTCTCTTTTGTATTTGAAATTGGAAGGAGGAAGGATCTCTCCCATGCAAGGTTTGATGGAGACAGCTGAGTACTAGTCTTAGTGTTGGCTTCTCCTGGGGGTATAAAGAGAATGAGAGAACTTGATGTGTAGGGATGGATTCTGGGAAAATGAGTACCTCCTCACTTTCTTCGCGGCTTTCTGTTTGCATATTTTGTTATCCCTTTATTTCTCACTTTCCAACTTCTGTACTGTTAATATGTAATCATCATGTTTCTTTTGTTTGTGCTTGTACTAATTCTGACTTACCCTATAAAGATCTTACGGTGCTTATACAAATTTGTAGTCTGGGAAAAGAGTTGTTTTCTTGTAATTGGTGGTTTTGTTGCTCTCTAGTATTGGTAGACTTGGATGTTTAATTTTTGATTTCCTCTTGCATGAACTTTATCATGGTTGAGCTTCTACGGCATGTTGAAACTGCCTATCAAATGTATGCAATTTTCGCATGGCTAAAGGTTGTGTGTCAAAACCTTCTTGCTATACTTAGATTGAAATACCGAGAGCCTAGTCTTGACCCGTGCAATGGTCATATGCCGAGCGGCTAGGGTAGAGCCTTGTTATCACTAGTGTGAGGCGTTAAGTTGAGAGTAAAAGTTCGGGACCCCTTCAGGTTGCATAACCAGAAGAGCCTAAGATAGGGTGCAAGGCCTGATAAAAGGCATAGAGCCACAAGGAAGAGGGTGAGGAACTCTTTGTTGCATTGTGTTGAAAGAAAGTTTAATAGCATGGCGTCAAGAGGACTTGATGATGTTATGTCAAGAGAGTGTTTGGAGGCATTGCACTAAGAGAGTGTTCATTGGCGTTGCGCCAAGAGAGCTTACAGGCATTGCATCGAGAGTGCTCATTGGCGTTGCACCGAGGGAAAGTTTAGAGGCATTGTGTTGAGAGTGCTCTTTGGCTTTGTACCAAAAGAGAATTTAGAAGCATTGCACCGAGAGTACTCGTTGGTGTTGGGCCAAGAGAAAGTTTAGAGGCATTACACCGAGAGTGCTCATTAGTGTTGCCCAAAAAGAGAATTTAGAGGCATTGTACTGAGAGTGCTCGTTGGTGTTGCACCCAGAGAGAGTTTAGAGGCAATGCGTCGAGAGAATGCTTTTGGCATTTTGCCAAGAGAAAGTTTAGAGGCATTGCACTGAGAGAGTGCTCATTAGCATTATGCCAAGAGAGTTTTGATGCATTGGGTCGAGAGTGCTTGTTAGTGTTTTACTAAGAGAAAGTTTGGAGGCATTGCGCCGAGAGTACTCGTTAGCGTTGCGTCGAGAGAGTTTAGAGGCATTGTGCCAAGAGAACCAATAGAGAGTTTAAAGGCATTGTACTTGAAAAGTGCTCATTGGCATTGCACCAAGAGAATTTAAGGCATTGCGCCAAGAGTAAGCTGTGCTTGTTATTACATGGTTCTCGTAGTTCTGAAAGGAGGTCTAGCTGCTCTCGTAACACCAGCTCATTTAAGTTCGGTTGATATTTACATGCATTGAGTGGATTCTGATTTCCACGAGGATGATGGCTTTGCATTCGTAGGTGAGATCGAAGGGTGTTTCCCTAATAGCCTTACGAGGCGTAGTTCGATATGCCCAAAGAATGCTATAGAGTTCTTTTGTCCATAGGCCTTTTGACTCTTCTAACATAGTTTTGAGCCCTTGGAGGATTGTTTGGTTGGTGACCTCGGTGAGGCCGTTAGCTTGTTGGTAAGCAACATAAGAAAAGTGATGTTGTATTTCAAGCTTATTGTAAGATTCTCGCAGGTTTTTATTATCGAACTGCTTGCCATTGTCGATTATGAGGACATGGGGTAAGCCAAATCTGGTGATGATAAACATCTATATGAAAGCTTGCACTTTGCCAGTTATGATTTGTACTAGCGATTTAGTTTCTACCCACTTGGTGAAGTAATTTATAGCCACGATGAGGAACTTATGTTCCTTAGTAGCTTGCGAAAATGGTCCTAGAATGTCTATCCCCTATTGTGCAAATGATCATGGGCTTGAGATCAGGTGGAACTCAAAAGAGGGTTGGTGTGGCACCGAAGAGAATCATTGACACTTGTTATAACATCGACTCTCGGTGTATTGTGCTGTACTCCATTCAGGTATATGTACATATATATATATGTGATGTTATGAGTAGTAAACTTCACTCAAAATTTTTCGCGAATTGCTTCGCTATCTAAATTCGCGTTGTTAACCCTATGTTTTGAAAAGCGTGCCCAAAAACCCTAATTCGGGCGAGGTGAGATTCAAGTGAGCAAACGATCTCAGTTTTACATAGGATCAGTTCCATTAGATTCAGAGTGTCGTAATTGGCCAGTGAGGCTACTTGCACGCTTTTCCGTGTCGGGTCAGAAATTGAGCCCAGAGGTAGCACGAATAGTGCACCATGGACCCAAAATGAAGGGTCATCGGGCCATTTTGAGATTTACCCATGCAATTTCATTTCTAATGAAATGTCACGTGCCAAATTGACTAAAAAGGTTAAGCAAGCCTGAATTTTAGGAATTCTCATACGTTTACTGGGAAACGCTCGGTGCGCATTCACCCGAAGGCGAAGAAATTACTTCCATCGGGCCAAATTAAATTCTAGCCATGCAAAATTGCTGAAATTTCACAAGGAGGCCTAAATCAGGCTAAGTTATGATTTTCCTTAGACAAATCATAATTCTGAGAGATTCCCAAAATTTGCTCGGCACGTAGGGAAATTGACCCTACCTAGCAAAAATTGAAATCCACGCGTGCGAAATTGACGCTGTGGGATTTACGTGTGCCAAATATATTTTAAAGATGATTTCTCTAAGCAGAAGGATGAAATTTGATCAATTGCCTGGAGAAGGCTCGCAACCCCAGAATTTTCGCCGAATAAACCCTTATTCTAGACAAAATTGAAATTTGTCCGGGCAAACGGTCTCGTATTCATCCAAAACTTATATTTTTGTGATTCTACGCGTAAAATAGAGCCTATAGCAATATTTCACGAATTTCGAGGCCTAGGTCAAATTTCGACCGATCGGTGCTCACCTTCACTCCGGAGGACGTTTGGATGGTCAAACGACCTCATATTCACACGAGATCTGTGGTACTGGACTCAGAATGAAAACCTGCATTCAATGTGTGATTTTAGAAAATTTTGAAATGAATAGTAAATTTGACCGGTCTCGGGTCAAAGCGGAGACTTGTGGATAGACTCAAAGGACATGTAATTAATGTCTTTGGAATGTGTGAAAGTGCTTTATAGAGAAATGTGAGATCATGACAAGTGGCAACATGTGGAGAGAGGGATCATGATTTGATAATTAATGGATGGCCAAGATTAGGGGTTGGTGTAAATTAAATTTAAGAAGGGACTTAAGTGCAAACAAGAAAAGGAGAAGGGGTCACTTAAGGAGAGAAAACCCTAACACTTCTCTTTTCTACAAGCCAAGAAACGTGAGAGGAAGCCCAAGGAGAAAACACCTTCGTGAGAGCCTCTCCTCCTCCCTTTCTTCCCATCGTGCACAGCCCATTTCCTTCAAGATTTCAACCCCATCCTACCTTCAATCAAACTCCCTCAAGCCTCACAACAACCTGTCCATGAATGGAGAAAAAAGAGTAAAGATTTCTTGGTGGAATTTGAAGAGCCGAGAGTCCAAATCCAAGGAAATATTCTGCACTTCCTTCAATCTTCGTCCAGAAATTTTTGGTAAGTATTCTCCTCTCCTCTTTGTCCATTACATACTTAAATTTCATGCCATGTTAAGGTTGTTTTGTTTGAGAGCAAGGGGAGGGCCGAAATTGGTGAAAAATGAAGGAAATTGGGGAATTTTGGATGGGCATTCTAATGGACTGTTTTTGGTGTTTAAAATGACCCTAGGAGGAAGTAGAAACATGGACCTAACTTAGTTTAGGTGTGCAGGACTTTGGCATAAGAAAATGGATTGTTTCAATCCCAAATTTGTGTCCAAATTGGTGGAGAATGAACCTAGGCTAGATTGCAGAATTTTCAGCTACCATATGAGAGTATTTTGGACCTAGGTGATCATAAATTTTGGTAGAAATTCTGTCCAATTGTCTGCAGTAAAATTTTTGGACCCTTGGACATGGAAATTGGAGGGATTTTGGAGTGTGAAATGCTTGAAATTGCTTTGGGGTGTGTGTGCTGAATTGTTAGTTCATGTGTGCAAAAATGTGGCGCCAATGAGGGGTGTTTATGTGAGTGAAATGGGAGCCAAATAAGTGCAGTGAGTTTGGGGAATTTGAGCATAAACTTCAATGGATTTTGGAGTACAAGAATGCATGGATTTGTATTGGTGAGGTGTAGGAAAAATTTTGTGATTTTGAGACTTATACGTGTATAATTTTGGATGAGGATGGGAGACAAAAGGGTGGGGAAATTGTCTGCACAATGGAAGATGACTTGGAGGTTATTCCCGTGCGAATATGTGGCACAATGCATGGGGAAGAGAACTCCAATGCATGTGTGTCTTGAGGGCATTGTTGTGGTAATATTGTAATGAGATAGTGAGTGGAAAATTATGTAAATTCCTTATGTTGTTGCTTTTGTAGTGACATATTCCTTGATCGTCCGAGGGGAGATTGTTTGCTTCTCATGGAGCGTCCGTGCTCGTGACACACCCTGCTGAGTACTGTGAGTGGGATTTATTTCAATGTTTTTGTTTAATATGTAAACCCTGTTTTACAACATTTTGATAAATGAGCATGATTTATCGTGTGTTTGAAATGTTTTGACTGGTTTTGAAACTGACTTTTTGTGAACCGATGGAGTGTCCAAAAATTGGGTTGAATTATGAAATTATGCATCCATGTGGTTGAAATGTATAATGTGCCATTTTACGCTATATGTTGCATTTGGTTTGCGAACTTGATTTACGGCACATTCTTGATACGATATTGATTTTGGCCTTAAGAGCTTTGATATGTATTGTTCCGTAGCTACGAAGGACACCGTGAGAGGTGCTTGGGTGGCATCCGGATATGCCTAGACCTGGGGTATCCCACGCGTTGTCGTGATTATATTTACGACACGGTACTAGCCAGGTTGAACCCGAAAGGGGGAGAATTTGGATACTCTCTCCAAGTCTAGCACCTGGACGAGATCCGTCTTCAACGCCGGGGTAGAGAGCACTTTAAATAAATTTGCATATAACACCCCCGATGCGCCTGTCATAGGTCGAGGTAGACTTCTGCTAGAACACTTTCGGTTGACAGCTCCATGATTTTAATGACAGTGCTTTGGATGCATATTTGACTTGATAATGCGTGCTAATGATATATTGTTGAAATGAAAAGCATGATGATTTGAAATATGATTTGTATACTTATGCTTTGACACTCCAGTTTTACACCCCATATTAGACGATTACATTGACCCACTCACTCACTGAGTATTCTTCCTTGAGTACTCACCCCTCCTCTCTCCCTCCTCAGACAGGATTATTGTTGTGCCGGAGCGACGCTTCAGATTTTGGAGATTTTGGTGGATTTGGGTGATTCACGACGGTGAGATCTTAAGTTTAATTTAAAAGATGAATTACGTATTTTATTTTTGACTCTGCGAGGTCTTGTTGAGGTCCGTAGTTGGATGTGTACTAAATTTGGGATGATTGTTTAATTTATGTATATTTATTTGCGAAACTCTCACATTTCATTTGTATTGAGGCAATTGTACGCATTTAAATAATACTTGGGAAAATTATTATAAATTGTATAAAAACTTAGGCCCGCTCGGTGTAGCGGCTGCTCATACTCTAGTTGGGCATGACAGTAGAGGTCTGTGGCTAGGATTGCTGATAGTTTATTTAGCCTAACGTTGTCCTGGATGTCTACTGTGGTTGGTGGGTTGTTGTGAGGCCGGGATGACCCTTTTATTTTAATTACAGGATGATTTTGAATTTTACAGGATTAAACATGTTTATTTGTACATGGGAGACCTCCGATTTATTTGGAGGTTCTACCCGATTTTCTGTAAAAATACAGCCGGCATCCAGAGCAACAGGCGGCTGTTCACGATCCCGGTTCGGGGTGTGACACATGTCATACTTCTTAACGTAGGCCTCTCCATTGGCCTTCATAGTTGGCTATAAGAACCCCTAGCGTAGTGCTTTATTGGCAAGGTTTTGAGTGCCGACGTGATTACAGCATACCCCTTTATGAATTTCTCTGAGGACGTAATTACCTTCCTCCAGCATCAAGCATTTGAGGTAGGGGTGCATGAAGAATTTTTTGTCAAGTGACCCTTCAATGATGGTGTAGTGTGTGGCTGGGCATTTAATTTTTGTCGCTTCGTGTAGGGAGTTTGATAATTGATCACTTCTTAAGAAATTCTAGATGGGCTCTTTCCAGCTCGATATCTCATCAGCCATCAGGATCTATCCCAATTCGTCAAAACTTGAGTATATGAGGCTTTCAATATAGACTATCCGACTGATTGCTACCAACTCAGAGTGATATAGCACATTGGCAACAACCTCTTAAAGTTACAAGAGTTGTGCAAGATCAAAAGTACAAGCTTTGGTTTGGCATATAGATGATAATGAAGGGTTTAGTTAGAATTTATTTTAAATATTTTAGATTTTATCTCTTAAAGTAAATAAGATTTATCTTGATTAGATTTTTATCTTTGAATGGACTTCTTGTTCTATATGAATTGGTTTTGATTAGGTTTTTATCTTTAAATAGACTCCTTATTTTATATAAACAGGTTTCCATATAGGAGAAGAGTTATATTTGAGTAGGATTTCTTAAACTTTGTTTTTATATAAATAGACACTTATGTAGCCTTTCAAAAGTAGATTTTTCTTAGTTAATAAACATTCTTTTTAATTGTGAGATGCAATCTTCCCTTAGGTGTGAAGCCTAAGAACCTTAGGTTGCAATCTAAGCCAATTTCCCTAATTTTCTTTTCACTACTACACCCATTACCTTATCCTATGCCAGTTTGGTATCATAGCTGAAGTTTTTATTAATTTTAAGATTGTTTTTTCATGCACAACTATGGTGACTAATGCTGAGTTGAGTTCAAGAGTTGAATGCCTAGAAGGCATGCAAGAAGTGAGGGAGTAGTTAAAGGATTTAACTACAGTAATTAAAACATTGCTGAAAGGGCCAGCACAATCCATGGTTGAAGGAACATCTGAAGCTCTAACTATGGCAACACAAAACCTTCAAGTAGTACAGCCACATCCCCGAGGAAGATCTTAACGTGACACGGCTGGAGATATCACACAGAAAATCAAGATTGAGGTCCTAAATTTCGAAGGCAAAATTGATGTTGTCATATTTTGTGATTGACTTAGTTCTCTTGAAGAATTTTTTGACTGGTATGATATAGAGGATTCTCGACGAATTTGATTTGCTAAGATGAAGATGGTTGGTTTGGCAAAGTTATGGTAGAGTACAGTGCGGGCTAGCCTATAACGACCACGCTAGCAACCTATTAGAACTTGGTAAGAGATGAAAGCTAAACTATAAGAGAAATATTTGCCTTATAATTATTTTGATCGGATGCGTGAAAGGGTTTTTACATTAAAGCAAGGTAGCATGAGTGTGATTGAATATATGTAGTGATTTGAGGAACTCAAGATGCGCAACCAAATTGAGGAAAGTGGAGAGCAAGTAATAGCTTGATTTAGGGCAGGATTAAGAGCAAATATTAAGCAAAAATTGGCTAAACAGCCCATCTACGGTCTGGAGCATGCCTTCCAAGTTGCTCTTGATGTGGAAGGATATTTAAACCATCCAAGTACTAAAAGAATTGGGGTTCAAAGTGGAGAATTTGGAGCAAAGAGACAATTCCCAGAAAATCGACAAGTCATAACAAGACCTAATTGGGCCAATCCCAATAATAAAACGAATTAGTCAAGAGGAAAAACCAATAACGGTGTTACCTCTTCAAGTGTGGGGAGCAAGGCTACATGGGTTTTCAATGCCCATAAAAGAATAATCTACATATGGGTGTAGAAAGAACAACAAAAAAGGCAGCTGAGGATGGTGAAGTAGATAATTCTTTTGACTATGGAGAATATCAAGATGATGATCTTGTAGGTGATGATGATGTGGACACATCATTAATGACAGTGGTATGACGAATCCTAGCAGCTCCAAAGGCAGAGAAAGAGGACTGGAGACGTACATCAATTTTCCAAATACTAATGCATTGTGGGAAACATGCTAAGAAACTCATCATTGATGGAGGTAGTTGCATGAATATGGTGTCTTGTTCTACTATTGAACACCTGATATTACTAACCAACCCACACCCTCAGCCATACAAAGTTGCATGGATTGATAACACAACTATCCCAGTAACCAAACAGTGCCTTATTTCCTTCAAGTGTGGAGCTTATAGTGATTTTATTTTATACGGTGTCATCCCTATGCAAGTGACACATTATTTTGGGTCGTCTATAGCTTTATGATCAGAATGTCAATCATAATGGCCGAGAGAATACTTACACATGGAGGGATATGGAAAGCCAAGAGCCAAAGGTGGTGTTTGCTGTTGTTGCAAGAGAAGTCAGAGACTCAGAAGATACTCTTAGCAGTAGCATTCCTCTAGAGGTAACAAAACTACTGACTGAATTTTCTGATGTTGCACCTGAAGAATTGCCTAAGGAACTTCCTCCTATGTATAACATCCAACATGTTTTTGATTTGATACCTAGAGCCCAATTACTAAATCTACTAGCCTATAAGATGATCCAAGTGAGCATGAAGAGCTGAAGAGGCAAGTTGAAGAGCTACTATCAAAGGGGTTTATTCGAGAAAGCCTAAGTCCATGTGTAGTCCCAGCATTACTTACACCAAAGAAAAATATGAGTTGGCGTATGTGTGTTGATAGTCGAGCTATTAACAAGATAACCATCAAACATAGGTTTCTTATACCTAGATTCGATGACATGCTCGATATGATAAGTGGTTCCACTATTTTCTCAAAGTTAGATTTGAAGAGTAAATATCACCAAATCAAAATCAGACCAGGAGATGAATGGAAGACTGCTTTTAAAACTAGAGATGGTTTTTATGAGTGGTTAGTTATGCCCTTTGGACTTTCTAATGCTTCCAGCACATTCATGAGGTTCATGATCCAAATATTTCAATCGTTCATCTGACAATTCCTTGTTGTCTATTTTGATAGCATTCTAATATACAACAAAGACAAAGAGCAGCATATTTTTCACTTGCAGCAGATATTTAGAGTTTTTACCAAGAGAAGCTCTATATTAATTTGAAGAAGGGCTCATTTTTTAAGACCATCGTGGTGTTCTTGGGTTAAATTATTTCCTCTAAGGGAGTTGAGGTGGATCCTAGCAAGATTGAGGCAATTAAAATATGGCTTGCACCTACAACCCTACATGAAGTCAGAAGCTTTCATGGTCTGGCCATATTCTATAGGTGTTTTACTCGAAATTTTAGCACTATTATGGCTCATATCACAGATTGTATGAAGAAAAGTGGGTTTTTATGGGCCAAAGCTGCATCTAAGGCCTTTGAAGAAGTCAAGAAAAAGATGACTACAACACCTATCTTGAGATTGCCAAATTTTGACAAGGTGTTTGAAGTTGCTTGTGATGCATCACATGTTGGTATTGGAAAAGTGCTAAGTCAAGAAGGACATCCAATTGCCTATTTTAGTGAGAAACTAAATGAGGCAAAACAAAGGTATTCTAATTATGATCGGGAGTTCTATGCAGTAGTCCAAACCTTACGATATTGGCGCTATTACTTGCTTCCAAAAGAGTTTGTATTATACTTTGACCATGAAGCCCTTAAGTACCTAAACTCTCAAAAGAAGCTAAACCATCATCATATCAAAGGGGTTGCTTTCTTACAAGAATATATTTTTGTCCTTAAACATAAGGCTAGAGTGGAGAATAAAGCCGTAGATTCACTTAGCAGAAAATAGCAAATCCTTACTTCCATGGCTGTTCAAGTGATTGGTTTTGAATCACTTACGAGAGATTATTCATCTTGCATGGATTTTAGCATCATATATGCTGAGCTACTTGCTGGATAGTGTGCTAATTATCCTTATTTTTCTATATTAGATGGATATCTATTCAATGGAACACGATTATGTCTACCTAACACATCTTTAGGAGAAGAAGTTATTCGAGAACTTCATTTAGGAGGAGTAGTAAGGCACATTGGACGAGATAAGATTGTGGCTCTTGTAAAGGATCGATTTTATTGGCCAAGTTTGAAGCGAGATGTTGCTAGAATTGTGGCTAGGTGTTGGGTATGCCAAATTTCAAAGGGAAGGAGGAAGAATACAGGTTTTTATACCCCTTTGCCTGTCCCACATGAACCATGGCAAGACTTAAGCATGGATTTTGTGCTTAGATTGCATAAAACTATAAGGGGTTTTGATTTTATCTTTATGGTAGTTAACCACTATTCTACGATATCTCATTTAATTCCATGTTCAAAGACTTCAGATGCCCTTCATATAGCAAAACATTTCTTTAGAGAAGTTGTAAGACTTAATGGGATAGAACTTACAATTGTTTCTGATCGTGATGTGAAGTTTATGAGCTATTTTTGGCATTTTTGGTGGAAATTGCTGGTACTAAACTGAAGTTTTCATCAGTATTTCATCCAAAAACGGATGGATAAACTAAAGCTGTTAATAGGAGCTTGGAAGATCTTCTACGTTGCTATGTGCAAGACCATATTTTTAATTGGGATTTGACACTTCCTATGGTTGAGTTTGCCTATAATAGCTCAGTTAATAGGAGTACAGGTCGCAGTCCTTTTGAGGTGGTTACAGGAATGACACCTAAGAAGCCAATAGATTTGGTTCCTTTACCAATTGAAGCTCGTCTTAATGTAGAAGCTGAAGCCTATACCAAGCACATGAGAATTACGTGATAAAGTTAGAAGGAAAATTGCTACAAGTAATGAGAGCTACAAGTCACATGCTGATTTGAAGAGGAAGTTTGTTGAGTTCAAGGAAGGAGACATGGTCATGATTCGCCTAAGACCTGAGAGCCTAAGGGGCGATATAAGAAACTTCACTAAAGGAGTGCTGGTCTTGTTAAAATCTTTAAGACGATTAGTTTAAATGCTTTTGTCCTTGACTTGCCAGATGATATAGGCATAAGTAATGTCTTCAATATTGAAGATTTGAACTTATACCATGGTAATGATATACTCACAAATGACTCCGCTATTTCTAAGCTTCCATTGGGGCCACAATTGAAGGAAGAAGTTGAAGAAATTGTAGACTTCCAAGAAGATTACACTACAGATGAGGTTCACTAGAAGTTTCTTGATAGGTGGAAGGGGCGTCCACTTTCAGATTGCCCTTGGGTTATAGAAAAGGAGTTACAGCAGCTTAATCCAGCTTTTTATGATAGTTTTTATGCTTTTAACTTGCCAAAATTGAGTTCTTTTAAGCTAAGGAGAGATGATACAGCATCTTGGCAACAACCTCTTAAAGTTATAAGAGACATGCTAGATCAAAAGCAAAAGCTTTGGTTTGGGATATGGATGATAATGAAGGGTATAGTTAGAATTTATTTTAAATATTTTAGATTTTATTTCTTATGCTAGATAAGATTTATCTTGATTAAATTTTTATCTTTAAATGGACTTCTTGTTCTATATGAATTGGTTTTGATTAGGTTCTTATCTTTAAATAAACTCCTTGTTTTATATAAATTGGTTTCCACATAGGAGAAGAGTTATATTTGAATAGGATTTCTTAAGCTTTGTTTTTCTATAAATAGACACTTATGTAGTCTTTCAAATACAGATTTTTCCTTGTTAATAAACATTCTTGCAGATTTTCAGATGCAAACTTCCCTTAGGTGTGAAGCCTAAGAACCCTTGGTTGCGATTTAGACCAATTTCCCTAATTTTCCTTTCACTTTCACCACTATTACGACACCCACTACCTTGTCTTGTGTCACAGAGCTAGCAAGTTTAGAGAGTGTGTCAGCTTTAGCGTTTTTAGATATAAGGATCTGTTGTACTTCATCTGTGTTCAATTTGCTTGTCTCGTCTCAGAGTTTAAACAGGTACTTCATCATCATTGGTTCCTTGGTTTCATAGGTCCGCTCGATTTGTTTAACCACGAGCTGACTATCGATAAAGATCTAAATATCTTTGGCTCCTAATGACTTTGCAATTTAGAGTCCCATAAAGAGGGTTTCATACTCGGCTGATTATTAGTAGCTTGAAAATTGAAGCAGAGTGCGTATTTTGCTTAGAAGTTGTTGGGGCCTATAAAGATAAGTCCAATACTACTTCCTTATAAATTGGAGGACCCATTTATATACAAGGGCCAGGGTGGCAAGAGGAACCCTTCCAAGTTATTGTTAGCAGCTTGCTAAGCAGAGCTTGGAAAGGTACATTTAAGGATGAAGCCAGCTATGGCCTAACCCTTGATAGCAGGTTTTGATTGATATTCGATGTCAAATTCATTAAGTTTAACATTCTACTTGATGAGTCAGCCCGGGATGTCTCTTTTCTGCAAAATTTGCTTCAGGGGCTGGTCCGTTAGCACCATAATAGTGTGTGCTTAAAAGTAAGGTCTGAGGCACTAAACAGTTATGACAAGAGCAAATGCCATATTCTTTATAGGCTTGTAGTTGATTTCTGCTTCATGGAGTACCTAGATAATGTAGTATACCAGTTTCTGTACTTCGGCATCCTATCCTATGAGTATAAAACAGAGGGCTCGGTTAGAAATAAACAAGTAAAGATAGAGTTTCTCATTGAGAATAGGCCGAGAGAGCAAAAGAGGTGATGAGAGGTACTTCTTGAGCCGATCAAAGTTGATTTAACATTTTGATGTCCATGTGAATTTTTGAAACTTCCTTAGAGCATCAAAGAAGGAATTATACTTTTCCCCGCTTTTGACATGAACAGGCTTAGGGCCATGATCTGTCCCGTGAGGTGCTACACCATTTTTGGCGTTTTATGCGGGGCCATGTCTAATATGGCTTGGATCTTTTCTAGATTGGCTTCAATTCCTTGATGGATGATCATGAACCTTAGGAATTTACTTGATGTGATGCCGAAGGTACACTTGGCTGAGTCCAGTTTCATGTTGTAGTGCTCTATTGTCTGAAATTTTTCTTCAAGATCTATTACATGGCTCTCTGGACTAGTGTTTTTAACTAGCATGTCATTTACGTAGGCTTTGACATTTTTGTCGAGTTGTTCACTAAAAACTTTGTTGACTAGTAATTGGAAGGTCACTTCGTGCGTTTTTCGAGCCGAAAGGCATAACCTTGTAACATTAAGTACCGAACTTTGTAATAAAGTTGGTTTTTTTCCTAGTCTTTTGGGGCCTTGCACATCTGATTGTAACTAGAGTATGCATCCGTGAAAATTAGGAGTTGATGGCCCTGATGAATTGTCCATGAGTTTATCTATGTTGGGGAGTGGATAGCTATCATTTGGAAATGCCTTGTTGAGATTCGTGAAATCGACACATATCTTCTGCTTGCCATTAGCCTTTTCACGATGACTGCATTTACTAGCTATTCAGGGTATTTCACCTCTCTTATGAAGTTCGTTGCCAGGAGCTTTTGGACTTCTTGTATCACGTGTTGGCATTCTAGTGCAAAGATCATCTTCTTCTGCTTGATAGGCTTGTGATTCAGATCCACCATCAGTTTGTGGACAATTACCGACGGTGAATTCCAGGCATGTTCATGCGAAAACTCGAGAATGTCGGCCTAGGTAGTCAACGATAGCATCACGGAGAACAGTCGGTAAATGGGCTCCAATTTGGATAGTCTGGCCAGGCATGTTTGTAATAGGGATTGAGATACTTCTTCGCTAGGTTCAGGTTTAGCAGCCTATTTGGTGTTGTCCCTAAACTCCATCATGTCTATTGGAAAGTTGTTATTTTCTCTTTCTAGAGTGGGGATAATTGGAGGATTGAGATTGTAGTTAAGAGTTATGATACCAAGAGGAGTTCTAAACTTGATCTTTATGTGTTTAGCGCTTGATAAGGCTTTTAGACCATCCAAACTGGGACGGTCTAAGGTGACATTGTAGATAGATAAAAGTTTAACCACATTGAAAGTGGCTGTGGTAGTAACGTGATTAGGAGGCTTTCCCAAGGTCACATGGAGTGAAACAACACCTTTAGGTAATAGCCATTCATCAAAAAGTCCTTTTAAAGATCCACTACTGGGTTATAGATATGATGACGTGAGGCCTACTCATTGAAAAACATTCCAGTAAAGAATGTCACATCCACTTCTTGATCAATAAAGACTCTCTTCACCAGATGTTAACCTCTTCAAGTGGTAATGACCAGTAGATCATGTTGATTAATGTCAATTCCCACTAAATCTTTATCATAAAAACTGTAGGAGGTCTCTTTCTTTTTGACAACATGGTTGGTGAAGGGTAAATGTAGATAGGGCATGAAAAGTCAGTCTGTTCCCACATATGGTGCTAATCTGATAGAGGTGGATTTGGCCCATAGATGCCTGCTCCACTCACTCGAGTATGAGATTGGTGCTAAGGATTCTTCTAAGCCTTCGTGAGTAATGAAACCTGCAAATACCACCGGAGGATACTCCGGCATGGGAGACTCTGATACTCAAATCAAAAAGAGCGGTTTTGAGAGAATATGAAACAAATAGAGAAGAGCTTCTAGAGAGCTTTGTGTTGTCTGTATAAGAAGTGTAGAGTTCCTAAGAGCGAACTTGGATGGCTGCCAATATTGAGTAAATATATAACATATGTGTATGGTAAGTCCCGTGTGAACTTAGGAAGTAGAAATCCTAGATTTCTTGTGGAGAGATTGTTGAGAATCTTCCAAAATTGTAGGGACTGTAGTCAAAGATCTCTAAGAGATATAGTATCTTATCGATTAGAGAAAGCTCAAGTTTTCATGGAGGCTTATTGCTTTATCGGGAGTGACTATTGAGATATGTTTCCTTGTTGAGAGAGATTTTCTTAAGAATAGGGGAGATTCATATCCGATTAAGGAAGGTTTAAGTTCATCAGAGATTTACATCCTTAATGGATGGTTTCAAGTTGTGCCTATTCAATAATGGAATGAATTACGCTTGCATAAGTGGAACGTGATTATCGAGGAGCATTCTAATCAATAGATTTGGGTGCCGAGAATTAGGATAACCGTGAAGGTCGAGAGAGTGCTCAACCGAGAGAGCACTTAATTGAGAGATTACAAGCATGTTCAGTTGCCTATGGCTTAATGGGCTAAGGTAGTTTTGGCCTTATGGTAATGGGATGTTGGACCATCTACCATTGATATCAACGTTGAGGTTTATGAGGAGGTAAAGGATTATGCTATGTTTATTCTCTCAATAACTTTTGGATATATAAAAATACACCTAATACTTTTGCTAAAACATATTAAGATATGGTCATTTTTATGCCAAAATATGGTAGTCAATTAATAGTTGAGAGTGTGTTAATTATGAAAAGGTGTTATTATTGGGAGTAGAATTTGGGTGGCAAAAAGGATATTGGGGTAGAGGAAAGTTTGGGATTAGATTTTGCTTATACAACTTAATGAAAGACTTGGCAACAAAGCAACGACTCACTTATCAACATACTTTTACTTTATTTATACACATTTATGTTTCTTTCAAGCTTTTTGTTGTCTCTAATTTTCTCTCTCTTTGTTCTAAGATCCTTTGGTTGCAATTCATTAATAAAAATTATCTTTGTCAAACCACATTCCATCTTGTTATTCTGCAATTGTTCATAAGCCTCAGATTTGGATATTTCTCAAGTTTTAAGAACCTATAGTCGATGTTCTGATTTATTAGCTAATAGCATAGCTTTGTAAATCTCCAGCATCTTTCACTTAAAAAAAGATATATAGCAATTTGAATAGTCCTTGATCCTAGAAATAATTTATATTGCTTTATCTCAACATTGATTGAAGGAGGCTAGTTGTTTGGTTGTTTGATCTTTATAATAGATAGATTTTTGTAGATTTGCTCTAAATTTAGTTTAATGCATGTTTCGATAAATAGAAATGTGTTACCATCATTCATATTCCATTTTGATACACTTGTTTATATTAAATCCATCCTTGCCATTTATTTTCTTGGTTTTCTTCTTTTCACGAGCTATACCCTTTGGCCTAACAAACCTGTGAAAGTTCTATTGATTCAAACTTGTGTGTAGAGATTTCATGTATTATAGGTTTTTGACTATGCACCTAGCATGAGTCAATGATTCATCGATTCATGCATGTTCTACCATACCTTAGGGTAACATAATTTTTAGAGTCATGATTTGCATTCTTTATAGGCAATCTCTTTGCACACACACATGCACACTGATGATTTCATTCTTTGTGCTTGGACTTAGGGTGAGATTTTAGACCCATTGCACGATTTGTTTGGTAATAGGCAAGGTTTAAGTGTATAGTTGTTGATAGATTTAGATAAATAAATGCATTCCATACATTTTGGCATAGGAACCCTTTGAAAACCATAGAATGTAACTTAGAAGGCTTAAGAGGCAAAGGCGAGACAATAAATAAATCTTACAAAAGCCATAGTAAGTATGATATCTGCTTTGTAGTTATGATGAACATAAGGTAGAAGTGAAACACATACTCTAGGATTGTTGTGTGAGAATTAGAGCACCATAAGGCATACTTGTTTGCTTGTAAGCCATAATCAAATCACTGAGGAAGCAAAATCAAACTTTGTGGAAACAAGTTAGACAGACTTTGTCTTTCTCTTTGATCTTCACAAAATGGTGACTCTCAATGGATAGGTAATCATTCACTGAAGTGAAGAGAGAACTAACCAATATTGGACACATTTTTGAAACCTTAGTTGCCTCCCTATAAAAGGTTTCTTGGGACCAAGCCCACACAACCGCCAAACCACACTACCTTAAAAGATGTTCAAAGCCCAATTTCATAATTTTGATCACTTAAAACTTCTATAAGATTTTATGCTTGTCTCATATAAGGACTGAATTTACCAGCCTATTTTTATTAAAACCCAAAATAACCAATTAATAGTAGCCCACTTAATGGAAAATTCTTTCATTCTCCCACTTGGGCAACATTAATTGAAGTTTGATTTATATTTAAGTAAACTTAGTTTGAAAACAAGACTCTAAGGCGATTCACTCAATTTTAATGTGGCCACAATAAAAAAAAACAATTTAGTCCTTGAGACTGCATCTCAGTGATCCCGTCCAATAAAATTATCTAATATTGAATTACGATAGTTCTAATACCCCTTATTGACATGAGACTAATCTGTAGTTACAAGTACCAATAGTCCTATTGACAATGGATCTCAATGTAGCTGTGTAGCAAGAAAATAACACCTAAATGTGATCATAACATGCTACCTTCATTGTGGGTCCTTTTTACGATTTCTTTAAACTCAATGAGAAATTTGTATTGCATCAATAATTTGCCAATATGTCTTCCACTAATTCTCGAGATAACTCAATGGCGGTATCTTTATGAGACATACTATTAAAATAATTCTTGAGATAAATATTAAGCTCAAGATCCCACAATATATAATATGAAAATCCCAATCTATCATGCACACATGTACAAGTAAAATCAAACAAACAACATGGATTATAAATCAACAATGATCATTAATCAAAACATGACCAAAATTATATAATGATTCAAGCATAGTACGGTCTCATAAATATGTATAAAAACGTAATATGGAAGTTCAAAACATAAGTAATATACTATCACTAATCAAGTACATCAAAAGACCCTAAAATACCCATGTTCTCAACATGTATTGCAAAGACTATGGGTCTCAACGCCTTGGTCAAAGGATCAGCTAACATATTATCTATGTCAATGTGTTCAACCACAATGTCACAATTCTTCATAAACTCCCTCATTTTAAGAAATTTATCTCTAAATGTTTAGACCCACTAGTGGTTTTGTTGTTTTTAATGAACAACACAATAGAATTATTGTCACAATAAATCCAAAGTGGTCTAGAAATTGAATCAACAACTTGTAGATCGAAAATAAAGTTTTTTAAGCTAAATGGCCAACATAACAGCTCTATAACAAGCAATAAACTTAGCCTGCATGGTGGAGGAGGCTAAAAGTGTTTGCTTAATACTCTTCCATGAAACAGCACCTCCAATGAACATAAAAATATATCTAGATGTGGACTTCATATCATCTTCACAACTAGTAAGGTCAGAATCTGTGTATCCAATAATCTCAAGATTATCCACCTTTTTGTATACAAGCATGTAGTTCTTAGTCTTTTGTAAGTACCTTATCACTTTCTTGGTAGCAACCCAATGAGCATGACCAAGGTTAGAGAGATATCTACCAAGGACTCCCATTGCAAAGGCTATGTCTAGCCTAATGCAAACCAGTGTGTATATAAGACTCCAAATGCACTAGAATAAAGTATGCCCTTCATGGATTCTCACTCTCCAAATCATTTCTTGGGCACTAATTAAACTTTAACTTGTTACCTTTCACAATAGGTGTATCCCTGGCCTCACAATTTTGTATATTGAATATATTAAGCACACGATCAATGTATGCCCTTTGAGAAAGTTCGAGACCTGTCCGTACAGATCTCAATGCCAAGAACAAAAGATGCATCCCCAGGATCTTTCATGTCAAAAATCTTAGACAACAAATGTTTTGTGTCATTTACATACAAAACAAGGAAAATAAACTTACTCCTACTGATTTTGCAGTATATGCATCGATCAAGTTTGTTCTCTTCGAAACCTATAGAAGTAATTACCTCATCAAACTTTAAATACCACTTCTTGAAAGCTTGCCTAAGACCAAAGATGGACTTTTTTAGTTTACACACCAAGTGCTCACTCCCCGAATCCTGAAAATCTTTAGGTTGTACCATATAAACCTCCTCTTCAAGCTCATCATTTAAGAAGGTAGTTTTCACATCCATCTTATGGAGTTCCAAATCAAAATGTGCTACCAAGACCATGATGATTCTAAAACAATCCTTTGAAAACACCGGTAAAAATGTCTCATTATAATCTACCCCCTTTTTTTTTAGTAAATTCCTTTGACACCAACCTATCCTTAAATCTTTCAAGTCTCCCTTTAGAATCCTTCTTGGTTTTGTACACCCATTTACAAGCAATCGGTTCACTACTCTTTGGAAGCTCAGCAAGCTCCTAAACACCATTTTAAGCCATAGATTGCAAACAACATCACAAAAAGTTATAGGATCCACTACATGACTAGTATAATAATCACTTTCTCCAAGAAAAAACTAAGTAGTTATCAGAAATAGCATGCCTTCTTTGCCTAGAAGATGCCCTCAAGGGCACCCCAACTTCAACTTTTGAAACCATATGAATATCAATGGGAGCAACAACTGAACCTTAAGGAGGAGGATTTTCATCATGATGACCATGATCTTCTCTCTCAACAACCACAGGCAATATACTTCTCTGTTTAGTAGCTAAAGGGATAGTGACATCTCTAACAAGCTCGCTATTAACAACCCTCAGACATTTTCATGTCAACAACATCTAACTCCAAAAATTTTACCACTTGTGACTCCACAACTTTGGTTTCACGTGTAGGGCAAAAGAATCTATGTCCTTTAGAATGGTCTAGGTATCCCATGAAAAAAGAACGAGTAGTTCTAGGTTCAGTTTTACATTCATGAGGGTTATAGATTCTAACTTCTATAGGATATCCCCAAACTTGAAAGTGGTTTATGTTGGGTTTTCTGTTGGTCCACAACTCAAAAGGTGTTTTGGTAATAGATTTGCTAGGTACTCTATTCAGAATATACAAGGCTATTTTTATGGCTATAACTCAAAGTGACTCAGGAAAATTGGTTCTACTTATCATTCTCCTCATCATTTCCTTAAGGGTATGATTCCACCTTTCGGTCAAACCATTTTGTTCAAAACTACAAGGCATAGTATACTGAGCGATAATCCCACACTGTAAGTATTTGGAAAATGGTCCCATACACTATCCAGTTATGCCATGTTTACCATAATACTTACCTTCTCAGTCAAACCTAATTATCTTAATGACTTTCCCTAATTTTTCTCTACCTCTATTTTAAAAATTTTAAATTTCTCTAAAGTATCAGATTTATCATCAATTAGGTAAAGATAATCATAAAGGGAAAAGTCATTTATAAAAATAACAAAGTATCTGTTATCTCACAAGGTAGGAGTAAGAGGTCCACTAATGTTGTGTGTACAGTTTCCAAAAGACCACTACTCAAGTTGCCCCCTTTTTCTTGGTCTTGGTTGTTTTACCTCTTATACAATCTACATAAGTGTTTAATTTTTTAAAATCAAGATAAGACAAAATGCCATCTTTTACCAAGTTTTGAATTCTCGTATTTGAAATGTGACCTAATTTTTACGCCACAATAAAGTTGACTCTTCTTCAATAAGAGATCTTTTAGACAATGTGTTTTCAATATTCATGCAACTATACTCATTATTGGGGACTAAGCACAATCTATATAAATTATCAACAAGTTTAAATTCCCCTAAAACTTTAAAATTCAAAATCAAGTCTAATTTTCTATTTCCAATGCCAAAGTGATAACCCAATTTGCCGAAAACAGAAATTGAAATCAAATTTTGCTTAAATGACGGCACATAAAAGACATTTTCCAATAATGAGTTCAAAACCAGACTCTAAATATAAACCAATTGTTCCTACATAGCAAACACCTACTTCAACATTGTTTCTAGTTTTGAGCATAAACTCTTTCTCACTTGGCTTTCATTTGCTTTTGAACCTCTACAATGTAAGAGCAACATGAATAGTTACATCACTATCAAGCCACCAAGAATTTTGTGAGGCATCAATAAAATTGGATTCAAAACAAACGAAAGCTAGTGAGTTACCTTCTTGTTTACCCTTTTTCTCTCACTAAGATTTATGTTTGAGGCACTCTCACTTCATGTGGTCTTTCTTTTTCGTAGAAGAAACACTTGACTACTTTATAAATGATAGCCTTAGGTCCTCCTACAACTTTAGTCTGACCCCTATTCTGCCTTTGTTATCCTGAACTTTCTTAGGAGTATTAGACATATTCTTCCCAGATTTCTTAAAACTCTTTCAAATATTAGGTTTCAAATAGGTGGCAAGAAGGGCATTTTCACTCTTTTCTTCCTTGAGTTTTTCTTCCTCAGAAACACATTTGATGATAAGGTGATTGACACTCCAATTCGCATTCACAATATTGTAGGTAGGTTTGGTTTGGGAAAACTCTAGAAGTAAAGAATTAAGGGCATGATGAATGATAAATTTTTTAGGGATGATGAAATTATGGGAGGCCATTTTGGTTTGGATGTGGACAATTTTCATAATAAAATTTCTAACACCCCCTACACTGTGAGGGCCCTTTCTCTTTTTCCTTTTTTATTTTTATATCTAATTATTTTCTAATTTTTTAAAACATATTTTGATATCACTTCTTTAGTAAAAGTTGCTCCATTTAATGAAAGGATTTTTTCAAAAAAAAAAAATCAATCAAAAATAGGGCACGATTTGTTGCAATGCGGAACACCATAGGTATCATCATCAAAATGCTGGAATCCCATGCGATGCGTGTCACCGTAAACTATTGTGCACCATTATTTTCTTCTCAAATCCTCTGCAATGAAAACTCCTTCAAATCATCTTAATTCCAAAAATTTTTCTTAGATTTGAGTTAAAGAGAGTTGTTGGAGTCTTCCACGCTTTAACTGGTGTTTAAAGTAAGGGAGAAGATAGAGATAGAGAGGAAGAAGAGAGAGATAGTGAGCGATTCTTGTTCCTAAAATAGTTTTGGAAGATTTAAGCATGAGCGAATAAAACCTAGCCAGAGGGGTCACCAAAAACTTGAGAAAAGAGTCGTCAGAATATAGAAATCCAACCTCTCTTGGTTTATGGATAGTTTCAAGGTACAATTTTGGGTTTCAATTTCTCTTTCTATAGTGAACCTTTTTCTGAGATTTTTGGACCATTAAAGTTGGTAGTTCATAGATTAATTGAAAGCTAGACTTGAAACCCTCGAAATCATGGAGAAAAATATATTTGAAAAACCTTTATCACAAATCAAAATTTCAGAAATATAATTCAGATTTTTAATTTTGTTTCGAGTGGCCAATTTTGACCACACATAACTTTATCCTTTGAACTCCTTTTCTTGTAATTCTTAGACCATATTAAACAGAATCCCACTAGATCTCGATAAAAAATCATGTTAAATATTTCTTGTCAACTATATTGAACTCCTGATGTCACGTATAATACATGTGGTAGAGACTCAAAGACTGACCAATCACAGAGGGATATGTGACAATAGTTGACCACGTGGGTGGTGATTTGAACCAAATCAGCAATTGAGAAGGTGAGACATGGCAGAATATGCCGTATGGTACTATGTTGAGTAGTCATGTGTAGTACGTGTGGTTGAGACCGTACTCTTGGACCAATCAGATGCTGACACATGACATAAGCAACCATGTGGCAAGATATACTTCGTCAGACAGTAACCTTATGTTTTCTTGTGTATTTTTTTTATTAGAGATCTCAGAGCTTGATCGTGTGGAAGACTAGGCAAGGCCTAGCCACACACAAACATTTTTGGTTTTCCTTGCATTTTACATTGAACACAACTTTTATAAATTGTTTTTGTGAAAATATTTTCAAAACCTAAAATGCTTGAAAATGACTGATTAAAATTGCTATTTTATTTACTATTCATTTTTAACGTGATGTGATTCATGATTTATTTATTTACACATATGTTTTGAAAACTATGAGGATAATTGCCAGTTGTATATAGGATAGTACCCGATTTTTTTATGATCATGTGGAATCTTGATATCTATCTATTTTGATATATGTCGAGCTCGTGGTTTATATGCTGTATATGGTATGATCTTGTTTGGGAGGTGTTATATTATCTAGGAATTTGAGTTAGACACCTTTTGGTTGTACAGATGGCTTTATAGTTTAGATTTGATATTGTGGAGGACCTGGATGTGGGTCCACCTATGCACGTATGGCATATAATGCCTTGGCACCTAGAGGTAGAAGGTAAGCATAACTTTTTTGAGATCATTACTAGCCGGTGGCCTTTGGTATGCCTTGGACTGACCCCAAGCCTGTTATGTAGTATAAAGCGTTTCACGTTTTGAATGTGAACTGACATGAATTTCGAAGTATTTATTTTTATTGAACTTATGGACTGTATTTTTTATATGAATTGTCATGTATGGATTTTTTATTACAGATTTTATACGGATTTTGGTGCATTTGAAAATAAGTCCCATTGTAAACCTAATAATGCTCACTGAAACCTTTTTGTCTCATGTTGTTTTCTTGCATTTTGTAAGTGAGGATTAACTCATAGTTTACACTATCTTTTGATTATTTATTCAGTTGACATTGACATCAGGTACGATGAAGTTCAGATTTCTATGGAAGTTAGGATATTTGCATGTGAATATTCGATTTTTAGGATATATTTTTTCATATTTTGTTTAATTCAAAAAAAATTGTGGTTTAAACCAATTTATTTAATTCAACATTTTTTATTAATTTACTTTCATTGATTTGAAATTTGAGAAAAATAAATTTAGTCTATTTATTTAATTTGGTCAAACTTTTATTTTTATAAAGTGTTCTTTTCTTTCCCTTATTCATTATATTATTTATTTATATTTTAAGGTGTCTAGTTAGGCTGGTGATGGTGTTGACCGATTTAATAACCCATTGATAACTTTGCACCAAGAGCACCCTAGGTTTGGGGTGTTACAAGGGTTGGTATCAGAGTCAGGTCTAGTCAAGCTTTGCTGGGTGGAGGGTCTTTGCTCATTTCACCTCTATTGTTTTCTTATTTTTAAAGTCCTCCTAATTCTTCCCTTATGCATGCATATGTAAATGCCTCTAATTGCACTAGTATAGGTCGTAGGCCACCGACTTGACGGCCATGTTAGCAGACTGGAACTTCTCCTGGTAGACAAGCGGCCTCACTATTAGGGCGAAGATCATGTCACCTCACCTAGAAGAATACCTTTGGAGACTATGAGGGATATCATTATTCAGGTCATTTGTGGGATTAACCAAAAGAACCCGAAAGCTCATACAGTTATTGAGTTGAGGAAAATGTGGGTGATAGAGTTTGTGGGTGCCCAAGATCTGAGTGAGATAGAATTTTGGTTAAAGAATATCAATGATGGTTTCACTTGCTTGGGTAGCTCGGATAAAATTAGTTTGGTTGTGGTAGGTATGCTATTGAAGTCTACACGGGTTTTTGGTGGGAATCAAAGAGTCAAATTTCTTCTGTGTCCACTTGGAGTAGTTTTCAAAAGGTCTTTGAGTCCAAGTATTTGTCTCGTACTTATTGAGATGCAAAACTAGAGAAATTCAGAAAGTTAGAGCAGGGGAAGAGGAGTGTGTATGTGTAAGAGTTTGGAGAGTTAGCTCGGTATGCCTCAGCGTTGGTGGCCATAGAGGAGGATAGGTGCCGGGGTTTGAGATAGGGTTATGGATGGAGATCAGGACCCATGACATAGCGGTGCAGTATATGCATTTTTGATCTGTTGGTTCGGGGGGCTATGTAGGTAGAGGCTGGGATAGCTAATGGTTAGGGTTCAAAATCCCCGGAGTAGAAATGCTACCAACAGAGCCCCTCTCAATAGTTCCATCAGCAGCACCATCAGAGCTACCGCAAGGATTTTCGGGGTCAGTTGCAAAAGGGGTAGAGGCATAATGGTAGGAGGGGAGATGGGAGGAGGCTACAATTTCAGAGGGTCCCAGCTTAGCCTAGGGGAGTATTACTGGTAGACTACTATAGAACCCAACGAACGTTCCCCTATGTTAAGCATGTGGGAGGAGGCATATTGGACAGTTTAAGGTAGAGACTCATGTTTGTTATGGTTATGGATAGGCCGGTCACATTAGGAGATATTATACAGTTAGTTAGGATGACAGTCAGGGTACCAGGTCCGAACAAATTATGAAGGTACCCCAGCCTTTGAGGTATGCTCTACCTCAACCTGGTAATAATATAGTGGATTCAGCACTAGCCAATAAAATTCCTAATCCCGGGAGACCCAGAGCTCAGCCTCGAGTTTATGCCATGACTCAGCAGGAGGCAGATCTCAAGCCTAATGTGGTGACAACTATTCTCACTATTTGTGGCTTTCCTGTATTTGTACTCCTAGACTTTAGAGAGACCCATTCTTTTATATATGTGTTTTTTGCTCATCGAATAGAGGCCAAACACCCTTTCGTCTCTCTCATCCCTAGGATGTCTGTAGTTGTTCATTTGGTTCCTTCTGTGATTATTGATTGGGTTTATAAGGATTGCTTGGTTGAGATATGTGGATTTTCTTTCAGGGCGGATCTTATTCTCTTATCTTTAGTTGACTTTGATGCCATTCTAGGGATGGATTGGTTGTCAGAACATCTGGCCTGTAATAATTATCATAGGAAAGAAATGGCTTTAGGAGGGATGGGTCAATCTAGGATAGTATTTCAGGGAGTTAGGAGGATCCTCCTAACTTGAGTGATCTCAGCATTATTAGCTACCTGTCTTCTTAGAAAGGGATGTTTGGGTTTTATAGCCTACCTTGTTCTTAAGAAGATTATGAAGGGTAAGTTGGAGGAGATGCCAGTTGTTTAAGAATTTTTTGATATTTTTCCTAATGATTTGCTAAGTTTATCTTCAGAATGTGAGATCAATTTCACCATAGATCTAGCCCCAGGGACAAATCCCATCTATACTCCTCCCTACCGTATAGCTATAGCAGAGTTGAAAGAGTTTTAGACTAAGTTATAGAAATTATTGGAGAAATGGTTTATCTAATCAAGTATGTCTCCTTGGGGTGCATCGGTATTGTTTGCGAAGAAAAAGGATGGTTATATGAGATTGTGTATAGACTATCGTTAGTTGAATAAGGTGATAGTGAAGAATCGATACCCATTGTACTGTATAGACGATCTCTTTAACTAGTTCCAAGACACTAAGGTCTTCTCCAAGATAGACTTAAGGTTGGAGTATCACCAGCTATGAATCAAGGCAAAAGATGTTCCAAAGATAGCCTTCAAGACCTAGTATGGACACTTCGAGCTCCTAATGATACCATTCGGGTTGTCAAATGTTCCAGTGGCAGTCATGAATTTGATGAATAGGGTGTTTAGGCCATTTGTGGATAAGTTTGCGGTAGATTTTGTTGATGACATCCTAATCTAATCTAAATCCAAGATGGAGCACCAAGAGCACTTGCAAATTGTATTACAAACCCTCCAAGATTGATAGCTCTATGCTAATTTAGCAAGTGTGCATTCTGGATGGACTAGGTAGTCTTTTTAGGCATATAATATCGGCAAAGCGTGTGTTTGTGGACCTACAAAAGATTGAGGCCATTGTAAAGTCAGGGCTGCCTAGGAATGTATCTGTAATTCATGGTTTTCTGGAACTTGCTAGTTATTATTGGATGTTTATAGAAGGGTTTTCACATATTGCAACTCCCATGACTACATTATTAAAGATAGATATCTGATTTGTCTAGTCAGAGGAGTGCTAGTAAAGCTTTGAGGAGCTCAAATCTAGATTAAATTCCATCCCTATCCTTATCCTGCTAACTTAGGGATTAAGCTATGAGGTTTATAGTGATACTTCCCTACGAGGTCGTGGTAATGTATTAATACAGAAAGGGAAAGTGGTAGTCTATGTGTCCCAATTGTTGAAAACTCATGAGATGAATTATCCAACGCATGATTTGGAGTTGACTGCAATAGTCTTTGCATTGAAGACGTGATAACATTATCTGTATAGTGAGCAGTGCAAAATATTTATAGATCACAAGAATTTGAAATATATTCTCACTCAGAAGGATTTAAACTTAAAGCAAAGACGTAGGGTGGAACTTTTTAAGGACTATGATTTGATCCTAGACTATCATCTGGGGAAGGCGAATGCAGTTATATATGCTTTGATTCAAAAAGTCTTGGGAGGTCTGTCTTATGTCCGTTCTACCCATTTGTTTTTGTTTTGGAGCTGAGGAGACTAAGGTTGAGTTGAGTATAGATGAGAGTGTTGCCTTGTTGGCTATTTTCAGAGTTAGAATTACATTGGTAGATTGGATCCAAGAGAGTCAGATGAATAACCATGATTTGGTTGAGATTAGGGAGAAGGTTAAGGATACTGATCTGGGTGGTTTCTCCCTATGAAATGATGGTGTGTTGGTTTTTAGATCCAAGGTTTATGTGCCTATAGATGTTGAACTCAGACATGAGATCATGGATGAGACTTATGATTTAGCTTACTTGATCCACTTGGGTAGCACTAAGATGTATCAAGATCTTAGGGGAACCTTTTGTTAGAAAGATATGAAGAAAAATGTGGCTATTTTTATCTCTCAGTACTTGTTGTGTTAGCAAGATAAAGCTGAACGTCAGAGCCCCCGTGACTTATTGTAGCTTTTGCCGATTCCCATGTAGAAATGAGAGCATATTACCATAGATTTTGTGTAATACTATTTGGGTAATTGTAGATCGGTTGACCAAGTCGGTATATTTCTTACCGATTAATCTCGGTTACTCCGTTGAGCATTAGGCAGAGTTGTACATGGAGAATATAGTGAAATTGCTCGAAGTTCCTTTGTTTACAATATTTGATCTTAATCCGAGGTTCATTTCTCGACCTTGGTCTTAAGTTCAGAAAGCCGTGGGTTCGAAATTGAAGTTTAGTATGACTTTCCACCCTCAAATAGATGGTTAGTCTGAAAGAACCATCCAAACATTGGAGGATTTATTGAGGGCTTGTGTAGTGGAGTTTTCGGGTGATTGGGAATCCCATTTGTCCCTGGTTGAGTTTGCATGTAACAATAGCTTTTAGGTTAGTATTGAGATGGTATCGTATGAGGCCCTATATGGTCAGAAGGGCCATATGCCGATCTATTGGGATAAAGAGGGAAAGAGATAGTTGACTATGCCCGAGTATGTTTAGCTCACTGTAGATAAAGTATAGATTATTTGGTACCATCTCAAGGTCTCTTAGGACAGGCAGAAGAGTTATGCGGATAAGCAATGTAAAAACTTGGAGTTTGAGGTTGGCGATCAGGTGTTTCTAAAGGTATCCCCATGGGACGGAGTTTTGAGGTTTGGGATATGGGTAAACTTAATCCGCGTTATATCAGGGCATACCCAATCTTGGAGAGGATTGGACTAGTGGCTTATAGGTTGCGTATACCTTAGGAGTTATCTTGTATTCAAGTTGTTTTCCAAGTTTCCCTACTCTACAAGTACTTCTGCACCTGTCTCATGTGCTAGAGAGTCAGCCCTTACACTTGCTAGAGGTTCTCACTTATGAGGAGCGACAGGTGGAGATTCTAGACCATCGTGAGAAACTATTAAGAGGCCATATCATACCCTTGGTGAAAGTCTTATGGGGAAACTATGCAGTCAATGAAGCCACTTGGGAACGCGAGGATGAGATGTGCACTTAATATCCACACCTTTTCCCTTCCACCTTTTCGCTCTTTCTTTTTTTTTTTTATTTTTTTAATTTTATATATGATTATTTTCTATTTTTAACATATTTTGATATCATTTCTTTAGTAAAAGTTGCTCCACTTAATGAAAGGAAATTTTTTTAAAAAAATTAAATTAAATTAATAAAAAAAATACGGTGCGATTTGTTATAACACAGTTCATCATAGGTTTTGTGCAAAAAAATTAAATTAAATTAATAAAAAAAATACGGTGCGATTCGTTATAACACAGTTCATCATAGGTTTTGTGCAACAAATTGCTTGAATCCCATGTGATGCATCCCACCGGAAACTACCATGCACCATTATCTTATTCCCAAACAAATTGTCATAATCTCTAAAATTTTTCTTAGATTTGAGTTAAAGAGAGTTGTTGGAATCTTCAATGCTTTAATTAGTGTTTAAATTGAGGGAGAAGAGAGAGATAGAGAGGAAGAAGAGAGAGATAGAGATTGGGAGCTGAGAGGAAGAAATTTGAGAAATTAGAAGCAATTCGTGAACGATTCTTGTTCCTAAAAAAGTTTTAGGAAGATTTAAGTTTAAGAGAACAAAACTCAATGGAGGAGTCATTAGAAACTATAGAAAAGAGTCACCGGAATCTGGAAATTCAATCTCTCCTTATTTCTGGATAGTTTCAAGGTATCATTTTTGGGTTTTGATTTCTCTTTTTATAGTGAACCTTTTTTTTTTTGAGATTTTTAAATCATTGTAAAGTTGGCAGTTTGTAAATTAATTGACAAGGTAGACCTAAAACCCTCGAAATCATAAAGAAAAATGCACTCAAAAAACCTCTATCGAAAATCAGAATTCCAGAAATATAACCCATATTTTTTATTTTGTTTCGAGTATCCAACTTTGCCCACACATAACATTCTTGTCTAAACTCTTTTTCCTTGATTCTTGGACCATTTTAAAGACCATACTTCGTAGAATAATTCATCTTTAAAAAGTATACTTAGAATCTCACCTGTTCCAGGTTAAAAAACATGTAAAATACCTCTTGTCAACCATATAAAAACTAGAAAACAAACTCGAGAACACTTACAACTCGATTTTTCGATAACCTAGAGTTGTTGTTGGTGACTCCAATCAACCCTAGGATAAAGTCCACACTTCCTACTTTCAGCCCCAAGTGTTGGTTATCGCTTTTTAGTGGGAGCACCATGAAAAATAGTAGTCATACTAACTAAAACATCATTCAGGAAACCTTAAATCCTACATCAGATAGGAGTTTCCACCAGAGTTTGTATATATACCAACTTCCCCAACCCCATGTCACAGCCCTAGTAACACATGGTCTAGTTAACCTTTTGACTTAGACCCAAGACCCAATGCCATGTGTAATGCACGTGGCAGAGACTCAAAGACTGACCAATCATAGAGGGACACATAATAATAGTTGACCATGTGGGTGGTAACTCAACTCAAACCAACTATTGAGAAGGTGACACGTGACAGAGTGTGCCACATGTCACTATGTTCAGCAGCCATATGTAGTAATGTGGTTGAGACCATACACTTGAACTAATCAGATACTGACATGTGGCATAGGTAGCCATGTGGCAAGATGTTCTTCTTTGGATAGTAACCTTATGTTTTCTTATGTATTTTCTATCTTTTTGTTAGAGATCTCTAAGCTTGATCATGTGATGTACCAGGCAGGGTTTAGCCACACACAGCCATCTTCGATTATCTATGAGTTTAACCTTGAACCCAACTTTAATAAATTGTTTTTGTAAAAATGTTTTCAAAACTTGGGATGCTTGAAAATGACCGATTAAAATTGTTATTTTATTTACTGTTCATGTTTTAACGTGATTTGGTCCATTACATATTTATATATATATTTTAAAAACTATGATTATGATTATCAGCTGTATATGAGATAGTACTCGATCTTTTTCTAATCATATGGAATCTTGAAATCTATTTATTTTGATATATATTGAGCTCATAGGTGATATGTTGCATTTGTTTTGATCTTGTGTGGGAGTGTTGTATTATCTAAAAGTATGAGTTAAGGATTTTTTTGATTTTTTGGATGGTTTTATGGTTTAAATTTGAATGTTATGGAGGACCTGGACGTGGATCCGCTGTGCGTGTATGGCATGAAATGCCTTGGCACCTAGAGGCAGAAGGTAGACATTACTTTTTCGAGATCATTGTTGGCCGGTGGCCTTTAGTTTGCTTTCAATCAACCTCGAATCTATTACATTATGAGAAGTTTTTTGTTTTTTTGAATGTGAACTAATATGAATTTTGAAGTATTTAATTTTATTGAATCTTATGGATCGTGTTTTTAATATAAACTATCATGCATCGATTTTTTATTATTAATTTTATATGGATTTTGATACATTTGAAAATAAATCCTGTTGTGAGATTGGTAATGCTCAATGAAACCTTTTTGTCTCATGTTATTTTCTCACATTTTTCAGGTGAGGATTACCTTACAGTTGACATCATTTTCGATCATTTATCCGGCCGACATTGAGATAAGGTGGGATGGAGTTCAGATCTCCATGGAGGTTAGGATATTTGTATGTGAGTATTTGATTTTTAGGATGTCGTTTCTCATACTTTGTTTATTATGTAAAAATTTGAAGTTTGAACCAATTTATTTAATTTGACATTTTTTTTTAATTTAGTTACATTGATTTGGAATGTGAGAAAATTCAATTTAGTTTATTCATTTAATTTGATCAAACTTTTGTTTTATAAAATATTCTTTTCTTTCTGCTATTCGTTATATTATTTGTTTATATTCTAAAGTGTTTAATTAGACTGGTAATGGTGTTGGCCATTTCAGTAGTATGTCGATGCCTTTATATCGGTAGCACCTTTGGATAGGGGTGTTACACACAGTGTCATACCTCATACCCATAAGCTCATTCATAAGGTTTCCAGTCTTGGATTGATATCTTCCCCTACAGGATGGTGAAGTTGCTTAGTATTCTCAATGGTTTCTAATCCACTCAACAAATGTTCAGACATAGACCTCCTAATGACTAGAAACACACAGGGATCGCCCTATTCCATTTGACCAAAGAACTACCTCTCCTCAACAGTGCTCCCAGAAGTTAATTTGGCAGGCAGATCAACACGCAAGGCCACGTCATTCTCACTCATAACTAGTGCAAATGACAGAACCTCATTCCATCTCTTATAATTGGACCCATGAAGAACCTCAATAGTAGCTTGATTATTGTCAATGCTAAAGGTCACTGTTTGGGAGAAGAGATGCAATAATTAATTAATTGACAATAATAATAAAAGAAATTAATAACGATCTAAAATGTGCTAATAATAAACAAAGAGTCCAGGTCTATCATCATAAACTCCCCTTTGGACAGAGAATGTGACATACTAATATGTACTCTTTACATAAAGCTAATATGAGAATATGCCAGTTTTTGAGAAATTCATCCCCTTTGGGCTGATAGATTGTCTAAATTGATATATATTCAATCTTGATACTTTATGATCCACACCAAAATTACCTAATACAATCACCCCCTTTGGGCAAGTGATAGGTAACTTAATCAACCCGTAACCTTAAATGAAAATATTTCATTAATTTTTAGTGAATGAGCCACTTTGGTAGCCAAACATTTACATCAATTAATAAAATATTCTCAAACTAGGAAATTAAAAAAAAAAAATTGTTTTTTGAATTCCAATTCGCATACTTAACTCAATATATGCTACAGACCACCTTAGATGAGATACTAAATTTTGATGTATCTCATTTGGTCCTCAAACAACATATATTGCATCAAAACTCATTCTTTTAAACTATTTCATTTATTAAATTATACACATAAATATAACCTCAGAGTACATAATTTTCTAAACCTATCTAGGGAGAACACTTGCTGACAATAAGTTTTTAGTGAGCCCAAATATTTTATAACATGATAAAATAAAAAATTAATATACATAAAAGTAGAGTGTATGTGATTGTATCTAAAAAAACACAAAAAAATAAATTAATACCAGATGAAATCATTAACACCAAGGATGAGACCATTTGACTGAACCTAATTTCAATGGAAAAAAGAGACCTTTTCTTAATTCAAATTGATAACATATAGTTCAATTTTGCTCATTTGTAAAATTTGGTCTCTCCCCTCAATTTGTGTGCTTTAATAGAAAAGTGACTTTTGTTTGGGGAATGATCCTATTTTGTGCCATTCTTATATTAATCATTGCTAGATATAGCTCCTCTAAAAGCCTCACATCTTCCATGTACAAATTGGGAAACATAATTAATTTAATACTCCAATATTAATTATCTCCCTGTCAACCAACAATTGACACATAATGCATATTTTTTTAAACATCATATCTTTACCAAATCTCGTCAAATGAGAGATTATCGTGTCCATTGGTGGAGTTGTACCCAAGATCAATGATCAGAAAACATGATTCTGACAACTCAAATAACAAATCCTTACAATTTGCTATTTACTAATTATAAATAGAAATAAAAATTATGGATTTAGGGTTCTAATGTCATACAAATGTAGCTCTGATACCAAATGAAACACGTAATCTAGGATCAATAAGTGAGAATTAGAACACCATAAGGTATACCTGTTTGCTTGTCAGCCATAATCAAACCACTGTGGAAATAAAATCAAATTTTATGGAAGCAAGTTAGACAGACTTTGTTTTCCTCTTCCTTCTTCACAAAATGGCTGCTCTCAATGGATAGGGAACCGTTCGTTGAAGTGAAGAGGGGACCTAACCAATGTTGGACATATTTTTGAAACCTTAGTTGCCTCCCCATAAAAGGCTTCTTGGGTCCAGGTCTACATAATCGCCAAACCATGCTGACTCTAAAAGATGTGCAAAGCCCAATTTTACAATTTTGATCAACATTAAGACTGAATTTACCAACTTGTTTTTATTAAAAACCCAAAATTGCCAATTGATAGTAGCACACTTAATGAAAAATTCTTACAAGAAAGACTCCATTATAATTATCGTGACTACGATAAGTTATCATAAGTGGCGTACCTAGGTTATGTCTAGGGTGGGCAATTACACCCCTTGAATTTTCTAAAATTCAATTAATGTTTATGATCTATATTTATTTTGTACCCATTTAACTAAAATTTTGCATCACTTACCTATGTTTGTTGTTTGAATAAGTATCTTATAAATTTTTTGCACCCCTATCTCTGGGTCCTAGATCCACCACTGTTTATTGTATTAATGATATTTTAGACGGTACAGAGTTGTGTTTTGGCATTTGATTGGTGAATTATTCAACAAAAATCAATTAAGATGATGACAAGAATAAGCAACAATCCTTCGGCATCATGGAGGAAACAAATGTAGGTGGCCAGTAGGAAACCTTCTTTTGAAAGAAAATATTTTTCATGGGTGAACATGATGGAGAAGAAGAATGCCATCATTTCACATGAAGAAGAAGATATAAGAGAACCCCAAAATATGATTTATACCCAAAAAAAAGAAGAATGCCAAAAATAGTCACTTTTGAAACTTATAGAGAAGTTACAAATGCTTCATGGTGTGGAATCATTCACAGCAATGTCATTGATGTTGAATGCCATAGAATGTAGTAGCTTCGCCCATAAAGAAAGAATCACAAAAGTTCTCTAACAATAGAGAAAAGGTACTGGAGTGAGAATGGAAGGAAGTAGGTGCCATGAAAGGGAACCGGAAAGCCCAACGGAGGAGGAAGACCATCTACAGAGAAGTATAAAGAAAGCAAAAGCAGATGGAGGAGGAGAAAGCAAAGAAATGAAAATTTTCTTCAAGGAAATGATGGTAGGTAAAAACATGACTAAACACAATGAAGAGAACCTTGTAGACTTTGACTTCACTGAAGAATAAGAATTAATAGAAAAAGAGGGGAATGAAAAGAACCCCGGTCCAAGTAACATACTGGAGGTCTCAGTATCAAATAAAATATTAAAAGATCTATGGAAGCCCTGGAAACAAACTCTAATCATCAAATTGCTGGTCAAGGCCATAGGATACTACTTAATGCTAACCAAGGTCACACACATGTGGAGGTTAGAGGGACATCTAGAGCTCCTGGACTTAGGGGAGGCATACTTCCTCGCTAAATTCTCTACCAAACAAGAGTTCATCCATGTATTCATAGATGGCCCGTGGCTCATACATGATCACTTCCTTACTGTAAGGAAGTGGAAACCCTGGTTCACTCCAAAAGAGGAAACCACAAAATCCACCGCAGTATGGATAAGGTTGCTGTAACTACCTATTGAATTTTTCAATGAAGACATCCTAATGGAGATAGGAAAAGCGATCAGATGACTAATAAATGTGGATTCAAATACAGCTAATGCACTTTGAGGGAGATACACTAAAGTGTGCGTAGAAATTGATTTTGAGAAGGCTTTAGTGTCAAGAATCAAGATCAGGAAAAGGGTCCAGCGAATCGAATACGAGGGTCTTCATACCATTTGTTTTGGGTGCAGGAAAGTGGGTTATAAATCAGAAGATTACAAATAACAAATCTCAGGTAATGGAGAAAATTTTGAGGAAATCAGAGGGGAGGAAAATGGGGAAACCCTAAGTAATCAGAGGCCCAAGACGGCAGTGCAGGCGGCGAAAAGGGATGATAGTCTAAGATTGTGGATGCTAGTCTAGAGGAAGTAAATAATAAACAAAAATGGAGATTCTAGAAACAAGGGAAAGAAAGAGAATACATACAGGAACCACTTCGACCATTTGGGGGAAGTCAACGAAGCTTTAGCAGACGCGAATTCTGAGTCTGATGAGGAGGCTTGCAACAATAGCCCTAAGATAGATCAAAACCCGTATAATCAGATAGGAGGCACAAAACTCATGAGGAAAAAACCAAGAGATAGAAAAATCAATGAGGATAGAGATAAGAGAAAAAAGAGGAAAGATGTTGAAGACTCCTGAGACGTATATTCATAAAGGAGGCTATAGCGGGTCAGCAAGTGTAAGAAAGGAACAAGATGTGCTAGTGAGGGCCACTTGGACCTCTGGTAGGGGTAGGCGGAACACACACCTGGGCTGTAACGCTGGAGGCCCAATAGGAAAAAAGGAGTTAGCCCAATTCTTTTTGGAGGAAGGACCTAGCTACATCTCCAAGCCTAGTTGCATGTTAAAAGATTGCTGGTTTAATGGAACTAGGGCCGACCAAATTGATCTTTATGAAGATCTGGAAACCCTCGACCTAGATGAAAAGCCTATATCCCTTAAAATTTTAAATACAATGGCCAATAATTGTAGGTTTGATAATTCCAGAGGTGGGGATGATGAATACATGGATTGTGAAGCTGTTGGTGACAGCGAGGTTGACAGCAAGAGGGATGAGGGAGAAAGGACTGACATGGAGGCTTGATAATGCCTCTCTCCAGCCTTTGGTACCAAAATCATAGTGTGGATCTGCAAGGTAGTAGGAAGCAATAGCTTTAGGCATGCTTGCAGAGAGATGCTCAAGAAAGAAAGTCCAGAGATTGTCTACTGTCTGGAAACTAAAGCTAGATCGAATAAATTCCCTAAGGTCATGGAGAGAGCTAGGTTGGATGCAGGTTTTATAGTTGTAGTGGATGGTTTGAACGGTGGTCTTTGGCTCTCTTGGAATTCGAAAAAAGTTAATCTAAAGGTGGTTCATTATACAAACTAGCTAATTTATTGTTACATAGGTAACAATTTGCAGAGATGGCACCTAATGTGTGTCTACTGTTAACCGCTTCTCAAGGCTAAATAGGAATGTTGGAGAGAGCTCGCTTCTTTGGCTAGTAGAATGACTGGTCCCTGGATAGTCATGGGGGATTTCAATGACATAGCAGGCTCCAACAAAACTACCAGGGCCAATAATAACACTTGGAGAAGATGTCAAAGATTTAGGAATTGGTAGAGGGAGTGCAACCTTATAGACCCCAATGCAAGTGGTCCTAAGTTTACATGGTTCATAAGAGTTCAGGGAGGTATAGGGCTATACTAGAAGCTTGATAGAGTTATCTATAATCTTAAAGTTAGATTTACTTTCCCTGAAATGAAAGTTATGAACTTAACCAGACTACATGGTGACCACTGTCTGGTGAGTTTGAATACTAGCATGTCCCTTCCCCTTAATAAGGATAGGAAGCCTTTTAGGTTTGAGACTGCTTGGCTCACTCACCCGAATTTTAAAGATGTCTTTGAAGCTGTTTGGAGTGATGTTGAGGGCAGTTTGGAGTATGCAATTAAAACCACTACAGAAGAGAATAAGGTTTGGAATAAATTGGTGTTCGAAAATATCTTTCACCGCAAGAGAGAACTTGAGGCAAGTCTTGGTGGTATCCAAAAATCCTACAATTATAATACTCAATCTTCTTACAGGAGTTGGAGAGTAACCTCCTAAAAAACTATCACATTGTCCTAGAACAGGAAGAGATCCATTGGTGTCAGAAATCCAAACTTGACTGGACATTGAACGGAGATTGAAATACTAGTTTCTTCTATGCAACCACTAAGGTGAGAAGGAACTCGAACAGAATTGCCACTTTGAGGATTGATGGTGCTTGGTGCTTAGATCAGGAGAAGTTAAAAACTCATGCAATAAATTACTTCTCTACTCTATTCGAAAGTAGAGAAGTAAGGGAGCCTAGTAATAGATTCACAGTCGGGAGGAGAAAAATTGGTCTTGTCGATCAAGAGTAGCTCTGCAAACCTTTTTATGAATAAGAAGTTTGTCTGGCTGCTTACTTAATGAAAGGTTCAAAAGCTCCCGGACCAGATGGTATTCAACCAATATTTTACCAAAAATTCTGGAGTATTATGAAAAACAAGGTCTGTCTCTTTGTTAATAAAGCTCTTTCAGAGGGTTACTTCCATCCTAAGTTGGCTAGAGCATATATGGTACTTATCCCCAAGTTGAACAATCCTAAGGAAATCTCTATTTTTAGGCTTATAAGTTTGTTGAACACCTCCTATAAAATCTTAAGCAGGTGCATTGTTGCCAGACTCAGACCTATTCTACAGAACTTGATTGGAGCCCATCAGAATAGCTTCTTGCCGGCTCGGGGCACTCTTGATAATATAGTGGTCTTACAAGAGGTTGTTCACTCCATTAGATCATCTAAGAGCAGCAGGTATTCTATGATTCTTAAAATTGACCTCAGGAAGGCCTACGATAACGTCAATTGGGAATACCTTTCTAAGGTTTTATTGGACATAAATGTCCCTATTAACTTAATCAAGCTAATTATGTTTATGGTTGCTAATGGTGACACTTCTATCATTTGGAATAGAGAGGCCCTTCCTTCCTTTAAAGCCAGCCAAGGTCTCAGACAAGGGGATCCTCTCTTGCCCTATCTCTTTATTTTGGTAATGGAAAGATTAGTTTGTATGATTTAGAAAAAAGTGAATAAGGGTGTTTGGAAGGCGGCTAAAATCTTTAAAACGGGCCCTAATATTTCACATCTTTTTTTTTTTACTGATGACTCAATTCTCTTTACAGAAGTAGAGCATTTGAATTTGAGCAATATCCTAAGTTGTATAAAGGAATTCTCTGAAGAAAGTGGTCTCTAAGAAAATGCTAGTAAATCCAAGATTTGGTTCTCGCGTAAGGCCCTCGACACCTCAAAGACTCTCTTGCTGCCTATAGAAAATTCTCCATCATGGAAGACTTAGGCAAATACCTGGGCATTCCAATAATTTATGGGAAAGTGGGAAAGAACTTCTACAATTCAGTGGTTGAGAAAGTCCAAAACAAGCTCAGCACTTGGAAAGCTAAGCTTCTTAACACTGTAGGCAGAAGTACCTTGATTCAGTTAGTCACAGCTTCCATTCCTTTATATACCATTCAGTCCGCTTGGCTTCCAGAACGTATATGTAAGAGGTTGGACAAACTAAATAGAGACTTTTTATGGTGTAGTGAGGAAGGGAAAAGGAAGCTTCATCCAGTTAAGTGGGATAATGTCTGCAGACATAAAAAGGAGGGGGGTTTAGGCATCAGGTGCATGAGAGAGTGCAATATAGCCTTTGTGGAAAAGCTTGGGTAGAAACTCATGAAGTGAAACGATGCCCTATGGAGAAAAGAGCTGTAGAACAAATATTTTAAAAAGGACAACCTCTTGGAGTATAAGAAGAAGGGTAACTCCTCTATAGTGTGGAGAGGAGTTTGCAGTAGCAGGGATTGTTTAAAGAAAGGTTTGAAGTGGAGAATCAGAGATAGAAACTTAATTGGCTTCTGGTTTGATAGTTGGATGGCAGAGGATGCCTTGGTCTCCAATGTACCAATTCCTTAGGACAGCTACAGTGAGAGCATCAAGATTAATCATTTTTGGGATGAAGAAGGAGATTGGAAAATTGAGGAGCTCCTAGCGGTCTTGCCTAGAAGTAAGGTAGAGGAACTTAGAGCTATGATGGTCCCAAGAAATAGGAGTAGACAGGACTCTATTTTCTAGAAAGAAAGGGAGGATGGAGAGTTTTCAGTGGTCTCCGCCTACTGGCTGTAAAGAAGAGACGCTAGAGGACAGCATGATGAGGGGTGTGATTGGAAGTGGATTTGGAGTAAGAAGTGCCCTGAGAGAGTGAAGATTTTCTTGTGGTTAGTAGCTAGAAGGAGGCTCTAGACTAATATGGAATTAAAGAGAAGGAACATTGTTGAAGATGGAACTTGTTGCATCTGCAAGGAGGAAGAGGAGTCTATGGAGCATGTCCTCAAGGACTACAAGCATGCTAGAAGCATTTGTGCAATCTGGTTAAGGAAGTGGACAAGATAAGCAGCTTTTGGAAGGATAGTGCAGTTGAGTGGCTAAAGAATGGAGCTGATTAGAAGTTTAAGCTTAACATGAAGGAAGAAGCTGCAGTTTTCCTAACAATGGCTTGATTTATTTGGAAAGATAGATGCTCTTTTATGTACCAAAAGATGACGAACACCCTTTTTCTATTATTAACAAAGTCAAGAGTTTGGTCTATCCTGAAGGGAAGAAAGAGAGGGAGGATACCAGGAGTGAAGAGATATTTATCAGTTGGAAGAAACCTCTTGAAAGTGTCTTGAAGCTAAATATTGATGGAGCTGCCTCCTTGGATAAAACTCAGGCTAGTGCTGGGGGGGTCTTTAGAGACCACAGGGGTGACTGAATCCTAGGCTTTTGGGCTAATATGGGTGTAACTAATGGTAACATGGCAGAATTATGGGGCCTTAGAGAGGGGCTGGTGTTAGCCATGAAGGGGAAGATGCATCCAGTTATCGTGGAAAGTGACTCCCTAGTTTTGGTTTATGCTATAAACAAAGATGTTGGAGGAAACCACCCTTCGAAGAAAATGATTAGGGACTATAGAGATGCAATGAGCGCGCTTGGAGTGGTGGAGATCAATCATGTTTTTAGGAGGCTAACCATTATGCTGATAAATTGGCAGAATTGGGAAGTAGAGTTGAGCTGGGTTGTCATGTGAGTATCACCCCCGCCTAAAGTGGAGCTGTGTTTATGGCAAGATACTGCTGGCCTCTCCCGTGTAAGAAAGAGGAATCCTCTTACCTCTTCTTAGTGCCTGTGGGTCTCTGTCCCTTTTTGTTTTTGTTATTTTTTTGCTTGCCTACACCAAAAAAAAGAAGGTTACGAAGGTCTTAGACGAACCCATTTTTATAAAGAAAAGACAATGATACCTTTATTTGAGACTACATATGAACTTTTATTTAAAGATTGACATTCCAATGGAGATTTTATCAGCTGAACATATTTCCGATGCTTGTAGCAAGGAGGCCTTCTTTTCACACAAGCTTGTTTTCACATATTCTAGTGGAACTTACTCGCAATATTGGGTTCGTTGGAAAGGAAAAAAGAAACCTAGATTTGAGGGCAAATCCTTTACAACTTGGGGATGATGAGCTCGAGGCATCGGAGACAAGCAAAAAGAAAAAAACCCTAGTTCAGGATCAATCACAAGAGTAAAGTCGAAGAGGCTGTATGAAGCTAACTTTTCACTAAGGACACTAGTCTTTTGTGGGCCAAAAGAGGAATTTCTTTATGGCAGCTCTTTCTCACCATAAGCAAGCATTAGAGTCACATTTCCCTCTAAAGCTTTTAGTCCAAACAACATTGAAGTTCAATATTAATTATGGCCTTGAAAACAAGAAACAACATTTACCAAGCATTGAATAGAACACTCATTTTCCTAAGAAAAAGCTCCTTTGACATGTTCAACATCTAGTTAAGCTTCCTTATGGTCATGTCCCCTTATTAAATCTATGCCTAGGGACCAAATAGCTTGCTTTTCACATGTTTAGGAGGTATTTGAAGACTTGTAAGAGCATTATATAAGTTGTCCCTTGAGAATGTATCATTAGAATTTAGAATATACAAAAAGTTTGTGTCTCTCCTATGTTTAGTGAATTTGTTTCTTAGTACTCTTGAACGTGGCGAATCAAACCTTCAGTTTGTATTTGTGGATGTAAACTTATCAAACTAAGTTGGTTGTAATCTATTATTTCTTTTTTTTTTTTGGGTACCTACCACCGTATTCGAAATCATATTCTAACTAATTCCGTTTGAGCGTTTGTGGGAGTCCTATTTAGGGAGTAGCTCTCACACTATAATTATTTTCATTTTCAAATTTCGAGATCTAACATCTTATTCCATTAGGTAGACTGTTCATTTGTTTTTTCTATTGTTTTTCTCGAGTAATCTTAGTTTCCTTTCTATGGCACATCAAGTTGAGAGACAAGAATTTATCCAAAAATATTCAAATCAAACAACATTTCCCTCTCTCATTTGGTTCAAAGCATAGGCTAATTGAAAATTAAGATAAAATTATACCTCAAATGTGAGGAAAAAAAAGACCTAAACACTTAAAATAGTATAGCATAATTGAAGGAAGACCTATTTAGGTTTCAAGATCGATTAAACCTCTCTCACTCTCTAATTTAATTGTAAGAACAAGAGTGTGTTTACGGTTAGGAAAGACTAACAAAGACACTTTAACAAAACCAAGTTTAGAGAAAACAAGATTGTCACCAATTATCTTTATAGATGATTTTTTTCCCTCTTACGCTTATCTCTTTGAATAATAATTAGCTTTCAATAAATTTTAAAATTTAATCGAATTTCCATTTTCTCCATTTTTGATTGAGTGTTGAATTTGTAGGAAGAAACCTTAATTCAAATCAAAATCTAATGTGAAATTTAAAAAATAATTTTAATTAATTTTAATGCTGATCTTTTTTTCCTGGTTTTCTCTTTTCGGAAAAAAAAAATTCAAAGATCTTTGAGAAGAGACAAACGTAGGAAGACAAAAGTGAAAAAAAATCAATTTTAAAATGTCCTTTTCGATTTTAGAATTTTTTTAACGAATTTAATATTTAGATTGAGATTTTTAAAAAAAAATTCTTCTTATATATATATATATATTTTCTTTTTACTTAGTCCATGGAACTATGAATTGACGATGTATTAAATACAAATCCTTTCTCAAAACCTAAAATTTGAAAAATGCTTTGAGCAGTACTTCCTTATTAGGTTGCATGAAAACGGAAATGAATGCGAATCAATACGGAAAAATGATACTTTGTAAAAATAAAAAAAATAAAAATATAGGAAAATGCATAAATTCAAAAAAAATATAAGAATTTAATGTAAATATTAATTATTTTATGAAAATAATAAAATAACCATATTTTGTAATAAAAATCTAAAATGGTTAAATATATAATTATTAATCATTAGAAAAATACTTTAAAAATAAATTTATAATAAATAAGCAAATAATTCAGTAAACATGAAAAAATATATAAATATAAAATAATATAAAAATTTTTATATAAATATTAATTGATTTATGTTTCGGAAATGTTTTTGAAATTGAAAATGTTTGTGTTTAAAAATTACTAATGAAATACAACCTAGAAAGTGGTGAATAGATTTCTGGTACGGATTTACAAATTTTATAGTTTGTGGAAAATAGAGATAAGATGTAAGGGTAGAAGAAAGGCAAAAAAATAGAGCACACAAGATTTTTATAGTAGTTTCATCAAATCGGAGTACATCCACTCTTAGGCATCTCCTGGATTTTCACTATTTGGAATCTAAATAGTACAACAAACTCACTTCAAGATGCAAGTTAAACCTTCATGGTGTTTTCTCTCTAAACACTACCGAACCTCTTACAGGTTATTTTTTTCTTTAAACTTCAAATCGAGAAAATCTTCTTAGTCTTTAAACTTTAAGTACAAGAGAAGTTGATATATTACATGAATGAAGTTTAATATTTCGGATGTAACAAAAATGAAATTCACACAAAATATTTACAGAAGAAGAAAGAATTTATCGAATATCGTAAAAATAGAGTATCACGTTAAGGTTTAGAGAGTTTAGAATAGTCAGAATGTTTAGCTTCTTTCTTTCTTCTCTTATATGTGAATTATTTATTGAGAGTTGTTGAGAGCCGTTGTGGTAGATTTAAATTTGAATGTTCTTCATTGATGCTCCATCTACCACGTTGAATGCTTTCAACATTTTCATTAAATGTTTTCAACCGTTGTTCTACATAGCTAATAAAAAAGTTTTCTTTTGCTTTGTTGCATAAAATAAATGTTAGATCTCGAACATTAAATTAAATTTACCTACTTATCAAAATATGAGTATAAAGCTAGTAAGGTCGTTTGTTTTGATAATGATGGATTCACTTCTTTTAAATAAATAAAAATATGGAGGAGAAGGCTATCTAAACTAATAATTCAAGAAAATAAATAATAACTCAAAATTAAAAGAATAAAATTCAATGGAAAATAAATTTCTAGTCAAAGGAATTATATTTATCTTGATTCGAGTTGATTGATTATTGATTTACCTAATGAATTCAAAAAATCACAAATAAATTGGTTATAGTTATTCAACAATCATTGAATAATCAATCTCTCCTTACTTCGCAAATAATTAAGATAAATTTATTAATTATTTCCCTAATCAAAAGTCAATTCTAGAGAATCTCATAAGATTTAGTGTTTCAATAATATTAAGATCTATAGAGTTCTAATTCTAATTAACAAACATAGAAGCGAGTTTATTTAAATTAGATTATTTATTTTCATGATACAGATTAGACTAGCGAGGATGTGAAATTATGTCATATACGACTATATTAAAACAAATAAATAATTACGAATTTGTCATTTTAATTGATTGTGGATTATTCTAAAATTATCAAATATTTATCACTATTCAATAAATTCTAAAAAATCTTAAACACTAGAGCATAAGAATTAAATAAATATCTATGAAATGTTAATATAATATGCTCAATTAGATCTCATAATTATTAAGAATTAAGATTTTAATAACTTTTCAACTAGAAAAGAAATTTAGAAACAAGACATAAAAGAAAAAGAAAAAGAAAAAGAAAAACAAGAATGAATAAAATTCTACAAAGAAATAATACTAAACGTACTTCCCCTTTGGTTAGAGCTTAATAACTATTAAAAAGAAGAATCTTACTAAAAGAAAATAATCTAATTGGTTTGAAAGAGAAACTTTTTAAAGGATAAAATATTATGAAAGCTGAATTTTCTAAAAGATTATTCCTAAATATTAGGAATAAGTTAACATGTTGAGAATCTTCAATGTTTTCAAAACAAATTCAATTTTCTCATGTGATCATGTGTAGAGAAAGGACTGTTGCAGAATTGGCCTCCAGAAAAAACTTTCAGTAAATCTTGAAATCCATATGCCCACACACTAAGGTAAGAGTGCGACTGTCCACGGTCTTTTCTTCCTAAGTATCATTGCTTCAATTAACTTCTTTTTCTTCTCTTTTCTTCACAACTTTTCTCCATTAATTTTAAAGGATCAAATATCATAAAATACATCTATTAATGTAATAATTATTCAAAAATAAAGCAAAATTGATACAAATCATTATATCAATTTACACCCTTTCAGCAAACTTAAATTGAGTGATTTCTGCTTAAGTCCATTTTGCTAAAGGTGTACCAAAATCCTTGTGTGAACTGATTTAAGATATAAGTCGACTGAGTTTAGAGAGTTCAGAATAATTGTCGACTGAAATTATGTTTAACTTGACTTTTACTCAAGTTTTCCTAGATTATGTTGACTACTTAAAAACTGAGTCGATTGTTGGATGGAGTTCAGTCGATTGAGCTATACTTGAGTCGACTGATGTATATGCAAAGCTCACTGTCAGTCGATAGAGTTACTTATTAAGGCGACTGATATGTATATGCAATGCAATAGTCGACTATATGTATGCAATGGTCAATTGATGTGCACAAGTTTACATATATAGGTTGACCAAAATTTACATAAGTCGACTAAAACACACAATGGTCGACTGAAATATTTAAGGCATAGACTATGAAGTGTATTTCTTGAGCTATCGGTCGACTGGGATTTTCAATGTGTCGACTAAGATGTGAGTGTTTATATGGTTTAGTCAATTGATCTACATAGTGAGTCGACTATTTCCTAAGCTAAGCTCAAGACAGTCAGCTAATTATATGTCTCGGCCGACTCATATCCTAGCAGTTGACTTGATTTATATGTCTGTTGATTGTGTGACTGTATGTGCTTGCACTCAGTCGAATGATTTTACAAGGCTATTGACTTGTAGTCTATTTTGTAAGCTCTATTCAGAAAACTGTCGACTGTCAATGGATTTAGTTGGCTGCTCTATTCAATATGTTGACTAAGTTGAAATGGGAGTCAACTCACACTTGCAGTTCATTAAGATTTTGCCTAAGTGTGTGATTGAGATTTTATCTAAGTTTGTGATTGAGGTTTTGCCTAAGTGCGTGATATAGGACCGTTGGGTTTGACTTTTGCTTTTTGGTAAGTCGATTTGTGCATTAATATTAAGTTGAGTCTGCCTATTGCATAGTGAGATGACTAATTTTCCTTCATGAGTCGACTGTTGTTGTTTGAGTTTAAGTTCCAAATTTGCAAACTAATTTTTACTTATCATCAAAAGTTAAATATGTCAACACTTTAACACTCTTTTCTAGCCGTTGATCTAAATTTCATCTAACTGTTGACATTAAATATAGCATTTTTAATAGTTAACATAATTTATTCTCTCTCCTTATTTGTTGTTTTCCATATACTATTTTTCAATTTTGTTTTTCCTACCTTGACTCTTTCCTTTTGTCTCAAGTTGTCAACATTTTTCCCCCCTCTCTCTCCTCTCCTTTCTTATTTATTTTTTCTTTCTTACCTCAAACTTTTATTTTATAATTAAAATGATGAGAGAGAGAGAGTATACGGAAAATTAAAGTTTTGAGCGAAGAAAATAAATAATAAATAAATAAGAAGTGATAAATAAAATTATAAGATTGATTTATTTAAAAAAATAAATAAAAATTTTGAAATAAATAAAAGTAATAAATAAATAATTATTTTAAAGAGTTACTGAATGTAAAATGATAGAAATTTGATGTTGGACCCCATTTTCCAAATTATGTTAGATACCCAACTATCATGTGAATTATTAGTTGGGTAAAAGTAGAATACGATTTTTTTGGGGGTGTGGTGAATTCCTAGCATAAAAACATCCCCTTTCAAAGTACAAATTAATAAAAAGTAAAAATCTATTTTCTTATACTTTCTCTTATTTATTTAAAATAAACCATAAATACAAGTTAATGATCTTGTCCCATTCCAAAACTTTTATTTATCTATTTAAATAAGTCACTCCTATCATTTTATTTATTACTTCTTATTTATTTATTATTTTTCCCTCAAAATTTTATTTTTCATATATTCTCTCATCTATTCATTTTTAAATATAAAATAAAAGTTTGAGGTAAAAAAAAATAAATGAGAGAGAGAGAAAAGAAAAAAAAATTGACAAATTGAGAGCAGGGAGAAAGTGAAAACGAAAAAAAAAAAAAGAGTATATGAAAAATAATAAATAAAAAATATAAAGGTATATGAAAAACAACAAATAAGGACAAAATAAATGACATTAAATATAAAAAAGATTACGTTTAATATCAATCATTAGATAGAGATTGGTAATTATATTTATGATTAAAAAAATGTCAAAGTGAATTTTGACATGGGTATCAATGGATCCTGTATTTATATATATAACGTGTGTGTGTGTGTGTGTGTGTGTGTGTGTGTGTGGCTACATATATAAGCATAATAAAAAATCTAGAAAAAAACTTGAATAATTCTTGCACTAACCACTTAATAATGACAATAGATTTTAGGGAGGATCTCTGCTCCACGCAAACCGGTTGTGGTATGTTTATGTTGGGTTTATAATGCGAAATTAAAAATGTGTATCTCAAATCGTGATGGATTTCTTTTCAAATTTCCTAAATCAATCAAAATATTGATTACAAATTCAAATCAATACTATATTTTTCACGATACTTCGCTCCAAATCTGAGCATTTTTTATAAACTGTCAAGTTGTATTTTCAAATTAGAGAATTGAGACTATGTTCATCTCTCAATTTTCTTCATGTAGGGAAAATTGCATGAGAAGGGTGGGGAATGTTTAACTTCACTTAACCGTTCCTCCAAACATGTTTTATTATTTAAATTTTGAAGTTAAAATTTAAAATGCCCTTATGGGCATAACCACCTTTATCTCCTACTTGCATAGACATTTTATAGCTATTTCACAATCACAACTCATGTGATTATAGACAACAATTCTCTGGATTTTCATAAAAAATCGTGTGTCGTGTAACCGGCAAGTACACCTACAAATAAAGACTTTTCGATACACTGGTTAAGGTGATCGATAAGTTATCGTTAAAATCTTGTTGTACCCTAAACATAATGCATTTCATCTATCGAACTACTTTCCTCATTGAAAGTAATCTCTATTAATTGTTCGACTATATATTTACTATTATATTCAAACTTCAACACAAGTGAACACAACAGGTTAGTTGATGAATACAGAATATTGATGTAATGTCAATTTGTTTTCTTATTCCTTATTTGAATCTCTTCATCTTAATTCAGTTGTTTTTTTAGACATGTCTGCTAACCTTATTTATCTCAAAAACCTCGTAAGTAAACATGTCAAAATAACATACACTGAATCAAAATTTCAAAAAATAGTCGAAAGAAATAAGAGCAAAAATCCTCATGGGCCTTAGGTTTTACGCAATGGGGTGTGAGGATTCAAATAATGCTCCTATGAACTCTTGGTCATTTATTACACGTGGTATGAAAAACGTGTCACGATATTACTCCCCCATTTCTCAAAAAGATCATATGTTTAGTTTCTTTAGCGTCGTATTGGTATAAGTTCAATCTATATGTAAGATTTAATAAAAATCTCAGAGAGAATACCTCAGAGACAATATCATAAAATGCAGGTAACTTCTGAGATCTCAAACCTGCCTACTTGCAGTCATATGGATTGAGTCTATCCATATCAGTCATTCTAATGTATGACTTCATCCTAAACACATATTAGGGTGGCTTGTGTTCTAAATATGGTCACTCTCAAAATCCCTTTATGTTTAGAAACTGTTTCATCCCTGCTCACTCAAAGCTAGAGATGGTCGTTCATGTAAGGAAGCCCACATCATTGCCTGCCTAACTTATCTTTATTAAATCATGTCTCAAAAATATGATAATATAATACAAGTTAACTATTATCAAAACAGTTAATTTCACTGAATAATGCATATATATATTCATTAATAAGCATCAAGTTTTTACAATACAATATAGATAAAAAATGTTTAAACTCTACGTAAACCTAAAGACTTTACACGTCTCACAAAAAAGACTCTTACTATGGGTTTAGTAAGGGGATCGGCTACTATGTTATGTATAGATATGTACTTCATAGTCACTTTACTCTTACTGATGTCTCTTACATAATTATATCTTGTATTTATGTGTTTGGATTTACAATGATACTTAGGATTTTTTCTGTAGGCAATTGCAACCTAATTGCCATAGTATATAATCATAGGCCTCCCACTATTTGCCACAAATCCTAAGTTATTAAGAAATCTCCTAAGCCAAGCACCTTCTTGAACTGCTGTTGAGCATACAACAAACTCGAAATGTAGGGTTTGCTTCTTGCAACTCTATGATATATGCCATTGTTCAGCAAGAAAGTAAAACCTGACATAGATTTGTGTTCCTTTAGATCACCCCCAATCGGCATCTAAATATCTAACCAAACACAAATCAACTCCTCCATAACACAAGGAGAAGTCGACAGTTCCTTTTAGATATCTTAGAGTCCTCTTTACAACTTTTCACTATCCCCTTTCAGTATTCAATTGATACCTACTAACTAGGCTGACTGCATAGTTGATATTTGGATGTATGCACAACATAACATATATATGGCTACCTATTGCACTGCCATATCAGAGTCTTCTTGTATCCATTATTTTATCCTAAATTTTAGGGCATATCTCGGGACTCGAGCTCTCACCTTTGGCAATAAGAGTATCTATAGGTTTACAATCACCCATCTCGAAGCACTCAAGAATTTTCTTAAATGTAAGACTTTTGTGAAAGAGTTAACATTCTTCTCAATCGATCCCTCTAGATCTTAACTTTGTGGATGAATTTAGTTTTACCTATGTTTTTCATGTCAAAACTCAATGATAACCATTTCTTAATGGTTAGTAGATACTCTCTGTTATTTCCAACTAGTAAAACATCGTCAACGTACAAAGACAGAATCACAAAAGAATCACCTAAACATTTTACATACATGCAATGATCTTTTTCGATCATTACAAAATCATAAGATATCACCTTATCATGAAATCCTAGGTACCATTGCTTGAATGATTGTTTAAGGCCATATATTGACTTTAAAATTTGATAGTTCGTACCCTCTTGATGTTTAGGAACAAAACCCAATGGTCGTTTCATATAAATCTTCTCATCAAGCTTTTTTTTAGGAAAGTGTCCATTTGATACAATTCCAAATCCATGTGAATGACAATCACTAGAAGTAGACGGATTGAGGTAAACTTAACTACTAGAGCAAAAGTCTCCTTGTAGTTTATGCTCTTCATTCAGGTATATCCTTTGTGTCACACCCCAAACAGGGATCGTGAACAGCCGCTTATTGCCCTAAAAGCTGGCTGTATTTTTACAGAAAATTGGACAGAACCTCCCCATAAATCAGAGGTTTCCCATGTACAATTTTACTTGTATATCAACATTCATCCTGTAAAATAAACAAATGGTCATCCCGGCCTCTCCAAAATCAACCAATTCCCACAGCCAACATTCAGAACAATGCAAGGCTATAAAATTTCTAGCAGACCTAACCATAGACCTCTACTGTCATGCCCAACTAGAGTATGAGCAGCCACTACACTGAGTGGACCTAAAATTTTATATAATATACAATACTTTTTCCCAAATAACATCCAAATACGTACAATCGCCTCAATGCAAATGAAATATGAGAATTTCGTAAATAAACATACATAAATTATACAGTCATCCCAAAATAAGTACACGGCCAACTACGGACCTCAACAAGACCTCGCAGGGTCGAAATAAAATATGTAATTCATCTTTCAATTTAAACTTAAGATCTCACCTTCCTGAACACCAAGTACACCCGAACTCTATAATCTGAAGTGTCTCTCCAGCACAACAATCCTGTCTGAGGGAGGGAAAGAAGAGGGGTGAGTATCCATGGGAGGATACTCAGTAAGTGAGGGGATTAATCTCAAGTACTAATAGTGTAGGTGAATATTGGAGTGTCAAATAATATCATTCGTAACCAAATATTCAAATTTCACAGTAAATCATGATATTTTCGAATAAAATGAACTTATTTAATCATTCACACGATATCATACATATATGCATCCATTTAAAATCGAGTAGATCATAGAGCAAGCCAAAAGGATCCTGGCAAAGGTTAACCATGACCTAGGACAGGCGCATCAGGGGTTTTTATTATGCAAAGTGTTTCAAAAGTAGCTCTCTACCCCGACGTTGGCCGTGGGATTAGCCCTTGCTTACCCAGACTCGTCAATAGGTCACCGCCCGGTGCTAGACGGTGGCGTCACACACGTCCTCCCCCGATGAAGGTTCAACCATTTGTGCCTACGAAATATATAAACTGACTCGTCAATAGGTCACCATCCGGTGCTAGACGGTGGCGTCACACACGTCCTCCCCCGATGAGGGTTCAACCGTTCGTGCCTATGACCATATAAACTGGACGTTTGCGGATACCTCCTGCAGAAGCGTATCCGGGCAACCCGTGCCTCTACAAAGTCCCTTCGTAGCTACGGAATCAATCAAATAATGTCATATCATCATATCATCTCAAGCTAGTAGGCATCCAACCCACATAGCCAAATCATCTCATCATATCCTCAAAACAATTCAAATCCGTGTGCCAAATACATTTCATCGAAATCATTTAAATTCAACAAACCAATGCAATGGTAGAATAGAAAACATTCATTTCTCAAATCATGACACAATTTCATTTTATTTCAAACATGGATGCATAATCGTGGAAAACATAAGTACGACACTCCAATAATCACAAAACAGATTTGAATTTCAATTCCATACGTCGAGACAATGCATATCAAAAGCATGTTTTATTAAAAATATGATAAAATCAGGTTTCACTATTTCATGCAAGAGATTAGTGTCTCACTCACATTCTAGGGAGGGTAATCACTCCCTATTTCCAAAATAAATCCGAATTGACTCATCGAGTCTCCAACAAGATCAATCTAATCAAATCATCACGATTTTCATCAAATTTCTAATTATTTTAGGGTTTATCATTTTCCCTAAGTTTGTACAAACCTTAATTCTCCAATTTATGAATAAACTCCAATATCATCAATTTTCATTCTATTTATAAGTAAATAACCAAATCAAAATCAAGCTAAATTCAAACCTAAAATCGTTCAAAATCGAAAATAAATCTAAATACATAAATTCCCTATAAATTAGAAAAATCTTTGAAAATTCATACACTTTTCAATTCTCATCCGATTTCTTCAAACCATATCTCATTTTAAAGGTATTGAAACCTATTTTCATAATATAGAGATTGTATTTGACTTATCTATATGCAACACCAACTATAATGTAAAACAACGCATCAATCCTTAGGCTCAAATCCCAAATTTTGACTGTTTTCATGCATTCGTCAAATTAAACTCTGAGAGAAATTATTCTAAACAAATCAATACGATTCTATCATCTGCAACAGCCCAAACTCGTATATTTTTACCTAAACAATTATATATAATGTTTGATAATGCATTTAAATCAAATCTAATATACATCCTATAATATGAAATACATTCTTACTCTAATTCACTCTAAATTTATCCTAAAGGCATTCAATTTATTGAATCAGTCAGAAATCCCTCACCTAGGGTTTTCTCGACTCGTAAATCTAGTCTCTGTTCGCCTTTCGATTCAGTCTAAAACCTGTAACATTTCAAATTCGGAGCAAATGTTAGCAATTAACCCTAATTACTAAAAAAATTCAAAACCCTAGAACTAGGGTTAGGAATTGGTCCTCACCTACGCAGCAGATGAGTGCAGACCCAGCCTAGGGTTTCGAAGTCTGCCGATTTGGGGCTCTGCAAGAGTGGCAGAAGGCACGCGAGCGTGCGAGTAGGGAAGGAGCGCTGCAGCCGCGTGCACAGGAGCTGTCGCACGCACAGGGGCTAGCGCGCGCTGGAGCTATCACGGGTTGCACGGGCGCGCAAGGCTGTCGCATGCTGGCTCGAGCAGGAGGGGGCTGTCGCGTGCTGGCACACGCAGGAGGGGGTTGTCACGCACTGTAGTCGCGCGCGCAGGGAGAGATAGAGAGAGAGAGAGAGATAGAGAACTCACGGGAGGGAGAGAGAGATAGCGCGATAGAGAGAGGATTGTGAGAAAGGGAACCGAGAGAGAGGTAGAGGGAACAGAAGGGGGACGAAGGGGTGAGCGGTGGTCGGAGGTGCCGAGTCGTGGTGGAGAGTGAGAGAGTGCAGAGAGATCGAGAGAGAGAGCCGCGGGAGATAGAGAGAGACAGAGCAGAGAGAGGGAAAGTAAAGCAAGGTTGGTGGTGACGGTGTTTGACACGGCGGTGGGTGGTTTGAAGGTGGTTGCAGTGGCGGCGACGGCGGAGGAGTGGGAGAGCTACCGAGAGAGAGAAAGAGAGAGATAGAGAGTGAGACTGAGGGAAAGAGGGGTGACAGTGAGAGAGTGAGACAGCGAGGTAGAGGGAGGGGTGGTGGAGCACGACGGAGGCTGTGGCTGAGGGAGGTGGTGGCGGAAGGGAGAGAAGGCGAAGGGTTGTGCGGGAGAAGAAGAGGTAGGGAGAGAAAGTGAAGGAGAATTAGGGTTTTAAGCCGTAATTTGATTTTTTTTTTAATATTATTATTATTATTATTATATATTTATAAGTATAGATTTATAAATAAATAAAAGAGGGAATAAATAATTTAATAAATAAAATTTATTTTTATACTTGCTTCACATTTCAAATCGGAAATACGGATACTTTTGAATATATTAAAAATTTGAATTAAAAACCTCAAAATCGAAAATCAATAAAATTAAATATTTTTCTATATATATATATATATTGAGGATTATTTTATTAAATTCAAAAACAAAAATAATATACGGACACCGTAGTGTCGGTGTTACACTTTGACTATCAAATGAGTCTTATACCTCTCAATTAACCTATCAGTTTTCCTCTTAATTTTGAGAATCCATTTATTCCCAATAACCCTTTTTCCCTTAGGTAAATCAACTAAATCCTTGATTTCATTGATTCCCATTGAATCTATCTCTTCTTCCATTTGCCTTCTCTATTAATCATTTATAGAACCAGTAAGAGTTTCCTAAATTGTTTTAGATTTCTCGTCGCCTTCAGCAGTTGTAATGAGAGCCTATCCCTTTATCGCAAGGTGGCATTTAATTACACTTTGATGATCACTTCTATGGGGAAGATTTGAAGAAACCTCTTTACCCCTCAATGGACTGTTCCTACTAGGATCAAGATCTATAATTGGTCCTTGATCCCCTCCAACAAATACATTTAAGCCACTAGACTCATCCATCTCATAAACAGTAAAGTTTTTATTAATTTCTGCTCTCAAAAGGAAATCATTCTCCATAAAATTTATATAATTAGACTCAAACTCTGTAACTCTACCATTTGTATGATCACCTATGAACACATACTCCTTGGAGTGTTCAGAATACTTAATAATGATATACTTCTTTTCTCATGGGCCTAACTTGTCATGTGGGTATAAGGAATCATGAACATATGTGACATATCCCCATGATCTCACAAAACTAAGGTCAAGCCTCCTACCTATTCATAGTTTGTAGAGAGTATTCATTAGAGACTTCAATGGTACATGGTTAAGGATATAGATTGCAGATAATAAGGTGTCTCTCCAATAGAAGGCACGTAAATTTGTCTGCGCCGTCATTGACCTAACCATTTCCAATAGTGCTATATTCCTTCTCTTAGCAACTCCATTCAACTAAGGAGTTACAAGAATATTTAACTGTCTTATGATGTCTTTCTCAAAATAGAGCTCTTTAAATTGATAAGATAAATACTTGTACTTTCGATCAGTTTTAAGAGTTTTAATTCTCATATCTAATTGGTTCTCTACCTCAATTTTAAATCTTTTGAAGCATTTTAATGGCTCAGATTTATGTGAGATCAAATAGACATAATCAAAAGATGTGTAATGATCTATAAATGTTATAAAATATGTAACTCCATTTATCACCCTTACGTTCATCAAACCATAGATGCCAAAGTGAATTAGTTGTAATGGAGAGTTTGCTCTTGTAATCTTACCAACTAGTTTTCTTGTGACTTTACCAGATAGTCAAAATTCACACACTGATAACTCAACTCTTGTTAAAGGTCCTAAAAGACCATTTTTAGCTAACCTATTCATTCTTTCTTACCCTATATGTCCTAGTCTAGTACGCAATACATTTACATCATCAACACTATGATTGGATGTAATGGCAATAGATAATTCACAATAAACATTGTTTTTTTAAGGAAATAGTATAAAAAACATATAATCTATCTATTATTTGTCCAGATCCAATCCAAGAGTTGTTATAATAAAATAAAAACTAGAGATTTTAAAAGTCAATACATACTCCAAACGACGTAAACAAGGTACAAAAATTAAATTCCATCGAATATCTGGAGTGTAGAAAACATCTTACAAATAAGGGTTTGGTAACTATGTAACTCCAACTTGCAAGTGTCTATTCCCTTAATATTCACAAATGCACCATGCCCTACGTATATATTTTTGGCATCAGCACTCAAGCAATGGAATTCCACGAATGTGCTCCTATCACGAGTTTCATGATTTGTGGCTCCTAAGTTTATAATCCACAAAGAAAAGGAATCAATAAGCATCATTGTCAATGAAACAAAAGATAAACCATGTACAAGAGAAACATGATATACCTTTCGCTCATCACACTTATGAGCAAAATGATTAAACTTGTCACAAACATAGCACTTCACTTTATTCTTGCCTGTTAATTTCCTCTTGCATTTATGTCCCTTGTCCTTGGTGTTTTTAGACGAGTCTCTATCTCAGTTCTTGTCATGCCTCTTCTATTTGTATTTAGAACCACAAGAGTCCTCACTCGACTCTGTTGCATAGGTGAGACCCAAGAGAGGTTGGGAGGCCCTTGACGTTCCTTCTCCAACTCACAATAACGACTTACATAAGCAAAAGTATGAATACTGTCATCATGAGTAAGGTACATCTTTATGATTTCCTACGAATTAGATAAGAACTGAATCATTCCTAGGCCTTGTAGCTCATTTGACATTGGCTCGACTTGTAACTCATCTAACAATGGCTTACCTGCATTTTTAAGAGAAACAATTATACTAGATATCTGCATTAGATGCTTCTTATAAGTTATAAGCTTATGAGTGAGCATTCTCATTTTTTGGGCTAAAAATGGCTTAAAAATGCTTCTCCAAAATGAACTACAATTTCTTAGTTATTATGTATTGTTCATACATGAGGATTAGTTCATCAATCATGAAACTAATGAGGATACCCTAGTTTGGCTATTCTTTTTCTTTTAAGTGCGGAAGACATCTTGATCCCGTCTTTCTTGCGCTGTGATACCCTCCCCAATGTCCACAATTTCATACATCAGGACCTTTGTGAGCTCTTGCTCCTCTAAGATAAGCTAAACCTTTTAGTGCCAAATATCATAGTTGTCACCATTCAGTTAGTCCTCGTTGTTCAGATCAGCTATAATGTTATTTGATGCAATCATATTTTCTAATACATATAGAGAGACATAAGTGACTTAAATGATGCTTATCAATTATCTCAATAAATTTGCACATTTTTTGAATCAATAAACACAAAACAATTTAATGTAAAATTCAAAGTCGAATAAATGAATTAAATCCATTCACTACCATTTGAATTCCACATCTCACCATCTCGTACTTGGACTCAATGTACAAATGTCCACATGATTTTCGCAATACATAATATCATCTTAATTATCTAAAATCATATATATATATATTAATGTGTACGTATGTCTTTAATTCTATAAAACATTCATATGAACAATGTGTGATTTTCTTGACACAACATAATGTTATGGTTTAGTGATTAAGGCCACTTAAAATTGCATTCAGATTCGAGGTTCGAAACTGACCTAGATAGAGTCAATTTTCAAATTTAATTTGTATTTTGTCTAGTGTGTGTCACCTAAGCATGGGTTCGGTTTGGACATGCACTGGATCGGGTCGGACTAGGTCGGGGCACACGAGCGGGTTCGGTTTAGATTGGACTCTCCCACGTGCTTGCTTAGGCATGTGTTGCAGACCTAAAAAAGGCCTTGTGTAAGGCACACAATAAAGCCAAGCGTGCCATGGCTAGGAATGCACGGGAGGAAGCATTAGGAGCCTGCAAAGGATGTAGCACTCGACTGAGCACCAAAGAGATGCACCAAGAAGAGGTCAAGCTGAAGGAAGCTGTGATCATCTTGGAGGACTCAAGATCTAGTGAGGCCAAGCACTTAGAGGCCTGAGAGAACATATTAGGCACACCAAGGCCCCTAGCTCTTAGACCGAGTACGCAAGCTCAAGAGGAGCCTAATGAGGAGCTACCATGCTGTCTAAGCAAGCTCAAGGAGCTTGAGGCAGCCAAGAAGATAAGGGTACATGCTAGATTCTAGAGAGCCCTAAGAAAGCTAAGAGAGTCAAGGCAACCAAAAGGACAAGACAAGAGTACAAGTAATGCAAACTGGAATGTTGGCAAGATATGTTTTAATGATGAGCAAAACTAGGTTTGATCTCTTATAGAGAGATGTTTCACTTCAATGTGCTTTGTTCTTGAGTTATGGACTGAATTGTGATGAGTAAAGCAAAACTAGGTTGTAATAGTGAGCCAAGGCTAAGTTTGATGATAAGAAAAATAGTTTGGATTAATGAGAGAATAGTTTGGAGGAAAAAAGATCAGTTAGGAATGATTTAAAACACACATATGACTTACAGCTCATAAGAAGTTAACTCATCCTCATACGTAAGTCAACTTGCTTATATTAGAATTGCCTTAGTAGAATATTAAGATAGTCGACTCATAAAAGAACACAAGTCGACTCATCGTAGGTAGACATAACAAAGTCAGGTATAGGATACAAGGAGATGTGATCAACGACACTTAATGCCATTGTTGAGCAAACTCCAAACAACAAACACTAACACAACATTTGAATGTCTTTGAGACATTCCTACAAATGTTCAATCGATTCCAAATCTAAGTCCAATGATTGTCCAAGAAATGTCTAGGTAACTTCCTTAGACATCGATAATTATTATGCCACAAATGCCACACCTTCAAAAACAATTATAACACCATAAGTTGACTTATGAAAGTGTATAAATTGCCTTGATATGGTCCAAGGTTGACTTGATAGGACCCCAAGTTGACCTGTCATCCTGAGCAGTTATTCCCTCACTATCGATTATGACAAACAAAGTTGTCTAGACTAATCTTAGTAAAATCTTAATATTTTTGGTATCTATGAGTCATTTGTGATAATTTGATAATTGCTCAAGATAGTTTTCCCAAATAATCACAATTACCTAAAGCTGCCTGTGTCTCTCACCAAATGGTACCTAATGTCGACACAACTCTTATGTCATCTTCTTGGTTCGAGCCAACTTTAATAAAACTCCAACCGAATTTCTCATTTGAATCATGCTTAGAAATGTTGCACGTTGATCAAAACCAAATATCAAAATTCTCTTAGTGGCATTAAGTTGCTCAAGAGCTTAGGAACATGGCACGAACCACACCATACCATGACACATTGATACTGGACATATGGCATGCTATAGTGGTGATTACCAATCCTCAACTCTTCAAGTACTGATTCTCGACACTATTCACATGAACCACGAGTCATACATAACTAAGCTACAATACATGCCATAAGACATGATATGCCATTACATGAGTTACAGTATAGGCCATAACATGCCATGGCATAGGTCATGACATGGGCCACACCATGCCACGACACAAGCCATGACACATACCATGGCATAGGTAAGGACATAGGACACAAGGCATAAGGCCAAGTAAACCTGCTCTATGTAGTAAGTCGACTTGCACTATAGGTTGAGTTGACTCATGATCTTACCTAAGTTGATTTGTATAGGAGTCACCTACTAGAAATATAGAAAATCTAAGAAAGCACATGTTTGGGAATAGATACCTGATAATGAGATGTATTAAGAATAGCTCATGTTATATTAAGGGTAGTTGACTTGCGCATTAGTTTAATCGACTCATGCACCGAGCAAAACTCTCGGTCAACCAAGATAGAACTGGGCCAACTGAAAAAAGGTCTCGGTCAATTGAGAGAGTACTAGGTCAATCGAGAAGAGGTCTCAGGTAACCAAGAGAGGACTAAGACATGAGCTTAGCATGAGCATTGCAATAGTTTAGTATTAGCATGACACGAGCATGACACCAGCATCACACGAGCATGGCATAAGCATTTGTATGCCATAAGCCATATACTACAAGCCATTGCATTAGGCCACAATACTCACATTAGATGGCTAAGTAGTCGACTCACCTCATTATGATTTAGAAAAGTTTTAAGTATGGAGGTGAAATGTTGATCTTTCAAAGGTTAAAGATCGATCCTCCCATGTATAAAACATGGGCAAGTCGATTTCTAAGAGGCAGTAGTCGACTTGCATATATGTTGCTCTGCACAAAACATTTCACGAGCCTAAGAAACCAAGCAACCAAGAGCATAATGCCACAGGACACAAGCCACATGCTCATAGCATTTTGCCACATATACTGAGCCATTCTGCATATACACAAAGCACATATATTAAAGCTGGTTCAAAGTGCTTAGTCGACTCATCAAAGTGAGAAAGTTGACGTTCAAAAGTCTCAAAAGATGAGTATCAATCGTTGGACTTACGAGTACCGATTGTCAACACCGTTGAAGTTCAAGATTTAACCTGAGCCATAGAAGTAGTCGACTTGCATAAATAGGGATAGTCGAATCACTCAAGCATTGAAAGGAAAAATAGCCAAGTACAATGACGAGTACCGATTATTGATATTTAGAGTACCGGTACTTAGAACTGTTCACTGAACTAAATCAAGAAGTAGTCGACTAGGAAGGCAATGGCAGTCGACTCACTTTTGAAGCAACACAGGTAAAATTTAGAATGTATTCGACTAGCACAGAAGGAGTAGTCGTCTATCACGTGAGTAATGGCTAGTTTTCAGAAAAACTTGTTTGAGCATTAAATAACCATCCAATAACATGCAACGGCTATACTCATACTCCAATGGCCAGTACTTTATTCAGGATATAAATACAACAACATCTAAGGACAAAAATTTTGGAATTTCATTGCAATATTAATTGAGCTCAAAATGTGTATTCGATCTTCTGTGTCTTAAATTCTTAAGTTGTATTTATCTTGAGCTATAAGATCAAATCAGGGCTTTAAGGCTCAAGCTTGTAACACTCCTTTCACTCTTAATTATTATAATAGACCAAGAAGAAAGGGTGTTCTTGGTTTGGGGATATGTGCTTGGAAAGGTTAAGGGTTTGCTAGCACCGTGAAAGCTAGTGGAAAGTGTTTTGTGAGCAACACTTGTAAATGTGTAACTAGGAACTGTAAAACCTAGTTGTCTATACTATTTGAGTTACAAATAGTGGATTGAAAAATTCATGTGAAGCCTAGGAACGAACATACACCGGAGAGGGTGGAACCACTATAAACCTTTATGTTGATTCTTCTCCTTCTTTCTGTTCTTCTCTCCATCTTTTAAGATTTGAACTCAAAAAGTACCAAACCACCTATTCACCCCTCTAAGTTGTTCTTACATGGAATTCTAAGTGCTGCAACTCATCTAAAATAGAGATTAGTGAATCATAAGAGCCACCTTAGATGTATGACTCATAAATAATGAGGCCGTAGACCTCCCTTCCCCTAGGCCTATAAATAGGGTAGTTCTCAAGTTTGAAAAATCATCCATTGAGTAGTAAACAACTTCTCTCTAAATAAGAGTGTTTTCTCTCTTTGGGAGCTTTAAGAAAATAATTTCTTTTCTTAAGTTATACCACTATTCAAGTGATCTCTATGGTACAGAGTGGTGAGACTCACGGTTCCCTTTCAAAACCCGTGTTCAACACCCCCCAAACTAATCTAACTTAGCTCCAAACCACCCTTCTTCTTGTGACATAGGTGTTGCGAAAAAGGTACACTCCACCCTTACAACCCCACCCTTCCGCCAACCTAAACCCCAACCAAGGTCAAGAGGTGCGCTCAGCCAACCCTAGACCTGAGCCTGCATCAGCATGTCTATCACACACTAGTCGGGTCGTGGTCTTCTTCACTTGCGCATGTCCATCACATGCCAGTAGGGTCGGGGTCACCTTCTTCGACCGGCTAGGTTGACCCGACATGCTTCTTGACTCGGTTGTAGAAAACTTATTTCTGCACCTTTTTTCATTGTGATTTCGATTGAGTTTAATAATTCACCTCACTACTATCATCTTAGACTATAGTTCGGAAGAATTAAGTCTCAAATCGCGGTAAAAGACTAACCCAAAGTCAAAAGCCTTCAATAAAAAATGGACTCTTTCGGCAATGGGAAATGCACTATAACGGTTGTATGATATGTTTTAGGACATGAAAAACTTATTTCTAACCTCAATTTATCAAAAATAAAAAAAATTCATTTTGATGTGAAAAAAAAATACTACACGGGTCACAATGAATTGTTTTTCAAAATAGGGGTCCAAAAACACATCCAAAATTAAAACTAAAATTATGAGCATTCACTACTCATCATGGACATTCACATGGTACAATCAATTTAAGGAAAAATCCATTCTCATGAAAATCCAAAAATTCCATCATGGCAATTTTTTTCCTAAGAAAAATAAAATTTAATTATACCCAAAAATTTTAAAAATAATTATAAATAAACTCTACTTATACTCTGATACCAATATTAAGTTTATAATACGAAATAAAAATGTGTACCTCAAATCATGATAGTTTTCTTCTAAAATTTTTCAGGTCAATTGAAATATTGATCACAAGTTTGAACCCACACTATATTTTTCACAACACTGCGTTCAAAATTTGAATATTTTTGTTACCCAAACTCTCAAAGTGTATTTCCAAATTAGAGAATTGAGACTATGTCCGTCTCTCAATTTGCCGGACCATAACCACCTTCGGTTTGCCCCGTGTTTAGGGTGTAGGAAATTTAGTAGCGCGTGAAGTTATCATTGCACTCTTTCAATATTTCCCTATACAAAGTGACAGAATAGTGAAATTTGGACCTGTACATAACTTGGAAAATTTTCAAGACACCAAAGCAATCAAACACCCATATGCATACACACACACCCAAAATGGAAAAAGACAATATAAACCAAAAGATACCCATACCCAAAATTATTTGACAAACATGAAATATTTACAAGGCATCCCAAAAATCACTAAAGAAATTAAAATTAAGGTTTAAGCCTTGCAACACACAAAACGACCTAGTCCTTTAGGAGAACGTGCATTCGCCTCCTCATCATCATCTCCACAAACCTCCACTTGCCATCCTTTGTTTTTTCCCTTCTTCATCTTTGTCTGATCTCTGGGCACTGTTATCACAAGCAAACCGTCGTGCATTTCGGCTTTTATTTCCTCAACTTTTGCATCCACCGGCAACCGAAACTGCCGGAAAAATTTTCTACCAGAAATTCTCTCTTTGCAATGCCATTTCTCTTCTTTGGCAGTCTCTCCTTCTTCCTCCTCTTCTTTTCTCTCTCCTGAAATGTGAAGTAGTCTGCCTTGATGAACTTGTAATTTAACATCGTCTTTTGTAAGACCCGGAAGATAAAATTCGAATATGTGAGAATGTGAAGTCTCTTTCCAATTCATGGGGATGTTGTTTTGATGTGACGATGATGATTCCCGCATGATGTCCTCGTTGTCGAGGAACACGAGGCGTCTGAATGGATCGAAGATGGTTTGGTGTCTTTCGAATGGAGATGGGAAAAGAGACATTTTTTCGGTCTTTTGACGCTTGTTACGTGGGTGGCTCAGCTGTTCTTGCTTTTTCTTGGTATGGATTGTCGGAGGCGGAGATGTGAATTTATAGACTGTTGGAAATGTTTTCCAACAACCTACAATCGTTTGCTTTGGACTTTGGAGAGAGAGAGAGAGAGAGAAAGAGAGAGACAGAGAGAGAGGTGGGCCCGCCAATGGCATTGCATCAGTGCGGGTTGAGACGAGTCATTTTTGTTTGGGGATATTTCTCGGACGATCTGGCACTCTATTCTACTTTAGAAGTTTGTAGAACATGTAATGATGCCATCAATTTTGTGGAATTTGATTGAACTAGAAAGTTATATTAACGCTTGCATATACAGTAAAATTACAATAATTCGTCTTCTAGAATCAATAATTTTTCTTTTTTTATTAAAAAAAAAAACCCAGTGATATATTGGAATTCTTTTCTACAACAAAAAATATCCGCATATCATAAAAAATAATACAAAGTTTTTAAAATATTTATAAATGTACTAAACTGGCAATAACCTATTTGCCTTCTATTTTTACCAAAATACACGTATACATATTGATGAGATGTGACTCAAAAGTTCAAACCAAGAGAGTTAACTCCTTAAAGGCCCACTAAAGGAGTCTGTCGATCAGTATCTAACGTCCACGACAACAATCAACTGAGGGGTCATAGCCATCCCGATCGATCTACCGAAGGGCCTTAGTCATCTGGGTCTACCGAACGAGAGGGCCTCAGTCACCCGGATAACCGATCGTGACTCATCAAGCAGAGACAGTCACCTCGATCAATTAAACAAATGCTAGTTTTCTAATCGGATAAGTTTTGAAGATCTTTTATCGGTCGAGCGATCGATTGGTACGCGGTACTCCAAGTGATTCTAAAGGAATGTCAGAATTTCCTCAACTTCAGTCTTCTATTTCATAACGGCAAATTTTGGATCTTTCGAATAAGGAAGACATCCCTCCTGAAGATGGAAGTTTTCTCGATAAATGAGGATCATGATCAATTTGGAATATTGACCCCCGAGATTCTCGGATCAGCTCTATAAGGAAGGTAGGGTAGAAGTCCCTCAGCGGCGCACGACTCTCACATGTATAAGAGATCTCAAAACCCTCGACATCAGGTATACTCTCTAAACCTAGCACAGGGGGCACACAGAACACAGGGAACGACCTTCCCTTAACTCTCAGTCTGTTTTCTTTCAAACGAAAACCACTATTTACTGACTTGAGCGTCGGAGTCTCCCCGCTGGAGCACCCTCCGGCGGTTTTTACAGGTATATCCACCTTCGACGGCTATTATTCGAGTCAAGAAGGAGTCGGCATCTGAGGAGCCATAACCCACCTCCATCAGATTGGTGTCGTCCGTGGGAAACAGACTGATTCTCCGAAATCTTATGGCGATGCTCGCGACGGTCATCTCCGACACAGCACCTGCCAAAAGAAGAAAACCAATCATAGGTTTTGACGATGATGACCTCCCAGTCGGACAATATCTTCTCCGAGATGACCCTATAGTCATCACCCTTAAGATAGACTCCTACACTGTGAAAAGGGTCCTTGTCGATCAAGGGGCTGATTGCGATTTCCTAACCTGAGACGCCTTCTGTAGGATGGGCTTCAATCCATCTCGACTGTTGCCATCCACCGGATCCCTCCAAGGACTTTCGGACGAGCTCACTTATCCCGAAGGCATCATTTACCTTCCTGTAACCCTAGGCAGACCCCCTAACCACGTAACCGCTCCCATCCTCTTTCATGTGGTAAATCTCTACTCCCCTTACAACGCCATATTCGGCAGACCCAGCCTGAACGATCTAGAGGTGTTATCGAGCACGAGACGTATGAAAGTGAAGTTCAGAACACTATTAAGGGTAGCAATCGTCAGAAGCGACTCTGACCCCTATATCATCTTCGCAGCACAAGGCGTCCAAGGAGTTTTTCCGGTTGACTCCCTGGAACCTAGAGAAGACACTGAGCTAAGAGCCAAGCCTAGATCAGGCGAGGAAACGACCGAGGTCCTTCTGACAAATGACCCCGGACATACGGTCAAGATAGGAGCCAACCTATCACCTCCCTTACGAGAGGCCTTAGTCGTCTGTCTGTAATGGCACTCGAAAGTCTTCGTGTGGACGCCAGAAGACATGTCTGGCATAGACCCATCGGTCATAGCCCATAAACTAACCGTCGATCCTGACTTTAGACCGATTAAGCAGAAGAAGAGGGTATTCGCCCTTGAACGCCAACGCGCCATCCAGGAAGAGGTTCAGAAGTTGTTGACAGCAGGATTTATCCGCGAAGTCAAGTATCCCGAATGGTTGGCTAACATAGTTTTGGTGAAAAAGGCTAACGACAAGTGGAGGATGTGCGTAGACTTTATCGACCTCAACAAAGCGTGCCCGAATGATAGTTATCCGCTCCCCAAAATTGACAAGCCTGTGGACAATTCCTCGAGACACCAACTTTTGAGTTTCATGGACAGCTATAACCAGATCAGAATGGCACCAGAAGACGAAGAGAAAACTAGCTTCATCACTGAGTTCGGTACATATTGCTACCGGGTTATGCCTTCCGGCTTGAAGAATGCCGGGGTAACTTTCCAACGGCTGGTCAATACGATTTTCAAAGACCAATTGGGCAGGAACGTCGAAACTTATGTCGACGACATGCTCGTAAAGAGTGTTACAGCAAAAACTCACGTTGCAGATCTTGAAGAGACCTTCCAAATCTTAGAACGGTACAATATGCGGCTAAACCTGGAAAAATGAATATTTGGAATCGCTTCCGGAATGTTCCTGGGCTTCATGATCACCGATCGAGGGATAGAGGCCAACCCCAAAAGATACAAGCAATATTAGATATGACTCTCCCTCAGACACTCAAGGAAGTGCAACGCTTGACTGATCGAATAGCGGCCTTAAGCTGATTCTGTCTAGAGTTGGCGAAAAGTATAAGCTCATATTTGATGCGTTGAAGAGGTCTCGGCAGTTTAAATGGACACTCGAATGTTAAGCAGCCTTCGAACAACTGAAAGAATATCTGATGCAACCACCGCTGCTCTCACGGCCCATTCTTGGGGAGGAACTTTACCTGTATTTGGCCGTTTCTGAACGAGCACTCTGTTCCGTAATGGTGAGACAGGAGTTCGCCGCCCAGAAGGCAGTCTATTACATCAGCAGGATACTAAAAGACTCTGAAATTAATTACCGGCCGATCAAGAAGATAACCTATGCTTTGGTTGTCTCAGCAAGGCATCTTCGACCATATTTTCAGGCCCATACCATTATGGCACTCACCGATCAGTCATTGAAATAAATCTTCCAGAAGAGGGATACGTCAGGACGACTCATCAAGTGGAGTATAGAGTTAGGCGAATTTGATATCCAATACCGACCACGACCCGCTATAAAGGGCCAAGTACTAACAGATTTTATCTATGAATGCACTCTACCCAAAGTGTCTGAAGAGCAACTTCCTAGCCATCAAGGAGAATGGACAGACCTCGAATGGACTATCCACATGGACGGATCGTCAAACTCTTCAGGAAGTGGCGCCGGACTCATATTGGTTGGACCAAACGATTTTAAGGTAGAATATGCCCTCCGTTTTAATTTTCAAGCCACCAACAACCAAGCTGAGTATGAAACTCTATTAACGGGCCTCTGGATCACCACCAGTATGAGAGCACGAAATATCAGGGTGTTTACGAATAACCAGTTGGTCGTGAAGCAAATCGAGGAGGTTTACGAGACTAGAGACCCGATCATGGCGAAATATTTAAGTAAGTTGCGCGAGACGATGAATTGGTTAGGCAAAGTAGACATTCAACAGATCCCTCATTCAGAGAATGCGTGAACAGATACCCTGTCGAAGCTGGCTAGTTCCGATTCAGTCACTTCCACCCGAACAGTGTATATTAAAAGCCTGTCGTATCCCAGCATCGACGAGTCTAAAGAGATCATCCCAGTCGATCAGTCGCCTAGTTAGAACGACCCTATATAAGACTATCTGTGGCATGGCCGCCTGCCAGAATCCCTAGGAGAAGCAATAAAGCTGAAATGAAAAGCTGCGCACTACGCCATAATTAACGGGGTTCTCTACTACAAGTCATTCACTCACCCGTATCTGCGGTGCCTGACTCCCGAAGAGGGAAATTACGTCCTTCGAGAAATTCATAAAGGAATTTGCGGCAATCATCTGGGTACCCGAAACCTAGTCTATAAGGCCCTTCGATAAGGATACTACTGGCCAACCATGAATGTTGATTCCGACAGCTACGTCAAAAGGGGCGACAGATGTTAGCACTTCTTATTGGTTCCTCGGTTACCCACTACCGAGCTTAACCCAATATCCAGTCCTTGGCCGTTCACTCAGTGGGGGATGGACATTCTCGGACCGTTCCCTCCAGCCATAGAATAGCGAAAATTCTTGATTATGGCGATCGACTACTTTACAAAATGGGTGGAAGTTGAGTCTTTAGCCCAAATCACGGCCGCTAAAGTCCAGTCTTTCGTATGGACTCATATTATCACACGGTTCGGTATACCACGCGTCTGTATCACGGATAACGGGAAACAATTCGACAATCAGCGTTTTCGGGAGTTTTGCGGGAAACTGGAGATCCAACATAGATTCTCATTGGTCGCTCATTCACAAACCAACGGTTTGGCCGAAGTAACCAACTGAACAATCCTGCAAGGACTAAAGATAACGCTGGATGACGCCAAAGGACAATGGGTTGAGGAACTTTATGGCATCCTCTGGTCGTATCGAACTACCCCTAGAAGGGCAACAGGAGAAACACCCTTCAGTCTGACTTACGGAAGTGAGGCGGTCATATCTGTGGAAATAGGCATTCACTTGCTCCACGTAGCTCATTATGATGCTGGGCAAAACGAACACACCATACAAGAAAAGTTGGACTTACTTCCAGAATTACGAGAATCTGCATCAACACGGATGGCGGCCTATCAGCAGCAAATGACCAAGTATCATAACCGAAGGGTTAGAAGCCGAGCATTTAAACCCAAAGAGTTGGTGCTACGAAAAGTGGAAGCTACCGGCCAACAGCAGCCCGGGGGCAAGCTCGCCCCTAATTGGAAAGGTCCGTATCGGGTACGTTCCGTAGTCCGACCAGGAATGTACCGACTCGACAACCTAGACGGATCGGCAATACCGAGGACTTAGAACTCGAAAAACTTGCGCATATACTATTAATGAGCTTCAGCGATAACCGATAGCCAGGAGGTCTTTCTTAAGCACGACTCAAGATCTTCAACCGGAGGGCCTTAGTTGCCCAACCTCTACGATCGTACGCGTCGTCAATAAGGGATGTAACTCCCCGAATGGGTGGACGCGTCCCAACAATCTAAATATTCCCTATTGCTCGGAGGGCCTCAGTCGCCCAGCCTCTACTGTGTCGTCAATAAGGGATATAACTCCCCGAATGGGTGGACGCGGCCTAACAATCTAAAGATTCCCTATTGCTCGGAGGGCCTCAGTCGCCCAGCTTCTACCAATCGTACGCGTCGTTAATAAGGGATGTAATTTCCCGAATAGGTGGAAGCTACCCAACAATCTAAAGATTCCCTATTACTCGGAGGGTCTCAATCACCTAGCCTCTACTGATCATATGCGTCGTCAATAGGGGATGTAACCCCCCGAATGGGTGGACGCTGCCACAATTTAAAATTTTCTCTATCACTCCAAGGGCCTCAGCCGCCTAGCACCTACCCATCCACTTTGGCAAAGATTGAAGAAAGGTATGCAACTGGACGAGGAATAAAAAAGAAAAGAGGCGGAACTCAAGCAAGTAAAGTATAACTTTTTCATTTATATCTGTACGAAATAATACATTTGGTTACAAGGAAACATACATAAGCCGCTAAGATGGGCTAGTTACACTACTAGAAATATACAGTGATGACTTCCACAAGTAGTTCTCAGCAATTGTTATGGACCAAGGAAATGATCCAGAAACTAAGGGAGAACATGATCCCTACGAACAATGCAAAAACGTAGCATTAGGGATAAGAGAAGACGAGCCCGGGTTTTGCTATCCCCAATGCAACCCAGGCTCGACTTACCCATCCAAAAATGATGTGAGAAACACCCCCATCGTATCCAGAGCGTGAGGACCGACCAGAGAAGATCATGCAAGACGGTACAAGATACACCCTCTCGGTGGCAAGGGATCAGATTATGTTGACCAAAGCGAATGGCCAACATAATAAGATCCCATTCCGGTAATCCTCTTTTTTAATGAAATCTTATTCCAGCAGAAGTCGCCTCAGCCAAGAAGCGTTGCACATTGTAGTACCTTGAAAACCAACTCTTAGAAAAAATCATTCTCCACCAAGTAACCAAGAAAGATGAATATTAATCCTCTAAAAAAAGAAGTGAACACACATCATGACTATTTATAACAGTAAAAAAGAGAGGCCTCCATTAATTCAAGGAAGACGAAACAGATCAGCACAAACACGAATCATAAATGTCAGAATGAATTGTCTCCAGTTCCCTATGAAAAAAGTCATGAATGATGAGACAGGCTCGCATTCCTAACGTACAAGAAGGGCAAATCAGAATGGACCAAGTATTCCCATGCATTCATGACGTACAAAACATGCTTCACAGACTTTAACTTAAGACTTTTCTTTTCTAAGAAAGCCATAGTTGGGGGTAAATGATGGGACGTGACCCAAAAGTCCAAACCAAGAGAGTTAACTCCTTAATGGCCCACTAAAGGGACATACCGATCAGTATCTAACGTCCACGACAACCGAGGGACCATAGCCACCCCGATCGATCTACCGAAGGGTCTTAGTCGCCCGAGTTTACCGAACAGATGATCTTAGTCGCCCCGATAACTGATCGTGACTCATCAAGTGGAGACAGTCACCTCGATCAATTAAACAAATGCTAGTTTTCCAACTGGATAAGTTTCGAAGGTCCCTTATCAGTCGGGCGACCGATTGGTATGCAATACTCCAAGCGATTCTAAAGGAATGTCAAAATTTCTCAATTTCAGCCTTCTATTTCATAATGACAAATCTTGGATCTTCCAGATAAGGAAGACATCCCTCCTGAAGATGGAAGTTTTCTTGATAAATGAGGATCATGATCAATTCAGAGTATTGACCCCCGAGATTCTCGGATCAGCTCTACAAGGAAGGTAGGGTAGAAGTCCCTCAGTGGCGCACGACTCTCATAGGTATAAGAGATCTCAAAACTCTCGACATCAGGTACGGTTTCTAAGCCTAATACAGGAAGCATACAGAACACAGGGAACGACCTTCCCTTAACTCTCAGTCTGTTTTCTTTCAAACGAAAATCGCTCTTTACTGATTTGAGCGTCGGAGCCTCCTCGCCGAAGCACCCTTTAGCGGTTTTTGCAGGTGTATCCACCTTCAACGGCTACTGTTCGAGTCAAGAAGGAGCCGGTATCTGAGGAGCCATAACCCACCTCCATCACATACCATAAAGTAGGGGTGATAATCGAGTTTTTTGAATTTGGTTTTTGCAAAACCCAAGCTCGACCCGATTAAATTTTGATGGGTCCAAACCCGAGTCTACCTCGAGAAAACTCAAAAAATCGAGACTCGAGTTTGACCCGAAAAATTAAAAGGGTCTCGGGCTCATTTTAGATCAAACTTGACCCGAAAAATAATTTTTTTTATTATTTTCTAATTATATAATTTCATTTTTCATATTTCTAACTCATTTTATTATATAATAAATATAAAACAAAATATATAAATTATCCAAAATAAAATACAAAACATATACCACCTTGTCATATAAAAAATTACATATTCTTATGAAAATTAACAATAATAATATTATAAAAAATTAAAAAATTACGTTAAAAGTAATATATTGAAATCATTAAAATCATCATCTAAATATCATAATATTTGATTTTTAATTTTAAAAAATAAAAAATAAACGGGCCGAGCTGATAGCTATATTTTTATACACTTTAATTATAAGTTATTTAGCATTTATTTATGTGTTTTATGATTGATTTGAACCATATTTTATGATTTTATATTGATTTATTTTTGTGGTCATTGATTTAGAAAAAATGGAGCAAACTTGCTATTTTTGGACTAGACAGACAGTATTTAGTATTTTAGCCATAACTTTTTGTTCCAACATCTGATTGAGGTGATTATTATGGTGTTAGAAATAAAACTTTGAGCTCTACAACTCTTGTGAAGACCTCAAAGGCTGGGTCAGACCAGAAGATATCCAAAAATTTAGTTGAAATTACATAGTGCTGAAAAACGGAAATTGAGAATCTAAATAGAAACAGGGTGTTATAATTTCGGATTTGCATTACTAATAACTTCAGAAATTTTCCAAATTGAAGAAAAGAGAATTTTCAAGTATTTAGAAAGTTAAGATCGTCATCAAGTAGTAAAAGAAAGTTCCTAAATTAAATTCAAATTCTAAACTTTTAAAATAGTCCAAATTACTAAATTTTTCCTAGGGTTTTTACTCATATATATATGTGGCACTAGGGTAGCTCCTTATCCACGAATTTCTCTTTTATTTTTCTTATTCTTCCACCACTTTACAATCCCTAGTAGTTTTCTCCATCCCAAATGACTTCGACCTCCATGTTCATGCAAACAAAAGTTGTAATGTTCTCTTTTACTTTCTTATTTTTCTTTTCAATGCCTAGTTAATTTTATTTTTCCTAGAACTTGATAGATTTTATTTTTTGATTAATACATGGCTTGATTTGATTCTTTCCCTTAAGTTTTATTGGTATGATTATTATTTTGATGAGATTTTATTAATGTTCTTAATGTTTTAACTATTTTTGGATCTGATGTTTTGATGATTTGAGATTGAGTGCATACATGACTAATATAATTGTACAAGATTAGTCCAAATAATAAAATTCATATGAAATTATGAACATTACTATTGGATTAATTTCATATTTGGGGATTAAGGGAGATCTTAATTTACAGATTTTCATAAAACTTAATGCGGTTTGATTTAATCGAAATTACATGACCATTGGGTTTCGGTTAGACGAATTAGGGATTCATTGCATGACCATTGGATGAATCTAATATAGAAAAATCTGTCATCATCAATAATAAATCATTAACCAATGAACTTAGAGATTGACGAGATTCGACCGTATAGAAAGATAAAAATAAATAAAATCGATGTCTTAGGGTTTTCATCACATTGGAGGTTCATATTTTAGATTTTATTTTTAGTAGTTTCTAAAATTTTCATAACTTGATTTGATTTATTCAATTTAGATTAGAGTTATTCATACTTGGTAATATAAAATATTCTCGTGGGATCGATATTTATTCTACACTATACACAACACTCGACTAGGGTATAGTTGTCCGAAATCGTGATATACCTAAATCGCGTAACAAGTTTTTGGTACTGTTGTCGGGGATATCTTTGTATATCAATTAGGATAACCTTATTTGAGATTGAACTTTATTATTTTTTATTTATATTAGGGTTTAGGTTGCACAGTTACTATTTTAGATTTTGGTTTTAGAATTTTAATGAAACTTTTGGGAAAATTTTGCGTTCTGGTTAAATAGTTTGATTTAGGGTGAAATGATCACTTGTTTCAAAGGATTTCGAGCCACTAAACAAAACTCATAGTATTACTATGAGAACCACCCTATCTCAGCCAAATTCTATCTTTTTCATAGGTTTTTCCATTTTTTTTATTTTTTAGTGATTTTTTTTTTATTTTTTAATTTATTTTTTAGATATTTTTTGTACATTCATTTGTTGTATTTTGGTAATTTCCATTCATACATAGGTAATTTAGATTTATTAGAGTGGTTTTTTGCAATTTATTTTGAAAATTTAATTTTGTGCTATTTTTGTATCCATACAGAGTTTATGCTAAAATTGACAAATTCTGACCTAGCTAAATTCGATCCTGAAATAGAGAAGACTCTCAAAACCATCCGTAGACAAGTTAAGGAAGAAAAGAAGTGTGAGGTTGTAATGGATCAAGAGAATAGAGTCATGAAGGAGTTTTCTATGTCTAAATTTCATGATATTCAAACTGGTATTGCTCGTCCTACTATTGAGACAAATAATTTTGAACTAAAACCTAGTCTTATTGGTATGGTATGGCTGATCAATTTGGTGGAGAAACCTTTGAAGACCCAAACAGTCATTTGAAGAATTTTTTGGAGATCAATGACACCATCAAACTGAATGAAGTAAACCCAGATGCCATAAGGTTACGCTTATTTCTTTTCTCTCTTAGGGGAAAGACAAAGGTATGGCTTAATTCATTCCTTCCTAATCATTTCACGAATTGGAAAAATCTGTCTCAAGCATTTTTAAGCAAATACTTTCCACCGGGTAAAACTATTAAGTTACGCAATGATATCACTAGTTTTAGGCAATTTGATGGTGAATCTTGATTTGATTAGGAAGTATTCAGATCATGGTATACTTGATTGGTTAGTCTTGCAAACATTTTATGGGGGTCTTTTATAATCTGTTAAGATTAACATTGATGCTGCGGTTGGGGGTGCATTCATAAGTAAGTCATATAATGAGCCATGTGTATTATTAGATGATATGGTTTTAAATCAATACAATTAGTCTAATAAATGTGAAAACCCTAGACAAAGAGCTGGTGTGCATGAGGTTAAAAGTTTTACCATGCTAAATGCGAAAATTAACTGTTTTATTAATTGCATGAAAACTAATAAACTTAATGCTGTGAGTAACCAAGTCTTATATTGTGATTCTTTCGGTGAATCTACTCACGTGATTTCTGAGTGTCCGCAGGTACAAAAAACAAACTATTTTTCTAACTTTGGCAAGTCTTAGAATTACCCTGACTCCAACACATACAATCTCGGGTGGAGAAACCATCCAATTCTTTCATTGAGTCAAGGGGCACCATGACCAAACAACCCATCAGGCTTTATCTCTGGAAATCCACAACCACAACAAAAGGAGAGCAAAGCATTATGGGAGATAGCAATTGAATTGGTTTTGGAAGAAAATTATTTTTGCTTGAGGACAAACAAACATTCAAATGTGGGGGTATTTGATAGCAATATTTTTATACACTTGAATTATATCTTTTTTAGCATTTATTTATATGTTTTATTACTGATTTGAACCATATTTTATGATTTTATATTGATTTATTTTCGTGGTCATTGATTTAGGAAAAATGGAGTAAACTTGCTATTTTCAGACTAGACAGATAATATTCAGTATTTTGATAATAACTTTTTGTCCCTATATCCAATTAAGGTGATTCTTATGGTGTTGGAAAGAAGACTTCGAGCCCTACAACTCTTGTGAAGACTTTAGAGGCTGGGTCAAACCAAAAGATATCCAAAAATTTAGTTGAATTTATTACAGCGCTGGAAAATGGAAACTTGGAATCAAAATGGAAACATAGTGCTATAATTTCGGATTTGTATTGCTAATAACTTCAGAAATTATCCAAATTAAAGAAAAGAGAATTTTCAAGTATTTGGAAAGTTAAAAATCATCAACAAGTAGCAAAAGAAAGTTCCCAAATCAAATTCAAAATCCAAACTTCCAAAATAGTCCAAGTTACTAAATTTTTCCTAGGGTTTTCACTATATATATATATGGCACTAGGGCAGCTCCTTATGTATGAATTTCTCTTTTATTTTTCTCATTCTTCCACCACTTTACAATCCCTAGTAGTCTCCTCCATCCCAAGTGACTTCGACCTCCATGTTTGTGCAAACAAGGGTTGTAATGTTCTCTATTACTTTCTTCTTTTTCTTTTCAATTTCTATTTAATTTTATTTTTCTTAGGACTTGATGGATTTTATTTTTTGATTGATACATGGTTTGATTTGATTCTTTTCCTTAAGTTTTATTGACATGATTATTATTTTGATGAGATTTTATTATTGTTCTTAATGCTTCAACCGTTTTTGGGCCTGACGTTTTGATAATTTAAGATTGAATACATGCATGTTCAATATAATTGCACATGTTTAGTCCAAATAATAAAATCCATATGAAATTATGAGCATGACCATTGAATTAATTTCATATGTGGGGATTAAGGGAAACCTTAATTTACAGATTTTCAGAAAACTTAATGCAGTTTGATTTAATCGAAATTGCATGACCATTGGGTTTTGGTTAGACGAATTAGCGATTCATTGCATGACCATTGGGTGAATTTAATCTAGAAAAATCTGTCATCATTAATAATAAATCATTAACCAATAAACTTAAGGATTGAAGAGATTCGACCATGTAGAAAGATAAAAATAAATAAAATCGATGTGCTAGGGTTTTTATCATATTAGAGGTTCATATTTTAGATTTTGTTTTTAGTAGTTTCTAAAATTTTCACAACTTGATTTGATTTGTTTAACTTAGATTAGGGTTCTTCATATTTGGTAGTACAAAATATTCTTGTGGGATCGACACTTGTTCTACCCTATACACAACACTCGATTAGGGTATACTTGCCCAAAATTGTGATGTACCTAAATCGCGTAACATGAGCCTACTGGTGTCCACGCTCGGCCCGTAATTAAAATGTGCCTAAAAAACGGTCGCAAGCTCGGCCCAAGCCCGAAATGAGCTAAACTCTGCCCTTTAAAACCTTTAAGAATGAGCAACTTCAAGACATCCAATGGTCATCACAGCTTCAAACAACCAAAGGAGATGAGGTACCAAAACTAACATTAAACCTTTACTTTTAAAGTTTTTGCACAGCCCACAACAAGCAAGGCACCGCAAGAAGTGAAGAAACTCATGTATACTAAGTTGGAAGCAAGAAGATCAAAGGGTCTATGTTTTTATTGTGATTAAAATTCATGCTGGGACACAAATACAAATAGTCGAGTCTTTTCATGATTAAAGCACTTGAGGAAGATAAAGAGACACCATTTCAAGAAGAAGCGAAGTATGAAGAAGAAGACAATACACAAAGTGAAAATGGACCAACCATTTCAATAAATGCCATGGCTGGAGTTCAAGGACCACGCACCATGAGCACCAAGGCAAGAGTCACTAATAGAGAGGTAACCCTTCTTATTGACAACAGATCCTCTCTCAACTTTGTCAACCAAAAGACTGCATGAATGCTGAAATTGCCCATGGAGGAAGTACCGCCATTTGAAGTAAAAGATGCAAGCAAAAGGCCACGAGCAAGAGGCATGAGCAAAAGGACACAAGCAAGAGGAGCAAGCCAAAGGCCACAAGCAACATGCCATGAGCAGCGTGCCAAAGGACATGAGTAGCGCACCAAAGGGCATGAGCTATGTGCCGAAGGACACAAATAGTGTGCCAAAGGACACGAGTAGAGGGACATGAGTAATAAGCCATGAGCAATGGGTCACAAGCATTAGGCAGCATGCAATACATAGGAGCAGTTGGGAAGGAGGTTCACACGAACAAATGTTTCTAACCAAGAGTCATGACGAGCAACCTTCACCAAAGGATGCCATCAAGCCATGATCATGCTTTAAAGACAAGAAGACACTAGCAGAACCAGTGGAGTAGTGCAAGAAAGGAGAAATGCTCAAAGAGACTCAAGTGCCAACACTAAGCCATAAGGCGCCAGAGCTAAGCAAAAAGGCACAAGCACCAGCATGTGATAAGGCACCAAGCGATAAGCCACCAGCGAGCAATCAAGGAGCACAAGTCAAAGCAACATTTGAAAGGCTTCATAAGGTAGAAGGCAACAAAAAGGTACAAGAAGAAATGCAGGAGCATGCGAATAGCTAAGGGGCATGAGAATCATGCAAGTAACCACGTGCAATACACCATTTTAGGAAATGTAATAAGGCATGAGGCCAAAAGACTTAAGTATGAGTAATTATAGGTGGTTATTTCTATAGTAGTTATTATGAATTAATGTAAGGGTAGGAAAGCATTTGTAAAAGCGTAGTTATAACCTCCCTAACCTGAAAAGACATTTGTTAAAGGCAAGGAGGCATTAGTATTCCTTGATGGGGCCTTTACTTTGGTGTTGCTTCTTCCTTGTTGCTCGTGTCCTTTTGATGATGGCATTCGATTGTTGCACTTGCATCTTCTGAGGGGCATCTTCCAAGTCTTCAGCTGTTGCTCCAAGGTTATAGGTGGGCCTTCTTGAGGGTGGCTTTCCATAGGATGCCCCAAAAGTTGTCTTTTAACATGTTAGGCATAAACGGTCATGATTGAGGATGCCTTACTTAAGGTCTCCACAAATGCTCCAAGTTAGGCTTAAGAGTGGTTGGTTGTCTTGTGAATGGACTCCTTTGCCTTGGGGCCAGTTCTCTTGAGGGTTGTGGTTAGCATGTGCTTTGTTAACATCTCGAACATGTTTTCTCATGTTGGTGGACTCATGTCTTTTCATGGTGGATTGTGGTTGCATCTTTAATTTGATCCACATGTCTTCTTGCATGAATTCCATTTCCATCTTTCGATAATCGGGGACTACTTTTCCAAGTGTTACGTGCCATTGTACTCCAAGAACTATATCCACTTCAATCCTTGTAAGTAAATAAAGATCGGTTGTGAATACATACTCTTGAATGTTGACGGTGATTCTTCGACAAATCTCTATGCATTATAATTTTTCATCGGTTACAAACATTATGACTTGCCCCATGGGTAGTCTTAATGCTCTTGCTGTCTTTTGGTTGATAAAGTTAAGTGACAAACTGTTGTCAATCAAAATGGTGGTTTCTTGATCGCCAATGTGTGCTTTGGTTCTCAAGGTCCTCGGATCTTCAACTTTGGTTAAGACATGAATGGATATGTGTAGTTCTTCATCACTTGGTGGCACTTCTTCCGGATCTTCTTCAAATGATTCCATTTTATCCTGCGTCTCTTCATCTTTACTTGGTTGATTCATAAAAAGTTGTAGTTGTTTGCACTTATAGCCATTTGTGATCTACTTGTCATGGTTAGAGCAAAGGCTTGTGGATTACCTTGCTTCTTTCTCACATGGATGAGTATTCTTACTCCTTGTGATGATGGTGTTTGTGCTTCCTTGAGGATGGTGGCTACTTGGCTATGTTGGTGTGTCTTCGGTGGCTTGTGTACTTGCGATTCGTACGACACTGCTGCAGTGCTTGAGCAACCTTTTCAAATTTGAGTAAGGTGCTGATTCATCATTTGCCTTACTCTTTTGGTGGCTTCAAGGCATGATTCACGGTCTTCGAATCGTTCCCTTTTGATAGGTACCTTTTCAACTAAGTTGGAATGGGAATTGTTAAAAATGGTTGTGTATTTTTCAGTTTAGGGTAAAAGGGTGTAAGAGTTTGGGTGAAGGATTGAAGGGATGCACAGGTAGGTGTGTGTTTGAGGGTTAAAAGGGTGACGTAGTGTGTGTTGAGGTTGGGGGATAAAAGGGTGTGTGCGCTCTTCAGGTGAAAGGATGGAAGGGTGGATACTTGGGTAAAGAATTGAATGGTCATATGTTTGGGTAAAGGAATGGAAGGCTGTGTTTTCGGGTGAGGTAATGAAGGGTTGAGTGCTTAGATAGTGGGATGAATGGGTGTAAATTTGGGTAGTGGAATGAAGGGGTGTGTTTTCTGTTTGAAGAATGATAGGGTGAGTGTTGGGGTAGGTAATGAGTGGGTGTGATTCTCAAGAGGTAAAGGCTGAAAGGGTGTAAAAGAGAGAGGTTGAAGAGTTTGTGGCACATGACTTTCGGTATGGTGGATTGGATCATATCTCATGGCTTGTGATTTGTGAGTTGTATGCTGTTGTCCATGGTCTTGTGGTGTGGATTGTGACTCTTGGACTGTCTTGCTTGTAAACCATGGCACCGTGGATAGCTAGGACATGGTTTGTTAGCTTGGTTCGGTGCTAGTAGTGTGCCTTGTTGATGTCAACGGGAATGCCTGGTCATGAGTGCTACCCATTGTCGGTTGGCTTATTGTAGCATGGATTGCTTTGTTATGGCTGCTATTGAATGGTTTGTCTTTTTCCGTAATGGTTGCTCGCTATGGCACTTCTTCATGGTGGAGGGATGGCTTGTTGTCGATGTGCTGGCATTCCTTGTCTTTATGTTGTCTGGATGGTTGTACTTCTTTCATCATGCTTTGGACAATACTTAGTATAGTAGCAAGGTTCAGCTCCATATTGTCACGCCCCGAACCGGGGTCGTGAGCAGCCGCCCGTTGTCCTGGGTACCAACTACATTTTTATAGAAAATCGGACAGAATCTCCCCATAAATCGGAGGTCTCCCATATACAAATAAACTTGTATAATAGACATCCACCCTATCAAATAAATAAATGGTCATCCCGGCCTCACAACAATCCACCACATTCAAATCCTGTCAACCAATCTATAGTAGACACCCAGAACAATGCAAGGCTAATATAAACACCAACAGTTCTAGCCACAGACCTCTACTATCATGCTCAACTAGAGCAATGAGCAGCCACCACACCGAGCGGACCTAAATTTATACAAATGTATAATAAATTCCTAAGTTAACATTTTAAATATTTACAAATGCCTCAATGCAAGTGAAATATGAGAGTTTCGCAAACAAAAGTCCAAAAATTATACAGTTATCCCATAATATATACACAGCTAACTATGGACCTCGATATCAAGACCTCCCAGGGTCAAAAATAAATTACGGAATTCATCTTTCAAATTTAAACTTAGATCTCACCGTCGTGAATCACCCAAATCCACCAAAATCTCTAAAATCTGAAGAGTCGTTCCAGTACAACAATAATCCTGTCTGAGGAGGGAAAGAAGAGGGGTGAGTATCAAGGAAGATACCCAGTGAGTGAGGGGATTAATCTTAAGTACAAATAGTATAGGTGAACATTGGAGTGTCAAATAATATCATTCGTAAACAATAATTCAAGTTTTGCAGTAAATCATGGTATGTTCAATAAAATGAACTCATTTATTCAATCACACGATATCATATATATATGCATCCATTTAAAATTAAGTAGGTCATAGAGCAAACCGAAAGGATCCTGGCAAAGGTCAACCATGACCAAGGATAGGTGCATCGGGGGTTTTATTATGCAAAGTGTTCAAAAGTCGCTCTCTACCCCGACGTTGGCACGTACAAGCAACTCCCAGTGCTAGACTGCCTATACTGACGGACCTCCCCTTTCGGTTCAACTGGGCCCATACGGAATATCGCAATCATGTACAAGCAACTCCTAGTGCTAGATCGCCTATGCTGACGAACCTCCCCAATACATAGTTCAACCGGGCCCATACATATCACAGTCATGACGTTTGGGGATACCTTTGGCCAAAGCATATCTGGACAACCCATGCCTCTACAAACGCCATTCGTAGCTACAGAATCATCAATGTCATCATCATAGTATCACAAGGGCACAACATCCCACAGGTAAGAATCATATCATCATATCATTTCATAACTAGTAGGCATCCAACCTACATAGTTCATCAAAACATTTCAAATCCATGTGCGAATACATTATATCAAATCATTTCAAATCAACATACCAATGCAATGGTAGAATAGAAAACATTTTATTTCTCAAATCATGGCACAATTTCATTTCATTTCAAACATGGATGCATAATCGTAGAAAACATAAGTACGATACTCCAATAATCACAAAACAGATTTGAATTTCAATTCCATATATCGAGACAATGCTTATCAAAAGCATGTTTTATTAAAAACACGATAAAATCAGGTTTCACTATTTTATGCAAGAGATTAGGGTCCCACTCACTTTCTAGGGAGGGTAATCACTCCCTATTTCCAAAATAAATCTAAATTGACTCCTCGAGTCTCCAACAAGATCAACCTCAAATCATCACGATTTTCATCAAATTTCCAATTATTTTCGGGTTTGTCATTTTTCTTAAATTGTACAAATCTTAATTCCTCAATTTTTGGATATACTCTAATGTTATCGATTGTATTTCATTTATAAATAATAATCAAATCAAAATCAAGTCTGATTCAATTCTAAAACCAATTAAAGTTGGAAATACGCTTAAAATAAATAAATTTCCTACAAGTTAGAAAAATCTTTGAAAAATCATACACTTTTCAATTCTCATCCGATTTTTTCAAACCATATATCATTTTAAAGGTATTGAAACCTATTTTCATATTACGAAAATTGTATTTCGATTTCCTATATTCAAGACAACTTAAAATGAAAGGGATTGTGCCAATCCCTAAACTTAGATCCAATTTCTGACTATTTTCATGCATACGTCAAATTAAACTCTAAAAGAAACTATTCTAATCAAGTCAGCCTGATTCTATCATCCGAAACAGCCCAATTCATATATTTTACCTAAACAATTACATATAATGTCCGATAATGCATTTAAATATAATCTAACATATATCTTAACATATACAATACATTCCTACTTTAATTTACCCTACATTCATCCAAATAAATCGAATGAATTAGTATTTTACCTCACCTAGGGTTTCTCGGTTCGCCAACCTAGCTTCCGAGTACACTCTGTTCAGTCCAAAACCTGTCGTGCTTCTAGACCGATGCAAAATTCAATAATTAGGTTAAATTATCAAGAGAAATCGAAACCCTAAAATCAATTTATCAAAATTCAACTGAACCTCACCTGTGTAGGGAATGGATTCAGATCGCAACCTAGGGTTCCTAAAGGTCTCCTACTCCTGTCTGTTTAGGGTTGCAGCAAAGGTGGAATCAGTGCCCACTGCGAGCACTGTGCGAGCAAGCCAAGGAGGAAGAGAGAGTAGAGAGAGGACTGTCAGATAGTGAGAGAGAGCAAGACAGAGGGAGACAGAAACAGTGAGACCGAGAGAAAACTGAGGGAGACTGGGAATGGTTTGAGGCAGCCGATTGAAGAGAGGGAGATCGAGAGAGAGAGAAGACAGAGAGATCGAAAGAGGGAGGTAGAGAGAACGAGAGTAGGGAGAGAGAGAAACATCGAGAGATACAGTAAGGGATTGAGAGAGAAACAGAGAAAGGGGAAATAGAAAGAGAAAGATAGAGAGGGAGAGTGATCGAAGGGAGAATGGACATGGTGGTGGCGCGGTGGCTGTTAGCGAATGGAGGCGGAGGAGAGATAGAGCGACCAAGGAGGGAATCGCGCGATAGAGAGAGGAACCGTGAGAAAAGGGGACCAAGAGAGAGAGGTAGAGAGGTAAAGAGGGTGATGGTGGTGGATGTGGTAGCGCACAGTGGCGGCCGTGACGGAATTACGCGGCGGAGGGAGAGGGAATCGCCGCGAGAGGAAGAGATTGAGAGAGATACAGAGTCGCGACAAATCGAGAGAGAAAGGGAGAGAGCAGAGAGAGAACCAAAGGGAGAGTGAGAGAGAGGGTGGTGGTTCACGGTGGCTGTGGGTGGCGGTGAAGGCAGACGGTCGTAGCGGCGGCAGGGCGGAGGGAGAGAAGGCGAAGGGTCACGGGAGAGGGGAAGAGGGAAAGTAAGGGAGAAGAATTAGGGCTTTTAGCCCTAATTCGATTTTTTCCCTTTTTTATTATTATTTATTTATATATATATTTATTTTTATAAAATAAATTTATAAATAATTTAAATGAGTGAATAATTAAATTAACAAATGCATTAATATATATATATATTTTTATACTCCCTTACACTATAAATCGAAAATACGGATACTTTAAATATACCAAAAATTTGAATTAAAAACTCCAAAATCGAAAATCAATAAAATTAAATATTTTTTCATATATATATATATATATATATATAAACTGAGAATTATTTTATTAAATTCAAGAACGGGAGTACAATATGGACACCGTAGTGTCGGTGTTACACATAAGGTCAAAGCATTTGTTTATGTGAATCATGGGATCTTCGAACTCCTTCTTTCTTAGTTGAATTCTCTTGTAGAGTGGAAGACTCTCTTGTTATGCCATGATGGTGTATAGATAAAAGGATGTATAGAATGAAAGGTTATGAAGGTGAAAGGGTATGACAAGTGACATGGTTTGGTGGGAAAAGGATGAGAGGTTGTCTTTCAAAAATAACTTTTCAATAGAAGTCTCTTTTATGAAAGCAATGAAGGTTGCTCACGAAAGGTTGTGTTTAGGAAGGTGGATGGAATGTTTTCCTAAAGGAAATGAAAGGACTTTTTGAAGGATCAGATGAAAATGAAAAGGAAAAGGAAACGTTGATTTGGAGAAGGTCCTTTTTGTTTAATAACTTTAATTCAAGATCAATCAACTTATTGATGGCTGAATCACTTGAAAGTGAAGTTAAACAATATAAGTTGGATGAATGAAATGATACGGACAGGTTTATGGGATGTAAGGTTGAAATGATTTTGGAAGGATGGATGTGTGTTTCTCAATGAGAGGGATCGAAGGGACTCCTCTCAATGAAAGCACCAGAAATATGGGGCAGTCCTCGGCCCTTATGTGTTGATGGTTAAGGGAAGATTGTGTAAAGGGTGGAGTACTGTTATGTGATTTTTGTGTATCACGATTTCGGGCATGTATATCTTAGTCAAATATTGTATATAGTGTGAAACAAATATTGTTCCCACAAGGATATTATATATTACCAAATATAAAATATCCTATCTAAGTTGGAATGAATAAATCAAGATAGTAAGGATATTAAAAACAATGAAAATATGAAACGCAGAAATATGATGAATAAAAATCCTAATTTTATAAAACCCTAGAACATCAATTTTATCTGTTTTCAATTTTTTCACACGGTCAAATACTTAAAGTTTATTGACTAAAGATTCATTCTTGATGATGATAGATTTTCCTAAATTAGATTCACCCAATGGTCATGCATTGAAACCCTAATTCGACTAATCAAAATCCAATGGTCATGCAATTTTGATTAGGCCGAATTGCATTAAGATCTATGAAATATCTGTAATCTAGGGTTTCCCATAAGATCCGTACACATAGAGTTAATCATCTATTGATCTCTGGATTTTATTATATTGGTTAGATTTCATACAATCTTCTCTCGATCTCATACATGTAATCGCAAATCATCAAATCGTATGGCCCTTTACGAGTGAAGCATTAAGTTCAATAATAAAATCTCATCAAATAATGAACATGCCAATAAAGATTTAAGAGAGAAAAAACAAATCAAACCATATTATTAATCAAAGAACAGAATTTATCGAGTCCTAGGAACAAAAAATCTAATTAAACATAATAAAGAAAAACAAGAAAGGTAAATAAAACATCCCTAGATGGAAGAATCCGACTAAGAAGGCAGATGTTAGGGTTTCTTCCCTCCCCCTAAGTGCAATTGATATTTTCTTCTTATAATCTAAGTTCTAAGAGTTCTAAATGACTAAAAATTCATGGATCTTCATAACAACTTGATATTTCACTTAGACTTAGGCTTTTAGAACTCATGGGCCTTGATTTCCAACACTGTAGTAACTTCGACTCAAATTTCAGATATCTTCTGGTCTGACCCAGCCTCTAAGGTCTACACAAGATTTGTAGAACTCGAAATCTTCTTTCCAACTCAACAAGAATTAGGTCAATTAGATACCGAAACAGAAAGTTATGCCCAAAATACTAACAGTTGTCTGTGCAGTCCAGTATCCTTAAACAAGTCCAATAATCCTTAAACAAAACCCAAGAAAATAATCAATGCAAAATCATGAAATAAAATCTAAAAATAGTTTTAAAAGTCATAAATAAAGTCTGAAATAAAATAAATTCAAATGTATAAAAATATTGTTATCAAATATATCCACACTTGAATATTTGCTTGTCCTCAAGTAAGAATAAATTTTCTTTCAAAACCAATTCAACCTCTTAAGTCCCTAACCATGCATATGAAAAGTTCAAACCAGAATTGCAATCAAAACAATCAATATTTTACAGTATCCAGCACTAGAGAAACTATTGCATCTTATATAGTCTCATTGAAATCTAGAAAAATGTAAAATTCAAACATCCTCACACAATCAGTTCGCTTAATAGAATGAAAAAAGATACTATTCAAGTATTCAAAGCACTAAATGTATATAAGGGTATGTGTATCATTCAAATCAATACAATAAAATGATATTACCATAAACTTGCTCGTATATCAAATCTCTACCACTTAAATATGAAATCCAAACACCAATCAAAAGGTCTTTTATTTGGTTGTAATAAAGTTAAGGCAAAGGGGATGATAAAGGGTAAAATGTGGAGTTAAAGCGATTCGCTAAATATACCTAAGATCAAGACATGGCATCATTTGTATCAAATCAAAGAAAATACAAACTCTAACAAATGTGATAAATCACATATTCAAAGCAAAGAACAATGTAAAGAAACTTCACTATAAGTGTGAACAATAACAAGATTGAAAAATACTTATTTTCTTTTCTTTTTTCTTTTTTTCTTTTCGATTTTTTTCTTTTTCTTCGATTTTTTTTTCTAAAAACAAATAAAACTCGAACAAAACAATGATATCTAAAAACATAATGTCATACTATCAACTATAAGTACATTAGTGAATTCGGATTTAAAATCCGGGACTAGAAAAAATAGATCATAGGATAAATTATGTGGGTAATATATGAAAGAAAAGATTTAAGTTCAAATTGGTTAACTAAAGGGTAAAAAATAATTGGGATGCTATTTTTCAGAAGTCAAAAGTGTGTAAACCTAAGTGCCTTAATCATTTTGGTGTATGAAAATCATGAATGTGGTCTCAAAATGTATACCAAAACAAGTTCTAGAATGACTAAATCATGTGTGATATACGCTCAGTAAGAAAAATGATAAAAACAAAAAATTGCTCTATAAGGTTCAAATTCTCACTAAGATAAATTTGGCATTAAATTTTACATGTCTATCTTTCAAATCAACCATAAAAAAATGAATAACCACTCATGTACCAAATAACTACTAATATCAATCATTTGTCATGCAACTCATTTCAAGACAAGTAATATACAAGGACTAGAAAACTTGAGAAAATCTAGTTGGTATGAAAAAAATTTTCAAAACTCAAAAAATTCAGCAAAAATCAAGATTCCTAAATAAAAATTTCCTAATTCAAAAAAAAAAAGTCATAAAAATCAGAATGAAATAAATAAAACACCTAAAAATCAAAATGCAATGCATCCCCCCATACTTAATCCAAACATTGTCCGTAATACAAATTAATCTAAAATCAAGAGAAGAGAATAGAAAGACTCCCCTAATTAAGTCGATGAACTCTCAATCTCCTCTGTAGCAACATCTCCTACTTTCATACAAAGGGTTGTCTATTGACCTATAAAAAATATCCTCAAAACTTAAACTTAAATTAAATCAACAAAAACAAAGATTAAAGAAAATTATAAAAATATTGGGTTGCCTCTCAATAAGCGTTTTTCTTTATTGTTTTTGGCCAGACATAAACTCTTTACTTCAACTTGGTTCACATTGTGTCTGAATTTGAACTAAATTTGCATCCAAAACAGCACATGCATTAATGTGTTCATCATCTAGAAACTCATGATTCGCATGCAATGAACTAACAATGCAATTTTTAAAAGGATCTTTAGAATAAAAGACATTTAAATCATACTCAACAATCCTATCAATGCAATTAGGTTCAAAATCAACTCTAAAAACCTCTTGAGTATAAAAATTTTTTATTGACTTAAGGACATCAAACTCATTTTTTTCATCATTTAATCTCAAAGTCAATTTCCTGCCAGAAACATCAGTCAATGCACGTGAAGTGTTTAAAAATGGTCGACCCAAAATTAAAAAAGTACTCTCATCATCATCCATGTTCAAAACAACAAAGTCAACAGGAAAAATGAATTTGTTGAATTTAATCAAAATATTCTTTATAATACATCTAGGATACTTGACACTTCTATCAGCAAATTGTAAAGAAATATTGACAGGTCGACAATCTTTTAATTCTAACTTTAAAAACATAAAGTATAGCATGAGATTGATGTCGGCACCCAAAGCACAAAGAACATCAGAAAAATCAGAAGAGCCAATAGTGCAAGGGTGGAAAAACTCCCTGAATCCTTAAGTTTCAGTGGCAGCTTCCTTTGTAAAATTGTTAAACACTCCTCTGTAAGCTTGACCATCGAAATCTCATCCTGTTTCCTCTTGTTTGTGATCATGTCCTTCAAAAACTTGCCATAGCTCGATATCGGTCTGATAGCATCCAAAAGAGGAATGTTAATATGCAGTCTCTTAAAAATTTCAAGAAATTTCTCAAATTGTTTTTCTATATTATCACTCAACAAACAACCAGGAAAAGGAACACGAGATCTATACTCTCTCAAAGGTAAGGAACTTCCCTGTTTTGTTTTAGAAACCTTGGCTTTCTCTTCAGTAGGCTACTTGTTCTCAGCCTCTTGTTCATTCTCTTCCTTTAACTGAATCAGTTTCTCCTGTAATTGCTTCCCACTCCTCAATGTAACTGCCTTCACTTGCTCTCTAGGATTCTTTTCTGTATCACTAGGCAGTCTACTTAGCACATGAGAATGAAAGGCGTTAGTCAATTGATTAATCTTATTCTCAAGTTTTTTAATCCTTTTATTTGTTATAGTTGCCAAACGTTCAATTGTTATCTCCCATGATACCTTGCTCTCCCTTGGCTGTTGACTTCTGAAAGCAAAATTTTGTGGATTACTTAGTTGTGGTGGTGCCCCTTGACTCCATAAAAAATTTAGATGGTTCCTCCACCCGAGATTGTATGTGTTGGAGTACGGGTTATTCTGAGGTCTGCTAAAATTAGACACATGGATTGCTTGCTGCACCTACAAACACTCAGAAGAAGCATGAGTAGAATCACCACACAAATCACAATTTAAAGTTTGGTTAGACATAGCATTAAGTTGATTACATTTAACAGCATTAATTAATGAGTTAATTTTTGCATTAAGCATTTCAAACCATCAACCTCATGCACACTAGCCCTCTGCCTAGGAGTCTCACATTCACTAAACCAGTCATATTGGTTAGAGGTCATATCATCAGGTAATACACTTGCATCATCATATGACTTGCTCATAAAATCACCTCCTGCCGTAGCATCAATAGTAATCTCGACGGAATTTAAAAGACTCCCATAAAATGTTTGCTAAATCAACTAGTGAAGAATATCATGATGTGGGCACCTCCTAATTGAATCCTTAAACCATTCCCAAGCATTATATAAAGACTCACCCTCAAACTGCCTAAAGTTAGTGATATCAGTATATAATTTGGCTGTCTTACCAAGTGGAAAATATTTAGCCAAAACTGTCTGAGAAAGAATTTCTCAACTTGTAAAATGATTAGCAAAAAAAGAGTTTAACAATATATTCACCTTTCCCCTAAGAAAGAAAGGGAATAACCTTAACTTGATGGCATCTGCGCTGACTCCATTTAGCTTGATGGTGTCACTGATTTTCAAAAAATTCTTCAAGTGGCTGTTTGAATCTTTGAATGCTTCACTACTAAAATGATCTGCTTGTACCATCCCTATGAGACTTGGCTTCGGCTCAAAATTTTTTGCCTCCACAGTGGGTCGCGCAATGCTAGTCTGAATGTCCTGGAGTCTGGGCATCGAGTATTCCCCCATTGCTCTATTCTCATGGGCCATTGTTTCTTCTTTCTTGGCTTCCTTAACTTGTCTACGAATGGTTTGAAATGTTTTTTTAATCTAAGGATCAAAATCAGCTAGATCAAGGCTCTTGGATCACAGCATGCACTATACGGACACTAAAAAGAGCCAATTTCAAATTTCAAAACCGATTGCAAGAACCACTCAAGAAAACCTATAATACCTAGATAAATGTAGAAATCACAAAAACATAATAAAATAATATAAAAAGCACCCAAGAAGATAATCGAAAAATTCTAAAAAATCACGAAAAAATAAAAAAATAGAAAATACTATAGAAATAACAGAATTTGATGAAAATAGGGCCGTGCCCATAGCTAAAGTTATGAGTTTTGTTCAGTAGATTGAAATCCTTTGAAATAAGTGGTTACCGGCTCTAATTCCTTAATCCACTTTCAGACAGCAAAAAAAAAACCTTAAAAAACCTAATTCTATATAGAAGAAATAAGAAATATATGAAAAATCCTAAAATCTGTATACCATATTTACCAAAAACAAGAAAGAGACAAGAAAAAAAAATAACATCCAATCTCAAACAAGATGATTTTTATTGATATGCATGAATATCCCCAACAATGACGCTAAAAACTTATGACGCGATTTTTGTGTATCACAATTTCGGGTAAGTATACCCTAGTTGAATGTTGTGTATAGTGCGAAGCAAGTGTCATTCCCATAAGGATATTATGTATTACCAAATATAAAATATCCTATTTAAATTGGACAGAACAAATCAAGATAGTAAGGATATTAAAAACAATGAAAATATCAAAGGCATATATATAATGAATGGAAACCCTAATTTTATAAAACTTTAGGATATCAATTTCATCAGTCTCTAATTTTTTACACGGTTGAATTCTTTCAAATCCCTTAAAATTTATTGACTAAAGATTTATTCTTGATAATGATAATTTTTTCTAAATTAGATTCACTCAATGGTCATACGATAAAATCCTAATTCGACTAATCAAAACTCAATGGTCATGCAATCTTGATTAGGCCAAACTACATTAAGATCTATAGAATATCTGTAATCTAGGGTTTCCCCTAAGATCCCCACACACAAAGTTAATCATTAGTCGAACCCTATATGAATTTTATTGTATTGATTGGATTTCATGCAATCTTCTCTCGATCTCAAGCATGTAATCGCAAATCATCAAGTCGTAGGGCCTTTTATGAATGAAGCATTAATTTCAATAATAAAATCTATCAAACAATGAACATGCCAATAAAGATTTAAGGGAAAGAAAAAAATCAAACCATATTATTAATCAAAGAACAGAATTCATCGAGTCTTAGGAATAAGAAATCTAACTAAACATAATAAAGAAAAACAAGAAAGGTAAATAAGACATCTCTAGATAGAAGAATCCGTCTAAGGAGGCGGCTACTAAGGTTTCTCCCCTCTTCCTAAGTGCAAAGGATGTCTCCTTCTTATAATTTAAGTCTTAAGAGTTCTAAATGACTAAAAATTCATGGGTCTTCATAACAATTTGATATTTTACTTGGACTTGGGCTTTTAGAACTTATGGGTCTAGATTTCCAGCACTATAGTAATTTCGACTCAAATTTTGGATATCTTATAGTCTAACCCAGCCTCTAAGGTCTTCATAAGATTTGTAGGACTCGAAGCCCTCTTTCCAACCCAATAAGAATCAAATCAATCGGACACCGGAGTAGAAAGATATACCCAAAATACTAACAACTGTCTATTTAGTCAAATATTCTTAAACAAGCCCAATAATCCTGAAACAAAACCCACGAAAATAATCAATGTAAAATTATGGAATAAAACCTAAAAATAGTTTTAAAAGCCATAAATAAATCCTAAAATAAAATAAAATAAAATAAATTTAAATGTATAAAAATATTGTTATCAAGTACACCTTGTTGCATAGCAATTAGGTCCTATGCATAAGGGTGGATCAGTGGAAAAGGGTAGAAGGGAGGAAAAGAAGAAAAGAAAGAAAGAAAAAGAAAGAAACTAAGGGATGGAAAACTGGGTATGATGGAAGGGAAGGATATGACTCGTGGCCTTTGAGAGAGAACTTATCCTTCACGGTAGGGATCACTCGGACAAACTTCAATGATCGGTAGTCTTACCACATTGCACCTAAGGGATCACTCGAGTTGCATCGAACAAAGGAAATGCTAAGGTGTCAATGACAAGCAGCTTAGCACTTAGTTTCCTATGCTCTAATTCTCACGTTTTCTCAAAGAGATTTAAAGGGACAAATAACTTGTTATTTTTGATAATTCGATGATGATTTACAATGGGAAATACCTTGCCTATTTATCGATGTAGGGGAGGAAAGTCAAGGGTCTTATTAGTTGTGCCCTTTTTCTTTAAAAGACTTTAATATCCTAATAACTACTAGGCGATTGCAACTGCCTTTGTTACATCTATTGTGTCCTTAGAAAAATACATTGAATTTATTCAGAAGAGCAATTATTGCTTGGTGGTGACTCTTCGCGTTTCGCTGGCCTGTGCAGTACTAATAGGGATAAAATAAGTGTAATATTTATGATTTGTTTTGCATTATTTTTGAGTAAATATTGCAATAATTTTAGGTATTTGATGTGTTAAATTTGATAGAGGACATTGATAAAGAAAAATGGAGAAATTATGCTAAATTCGTAACTTTGCATGCAAGAAGAAAATTTAGACAGAAATACTCATTCAGTAGCACATGGGCACGCTGATTTCGAAGGGACAATGCAAGAAATTTTCAAAGACTCACTACAGCAAATTGTTTTATCCAATTGCACATTTTAGGAAGAGTTGGACTAAATTGAAAGCATTGAAGGTTGAAGATCTTTTGTTTTATTCAAACATTGGAATTTAGAATTTTTGATATTTCTGTAATGTTTATTTTTAGTTAGTCTTTGGGGTGTAGAGGCAATTAGAAATTTCTATTCCTTTTTATTTTGTTAACTTAGGGCTACAAAAGGTTTTTACCATTAGCAAAAAGGTAAAAAGAATGAAAATCCTTTGATTTTGGGAAGTTGTTGACTTTAGGAAGCAAGGTAGTTGATAGGGAAGTCTAGGTCACGTAGAGAAGGGGTCATTCATTGTGAAAACAATTATTTTTTTCTTCTTCCTATCTCTTGTTTTTCAATGGCTGCTCATTGTTGGAGATGGCTGCACTTTGTTTCCATTACTTCAACATTTTTCTTCAGTAGTAAAATTCTATTTTGTGAGTTTTTTTTCAATTATGTTTTTATTTTAATTTATTTTCTAGTTGAAGGCTAGTTGAAATTTTGATTCATGAAATAGTGAGATCTAAATGTACTTATTCATTTAACAATTATAGATATTTATTTAATTTCAGTACTTTATGGATCATGATTTTCTAGGGTTTATAGAATAGATGACCAATATTTAATAGATCTAGAATAGTCTACAACCATTTAAAAATAGTAAGGTTGGTTTGTTTTTAATAAAGTTGTGAATGACATTCATGTCATAGAATTGAATAATCTAATTTAACTAAATCCGTCTTGTGTTTATTAATTAAAATTAAATCTCTATAAATCTTAAAACTGTCAAAATACTAAATCCAATGAGAGTCTATTGGGTTGTCTTTTGATTAGAGAAGTAATTAATGATGGTACATTGATTACCGAAAAAGCAATGAGAGATTGGTTGTTTCGTGGTACCTAACAGCTATAACCAATTTATTTATGCATTGTTTAATTATTTTTGAATCAATGATCAATCGAGTGAATCAAAGTGGAAACAAACCTTTCAACTAGTTCATTTCATCTTGACATTTATTTCTTTAATTTTGTCTCATTTTAATTTGCCGATTGTTATTTAGATTTTATTTCTTGTTTATTTTGATTTTATAGATTAGTAGTTAGTTCAAAACCCCCATATTTTTATTTCTTTAAAAGAGATAAATCTCATTCTTCCTTGTGGATACGACCATACTCACCCTAAACTCATCTTTTTAGAGGTAGGTATTTTTATTTTTATTGGTTTGATACCAACCAAATTTTGGAGCCTTTGCGAGGGAAAAAGGTATCAAAAGATTTATTTCTTTTAATTTTTGTCTCCTTGTTTCTGATTTATGTCTCAGTCTATTCATACAGGTGAACTAGTGTTGATCCAAAAATCGAGAAAATAGCCCGAAAATTGAAAAAGGAGACTCACAAAGCAAGAAAGGTAGCGAGCTCATCTCTTGAAAGAAACCTGGCCGACCAACTATTAGACTCGGACGTTGACGTTGATCAAAGAAACAGACATGACAACCCAAAGGACCTTGAGGGAGTTGGCAACACCCAAATTTAAACAACAACCTCTGTGCATTAATTTTTCTAATATTACAACTCCATTTGAATTGAGATCTGGATTGATTTATTTATTGTCTAAATTTCATAGTCTTGTAGGGTAAGATCCTCACAAACATCTTAAAGGATAAGGCTAAGTATTGGCTTTTTTATTTGCCCTCTGGTTCTATTACTATTTGGCCTGACTTGGAAAATGTATTTTTAGAAAAATCTTTTCCAACTTCCCGTGCAGCTACTATTAGATAGGAAATTTGTAAAATAAGGCAATACAATGGGGAGACGCTATACGAATATTGAGAGAGATTCAAACAACTATGTGCAAGTTGTCCCCAACATCAATTTCCTAAATAGTTGTTGATCCAATATTTCTATGAAGGTCTCTCCCTAATGGAGAGGAACATGATTGACACTGCGAGTGGAGGAGCATCGGTGAACAAGATACCCGATGAGTGAGAAATTTGATCTCGAACTTGATCGCCAAAGCCCAACAATTTGGAATAAGGTAAGAAATTCCAAAGAGAGTCAATGAGGTAAGTGATTTTTCCCTTGGTTAAGAATTGAGAGAACTAATCTCTCTTATGCGTAATTTTATTATAAGGAAAACACAATAGGTCAAAACTTGTGGAATTTGTTCCAATCTTGGTTACTCTGCAGATATGTGCCCTACCCTTCAAGAAGATTTCAATGAAAAAATCAATGCAGTAAGGGAATTCTTGGGGCAACCACAATGAAAGTATGATCCCTATTCAAACAACTACAACCAATGATGGAGGGATTACCCAAACTTCAATTATAGGAATTCACAACAAGGGTTCTAACAACAACCTCAACCACAATTTCAGCCTCAACAACCCTCTTCAAATCAAGGTACATCTCTAGAAAAAATTATTAAAAGTTTGGCTAATAGTATTCAATTGTTTCAATAGGAAAATCAAAGATTTCAACGAGAAATAAGGGCCAATGTCCAAAATTTGGAGAACCAGCTATCATAATTGGCAACAACCGCAAGTAAATTGGAGAAAAATCAAGGCAAACTACCTTCTCAAGTTGAGATCAATCCAAGAGAAAATGTTAGTGCTATGATCCTTAGAAGTGGAAGAGAGGTGTAAAGCACTACATCAATGGTTAAAGTAAAAAGGATGTCTAAAAGTGAAGAAATATCAATAATTTTGGATACTTCAACTAAGAAAGTAAGTAGTGAATTTAATTCAAAATCCAAAATAGTGATTCCACCACTTTTTTCTGATAGGTTGGCGTAATCAAAGAAAGAAGATGGGAAAAAGGAAATTTTAGAGATTTTACGAAAGTGAGAGATCAAAATCTCACTATTGGAAGCAATAAGATGAGTGTCAAGGTATGACAAGATTCTTAAGGAATTGTGCACTAAGAAGTTAAGGTTGAAAAATGATGATAGGGTTGTAGTTAGAGAGAATGTTTTAGTAATCACCCAAAAAAAGTTGTAACCAAAATGTAAAGATTTTAGTATGTTCATTGTACTTTGTATGATTGACACTAAATTTTTAGAAAAGACTATGCTTGATCTAGGAGCAATGATAAATGTTATGTCTTTGTTCATGTAACACTGATACTGCGGTGTCCGTACTGTTATACTCCTGTTCATGAAATATATAAAATATTCCTCAGTTTATATATATATATAGAAATTTTTATTTATATTGATTTTTGATTTTGAGATTTTTAAATTGAAATTTTTGGTATATTTAAAGTATCCGTATTTCTGATTTGTAATGTAAAGTGAGTATAAAAATATATATAGAGGAATATTTATTCATTTATTAATTTATTTATTTACTCATTTAATTATTTATAAATTTATTTTATAAAAAGAAATATAAATAATAATAAAAAAAAAAGATAGAGAAAGAGGAATTAGGGTTAGAAAACCCTAACCCCTTTCCCTGTCCCTTTTTCTCTCTCCATCTCTTCCTCTCCCGTGGCCATTCTCCCTCTGTACCGCCTCCCTTCGCCGCGACTCGCCACCACCCATAGCCACCGCACACCGCCACCGCCATCGCCACCGCTCATCTCCGATCCACTCTCCCTTTTTATCTTTCCCTCTCGATTCTCTCTCTTACTATCTCTCTCTATTTCACTCCGTCTCTCTCTCAATTCTCCCTCTCTCGGGTCTGCGATACCTTCTCTCGGGCTTCTCCGACCGCCGTAGCCGGCTGTCATCTCATGGAGGCCACCCTACCCTCTCTCTGTTTTTCTCTCTCTATCTCTCGCTGTTTCTCTGTTCTCTCTCGAACGCTCTCTCTCAGTTCTCTCTCTCTTTCTTCTTCGATTCCTCTCTCTGTTTCACTCTCCCTCTCGCGCTCGTCGCTCTCACCTATTGTTCTCACTCTGCTCTCTCCCACGCACGATAGCAAGCGTTGTCTCTCTCCTTCTCGCCCGCTCGCGTGTGATGCTCACTACCAAGAACTCCTCTGCAACCTCTATTGCAGTGTAATAGCAGACACTCGAAACCCTAGGCCAAGACTGTATTCCCTCTTTACTAGGTAAGGGTTGGTTTTTGATTATTAGCTCTAGGTTTCAAATTTCCTTGGTAATTAGGTTTAATTGCTCATATGTGCTTCAATTTGGAGACATTGTAGGATTTCGAACTGAGTTGCGCACGGACGATAGGGTTGTGAGCTGTGAAAACCCTAGGTGAGGGATTTTTGGTTCCTTCGATTAATTAACTGAATTTAGGGTAAATTCAGAGTAAGAATGTATCGCATATGTTAGGATGTATGTTTGATTCGATTAGAATACGTTTTCTGATATTTTATATGTAATTAGTGAGGTTAAGTATAGGATAATTCATGAATTAGGCTATCCGATATGAAAGAAGCATGTTAAAGGATAATAGGATCGAGTTGAGTTGATTTGAATGATTTTCTTTAGGATTAATTTGAAATATACATGAAAGTATTTGGGTTTAGGGTTGAAATGGATTGTTCTGTAAAATGAAGAGTACTATTACATTTAATATCCTTCTCAGGTTACTTTTGAGTTATTAATTGCCTGATGAAATGCATTTTTGAAGGATAGTTTCAAAATTTTGTGATTAGGTTTAAGAACTGTTATAATCCTTCTCATTTTAAGTTGTCATGCATATAGGCAATCTAAATACGATCTCCATATTATAAAAATAGACTTCCATACTTTGAAAATGACATATGGTTTGAAACGTTTGGATGAGAATTGAAAAGTTTATGATTTTCAAAGAATTTCTATTTTGTAGAAAATAAATTATTATATACTTGTTTTCGACTTTGAGTGGCCATTTAGGCTGAATTAGGCTCGACTTTAAACATGAAAGTGATAGAACTAGATCTTAGCACTTGAGACTTGAATCACTTGGATCCGATATGTGTAGGAGAAGTTATATCAATTTCTCTGTGGCTGTGCAAATACAAATTTTGAATTGTTTTAAAAAATTATTTTAAGTGAAAATTGATGTTCAATGCCTTAGGATAACATGTTCGAGTTCAAAGAAGGAATTTGATTTGGTTTGGTTTAGAATTGGGAGTGCACACCCTCCCTGAACAATGAGTGGGACTTTGACGTTGGCTATTAATTGAAAACCATGTTTTACAAATGCTTTTCAATGACATGATTCTACAAATGTATGATCATTAGAGTTTTGAATATTTTATGAAATATTTTGTGACCATTGGAGTGTCTTATCTCTTGATTTGACGGATATGCATCCATGATTTTGAAAATTTATATTGTGCCACCCTTTGACATATTGACATGTTTTAATATTTTCATTCTATTGGTACACGGTTTTATGTGATTTTGATTTGGATATGTGTATGGGCTGCGTGTCCGGCTGATAAGATGGTATTGTTATATGCTTCTTATAGCATTTGTAGCTATGAAGGACATTTGGTAGAGGCACCCCTTGTGCCCGGACACGCTCCGGCTGGAGGTATCCGCCAGATCGTCATGTGTGTGGACATACCTGGTTGACCCTCATCGGAGAGGATGCGAGTACGACTTTGTCTAGCACCAGGTGGGGTACCATATACGGCTGACTATTTATATGTATATATATGATATTTACGGGCTAGTTAGAGTAGCCTGTGGCCAACATTAGGGCAGAGAGCCATTTTTAATACTTGTATTGTGAAAAACCCCCAATGCGCCCGTCCTTGGTCAAGGTAGACCATTGCCGGAGTTGTTTGATTGGCTTGCTCTTTATGACTTGATATACATATTGGATGCATGTGTTATTTTCTAATGTGTGCCTTGAGATATGTTATTTTTTTTAAACAGCATGTTATTTTCGCACACTTGATATTGTATTACAAGTTTTGACACTCCAAGTTCACCCTTGATATTAATAGCACGATGTCAATCCCCTCACTTGCTGAGTATCCTCTCGTAGATACTCACCCCTCTCCTTTCCTCTCTTAGACAGGGATTCTCATGATAGAGTAACACATCGGATTCTCGAGGTCCTTGGTTGGATGTAGGTGAAGTTCGGAATTCATGATGGTGAGATCTAAATTTAAGTTGAAATATGATTTTCGTACTTTATGTCGACCCTGCGAGGTCTTGATTTCGCGGTCCGTAGTTGGTCGTGTACATTTTATGGGACTGCTGTATAAATTGTGGACATTTATTTGTGAAACTCTCATGTTGGTTCATTACGTTTGCATTGAGACACTTGTAAATATTTAAAATGACAACTTAGGAATTTGTTGTACATTTGTATAAAACTTAGATCCGCTCGGTGTGGCGGCTGCCCATGCTCTAATTGGGCATGACAGTAGAGGTCTGTGGCTAGGACTGTTAGTATTGATGATAGCCTTGCGTTGTCCTGGTTGTCCACTGTGAATGTGGTTGATTGTTGTGAGGCCGGGATGACTCATTTATTTATTTGACAAGATGGATGTCCATTTTACAGGTTGATTTGTACATGGGAGACCTCCGAAATATGGGGAGGTTCTGTCCGATTTTCTGTAAAAATGTAGCCGGCAACCAGGGCAACGAGCAGCTGTTCACGACCTCGGTTCGGGGCGTGACAGTCCATTTATAAGAATTTGAATTTAGGACCTTTGAAAGAGACAAACGTGATAATTCAATTAGCTGATAGGTCACATTCATATTCTGAGGGTGTGATTGAAGATGTTTTAGTGAAAGTGAGTGATCTTATTTTTTCTAGCAATTTTTATGTGATTGATATGGATGACGCATGTTTTCCTAATCCTTCTCTTATCTTGTTGGGTAAACCATTTATAAAAATAGTTAAGAAAATTAATGTAGATTTGGGTACTTTATTTTTTCAATTTGATGGTGAAGTTGTTACTTACAATATTTTTTACCCCATGAAGTATCCAAATAATTTTGAATCTGTTTTTCATGTTGGTATGGCTAACTCAATCATGCAAGATAATTTTGTGCATGATAAATTTGATTTTGTTCTGCAATAAAGTTTGATAGCTGAGGATACACAGTTGGACAAATTTCTCCATCACAAACCCCTGTGCCGAAAGCAATCCATGGTCAACCAAAAAGTCTCTCACTTCTGTTCGAGATTGAAGTTTATGCCAAAAAGATTGAAGTCGAGATGGACCAAATTGAGTTATGAGCCGGGTTGAGACGAGAAAACAATGTCAAGCTAATGATATTAAACAAAAGCGCTTATTGGAAAGCAACCCAATATTTTTTTTTTGTAATTTATTTTTTTTATTTACGTTATTTAGTTTAGGTTTTAGCAAAAAAAAAAAAATGACTGATGTGCTTTGCTGTTAAGGCGTGCCCATACCTAAACAAGCCTTCATTTCTGACCAGTTTTGTTAATGTTTTTAAGTGTCCAGAAATGTACTTGAGTTAGGGTGTGCCCACGCCCTAACTCAACTCCAAGGCTACCTACGCGATACTTTGGTGTTAAAACACACAGTAAAGAACCCTTCTTAGGGCATGCCCATGCCCTAAGAAGACTTTATTTTTGCCCACCAAATTTTACCAACTCAAAACACATAAGAGAGAGAGAGAGAAGAGAGGGAAACGATGCGTTTTTATTGAGGTAATCTAATTGAGCTTTTGTTGTTTTGCCTGGGTTTTCCTTCTCCTTTGCGCACCTTCAAGCTGAAAACCACCATTGAAGAACATCTCTATCAACTTGCCTCGATCTATCAAAACTAGTCATGGGAAGGAAGCATTTTCCTCATCGCCAATGCAGTCTTCTCGATTGCTTGAACCCAGTTCGACCATCATCCACACCATCGCCCTCCTTTCTCACCTCCACCCTAGGGAAGTCTTATTCTTACTTATCTTTTTATTTTTGCTTTTATTTAAGATAAATGTTATTTATTTTTATTTTTTATTTTTTCTCTTTCACTTAAGCATACATTGGGTACAATGTATGATTTAGATGTGGTGGGTGTGTAGTAGTTTTCTACGTATTTTTAGTTCTTGCTTAATGTTGAGATTATTTAGATTTTGCTTGATTTAGGGTTACTTTCATTCTTCATATATACCTAAAGAAAGAAAAAAAAAATCTTTCAACCTCTCTTAGTTAATGTGTGATATTTGGTTGGCTAAAAATGTATGAAAATCAGCATGTATCAACGGTTTTATGCTTGAAACAGCTATTCATGTCTTAGATAGATTTCTTTAAAGGATAACATGTAAGATTTGACATAAACCCTACTTAAATGTGAGGTTTTGAGCCTAAAAGTGAACAATTTCATTCTTTGTACTCGAAACTATTTTTTCTTATTGAATAATTATCACATTTGGATTGGTCATTCTACAAGTTGTTCTGTTATACATTTCAAGATCACATCTTAGGGTTTCATGTATTGAAATAATAAAGCCACCTAGGTTTTACCCCTTTTGGCTTGTTTAAAAAATCATTGCCTTGATTTTTAATCCCCCTTAGTGAACCAAGTTGAGCTTGAGACCTTCTCTTCCTTCATAACCCTTCGATACAACACCAAAATCCTTATTTTTGTCTTACGTTTCAACCCTTGTTCCAAAGGTGTATGTAGTTAATTGCATGGTTTTGGTTATTTGCTTGTCTTAAAGGAAAGATGATGATTGGAATTTTAATGTCGATGTTTTTATGATATGATTTGAAAAATGAATTATGTGATTATACAAGAAAGTAAGACACTTGATTATCCATTTGGTTATTCCTTGTTGGAGGATTGTTTGGAAAAAAAGGCAAAAAAATGAAAAAATGAAAAAAAAAATGCACAAACTAGGAAAAAGAAGAAGAAGAAGAAGAAGAAGTGTTGTATTTATTCATGAATATGTTGAAATTCATCTATTTACATTTCGTTCAAGGAGTAGGGAGAAAAGTGTTGAAAAGTGACATATAGATAGCAAAAGTATCCATCTTTTTGTGTTATTTGTGTGGGGCGAAGGTGTTCATTGCAGAGAAATTGTACAGTTAGTTGCATATTATCTTTGGTATATATTAACCCTTGATATTCCCTTTATTTGACTCCTAACCCCAACCACGTTACAACTAAAAGAAAGATCTTTTGATTGATGCATGAAATTTAAATTTTTAAGTGGTAGAGATTTGATATATTTGCAAGCATATGGTAATGTCAATTCTAATGCGTTTATTTAAGTGTTATTCATATATTCCTCACCCCTTTTCAAGTACATTTGAGTAAATCCTTGGTGAGGATTGTTGAATCTCGCTGTTTTGATTTCATAAGGAGCTGTTGGGATGTGTGGTTGTTGTTTTGGTACAAAATGTTGTGTTTTTGGTTGGACTCTTATAGTGCTTATTAACTTTGGAGGTTAGAAGAAGAAAAAAAGATAAGATAGTTTTTGTTTTGCTTATGTAGGAATGAAGTTTTTGTTTTGCTTATGTAGGGATGCTTGAGAACAAGTATCGTTTAGGTGTGGGGAATTTGATAGGAATAAAATAAGTGCTATATTTATTATTTGTTTTACATTATTTTTGAGTAAATATTACACTAATTTAGACATTTGATGTGTTAGATTTGATGGAAGACATTCATGAAAAAAATGAAGAAATTGAGCTAAATTGGTGACTTTGCATGCAAAAAGAAAATCTGGACAAAAATATTCATTCAATAGCACATGGGCACACTGATTTTGAAGAGACAATGAAAGGAATTTTCGAAGACTTACTATAGCAAATTGTTTTATCCAATTGCACATTTAAGGAAGAGTTGGACTAAATTGGAAGCATTGAAGGCTAAAGATCTTTTGTTTTAATCAAACATTGGAATTTAGAATTTTTTAATGTTTTTGTAATATTTATTTTTAGTTAGTTTTTAGGGTGTAGAGACAATTAGAAATTTCAATTCCATTTTATTTTGTCAACTTAGGGTTATAAAAGGTTTTTACCTTTAGTAAAAAGGTAAAAATGATGAAAATCCCTTGATTTTAGGAAGTTGTTGACTTTAGGAAGCAAGGTAGTTGATAGGGAAGTCTAGGTCACGTAGAGAAGGGTCATTCATTGTGAAAACAATTATTTTTTTCTTTTTCCTAGCACTTGTTTTTCTGTGGCTGCTTATTGTTGGAGACGGCTACACTTTGTTTCCATTGCTTCAACATTTTTCTTCAGCAATAAAATTATATTTTGTGAGTTCTTTTTAATTATGTTTTCATTTTAATTTATTTTCTAGTTGAAGGTTAGTCAAAACTTTAATTCATGACATTGTGAAATCTTAATGTGCTTATTCATTTAACAATCATAGGTATTTGTTTAATTACTACACTTCATGGATCATGATTTTCTAGGATTTATTGAATAGGTGGCCAATATTTAATAGATCTAGAATAGTCTACAATGATTTAAAAATATCAAGTTTTGTTTGTTTTTAATAAAATGATAAATGACATTCATGTCATGGAATTGAATAATCAAATTCAAATGATCCCGTCGTATGTTTGTTAATTAGAATCGGATCTCTCTAGATCTTAAAGTTGTAGAAACAATAAATCAACGAGAGTCTGTTGAGTTGTCTTTCGATTAAGAAATTAATTAATAGTGGTACCTTGATTACTAAAAAAGTAAGGAGAAATTAGTCGTTTCATGGTTTCTAATGGCTATAACCAATTTATTTATGTGTTATTAAATTATCTTTGAATTGAAGATCAATTGAGTGAATCAAAGTAGAAATAAACCTTTTAACTAGGTCATTTCATATTGAAATTTATTCCTTTAATTTTGCCTCATTTTAATTTGCCGATTGTTATTTCGATTTTATTTCTTGTTTATTTCAATTTGGTAGATTGATAGTCAGTTTAAAACCACCCATATTTTTATTTTATTTTTATTTCTTTAAAAGAGATAAATACCCTTCTTTAAAAGAGATAAATGAAAGATTGATTGCCTTGGTTGATAGGGATAAAATAAGTGTAATATTTATGATTGGTTTTTCATTATTTTTGAGTAAATATTGCACTAATTTTGAGCATTTGATGTGCTAGAATCAATGGAGAACATTCATGAAGAAAGATGAAGAAATTGAGCTAAATTGGTGACTTTGCATATAAGAAAAAAATTTGGACAGAAATACTCATTCAATAGCATGTGGGCATGTTAATTTTGAGGAGATAATTCAAGGAATTTTTGAAAACTCACTGCAGCAAGTTTCTCTTTTCATTTATACACTTAAGGAAGAGTTGGACTAAAATTGGAATCATTGAAGGCTGAATATCTGTTATTTTATTTAGTTGGAATTTTGGAATTCTTTATATTTTTATATTTAGTTAGTCTTTGAGTTGTAGAGACATTTAGAAATTTCCATTCTTTTTTATTTTGTCAACATGGGGCTACAAAAGGTTTTTACCTTTAGTAAAAATGTAAAAAGGGATGAAAATCCCTTGATTTTAGGAAGTTGTTGACTTTAGGAAGCAAGGTAGTTGATAGGGAAGTCTAGGTCATGTAGAGAAGGGTCATTCATATGTAAACAATTATTTTTTTCTTCTTCCTAGCACTTGTTTTTCGGCGGCTGCACTTTGTTTCCATTATTTCAACAGTAAAATTCTATTCTGTGAGTTCTGCTCAATTATATTTTTATTTTAATTTATTTTTTAGTTGAAGGTTAGTTAAAATTTTGATTCATGACATTGTGAGATCTAAATATGCTTATTGATTTAACTATCATATGTATTTATTTAATTCATGCATTTCATGGATCATGATTTTTTAGGATTTATTGAATAGATGATTAATATTTAATAGAGTTAGAATAGTCTATACCATTTAAAAATAACAAGATTTGTTTGTTTTTAATAAATTGGTGAATGACATTCATGTCATGGAATTGAATAATTTAATTTAAATGAACTCATTGTATGTTTGTTAATTAGAATTGGATATCTCTAGATCTTAAAGTTATCGAAATACTAAATCCAGTGAGGGTCTCTTGGGTTATCTTTCGATTAGGGAAATAATTAATGGTGGTATCTTGATTATCAAAAAAGTAAAGAAAGATTGGTTGTTTCATGTACCTAACGACTATAACTAATTTATTTATGTGTTGTTGAATTATCTTTGCCTGTAGATAATTTTGCCTCATTTCATCTTGACATTTATTTCTTTAATTTTGCCTCATTTTAATTTGTCGATTATTATTTCGATTTTGTTTCTTGTTATTTCGATTTGGTAGATTAGTAGTTAGTTCAAAACCCCAAAATTTTTATTTTTATTTTTATTTCTTTAAAAGAGATGAATCTCATTCTTTCTGGTAGATATGACCCTACTCATTATAGGCTCGTCGTTTGTGAAGTAGGTATTTTTATTTTTGTTGGACACCCACCAAGTTTTGGTGCTGTTGTTGGGGATCAAAGATGTCAAGAGATTTATTTTTTTTAATTTTTGTCTCCTTGTTTCTAGTTTATGCTTCATTTTACTCGTACAGGTGATATAGTTTTTGATTCAGAAATCGAGAAAACAGCTTGAAAATTGAAAATAAAGACTCAAGAAGTGAAAAAGGCAGTGAGTTCATCACTTGGAAGCAAACTAGCTGACCAACTGTTGACTCGGACGTTGACGTTGAAGAGAAGGGCGTCAAAGAAACAAATATGGCAGCCCGAAGGACCTTGAGAGAGTTGGCAACCCCCGAATTTAATCAACAACCTTTGTGCATTAATTTTTCCAATATTACAACTCCATTCGAATTGAGATCTGGACTGATTCATTTATTGCCTGAATTTCATGGTCTTGCAGGGGAAGATCCTCAGAAACATCTTAAGGAGTTCCACATCATTTACTCTACTATGAGACCACAAGGGATAACTGAAGAACATCTTAAGCTTGTGGTTTTTCCTTTTTCTTTGGTAGATAAAGCTAAGGATTGGCTCTTTTATTTGCTCTCTGATTCTATTACTACTTGGCCTGATTTGGAAATGGTGTTTTTAGAAAAAAATTTTCCAGCTTCCCATGCAGCCACCATTAGAAAAGAAATTTGTGAAATAAGGCAATACAATGGGGAGATCTTATATGAATATTGGGAAAGATTTAAACAAATATGTGCAAGGTTTTCCTATCATCAAATCTCTAAACAGTTGTTGATTCAATATTTTTATGAAGTTCTGTCCTAAATAAAGAGGAACATGATTGATGCTGCAAGTGGAGGAGCATTAGTAAACAAGAGACTTGAAGAAGCGAGAAATTTTATCTCAAACATGGCAGCCAATGCCCAATAGTTTGGAATAAGGCAAGAAATTCTAAAGAGAGTCAACGAGGTAAGTGATTTTTCCCTTGATCAAGAATAGAGAGAACTAACCTCTCTTATACGTAATTTTATTGTAGGGAAAACACAATAGGTCAAGATTTGTGGAATTTGTTTCAATTTTGGTCACCATACGGATATGTGCCCTACCCTTCAAGAAGATTCCAATGAACAAATCAATACAGTAGGGGGATTCCTAGGATAACCACAATGAAAGTATGATCCAAGGATGGAGGGATCACTCAAACTTCAGTTATGAGAATTCGCAACAAGGGTTCTGACAACAACCTCGATCACAATTTCAACCTCAACAACCCTCTTCAAATCAAGGTATATCTCTGGAAAAAATTATTAAAAGTTTGGTTAATAGTACTCAATTATTTCAATAGGAAAATCAACGATCTTAATGAGAAACAAGGGCCAACATCCAAAATTTGGAGAACTAAATATCACAATTGGCAACAACCGTGAGTAAATTGAAGAAAAATCAAGGCAAACTACCTTCTCAAGTTGAGATCAATCTAAAGGAGATTGTTAGTGCTATAATCCTTAGAAGTTGAAAGGAAGTGTGAGAAACTACATCACAAGTTGAAGCAAAAAGGGCAAATAAAAGTGAAGAAAAGTTAACAATTTTTAATGCTTCAACTAAGAAGGTAAGTAGTGAATTTAATTCAAAACCCAAGATAGTGATTCTACCTCATTTTCCTGACAGGTTGGCACAATCAAGGAAAGAGGAGGAAGAAAAAGAGATCTTAGAAACTCTCCAAAAGATAGAGATCAATATCTCACTCTTGGAAGCAATAAGACGAGTTCTAAAGTATGCTAAAATTCTTAAGGAATTATACACTAAGAAGTTAAGGTTGAAAAATAATGATAGGGTTGTACTTAGTGAGAATATTTTAGCAATTATCTAGAGAAAGTTGCTACCGAAATGTAAAGATTCTGGTATATTCACTGTACCTTGTATGATTGACACTAAATTTTTTGAAAATACTATGCTTGATTTAAGAACAACGATAAATGTTATACCCTTGTCCATTTATAATGATTTGAATCTAGGGCTTTTGAAAGAGACAAACGCGATAATTCAATTAGTTGATAGATCATATTCATATCCTGAAGGTGTGATTGAAGATGTTTTAGAGAAAGTAGGTGATCTTATTTTTCTTGCCGAATTTTATGTGATTGATATGGATGATGCATGTTCTCCTAACCCTTCTCTTATCTTGTTGGGTAAAGCATTCATAAAAATAGCTAAGATAAAAATTGATATAGATTTGGGTACTTTGTCTTTTAAATTTAATGGTGAAATTGTTACTTTCAATATTTTTGACCCCATAAAGTATCCAAATAATTCTGAGTCTGTTTTTCGTGTTGGTATGACTGACTCCATCATGTAAGATAATTTTGAAAATAATTTTATGCATGATAAATTGAATTTTGTGCTGCAAGAGAGTTTGACAAGAGAGGATACACAGTTGGACAAATTTCTTTATCACAAACCCTTGTGCCAAAAACAATCCATGATTAACCAAAAAGTCCCTCACTTCTATTCGAGATTGAAGTTTATGTCCAAAAAGTTGAAGTCGAGATGGATTGGACCAAGTTATGAGCTGGGTTGAGACGAGGGGACGATTTCGAGATAATAACATTAAACAAAAGCGCTTATTGGGAGACAACCCAATATTTTCTTTTATAATTTATTTTCTTTATTTATGTTATTTGGTTTAGGTTTAAGTAAAAAAAAAATTGACAGCAATGCTCTGCTATTAAGGCGTGCTCATGTCTTAACAAGTCTTCATTTTTGCCTAGTTTTATAAATTTTTTTAAGTCACTAGAAATGCACATGAGTTAGAGTGTGCCTACGCCCTAACTCAAGTCCATGGCTACCTGTCGTGGGACTTTGACGTGAAAGTACACAGTAAGGAACTTTGCTTAGGGTGTGCCCATACCCTAAGAATGGTTCATTTCTGCCAACAAGCGCACCCATACACATAAATTTAAAGAGAGAGAGAGAGACAGAGAGACAGGGAGACAGAGAGAGAAAAGATAGGGAAGTGTTGTGTTTTTATTGAGAGATTCTAATTGAGCTTTTGTTGTTTTGCCTAGGGTTTCCTTCTCCTTCGCCCACTTTCAAACCGAAAACCATCATTGAAGAACATCTCCATCAACTTGCCTTTGTCTATCAAAACTAGCCATAGGAAGGAAGCATTCTCATCATTGCCGATATGGTCTTCTCAATCGCTTAAACCTAGTTCGACCATCATCCACACCATCGCCTTTCTTTTCCACCTCTACTCTAGGGAAGTCTTGTACTTACTTTATTTATTTATTTATTTATTGCTTTTATTTAAGATGAATGTTATATATTTTTCTTTTTTTTCTCTTTCACTTATGCATTCACTGGGGATAGTGTATGATTTAGGTGTAGGGGGATGTTTAGTAGTTTTCTAGGTGCTTTTAGTTCTTGCTTGATATTAAAATTGTTTCAATTTTGCTTATTTGTTTGATTTATGGTTTACTCTCATTCTAAAAAAAAAAAAAAATTCTTTCAAGCTCTTTTAGTTAATTTGTGCTATTTAGTTGGCTGAAAATGTATAAAGAACAACATGTATCAATGTATTTTGTGCTTGAAATAGCTTCCCATGTCTTAGATAGTTTTCTTTGAGAGATAAACATGCAAGATTTGATATAAAGCTACTTAAATGTGAGGCTTTTAGGCTAAAGCGAGAAATTTCATTCTTTATACACGAAATTACTTTTCTTGTTGAGCGATTATCACACTTAGATTGGTCATTCTAGAATTGCTCTGTTATGCATTTTGAGATCATATCTAAAGTTTCATGCATTGAAGTGATAAAGACAACTAGGTTTTACCCACTTTGGTTTGCGTTAAAAATCCCTACCTTGATTTTTATTCCCCTTAGTAAACCAAGTTGAGCCTGAGACCTTCTTTTCCTTCATAACCATTCAATATAACACCAAAATCTTTATTTTTGGCTTGTGTTTCAACTCTTGTACCAAAGATATATGTAGTTAATTATATGATTTTAATATATTTTTGCCTCATAAGAAATGTGCTGACTAAAATCATGATTTTGATATTTTTATTGATATGAAGGATAAATGGACTTTGTGATGATGAAAGGAAGAAAAAAAAAGTTTGAGTGATGTTTATTTTTTTGTATTGGGATATTCTTCATTTCAGTCATCGATCATAGAAAAAGTACTGACATGTTTGTAAGCATTTGATTGTGAGTTAGTTATGCACATATGGACAGCAAGATCATTTATCTTTTAGTGTTATTTATGTGAGCTGAAGGTGTTTATTGTAAAGAAATTGTGTAGTTAGTTGCATATTATCTTTGGTACATCTTAACCTTTGATATTTTCTTTATCCTACCCCTAACCCCAGCCACGTTACAACCAAAAGAAAGACCTTTTGATTGATGCATGAAATTCAAAATTTTAAGTGGTGGAGATTTGATATATTTACAAACATATGGTAATGTCAATTCCAATGTGTCGATTTGAGTGCTATTTATATAGTCATCACCCCTTTTTGAATGCATTTGAGTGAACCCTTAAAGAGGATTGTTGAATATTGTTGTTTTGATTTCATAAGGAGCTATTGGGATTTGTGATTGTTATTTTAGAGCAAAACACTGTGAAGTACTTGTTGTTTCGATTGTGTTTTTGATTGAATTCTTATAGTGTCTATTAACTTTGGAGCTTGGAAGAAGAAAAATAGATATGATAGTTTTTATTTTGCTTGAGTAGGGATGCTTAAGGACAAGTATCATTTAAGTGTGGGGGAATTTGATAGGGATAAAATAAGTGTAATATTTATGATTTGTTTTGCATCATTTTTGATTAAATATTGCACTAATTTTGAGCATTTGATGTACTAGAATCAATGGAGAACATTCATGAAGAAAGATGGAAAAATTGAGCAAAATTGGTGACTTTGTATGCAAGAAGAAAAGTTAGATAGAAATATTCATTCAATAGCATGTGGGCATGCTGATTTTGGGGAGATAATACAAGGAATTTTTGAAGACTCACTACAACAAGTTTCTCTTTTCAATTATACACTCAAGGAAAAGTTGGACTAAAATTAGAATCATTGAAGGCTGAAGATCTTTTATTTTATTTAGTTGGAATTTGGAATTCTTGAGATTTTTATTTTAGTTAGTCTTTAAGTTGTGGAGATATTTAGAAATTTTCATTCCCTTTTATTTTGTCTACTTGGGGCTACAAAAGGTTTTTACCTTTAGTAAAAAGGTAAAAAGGATAAAAATCCCTTGATTTTAGGAAGTTGTTAACTTTAGGAAGCAAGGTAGTTAATAGAGAAGTCTAGGTCACATAGAGAAGGGTGATTCATTGTGAAAACAATTATTTTTTTCTTCTTCTTAGCACTTGTTTTTTGGTGGCCGCTCATTGTTGGAGACAGTTGCACTTTGTTTCCATTGCTTCAACATTTTTCTTTAGCAATAAAATTCTATTTTGTGAGTTCTTTTCAATTATATTTTTATTTTAATATATTTTCTAGTTGAAGGATAGTTGAACCTTTGATTCATGAAAATGTGAGATCTAAATGTGTTTATTCATTTAACAATCATAGGTATTTATAAAATTTCTACACTTCATGGATCATGATTTTCTAGGGTTTATTGAATAGACGGCCAATATTTAATAGATCTAGAATAGTTTACAACCATTTAAAAATAGCAAGTTTTGTTTGTTTTTAATAAAGTGATGAATGACATTAATGTCATGAAATTAAATAATCTAATTTAAATAAACATGTCGTGTGTTTATTAATTAGAATTGGGACTCTTTAGATCTTAAAACTATCGAAACACTAAATCTAATGAGAGTCTCTTGGGTTGCCTTTCGATTAGGGAAGTAATTAATGGTGATATCTTGATTACCAAAAAAGTAAAGAGAAATTGGTCGTTTTGTGGTATTTAATGGTTATAACCGATTTATTTATTTATTGTTGAATTATCTTTGAATCAAGAATCAATCAGGTGAATCAAGGTGGAAACAAACCCTTCAACTAGGTCATTTTGTCTTAACATTTATTCTTTAATTTTGCCTCATTTTAGTTTGCCGATTATTATTTCGATTTTATTTCTTGTCCTCGTATTTTTATTTTTATTTTTATTTCTTTAAAAGAGATAAATCTCATTCTTCCTTATGGATACGACCTTACTTATTCTAGTATCATCTTTTGTAAAGTAGGTGTATTTATTTTTGTTGGTTTACGACCTTACTCACCCTAGACTCATCTTTTGTAAAGTATGTATTTTTATTTTTGTTGGTTTGACACCTACCAACTACCTAGTGCGTTGGCATGAGATGGTGTTGTGCCGTTGCATGCTGGCTCGAGTGTTGGTGCATGTTGGCTCATGTGCGGGGCATGTTATAGAGCCATAACTTCATTTCATTGGGCATTTGTGCTTCTGCTCATGTCTCTTTACATGCTAGCTCGTTGTTACTTGATTCCTTGGCCTTATGTCCTTACTTGTGTTGTGCTATAGCTTGATGGTGTATTGTATTGTCTCCATTCGGCCATGGCTCATGCTGATGCATCATTGCTCGCACCTCTTCATGCAATGATGCCTCTTGGCATAGGTTGCTTGGTATCTCTTTGTGTTGTGGCATTACTTTGTTTGTCTTTGGCACATGTTCAAGTGCAAGCTACTCGTGCCATGGTACATACTCATGTACGGGCCACTCATGCCATAGTGCCTCCTCGTATGATGTCCTTTCATGCAATATCTTATTTGCTCATGCCATTGCATGTGGGCCTGATGTCTTTTCCTTTTTAGAGCCTTTTTCTTGATGGCTGCTTGGTGTGGCATGAAAGGTTATGACCTTTGGCTCAACGGTCACGTCCTTTGGTGCGCAGTTGCTTGGTCGCCTCGTGTGGTTGCTCGGTATTGTTTGCCTTTGCTCAAGCACTTGGCTAGGAATTCAAGAGACTTCTCAAATGGTAGCAATTGCTCAGGTGAGATTGGCGACTCTTTATTGATAGCCTTTGGTTTGCTGCCTGGCTTAGTGCGTTGTGCCTGTGACATGTTGTGCATTGCCTGTGGCTTGGTATGCAATGTTCGTGGCCTGGTGTGCGGTGCTCATGCACTTAGGTCCATCCGAACCTCCGTCTTATTATAAAGGGTTGTTACATTCGCCCCTCCTTGGAGACGAACCTTGTCCTTAAGGTTATTGTGAGGGTGGCTCTTGTGGTTGGTCATGACATCTTTCCAAGTATGTTCTTCATGGTTGTGACTCTGCCTCTCAATTTGCATCTTTTGTTTTGAAGGGTCTCCTCCTCGAATTTTTCTTGAGTCATGTCTCCGCTTGTTGAATTGGTTCCTTGTATGCATCTATTCGCTTGCTTGGGTAACTCTTGGATTGTCCTGTTTGTAAGGATTTAAGCTTGGATTCTGACTCTTGGACTATCCTGCTTGTAAACCGCGGTAGGGTGGCATAAGTAGGACACCTCCGGCTTGTGGTTTGTTGGCTTGGTTCGGTGCTAGTAGTGTGCCATGTTGATGTCGCTTGGAACGCCTGGTTATAAGTGCTGCCTATTGTTGGTTGGCTTGTTGTGGCATGGGTTGCTTTGTTGTGGCTGCTATTGCATGGTTTGTCTTGCTCCATATTGGTTGCTCACTATGACACTTCTTCATGGAGGAGGGACAACTCATTGTGGATGTGCTGGCATTCCTTGTCTTTGTGTTGTCCAAATAGTTATGCTTCCTTCAACATGCTTTGGACAATGCTTAGTATAGTATCAAGGTTTTGCTCCATACGGTTAGAGCATTATTCATGTGAATTATGTGCTCTTTGGACTCCTTTCTTAGTTGAATTCTCTTGCGGAGTGGAAAACTCTTGTTAGGCTATAATGGTGTATAGATGGAAGGGTGTATAGGATAAAAGGTTATGAAGGTGAAAGGATATGACAAGTTACACAGTTTGGTGGGAAAAGGATGAGAGGTTGTCTTTCAACGATAACTTTTCAATAAAAGTCTCTAGTATGAAAGCAAGGGTGACTCTTTAATGAAGTTTGCTCACGAAAGTTTGTGTTTAAGAAGGTGGACAGAATGTTTTCTTGAAGGAAATAAAAGGACTTTTTGAAGGATCGGAATGAAAGGGAAAGGCTGATTCGGAGAGGGTCCTTTTTGTCTAATAACATCAATTCAAGATCAATCAACTTATTGATGGCCAAATCGCTTAAAAACGAAGGTAGACAATGTAAGTTGGACAAATGAAATGATAGGGACAGGTTTATGGGATATAAGGTTAATATGATTTTGAAAGGATGGATGTGTGTTTCTCAATGAGAGGGATCAAATGGAATATAGGGCAGTCCTCAGCCCTTATGTGTTGATGGTTAAGGGAAGCTTGTGAAAAGGGTGGAGTACACCTTTCTACATGGCAATTAGGTCCTATACATAATAGTGGCTCAATGAAAAAGGGTAGAAGGGAGGAAAAGAAGAAAAGAAAGTGTTAAAAAAATTGTTGTCGAATTATAATATTTTGATGATAACAAAACCTTATATACGTTACTAATCAATTTATCTAGTGTGTAGGTCTTTAAAATATATTTACTTTTCAAGTAACATATGTTTCTATTAATAAAAATTAAAGTTCTAGAGAAATTCTTGTGAAAACCCAAAAAAAGAGCTGGATAGAAGAAATTGCCATAGAAACCAGGTAGAAGCAGTTGGAATTCAGATTTTCAGAATAGCTGTGTACTTTTGCGGTTTTAATTTATTTTCTAGATTTAGCTCAGTATATTAAATCTAGATTGAAAGCTATACTTAATCCTAGACTTGTCTGAATGGATTATTCAAATTCAAATCATTTGGAGGTTTCAAAATCAGCCTTTTACTGAAGGTAAAAAGAAATTTCAGATTTTGAAATATATTTTTCAGAAGTTACATGCTGATTTTCAAGAGGTGTTTGCTTGAGTTTAAGTTCTCCGATAGTTAAACTTTTTGAAATTTGGATTCTCCACACTTTAAGGGAATAGTTGATGTTTAAATTTGAAAAGTTACGACAGTTAATTTGGGATTTCATCAGCAAATATAGGGGCAGAAAAATAAGATCTAAAGTTACTATTACTTTGCGTTAGGTTGGTTCTAAAGAGGTTTTGAAGGCTTTAAATGATCATGAAGGAAACAAGCTTTTGACAGAACTTGAAGTGGGTTTGAAAGAGCTATATTCAGACTATATTTAGAAATTTTTATAGAGTTTATTTGAGTGTTGAATTGTGAGAAAACTGATCCCAAAAACACCCAGATGATCACATCCTTCTGACAAATTGTTTTGTGATTCTGCTATCTATTATGTTTTTCCACTATTGTAACTTATTATTTGACCGTTGTATAGTCTTACAAGTTTGGGAAGAGTGTAAGGAACACTTGTAACTCTCATGGGTGAGAGTTAGAGTTGATTCTTATTGGACTAAGTCATCCTCAGAGATTGGAGGTGTAGATTATCAACAAATGGTTGTACTCAAACTTGTAACTCTCGTGCAATAGTGGAAACTATCGTTAGATCCTGACTTGCTGAACTGGAAGAGTTGACGTAGACACAAGACCAAACTATTATAAATTGGGCTTGATCTCTCTATCCCTACTCTTTAATTTTTGTATTTGTATTTGCATACATCATATAGTTTAGCCATAGGCTTAATTAAGATTTTAGTGGAGTAAAATTTAGGATTTGAAAACAACCAATTCAACCCCCCATTCTTGGTTACATAGGGACCAACAGAAAGAAAGAAAAAGAAAGAAACTAAGGGATGGAAAACAGGGTATGATGGAAGGAAAGGATATGACTCATGGCCTTTGGGAGAGAACTTATCTTGTATTGCAGGGATCACTCAGACAAGAACTGCTCTTCAATGGTTACTAGTCTCACCACACTACACCTAAGGGATCTCTTGTGTGGTCTTACAACTCTGTATCTAAGGGATCACTCGAGTTGCGTCAAACAAAGGAAAGCCATAGGCATAGCACTTAGTTTCCTATGCTCTAACTCTCACGTTCTCTCAAAGAAATTTAAGGGGACAGATAACTTGTTAGTTCTTGATAATTCGATGATGATTTACAATGGGAAATGCCTTGCCTATTTATAGATATAGGCGAGGGGAGTCAAGGGTCATATTAGTTGTGCCCTTTTGCTTCAGAAGACTCTAATATCCTAATAACTACTAGGCAGTTGCAACTAGCTTTATTATATCTATTGCGTCATGGATGTTGCTTTGACTTGTGCTCCTTGATTGCTCACTGGTGGCTTATTGCTTGGTGCCTTATCACATGTCGATGCTAGTGCCTTTTTGCTTAGCACTGGCACCTTATGGCTTAGTGTTGGCACTTGAGTCTCTTCGAGCATTTCTCCTTTCTTGCACTGCTCCGCTGGTTCTGCTAGTGTCTTCTTGTCATTAGAGCATGATCATAGCTTGATGGCATCCTTTAGTGATGGCTACTTGGTCATGGCACTTGGTTGGGAACAGTTGTCCGTGCGAACCTCCTTCCCGACTACTTCTATGCATTGCACGTTATTTGATGCTTGTGACCCACTGCTCATGGCTTGTTGCATGTGTCCTTCTGCTCATGGCATGCTGCTTGCACACAGCTACTATCCTTTGGTGCGCTGCTCATGTCCTTTGGCATGCTGCTCATAGCATGTTACTTCTGGCCTTTGGTTTTCTCTTCTTGCTTGTGTCATTTTACTCACACCTCTTGCTCGTACCCTTTCGCTTGCACCTTTTGCTCATGCCCTTTCGTGTGAACCTCCATCTTGTCCGCTCATGGCCTTTGGCTCATGCGCTGTGCTACTCGGCTTGCTCTGTCCTTGGCATTGCGCAGGGCCTTCTTTAGTTCCATCACATTCGCCCCTCCTTGGAAATGAACCTTGTCCTCAAGGTTGAAGAGAACTTCTCCTCTTTCACATCTTGATAAAGCATTGGCTACTTGATTTTCTCTACCTAGATGGTAGATGACTTTGAATTCATTCACTTGCAACTTTGCGACCCATGATTGTTGTTAAGGGGTTGTAACTTTCTGCTCAAGTAATGCTTTGAGAGGTTGCTGGTCTGTTACAATTTTGAATTTCCTACCAAGAAGATAGGGTCTCCAAACACGAACTGCTTCAATTACCGCAAGCATCTCTCTAGTGTAAACTGACCAAGACTTCTTCGAATGCCCAGTACCTTGTTAATGTATGCCAATGGTTTCCCTTGTTGAGCAAGTATTGCTCCAATGCCAACTACACTTGCATTGGTGTGGATTTTAAAGTTTTCATCAAAATTTGATATAGCTAGGACTGGAGTGGTCATCATGGCTTACTTGAGATCATCAAATGCCTTCTCGGCTTCGGGTTTCCACTGGAATGATTCTTTCTTCAGCAAGTTGGCGAGTTGTCAGGCAATACTTCCATAGTGCTTCACAAACTTTCGATAGTATCTGGTGAGGCCTAGGAATCTACAAAGTTGTATGATGGTTGAGGGCTTCGGCCATGTGAGAACCATTTCAATCTTCTTCGAGTCCACTTGAACTCCATTGGCTATGATGATATGGCCAAGGTATTCAACTTCTTCCTATCCCCATATGCATTTGGAGGGCTTGATGTGGAATTGGTTGGCTATAAGAATGTTGAGTACCTTTTCCAAATGGTGCAAATGATCTTCCCACGTTTTGAAGTATACCAAAATGTCATCAAAGAAGACCAATACATGTTTCCTTAATTGTGGCCCAAAGGTTTTGTTCATACACGCTTAAAAGGTGCTTGGTGTATTACACAATCTAAACAACATAATGAGATATTCACAATGGCCATTGTGTGTGTGAAAAGCCATCTTTGGAATGTCTTCTTCCTTTATGTAGATTTGGTGATAAACGGATCTAAAGTTAGAAAAGTACCTTGCTCCTCCCAATTAGTCCATTATCTTATCGATTGTTCGGATTAGAAACCAGTCCTTGATAGTAGCCTTGTTGAGGGCTCTATAATCAGTGTAAAATCTCCATGATTTGTCTTTCTTCTTTACTAATAGTACTAGACTTGAGAAGGGACTGTTGCTTGGGCGAATGAAGCCATTCTCTAATATTTCTTTTACTTGCTTCTCTATCTCTTTCTTTTGAAAGTGCGCGTACCTGTAGGGAGGGACTTTCACCATCTCATTGTCTTCAATGAAGACCCGAGGACCTTGAGAACAAAAGCACACATTGGCAATCAAGAAACCACCATTTTGATTGACAACGGTTCGTCACTCAACTTTATCAACCAAAAGGCAGCAAGAGCACTAAGATTACCCGTAGAGCAAGTCACACCCTTTGAAGTAACGGTCGCAACCGGTGAAAAGTTACATTGCTCGAAGATATGTCCAAGAGTCACAATCCGCACCACAAGACCATGGACAATAGCATATAACCCATGAATCACAAGCCATGAGACATGATCCAATCCACCATACCGAAGGTCATGTGCCACAAACTCTTCAACCTCTCTCTTTGACACCCTTTCAACCTTTACCTCTTCAGAATCAAATCCACTCATTACCCTATCCCAACACTCACCCTATCATTCTTCAATCCGAAAACACACCCCTTCATTTTACTACCCAAATTCACACCCATTCATCCCACTAACCAAGCACTCAACCCTTCATTACCTCACTTAAAAACACACCCTTCCATTCCTTTACCCAAATATATGACCATTCAATTCTTTACCTGAGTATCCACCCTTCCATTCTTTCATCTGAAGAGACAACCTTTCATCCTTTCACCCCAACTTATGACCTTTCATCATACATTCCTCACACACACCCTTTTATCCCCCAACCTCAACACACACTACTTCACCCTTTTAACCCTCAAACACACACCTATCCATGCTGAGAAATAAGCTAGGAAATCCATAGGCCTTTGTTCTAGCCGTGACAAGAAAATCACAAAAGGCTACAAGTGCAAACAGATGCAACTTTTCATGAGCCAGCCTAGTGAAGATGAAGAGACATAAGACAAAACGGAATCATTTGAAGAAGATTCGAAAGAAGAGCCACCAAGTGATGAAGAACCGCACATATCCATTTATGTCTTAACCAAAGTTAAAGACCCGAGGACCTTGAGAACCAAAGCACACTTTGGCAATCAAGAAACCATCATTTTGATTGACAATGGTTCATCACTCAACTTCATTATCCAAAAGGCACCAAGAGCACTAAGACTACTCATGGAGCAAGTCACATCCTTTTAAGTAATAGTTGTAACCGGTGAAAAGTTACAATGCTCGAAGATATGTTAAAGAGTCACCATCAATATTCAAGAGTATGTATTCACAATCGATCTTTATTTACTTACAAGGATCGAAGTGGATATAGTTCTTGGAGTACATTGGTGTCTCTTGGCTGGCATAGGATGCTTGGTATCACTTTGTGTTGTGGCATTATTTTTCATGTCTTTGGCACATGCTCAAGTACAAGCTGCTAATGCTATGGTGCATACTCATGTGCGGGCTGCTCATGCCATAATTACTCCTTACATGGTGTCCTTTTGTCTGATGGCCTGTTTGCTCGTGCCATTGCATGTGCGCCTGATGTCTTTTCCTTCTTAGAGCCTTTTGCTTGATGGCTGCTAAGTATGGGATGAAAGGTTGTGACCTTTGGATCAAGGGTCGCATCCTTCGATGCGCGGTTGCTCGGGTGCCTTGTGTGGTTGCTCGTGCATTGCTTGCCTTTGCTTGAGCACTTGGCTAGGAACTCAAGAGTCTTCTCAGATGGTGGCAATTGCTCAGGTGAGATTGACGACTCTTCATTAATGGCCTTTAGTTTGCCGCATGCTGCATTTGGCTTGGTGTGTTATGCCTGTGACTTGGTGTGCATTACCTGTGGCTTGGTGTGCGATGCTCGTGGCTTGGTGCACGGTGTTCATGCACTTAGGTCCATGTGAACCTCCATCTTATTATGAAGGGTTGTTGCATTTGCCCCTCCTTGGAGACGAACTTTGTCCTTAAGTTTGTTGTGAGGGTAGCTTTTGTGGTTGGTCATGACATCTTTCCATGTGTCTTCTTCTTGGTTGTGACTCTTCCTCTCAACTTGCATCTTTTGCTTCAAAGGGTCTACTCCTCGGATCTTTCTTGAGTCATGTCTCCTCTTATTGAATTGGTTCCTTGTATGCATCCATTCGCTTGCTAGGGTGACTCTTGGACCGTCCTACCTGTGCCACATTTCATGTGGATCAACCCATAAGCCCTTTTTGTGAGGCTTCAAAGTGTGACTTTTGATGTGGAATTGTGACCGATAAAACGGGCCGAGTTCTGGTCAATCCGGCTCAATTGCCAATCCGAATACTAAATGTCGTTTAAAAAAGGTGCAGTTATGATGCCATTTGGTGAAAATTTTGTAACGAAGAAATGCAAAGATACATTATAGAATTTGTAAGAGCAGGAGAGTTGGTACTAAATTTGCTGCAAACATGGCCACGCAACAATGGCATCGCAAGAGGCGTCGGACAGTGGGACGAGATCCCAAGTTTTGATGCAAAATACACTATGAGTTTCTGGAAAATTCTGCAACACAACACTACATCGCAGGGATATGACACCCACTGGTTGTCCCAAATTGCATTGCTACTTTAGCGATGCAAGTTGCGTCATAAATGTTTTCGTCCTAGAGTCATTTCCTTGCCATGGGTTTGGCATCACAAGTTTTAGTCCTTAATTTTTTTTATTATTATTATTATTTTTTATTTCCGGGCGCGTTGCGAAATGCATTGTAAAAGTTTTATTAATTTTTTAATTTTATTAATAATATGTATTAATTAATCAGAAATTTTTAATAGATTAGATTTATATGTAGAACAAAGTATTGAAATATCAAAATACATTAAAATTATGAACATATATCAAAAGTATTAAATTTTTTCATTAACAATATATTAAAATTTAAGGTGTTGGTTGCTCATGGCAAGTTAGATAGAGAGAGAGGACTACGCGAGAGATAAAGCAAGAGAAACCGATGGCTAGGGTTGGTGGCCAAGTTGCACTTGGTAAGAATTCATTTTCTCGGCAACCATACCTTTGGGCAAAAATGCGTAAATAAATCTCAAAGAAAACAATTTAGTGGGCATAATTTTTCTCATCTAATTTAGAAATTTCAAATTTAAATCTCTATGAATGGTTTACCCGATACATAAAATACTCTCCGCTTTAGTACAGGAGTAGGGGAGAGTGGGCGTATATATATATAACATTTTCTTTATATTTTATAAAGAGACTGTTTCTACATTTTGAAACCGTAATCTCGACGTCACCAAAGAAACAACTTTACTATTGTAACAATATTTGCCCTCTAGATTCAAATTTTTGTGAAACTAAAAAAAAAATAAAAATGAATGAGTGATAGGAAAATTGGAGGTATTCATGATATTATACTTTATCCGAATAAATTGCACCGGGCGAAAGAGGTATTCGGGTCATGCTCAAATCCGTATACATAGACCTTGTCAAGATGGGTTCGAATATATCCGTGCTTGGAATTTATCAGGCCGAAGCTAGGTACTATCGGACCCGACTTAATGAATCCCGATCTGGTAGATTTTTTTTTTTTCCTTAATATTGATATTTAAAAATCTGATTAATCTGATTTAAATAGATGTGAATCCTAATTTAAGAATTGTCTCTTTCAATAGTTATTTTTCATTTTTAAAATTTAAATTCAAAATATTAATTAAAAAATTTTAATATTCTATTACAATACACAAAAATTATTGGTAATATCAATTAAATTCCGAAACTAACAACTTTGAATGAAATAAAATACTAAATTATGAAGAAAAAGCAAAATAACATGATAAATAGGTTTCTTAAAAGATATTTGTGATACCCTACTTTTTATAGACTTCAATCAGCTCACCTTTCTTTTTTAATGCATGGAACCCTCTCAGCGTCTAATTATGTATTTCCTTTCCAAAATCGACTAGGTAAAGTATTTATCTTATCTTCCAAATATCCTTTACTCTTTTTTTTTTGGTACAACAAATATCCTTTACTCTAACCAACTGCGCGTTCTCCAATTCTTTTTTTTTTTTTTCCTTCCTTCGCGTAAACCACCAACTCATGCAAGGACATTCCTGATACCTCATCATGCCACATCATCTGCTACATTACCAACACCTTAGAATGCCTTGTCGGGTTCAAAAGTTGGTGCGCAAAAGCACTCTCAAGCAACATAGTTGTGAAATCAACATTTTAAGGATTTCTATGGTAGCCTGAATCGTATTATCGTATTGCCAAAGTTACACATTTACAATTACATAAGTACCCATTTTTATATGACATAACACCTCTATTAAGACATAACACATTTACCCATTTTTCCTTTTTTTTTTTTAACACAAGTACTCAGATTGTTTAAATAATTGTGTTTGTTGGTTGGACTCGATCTCTTGGTCCCTAGAGCTTGACTTCCATTATTCCATGCTCCATCATTATTTGAGAGAGAGAGAGAGAGAGCGCAAAAGATCCATTACTTAGCACATCTTTTACTCCCCTTTTCTCAATTTGTTGGGATTCCATCTCATTGACGCACTATCAGTAATCATAGAAAATCAAGTCTTTGCCAATGAGCTATAGCTGACACTGTTCTTCTAAGCGTTCGAGTTTGAACCTATGTAAAATATATTTGTATATATTTATATAAATCGAGTCTTTAAATCTGATTGATTCCTTCCGTTTTGAAAACAAAAAATAAAAAAGGAGAGGAGAACGTGCAAGTGGACGCAAGGAGCTGAATAAGAGAGGAGAGTATAAACGTAAATTACAAAATTTCCAGGCAATTGCTGGTTGTCCATTTTCGCAAGTTGTGGATCTTTTCTTGATTGTTCTCAATAATTAAAAATTCAAAAAGACCTCCGATCGAACAATGAGGACATATTTCATAATGCATACTTAAAAAGAAAGTAGTTGATCCGTTAACTTCATGTTTCTTTGGATCAAAGGAATAGGTATCGCACACAACTTTATCACATGGCACCATAACTCCACCCACACCCACACCCACACCCACACCCAGATGCTTATATTATTATATTACAATCAATAGATAATGAGAGTGAGCCCACATGCTTATGTTATCACATTACAATCAATACATAATGAGAGAGCGAGAGAGAGAGAGAAATCCGATTTAAATTCAATTTGATTTCTGTTGAATTGTGTCCGTCTTTTCTCGATTCACATTTTTTTTTCCTCTATTGCACCTACACCCAAATTACATTACAGATGACAAAAGGGTTAATTTATACAAAAGAGAAAGAAAGGAAAAAAGGAAAAAAGAAAAAAGAAAAGGGCCCCTCAGCTTTAAATTGGAAGTCTCCAGAGCATACACACAACTGAAACTGCAACCCCATCACCTAAAATTAGAAGGATCTTATCACTGTCTCTTTGTGCAAGCTACAAAGCACCCTTTGAGACACAACACAAAACTACCCAACTCCAACCACACATTTTTCTTCTCTACTGGATTCCAATTCCATCTGCCCAACTTAAAATACACAGAAAAATGAAAAAACAAACAGAAAGAGAGAGAACAAAAAACAAATGGTTGTAATCAGAGGATAGAAAAGGGAAAAACAAAAAATTCTTGATTGCATGATTTCTTGTGATCATCACACAATTATAAAGACGGCAACCAGAAACTCCTTTTTATGGTACACAAACAGCCACCTTGGCAGCCAAGCCACCATTTCTTCTTCTCAAGAGAAATCATCTCTCCTTATAAAATCACCAACCAAGATTTTTTTTTTTTTTTCCTTTTTGCTCTTTCTTCATTCTCATTTATTTTCCTTTGATCCAAAAAACTTATTTCCTCCGGGGTGGCAAGGGCATCAAACAAAACTGAGCTGCTCTCACAAGAGCCACTCAGTTGCCATTGATGTTGCTCCCACAACATACTCATCAGCATTGAAATTACTTTCACTCCTTCCGTTTGTCCACTGCCTGTGATCCATCAAGGTCCTTTGAGACACAGAGATCTACAGATTGAAGACTTGTGGTTATTTCATCTACTTTCTGCATCAAAATATAATATGCATGTCATTTGCAGTTTAGCCAACCTCAAATAAAATAAATAAATATCTGCAAAATATTGAAGTTGGTACAAAATTATACAATAAACAGAGATAAGATGAAATCAAGCCTCAAGAAATAGATGGTTTAACTCATTCTGAGGAACAGCGTAAAGTCAATTTAAAGGAAAGATACTCCCCACTACCCTTAAATATATGATGTTTCTCCAAATGATAATTGAAATGGAAGTGATGAGAATATCAGTATTGGGCAACTACCACTCAAGAGAAGATTCTTTCCTTGCTGGCCATTAAGAGCACCTCCAAACACAATGACTCACTCCTCTAATAAAGTGTATGTTAATTATATGTAATTCTATGTGCATATATATATATATATATATATTGATGAGAGAGAGAGAGACAGAGAGAGAGAGTAAAATGCCCTAACTAAATAAAACAGGTTCGCTGTAAGCAAACTAACCTAAATGAACTCAATCAAGCCTAAGATGTCAATCTATTTTAAGCCATATCTATGCCTATGGATAGATCAAAAGGTAGACATTCTTTTGTCTATATCCAATTCTTTTATTCAATTACAAGAAAAGAACAAAATGAAACAAACCTTCAAATGACCAAAATGTGATGTCATTGGCTGGAATTTTTTGTCTTGCAAAACTTTCTGGCGGCTTTCATAAAAATCGAAGTCGTCCAATATGGATGTTTTTGACACATGGTTCTTGAATATGTTCAAAATCTCAATTCCTTGAGGAAATCTCACCTACAAACACAAGATTACACAACAAACCACAATTAGGAGATGGGAAAATGATTTCAAAAGATATAAAAGAAAAACTAAATTAGCAGTTTAACATAGGCCCACACCTCCTGTGTGTCTCTGCTATTTGTTACAGGCTTGTCATCATTGTTCTCAAGTAATATATGACGCAGCTGGGGGTTAGGAACATCTTTTATAATATGCCACTTGACTGGGAAAAAACCATTCCACTTATCCTGTTGCCAAAAGTCCATATTCTTACTGAAATCGACCCGGCCAATCATCTCAGCTACTCCACAGAACTGACCACTCGCATTAACCTGAACCAAATCACATCATTAAATTAAAATCAAAATCAAACACATTTTGTACAACAAGACAAGGTAGGGACGGGGGGAGCCAAGTGCAAACAACTACCACAAGTTGGGGTTGAGGAGGTTTAACATATTATGAGACAAAACTGAGCAAAATCATGAAGGAACAAAATAAAGGGAGGAAGAAAAGCATCAAAATAAATAAATAAATAATTCCCAATCCCACAGGATCACAAATACATACCGAAAAGAAAAGGAAAACTGGACACTTGATGCCTTTCTCAGCAATCCTCTCTTGTGCATCTTTGTATGCCCCATCCAGCCTCTTGTTTCCATTAGGTGTGCTAGCCCAGACATTATACTTGATACTTTTGTGGATGTCATCCTCGCTGTAAGACTTAATGACAAAGAATAATGCATCTTCATACTTGGTGGAAAAGTCAGCAAGGTTGTATTGGTCCCTTCTGATTACAGTGTTTATGCTATTGCTATTTCCTTTCGCATCAGTAGATATTCCATTGGCCTTGGCTGTCCTTGGACCCTGGTTCTGCTCACTCAGCAGCCAAAAATCACTAGCACCCATTGTCTTGCTCCGTGTTTTCAGCTTTTCAGGCCCACCCCAAGCCCGGCCATTTCCTTTAAAATTATCAGGGCTATTTGGATACAAGAACCCACCCTTCATAGAGTGATAGGATGGAAAGTTCCCCCCTGGAAAGTAACCATTAGCAAAAACTGAATCTTGCTGAAAGCTTGTGCCCTGTAGCAAAACCTGCAAATCATTAAAATTACCAAGAAAAGTAATTGTTGAACAAAAGCATTGCAGAGGGCATTAGTCTTCATTACCTTCTTAACAGGTTTCAATTGGTTTGGTGCCCCATGAGTGGATGAGAAATCCATTGCAAGTGATGAGCCTTTGATATCTAAGGGACCAGGATAGTCAGATTGCGGAAGGGATTTTGGTGGAGGAACACGGGAATTATTAGAGGTAGATAAACTGGTTTTGGAGCCCATACTTTCTGAAACTACATGATAGTTGTTCCCATTGGCCCCATCACCAAGAAGAGATGGATTCCAGGGGTATGGTGATGGAGCTAACTCTGATCCATAAGCAGGGTTTGTAAAATATCCAGGTGAACTAACTGGTGTTGGAAAGACAGGGTTCAATGGGTAGGGCTGCTGACCCACAAGCTGTGTATCACCAACAGGAGACATAGGTAAGTATGGACCATAAGGGTTATAAACAGGCTGAAATCCTGGCATCAAATAGATGAGAGAGCCATTGTCTGCTTGCATGACCTGCAAAGCAATACATCTTTTGTTTAATACTAGCTTGCTAAAAACAAAACAACAAATTTGATGACAATGACCATGTGTAAGCAAATGTTCCCCCAGCTGGTTGCCAGTCCCCCCCCCCAAAAATAAAAGGAGCAACAATATGTATCATAGCTAACAGATTCGCACACTTAAAAAAGAAAAAGAAGAAATGGTGAAGCGTTCTAATTCAATCCTATTTTCCACCTAAAAGATTCCAGTAATCTCATAGAAAGCGTAGCCAAGAGAACACAGGAAAGAAGAACAGGATTATTTATCTCAAATTACAAATTTTGCTAGAAAGATCTTCCCTAAGAAGATAGTCTCCTAACATATGCCAAAAATAGGGGGAAACCGGTTTCCAAGAACATAATGTTTGTACCACTTGAAAATCACAACCAATTACTAAAGTGCTACACAGACAAAGAAGCTTACAGGGTACTGAAGTTCCCATCCATCACCACCCACAAGGTATCCTTGGTCATCCATTTCAACAAAAGATCCATTATAACCTGTTCAAACATTGCAACTGTAAGATGTGAAAAATAAATAGCTAGTTACAATCAAGAGATGGCAATCTCATCCACTTGCCAATTGCAAACAAACCTGGATAGTAATAACCATAGTAGGAGGTGCTCATTGGATTTATAGCTCCAAAATCTGCAGTCAAGGTCTCAGCTTCTGCTTCGCTTCCTTTAGTACTACCCATTGGGTCACCTGATGATGAGATACATGAAGTTGCATCTGAAGGACTTGCATCTTTCAGAGGAACCTGCATATATTTCATTCAAACATAACTTCCCCAGATTAATTTACACCATGTGTAGTCAATCAAAGCTAGATATCCAAGGGAATATCAACTGGGTATTACCATATTACCGATCGGGTTTTTGGCTGGAGGGTCAATTTTAAGATTCTTCTTGATAATGCCATCAAGTGCTGATAAATGATTAGGAGTCAAGGATTTCTAAACAATTAAAAGGAATTTTCACCACAGTCACAGTTTCTTCATTGAAAAATAGGACCCGGAAGAACAAACGTTGACGATTAACGTGAATTAAAAAAAAAAAAAATATATATCAAAAATCAAATCACACAATTTAATCAATTTGAAAATAAAAGCATGCAGTCCTGAGGAACACTCCAAAAATCTGAACACAGAATTAGAAGAAAGAAATAAACGCACCACAGCAAGAAAATGATACATTACATTAATAAATGGAAATCATTTCGTTAATTCCTCAAGAAAAGAACAATTAAAGACAAAAATGGAAGGATGAGGAAGGATACGGCTAGCCTCACGAGGATGTAATTCGGCAGCCATGGGAAGATCACACCACAACTCTCCACAGTAAAATCCTTTCTCTTCTTTGTTTGAAATTTGATGAATCCTTTTACCCTCCAGTTCTGCTTCCCTCTTCAAATCCAGCACTCGTGTTTTTCCTAAAGCTATGTATTGAATTGAGTTGACAGAGAAAAAAGTGGCCACCCAGTCAAAGATCAAATCCAATTCAATCAAATCTCAAAAGTCGAATTTCTACCAATAGGAATCAATTTCAGAAAACCCAGAAAGCAGAATTTCAGATCATGCAAAAAAAAAAAAAAAAAAAAAAATCTCTGTTGAGAAGAGAGAGAAAGAGAGGCACAGAAGCCAGGACAAAAGAATCGGCAGCGGAAACGGTGTCCACCCTTTTCTAGATTAGCGGATAAAACGAAACAAAAATTTCAAGTCCCGGAGATATCGCTTTTAAATTCTCTCAATCTATAATTAATCAAAAAGAGAGCAAAAAGGGCAATGATCCCTCCCCCCTCCCACCAAAAAAGAAAGGCAAGAAATAAACCGGCGACGAGAAAAAGGAAGAGCCAGAAAACACTGAAATCAATGATGAGAGAGGACGGAGAAAATGAGAGAGAGAGAGAGACAGAGAGAGAGATGTGTATGATGAGCAATACAAGAAGTCAAAGTTAAATCGAACAAAGTCGATAGATAAAAATAAGAGGAAGGCAACGGTGTTAAGGATTACACGTCATTCGATACGGTCTGCTCTTCCGACGCTTTATGTGCACGTTTACACCACACAAAAAACGCTTAATGCGACCATTTTCCAAAACACGCTAACGCACCGACGTTGATCGACTTAGCTGATCAGGGTTGAGTAAATAAAAATTTAATCGTGACTCAGTTAAAGTAAAATTTTAAATATTAAATAATAAATTAAATCTTAGAAAAAAAAAAAAACACGATTTCTCTCCGTTCCCCAAACCCCAACCCAAGCTACAAGCTAAGCTACCATACCCAACATTAAAATTAAATTAATAGTTTAATAAAAAATAAATACGATGTACCATTTACCAATGAAAATACCGTCTTCCCACGTTGGACCATTTCACCGTTTTGTGAAACGTAAGATCAGGAAAAATTGATTCCTCATGTTCATTGAATGCTTGGGGCAAAATAGTAATTTCAAATTTATTTCCAAATAAAAAGAAGTGAAAATTTTGTTTCCTCAAAATAGAGTAAAATCAAACTCTTTCAATTAAATCAAAAGTTAGAAATATTTATTTTTTTTATCAATTTATCACTTAAACTATTCTTTAGCAAAGTAAAATTATTAAAAATTAATTGAATTTTAATAGTTGTCTTATTAAATATAATATATATAAGGTAAATAAATATTTTAATTAAGTGTTATTGAATATAAATCTTTACTTTTATATAAAAAAAAAAATCATGCCCTTTCTTATTATTTTAATAAATATATTATTTTTCCGCCACTTTAATCAAATATTTAAAAATATTTTTTTGTAATTTTACCAAACACATAAATTAATTATTTTTAAATTAAAAACTATTTAAAAGTAGAAAGTTCAAAATAGATAACTAAACCAAACACGCCTTGAGTCTCAATTTTGAGGTTGGTGGTAAACTATTAAAAATAATTTGACCAATTATACTAATAATATATTGGATGCGTATTTTTTAGAATTATATTTTTTAAATCATATGCGGTTGTTTAGGGTACCAAGAATTGAACCTTAGTCATGTGGTCGACCACCTTAAGGTTTCTAACACTGGACCAAGAGTTTCACGGTATATTTTTAAAATCATATACTGAATAGAGAATTAAGGTACATTGTATACACTCCATCTATTTGTTTTCTTATATTCTTTTTGGATGCAAAACAAAACTAATGACACAAAGATGGAAAATCTTTATCCAATATTATGGTTTTAAAATCATTAGTCTATATGACGGTTTTAAATCATCAATCATAAGAAAGAAAAAAAATATATGCATATATAACGAGTCATTCGTCAAACTCCGGAAATAATTTTCACCTATTCAAATGAAAATTTATTTCAATTTTAACACTAAAATTAGGAATTGGCCATATCATTGTGGATAAGTGAGTACTATTCAAAAATTTTCGAATTACCCAAATTATCCAAACTAATTTAGGTAAAAAAAAAAATTCTGAACAAATTCAGAAAATGGATAATTCAGAGAAATCTCCAAAATTGTTTTACAAAATTTGATTAACAAAAAGTAATTTGGTAATTTGTGGATTTTCCATTTATATATTATAATAAATATTTTATTCATAATACATGATATACAAATAAGTAAATTTGTTAACTCTAAGTCTCAAACTTTTTAAATTACTTGTGTTGGAGGTGGGTTTCACTTTACAGATTGTAGCTCTACTAACTCGAACATGTGAGTAGTTATTGGACCATCTAATTAATGGAACTTGCAAAATGTTACCGGAGATGCTCCGACCGTGAAAATTCTGATATTCAAATTAAATAGTGGTTTTGAGAATAGAAACAGACTGAGAGAAACAAAGAACTCTGTAATGCCTTTTATGTACTATGTGTAGAATTAAGAGAACGTATCTAGCCAGTGGCCTTCATAATGCATATATATAGCCTGCATGCCCAATCAGTTACGAATGAAACCCTAGTTTCCTTATGAAAATATCCCAAGATTATAGGAATTGTAACGAAGGATTCCCAAAAGATTTAGATTTCTACCAACTAGAAAAGTTCGGGTTATCAATAGATTCCTTTTCTTATCAATAACAGTTAAAGATCTTCTTTCCAATTATGGAAGATTGATTTCCGTGATTTAAGGAAAGGTAAATATTACTTCAGTTGGTCAAATAGTAATACCGAGTACCAAGAAGGTGTTTGAGCCAATTAGCTAATTAACCGAGGAGGATCATGCTAATAGGTATCGAGAGAGCGAACTGTGTCTACTCAACCAGGAGATACATCCCATGTCAATGACACGTTTTGGTGTGCTTGGTCTATTGGACTTCGGGTTTGATGGATCCAAATTTTATGACAATAGGTCTCTGGACCATATTTCATCATTTACCCCCCACTCATGGTGTCATTCTGAAGGAATGGCTTCAGGAGTAGTGTTATCTTGCTGGGAACTCGAAAAGATGCTATTGCATTGCATTAAATGCGGTATTGTCATTGTTATTGTATTGCATTAAGGGTAGAGCACATAAAGTAGTAATTGAGAAATTCAAAAGGACACGAAGCATTATGGGTGAATGAAAAAGTCATAATGAGAAGTGTTACAGTTATTAAATGTTGAATGTTTCTCTGTTTTTTAAGGGGGTTTAATAATACGGTTTCCGCATTATAGGCTATATAAATAGAACACAATGAAAGGTTGGGTCTAATACAGTCATTCATGAGTGAGGGAAAAGTTGTGCTTTTTAGGAGGCTCAAGGTCTGAAAGGATTTTTCTCTTTTCTACAAGTTCAGTTTCTAAAAGAGTGGTGGCGGCAAAAGCCGTGGGTACAAGGCTCCGTCAATGAAGGAACCATGGGTGCAAGGTCTTATCACGATAGTAGGAAAGTGTAGCATGCCATTATGATGATCTTGCACCGTCGTGTTCTGTTGGGCTTCCTGCAACTCATCATTGCTCTTATAATCTTTTGTTATTAAGGCTTGAGAGTAACTTGAGGGGTTGAAAGTCATTTCGAGTTTCTGCTCAGCATCTAGTTGTTTTCCTAGTTTTAATATCTTACTGGTTGCTAGACAATGGTTGTGAGATTCATAGAGTTCATCTACTAATCTGTTCAAGAAGGCATCGGACACTTTGTCGAGAAGAAGACGTCTAAATTTAAAAAGCTAATCCATTCGGGAAGATAAAGATACTCATCGACACATTCTTCCCGTTTTTCTTTCTGGTTTTTACTCTTTTTCCAGCAAATTTATCCTTGGTGTAATCTAGTCTGACTTATGAATATGTAAACTTTCCATTTTGTTGTATCCAACTATATACTCCAATGTTTGTTTATTGCTTCCAAATAAGAAAGAAAAGGAGAATTTTATTACTTACTTGGCAATCTTGCCATGGTCAAGTGAGGACCATCTCGCCCATTCATAGTTGTAGAACATCGGTGTGAAAGGTATAATACCGAGAAAGTAACTTGACTAGTGAGATAGTAGTGGGTCAGTTGACTTGCTCATTTGCTGGATGTAGTACCTTGTTATTTTTGATACATTTCGATGTGTTTAACCAAAAGAGTGGGTCATGTCTACCTGAATAGGGATACTTCCCTTATTGATGACATGTTTCAATGTGTATAATTGAGAGAGTAGGCCATGTCCACTCGAACAAGGATATTTTCCTTACTGACGACATGTTTCCATGTGAATAGCTAAGAGAGTGGGTTGTGTCTACCCGAATAAGGTTACTTCCCTTATTGACGACACGTTTCAATGTGTATAATCGAGAGAGTGAGTCGTGTCTACCCAAACAAGGGTAGTTTACTTATTAACGACATGTTTCAATGTGTATAATCAAGAGAGTGGACCGCATCTACCCAAACAGAGGCACTTCCCTTATTAACTATACGTTTCCATATGTATGCTAAGAGAGTGGGCTGTGTTTACCCACATAGGGGCATTTCCCTTATTAATGACACGCTTGATGTTGCAGGAGAAGGAACAATAGGTTGGGGTTTGTCAGGTGTGAAGGCCTAAACTGCTCCTTAGCTTAATAGTTTGTTAGTAGTATGCGAAAAAAGTATTATTCTTATTGATAAACCAAGAGATAACAAATATCATAGCTAATGAGAGTAATAAAGATCACTAGTGGTAGATATGCAAGTTCTCTGAGTTTCACGTTCTCAGCATAGCTAAATCGTCTAGATGATTAAGTTTGTACGTCCCTATGTGAATCAATGAGCGTATTTGATAAGGACCTTCCCAATTTGACGATAGTTTATCCCATGGCTGAGGTTGACAATTGGCTTCAACTCATTAGATTACCAAATCTCTTGGTTTAAACATTTTAGTTTTAACCCACCTCTTGTGGTACCATGCCATTTGCTACTGATAAGAGGCCATTTGAGCAAACGCAGTTTCTCCTGGTTCTAGAAGCAAGTTCAGCCGTTCACGTAATGCAGCCTCATTCTGTTTGTGCTCGTATTGATCTACCCAGAGTTAGTGAATTCCAATCTCCACTGGTATCACCACTTCGCACTTGTAGGTTAAACTGAATAGTGTTTCTCATGTTGCCCTTCATGGTGTTGTTTGGTAGGCCCATAGAATACTGTAAAGCTCGTTAACCTAGCGACCTTTGACTACGTCTAGTGCATCTTTGAGTCCTTGTAGTATTGTTCAGTTTGTTACTTTGGCAAGGCCGTTAGCTTGTGGGTATGCTACGAGGTGAATCAATCCGGGATTTCTAGTTTATTGCAGAAGTCCTAAAAACACTTATTTTTAAATTGTTTGCCATTATCAATGATTAGAAAGTGTGGCACACTAAATCTAGTGATGATGGACGTCCATACAAAAGTTTGTATCTTGGTTATGGTGATATGGATCAACGGTTTAACCTCCACCCACTTAGTGAAATAGTTAATAGCCATGACTAGAAATTTTCACTATCTAGTAACTGGTGGAAGCAGTCCAAGAATGTCCATTCCCCACTGTACGAACGACCATGGGCTTACTATTGGGTAGAGCTTGATGGAGAGTTGGCATGGTACCAAAGAGAAATGCTGGTATTTGTCGCACTTTTTGATATAATCATCCACGTCAGCTTTCATGGTCGGCCAAAAGTACCCTTGCCATAGGGCTTCATTGGCTAAATTTTGAGCGCCTAAGTAGTTGTCACATATCCCTTCATAGATTTGTCTAAACATATAATTTCATTCCTTGAGTGTCAGGCATCTTAGGTATGGATGGGAGGACTTTTTGTAAAGGTCCCCATTGATAATAGCGAAGTGAGTGACTTTATGCCTTAGCTTAGTGGCCTCTGAAGGTGGGCTTGGTAGTTGCCTGTGTCTTAAATAAGTTTTTATGGGGTCTTTCTAACTTGGTGAATTGCTTGTCGATAAGATCTAATCGGTTTTGTCAATGCTTGGGTATGACAAACTCTCGATATAGACCGTTTAGCTGGTTGCGACAAAGTCATAACTGACTAACTTGGAGAGCGTGTAGGCTCGTGTTACAAATAAGTGTTTTGATGATAAGCAAAATAGATTAATTTAGTCAAGCAACTCAACAGATGTCTTGAATTAGTCGACCGATTAGCATTGCCAAGATAGATACTTTCGACTATCCTTTCAAATTAATCACATATAGGATAAAAATGCAAAGATTAGTCAACTAAACAAATGTGTTAGTTGAGAGAGCCCAAGTTTAGTTGACAAAAGTCAAGATATAGTTGACAGAATCCAAGTATAGTTAATAGAGCCCAAATTTAGTTGACAGGAATCAATATATTGTTGACAGAGTCCAAGCATGTGTATAATCATAGCTGATCAATCTTCAAGATTAGCCAACTAAATCATCATGTTAGCTAACTAAACCTTAAATCTAGCTAACAAGACGAAGGACATATTAGCATAGATATTGATGTAGTCAACTAATCTCTAATTCTAGCCAACAGAAGCAAAGGATATATTGGCATAAATGTTGACATAATTGACTAACCTTTGAATCCAACCAACTAAATACCTTTATAGAGCATAAGTTGTCAACCATCCCATCAACTTAGTCGACAAAGCCCAAAGATACACTAGGAAATAGCCAACTAAAATTGTGAGCTTGTCGACTGAAGATATCTGGACTTAAAAAATTTTTACACTGACAAAACTATCAACTAACTCACAAAATATGTTGACTAAAATTTTATGAACCACACATAGTCTAGTCGACTAACTAAATAGGAATGTTGACTAATGTTCTCCACACTTAGAAAAATTGTGGTTTCTGAGAAGGTTGTTGACTAACACATAAGAAATGCTAACTAAAATTATTAGTCGACACATACTTATGGTCAGTCTGAACCCAAAAGCTTAAGAACTCATAGCAGTTAACTAAGACATCAAAATTTCTATCTTGACAAGAAAATTAGTTAACAAGGCATTATAAGGTGTCAACTAATATATTGAATATGTATTGAACAATCAGCTAATCAGGAAGATTAGCCAACTAATGCCTAGAAAACTGTCGACATAAGATCAAAAATAGCTAACAAAAATTCACTAACCAAAGCATTGTCGAAAAGAACCAAACCATAGTGAACAGTCAATTAACTAATGTTCAAGCATAGTCGATAGAACTTTATCTAAATCCAAAGTTTAGCCAACTACCCTAACACAATAGTTGACAAAATAGAAATATTGATAACAGACAAACTTAAGTCACAGAACATAGTTGACACCAAGAGAATATTAGTCAACAAATGTTTGATTTGAGTTTGCATACTGAAGGTCAACACATATATTAGTCAACTGAAATATTGAGACCTCTCACTAAGTAACAAAATTAGTCGACATATGTTCAAAATTAGTCTGCACTTAGTCTGGACTTAAAAGCCTACGAAATACTATAGCCGACTACTAGTCTGACACTTTTGACTAAATGAAAACATTAGTCGACACATATTTAAAATTAGTTTGCACTCAAGGAGCAACATAATGCTATAGTCGACTAGAACACTAAGGCCTTTAACTAAAGTGAAAAGTATAGCCGACTAACAGCTAACCTCCATTGACAGAAACATGCCAAAATTCAAATCTTAGTTTGTTAACCCAATATACTAGTCAACACAACCTATAACAATTCAAATGATGATCAACTAAGTTTATGTAGCTTCAGACTAATGAGATATATTAAATGCAACATATTCGACTAAGTTTTTAAAACTGCCAACTACGAAGAGACATCAAACGTGACATAATCAACTAAGCAAAAGAAGATGTCGACAGCAAAGGAGCCAAAATTTGAATTTCAAATTGATTAGTTGACAAACCATTATTCTAGTCAAAATATTATTTCTAACGTTCATTTTTTCAGAAAAGCAAATAGGTGGTTGAGAACATTAAATGAATCTGCTTGAGCCATTAATGAAGAACATTCAAAAACTCACCAACCACAATAAATCTCAGGTTGAAAGCAGTAAATGAGAATATAAATTGAACTATGGATCTTCGAAAGAAGTGTAGAGTATTGCTGAACGAAAAATGAAGTGCCAAGAAGAAAAATAAAGTGCTGATCATTTTGAAACTTATCACTCTGAGCTTCAAGTGATATATTCTATTCTCTTTACTTTGATAAAATTCTTTCTGTGAGTTTCATACTTGTTACATCTGAAGTTGTAGTTTCACTCTTATTACATCTGAAATTGTAGTTTCACTTACTATAATATCCTTTCTCTTCTTATACTTAAAGATCAAAAACCAGAGAGGGTTTTCTCGATTTGTGGTTTAGAGAAAGAAATGGCCTATGAAAAGTTGGGATAGTGCTCTTTGTGAGGAAACAATGTAAAGGTCTCACTTGAACCTGTAATCAAGTCTGTACTATTTAGATTGCAAATAGTGGAAATCTTGGTGGAGGCAAGAAGTAGACGTACACCAAGTTTGGTGAAATCATTATAAAAACATTGAATTCTCTGTTTTCATTTTTATATCACTTTCTTACTCTGTTTCTTCATTCTTCAACTCCTTCTTTTCTCAATCATATTTAATAAATTGAAAAACCTACAAATCATTGCTTAAGTGCCAAACAATCTATTCACTTCCTCTAAGTTGCTTTTAAATTGGTATCAAAGTAGATATCTAGTTTTAGGTTTAATCACTGTAGACAAAAGGTCCTTTAAAAATAACACTTGAAAGAATTAACTCCTCACTAAAAGTCTCCTCATCAAACAGAGCCCCAAAACCCTTTAGGAAAATTAGGAAAAATACAAATGGGTTGAAGAGGAGCAAGAATGACATCAAAAGAAAAAATGGTGTACACATTCAAAACAAATGTTTAAAAACCATGAACAAAAGTGATCATCAACATTGCCTTGTAGAAGAAAATGAAAATGAAGTAAGTTGCTCTGGCTCGTTATCTTACTCTTCTGATAATGACATTGATAGTGATAATGAAATGTCCATGGATGATGCTTTGACTTTAGTACTCAATCAACTTAAAAAACTAATTCACAAGAACATAAATTTAAAGAGCATGATAAAATGTTAGAAATTGAAAAAAATGAACTTGTTGAGGAAAATAAAAGGCTTAAAGCAGAAAATGAAAATCTTATAACAGAAAATGAAGAGTTGAAAAATGAAAAACATTTGTTAGAATTAGAGAATAATACAAAGATTGAAAATTGTGACTTCTTGAATGATGAATTAAATGAGTTAAAAGAAGAAAACAAAATTATGAAGTAAGAAAAGAATAATCTACATACTCAAATAGAACATAACATGGAAGAAGAAAATAACAAACTTAAAATAGAAAATGAAAGACTGAAGAAGGAGAATAATATTTTAAAATTAGAAAAGAATAAGTTGTATAGTAAAGTTAAAATATAAAAAATAAAAATCTGGAAGTCTGTAGGGAAAAAATGTGCTTGACATAGATAATTCAGAGGATGAACTAAAACAAGAAAAAGAAAAGAATAAGAGATTGAGCTCATTGTTGTACAAATTCATCCAAGGGCAAGAAAAACTGGATTTAATGCTAGGAGACCAAAAAGTTGTGTATGACAAAACTAGATTAGGCTATAACCCTACTACCTCCAAAAAGAAGCTCTACACCTTCTTTGTGCCTAGTTTGAAAAACACTAAATCAGAAATTAGATGTCAATACTACATGAAAATCGAACATAATGCACACTAATAGCAATAAACCAAAAATGCACTCATTGTCTTAAAAATGGACATAACTCAAATACATGCAAGCTTATAAACAAAACATCAGGAATAATAATATTGAAATAGGTATTTAAAGATCTATTGAGCACTAACAATGCCGGACCTAAGAAAATTTGGGTACCAAAGGGCAAAGTTTGAGTATGTTTTGCAAACATATTCAAGCAGAGGAATCCTGAAAATGTGATGCTCAATGATAAAGGCATTATAGAACTCAAACGTCAAGGTGGCTAATTGAAAGGTAATATCTAGATACCTCAGCTCTAGTTTAAGAAAACATTGCTTGAAGGTTGCAAATTTAGGTGTGAACTGGTCAAGTTTTTAAAACTTTGGTATGCTTTTCACTGACTTTGAATGTTGACTTGTAAACTTGCTTGATGTTGGCTATGAACCATGTGCTAATTTCTTTTAATATTGGATTAGTATATTTGGTGTTCAAAATGTTAGATGCTAAGAATCAACCTTAGAATATTGAACCATTGGCTAAAAACACTTAGATACTTACTGTAAGGTTAACGAAGAAATTCTTTAAATCCATGCAAAAATCAAGAAACAAATTCAGTAAAATTAGAGCTAAAAAGATTGAAAGATTCGTAATGAAAATAAGATTTCTAAATATAAGAGAGAAATTGATTTGAAAAAAAAAATATTGAAAATCTAATTTTAAGTTATAAATAATTAATATATTACTGTAAACTTAGAAGGCAGATTAGTAACTAAACTAAAAGCTCTACATCTAATCAGGAATATATGAACTTAATGTATAAATCATTAAGAAAAGACCTATATATATATATATATAATGCATATAAGAAAATCCAATATAAGAAAGGTTGCACAATCCTTGGGATAAGAAGTGTCCATAGAAAGAATTTGGAGAATAGATTGAGGGATATGAGGAAATAGTGTGTAGTGGGTACTCAATAATTTTTCAACCTTTAAAAGTCCTTAACAAATTTAGATGAAATGGATAGAGTAATGCATTGAGAGAATAACTTAGCCAAATACTTTTGGGGTACAGCCTACTTCATATTAAACAGAGCCTCAATCAAACCAGTTATAAAAGAAAATACCCTATGAGCTTTATAGCGATAGAAAACCTAATATAGATTTCATTCACATATTTGGGTGTAAATGCTAGCAAGTGGAAAAGGATTCCCTAGAAAATTTGATACTAAGAATGCTAAAGTTCTTTAACTTCTAATAAAACACAAAAAGTTTTTCGTAAAAATGGGGATACCATGACAATAGAAAATCATTCCATGATAAAATATAGATAATCTTTATTATACTTATTTCTTCTAACATGAAATTTATATGTTTTGATGATGATCTTATAAGTTAGAATTTAGAAATAACTTCAGACAATAACTCACAATATCAAAAGTCAGATAAGAAAGAAAATCACAAAAATAATTATCATAAACAAATTCAGATCTAGAGAAACCTATATAAGCTAATAGTCTCCAATAGAGCCACAAATTTAAATAAGGATCTGTAGGATGAAAACAAAATATTAACAATGCAAAAAATCTAAAATAATTTGAAAGAAAAGAATTCCTAAGTCAAAGCATTTCTCCATTATAGAAACTAAATGGTTATATTGGAATAGACTAGATGATCATGGCACCTTAGGTAAAGAAATGCAAAACAGTATGCACTAAGCTGTATAGAATAATAATAGGTTAAATGAATTATTTTGCAATAACCTAAGAGTAATTAAGATGGCAGAAATTGCTTCTTGAATTAGTGATCGTATAAAAAGTGATATTACTCTTGAGTACATTAAAACAAATGGCGAAAATATTCACCAAACCATGGACAAAAATAGATTTTTCAAACTTAGAAAGGAACTAGAAATAATTAAAAATACTAAATGATAATCAAGACATAATGAAAGGAGAAGTAATTTGAAGAATTTCAAAATAATAAAAAAAAAATAGTCGACACAATCACAAATCTAGTTGACAAGGGATTAGGCTTAATAAAGATCGGTCGATAGAAAAATTAAACTAATCAATATAAACAATACTATAGTTGAAAAAATTTCAAAAAATAGTTGACAATTCAATCAATTTAGTCGACATAAGTAGAACTCTAAGCTATTAGCAGTCAACAGATTCACTCAAATAGTCGACAAATGACTAGAAAAATCAAAAGATTAGTTGACTAATTGGATGAATTAGTCAACACAAGTAGGAAAATGATCGATGGGACTGTCACATTAGTTGACAAAAGTAATATTTCTAAACCTTGGGTAGTCAGAAGAATCATAAAAACAGTCAACTAACTTGTCAGATAAACAAGGTTAGTTGACAAAATCTTAAAAGTAGTCAACAATGATATTAAGATTATATAAAGATCAATTGACAGAAAACATAAGATAGTCAACAAACATAAAGCCCTCTTCTAAATAATGTCGACTAGAGCATTAGGATTGTCCACAAAAAGGGAAAATTTCCCTTCTGGTCATATATGATGATATACTATCTAACTAACGACAAGTCAAAGTAATTAATCAACTAAAATAAGTGCAGTTGTCAACTACATTAAGTTCATTAACATAATAGCCAACAAATGAAGTTTTAGGAGTTTACTAATGGAGTATCTATATGTATTTATTATTTGATTTGTTTATGCTCACTGTTAACTAAGTTAACCATGTTGTCAACTAATGCAAGATCTTAAAGAAACATGTCCCATAACACACTAAGGGTTCAATAAGATTAGCCAACAGAAAATCAATATCTTGTCGGCTAACTAATATCGAGTCGATTGGGCTGAACCTATTGTTAACTAACACAACATCTCCTAAAATGAGTTTACTTGGAAAACTTCAAATCAACCCATTTCATCTCTCATTATAATTCGAATCTAAAATGTTTGTCTGAATCCTCTCTTGACTATAAAAGGAACTTCATCGACAAATTCCAAAAATTTCAAAATTCATAGTTCCCTCTTATTTAAAACTTTGTGTCTCCGAAATCCTAAATCTCTAAAACCCTGGATCTCTTCTCTGTAGTGGCTCCCAAGATCAAGATTGCAACTCAAGGTCCAAACAAAGTCTAACCTAAGGCCTAGAAAAATTTAACAAAAAAGATATTCCTATGGCAGTAAAGAGTATGTCCTTTTGTTCTTCATTCTCTTCACTCAATCTGAACCTACGACACCTAATAGATTAGAAATTTCTTGGTGAAATTAAACTTAAACATGAAAAATACCTTAGTGAAATACGTCCATCTTGGTTAATCACATCTAACCCTAGAGCATATGAAAGGGTAGTAAGACTATTCTATAACAATGTAAAATAGATAAAAGGAGACAATAACAAAAAGCTTAAGATAGAAGGACACAGTAGGAACTATAGTTCTAAGACCTTCATAAAGGGCAAAGAAATAATCATGAGCCCTTAAGTTATCTATAGACTGAGTGGCATAAATTGAGTTCCGTTTGAAAAATGTAAGCAATATCTAAGTGGGAACCTACTTGAACACTCTAGGATAATGTTCAAGAACAAAGAAATGTTAGAGATCAATACGAATGCCAATAGTTTAGGGTAGCATGAGAGAATTCTGCATTTTATAGTGACACATATTCTAAGACCCAGGTAAGGAAGTTATGCCTTCATAACTAGAGAAAACTTTTGGATAATGGCATGCATAATCTAGAAAAAGGACCTTGGTTTGTACCTCTTAGTTCCATATATGATGTCAAACATCCTTAAGTGTGAAAAACACCAATCTATCTATGGCTCCATGATCATAGACATTCTAGTAGCTCACAAAATTAGTTTAGAGAAGGAGATAGGAATTGAGCTATAGTTGAAAAACTCCATCAATACCTCCACATTAACTAAGACCAAATGAGAGTTTAAGAATGGGGAATGAGGAAAGAAAGAACATAAGGAAGAAAAGGGGGAGAAAAGTGAACTTCCAAAACCCTTCATCACTGATCACAAAGTGGACAAACTGCTAAAGGCAGTAAGCCACATCTCTCACCCAATAGCTAGAGAAGAACTGTCCTTAGATATGATGGGAGGAGCCTTAGTTAGACTCATAGCCTACGAACTTTACCTTCACCAAAGAGTTTATGCTATAGAAAAGAAAACACTAAGATTTTGAAAGTTGTAAAGAGATTAGAAAGAAAGATTACTAATATTACTAAAAGCAGATCTAACAAGCCAAGGGAATATGATTGCTCTAGTGAAGATGAGTCTCAAATGAAAATGTCTCCAATCATCTTTTCACCTTCCTCACTTCTTATACCTCATGCCATTGACATTCCTTCCTCCTCTAGACCCTTAGAACCTACTCCTATTAATCCTGAGTGTATTTCAATTTCTAAGTCAAACCATCTTGGTTTAGCTAAACATACTCTTGTTGAACAATACTCCTGTTATTATTCGTGCACCGCCTCCAATTAATGCTCTTGAACCCACATTTGATCTGTGCTTGATCCTTCAACAATTGTTAAAGAAATTGTTGAAGACATTGTGAAGCAAGTATCTGAGTATGCTACCTCTTAGAACAATATGTAATGATTTTATGACAAAATTCGATGTTTATATTTGGAACTTTTTAGTATGTACTATTAACTTTTATCCATTTACATTTTGTTGGCTCTGAGTTCCTATTGCTATTATTTAATCCTTGCATATCTGAGTTTTCGAACATCTATTGACCTCATACGTATGCTTATATATATATCTAACATTGTACTTTAAGATACAAAGGTTACCATTAATGGCGAATTTCATATGTGTCATTGTACTTACATGTTTGTTTTTTCGTACCTTTGAAGAAAGATCTACAATTGACCTTAATCTTAGGCCTTTTTTTTGGCCTATTAAGTTTAAAATTAGGTCCCTTTCTGTTGATGACAAAAGGGGGGAGAGAATTAGGAGAAAGGGTTGAGGAATAAAGCAGTGGTAGTCTTTAAATAGTATGGTTTGCTTTGATGGTATACATGGCTTGCTATGGTTTGATAAAATGCAAATATATGCAATGGTTGAGGGGGAGCTAAGGTAGTCTTTAACTTTAAAAAGTTTGGATTGTTTAGTCATCATCAAAAAGGGGGAGAATGTTGCACATGGGTATTTTGATTATGAGCAAAATAGATTAATTTAATCAAGCAAGTCAACATATATCTTGAATTAGTCGACCAATTAGCATTACTAAGAAAGATACTTTCGGCTATCCTTTTAAATTAGTCAACACTTAGGATAAAAATGCAAAGATTAGTCAACTAAACCAACGTGTTAGTTAACAGCCCAAGTTTAGTTGACAGAAGTCAAGATACAGTTAACAGAATCCAAGTATAGTTGAGAGAGCCCAAGTTTAGTTGACAAAAATCAAGATATAGTTGACAGAGTCCAAGCATGTGCATAATCATAGCCAACTGATCTTCAAACTTAGCTAACTAAATCATCATGTTAGTCAACTAAACCTTAAATCTAGCTAACTAAACCTTAAATCTAGCCAACAGAGACGAAGGATATATTAGTATAGATATTGAAATAGTCAACTAATCTCTAAATCTAACAACAGAAACCAAGGATATATTGGCATAAACATTGACATGGTTGACTAACCTTTGAATCCAACCAACTAAAGACCTCTATAGAACATAATTTATCAACAATTCCATCAACTTAGTCGACAAGTCACAGAACATAGTCAACACCAAGGGAATATTATTCAACACATGTTTAATTTGAATCTGCATACTAAAAGTCAACACCAACACATACATTAGCTGACTGAAATATTGAGACCTCCGACTGAGTAACAAAATTAGTTGACATATGTTCCAAACCAGTCTACACTTAGTCTGGAATTAAAAGCCTATAAAATACTATTGCCACTAATGGTCTGACACTTTCGACTAAATGAAAATATTAGCCAAAACATATTTAAAATTAGTGTCCACTCAAGAAGCAAAACAATGCTATTGTCGACTAAAACACTATACCTTCAACTAAAGTGAAAAATATAGTCCACTAATAGCTAACCTCTATCGACAGAAGCATGTCAAAATTCAAATCTTAGTCTGTTAACCCAATACACTAGTCGACACAACCTATAATAATTCAAATGATAGTCCACTAAGTTTATGTAGCTTCAGACTAACGAGATATATCAAATGCAACATAGTTGACTAAGTTTCTAAAACTACCAACTATCAAGAGACATCAAACATGACATAGTTGACAGCAAAGGAACCAAAATTTGAATTTCAAATTGATCAGTCGATAGATCATTTATTCTAGTCAACACATTGTTTCTAACATTCGTTTCTATAGAAAAGCAAACAGGTGGTTGAGAACACTAAAAAAATCTGTTTAAGCTGTTAATGAAGAACGTTCGAAAACTCACTAACCATAATGGATCTCTAGTTGAAAATAGTAAATGAGAATATAAATTAAACTAAAAATCTTCAAAATAAGTGTGGAGTAGCGCTGAACAAAAAATGAAGTGCCAAAAAGAAAAATGAAGTGTTGAATTTCTGAAACTTACAATACTCTGAGCTTCAAACGATATACTCTATTCTCTTTACTTTTGCAAAATATTTCTGTGTGCTTCATATTTGTTACATCTAAGGTTGTTGTTTCACTTATGGTAACATCCTTTCTCCTCTTGTACTTGAAGTTTAAAGACCAAAGAGGGTTTGTTGATTTGGGGTTTAGATAGAGAAACAATCTATGAAAAGTTAGGTTAGTGTCTTGTGAGAAAACACTGTAAAGGTCTCACTTGAACTTGTAATCAAGTCTGTATTATTTGGATTACAAATAGTGAAAATTTAGGTGGAATCTAGGAGTGGACATATACCAAATTTGGTGGAACCACTATAAAAACATTGTGTTCTCTGTTTCCATTTTTATCTCACTTTCTTACTTTGTTTTCTTTATTCTTTAACTCCTTTTTTCAGTCATTTTTAATAAATTAAAAAACCTCCAAATCATTGCTCAAGTGCTAAACAACATATTCACCTGCTCTAGGTTGTTTTTAAGCTCGCGCATTCTTCGACCAAGGAATCTGCTGTATGTCCACTCTGTCAAATTTGTTCATCGCTTCTTGTAATTTAGATTGGTATTTCATCATCGTCGACTCCTTCATTTCATAATGTTCTTTAACTTGCTTAATGACCAATTGGATGTTGGTAAAAATCTAGAGGTTTTGGGCCCCCAGTGACGCTATGATTCATACTCTGGTCAAGAGGATCTTGTATTTGGCCTAGTTATTAGTCACTTGAAAATCAAAATGAAGTGCGTACTCAGCCTTAAATTCATCCGAACTGATGAGTATGAGCCTAGCATCACTTTCTGAGAAGTCTGATGATCGATCCTCATGGAGTATCCAGTCCAACAATGAGCATTCTTCTCAGTCATCATCAGGGTCTCACTCAGAGGAAGTCAGAAATATACATTTGAGGATGAAATAAGTGAGGGTTTGGCCTTTGATTGCTAGTCTCAGTTGATATATCAAATTCGCCTATCTTGATACTTCACTTAATAAGCCGATCTAAGGTATCTCTCTTTTATAAGATCTATTTCAGAGGCTGGTTAGTTAATACTATAATAGTGTGGGGCTTGGATGTAAGGCCAGAGATGCCTAGCAGTAATGGCAAATGCCATTTTCTCAACAGCACAGTAGTTAATTTCCGACTCTTGAAATATACGATTGACATAGTACACCAACTTTTGTGTGGCAAATTCCTACCTCAAAGGAACAAAGCAAAGTACTCGATTTGAAATAGAGAGGTAAATATAGAGTTTCTCATTAGGAATGGGCCGAGAGATTAGTGGGGAGTGACGAGAGGTATTCTTTGAGTTGTTGGAATGTTGTTTGGCACTCCAGTGTCCATGCAAATCTCTAGAACTTCATCAGAGCGTCATAGAAATGTTTGTATTTCTCTCCAACTTTTGACATGAACTGATTTAAAGTTACAATTCTCCCTGTAAGGCATTGCATTTCCTGTAGCATTCTCGACAGTGCCATGTCTAGTACAGTTTATATCTTCTTTGGATTTGCCTCAATACCTCAATTGGTAATTAGGAAACCTAAAATTTTTTTTGATATGATACCAAAGGTGCATTTTGCCAAATTTAGCCTCATGTTATAATGCTCCAGTGTTTGGAATGTTTCTTCCAAGTCTACGACATAAACTTTGGCACTAACACTCTTGATAAGCATGTCGTCAATATAGGCTTCTACATTTCTATCGAGTTTATTATTGAAAACCTTTTTAACCAATCACTAAAAAGTCATCCCTATATTTTTTATGCCAAAACGCATGACCTTATAGCAATAAGCGCCAAATTTCATGATTAAACTGGTCTTCTCCTTGTCTTCTAGGGCCATGCATATTTGATTGTAACCGGAGTAAGAGTCCATGAAACTCAAGAGTTGGTGGCCTGAGGAGTTGTTCACTAATTTTTTGAAATTAGGAAGTGGATAACTATCCTTCGGGCATGCCTTGTTGAGATCGGTGAAGTCTACGCATATTCTCCATTTGCTATTAACATTTTTCACCATGATCACATTGGGTAACTATTGGGATATTTTACTTCTCGAATAAATCTTTCTATTAGGAGTTTCTAAACCTCATCTTGTATTGCACGTTGGCGTTCCAATATGAATACCATCGTTTTCTGCTTCACAGGCTTACGACTCACATCTACAGTCAATTTGTGGACTATAATCAAAGGGTGGATACATGGTATGTCTTCCAGAGACGATGCAAAGACTTTAAAATGTCATCAAAGACAATTCATAATTGCTTTCCAGAGAGATGGCAGTAGGTGGGCTTCAACTTGGATTGTCTATCCGGATACATCCGTGATGGGAATTTCGATCACTTCCTTTTCAGGTTGAGGTTTTGACAATTGTTTGGTATCATCTCTAAATTCCAAAGATTCTAATGAAAGACTTTCCCTTTCCCCATCTACCATAGACGAATTGTGGGTGACTTTCATATATTTTGTGTTTGGTAATGCTTTTAGGTCATCCAAACTAGGACACCTAAAATGGCATTGTAAGGAGATGAGAGTTTGACCACATGAAAAGTGGTTTTGGTAGTAGCATGGTGGGGAGTTATTCCTAAGGTTACAACAAGCGAGATAGTATCTTTCAAAAGTATGCACTTGTCGACAAGTCCCCTTAAGGGTCCGTCAGAGAGATGAAGGTAAAATTGAGTAAGGCCCATTCGCTGGAAGGTATCCAAAAAGAGAAGGTCCCCATCTACTCCTTGTTCGACAAAGGTTCTTTTGACGAGGTACGATCCTATTCCGGCAGTAATGACCAATGAGTCATTTGGGTTCGTGTTAACTCCCACCAAATCGTCTTTGTCAAAACCAATCGCTGACCTTTTCCTTTTGGTCACCGTCAAGACTGCGAAAGAAGGGAGTAGGATGAGAAGCATGTTCTGCTAATAAATCAATCTGTCCTCACAGACAACACTAATCTATTAGAGGTGAGTTTTGCTCCATAGATTGTAGCTCCACTGTCTTAAACGGGATGAGTAGTTGTTGGATTGTCTGATTGATGGAACTTATAAAAAACCGACGGAGGGTGCTCCAGTAAGGAAGTCTCCAATACTTAAGTCAAATAGAGGTTTTGATAATAGAAACAGACTGAGAGAGAGAAAACTCTATAATGCCTTTTGTGTGCTATGTGTAAAATGGGGCCATTAATGAACCGAGTCGAGTTCGAGCTGCTCGCGAGCCGTTCGGTTGATGGCTCAACTCAATTTTGATCAAACTGGAGTCAAGTTCGAGTAATAGAACTTTAAAATTGAAAACTCGTCAAATAACTCAATAACATATATTAATATATATTTTATATATTTATATATTATTATAATATAAAAATAAAAAAAAATAAAATATATTAATATATTATATAATAATCGAGTTTTCGAGTCGAATTCGAGTTCGAGTTTCAGAACATGGATGCTCAGGATCGACTTAACCTAAATACACTCCTAGTGTAGAATCAAGAGAATGTACCTAACCGGTGGCCTTCACGATGCTCATATATAGCCTGTACGCCCAATCAATTACATATGCCTCTGGGTGTAGAACCCCATTTTCCTTATAAAAATGTTCTGAGATTCCGGGGATCGCAGTGAAGTATTCCTAAGAGAATTAGAATCTACCGGTTAGGAAAGTTGAGATTGTCAGGAGATTCATTTCCTTATCGATAACAATTAAATATCTTCTTTCTAATTATAGAAGGTTGTTTCTGTGATTTAAAGAAAGGTGAATATTCCTTCAGTTGGTCAAATAGTAATGCTGAGTATCGAGAAGATGTTTGAGCCTATCAGCTGTTTAATCGAGGAGGATCATGTTGATAGATACCGAGAGAGTAAGCGATGTCTACCCGACCAATGGGCCGTATCTACCCAACTAGGAGAAAATCCCATGTCAATGCCACATTTTGGTGTGCTTCGTCTATTGTATTTTGGGCTTGACGAATCCAAAGTTTATGATAATGGACCTCTAAGCTATGTTTCATCAACTTGATTTTATTACTTTGGGCCGTTAATAAGGGTTAACACCATTGTGCTTTGAGGATATTCTCGAATCAAAAGGGGAGGTTTGATCATCAAGCAATTAGCCCGAGATGAAAGGATCTCAAAAGATGCTTAGTATTCCTTTCACAATGATTTTAGAGAAAATCGATGAACAAGAAACTGGCACCGGAAACAAAAAGTAATGATATGTCGAATATTTTCTTATGTCAGATCAGATAATGAAGATGCCGGATCAATTTTCTAAAAGTTTTAATATATTTTAGCAAGGAAAAGAATAAGCCGAGCAGATAGAATTAATAATGAAACATGCATTTAATTAATATAAAAAATAATGGTAAAACAATAATTAAGTTTCTTTTTTGACCATTATTGTTCCTTGGTGGTTTCCCCCCATTCCGACAGTTTCGCTTCAAATATAAGTTCAATACGTATTTGAGAGTGAGTTGCGGATGGAATAAAAGATTTAGGTGAGGATTTTATGTGCATGCTAAACCATAAAAAGTTTCACTTATGGTACATAAAAATATACGGCTCTTGTTTTAAAAATTCATCTATATATATTCAAAATTAAGGATGCATGACGAAGTGCCTATTTTTATTATTATTATTTTTTTGGTTTCTTGATTAGAGTTATCGTTTAGTATCTGAGATTTCGTCCCGACTAATGTGGATCGATTCGCGATCGGCCTTTTATTCGGGGAATCTCCTAACGTGATTTTTTCCGTATCCATAGAAAGTCGAACTCACGACCATGGTTAAGAGAACTCATCTCCCTTGTAACTCATCCAACCAACATTAATAGTGCTTATTTCGATTTTTATAGTGCATTGTTCCGATCAGACCCAACTCTCTACACCAACTAATATTGAATCGAAACACGATTTACAGGACACACTATAACCATGACTTAAACTTACTGTATGTATAATCAACTCGACCACAAATACAAATCACACATATTGTACGAATGGATCATATACTCCTACAAAATAATAATAAAATTTTATCTAGTTTAATTAAAAGAAATGCATAATATCGATATATAAAAATATCAAAAACTATATAATCTCTTGAGCATATATATAGAAGTTGCCATAAAAAAGATATCGATTCTAATATCCAAGATCCGAAAGTGGAAAGCTCGTTGATGAAGTTTATAACTGGAGTATTTTGAACCTAGAAGATACTCAATACTACACACAAATTTCTTTATTTACTACAATATTGCTTTCTATTTTTCGTTAGTTTCTACTTAGTTCTTCCCTTTTAATTTCAATAAAATTTCAGTTTTTCATTCATTCTGCAATTGTTATTCTTCTCGCAAACCACCATAACCCATAGTGGAACAGTAGAGTTGTGTGCTCAACCTATCGCCTGATACAAAGGGAATTATGAGTAGTTCCTTAATTTGTTAAGTGTGTGTGTGTGTGTATATATATATATATATATATATATTTGCATTGCCCTGTGATACAAATTCCTAATTTTCCAAAATTCGGTGAGTTAATTTATGCCATTGCGATCGTGAACCATCAAACCAATAGATGGAACCAAGAAGAATTAGACAAGGAACTCCAATAATCATCCTATAACTTCTGATGGGACCCTATTCAAAAGACTCAATACGAAAGGGGTCCAATAGTCAACGTAACGCTTGTGATCCAAAAGGTTTAATACGCTTAAACACAAATGGATTTATGTTGCCCCGCTCTACCGATATAATCTATCGCCTTGAATGGGTCATGTCAACCCGACCCTTCAAGAGGATCTGTCATATGTGGTATCTTATTCGTTGTTCGGCTAACTCTCAATGAGGTCTATGAAATCGATTCAGAAGTGCATTCGGTAAGACCGAATAATAGTCCCCTTCCATCCTATCGATGACTACCAAACACCTAAGGTACCGACCGTTTCGACTCCTGAATGGTAATACTCAACTAAATTTCACCTTGATCAGGTTTCCTATCTTAGCATGAGACGTTAGATAAGAAAGAAAATCCTTAAAAATCTAATCGATAAGGGAAAGAATCACCCGGTATAATCAAACTTCCTAAATAATAATAATTTTAAATTTTTTATGTTTGAATTCCGAAATTTTGGATCTCTTTGTAAGGAAACTAGGGTTGTAACGCCCCGAATGCACACAGCTCTTATGATACTTCATATAAAAGCTTTCGATACATTACAACCAGGTAAGTTCTCTTGACTGGATACTCGACACACAAATCACAGAGAGATCCATCCTCCCTCTCTCTTTTTGTGTCTATTTTCATTCCTTTCGAAAACCATTCTTTCTGAATTAAACGTCGGAACCTCCTCATCGGAACACCTTCTGATGGTCTTTTGCAGGTCTCAAATCTCTTTACCGAGCATCCATTCGAGTCATAAGGAGTCAGATTTGTGGAATCAAGACCCACCTCCAATAGATTGGCACCGTTCATGAGAACTCAAACTAGAGAAATTTCGTTGAATTCTTTCAATTACCAAAATGTTATAACTCCAAAAAAGAGAACCAGAGCCACATCAAAGGCTGCATCTGTCATGGACAGCTAAACTACTACCCCCACTGCCGCAGCCCTTCTTGTGGCGTCCGTTCACTCTATTGACAATCCTCCCATTCATGCTCAACATCCTCGCTCGGACTAGGTCTCACAACTTGCGCCTTAGGAACGCCCAGTGGTGTCTCCTATGCCGGTATCCTAAAAACGAGTTAGTCAACTTCAAATAGATAGGCTAGAGTTCAAGATCCAGGACATAAGCAAACAGTTGGAAGGCCTTAGTCACGCCGTAAGGCCCAAGGGCCAGTTTTCTTTAGGAGGATCTGGACATGTACGCCCTCGACGGCAAATGCCACCGCTTAATTACAAGCCCTCGATGACTTCCTACCATGACCCTGAAAACCTAAGAAGACAAGTTGAGCGACTCGTAGTTGATAAACTCAAACGGACCAGCGCTCAAGAAAACCGAGCCCCCCTTAACCTTACTAACGCTTCGCCTTTCGACCCGAAAGTCTCTTTAGAACTGATGCCCCGTGATGTACTTTTGCCTCTCATGGAAAGATATGACAGAATGATCGATCCTCGTGACCATACGATGCACTCCGTAACAATAATGATCTCAACAGACATAATGGATGCCGCCATGAGCAAACACTTTCCTACTACTCTCAAAGGGAATGCATTAACTTGATTCAACTTACTCCCGCCGCTAAGTATAAAAATTTTCTCTCAAGTTCGGCAGCAATTCGAAATCCACTTTATGATAAGTCGGGGAGTGAAGAGATAATCTATCTCTTTACTGTTGTTACATTAAAGGGAGGATGAACCCTTGAGAGACTTCTTGGAAAAGTTTAAAACAGAGATGATAAAAGTCCTAGCCTTGGACCACTCTATCACGCTGGCCATGTTGCTCACTAGATTATACCTTTCAGGCAAGAAAACTTCAATCATGAAGAATCCTCCCTTTACTATCTAAGAGTTTTACTCTCGTGTTGAGAAGTACATTATGGCCAAAAATGGCGAGACCTTCGACTGAAGGAGAAACCGATCATCTAGGAGAGAATGTAGTCAATCTCCTTAATAGTTGATGCCAAAAGAGAATCGACTGAACCCTCCGCACCAGCGAAAGTTCAGCACTTACACCCCTCTGAGTGAGACCCCCAGCCAAGTCTTATTTCAAATCAAAAACAAATCATATGTCAAATGACCATTTCATCCCATCAAGGAAGATTTCCAAAATGACTGATCAAAATACTATCACTACCACTGGGATTACGGTCATGTGACCGATGACTATAAAAAGGTCAAAGATAAACTAGAATTCTTGGTCCAAAGTGGAAGGCAGCAAAAATTCATTAGTATGGAAGGGAAAAACATACCTTCCCCTGGTCAACATGGCCCGCCAGAAGAAAACGAACCTAACGGTCAGCCAGTCGGTCGACCATTGTATAACGGGTAAGATGGAGTGATCCTCCAGATCCATGACTCGCAGTCCCTGCATGAGCCTTATATTCCAACTTGCACTTTTTTGGCCTATAACTTGGCGTTCTCTCTCTCCCTACTTGAGTAAATTCTGATGTCTTTCCCTTAACGGACGTTTTTGTAATATCTCCTAATAGATAGTTCTTTCTGTGTTTACATTTAGTTTATTCAAAATTGATCTCTTTTCATGGTAAGACATTCTAGCAAACTCGATAAGCCTTTGTCGCCCTGTCCTACTGAAGGGATCCCCGTCCTACCAAAGGGATCTATCTCCCCGAATGGCCATCTGTTGCCCTATCCTACTGAAGGAATCTATCTCCCCAAATGGGCCTCTGTCACCCCATTCTACCGAAAAGATCTATCTCCTCGAATAAGTCTCTGTCGCCCTGTCCTACCGAAAGGATCTATCTCCTCGAACGGATCTTTTATCGCCCTAATTTAATGAAGAGATCTATCTCCCCAAATGGGTCTATGTCGCCTCAACCTACCGATAGAATCTGTTCCTTCGGATGAATCTATGTTCCCTGACCAACCGACATGATGATCCTTCCATTGTAGTCATTTTCTTGAACGGGCTCGTATTACCTTGATCTATTGATGAGATCTATCATCCCAAACAAACTGGTGTCATACCAGTCTGCCTACAAAAAATGTTCTTCATCAAAACACTGTTGTCTAAGTTTTAATAGCAACAGACGAAACTTGATCTTCAGTGTGAGCATAGTCCAACCGACATGCCCTTCTAATGGAGGCGATACACTCCTGGACAAGTTAACAATATCCCACAAACCGATTGACTTATGAAGCCATCAACAAGGCACATCTAGAATATGCAAAGAAAAAGTGCATTTTATATTCGACCAAAGGAGGAGCTCTTACAAAGACAAACACATTATATGGCTGAAGGCCCTTGGAACAAAAATTACAAAATCACACTAGATCAGGGAGGGGGAAGCGCTAAGACCTCTCGACGAGAGGACTCTACAATTGCTTGAACTGTAGTCGGCCTAACATGATCACTATCTGGAGCTGCAAGGGTAGAGCCTTGGCCTATCGCCGTCGAACCAGCCACCCCCTCCAAAGGGGGCAAAGCCTCATATATCCCAGCTTCATAAGCTATAGCCTTTGCATACTTCAGTCTCTCCAGCAGGCTGCGTTGAGATCACCTGAGGGCTATAGCGTCCCTAAGACTGACTCCTCAAGATGCAATATTTTCAGCTTGGCTTCCTGAAGAGACTCTTCCTGTAGTCGCATTAACATCTCTACGGTTATTAGGTTGCCCATATGAAAACACCACTCAGCTTCTAACTCCTCGCAATGCTTTTTGGCCGATGCCAACTTCTTTTCCAAACACTTGATCCGCTCATCCTTTTCAGCGAGCAAAGCATTGGAGACACTTTCAACCTGGACATCTTTCTCCTTCTGCTCCAAGGCATCTTGTAATGCTAAGACTTGGCTCCCCAAGTGATTCACCCGCTTTTCTAACTACTTCCTCCATTGCCTCTGGAGTTCTACTAAAACTGCAGTCTAAGAAAAAATTACATAAGTCAGTCAAATGAAGAACTAAATAAAACAAGTTCCAGTTAGAAACAGTACCATCAAGTAAAGAGACTGAAAGGCTTTATCCACCAACTTAGGAGATGCCTTCGATAGTTCCAAGTCGATATCCCGAAAGTCATACTGTTTGGCCAGTCGGAACACCCCTTTGATATCAACATAGTCATATTGATGGCTTCCCATACAAATAGCAATCGATCCCCCCTCTTGCCTATCCTTTTGAATATCAAAAGGTTTAACAGAAATAAATAGCAGAAGCCCATCTTCCTCTGCTCTCCCACAGTGAGGGCTCTATGGCTTTATAAGAGATTGGACAGACGCCTTGCCTATTGGCAGACAAGAATGTGACTCCGCTGATGGATCTTTTCGTACCAGTGGGACAGCTACATCCGTAGGTATCTCTACCTCAGGAGCTTCTTCCACTGGTCTCTTTGGCACCCTCCGTTAAGGAGGACACATTAAGCGACCGACTACTTACCCCCTCCATCTTCACTCTCATAAACTTAGAGCGTTTTGACACAGCGGGAGACATATGCTCTTCGACTCTCCCGTGACCCTCTTCTTCCTAACAGTACCTTGACAAGACTAGAGATGTGTGCTCTTTAGCCTCCTCCCGTGCTCTCCTGATAGCACGCTCATGCTGCCTTTTGGAATTCGGCCCCACTTCCTTATCGGTTGAAACTGTATCCAAGATAGAGCGCTCCACTAAATTCAGATCATTGACCAGCTCCTTCTCCCTTTGCTCTAACATAATGGGCCTGTCGATTTTTCTTCTCTCATCAATAGGTAAGCCAGCCAAAAGCAGTATCTGATTATCCACTTGCGAGTCTACTCAGATATTCCAACAAGTGGACTCACAATAGCATCTGATAAATTTGAAAAATCTAGAATGGTGAGTGGGAAGTGGAGGCTTCCCTTTCAACAGTGGTTCCTGGTTCGCATTCGACAATACAGGCAAAAGATCCCTATCCAAAAATCTCACAAAGAAATACTTCTATGCCCAGAACTTGTTGTTTGATTCACTATAGTAAAACCTCCAATGGGAATCTGGATGAGTCTGTAATCGATACCAATTGTGGGTAGAACCCTGATCTTTGCACCGCATCAATGAGAAAAGAACTGCCAAAATCCCCACATCAAAACGAAGGCGACAAAACCCTAACAGGGAAATTATTGCAACAACAAAGCGCCAAACGCTAGGAATGAGCAATGTAGGGTAAACCCCCCGGTACTATATTATCTAAGCAAGTGAACCCGTATATGGGATCTTTACTTCGTACTTTACGAATTGCCTATACATAACAACACAACCGTCAGGCGTTCTGTTTGTCCTCTCTCTGTCGGTGGGTAATACCAGTGCAAAATCACTCTCCAGAGCCATATTAGTTCATATCTCGTTAAGCTCCTTCTTCATCATTGAACTCTGGATCTCGTTAATACTTTGGTGAGAAGAAGAAGAACCCTTCAGCAGTCTTTAAAAAGAATTTTCACTAGACGAAAGAATGATTTGTAGACAAAGATATAAAATACACAATATGTTTAAGCACGTGGCTTTTAAAAGAATACTAAAGACGATTCACCAAAATCGAAGGGACACTCATTACATTAAAAGTTTGGCACCTTTTTTATGATGTCATTACTCATGGCGTCTTTATCACTAAACGACATCACAAGTTGGAGGCAAATGATGGGAACTTATTCAAAAGGCATAATATGAAAGGCGTCCAATAGTTAACGTAAGGCCTGTCATCCAAAAGGTTCAATACGCTTAAACACAAATGGGTCTATGTCATCTCGCTTTAGTGATAGGATCTATCTCCCTGAATAGGCCATGTCGTCCCGACCCACCAAGAGGATCTGTCATTTATGGTACGGCTAACTCTCGACAAGGTCTATGCAATCAATTCACAAGTGTATTCGGTAAGACCGAATGATAGTCTCTTTCCATCCTATCGATAACTATCGAACACATAAGAAATCAACTGCTTCGACTTCTAAATGGTAATACTCAACCGTATTTCTCCTTGATCAGGTTTCTTATCTCAACATGAGACGTATCTCCTGGATAAGAAAGGAAACTCTTGCGAATCTAATCGATAAGGGAAAAAATCACCCCGTATAATTAAACTTCCTAAATGATAACAATTTCAAATCTCTAATATTTGAATTCCAAAATCTTTGGATCTTCTCATAAGGAAACTAGGATTATAATGCCCCGAATGCACATGGTTCTTATGGTACTTCATATAAAAGCTTTTGATATATCACAGCTAAGTAAGTTCCCTTGACTGGACACTCAACACACAAATCACAAGGAAATCCATCCTCCTTTCTCTCTCTGAGTCTGTTTCCATTCCTTTTGAAAATTGCTCTTTCTAACTTTAATATCAGAGTCTCCCCCACCGGAGCACCCTTCAACAATTTTTTGCAGGTCTCAAGCCTCTTCACTGAGTATCCATTTGAGTCACAAGGCACTGGATCTATGAAGCCAAGATCCACCTCCAACAACTTCTAATAAATAGATTTCACCAAACAATACTCAGCCCATCATCTTACCAGTTGCGAGTCCTCATAGAAAAGATCCTTACTCTGCCTTCTCCTACTAGAGTTAGCATAATAGAGCAATAGCAAGTTTAAAGACACCACCACCATTATCGAGGCAATGGCTTTGTTCATTCAAAAGTAAATTAATGCAAATATTGGTGACATCACCGACCAATTGGTTTGACAATTAATCGACGTGGTTCACCATATGATCTAGGGTAGGCCTGGCAATCGAGCTTTTTGAGCTGAGCTTTATAAGGCTCGGGCTCGGCCCGTTTAAAATTTTATGGGCTTGAGCTCGAGCTCGGCTTGAGAAAGCTCGAAAAATCTAGGCTCGAGCTCGGTCTGAAAAATTAAAAGGGTTTCGGGCCCATTTCGGGTCAGGCTCGAGCTCGAATAACAAATTATTTTTTGCCTATAAAATTTCTTTAAATATACAAAAAATCTCACCAGTTCAATTCTTCCATTCCCAAAAGACAATGTCACAAAAATAAGAATAATCCAAAAAAAAAAAAATACATTTGAATAATGTAAATGTAGGTCATTGATCAGAAAATTACTTGTGCTACCCTATTACTATTTGGACTGATTCATAATATTGAAATAGGATTTTGATTTGAATGGTTTTTCCAATAAATAAAGAAAAAACAGATGATCAGAGAAGAAAAATTTATGTTCGATAATAATAAATTTAACCTTGATTAAGGCAATAGAAATGACATAATTTTAGATTTTTTGAAAAAGAAACTCAAAATTGGTGATTGCAATTTCAAATTTGGAAATAAAACTAAACTAGCCAATAGTTGTTATTCATGTAAAGCAAAAATGAAATGAAACCAAATTGTATGGTTGTTTGTGCTCAGGCCTTTTGCTTGCCCCCCAATAACTCAGGCATGTCATGGAACAACTTCATATGTGAAATCAAATGGAAAATGTCATGCTTTTTTCATCCCAAATTGATTATACAAATATATGTATATGTAATGTAGGTTGATATCTGATTCCAGGTTCAGCCCCAATGCAAAATACATATGTATATGTATATGGAGGACTCTCTAGTTGGGCTTCTTCTTTGATAAAAAAAAGGGCAGAATGCACAATGCAACACATGCTTCTTATTTTTAAACGGGCCGAGCTTGTATCGGGCCGAGCCCACTAATGTCCAAGCTCGGCTTGTAATTAAATCGAGTCTAAAAATTAGACCCAAGCTAGGCCCTTTAAAATAGGCCGAGCTTGAGCCGAGCTCGAGCCAGCCCGACCAAATTGTCAGTCCTAATCCAAAGTGAGATTGCAAATGCATGGAAGGAATGCTTTAAGTCACAAGAAATATAAAATCTTTCCCCTTTTCTCATCCCAAGCTTCACATATGTTCATATATACGTGCCTATACTCTATAAAACACATGGTACAGCTTGAAAAGCTACCAGTGTTGCACTTGTTTTTACTACTTCTACTTAATCTTTGTTCTTCTCACTTATATAACCACCTACTCTCTTAGAATACATAATGCTAAGCTAACAACCCCCAATCTCACAATCCCAATTTGTAAATACAAACAAAGAGTTGACCAATGTTTCAAATACTTTAGGCACACTTGGACTACCTTATGAAAGTACATTTCATTTACTATGTAAGAAACAAGTATCAAGCTTCTATACCAGCATGGAGCTAATCAAGTCGACACCTCATATTTCTCTATGGCATATGTTACACCAAACATTTGCCAAACTATGCACCGATGAGGGATATCATACATTTTAAATACCTAGCCAATTCACATGTAAACATGACTATTATATGCCCCTACATTTAATCGACTCATGCGCAAACAGGGATAGCACAGGCCAAAATTACCCACCAATAAGCTTGACACAAGCACTAAATATCCCACCAGGTATACAATCTTGCAAGCTTCACAACTTGTGATGTTAGTTCCTTAACTAACAATGCAACACATGGAACTTACACCACTACTTCTCTTTCCTCTGTTGCTTGCCTTGTGTTTGTGGCAGCTCCTTAATTATCTTATTTTGTGTGCTTTCTAGCTCCTTGCCACTCAGTGTGTTTGCTTTTACTTGCTCACGAGGATGTATTTTAGCATTGCTTGAAAAACTCCTTGATTGCGATATGTGTTTGGAGTCTCTTGGTGTCTCCTGTGATTCTGGTTTGTGAAATCTTTGATCATTCGCTTGATAACAACAAGTTGATAACCCATTTGAGATAATATTTGCCATAACTCTCTAGATCACATCTATTCGGGTGGGTTTAGCTCCACAGATGATGACTCTGCTAACTCGAATAGAGTGACTTAGCTGTGTGATGGTCTTAATCGATGAAACCTAAAAAAAACCATCGGAGGGTGCTCTAACAGGGGAGACTCCAACGATCAAATTAAAGAGTGATTTTTGAAAATGTGAAACAGACTGAAAGAGAGCTCTATATGCTTTATGTGTAATGTGTAGGTCCAAAGAGCATATCTAGCGGGACAGCTTAATAATATTTTTTTATAGTTCCTCCATGTGAGAGTTATATGCATACAGGAGTTAAAACTCTAGTTTTCTTACGAGAGCATCCCAGGATTTCAAGGATCATAGTGTATGATTCTTAAAGATTTCAAACTCTTACCAGTTTGCAAAGTCCAGATTGTCATGAAGATTCTTTTTCTTATCGATCATAATTATAGGTCTCCTTTCCATTTAGGTGGGATTGCTCCCGTGATTTAAGGAGATTGAATATAACATTAGTGGTTAGCATGACGATTGCCACACACTGAGGAGTTCAAGACACTGACTAGCGTTAAAATGAGCAATTGGTTGCCAATGAGGGATTTGGTCGATGAATATCAAGAGAGTGTTGTTCGACGAGCTGCAGACCTTGGTCCAACATGACTTGGGCTGGGTACTATCATTTGCTCTGTAAGTAGTAAGTAAAGGGTCACTTCATAGAGACCCCGAAATAAATGTTATGTGGAAAGGTAGAAAATCTAAATCCTTTATTCATTGCACATATTTCTCATTTGGTCATTTCATTTGCTCATGATTGCTAGGGTCACGTCCTTCTGGTTATAAATAGGCGGTGAGGGATCCCTATACCATTTCAAAGTAACATGAAGTACTTCTGTGAGTAATTCTATGAGTCCCTTCTGTTGAGACTTAGCATTTTGAGAGATAGCTTGACTATGGATTTTGAACCACAAAACCTGGTAGTTTAGGAGACTTCAGCAGATTTAAGGCTCCATCATGAACAGGGCAACCGATAAAAGGTTTTATCATGTAGTTTGGAATTCAGGTGTCATGGTGGGATCTATCAGTGCCCTCATTAGGATTCTGACCTTTTTACTGAGCGATTTTTGCTCAGATAGGAGAGATCCTTGTTTGTAATGGAATCTCTCTTCTCAAGGTCAAAATCATCGTCTAGCCGATAGGTGTAGTTGACGTTGTTAAAGATACTTCTTATAGCTCTATCAGGTCGGGTGATAAGAGGAGCTGAGAGATTGAAGGAGGCGGAGCGATGGAAGAAGTACAATTGATGCATCTTTTCTGTCTCTTATTTAGCCATCTCCTACCTTCTACAAAGTCCTTTCTAGCTTCTCAATTCTTTATGTGGTGTTCTTGTTCTAATCAAGTGATGCTGGTGGATTACGGGACTACTTTCAATTCTCGGTTTGTATCCAGTTGGCTTTCCAGCGTAGGTTTATATATCACTTTGCCTTCTAATGTACTCTTTTCCATATGATCTGGTCTAACTCATGGACTTGTAAAATTTTTTTCATATTGAATTCAATCATGTACTCTGATTTGTATCCATTATATTGGAATAAAAAGAGAGTTCTGTTACTTACTTGTCAATCTTACCCTAGCTGAAAGAGTAATTACCTTGTTTGTTGGTATCCTTCTGATATGAATGATGAGCACTAAACCTCTGAGTTTTCATCCTGGCTGAGTGCACGTATCTTATTCGGTAGGCTTACTTAGTCATTAGATGCAGGGCACTGTTGCTCTTATACTCATCATATTGCTTATGACCGAGAGAGTGAGTCATACTTACCCGAGCAACTAGTTTTCTTATATTGATTGTTCATTCGTCTAAGAGAATGGGCCATGCTTATCCGTTCGGGAAGATAAATCTCTAATGATAGATTTCGTTCAGGAGGACTAGGCAATGTTTGCCTACTCAGGGAAATAAATCCCTAACGATAGATTTCGTTTGGGGGGACTTGGCGATGTTTGCCTATTCAGAAAGATAAATCTTTAACGATAGACTCCATTCAGGAGGACTAAGCAATGTTTGTCCATTCAGGAAGATAAATCCCTAATGATAGACTCCATTTGGGCGAACCAGGTGATGTTTGCCTATTCGGGGAGATAAATCCCAAATGATAGATTCCTTTTAGGGGGACTGGGCAATGTTTACCCATTCGGGGAGATAAATCCCTAACGATAGATTTCGTTCGGGAGGACTAGGTGATGTTTGCCCATTCAACAAGATAAATCCTGAACGATAGACTTTGTTTGGGAGGACTCGTTTACTTGATAGAGAGTTCAAACAGTAGAATGGGCTATGTCTACTCGACTAGGAATTAATCCCTTATTAGTGACATGTTACGATCGATAGGAGGAGCCATGTCCATTCGATGAGGAGATTAATCCTTTATTGACGACACGTTTTGAGAAACATAAGTACGAAAACAGATCGATTGATTGGTGTAATGAGAGAGGAGACCGTAGAGGTCTTACCTGATCATTCAATTGAGTGTTGGACAAAAGATATTCTCCTAAGAGAGTGTCGATCGTCACTGAGAATAGATGCGCAGGTTCTCAGAATTCCAAGTTTGGGGTACGGTCGAGCTATCTAAATGGTTGAGGCGGTAGGTGCCTGGGTAGATTTCTAAGCATATTTTGTAAGGCCTTTCCCAGTTAGATACTAACTTGCCCCCTAGTTAAGGTTATCCGGTAGCTTCTACCTTCTAGAGCACAAGCTTGCCTGGTTTGAAGGTTCTGGTTCAGACTCGGCTGTTGTAATACCTTGTCGTTTACTGTTAGTAGGTAGCCATCCAAATAGACACAGTTTCCCTTAGTTCGGGGAATAGGTCCAACTATTCATGTAGCTGTTTTGTTTTTCCCTTGTTCATATAGATCCATCCACAGCGAATGAATACCAATCTCCACTAGTATCACTACCTCGTAACCATATGTCAAGCTGAACAAAGTTTCTTCTATTACCCTTCGGGGCATTGTTCGATGGGCCCAAATAATGATATAGAGTAGCTTTAACCCCTTCTAGGATCGTTTGATTTGTTATTTCTGTGTAACCATTAGTTTGTCGGTAGATGAGGAAGGTGATATGATACTAGATCTCTAGTCTACTGCAGAAGTCTTTGAAACTTTTGTTGTTGAATTGCTTGCCATTATCGATGATCAGGATGTGAGGCACATCGAAGTTGGCGATGATAGATGTCCAGACAAAATACTGCATTTTGCTGATTATAATTTGGGCTACTAGTTCGGTTTCTACCCATTTGATGAAATAGCCGATGGCCACGACTAAGAACTTTCACTGTCCAATAACTGGGGGGAACGGCCCTAAGATATCCATCCCCTATTAAACAAATGGCCTCAGGCTAGCTATTAGGCAAAGCTCGGTAGAGGGCTAATGTGATACCGATGAAAAACGCTAACATATCGCATCTTTTGACGTAGTTATCTACATCAATCTTCATAGTAGGCCAATAGTAGCCTTATCAAAGAGCTTTATTCACTAGATTTCATGTGCCTAAGTGGTTACCACATAGTCCTTCATGGATTTCTTGAAGTACATAGTCCCATTCCTCGAATGTTAGGTACTTCAGATATAGATAAGTGTAGGACTTCTTGTAGAGATCTCCATTGATGGTACATAGTAAGTGGCCTTGCGTCTTAGCTTAGCAGTTTTGGAGGGCGATCTCAATAATTGCTCAAGGCCTCTATGGGGTCTTTCTAGTTTGGTGAACTGTTTGTCGATAGGATTTGTTCAAACTTTTTGATGCTTGGGTACGATAGGCCTTCTATGTGACCATTCGATTGGTTGCTACTGAACTTGCCCACCGCCTCACGAATCTTAGATAGATACTTTACTATCATTGGCTCTTTAGTCTCGAAGAACCCTTTAATCTCTTGACGACCAACTGACTGTCAGTGAAAACCCATATATTTTGATCCTCTAATGATGCTGCAATCTACAATCCGGTTAGAAAGGTTTCATATTTAGCCTAGTTATTTGTCATCTGAAAGTTAAAACAGAGGGCGTATTAAGCTTTGAAATTGTGTGGTCCTATTAGAGTGAGCTAAGCTCCACTTCCTAAGGAGTTAGATATCCCGTCCACGTGAAGTAATCATTGGGGTTGGGCGTGTTCTTCTTGGTCATGAGTAGGGGCTTGTTCGATGGGTGTCAGGAACGTACAATCGAGGATAAAGTCTACAAGAGCTAGGCTGGTCTCGGCTGGTATTAGATGTCAAATTCACCCAATTCGATGCTCTACTAAATGAATCAACTTAAGGTGTCTCTTTTCTATAGAATTTATTTTAGAGATTGGTCGGTCAACACAATAATGGTGTAAGCCTAGAAGCAACGCCAGAGACGTCGAGCAGTGATGACTTCGATGGATCGGTAGTTAATCTTAGACTCATGGAGTATGGATTGAAGTAGTATACTAGCCTCTATGTGGCAGATTCCTGCCTCACGAAGATAGAACAAAGCGCTTGATCTGAAACCGAGAAAGGAGTGGGGTGATATGAGATATTCTTTGAGTCGCTCAAATATAGCCTGGCACTTAGGCATCCATATGAATTTTTGAGATTTCTTTAGAGTATCATAGAAGGGTTTATATTTCTCCTCTACTCTCGACATGAACCAGTTCAAAGTTGCAATTCTACCGATAAGGCGCTGCATGTCTTTCACCATCCTTGGTGATGCAGTGTCAAGTATTGTTTGGATCTTCTATAAATTCGCCTCAATTCCTCAGTTAGTAATTACAAAACCCAGAAATTTTTCTGATGTGATTCCACAAGTGCACTTCACTAGATTCAACCTCATGTTCTATTGCTCTAATGTTTGGAACGTCTCCTCTAGGTCCATGACATGCTCTTCGACATCATTACTTTTGACGAGCATATCGTCGACATAGGCCTCTACTTTTCTGTCTAGTTGTTCACTAAAAACTTTGTTAACCAAGTGTTAGAAGGTAGCTCTGGCATTCTTGAAGCCGAATGATATGACCCTATAATAATAGGTACCGAACTCCCCTCGTCTTCTGGAGCCATTTGTATCTGATTATAACCGGGGTAGGCATTTACAAAGCTCAAGAGTTGATGACCCTATGAATTGTTCACTAACTTGTCGATATTGAGGAGTAGGTAACTGTCCTGTGAACATACCTTTTTGAGATCAGTGAAGTCTACGCATATCCTCCACTTACCATTTGCCTTCTTTACCATGACTACATTGCCCAACCACTCCGAATACGATACTTTTTGAATGAACCCTGTTGCTAGGAGTTTTTAAACTTTTTCTTGTATCGCGTATTGGCGTTTTAGCGTGAACACCCTTTTCTTTTGCTTGATTAGTTTGTGACTGGCATTTACAATCAGTTTGTGAAATATAACTAAGGGATGGATACCTGGCATATTTTCGGTAACTGTCCTATGGACATACCTTTTTGAGATCAGTGAAGTCTACGTATATCCTCCACTTACCATTTGCCTTCTTTACCATGACTACATTGCCTAACCACTCTGAATACGATACTTTTTGAATGAACCCTGCTGCTAGAAGTTTTTAAACTTTTTCTTGTATCGTGTATTGGCGTTTTAGCGTGAATACCCTTTTCTTTTGCTTGATTAGTTTATGACTGGCATTTACAATCAGTTTGTGAAATATAACTGAGGGATTGATACCTGGCATATTTTCGGGAGACCACACAAAAACTTTTGAATGATGTCGTAGGCAATCCACGATTGCCTCTTGAAGGGACATTGGCAGATGGACTCCAATTTAGATAGTTTGACTAGGTGTGTCCATGATAGAGACTTTAATTACTTTCTCTTCAGGTTGAGGTTTGGACAATTACTCAATCTCGTCTCTGAGCTCCATAGTGTCTATTGCTAGGATTTCTCCTTCTTTTCTCGTTATGGGGATGGCCGACGGGTCAGGATTTCCATGAAGCATCACGATTCCCAAGTATGTTCTGAATTTGATCTTTATATGTTTACCCCTTGGTAATGTTTCGAGACTGTTCAGGTTAGGGCAACCTAGGATGGCATTATAGGGAGACGGAAGCTTTACCATGTAAAATGTGGTCTCGGCGATAGCATGGTAAGGGGGCATACCTAAAGTTATGACGAGTGAGATGGTGCCTTCTGGGCGTATATGTTTGCCAGTGAACCCTCCAGTGGACTGGACAGAAGGTTGGAGATGAGATGGGGTAAAACTCATTCGGCTGAATGCTTTCCAAAAGAGGATGTTATGGTCTGCTCTTTGATCTATGAAAGTCCTCTTGATGAGGTAAGATCTGATTCTTGCTGTGATGACTAGCGGATCGTTTTGGTTGATGTCGACTCCCGTTAAGTCATTATCATCAAAACCAATGATTGGTCTTTTTCTCTTAACTAAGGCCATGATGGAAAGGGGAAGAAGATGATGATGAGTGTTGGTTTGGTTGGGAAATCAATTTGTTATAACGGACGATATCAATCTATTGGAAGTGGATTTGGCTCCACAAATAATGGCTCTACTAACTCAAACGGGGTGACATAACCGTGTGATAGTCTTAATCAATGAGACCTGCAAAAAACCACTGGGGGATGCTCTAGTGGAGAAGACGATACTCAAATTAGAGAGCGATTTTTGAAAGAATGAAACAGACTAAAAGAGAGCTCTGTATGCTTTGTGTATAATGTGTAGGTTCAGAGAGTGTATATGGCCGAGCAGTTTAATGATGTTTTTTATAGTTCCTCCATATAAGAGTCGTATACATGTGAAGTATTGAAACCCTAGTTTCCTCACGAGAACACTTCAAGATTTCGAGGATCATAATGTAACATTTTTAAAGATTTTAAACTCTTACCAATTTAGAAAATCCAGATCATCGTAGAGATTCTTTTACTTATCGGTCCGATTGTAGATCTCTTTTCAATTTAAGTGGGATTATCCCCATGATTTTAAGGTGAGTGAATATTACGTTAGGAGTTAGCATGATGACTAACTAGTACCAAGGAGGTTTAGATATTGACTGGAGTTAAATCAAGCAAAGAGTTACCGAGATTTGGCCAGTAAACACCAAGAGGGTGTTGTTTGATGAGCCACGAGCCCTAGTCCAATATGATTTGGGCCGGGTACCATCAACATCAGTTCTAACTTGTTGATCAACGAGTTGTTTGCTCAACTTCTCGATCGGTTCTTCTCATGCTTGCTTCTTGATTTGGGCTACTATTTGGAATCTAGGTGGTCCATTGGGTCTTGGGTTCTGTTGCCCCTATGAAAAGTTTGAATTGTTGCACCAACTAAAGTTATAGGTGTTTTTGTACGGATTGTTGTACTGGTCACGTTAGAAACATAACTAGAATCCTCAAATGCAACTGAGTTAGAAGTGTTACCTGCTAAAAATGGGTTGGAATTTTTTCCGTTCATGTTACACACTATGGTGATACACTTTACCAATAATTTGATATCCACTTGTACCTGGGATATCTAGTACTCTATGGCTTCAGCAATTGCTAGGGTCACCATGGACTTAGTGACATGATAAATTCCTTTCTTGGTCTTATCTGTGGTCCATAAGTATGACCTAGAAGCCATATCATCAATTAGTAAAAATACTTCTTGACCTGTCTTCTTCCATATGCTCCTTTCTGTTGCGGCATCAATAATAGCTATAGCGTTGGGACTTGCACCATTGTAGAATGCTTATGCCTATTTTAGATGGTCGTATTCATATTGAAGCGTATCCGAATTGGCTCCCAAAATCTCTCCCTCGCCTCGTAAAAGGCTCATGATGTCCCTGTTGAAATATACCAATTTCTTGCCTTAGTTTTAAAACTTTTTGATGTAGGAAATGGATACCGACTAATTTATCTACCAGCTATGCCCATGTGGTGAAGTATTGGGCAGGAAATGAATTTAACCACAACTTTGCCCTATCCTCAGGGGAGAACAGAAAGAATTGAAGTCGAATCACCTTATCTATAACGTCATGGTACTTCATGGCATGGCATATATCCTCAAAATTTAGGAGGTCTGGACACGAATCTCACGATTCAAGCTGCTAAACTGGCTCTATTCTCACTACAAGAAAATAAGGTTTTAATGACAATCAAAAGTTATCACTAAAGTACTAAATGTCGTCACTAAAAATTTTTAATGACAATTTTTTACTCAGTCACTACCTTACCACTAAATCATTATCATAAAAGAATACAATAATGATAAATTTTAAATAATCACTGAAGATATCATATACTGACAAAATTATCTATTGTCACTAAAATAATGACGACATGATGTTATCACTAATTGCAGCACAAAGTTGTCACAATATCGATTTATGTTGTAACAAAATATGACAAACCATAAAGCATCTGTGACGATAATTTTTGTGACAATAGTGACAACATTTTAGTTGTCATTAAAGGTACTATTTAGTGATGACATTTTGTAATCACTGATGTAGTGATGACGGGATGTTGTCACTAAACATGGCAATCTAAGAAGCATTTGTGACAACTTCTTGTTGTTGATACAGTGACGACATTAGTAGTCGTTATTAAATGTATCATATAGTGATAACTTTTTTATATTCATCAATAAATATATCTAAAATTATCCTCATGCATACAAAATAGAAACTCATTAATATTAATATATATTTATACATATATTTAAAAATACCAAATATCCAAATTCATATCTATATAAAGTCTTAAAACACTACAACTCTACCATAAGACTACATACTGATTTAAAAGGGGAATAAAATTTATCAAATTATAGAATATTGTATCATATACGTACTAAAAAAAATAACATATATCTTCTTAACTCCAATCTTAAGAAAAAATAGCAAAACTAAAATGTCATCATCAGTATTCTTTAATCTTCAAAACATCATCATCCATGCTTTCCTCCCCTTCACTTATGTCCTCCATGTCCTCCTTCAATTATTGCCAATACACAAAAAAAGAAAACACAACAAAAATAAAAGTGATATTATCAACTGAAGAACAGATTCAAAATAGGGAAGGGCCATATGATATGAGTGATCTTGACAAAATGACATGAATACTTCATATGTTTTATATTGAGACGTAAAATGGTGAGCTAATGCCTTTCGGGAAAGGTGGCAAACAAGAAGGAAAAGACATTTGTATCACTATCAGTTAACTACAATAGACTTGTTATAAATCAATTATACTATGCAGCAACCCTCCCCTCACGAAAAAAAATAAAAAAATGCTGACTGTAATACTTGAGCCCATTGCTTGGTTGGGATCTTTATTTTAAGACTTCCAAAAGCAGCGTCACAACAAAGAATGCTGAGAAAATAAATGCTACTTTTACTTAAGGCCATTTTTGCAATGCATATTCCTACCTAAAGTTTCAAGTGGATATAATAACTAGTTTAAAAGCCAAAACAACTCATCAAATAGCAAGTGGAAATGACCTGAACAGGAAGGTTATGCTTTCCTGCAATCTCCCTGAAGATAAAAGAGGTGATAGCATTGGTTGCATAGCGTTGATTTGCTTTGGTCTTAATTGCAAGTCCTCCATCCAACTTAGGCTGATGATTTTCTTCATGCTTATAGTGAGAAGGTAGGGAAATGTTGATTAACATCAAAATCGCAAATACTTGGTTGCATATAAGTTGAAACAGATTATGTTTGCTATGCTTAGGAAGCAGTTAATCACAAATCAAAAGTTAGAAATTAACATAAAAAAAGTTAGAATCTCAAACTCAGTTTTGAGATTATGTTTGCGTATAACATTTCCTTACCTAAGTTGTTTTTGCGTTAATCACAAATCAAAAGTTAGAAATTGACACCAAAAAAGAGTTAGAATCTCAAACTCAGTGTTGAGATTATGTTTGCTGTCTTAAACTGGGATGAGCATGAAGATGGGAGTCTTGTGAGGAAACTAACAAACATTTTCAAGAGTCTGAGCCATGTCACAGTTCTTTCGGTGTGCAATTGGTGGGTCCAGGCACTTCTCCATCATCTTTTGCAGATCAGCTTGCTTCAACTTTATTCACTACATTATAAGCCAAATCCTTTTTTTAAATTTTTTAATTTATTTATTTTTTTAATCTGTGCAAATCCTGATGCAATCACTCTTTGTGCCAAGACCCTGACAATTTGTGAAGTAACAAATTTTCCAAGTTACATTTCCAAGTGCAAGTGTCTTATAGTTGAAACAGGACTATTTGGAGACTCATTATCAAGATTGTTTCTTCATCAGACAACAGAGTACACAATTAATGCCTTCTATTTGTAAGCATTCACTTGTCATTGAGCTCACTTCGATGTCCTTGATATTTTAGTTTACCAAGGATTTCAAGAAGAATTACGCTATCAAGCAGGAAAGCTACTGGGAAAATGAAAAACAATCTTTCCTATGTTTGGTTCGATGCCTGAATACAATCAAAATGTATAGTTTCATGGGATGGGGCAGCAATTCTGGCTAGAATATAAGAAGGATGACTTACAGTTGTCTACATCGGAAGATTCAGAAGGAAATGGAGCTCAAGAAGTTTTTGTTGGAGAAAATGGCTTTCTATGTCAACAAGAAACAGAATTTCAAGGAGGAAAAATTGAAAGGAATGATGTTTAATATGCTTGAGGTTTTGTTGGCGTCTCCCAAAGGTTCCTGCACTGCAGAAGTGACATTCTTTTAGAAGGGGGTACATTCTCTTTCTTGTCAAGTCAATAGTACTCTAAGTCTTTTTAAAAATGGATAATGTATTGCCTGTGCTCTTATACTGCTGATCCCCACCAGCATAGCATCTGCATTTTTCTAGATAATGACTAGATTCTTGTCAGATATGATGGAAATAGATTCTTGAATATGAGAGTTAGTTGTGATAGGTGTTTCCTCTTTATGGGTTGTGCATGTTGACAGTTCTACATTCCAGTGAAAATACTTTTTGAGAATTTATGTTGTGAAAGATCAAATAATGTGTGTACGTGCAGACACTTGGGAAGATATTTTAAGAACCTTTCTTTTCTGGATTAGAAAATCATGTACAGGCTCTTTTTTTTTTTTTTTTTCATTTTCAAGCCATTAAACCTTTTAGATGCTGATTTAGTCACTTCTGCAATTCGGGTTCTTATTTTTCTGCCAATGTGTGAAACGTAATATTTTGATCAGAAAATCCAAAAGAGCATGCCATTTTGTTGCTGGTTAAAATCTGTGCAAAATCACAAATGCTCCTGAGAAGGCAGGGAAACGTTAAGCCAAAACAACTTAGGCTGATGTTAATTAACATCAAAATCACCCTATAAGTTTATCAAGTCTTCCAGAAAATACGAACTCCTTCATAGCACCAGCCACAATACTTGGTTGCGTATCGCATTCTTGTATATCAAAATCACAAATTAACATTCGATAATTTCTTCCATCTCATTCCCAACTAATTAACATTTGCAACTAATTAACTGCACATATGTTCAATAGAAACCAGATAAACACACAAGGTATGATTATATTTAACATCGATAATTTCTATGCTTAGGAATTACAACACAAAGTAGCCAAGAATTACATACCAAAACCACGAGGTTCTGAGTTCCCATTGTGGTAGCCCTTGAAGTCAGGATCACTCTCTGTGCCCCAGTTACTGCAAGAAAACAAGAAAAAAATTTAGTCAAGGTATGACCATGGCAAAGAGAGAAATTTTCTCACTAAGGAGGAAAAGCAGAGGATTCTTTTTACTGTGTCAGCTCAACCGTAGCCTTCTGACCTAAGGTCCAGACTGTCCGATCAATAGGATTAGTGGGGGCTTCGACTGTGTTCTACATGAGAAAAAAAAATAAAGCTGTGTTCTGCATGAGAAAAAAAAATAAAGGAAAGAAAAACCTCTGTGCCTTGAGAAAGGCTGAGACAAGTAGATACAGTTCATGCCTTATAAAACTGAAATAAATAACTACAAAGATATCAACATAAACAAACTCAAGCTGTGACGGTTAATATTGATAATTTAATAGAACATGGTTTACCTCATAGTACAAGCTGAACTTCATCTCAGGGAAGTCCAACCTCTTGAGTAACCTGATATATAAATGATAATTAGCAATAAAGAAATAATATACTTCATTCAAAGAACAGAGTCTCACAAAAAACAATATGAACTAAATCTCCAAAGCTCAGTCTTACACCAGCACCATTCTAATCATGTTGCTGGCGAATAGAGGTTTTGAATATTCAGTAGCAAAAAATGAAACATAGTTGCAAACTATGTCCACATAAAAGATAGAGCAATTCATCTAATACGATAGTGAAATCGGGTTCACATCAAATCCGCAGAGTGGAAATTCCTTTTCTTGCAATAACCCTCACTTGCAGAAGAACTAGGTATCAGTTGTGAACTAAGTGCCTGGTTTTTTGCTAATTGAAGCAAAAGAACTATGCATTTTCTAATGATGAGTTCATGAAACTCGAGTGAGCATGATACAGAATCATGGTTAATTCAGGCCATTTATCGAACACATGGAAGGTCATCAAGAAATGCCATTTAAAGTTAAAGAAACGGGAAAAAAAAACAAAAACATAAATATATATATATATATATATTCCATGGAAGCATATAAAATTAGTGACCTAATATCAGTCTTAATCAAATTGGCTAATCATAAGATGAAACAAATTTCGGCCGCCATGAACAATCGAAATTAGGTGATGAAGGAATTCCGCCCGAGACGGTGCAAACCAGAAGTGAGAGTCGAAATTGAAGGTAATCGAGAGACCAAAGAATAAATTAAGCTGAAATCAAGAGCAAAAGAGAGAAAAAGACTTAAACGGAAGAGAAAAGAGAACTTACTGGCGGTGATAAAGCCTGAATGTGATAGAGAAAACGGTGGTGATGGTATGGTTGCTCCTGACGGAGAATGAAAGAAATCAATGTTGATGGAGTGAGATTCAGGAAGAAACAAAGTTGAAGGTGGAAGGAATTGAGAGAAAAATTGAAAGAGAGAAATTCAAAAGATCATGGATGATGGCAAGAAGTGAATAGAAAATGGTGATGAAATCTTTAAATAGTGATGATCAACGGCTCAGTTCTGATGAAGATGGAAGACCCAGATTGAAAATACACTTCAATGGTGCAGATTAAGTAGCAGGGGAAATGTTAATGGTGGATGCAAATGAAGGGATAAGATTATTTGAACTTTTACAAAATCAACGTCTGAGATTAAATTTGATCCAGTGGCTCAAATTAAAACATTCTGATGACTGAGAATTTAAAGGAATGTGATGCTCTAATCAAATCCAATTTTACGGCTGAGATCTTTTGATTTTTTTTTTTTAACAACAAATGGTTGAGATTAAATGCACGTTGAGTTTTAAGGTTACAAAATAAGAATTTTTGGCAGAAGTCATCATACACGAGGATTTAGATTCTTATTAGATAAAGTTAATAACAATCGATCTGAAAATTCATTTGTATGAAAATCTATATATATCATAGAAATTTTAACTCTTGATTATAATGCTTTATACCAGGTCTACAAATCCCGATCTTCACTTTTTACTTTCAATATCAATCACAAAATACTCAACAATAAATCACAAAATACTCAACAATAATGACATAGCATACTATTGTTAAAGAGATCAATAATGATAAAAAAATATTATTACTAAAAGGGAATTAACAGTGATAATAATCATTTTCATCACTAAAAGAAATTAATAGTGATGACACTATATATCGTCATTAAAAAATAATTAATAGTGACAAGAAGATATTGTCATTATAAGGGATTAACAATGACAACAACTGTTTTCATCGGGTTAATAATGATGACATTACATTTCATCATTAAAAGATGGTCAATAATGATGAAATAATTTTGTTACAAAATGGTCAACAGTGACGATATAGTATGTCGTTGTTAAAGGGGTCAATAATAATGGCAAGATGTTATCGATATATATAGTGATGAGATATTATCGTCATTATATTAGATCAATAGTGACAAAAAATATTATCATTATTTTTCGTCATTAATTTTATGATGAAATATATTATTATCACAAATTTATAATTTAGTAATAATATAGTGATAATTTTTAAATTTTATCACTAAAATAATTTATGTTACAATCCAATAATAACGAATAAAAATATTATCACAAAAATATATATTTAATGATAATATTTTAGTGATGAGTTTTCTACCTCGTAACTAAAATTCTATTCTCTTGTAATGTCGACAAAATTAGTGGAGCCTTTATGGAGCTCAAAGTTCATGGGTAGTGATCGTTGGTTGCCTAATACTTGTCCCTTCTGCGATGAATGTAGGGGCAACAAGCTCACCAAATATCCTCTGGAAAAAGAAATATGGTTCCCGTCCTCCTCCATAACTATTTGCTTTCTTCATCGAGTTTCATTTGTTTGTTCAATTTTAGTGTGAATCGAAAATAGCACGAAGAAATATAGAAAAATTAAAACGTTGATAATCCAAAAAAAAACAAAATCAAGAAAATTAATCATAAAATCCATTTTAATCTCAGACAATGATTCTATAATTTGATGTGATAAATTTAGTGAATATGGTTGTTGTTGATTATATGAAAACTAATCAATTTTATGATTAATATTGATCTATTTTAATTACATAAGTTTATTCAACCAAATTTTTAATCCTAATTTTATTAAAATTCAATTAAAAACAATAATAATAACAAACAAATTAAAGCTAATTAATTAAAAAAATCTAACGACTATTTCTAGACCAATTTATAAAATGAGAAAAACCAAATTTATAAACTACTAACACCTAAAATTAAACATATATATATTTATATATATTAAATTACTATAAAATACTAATAAGAACTAAAATTAATTTTTTCCTTTTATTTTTTAAATTAAAATATAATTATAAAATTAACGTTCTAAAAATAAATTATAAAATAAAATATAAGAATAAGATATAATCGGATACTTAAATTAAATCAAATAATAAAAGTAGTGTAAAATAGACAAGCAAAAAAGAACCAAACGCAACCTTAAAAAGATAATTATATGTTAAATCCCTAAACTTTGCCTCATTTTCACCAAATAGTCCCTATACTTAGGAATGCTACCATATGGTTTTCAAAGTTCCAAAATCGTAACGTGTTGATTCTTCTGTCATTGATGGTGACACAGTGGTCGTTAAATACTGATGTGACAGTTTACGTATGATACGAATATTGACGTGTTGTTATCATATCAATACATGAATGCAAATCATGATGTCACATCAGCATTTTGCTGACTAGCAGTGCCTCTTGACCATTAAGCTGACGTGGCTCACCATGTCAGCAAAAGAAGCACTTTTTAGAAGAAAAAAAATTCCCCTTTCTCTCTCTCTCACTATTCTCTCTCTCCCCTCCTCTCTCAATGGTGGAACCAAAGAGGAGAGATCAGACCTATCGACAATGGTGGAACCAAATGCTCGGCCTCTAATTCAATTTCTTGAGTCTTTTCTTTGCAGACTTATCAAAGGGCTTTAGAACATCAACACAAGGCGGATCAGTAGATAATTTCAACAAACCTAGGGTTTTCCCCACCAAATAACAAGGTTTTTCGTTCATTGACAAAGACTCGACTGTTATTGCGGCCTCTAATTCAATTTCTTGAGTCTTTTCTTTGCAGACTTATCAAAGGGCTTTAGAACATCAACACAAGGCGGATCAGTAGATAATTTCAACAAACCTAGGGTTTTCCCCACCAAATAACAGGGTTTTTTGTTCATTGACAAAGACTCGACTGTTATTGCCGCCTAATTTTGATTCAGAACCGATCAGACGCCATGAGAGATTCAAAACTGAACTATGCTACTTGGTAGATTGGGCAATTCCGATGTTCCATCGCTGAGGAATCCTCCCTAACAACGAAGGTGGCTCCTCCTGCACGGGTTTTGGATGTGGATTGCACAGGTTCTGTAGCTGTAGCCCACTCTTTTCGATCAACTCTCTCTCCCCCTCCCCCTCCCCCCTTCCTATCTGCTTCTGTAGAAGCTTTGAGCCACGAAAGATAGCAGAAGCTCCGACCCATGAAGGTAGAAAAGGCATAGAAGCTTCTGCATTGCGCAGGATCTCCCCCTTCCTTGCTTCTCCTTTTTCCTTGCTTCTAATCACAGTTTATTCTCTCTTTGGATTCCCCTATTTCCATCATTACTAATTTGTAAGTAATAGCTGCTAATTAGTTTTTGTTTTCAAAATGGGTTTTCATCATTTGATTAATTTTGTGTTTTTTTTTTCTGGGAGAAATTCAATGGCTCCAACGATCACTGAGATGATGTTGGAGACTTGGGAAGTGAGAATTTCAGGGCATTTAAGGGAAATGGTGGGTTTGGAAGAGTTGGAGGCGGTAGAGAGAATTTTGGGTTAGGGAACAAAGAGAGAGAGAGAAGTGGAGTTGAGAGGGTGGGAAAGCATTGTAAGGTGTGGTGGTGGCAATGTGGTTGGGGCGGTGGAGATGGGGGTGGTGGCGGTGGTGGAGAGGTGGAAACTTACTTCTCATACAATTACAAGTGAAGTGTCTCTGAGTGAGAGAGTGAGAGTGAGAGTGAGAGAGAGAGAGATAGAGAGAGATTTTTTTTTTTAAAACCCATGCTGAAGTGACCACGTGATCTCAATGGTTACGTGACACTGCCATATTAGCAAAATATTGACATGACATCATGATTCAAGTGTTGACATGATAATATGTCAATATTTGTACGACATGTAAACTATCACGTCAGCAGTTAAAGTCATCTTATCATCATTAGTGACAAACGGAGCAACATATTATGATTTTGAAAGTTGAAGGTTACAAGATAGTATTTCTAAATATAAGGAATAATTTATAAAAGTTGAAGGTTACATGATAGTATTTATAAGCATAATGACTAATTTATAAAAATGAGACAAAATTTAGAAACATAATATGTAATTAACTCCGGCCTTAAATCCAAACCGAAAATCAGAAACAGAAAGCAAACAGAATGTTCTCGATGGTTTTGATGATGACAGACTGTGGCGATGACTGAACTCTTGGGTGGCGAACTCCAATCGGCAATGGAAACAGTCTGCGGTGAAGGATGCCGAAGTACGGAAACTAGCAGACGAAGACGAACTGATTCGATGGCGAACGGCAGCGGAATTGAAGACTGGAGTAATCGAGGAAATCGACAAAAATGCAGAGCTCGGACAGTAATCGAACGAACGACTGAGGATAAATTCGAAGACTTCAATGGCAGAATCTGAAATTGTTAGAAATATACGTGACTCATACACGCAGCGGAAGCAATAAAATAAAATTTCGGAACCGTAAAAGTTTGAGTTTGTGATATACCTCAAACGGTGATTCAGAAAATCTCTGAAACTGCAAACTCTGAACACGAACTTCTCGAAGTCGGGATGATAGTCACGTAATCGAACTATCACCGCAATATCACAACGAACCAACCCTTAACCCGATGATTTAACGTTGATCGGAAAACCCTCTGAATAATTGTTCTACTCAACAATTATTCTTTCTCTAAAAATGGTATAAGTCTCTTTTCTCTCTCAGACTCAAGTACATTGGTTCTCTCAAGATTGTTCAACACAAATCCCTCAAACTCAATAACCAAAGTTAACTCCCGTAGGAGTCATGTAGAGAGAAAATAGGGGAGAGTGGGTAATGGGTAACTACCCATTACCCCTTATTAGAATTCAAATTTTTTACTACTATGGTAAAAACATAACATGGCCCCACGTGGGCATAAACTAATATCTCCCACTTGCACACGAGGGCATTTTACTTCCGTCATAAGATCACAACTCATGCAATCTACTATATCACCCTACAAGGTTTTCATACAGGGTTGGTCGTCGTGCGACTAGCGAGTACACCTGCAAACAAAGACTTCTCGATACACCTGTTAGGATGATCGAGTAGTCACCGTTAGTATCAAAAGAAAAAACTCGCAATACCCCAGATCCAAGACAGATTGCATCCATCGAGCTACTTTCCTCATCGAAAGTAATCCCCAGATATCGCTCGACTATGTATTCACTATTATGTTCAAATCCCTACATGGATGAACATAAAAGACCGGTCGGTGAATACAAAACAGTGATGCAGTGTCAATTGGTCTTCCTTTCCTAAACTCGAATCTATTGGTCTCAATTCAACTGCTTTCCTAAACTTGTCCCTCAGACCTCATTTATCTTCCGGGCCATCGGTAAACAAACTAAAGTAGCAAACACTAAATCAAAACCTCAAGAAACAGCCGAAAGTAATAAGGGCACAAGAGATCCCACCCAATGGATCTCGGGTCTCACACAGTGGGGCTCAGGGATAAATTTTAATTTAATGTCTCAAGTAATATGACTCCCACTATCCCAAGTCGTCTTTTCACACGTGGTATGAAACACGTGTCATAGTATTATTCCCCCATATCTCAAAAAGGGCATATGTCAGATTTTTCTAACACTGTGCAGGTATAGGGACTCAGTCTACACATAAGACTTTACCCAGAGATCTCAGAGAGAGTACCTCAGAGACAATATCACAAAATGCAGGTGATATTCGATATCTCAAACCTGGCTACTCACAGGCTACATGGATGTGGGTACGTCCATGTCGGTTATATCGCATATGACCTCATCCTGAACACGTATCAGGGCGACTTATGTTCTAGCAGGGTCACTCTCAAAGCCTCTTACAGCTAGAAACCGTCTCATCCCCGCTCACTCAGAGCTGGAGGTGGTCACTTGTGTGAGAGAGTCGACCTCGTCTGCCTGACATATCTATTATCACATCACAAAATATATATATGACAATGAAAGCAAGTGCATTAAATGAAAATATAACACAAAAGTGACTGAAAAATGCACTATAATCATATATATATAAAATCAATAAGCATCAATATCATCAATAAGTACAAACTGAGAAATGTCAGAAAATACTCAAACCCAATGACTCTCTATGCCCTAGAAAGGAGTCTCTAGTAATGGGTTTGGTGAAGAGGTCAGCCACCATGCTGTGTGTCGAAATGTACTTGACGGTCACTTCACCCTTCTCGATGATGTCTCTAACATAATGGTATCTGGTGTCAATGTGTTTGGTCATACTATGAAACTTAGGGTCTCGTGTGTAAGCGATAGCGGCCTGATTATCACAGTAAATCATGACTGGCCTCCCACTATCCGCTACAATCCCTAAGTCATCAAGTAGTCTACGGAGCCAAACACTCTCCTGAACTGCAACTGAGCATGCCACGAACTCAGCCTCAATCGTAGATAGAGCAACACAGGTTTGCTTCTTACTGCTCCAAGAGATGGCCCCGCCATTGAACAAGAAAGCAAAACCTGATGTCGATTTGCGCTTATCCAAATCGCCTCCCCAGTCGGCGTCTGAATAGCCCACAAGGCGCAAATCACCTCCCCCGTAACTCAAGGAGAAGTTTGCAGTTCCCTTTAGATATCGGAAAATCCTTTTCACTGCTCTCCAGTGACCCCTTCCAGGATTTGCCTGATATCTACTCACCAGACCAACTGCATAACAAATGTCCGGTCTAGTACACAACATTGCGTACATTAAACTTCCCACTGGAGTAAGGTACTTTACGCATTTCCCTTACTTCTTCCTGAGTTTTCGGACACATTTCCAGGCTCAGGCCTTCACCTTTGGCGATCGGAGTATCTATGAGATTACAATCACTCATCCCAAAACGCTCGAGAATTTTCTTAATGTAGGTCTCTTGTGAAAGAGCTAACATTTTTCTCGAGCGATCCCTCTGGATCTGAACTCCGAGGATGAACTCAGCTTCACCCATGTCTTTCATGTCGAAGCTGGATGACAACCACGCTTTGATGGTCATTAAATACTGAATATCGTTCCCAGCCAACATTATATCATCCACATACAACGACAGGATCACAAAAGAGTTATCTGACCGAATTAGATAGACACAATGATCCTCCTCGACCATCGTAAAACCGTAAGATATCACATCCTCGTGAAATCTTAGGTACCACCGCCTGGATGATTTCTTCAGGCCGTATATCGACTTCCGAAGTCGACAGACCTTGTTCTCCTGACCTACTAGAACGAACCCGGGGGGCTGTTCCATGTAGATCTCCTCATCCAGGCTCCCGTTAAGGAAGGCGGTCTTAACGTCCATCTGGTGTAACTCTAGATCCAGACTAGCAACAATCGCCAAAAGTAGACGGATCGAAGTAAACTTGACTATTGGGGAGAAAGTCTCCTCGTAGTCAATGCCCTTAGTCTGCGTGTAACCCTTGGCTACCAGACGGGCTTTGTACCTCTCAATCGATCCGTCGGTCTTTCTTTTAATTTTGATAACCCACTTGTTCCCAATTGCCTTTCTATCCTCAGGTAAGTCAACTAGTTCCCAGACTTCGTTGACTCTCATTGATTCCATTTCCTCATGCAAGGCCTGTAACCAATGGTCCTTTGCCGAACCCTCGAGAGCCTCCTGTATAGTTCTCGGCTCTTCGTCATCCTCGGGAGTCACGATAAGGATCTCATCCTCAATCGGGAAACGACGTCGAGGCACATGTCCTCGAGTACTCTTACGAGGAGAGAGAGCCTCCACACCTTCAGATAGACTGCTCCCACTAAGACCAAGATCCGTAATCGGCTCTTGAGTCCCGCCACTGGGCTCGGCTGAGCCGCTAGGCTCATCCATCTCATAGAAGGTGAAGTCTCGATCGATTTCTCCTCTCTTAGGGAAATCACTCTCGAGAAAAGTGGCATCACGAGACTCTATCTCAGTGACAGTACCGTCCGTATGTTCTCCTAGGAACACATGTCCCTTGGACTGTTCAGAGTATCTAATAAAGATACACTTCTTTCCTCGTGGGCCTAACTTGCCGTACTGATGCGAGGAATCATGAACATACGCGGCGCAACCCCATGGCCTCAAGTGGCTAAGGTCAGGCTGTCTCCCTGTCCAAAGCTCGTATGGGTGCTGACTACGGACTTCGTCGGAACACGGTTAAGGACGTAGGTTGCAGTCAACAACGCATCCCCCCAATGGGAGATAGGTAAGTTGACCTGCGCCATCATCGACCTCACCATCTCCAACAGAATCCTATTCATTCTCTCGGCTACTCCGTTCTGCTGAGGAGTAGCAGGAATAGTCAACTGTCTAGTAATGCCCCTATCGAAACAAAGCTCTTTGAACTGCTCAGACAGATACTCGCGCCCCCGATCAGTTCTGAGAGTTTTCACCCTTATGTCCAACTGATTTTCAACCTCGCTGATAAATCTCCTGAAGCACTCTAGTGCCTCAGACTTGTGCGACATCAGGTAGACGTAACCGAAACACGTGTAGTCGTCTATGAACGTAATGAAATACGTTGCTCCGTTTCGGGCTCTCACATTCATGGGTCCGCAAATGTCGGAATGGACCAATTGCAATGGAGTCCCAGCTCTCATTGCTTTCCCAAATGGTTTTCTAGTGGCTTTGCCCGCAAGGCAAAACTCACACACGGGCAACTGGACCTTGGTTAGCGGGCCCAACAAGCCACTCGTAGCTAACCGGGTCATCCTCTCTTGCCCTATATGGCCAAGCCTACTATGCCATATATTCACATCATCCACTGCACTATCAGATGCAAAAGCAATAGTAGAAGAAGAATAAATCTCATGAAATGAAATCATATCCAGTACATAAAGTCCCTCATGGACCAAACCGGAACATATCAAAGAACTGTCATATGAAATGGAAACTCTAGAGTTTCCCAAAAGCACAGAATATCCTAACAAATCCAAACACCGGACAGATACTAGATTCCGCCTAATCTCAGGAGCATACAAAACGTCATGAAGATATAAGACTTGGTCACTTCGCAGCAACAGCTTGCAAGTGTCAATCCCTTTCACTTCAATAAATGCTCCATTCCCCACGTACAGCCTCCTCGCCTGGGGACTCAAACGGCGGAACTCCATATACGCACTCCTGTCACGAACTACATGGTTCGTGGCTCATGAGTCTTTCGCTCGCCACACTCGCATGCGAAATGCCCAGTCTTGCCACACACGTAGCATTGGACCTTGCTCTTATCGAGCTCCTTCTTCTTGCGTTTCTGTCCTCTGTCATCGGTCTTGGCAGATTGCTTCTTCTTGCCTTGGCCCTTGGCCTTCTTCTCATGCTTGCTCCACTTGTGCTTTATTCCTCGGGAGCCCTTACTCGACTCCGCAATGTTAGCATGAGCATAAGAAGACCTAGCCACCTCCTGTCGCTCCTCCTCGAGCTCACAATGCCTACTCACGTCCATGAAAGTACGAATACTCTCAGTGTGCGTGAGATAGGTCTTAACCACATCCCAGGAGTCAGGCAAAGACTGGATCACACCCAGTACTTGAAGCTCATCAGACATCGGCTCCCCCATACTCTTTAGAGAGGCGATCATACTCGACATATGCATTAAATGCTGCTTCATTGTATGATCGTGCCTCTTCTTGTAAGTGATGAATTTATAAGTCAACATCCTCAACTTAGGAGCTGACGGGGCGCCATAGTGCTCTCTCAGAGCATGCCAGATCGACTGTCCAATAGGATACTGCTCATAGATGGGAATCAGCTCATCGTGCATGCTGCTAAGAAGGATCACCCTCGCTTGGCCATCCTTCTTTTTCCAAGCACGATACACCTCCTGATCCCGTCGCGCTTGTGCCATGGTACCCTCCCCGGGGTCCATCATCTCGTTCTTAAGAACTTCCCCGAGCTCTTGTTCCTCGAAGACAAACTGAACCTTTCGGTGCCAAATATCATAGTTGTCACTGTTCAGCTTGTCTCCCTTTACGAGATCTAGAACGACAGTCTTCGTTGCAGCCATGTCTCTGTCACACAGAAAAAAGAAACATTAGTGACATATTGATGCTTATTTCGCAAATTTATGTACTCTACGAATCACCAAAACCAAAATGACTCGAATACAGATCCCAAGACGAGCGTATGAGTCAACGGACACCATACACCACAATCCGTGATTGCATCTCACCATTCGGAATAGAATTCAGTACATAAAAACCCACAATTAGTCACTTTTTATCACAAAACCCTCAAAAAAAAAAAAAAAAAAAAAAAAAAAAAAACCCCCCCCCCCGGGGGGGGGGGGGACGCGCCGCCAGGCTCACGGCGGCGCGTCGCACGCGCTGGGAAGGCGCCTGGGCGCGTACAGGACGCGCTGCGCCTCAGGCACGCGCCTGCACGCTCTCAGTGCGAGTCCGCAGACGCGCCTGACGAGAGGTCGCGCGGCCGACGCGCCTACACGCACGCCCGCGTCCATTGGGCCGGATCCGGACGCAGGTCCGGGTCGGGACCCAGTCCGGATACCCGGTTCGGTTCGGGTATAAAACCGGGTCGGGTCTGACCCACGTTAGACCCGACATCTCACGCGCCTACGCGCGCGTGAGATGCACGCGCTGGGGCGCTGTTCATAGACGCGCCTTCTCGCGCGTGTACTGCACTCTCCCGCCCCTGCTGGCTAACACGCGCCTACTCGCGCGTGTCACACACGCGCCTTCTTCTTCCTCGCCCGATTTCTGCAACTGCGTGTTTTCTCCGACCCTCAAACCGAAAATCTCAATTTCCGGTATCAAATACATGCAATATATATACCAAAATGTAGATCTAACAACAACAAACACAGATCTACCATTTTTATGAATCAATTTGACCTAAATCTCGCCAAATCTGGGGTTGAAATGTTCGGTCACTATTCACGGCCGAATGCTTCAACCGGAATTTTCATGGCCTAAACGTGCCCAAAAAATTACGAAAAAATTATTTTCGTGTTCTACATGAGTTGGGTAACACAGTAGTATAATTGGATTCACGAAACTCATCCGTTATCCGAACCCCAAATTTTATACCCTATATTTTTATACCGAAATTTTATTCCGAAAAATTATTTAAAAAATTTCTAACATGCTCTGATACCAATGTTAGAAATATACATGACTCATACACGTAGTGGAAGCAATAAAATAAAATTTCAGAACCGTAAAAGTTTGAGTTTGCGATATATCTCAAACGGTGATTCAGAAAATCTCTGAAACTGCAAACTCTGAACTTCTCGAAGTCGGGATGATAGTCATGTAATCGAACTATCACCGCAATATCACAACGAATCAACCCTTAACCCGATGATTTAACGTTGATCGGAAAACCCTCTGAATAATTGTTTTACTCAACAATTATTCTTTCTCTAAAAATGGTATAAGTCTCTTTTCTCTCTCAGACTCAAGTACATTGGTTCTCTCAAGATTGTTCAACACAAATCCCTCAAACTCAATAACCAAAGTTAACTCCGTTAAGAATCATGTAGAGAGAAAATAAGAGAGAATGGGTAATGAATAACTACCCATTATCCCTTATTAGAATTCAAATTTTTTACTACTATGGTAAAAACGTAACATGGCCCCACGTGGGCATAAACTAATAGAAATCGACTGTGGATGATCGGTCACAAAAAGCGGCGGCAACGACAGCTTAAGGCGACCGTAGAGAGTAATCGAAAACTGGGGAGACCATCAGCGACGGAATCGAAAACCTAAGGTGACTGAAGTTTCGGCGGTGGAATCACAAGGCAGTGATGAAGAACTGAGACTTTGACGAATTGAAGTGGTTGATGATGATGGAACTGCTGAAGCTTGGCGAACGAGGATTCAAGGGCGATGAAATCTGGCGATTGGCGATGTAAAGGATGCGCGATTGAAGATGCTGGAATTGGAATTGACAAGAGAATTAAACGGCGATGATGGGGATTGAAGACTGGTGATGCCACAGCGAGGCGAATTCGAACAAGAGCAAAGTCGAAGGCGAAGACGCGAATGAATTTGAAGCTTGAATCAAAGGTGATGAAGATGAACGGTGTTGACTAACTGGGTTGGACAAGAGGCGATGGAAGGTTGAAGATGACAGACGAAAGCTTGAATGGAACTTGAAGGTGGTGAAATTGAAGATTGCACTAAGAATTCAGAGGAATTAAAACACCAGAACTTTTTTTGGCGGGGGGGGGAAGACAGTTCGAAGAAGAATAATCCCTCTCTCTGTGCGCATGCTTTTATATCTCATCCTCCAACCCTCGGCTTGGATTTTGTTTCCATTTCGTCAATGTTTCCAAGATCTTCTTTCCGTTTTTCTACTTCAAATTCGATCGCAGGACTTTGTTACCAATTTCTGCAGATTTTTGCACGACTTCTTCCTTCATCCATACCCTGTTCATTCTTCCACGGCTGCACAATGAGTTTACTTGATCCTATCGTAAGGTTTGAACTCGAAAATGGGTTGATTTTAAGTTGGGTTTGGGCTTTGTCTGAAAATGGGCTCTGTTCATTCTTCCACGGCTGCAAAGTGAGTTCTCTGATCGTATCGTAGGGTTTGAACTTGGAAATGGGCTTGAGCTTATTGACTTGCACTTCGGTTCCAATGTCTTGGACCTTGGACTTTGGTTTGAGGTTGAATCGACGATGAGCTTTCATTTTGAACTTGGACTTCGATGGATCATGGCCTTTTATGCGCATTCTAGATTCCCTATTTTCACACAATTTTAAACTCGAGACTATAATTACACTCCTGGATAAGAAATTCTATAAATTTGACCTAAGAACACATAATAACTCCTAAAAATTAAAGTTAAAATATGAATATAAATTGAACTTATCAAATTTCAGCTAATTGTAAAGATATATTATTCGACTTAAATTTTCAAAATCTTTATTAAAATACGAAGGAATAGTTCGTTACGTACCCATCACGCGGTTTTGTATTTTCAAAATCTAATGGTTCAAATGCAGAATTTGGGATCAAATTAACATAAGAGCCTAAATCTAACCGTGAATTAAACATCTTATCTCCAATACAACAATAAATGATTGGCAAACCATAATCTTTAAATTTAGGTGGTAAGTGTTTATTTATTTATTTATTTTTAAAAAAATATCGAGCTTGTTCACTCAAGACTACCTTCTTAAGTTTTTGGTTTTAACTCTCTTTTAGAAGTTACACATATCTTTAAGGCATTTAGCATAGTCTGGTGTTTGCTTGATTGCCTGTAGAACAGGTAGGTTAATTCTCACTTATTTGAATGTCTCAAGAATGTCTTTATCCATCTGAGATAGTGAGTGTGACAACCCATTATCTAAGCATCATAACTCCTAGCAAAAAGGAGATAGACATACAAATACAAAAGCAACTAATATTATTAAAATGTGACATAGTTTTGCAATAGTTGCCCTTTCCATATGTGATAACGCAAAAGAAATATTTATAATAAAAGAAAATAAATTAATGTTCTTTCCAAAAAAAAAAAGGTATCGACAAAGTCTTCCATATTTTGTAACTGTTTATCCACCCTGGATTAGTATAAAAATCTGACAAAACAAATAAAACACTTTATTATCAAACAAGTTGGTAACAATGGCTCTCTTGATCACTCAACATAACACATCATAGCATATAAACATAATATAAACAAAATTATACATAAATTTCTCCTTGGCCAACAACTATGTATCTAGGCATACAGTATAACTCATACACCGAAAAGAACATGAATATTACATGTCTTAACCAAAACAAATGGTCAAAGACAAGTAGAGATCTAAATCTTTTGGCTTAAAGACTTTTACTCTCAGATTCCCTCTTAACTCCCTGATCATCCAAAGATAAGGATGATAGTGTCAACACAATCTGAGTAAATACACATGGAACCAATACAATATATAACAGACATAGTGTGCATGAGAAGATCAATATCATCATATAAAGTATGATAAATATAATATTTGAATATACTACAATTTAACATAGAGAAAGGTACAAAGAAGTATATATTATCACAAAGCATTTTCAAGAAAATATGCATGATTGTCACATCTAAAGTGATACATTCATATATCCTCAAATTTCCTTCACATGTTTCACAAAACTTTGGGAACTATATACACCAATCATGTTCCTCAAGCTTTGCTTACAGGTTTCGCAAAACTTTCGAAAATATATACACCAATCATACTTCTCAAGTTTTGTGCACAAGTTTCACCCACAAACTTCACAAAACTTTCAAAATTATATACTCCAATCATGCTCTTCAAGCTCCACCCACAAGTTTTGCAAGACTTTCGGAGCTATATACTCTAATCATATTCTTCAAGTTTTGTCCGTAGACTTTGCAAAGCTTTTGGAGCTATATACACAAACCATGCTCCTCAAGTTTCGCGCGCAAGCTTCACAAAACTTTTGGAGATAATTTTTATGATCATATTTTCTCTTTAGATTTTTTTTTTTTTTTTTTTGTAATTCCCAAAATGTTATAGATATTAAAACCATAACTTATCACAAAAAGTTTACACAAACGTTGCAATTAAACATCACAATTATACATATCATATAGTTTAGAAACTCATTGTACACCAAATAATTATTCCAACAAATTTTCAGCATAAATAGGTTTTGTCAAAACTCAAAATACAGTTCTCGGATTGAAATGATTCCAACTGGCACTTAAAAATAAGACATAAAGCTATAACTTTTATATTTATGACTAGATTTAATTTCAATCACATAAGAATACCCAACTCAATCAAGATTACAACCCAAAATTCACAACAAAGTATTAGTAGTCTCAACAAAATTAGCATAACTTCTGTTGCACATACCGAATTAAGGTGATTAAAGCACTCATTTAAAGATAAGACATAAAACTACAAGTTTTTTATTCAAAATTCAACTTAATTCAGCATAAAAGGCAGTTCAAAATCAAAGCAAATTTTAGAACAAAAATATGATAGTTTTTTATAGAAAACATGCCACTTAAAAAAAAAAACTAAAAATTCAATTTTCAATAAAACTCTTCAAGTCATACATCATTTTAAATCTATGAAAATCTAGTTTCATCAAATGAAAATCTCAATTGATTTATAGTTGTACAGATAAATTCATACGCTATATACTAAAATATAGTCGAACTGTCCAACATGCAAAATTCATAATTTTTCATCCTTTTATATTAAAAAACGTGTTTCCTTTCTTTACTATTCCATTCCATCCTTATTCTAATATCATATCCACATGAGAAATATATTATACATGACTATCAAGTATCGATTAAACATACGCATGCATGATATTTGCCTCAAACTTGTAATTTTTTTCTTTGAATTTCCTAACTTTTTCTCTCCAAACTTTCTTTGAATTCCAATGTTATTCTTTCTATTCTTTACACCTCTTTGTGCTTCTCAAAGATTAGAGATAGTTTGTATATGTATGGTGGTTGCTTATTTTAAGCTTTAATGGTGATTTTAATGAAATTTGGGGTGAGTTTCCATGAAAGAAATGGTGAATTTGGGATTAGGGATTTTTGAAAAAGAAGAGTGTGAGATAGATTCTCTCTCTTTCTCACACTCTCTTCCTCTCTCTCTATCTGAGTGTGACGTGAGACCCCCCACTTAAGTAACCCTGGGTAATGTGTCAAGGAAGGAGGAGTTATGTGTCATGTCTTGTGATGATGTGACATGTGTTCTTTGTGAGTTCCATACCAAATTCTAATTTGATTCTCTTGTTAGTTTATTCTGATCGTTCTTATTTACCGGCTAATTTTAATTTTTTCAACCTATGGATAAAACTGTAAACATAAAAACCAAAGGATGCATCGTATAAAAAAATAAATAAATTTTAGTATAGTGTAATGCGAAAAATTTAAATGTGTTCAACAAAATACAAAAAGCAAATGCAAGTATATACTTTAATGATTTCTCGAGATAGAACCTTACAGTAAGGGGGCTAGCAAGGGTTCAAGATAGTACAATCAAGGCTCATAGGATGGAAGGGTACGAGGTGAGTTAAGAACCTTGGGGCTTGTGGTGTTAGAAGGTGATTTATTATTTTTGGATAGGCACAATATCTTCTCTTTCTGCCTCACTATTGAGCTTTAACCTTTATCCTATCTTGTTATCCACTTTTCAAAATAAGTATAGCCTTAACTTGTCTTTTGCTAAAGCCTTTAGGCTTGATTTAGTGTGGTTAGGCAACTTTCTATAACACCTTTGACACTTGGGCCACATGTGGTGCCACAATAGGACATGCGCGCCCAAGGCCAACGTGAGTGGAGTGCAATACGGCAAAAATCAGAATGCGGCAAACACAAATTAGTAATAGGTGAAGTCATTGAGCAAGCCTTTAAGGGATTTTAGAATCTCACCATAGGTGGCAATGCAAGGCAGCATATTTGCACATGTTGGTTTTGGAAAAAATCTTAAGATTTTATATTTATTAAGGTTTAATTTGTTGATTATTATTTATTTACTTGATTTTTAATAGATTTAGAATTAGAATGTGGTTCTTGATTTATTAGAGTAAATCAATAATGTAAAACAATTAGAGGGAGTGAATAGTTTTTTTTTTGACTTTTTGAAATTTTTTGACTAATTTAAGAAGCCAAGATTAAGAAATTGAAAGTAAAGAAGAAATTAGACACAAAGATTTTTATAATGGTTTCACCAACATGGTGAACGTCCACTCCTAAACAACCTTCCTAGATTTTCATTATTACTTCGAATAGTAAACCCCACTTGTTTCATAAGTACAAGTGAAATCTTCACAACCCACTTGCATGTAGTTGCAAGTGAAACCTTTCAACCCAATTGTTTATGGGTACAAGTGAAACCTTTTAACCCTTTTGCTTACAGGTGCAGGTGAAGCCTTGCAAGTACTTCTCCTCAAAGTATTTTCTCTCTCAAAACCTAGATCATTTTTCAGACTTCTTTAAGTTACAAGGGTGTTACAGAATGCAACGTTAATCCTCAGATGTAATGAAGTTGTGTATAAGAAATATTACAGAGGCTATTACTAAGATGAGAAGAATTAAAAATATAGTTAATGAAGAACACACAAAGAGATTACAGAATGAGTTTAATGCAGTGTAGTCTTGAGTGGCAAAGTAAGAGTGTTTAATGAGATCATGTTTTCTTCACAACAGTTGTTCTATCTTTGATTATTTCATTACTCTGCTATTCAACACTTTGGAATTTAAAGTTCTTATGAAGAATGTCATTAAATGATAGAGGAATTTGAATGCTTGAATTAAACGCTTTTCACCTCTCTCCATTAATGTCTTTGACCATTTTTTAATTAATGTTTTTGCTTGTTATCATCCTTAAAGCATTTCTTTACTTCTTTCCATTAAGCAAATCCTGTCTTAAGAAAATTTAAAGCGTCTTTTTGCCATAATAGGAAGGTTAACTTGACAACCAAAAGAGATTTTCAAAACAATGCAAGAGATTTTTAAAACAACATGATGACTTTGAATTCAAAAATAAAAAATGTGATTTGTCCATGTCATCAAATTTAAAACAGTCAACAGATATTTGTAATATCCACATTGTTTCTTTCTTGGATTGTCTCTCAATAAATGGTGACCAAGATTGGTTGGAATTTTTGAAATATGAAATGTTTTGGTTCGCCGTATATTAGGTTCAATCAACCAGAGAAGAATATTGTTTATTTTATGTGATTTAGTGGTTTACCATTTGAATTATCGGTCGACTGAACAAGTAGACCAGGTTATTCATTTACGCATATTAGACTCTACTCACATTTAATGGTTGACTGCTCGTATATCATAAGTTATTTGCGGTTAGATGCTTGAGTGTATTTGTGCGCTCGCGGTTGACCGCCTATGCTTACAGTCTACTGCCCATGTGCCTTAAGCACATGTGGTTGGCCGCTTGATCACTTTATAGTGCTCGCGGTTGGCCGCTCATGCCCATTGTGCACGTATGAAATTGATCGCACTGTGTGCACGGTTGACTACCTGTGTGCATTTGTTAATGTCGTCTATCGTGCTGTGCACGCAAGGACATGCGATTGGCCATGTAGAGCACGTGGCTGATTGTGCTATGTGTGATTGGCCGCATGAGCTTTGTGGTTTATTGCACAAGCATGCAGTCGACCAATGTAGTTCAAGTGGTCAACCATTTGGATTTCTTCGATTGGCCATTTGCAAATTATGTTTAGCCCAATTTTTAAATCATTTACATGGCATGTTTTCCCGCTTAAATTTTCTTTAATTTGATTATCATCAAAATCTTATTTATCAATAATCTTCTTCTTTTTGATAATGACAAAACCTTTAATAATCTACAAAATTATCTTTCCAGTCTTTCAGTAGTTTTCTGCCCTTTTATTAAGACTTAAACTTTCTCCCCCTATTTCTGATGATTCTTCTTCCCCTTTTTGTTATTAACAAAAAGGAATGTCATTTTCAAACCAAGAAGACAAAAAATTGACCGTGATTAAGGTCATTAACCTATTATTAGAGGGAACAAAACTCCCTCTAACGATTTGTTTATGTGCCATATTGAAAACTATAAAAGGTGGATAAAGATTGTAGCACATTTTGAACATTAATAGAGGGTGATCTTGGAAGAACATAGTATAAAGTACATTACATCATTGATAGAATAAATCGAAAAATGTCTCTCAATTTTGAAAAGTATGATTGGGCTACATGGTAGTTGAGAGAGAGAAGTATCAGTTTCTAACTTTTGGTTAGAATTTGGCCTTGTCCTTATGCTTGCTGATGGAAGAGGACATACCAATGTCAAAGGGATTAGTATCTGGCATGGGCACCATAAAAGGCATTGTTGAAGTGGCGGAGGCTTCAACAACGGGGCGAAGACCGAATGGACATACAGTGGCACATCAAACTATGAATGGATTTGCAAAAGAGGTTCCCATAGAGAATGGATTTGGAGCAGAAGCTCAAGTTTGGATTATGGAGGAAGAAGTTCTAGCAGCCCTTGTTATCAAATTATCCCTTATGCTACAAATAAGGCAATGTTGACTTTCAAATCAGTAGACATATTCATTACATTGAATTGTATGTCTCTGTGTTCTTCCAGGATTATAGCTTAAATTCTCCCAGGTTATTCTTAAGCTTAGATACTCTATACGCCAAATTGTCATATTTCTCTATAAACTTATTCTTCATGACATTAATTTTGTTAATAATTTTCACCTCTATGGTTTCCATTCTTTAAAAGAATTCATCCCACTTTTTCTCAGTATAGGAGGGACCTTGAGTAGTTATGATTTTCATGTAGTTGCTTCTCTCAGTCCTAACATCTTTATCCTCATTTGTTTCTTCGTGTCTTCTTTTATATTGCTCTGTATCTTTTCCCTTCTTTTCAAGTTTACTCACTCATCATTTTTAAAGACCTAATTGGCTCTAAACAGAGTTATAGCATTTATACTGTTTTTCATGCTCAACTCTACTTTACTTTCTCTACCAAGATTGACCCCCTAACCAGCTAAGATGTGTGTAATCATGCTAACATAAGGTAAGTTGGAGCTTTTAGAAGTTTTGGCGACTATCATAGAGTGATGGATTAGAAAGTGTAGTCCTGGGTTCTTTCTATTCATGATGCAAGCCATAATCTAAAAGTCCTCTATGGTGATAGAGGTATAATTTCTTCTTCTTGGTCTAATGGTGTTGCTAGAAAATGTAAGATCCTTTTATGCTTAGATCAGTCACATTGTTATTTGCTTCATCCATTCTAGGATCATGAAAAATAGCTCTAACATCCTTGATCAACTTAGTATTCAGATATGGTTCACATTCATTGTATTCATCCCATTCTAATCTATTTTCTCTACATATCATCTTAGGGTTTACTTCAATTTCCTACCTGTCACGTACCCTAATCTAATTACAAGAAATGACTTATTGTTGATTGTGCATTAATAAGATTACCTTAGGAGAAAAAGTTCTGATAATTATTCTTTATGATCAAATTAAAAGAAAACCTATTTTCTTAGAAATTTTCTAGATTATTAGCTTACAAAACTAAAATTCAACAAAATTTACATTTTTGAATTTTTCTTTTGAAAAGGAGAATCGAATTTTATTTTGAAGGACTAGATTTTGAAACTATTTTATCCAAAATAGGGTCATTTCCTTATGTACAAGCAAGTGAATAAACTAAAATAAAATTACATGAACATAAAGAACTATATAAATGTATATATAAAACTTAAATAAACCACTAAAAGATAACACCGTCCACCAACACTTATCATGCACATATTGAACCACATAGATGCCAAGTGTTAGATATCAAATATATATGTCTTCTATGGTTGCCACATGGAGGGACACTTGGTTTAAATCAAAGGTAGTAAGCTTAGATAGAGAACAAGTGTCTTCACACTTGTCAAAAATCCATGGTCACTTAACAACTATAAATACCCATCCCCTTCATACCAACACCATCACAAAAATCGTGAGGAAGAGAGAAAGAGAAAAAGAGAGAAATGAAGAGAAGGAAGGGAAGAAAAAGGAAAAAAGATTTTTTGGCAACCTTTAAAAGCGAGTGTTCTTTGTATTTTTATATTTCTTTATGCATAATCTAACATGATTTCCTATAATCATCATGAATTCCTGCTAATTTTATAATTTCCTACTATTTACCATGATTTTCTATAACTACCTTGAGTTGGTATTGATTCCATGATTTTCTGTTGTCATCTTATTTTACTATTATTATTATGTTCTACTGTTACTTTATCAATGTATGTGTTTGTGATTGTTATATAACTAATATGTGCAGAGATTGCTCAAGCAAGTAAGGACTCTATTGAGCATTAAAGTACATATTGATAGCACCCCATTAATGTCGATGGAGATTTGTCTACTTAATGTGGGGAAACCGATACGCCTTTCCAGAAATGGACCTCCTGGGAGGGATAAGTAGACTATTCTTGTAATGGAGAGATAAGACGTCAGTGAACTGTTATCTGTACTGTACTGTTACATATTATTGTATTATTATTATTTGTGCATGTTGTTGCTACATTAGGAACTTTTCAAAAGATTTTTTGATGAAATTGTTATCGTAGATTTTACAATGGCATATTTTCTTCACATACATACATGAACCTCACTGGGCTATCAAGCTCACACCAAAAAAATTATTTTCAAACCTACAGGAATAGAAGTCGAGGAGAATAGCTAGGCAGTCCGTCGCCAAGGATGCCTCGGCGAGGTGGTTGAATTGGGGCGTGACACTACCCATCAACATATGTCCTAAACACACAGGGCAATGGCTCATTGTCAATCACAAAGTAGCTAACTTTGTTGGTCTCTTCCTTAACAATGTCTATATTATTATAGAAAAGTCTAGTTACCCTCTCGTAGATTTTCTTATTTGAATGCAAAACCCAATGATGACAAACTTGATACAAAAATTTATCATATTTAAAATTAACTGAACTTAAAAACTCCCAATCTACAAGCCTTCCATTCGTAATAATTCTATCAGAGAAAAATTAATTGAAAAGCTTACTTTTTTCTAGAGATTAGAAGTCCTTTTTGTTATACTTTGTTGTGGTAGCCAGCTTCACTTTGACAGCAACTTCTTTCCCCTTTTTACTTTTTGGCACCATCTAGATTGTGCTGATCTAGGCTAGATTGACAAGATCTTGAGAAATTTGAGAGAAAATGAGGAATGGTTGGACACTTGTTTGAGAGATTTCGAGAGAAAGGAAAGTAGGTTGTTTTGATCTCCAACCAAGATTGGGAATGATGAGAAGAGTGGGTTTGAGAGCTAGAGAGAGAAAGATATTTTAGGTTGTGAAAGTGTAAAGAAAGTTCCACCTATTTATAGATAGATGTCTTCGTCCCCTATTCATGCATGACATACAGTTGTATGCTTATTTTATGCTTGTGTGACACTTGAAATGCATACATTATGCATGTGTGCCACTTAAATTTTCTTTGAGTTACATTTGTTTAGCTTTAAGACAGTTGTTTTTGGGAGTTTTATGTGCAAAACACATGTCCTAGGATTAACCATATGTCTTAGTGTTGAATAGGATATTTGCCATCTCAAATCACCTAAATCTTTTTAATTATTTAATGATTTAATGTTTTATTTGTTTAGGTGTATGACATTTTTCCAAATTAGACATGATATATACGTATGTTGTTTGTTAATTTTTTTTAATTGAAATGATTTTTTTAAAAAAAAATTATATCAAACTTTAAATTTAGGGGTACATACAGTTGACCGTTCATGTTCACAGTCTACTATTTGTCTCCCTTTGGTCAACTGTCATTACAAGTGGTAGACCGCTTTTCCTCTGATCGGTCGCCCAACCTGGCTAGTCAACTATTCATTCCTCTCCTTTTTTTTATTATTTCATCTTTCTTTTTCTTTGCCTAAAACAACAGAGGATAATGCTAGTAGTAAAGATTCCATGATAATACAGAGAATTTCAACTACTAGAGGTATCAAACTATAACAGAATGAGAACAGACAAATATAATAGTATCTCAACACATTCAATGAACTAATTTAAGGAGACTATAGTTTATAGTTCAAACATATTTGCTAAGAGGATACATGAAGTCTGTTTCGTTGTTAAACATTTGTTGAATGTTCATCCATAGGAATATTAAACCTTCTTTCAATCCATGAAATTCTTTCTTCCAATTGAGATAGTTCATTTTGGATTTAGAAGAATTCATTGTCTGTATCTTCATCATCTTGTCATGGACAGTTTATTGGTTGAAATGGTTGATGAAGAACATGATTTGAAGTTTGAGGATTGTTTTGTTAAGATGATTCAGGGGTTTCACAATTTTCAGAGAGAGAAGAGGCTCCTATTTTGAGAATTGGTTTAATTCCTAATTCTCTAGAGGCATCCACTCCAAACGTGAGGATGATTTTAGAAATTGATGGAGCATATGGAAGAGATCCTCTTTTTACTATTCCTACCTCAATTATCTTTAAAGGAATTAGATGATGGAGTCCAAAAATTCTATTTCTCATAAGATATGCCATAATCCAGTAATTTTCTCTTGTTATGGAATCAAGTCTTACTACCCTCGGTCTAAAATAGTGAATAACTATTTGATGGAGCAATGGTTTTTATCATGGTAAGCTAATTGTTGTTGAAAACAATCCTAGCATCACCTAGTGCATTTGTTCTAAGGTATGGCTCACAAGCTCCACTTGGCACCTATTTCAAACTACTGATATTACAGATTAAATTTAAGTGTTATGATTAACTTCATTCCTCCGAGAATGGTTTTAAAGATGCAATTGTGAGGATAAGTCCATATAAACATTTCATTATCTTTCATTTCTAAAGTGGTTCCAATCTATGATCCTACTCAAAGGATTTGTCTTATATATGCTCTATAAGGAAACTCTATGTTATTTAGGAAATCCCAATCTATGATCCTACTCGAAATAATTGGTTTAAAGACAAAGTCCAAGTAAAATGACTTACTGTGGTGCTTGAAAGGGAAATCAGCTTAATCGAAATCTGAGTTTCCTCTAGCCATGATAAAAAACTAAAATGCAATACGTTTGTCTTTGACCGAAAGAGAGGAGATATGTCCTTTTTGGAAGGTTTTGTAGCTTGCTAAGATTAAAAATGAGAATTGATTTTAGAGACTGTGTGGGTTTTCAGATATGAAGAGATGAGGACTGATATTGAATAAATATTAGGAAATAAGAAGAACGAGAAGAGGGATGAGTTCTTTCTGGTTTATAAAAGATGATCTTTTAATTTGTTTGTTTACAAGTATATTGAATATGTGCTTTACACGTGTAACTTACGCATGTAAAGATTTTTTTTTTTAAAAAAAATTCAAACATCAAAATTTTGTCTTTTGTTATTAACTCTTTATTTTGCGGTTTGACCTTTAATCATTTATTGAGATGATATGCAAATGACACAAATAAGTAAAACAGAATATACAAATAATTTTAAAGCAAAGCAAAACTTCGTAGGCAAGTTCATCTGGTTTGTCTAGTTGAAGCGTATTGCTTAAGTTAAGTATTTTACTTCTTTTTAGAGACTTAATTATTTTTTTGCCCTTCCCTTAACTATCTAGATTCGTTTTATTCTTACATTTCTGGCCTCTTATAAATCTTTGGATACCCATTTTAGTGTTATCTTGTAAGTTGAATTTTTATTGCAGCACATATTTGAGTGATGTCTAATTTTATGGTAATATCTACATTTTTTAATTTTTCATTCATTCCTCAGTTTTCTTAGTTTGCAATGAAAAGCACTGTGTCTAACTTTTATACAATAATGGCATCTAGTTTCTATTTTATGATTTTCAAAGCTAGGAATAAAGAAGTATGTAGCCTAATCCAGACTCGTCATATATCACTTTCTAAGCTCCTAGTATAAGATTAAATTTTTCTTATCCGTATATAAATTAGTGCAGTAATGAACTTAGTCTCTTATTCTTTTCTCTTTCTTGTCCTAATTCATCTTCTATGTTTTCTTCTTTAAGTACTTATGTTCCTTTATAATATTTTGAGTTTTCATTTATCTCCAAATTATCTTGTTTTAATTCTTTATTCTCTTTCTTTAGTATCTCAGTTTCTGCTTTTAATTTATTCTTCTCTTCTTCTAGAAATTTATTCTTTTCTTTTAGTTCATCCAAATCATCATTTAAAAATAGATATTTTTATCTTTTATCTTCTTCTCTACTTCAAGTGTTTTTCTTCTTGGTTATTGAAAGAATTATGGGCTCTGTGTTGGATGAGGAGGCTTCAAGTAAGGAATTGACTCTCACTATTATCATTTTTGTTTTTGAGTCTATAAAGAGGATCTTTGGTCTAAGTTCATGAAGCCTAAAACAACACTAAACACCTGCTCTGATACCAATTGTAAAAACAACAAGAGTGGGTGAATAGTTGTTTTCTGATTTTTTTAAAATTTTTTGACAAAGTAAAATTAAGAAATCAAGATTAAGAAACTGAAAATAAAGAAAAAATCAGACACAGAGACTTTTATAGTGGTTCCATTAACTCAATGTACATCGACTCCCAGTCTGTCATGCCCCAAACCGGGGTCGTGAGCAGCCGCCCATTGTCCTGGATGCCGACTACATTTTTACGGAAAATCGGGCAGAACCTCCATATATTTCGGAGGTCTCCCATGTACAATTTAACCTGTATAATTCACAACCATCCTAACAATAAATAAAAGGAAAAAAAATGGTCATCCCGACCTCACAACAATCAACCCATCCACCGTGGATAAGCAGGACAATGCAAGGCTAAAATAAATACTAACAAAAATAAATACTAACAGTCTTAGCCACAAACCTCTACTGTCATGCCCAACTATGACATAAGTAGCCGTTATACTGAGCGGGCCTAAGTTTTATACAAATGTATAACAAATTTCCAAGTTAACATTTTAAATATTTACAAATGTCTCAATACAAATATAATATGAGAGTTTCACAAACAAATGTCTATAAGTTATACAGTCATCCCATAATATATACACGGCAAACTACGGATCTCAATATCAAGACCTCGCAGGATCGACATAAAGTATGAAATTCATACTTCAATTAAAATTTAAATCTCACCGTACGTAAACATACGAATCCACCAATAAGCTACAAAAACCTCTAGAGCCTGTAGCGTCGCATTATCATAATAACCCTATCTGAGGAAGGAAAGGAGAGGGATGAGTATCAAGGAAGATACCTAGTAAGTGAGGGGATTAATATCAAGCATAAATAGTGTGGGTTGAATCATTGGAGTGTCAAACAACATTATTCGTAAACAACAATTCATGATTTGCAATAAAACATGGTATGTTCAGTAAAATGAACTCATTTAATCAATCACACGATATCATACATATATGCATCAATTTAAAAATCAAGTATTATTTTAGAGCAAACCGAAAATAATCCTAACAAAGGTCAACCATGACCAAGGACAGACACATCGGGGGTTTTATTATGCAAGATTGTTCAAAAGTTATTCTCTACCCCAACGTTGGCCATGAGTTCTCTGGGGCTAGCCCATAATCCTGTATAGGACCTCGCCCGGTGCTAGACAGTGGCAATACACACGTCCTTCCCCTATGTGGGTTCAACCGGCAGCGCCTATAACCCTTAGATCGATGACGTTTGCGGATACCTCCTGTAGAAGCGTATCCGGGCACTCTGGTGCCACTACAAACGCCATTCGTAGCTACGGAATCCATCAAGTAATATCATATCATCATATCATCTCATAACTAGTAGACATCCAACCCACATAGCTATATCATCTCATAACTAGTAGGCATCCAACCCACGTAATTTATCAAAACATTTCAAATTAGCGTACCAATACATTTCATCAAAATCATTTCAAATCAACATACCAATGCAATGGTAGCATAGAAAACATTCTAGTTCTCAAATAATGGTACAATATTAATTCATTTCAAACCATGTATGCACAGTCATAGGAAATATAAATTTACGACACTCCAAAAGTCACAAAATAAATTTGAAATTTAATATCATACATTGAGTCAATGCATATCAAAGGCATGTTTTATTGAAAATAAGGCAGAAAGTAAGTTTCACTATTTTATGCAAAAGATTAGGGTCTTACTCACATTCTAGGGAGGGTGATCACTCCCTATTTCCACAATTAATCCAAATTGACTCCTCGAATCTTCAAAAAGGTCAACCTAATCAAACCATCATAATTTATCATCAATTAAAAGCCTATTAAAAGATTTTCAAATTATTATTTATTATTTTTTTCTAATTAATATAACCTTAATTTACACAATCACCTTTCTAGATTCCCGTTTTATCAATTTCGAATCATTTGGCTTACCAAAGACCTAATTCCCAATATTTCTCAATTTTTCTAATTTTTCTCGAATTTACATAACTCAATTTTAATCTTTCAAGCATATTTCAATCAAATTCAAAGAAAGCTATACAAATAAACCAAAGAAACCTCTATCATTATCTAACACATTCTATCATGCTGCGTAACCCAATTTATATCAAATCCTAAACTCAAGCTAAATAATTTCATACAAAATTTCAGGAAAATACATTTCCTTTGAATCTAACATATTTCAGAATATGTATATATATAGCTTTCGATTCTAATTTCGACCTAAATTCGATAAAATTAATTAAAATGTTGAAGGGATAGCATTTCTCTCACCTAGGGTCTTTGCAATTCACAGTCCCATGGTCCAAGCGTCGTTCAATTCAGTTCAGGACCTGCAATGCTTCAAATTCGAAGCAAGGTCCAGCAATTAAGCTTAAATCATGAAAGAATCAAAACCCTAGAGCTACCGAATCAAAATCTCACCCTTACCTACGCAGAAGGAGTGCAATTTGGGCCTAGGGTTTTCGAGGGTCTGCTACTGCTAGCTTGGAGCTCCTACGATGGTTGTAGGAGACTCTCAACAGTGAGCAACTCGCGGTCGAGCAAACAAGGGAGGGAGACTGTGGGCCGTCGCGCGTGCGAGAGGGAGAGGGGGAACGACAGGTGGTCGCGCACAGGGGTGTCTCCCGGAGGAAGGTTTCAGTCGCGGGAGATAGAAAGAGAAACGATCGAGAGGGAGAGAGAGACAGAGGGAATGAAATAGAGAGAGGGTAATCGAGAGATAAAGAATGAGAGAGGTGATAGAGGGTGAGAACTGAGAGGGGAATAGAGAGAGAGGGTGGCGGTGGTTGGTGCGGTTGTTCACGGTGGAGGGGGAGGGAAAGCGTGATCGATGGAGAGATCGAGGGAGTGAGTCAGTGAGAGATAGAGAGAGAAACAGAGAGATCGAAGGGGAAAGATAGAGAGGGAGAGTGAAATAGAAGTAGTGGTGGTGCGGTGGCAGTTGGTGGCGTGCGGCAGAGAACCACGAGAGGGAGAGATCAGGAGAAAGAGAGAATCACAAGAGATAGAGAGAAAAAGGGAGCAGAGAGAGAGAATCGAGAAGGAGGTAGAGAAAGAGGGAGAGGGAAGAGGGGTTAGGGTTTTCTAACCCTAATTTCTCTTTCCCTTTTTATTATTATTATTATTATTATTATTATTATTATTATTATTATCTATATTTCTTTTTATAATAAATTTATAAATAAATAAATGAGTAAATAAATAAATTAATAAATGAATAAATATTCATCAATATATTTTTATACTCACTTTACACTACAGATCGGAAATACAGATACTTTAAATATGCCAAAAATTTCAATTTAAAAACTCCAAAATTGAAAATCAATATAAATAAAAATTTCTCTCTCTATATATATAAACTTAGAAATACTTCATTAAATTCATGAACAAGAGTACATTAGTACAGACACCGCAATGTCGGTATTACATTTTCTAACCCCCTAAAAACAAGTTTCGTCATCGAAACTAAAATAAAGTCATACAGTAAACAGGTGGGGCTCCTAGGTTTCCTCCTCGACTTGGTCACTCCTCCACAAAACCCTGACCAATGAAACTTCCTTGCTTCGCAGCTTTCTGACCTGCCGATCTAGAATAGCCACGGGCTGAACTGGAAGACTAAGGTCCTCTCTTAACTCATTAGGTGGAGGCTCAAGTACATGAGAATGATCCGTTAGGTACTTTCTGAGTACTGAGACATGAAAAACGTCGTGAATACGGGATAGTTTATCTGGCAGCTCCAATCTGTATGCCACACTCCCGACCTTCTCGAGGATACGGAAAGGTCCAAAATATCTGGGGCTCAGTTTGCCCCGCTGCCTAAACCATATAACTCCCTTCAAGGGAGATACTCTCAAGAAAACCATATCTCCCTTGGAAAACTCAAGAGGTCACCATCTACGATCGGTATATGCCTTCTGTCTGTCCTGGGTGGCTCTCATTCGCTCACGGATGACCTTAACCTTATCATTCGTTTCCTCAATCAACTCAACACTGTTGAGACGTCACTCTCCCGACCTCATCCCAACATACCGGGGTGCGACACTTCCTACCATACAGTGCCTTATATGGTGGCATCCCAATACTGGCCTGATAACTGTTATTATATGCAAATTTGACCAGTGGAAGGTGTCGATCCCAACTACCCCAAAAATCCATCACACATGCTCTCAGCATGTCCTCAAGGGTCTGAATGGTCCTCTCTGACTGACCATCTATCTGTGGATGATAGGCCATGCTAAAACTCAGCCTCATGCCTATTGCTTCCTGCAACTTGGGCCAAAACCTAGAAGTAAACCTCGGGTCCCTGTTTGATACTATCGACATAGGAACACCATGCAGTTTGACTATCGTATTGATGTAATGACATGCCAAGGTCTCCAAAGGATAGTTACTGCGAATAGGAAGAAAATGTGCAGACTTGGTGAGTCGATCTACAATCACCCAAATGGCATCATGCCGTGATGAAGTCCGCGGTAGCCCTGTCACAAAATCCATAGTAATGTTATCCCACTTCCACTCAAGAATGGGTAAGGGCTGCAATGTACCCGCCGGGCACTGATGCTCAGCCTTCACCTGCTGGCAAACTAAACACCTAGCCACAAAGTCCGTAATCTCCCGTTTCATGTCGGGCCACCAATAACTCTCCCGAATGGTCCGATACATCTTGGTACCACTCGGATGCAATGCATAGGCGGAGGAGTGTGCCTCCTTAAGTATGGCCTTGCGGAGTTCTGTATCAGTGGGAATACAAACCCGCTCCCTGAACACTAACAATCCATCATCTCAGATCCGGAAGTCTCCGCCCTCAGTTCTGCGGACTCTATCTGCAATACCCTGAAGCTCCTCATCTGTACTCTGGAGCTCTCTGATACGGTCGAACAAAGTCGGCCTGACCTCAAATCTAGCTAGTAAGCCTCCCTGATCATCACTAGTCAAACTGACTCCTAAAGCTCGGAGTCCTACCAAATAAGAAAGGTATGCTTCCTCTGTCGATTGTGAGGATGATGCTGACTTCCGACTCAAGGCATCTATAACAACATTTATCTTGCCCGGATGATAGTCAATAATAAGGTCATAATCCTTGAGAAACTCTAACCATCTCATTTGTCTCAAATTCAGCTCCTTTTGGGTAAATAGGTACTTCAAACTTCTGTGATCTGTAAATACTCTGCAGGTTACCCCATAAAGACAATGTCATTATATCTTCAACGCAAAGTCTATGGCTGCCAATTCCAAATCATGTGTCGGGTAGTTAACCACGTGTTTCTTTAGCTGTCGCGAGGCATATGCAATAACCCGACCATTCTGTATCAGAACACAACTTAATCCCTATCGGCTAGCATCACTGTACACTCTGTATTCTCGACTGCTAGTGGGAAGGGCTAAAATAGGAGCGGATGCCAACCGTTGTTTGAACTCCTGAAAGCTCACCTCACAACGGTCATCCCAAACAAACTTGACCCCCTCCCGGGTCAGTCTAGACAACGGAGCAGCTATTCGGGAGAATCCCTCTATAAATCTGCGTTAATACCTAGCTAAACCGAGAAAATTACAGATCTCAGTAACTGTTTATGGCTACTCCCACTTCAATATAGCCTCAACCTTTCACGGATCAACATAAATACCCTCCGCGGAGACAATGTGCCCAAAAAATCGTATCTCTCTCAGCCAAAACTCACATTTCAAAATTTGACATATAGCTACTTCTCACGGAGTATCTGCAATACCACCCGAAAGTGCTGAACATAATCTTCATCACTCCGTGAATACACCAAGATGTCATCGATAAATACGATGACAAACCGATCCAAGAAGTCGTGGAAGACTCGGTTCATCAGATCCATAAAAGCAGCTGGGGCATTAATCAGCCTAAACGGCATGACTAAAAACTCATAATGGCCGTATCAGGTGCGAAAGGCTGTCTTGGGCACATCCTCGGCCTGAATCCTCAACTGATGATAACCCGAACGGAGATCAATCTTAGAGAAAACCCTGGCTCCCTACAGCTGATCAGACAAATCATTGATACGTGGCAGGGGATATCTATTTTTGATGGTGGCTTTGTTCAACTGCCTGTAATCCACACAAAGCCGAAGTGTACCATCTTTGTTCTATACAAACAGCACCGGAGCGCCCCAGGGTGAAATGCTTGGGCGAATAAACCCCTTGTCCAAAAGTTCCTGCAACTGAACCTTAAGTTCTCTCAGTTCAGTAGGCGCCATTCTATATGGCGGAATAGAAATAGGAGTGGTCCCCAGTACTAGATCAATCTCAAAATCGAACTTCCGAACTGGTGGTAATCCGGGAAGCTCCTCAGGGAACACATCTGGAAACTCCTACGCTACGGGGACATCCTCAAGTCTTGGTCCATCAGCGGTGGTGTCAACAACATAAGCCAGATAAGCCGTGCACCCATGGCACACCATGTATCTGGCCTTCATTACAGATATAACACAGCGGGGTAATACCCATCTCTCGCCTCGGAACATCAACGGTGGCTGTCCAAACCTTCGAAACTCAACCTCATTCGTAAAACAATCCATGGAAGCCCGGTATAAACTCAGCTAAACCATCCCTAGGATGGCATCGAAATCCGTGATAGGGAGCGGAATCAGGTCTACCTCTAACACCGCCTCCTCAATACAGACCTCACAGCCTCTATAGACTGCATGTCGAATGATATGCTTGTCAAGAGAAGTGACTACCATAATCTCCTCATTAAGTGGCGAGAGAGGCCTATCAGAATGGCAAGCGAACGTGTCGCTCACATATGAAAAAGATTCACATGGTACCTAAATATAGGAAAAAGATTAAAGATATTTAGAATACGAAAAAAATAGACATAATTATATATATATCAAACTAGTTAAGCTTATAAAGCTTTAACTAGTCAAAACTGTATATTGACGTCATGATATGCTAGATCTCATAAAGAAAGTACAACAAAAGTACTACATTGAGGGGTCTGCGGGAGGATTACCCATAATAACATCAGGGTTTGCCTGTGCGTCCTCTTGCGTCATCGCAAACACACGAGCCTGGGCCCTAGGCTGCTGTCGTGACGGTCCTGGCACTGTATTACTCCCGGCTGTAGTCCGAGGAGCTGTAAGAGCCGAGTGCGCAGGTACCCCTGCTAGCTTGTGCCAGAAGTACAAGTATGACTCCACAACGTCGATCCTCCTTGACCTAAATCTGGGCAGGCACTCTTCATGTGACCTTACTTCCCACACTGGAAGTAAGTAATCGGTGCTGTACATGCCCCATATACATGATAGTTGCCGCATCTGCGGCAGAAAGGCTGTCTCTGTGCAGGCTGTGTAGTGACACTAGGGGCTAGTGTCCCAAAACCCTGTGGTCAAGGTCCCTGTCCCGGTCCTGCTGGTCTGAAGCTAGAAGAACCTCCGGGGTATCCAAAACCTCTACCCCTCTTCGAAGACTATCCACCCTGTGACCCAGTCTTCCTCTTCTGGTGACTCTCTCTTTGCCTAGCCTCAGCTCGGACGATCTCCTCTGTCTGATATGTTGAATCAATCACCTTTGAAAGTGTAAAAAAGGGAGTTACCGTCATATACTTCCTGATGCTCAATTGGAGGCCATCTTCAAACTTGAACCTCATCTGAGCTGGTGTAGCCATGTCGGGGACAAATGCTGCTAACCTTCTAAGCTCAGCCTCGTACTCTAAAACTGACCTAGTCCCCTGATGTAGGTGCAAAAACTTTGTCCTCATATGGTCCTACTGAAACAGGGTGAAGTATCTGCGATCGAACTCTCGTAGAAAGTCCTCCCATCGCAGAGTCTGTGTAACACTGTCACGGATAACCTCCCACCACGAGAGGGCATCTCCGTCGAGGAGTCTCTCAGCAACTTTCAACTTGAACTCCTCTGTCAACCCCAGATCAGTAAGGATCCTGCGAGTTCTGTTGACCCAGTGATTCGCCGCTACGGCATCACTAGATCCTAAAAAGTTTGTGCATCCGAGCTATCGAGACTCTTTCACCAACTGAGTAAGCTCGTGGATGCATGTCACGCTCCGAACCGGGATCGTAAACAGCCACTCGTTGCCCTGAATACCGGCTGTATTTTTACAGAAAATCGGGCAGAATCTCCCCATAAATCGGAGATCTCCCATGTACAAATAAACCTGTTTAATCCTGTAAAATTCAAAATCATCATGTAATTAAAATAAAAGGTCATCATGGCCTCACAACAACCCACCAATCACAGTAGACATCCAGGACAACGCCAGGCTAAGTAAATTATCAGCAATCCTAGCCACAGACATCTACTGTCATGCCCAACTAGAGTATGAGCAGCCGCTATACCAAGCGGGCCTAAGTTTTTATACAATTTACAAGAATTTTTCTAAGTATTATTCAAATACGTACAATTGCCTCAATGCAAATGAAATGTAAGAGTTTCGTAAATAAATATACATAAATTATACAATCATCCCAAATTTAATACACGTCCAATTACGGACTTCAACAAGACCTCGCAGGGTCAAAAATAAAATACGTAATTCATCTTTTAAATTAAATTTAAGATCTCACCGTCGTGAATCACCCAAATCCACCAAAATCTCTAAAATCTGAAGCGTCGCTCCGGCACAACAATAATCCTGTCTGAGGAGGGAGAGAGGAGGGGTGAGTACTCGGGGAAGAATACTCAGTGAGTAAGGGGATTAATCTCAAGTATTAATAGTGTAGGTAAACATTGGATTGTCAAATAATATCATTCATAACCAATAATTCAAATTTTGCAGTAAATCATGATATGTTCGATAAAATGAACTCATTTAATCATTCACACGATATCATACATATATGCATCCATTTAAAATCAAGTAGGTCATAGAGCAAGCCGAAAGGATCCTGGCAAAGGTCAACCATGACCAAGGACAGGCGCATCGGAGGGTTTTATTATGCAAAGTGTTCAAAAGTCGCTCTCTACCCCGATGTTGGCACGTACAAGCAACTCCCAGTGCTAAACCGCTTATACTGACGGACCTCCCCTTTCGGTTTAATTGGGCCCATATGGAACATCACAATCATGTACAAGCAACTCCCGGTGCTAGACCGCCTATGCTGACGGATCTCCCCAATACATGGTTCAACCGGGCCCATACATATTACAATCACGACGTTTGCGGATACCTCTGGTCAAAGCGTATCCGGGCAACCCGTGCCTCTGCAAACGCCCTTTGTAGATACGGAATCAATCAAGTCATATCATATCATCACAAGTGGGCATCCCAGTGCCCTCACAGATCTTAAAATATTTCAAATCCGTGTGCCAATATATTCATCAAATCATTTCAAATCAGTAAACCAATGCAACGGTAGAAAAGAAAACTTATCCAATTTTCAAGTAATGACATAATTTTGTTTCATTTCAAACATGGATGCATAGTTATGGAAAAAAAGTTTAAGACACTCTAATAATCACAAAACAAATTTGAGATTTAATATCACACGTTGAATCAATGCATATCAAAGCATGTTTTGTTTAAAAACACGATAAAATCAGATTTTCACTATTTCATGCAAGAGATTAGGGTCCTACTCACTATCTAGGGAGGGTAATCACTCCTTATTTTCAAAATAAATCCGAATTGACTCCTCGAGTCTCCAATAAGATCAACCTAATCAAATTATCACAATTGTCATCAAATTTCCAATTATTCTTAGGGTTTATCATCTTCCCTAAGTTTGTATAAATCTTAATTCCTCAATTTATAAATATACTCCAATGTCATCAATTTCATTCCATTTATAAGTAAATAACCTAATCAAAATCAAGTTAAATTCAAACCTAAAACCGTTCAAAATCGAAAACAAATCTAAAATACATAAATTTCCTACAAGTTAGAAAAATCTTATATTTTCATACACATTTCAAATTAACTCTAAGGGAAACCGTTCAAATCAACTCATCATGATTCTATTATCTTTTAACATACTTCTTTCATATCAGACACTAGACTTAACCTTAATATTCAAGCATAGAATTTAAGAAATGCATTCTATTCCGATCAAACATACATTCTAGACCTATACAAGACTTTTCACTCTAAATTAACTCTAAATTCATTATATTATTAAAAAAAATCAGAAGTCTCCTCACCTAAGGTTTCTCGATTCGCAGATTCTAGTTTTCGTTCGCCATTCGGTTCAGTCTAAGACCTGTAATATTTCCAATTGAAGTACAATTTAGAAATTTAGCTAAAACACTAAAATAATATCGAAACCCTAAACTAAATTCATCCTTACCTTCGCAGAGAGAGGATTGCAGATTTGGCCTAGGGTTTTGAAAGCTTGACAATGGCTGTTGATTGGGGTTTCTACATAGATTGTAGGAGCGCTGTTTGTCGAGGAAAACAAGGCACACGAGCGTACGAGCAGGGAAGAGGTGCTGCAGCCGTGCACTCTAGAGCTGTCGCTAGCTGCAATCGGGCGCGCAGGGCCTATTACGCGCGCGGGAAGGAAGGAAAAGGCCGCAATCGCGCGTGCAAGGGAGAGACTGTCGCACACGCGGGGAGAGAGATAGACTGAGAGAGAGAACAGTGAGAGACAGAGAGAGATTAACGAAGAGAGAAAACCGAGAGTGAGAGAGATAGCGAAATGGAGAGGGAAAGTAAGAGACAGACGGTGAGAGGCCGTATGCGGTGGTGACAAGAGGCAGAGTACGGCGGAGCAAGTGGGTGTGCGTGGTGGAGGAGAAGAATTGCGAGAGAGATCGAGAGATAGAGAGCAGAATCGAGAGGGATAGGGAGAGAGAGAGAAAATCGAAGGAAGAGAGGGAGAGAGAATAGGGCGGTGGTGGCTGTGGGTGGTGGTGACTGTGGGTGGTTGAAGGCGACGATGACGGAGGGTGGGAGAGCAACCGAAAGAGAGAAAGAGAGAGATAAAGAGTGAGACTGAGAGTGAGATGGAGGGAAAAATAGAGAGAGAAAGATAGAAATAGAGGAAGAGGGTGAGAGGGGTTGACCAGAGGTGGCGGTTGATGGTGGAGCACAGCGGAGGAGGCGATCGGTGAAGGAGGCGGCCGCGCGAAGGTGAAGAGGCGGAGAGAAAAAGAGAAGGGGAGAGAAGGAGAATTAGGGCTTTAAGCCCTAATTTGATTTTTTGATTTTTTTAATTATTATTATTATATATATATATTTTTTAGAATAGATTTATAAATAAATAAATGAGGAAATAAATAATTAAATTAATAAATGAAAAGTATATCTTCACATTACGAATTGAAAATACGGATACTTTTAAATATATCAAAAATTTGAATTAAAAACCTCAAAATCAAAAATCAATATAAATAAAAATTTTCTCTCTATATAATGAACTGAGGAATGTTTTATTAAATTCAGGAACGGGAGTACAAAAGTACGGCACCGCAGAGTCGGCGTTACATTTTCTAACCCCCTAAAAACAAGTTTCGTCCTCGAAACTTAAAAGAAAACCATACAGGGAAAAGGAAAACTACACAGTGAATAACTGAGGGTACTGTCTCCTCATGGCCTCTTCGGGCTCCCAGATTTCTTCATCAACTTGGTCACTCCTCCTCAAGACTCTGACCAACGAAACTTCTTTTCTTCTCGGCTTTCTGACCTGCTGATCTAGAATGGCCACGGGCTAAACTGAAGCACTGAGGTCCTCTCTGACTGACCATCTATCTATGGATAATACGTCGTACTGAAGTTTAGTCTAGTGCCCCAATGCCTCCTGCAACCTGGGCCAAAACCTAGACGTGAATCTGGGGTCCCTGTCTGAAACTATTAACACCGGTACCCCGTTAAGTCGAACTATGGTATCTATGTAGAGACGTACCAATACCTCCAAGGAATAGTCACCGCGAATAGGGATAAAATGTGCAGATTTGGTGAGTCGATCGACAATCACCGAAATAACATCATACCGTGCTGAAGTCCACGGCAAACCCATCACAAAATCCATTGTGAGACTTCCACTCGGGAATTGGAAAAGGCTGCAAAGTGCCTGTGGGTCACTGATGCTTGGCCATCATTTGCCGACAAACTAGGCATCAAGCAACGAACTCTCTTTTTATACCAGACCACTAATGATTATCTCGGATAGTTAGGTACATTTTTGTACCTCCCAAATGCATAACATAAGTGGAGCAATGAGCTTCCTCAAGAATATCTCTACGAAGATTCACTATCAGCGAGAATGCAAACCAGCTATCGATATACTATTTGTCCGTTATCACGGACTGGGAACTCTCTGTCATTATCTCTACAGATCTATCAAGAATACCTTGGAGCTCCTCATTTGCTCCCTATAACTCCCTAATATGGTCGAACAAGGGTCGGCCTCATTTCAAATCGAGCTAGTAGTACTGCTCGATCATCACTAGTCAAACTGACTCCTAATGCACGGAGTCCCATCATCAAGAGAGATAAGCGCTCTCTATATACTAAATTTCGAATCAACTGCTCACTAAGAGGAGTGATAATCAATAGCTCCTCATTTAGTGGTGAATATTGTCTACCCAACAGTTGGATGAATGTAGCTCTCACACAAGAATGGTTCGAGCCGGTGTACACATGAACATGGGCGTCGACTCCAAATATTTTCATGATACCCATGATGCGAGAAATCGAAAGACAGTCGATTTAGGATGCGCAAAAGATATATATATATATATATATATATATATATATCAAAATGGTTAAACTTCTAAGGCTTTAACTAACCATGATTGTACATATCATCATGAGATACATGATTTCAAAAAGAGGATCGAAATAGTTAAACTTGTAGAGCTTTAACTAGTTAAGGCGGTACATAATCATCATGATACTCATGATTCAAAAAGGAGAGCACATATAAACTCCTAAACAAAAGAATCTATTGGAGGATTACCCATGGTCGTATCTGGGTTCGCCTAAGCATCCTCCTGAGTCGTAGCATACACGAGGGCCTGTGCCCTCGGCTCCTATAGTGAAAGGCCTAGTGCAGTGTTGCTCCCGGATGTAGTCCGTGAAGCGGTGTGTACTGAGTGTGCATGTGCTCCCTGCTGACCCGTCTATGGTCCACCCATGTGTGTCTGTGACATCTGACCTCTGTAACCTAGGTCGGGACAAGAGTTACGAATATGTCCTTGCTTCCCACATTGGAAGCATCTAGTGGGGGCTGCACAAGCTCCAAAATAGCGTTGGCCACAATTGTAGCAGATTAGAAACTGTTGTATCGTGGAATGACTAGAGACAGTAGGGGCTGGTGCTCTAAACCCCTGGGGACGCAGTCTCTGTCTGAACTGTGCTGGCCTAAAGTGAGAAGGGCCTCCCTGAAAACCGGAAGTTCTACCCTTCATCGAGCCCTGACACGCCTAAGTCCTAGTCTACTTCTTCTGGTAACTCTCATTCTGTTTAGCCTCAAGTCGGACAATCTTTTCTGCTCGATATGCTGAATCAATCACCTCTGAAAGTGTAAAGGTAGGAGTCACAGTCATATACTTCTTGATATTCAATTGAAGGCCATCTTCAAACTTAAATCTCATCTGAGCAGGTGTAGCCATGTCGGGGACGAATGCTGCTAGTCGTCTGAGCTCAGCCTCGTACTCTGAGACTGATCTAGTCCCCTGGCATAAATACAGGAACTCCATCCTCATACGGTCCTGCTGGAACGGGGTGAAGTACCCGCTGTCGAACTCTCGTACAAAGTCCTCCCATCGCAAGGTTTGTGTAGCACTGTCACGGATAGCCTCCCACCACGAGAGGGCATCTTCGTTGAGGAGTCTCTCAGCAACTCTCAATCTGAGCTCCTCTGACAACCCCAAATCCGTGAGGATCCTACGAATCCTATTGATCGAGTGCTTCACCGCTACAGCATCACTAGATCCTGAAAAATCTGTGCATCCGAGCTATTGTGACTCTGTCACCAACTGAGTAAGCTCATGGTTGTGCCTCAAAGTAACCGATGTCTCATCGGTTGGACTAGAAATGGAAGAACCGGCCACCAGAGGAGGAATCAGTGCCTTAGGAGCAGGTACAGCCGCAGGTGCGGTCGTTGGAGTCTATGGTGGAGGTGGTGGCATCTGTACCCCATATCTACTGTATCACTCCTGCCACTGCTTCAAGGCATCGAGTGGTGGTAGAGGGATCTCGACTGTAACAACCGGTGGAGGTGTTGGGGTGGCACTGGTGAAGGTGCGTGAGTAGAAAAGGCACCCTCTTGTACTCGTGGAGTCTCGAGTGCCTTAGAATCCTCAGGCATTGAGGGACTCTCCGGTGGTACACCGCGCCTACTACGTCTAGGCGGCATAGTTCTGCAAAGAGAGTACCGTTTCATTAGATAAAACCAAGGATTAGGGTTAGTTACTGGTTAACTAACCCCCTAAAATAGAATTCAAATTATGAATCAAGGTATTTAAATCCAATGGGAGGTGTACCATTCATACACCTGCCTAAATGTATCAAATGATGGTGATGGAACCGTGGCTATAATAGCCGGCTGAGAACATGCTAGAAGGGTACACATGACGAGGAAACATCATCGAGTATTTTAGATGTCTCAGTTACAAATCTAGTACCTCGTCTAGTAATCATAACCTTACAAAGGAAGAACTTAAATTAGATATGATTCAAAGATTATGGTTAGTTACGAAATTACTAACCCCCTAAAATGAATAAAATTATAAGTTTAAGAACTGATAGAACTAATATACTATGTTAAATACGCACCGTATCTAACCCTCTAAAAAGAATAATTTATATGCCTAAAACCATGTATTGGGATCTCATGACTGTAATGAAACTCTCATATGCATTGAGGACTTTTAAATCATACTTGGGAATGTTTTCAAAACTATTTTATGACACAGCTCTCAACCTAGAGTTCTGATACCAACTGAACTGTTATGCCCCGAACCAGGATCGTGAACAGCCGCCCGTTGCCCTGGATGTCGGCTGTATTTTTACAGAAAATCAGGTAGAACCTCTCCATAAATCGAAGGTCTCGAGGATAGGGGTGTGTCCTTCTACAGCGGGGGCAATTCTCGAGGATGCTCTAGTTTTCGGAGGCATAGTTGTCAGAATAACAAAAATTGCTTTAGTCTATTCCCACGGATGGCGCCAATCTGTTGAAAATAGGTTATGACACCATAGATATCGGCTCCTTATAGATTTGAACAGTCACCGTCGAAAGGGCGTAGTACCTGCAAAAACCGTCGAAGGGTGCTCCGGCAAGGAGACTCCGATGCTCAAGTCAGAAATAATAGTTTTTGAATCAAAGAGAAACAAACTGAGAGTTCGAGGGAGTGGTTTCCTGTGGTTCGTGTGCCCAATGTGTGAGGCCCCTAGAGTGCACCTAGTTTGAAGGGTTTTGAGATATCTTATACCTACAAGATTCGTACGCAACTAGAGTGTTTCAACCCTACTTTCCTTATCGAGCCGATCCGGAATTTTCGGGGATTCGATATTCTGGATTGATTGTGATTCTCATCCTTTGGGAAATTTTTGTTTTCTAGAGAGATCATTTCCTTAACTGAAAGATCCTAAAGATACTGTCATCAAATGGAAAATAGGAGTCATTAAGTACTTGGACATTCCTTTAGGATCGTTAGAGTTATTGGCTACCGATCAGCCACTGAACCAATGAAAGATACTCGGGGCTCGTTCGTTCGATATATCAGTGATGGGATACCCGATACCTGAGCACTCGATCAGGACGGTTACTTTTGCTTGATGATTCACGTTCGGTTACCGGGGCAACTGAGTTCCTATCATTCAGGAGATCTGAGCGATTGAGACCTTTCATTTGCGAGGTCTGGGTGACGGAGGCCCTTCAGTGAATGTCCTAATATTTGAACATCGATCAGTAGCTACTCTTTATGGGCTTTTTAAAAGCTGACCATTCTGCTTAGGTTTTGGACCATGTCCCATCACCTCCAAACCAAACCATTTTCCTTGAGTCCTTACTTCCTTAATCCATTTCTTGCACGTCTCCAAACAGCGAAGATTACACAAGCTGATAGGAATAAAGAGTTTGTCAGGCACGGTGGATGAAAGAATAAGAAAGATTTTAGTTATACTAGAATTTCTCTATAAGCCATGAAAAAGAGCTTAGCAAAACTACTTTTCAAACTAGTAGAAACTCACTGCCCTCTTTTTAAACTTTCAGAAAATGAACTTTACCTTGGATAAATTACATTGAATAACATAGCACATTTGTAGCCAGAGGATTCAACAGAATGCTGTTCATGCAAATTTGTTCTTAATCATCATCCCTGATTTGTATTGAGTACATGAATCTGTAGCCAGAACAAAGTATGCACTGTATGCTACAACCAGGTATTGTTCAACCACAAGGATTCTTTAGCCTGTTTCAGCACAGAAAAGGATTACCAAGTAAAATAGAATTTTATATGCATAAGCACCCCAAAGCTAAACAAGTGTTACCACACCAAATTCTAGCCAACAATCTAGCCTTAATATGAAGTTACCCAAAAAAAAAAAGAATGTAGGAAGATATCATTGACCTAATCCATGATAAGGTCAATAATATCTTCTTACAAATCCTTATAAAAAGGAAACATAAAAGGGAAACTCAAGATCGGTGGAGTTTATTTAGATTCTGAACATGTTCGGGAGAGATAAGGAGAGAAAGAGAGAGAAAGAGATTCTGCAAATAAGACCAATTCAGAGTGGAAATGGGAATTAATCGAAAGGGGGGGAGGGAGAGAGAGAGTAATTATTACCATAATAAACATTGTAGAAAATAGAGAGGTAATTTGGAAGAGAAAATTCTCTGAGTTGTATTGTATGTAAGGAAGATAATATGAAACTTAATATTTAATTATTTTAATAAATTATTATAATAAGTTGAATTTATAAAAAAAATTTGTTGTCATAAATATAAAAATAATTATTATAAATATAAAAATATAAAAATATAAAAATCAAATATATATTAAAATCAAATCAATTATTAATTTAATTTTAATATATGATATATTCTCAACTATTTCTTTCAAATTCAATAAAAATCATTTGATTTTGAAATATGTGATAGGTGTATATTGAAGAGTAATTTTTTTTTTTTTTTTTAGAATAGACCTAAAGTTTTGTGGAGGCATATATTAAAGAGTAGTTTTTTTTAGAATGAATCGGGGGTTTTTTGGAGATACATGTAGATGCATAATAAAGAGTAACTTTTCCCGAATAGACAAGGAGTCTTCCAGAGACACATGCTAATGAATGGATAACCATTTTGTTGTAAAGGAACTCTAATATCACCTAAAAAATAGATATAGAAATAATTGGAGAGAAAATTGTATTGTATATAACAAAAGTAGTTGAACATAATTGTGTTTTCTTGGTAGAGATTACAATATAAAAATATGAATCCTAATAATTAAATATCTTAATAAATTATTATAATAAATTAAATTTATATAAAAAAGTCATTATTATAAATATAAAAAATAATTATTATAAATATAAAAATATGCATCAAAATTAAACTAATTATATTTGATTTGGAATGGAATCCTAGTCTTCATGATAGAGTAGAAAGAAACCGACGTCACCCACAAAATTAACCCGATTGAAAAAAAAACAAAACCAAAAGCGAGATAGAGAGTAATTATTACCAAAAACATGGTACGGATCCCTAATTTTCATGGAAAGAAAGAGAAGTTGCCACAAAATTAATCTAATTGGGAAAAAAAAAAAAAAAAACATTGACAAAAACAAAAGCAGAGAACGGGAGAGAGAGGGAGAGACCCGTATTTTGCATGATTAAATTTCTTCAATTTCTCGGAACAAACATTGTTGCTCCTAAGCCTGCCATTGTTGTAGTTTCGGAGGATTGTTGGGCAAGATAAGGTGTAAAATTGAGGAGCTTCCTTGAATTGTTGTTGATATGGCTATGGAGATGATTGAGAATAGAGACAAAAGAAGGAGATGGTGGCGATGCATTAGCATTAGAGAGAGAGAGATTAATTTATCGCTGGACAATGAAACTCTGTAAGATAGTGAAATTTAAAAGTGAAGGAATGTGAAGGACTGCTGCAATCAACACTTGAATTTTGATTCTTATAATGGTCAGAAAAAATTTGAGCATTTACCCAAAACCAAATTCGACTTCCTGAAAAATTACATAAATTCGAAATATATTAATTTCTTTAAAAAAAAGTTGGCTTTTTTAAGAAGTTCGCATTTTTTAGATGGAGGAATGTGCATTAACCTAAAACCAAATTGACCCATGCAAATGCAACATACAAAAAATTGAGATAGATTAATTTTCTCAGAAAAAAAAAATGTCAACACTTTAAAGACCCTAGTTATTGAATCATCCTATAAAGCAACACAGTTTTTCAAAGAAGAAATTACTTATTTAGTTACTGAATTTTATCCTCAATTTATAAATTAATTCTTAAATTTTAAAATGCTATGAGTTTTCAAATTTTCAAAAGTTTAATATTGCTCCCTCCATTAATGAGAGAAAAAACCTATTCATTAAATATCAACGTAAAGTGACGTGACATATTAATTGGACGAAATAGATGATGACATGACAGTGCCGTATCATCACCTATCGTCACCCATGAAACAATTCACAATGTCATGCTAGGTCAGGTTACCAAAGTGTTGATATAACATCAGCAAAAAATCCTTTCCCATTGGGAAAAAAAAATGCACTCCTCTCTCTCTCTCTCTCTCTTCCCCTCCTCCTTCCCTCCTTTCTCTCTCTCTCCTCTCCTCTCCTCTTCGAAAAAAAAAAAAAAAAAATCTTCTATCTCATGGCTATGGACATTGTCCACCATTGATGGAGAACACAAAATAATTAATCTATTAATTTTTAAATTAAATTAAATTTAAATTTTCTTCAGAAATTTTTAATTATTTTTTTATAATTTTTTCTCACTCTCCTTAGTCATTCTCTCTTTCTCCCTTCTTCCTTCTATGACCAAGATGACTTCTTCACGATCTTCCTCCCTCTGTTGAACATTATCTGCATCTGGCAACTAACCATAAAGTGCCTCCTCACCCTCCCCTCTCTCTCTGTCACGCTCCGAACCGGGAATCGTGAACAGCCGCCCGTTGCCCTGGAAGCCGACTGTATTTCTACAAAAAATCAGACAGAATCTCCCCATAAATCGGAGGTCTCCCATATACAATTTAACCTGTTAAACCTGTATAATTCAAAATCATCTAGAAAATAAAACAAATGGTCATCTCGGCCTCTCCAAAACCAACAACTCACCAACCACAGCAGACATCCAGGACAACGCCAGGCTAAATAAACTATCAGCAAATCTAGCCACAGACCTCTACTGTCATGCCCAACTAGAGCATGAGCAGCCGCTACACCGAGCGGACCTAAATTTATACAAATGTATAACAAATTTTCCAAGTAACATTCAAATACATACAATCGCCTCAATGCAAATGAAATATGAGAGTTTCGCAAATAAACATACATAATTTATACAGTCATCCCAAAATAAGTACACGGCCAACTACGGACCTCAACAAGACCACACAGGGTCGACAATAAAATACGAAATTCATCTTTTAAATTAAACTTTTATCTCACCGTCGTGAATCACCCAAATCCACCAAAATCTCCAAAATCTGAAGCGTCGCTCCAGCACAACAATAATCCTGTCTGGGGAGGGAAAGAGGAGGGGTGAGTACTCAGGGAAGAATACTCAGTGAGTGAGGGGATAAATCTCAAGTACTAATAGTGTAGGTGAACATTGGAGTGTCAAATAATATCATTCGTAAACAACAATTCAAATTTTGCAGTAAATCATGATTTGTTTAGTAAAATGAAATTCATTTAATCGATCACACGATATCACACATATATGCATCCATTTAAAATCAAGTATATCATAGAGCAAGCCGAAAATGATCCTGGCAAAGGTCAACCGTAACCAAGGACAGGCGCATCGGGGGTTTTATTATGCAAAGTGTTTCAAAAGATGCTCTTTACCCCGATGTTGGCTCGTACAAGTAACTCCCAGTGCTAGACCACCTATTCTGACGGACCTCCCCTTTCGGTTCAACTGGGCCCATACGGAACATCACAATCATGTACAAGCAACTCCCGGTGCTAGACCGCCTATTCTGACGGACCTCCCCAATACCTGGTTCAACCGGGCCCGTACATATCACAATCACTACGTTTGCGGATACCTTTGGCCAAAGCGTATCCGGGCAACTTGTGCCTCTACAAACGCCCTTCGTAGCTACGGAATCAATCAAGTCATCATCATAGTATCACAAGTGGGCATCCCGGTGCCCTCACAGTTCATCAAAACATTTCAAATTCGTGTGCCAAATACATTTCATCAAAATCATTTCAAATCAACAACCGATACAATGGTAGAATAGAAAACATTCTATTTCTCAAATCATGGCACAATTTCATTTTATTTCAAACATGGATGCATAATCGTAGAAAACATAAGTACGACACTCCAATAGTCACAAAACAGATTTGAGATTTAATATCACACATCGAATCAATGTATATCAAAGCATGTTTTGTTTAAAAAACACGGTAAAATCAAATTTTCACTATTTCATGCAAGAGATTAGGGTCCCACTCATATTCTAGGGAGGGTGGTCACTCCCTATTTCCAAAATCAAACCCGAATTGACTCCTTGAATCTCCAACAAGATCAACCTAATCAAATTATCACAATTGTCATCACATTTCCAATTATTCTTAGGATTTATCATCTTCCCTAAGTTTGTACAAACCTTAATTCTCCAATTTATAAATAAACTCCAATATCATCAATTTTCATTCCATTTATAAGTAATTAACCAAATCAAAATCAAGTTAAATTCAAACCTAAAATCGTTCAAAATCGAAAACACGTCTAAATACATAAATTCCCTATAAATTAGAAAAATCTTTGAAAATTTATACACTTTTCAATTCTAATCCGATTTCTTCAAACAATATCTCATTTTAAAGGTATTGAAACCTATTTTCATAATATGGAGATTGAAATTGACTTACCTATATGCAACACCAACTATAATGTAAAACACATCAATCCTTAAGCTCAAATCTCAAATTTTGACTGTTTTCATGCATTTATCAAATTAAACTCTACGTGAAACCATTTAAATCAATTTAACTCAATTCCATCATCCGAAACAACTCAATTTCGTATAAAATTCTATACTTAACCTAAATAATAACATAAAATGTCAAACAATGTATTCTAATCGAATTTAACATACATCCTAAACCTATACAACACTTCCTTATGCTAATTTCACCCTAAATGCATTCAATTAACTGAATCAGTTAGAAATCCCTCACCTAGGGTTTTCACCATTCCCAGATCTACCTTCCGTGCGCCATTCAGCTCATTCTGGAACCTGTAGTATTTCCAATTGAAACAAATTCTACCCGTTAGACTAAATCACCTAAAGAATTAAACTTTAGGGTTAATGAGAGACCAACCCTTACCTATGCAGTGAAGGGGTCGCAGTGGGCTCTCGAAGGAGTGCAGACTGCTCGAGCGAGCGAGCAAGGGCAAAGCAGCACAGTAGTCGCGCGCTGGGGCAGGGGCTGTTGCGCGCTGCAATCGGGCGTGCAGGGTAATCGCGCACAGGGTCACACGCGGGTAGGGACTGTCAGCGCGCGAGCAGTCGCACGAGCGCAAGGAACTGTCGTGCGTGACGCGCGCGTAGGGAGAGAGACAGGGAGACTGAGGGACAGTGAGTGCGAGATAGGTGGCGACCCATGGTGGGTCGCAGTGGCTGCGGGTGATGGTGGTTGCGCCGAGTCGCGGCGGAGAACTGCGAGAGGAAGAGAGTGAAAGTCGCAGTTAAGGTGATCGCGAAAGGGAGAGAGTGAGAGGGAGAAACCGAGAGAGAGAAAAAGAGAGAGATAGAGAAAGAGGTGGTGGTAGCTGCGGGTGGTGGCGACGGCCGTGGCGGACGGCAGCGGCGGCGAGGGGAGATGGCCGCGGGAAGATGAAGAGGCGGAGAGAGAAAGAGGGAGAGAGAGAAAAGAGAGAATTAGGGCTTTTGAGCCCTAATTCGATTTTTATTATTATTATTATTATTATTATTATATATTTTTATATAAATAGATTTTATAAATAGCTAATTGAGTAAATAAATAAATTAATAAATAAATAATTATTTACATATATATATTTTTATACTACCTTTATTTTACAAATTCCAGAAACGGTATTTAAAATATACCAAAAATTTAAATTAAAAACCCCAAAATCGAAAATCAATAAAATTTAAATATTTTTCCATATATATATTGAGGATTATTTTATTAAATTCAAAAACGGAAATAATATACGAAAACTGTAGTGTCGGTGTTACACACACACACACACTCTCTCTCTCTCTCTCAAATTCGTATATCCAATTAGCCCCCTCTCTCCTCTACAATTTCAGTGCCTCTGCAAACCCTAACCAAAATTAGTTTGTCTCTACACGAATCCACTGCCGCTGTCTGCATCACTCATTTTTGCCAGCAACTGTGACCATAAATCAAGCATTACGCAATGCCCCTTCTCTCTCTCTTCCTCTTTCTCTCTCTAATTCTCATCTCTGATCTGCTCACTCTGTCCCCTGCCATTTTTTAGTAAATCTGCATGTCCTACCCAAAATTAGTTTGTCTTCACCTAACTTTGTTGATTCTTAGGTTGATTTAGGAAATCAACCATTATCCCGACTTTCTCTCGTCCCCCTCTGCATTGATTCATTTGTATAGGCTATGAAAATGTTAGGCTAATACTCGAATTAGTCTATGATGATATATGATGATATTCGTGCAAACCATCAACTAAATTTTCATATGAAAATTTTCGGATCGAGATTGTTCTAGAATCACTTATCTTTTTTTGATAATTGGGTATCCTAGGCCAAGAAGGTGTTACAAAATTGGATCATTCCCAATTATCCACAATCCAAATGTCATTTTGGTGGAGTAATGATCATCAACATCAAACCTCTTTCAAGTCCCTTAGTTTATTTTTCTCTCACTTTATGTTTCTCAAAGGAGGCTCTCTTTTTCTTTTTGACATTTTTTTTCCTTTGAAAGAGAGAGAGAGGGGGGAGTTCAAGGGGATTGAGGGGGTGGTTACCAAAAACCACCCCAACCCCTTTTCCTTTTAAATTCAAACACATGAGGGGGCGGGTCTACCGCGAACTCGTCCCATATTTCAATATCTTTCACTCGCACATGAAGGTTAAACTCGCACATAGCGTGATCATTACTATTGAACATCACCAACTTCATACAAGCAAATGGATCATGTGATTTGTGAGAATACCAAGAGCTCTAGAGCTATACACCACTTAAGGATATATAGCAGCTCATTCTCAAAGTGGTAAAGAGAACAACATATCTCGCTATACCCCAGATCTATCCATGTAAGATCATATTTGACTCAAATCTATCCATGTATTCATAATTACGTTTCTAAACACTAAGTCACAGACATAATTGGTCGACCTGTGAATGTAGAGTAACGTGTCGGTCAAAGACAGTTTTCCTTTCATACTATTAACTTTCAATTTTATCTAAGCTGCTTTCCTAAATAAGCACCGCCAAACCGAATCATCTATAGTTCCTTAGTGACATGTTAAAATAGCAACACTAAAATAAAATTTTGAGAGATAGACGAAAGTCCTAAAGGTATAAATTGAGATTAAGTATAAACCTCTGAATGTCACACAATGAAATGGACACAATGAGATAAAGAGGGATGTACCATCTCATTACTCATATGGTCACATAAGCACACGTAGTATGAAACACGTGCTGCAATACTTTCCTTCTCATTTAGAAGCATGTGTCTTCTTTTCTAAAATAATACATCGCACAGGTCTTAATCCAAGTGTACACAACACTTGATCTGAGTTTTCTTTCTTAAAAATTCTCCAAAATCTCACAACATCAAGGAAAACCCACACTTGACTATTCAACAAGTTTAATGGATTGTAGGGAATCCATTTCGATTACCATATGTATAGTATATTTAACCGGTAATCTCATCTTAGTTTTCACTAAGGCGACTTATATGTGTGTTAATCCACCACAAATTAACATGCCTCATCTCTATATGTCACATAGACACTAGAGGTGATTGCTCATGTGAGAGAACCAATTTCAAAACTTATCTGACATACTTTCAATTCCAAACACAAGAATTTTAAACACAAAACAAAATTCAAATATCAATAAATAGGAGCATTACAATATATATACTTTCCGTATATAATCACAATCACTACCACAATAACAAATATTGTCACAATCTATGCAATTCATGTCATCTAACATGTCTCACAATCATGTCTTTAGGTATTGGCCTCCAAAAAAGGATAAACCACTACGAAATACATAGATACATATCTCAATGTCATTTCTTTCTTTTCAATCATGTCTCTAACAAGACTGATCTTCGTGTCTATGTTTGGTTTTGCTATAATATTTGGAGTCTCATGCATAAATGACAGTTGACCGATTGTCACAGTAAATCGTCAACCTCCCACTAAGTTGTTTACTGCTCTTAAAATATTGCAGTATCTACTAAACCAAACTTATTTCTTGAACTACCGAAGCACTAGCCACAAATTATGCTTCTATCATAGAAAGTGATACACAGGTTTGTTTCTTACTATTCCATGAGATGGCGCCATCGAGCAAAAAAATATAACCAGAGGTAGATTTTCTCACATCTAAATTACCTCCCCAATCAACATTCGTGTATCCTTTCAATATTATATCATTTCTTTAATAATGAAAGAAATAATCTGCAGTTCCATTCAAATATCCCGACATCCTTTTCATAATAGTCCAATCACTCTTCCTAGATTAGATAGATACCTACTGACTAAACCCTATAACTTGATAAATGTTAAAACAAGTACATATCATAGCATACTTCAAGTTCCCAACTGTATTATAATACGGTGTTTTAGACATTTCATCTATTCATTAGGAGTTCTAGGGCATATGTTATCTCTTGAACTATCAACTCTAGCCACATGAGTATAAATAGGTTTGCATATTTCTACTTATATCATTTCAGAGCCTTTATAATGTAACACTCTTGAGATAACTCCAGTAATCTCCTAAAACTATTTTTCTAGAATTCAATTCCCAATCTGTCTCACCCATATTCTTTACCTTAAAAAAAAAATGAATAACAATCACTCCTTATCATTTCCGCTAACAATACGTCCTTGACATATAAGGATACAATCATAAAATTGTCAATGGACTTTTCAAATAGAAACAATGATTTTCGTCTATCATGAAGAAAATATAAGAAATCACATCTCTATGAAATCTTAAATACCATTATCTCGAATACTGTTTAAGGCCATCAATTGCTGTCTTCTAGGCCTTTAATGACAAACCCTCTGGTTGTGTCATATAAATGTCTTCCTCAAGTTCACCACTGAAGAAGGCAATTTTCACATCCATCTGACGTAATTCCAAATTCAAATTGGCCACTACAGCCAACTATACATGAATGGAGATAAATCTCGCTGCCAAGAAAAGGTTTCTTTATAATCAATACTTTTACTAAGTGTAACCTTTTGTTACCAGTTGAGTCTTTTTACCTCTCAATAGTTCTATCTGCCCTACACTTAGTTTTGAGAACCCAATTGCTCTTAATAACTTAGTATCCTAGTAGAAGTTTAACCAATTCTCAAATATGGTTGGACTTTATTGACTCTTATTATTTCTTCCATTGCCTTTTCCATTCACCCTTGGTGGGACAAGATACAGTCTCATATATGTTCTGAGACTCTTACTCATGTTTTGAAGAAATAACAAATACGTATCATTCAATTTTCAAGTGACGCTTAGGCACAGTTTTTCTAATACTTTTCTAAGTCTGTAACTCAGTTGGATCGCTAAAATTTAAATCTCTCCCACTAGGATTAGCACCATTCTAACAATCTGCAATAGATAAAACTATCATTTGAATTAACTAATTCAAATAACAGTTCTATGTCCTTCACGTCACCTCTGCTAGGAAAATCATTCTCCAGAAATATAACATCTATGATCTAATCTCTATTGTAGTATAATTTTCTTATTCACAAATGAATATTTAATTTTCAGACTGGTCAGAATATCTAATAAAGATACTTTTACTTCTACATGGACTTAATTTTTCAATTTTATTATAAAAATCTCAAATACAAACTACCAATCCCCAACGTCTAAAATCACTGAGACACGACCTTATACCAGTCTAAAGTCTGTATCATGTCGTTGGTACTTTCTGTGATGGCACTTTGTTTAAAATATATATAAGCCACAGTTAACAAAACATCTCCCAAAAGAAAATCGACAAATTAACGTGTGCCATAATAGACTTTTTCATATTCAACAATATCCTATTCCTTCTTACTATAACACCATTCTACTGAGGTGTATTAGGAATGATCATATGTCAGTTTATAACACTTTCATTACTCAAATCTTTAAATTGATATGATAGGTATTCACGCTATCTATCCGTTTGAGTCTTTATCTCGCTCAGATAATGTCTTAAGCACTCAATTGTTTTCAACTTATGAGAGATCAACTAGATATGGTCAAACGCGTAAAATCATCAATGAACGTAATGAAATACGAAGTTCCATGTCTAGTCTTCACACTCATTGGACCACGAATATCTTAATGGATTAAACGCAATAGAAATTTAGTCCGTGTGGCTTTTCCAAATGGTTTTCTCGTCATTTTGCTGACAAGACAATATTCACACATTGGTAAATCAACTTTTGTGAGTGAACCCAACGGTTCTACTCTCGCTAGTTGTTCATCATGTCTTACCCTAATGTGATTAAGTCTATCATCCCATGTCACATTATCAATATTTGCAAAATGATAAAACCATTTGTAAACTATCCAGAATCAATATACATATCATTCAAATACGAATCAATCCTATAAAACCATTTGTAAACTGTCCAGAATCAATATATATGTCATTCAAATACGAATCAATCCTATATCTCTGAAAGTTCAAATCATAGTCAAATTCTAAAAGAATAAGAACATATATGATTCCGTCGAATTTCTGAGATGTAGATAACAATATGTCGAATGAGAGTTTGGTCATTTCGTAATTCCAGTTTACATGTGTCGACTCTTCTAATATTCACTCTTGCATCGTTCTCCACATACTATATACTATTAGAAAGCAATCAATGAAAAACTCATAAATATCTCTCTGTCTGTTCTTCTATTCAGAGTTGTTCTTTTGTGATCCGTCTATAATTTCTTTTCCTTTCTTACTTTTGTTCCAGCTCCTTTAATGCTTAGAGTCTGAAACTCTCTTGGAACTAGACTCTACAACAAGAGCATCAGCTATGAATCTGGTAGCACAAAACTACTCATCCTCAAGCTTGACATAGCGAGCAACATTCGAGAAAGTCCTCACACTGTTATTGTGAATTAAATTGACTTTCAGGTGCTCCCACTTGATAGGAATGAATCGGATCAAAATTTGAACTTTCTGTTCATTGGAGAGGACATGACTAGCTGACTCCTACTCTTTAATCATACTAGACATGACCCTAAAAAATCATTTGATCTGTGATCACTTCGCCATTTATAGGTATCAAATTTCATGGTCAACTATCTAAAATGAGTCCCTGGTACCTCTGTATTTCTCATTGAGGTACACCTTAATGTCATGAGCAGTTAAAATATTGCTCATACTCACGTATCATGTCTTCAATGACAAAGCTAACTAGAACATCTCAAGTAGTGGAATCTATCATTTTCTACACCTGGTTAGTATCTGGTTCTCTCCCTTATAGGGCAGCATTGCCTACTTCAAGGCCCTACATGATATGCATAATGCCATCCAAAACATCTCATTCTTTCAGTACATTTCACATTTTATGGCGTCATATCTCATGTTTGTCGCCATTCAAATCATCACTTCTATTCAAGTCCCCAATAATGGATTTCAATGCTATGGTTTGGGTTTTCTTAAGAGGGTAGACATATATACTAATACTCACATCATACACATAATTTTATACTTCAAAATTAATATCCATGACATGTCAACATCAGATATAGAATCGAAAATTCACCTGGTTACTAATCATCATCTATGATCCTAATATATCACTATCATGAATTTAATTTGAAGTTACAAAATTCTATAAGTTTTAGATGAGAATTACTCAAATTCTTTCAATCTAAAATCTCCCACTTAAATATACAGAGTATTTGAATAATTTTAATTTTGGATGAGAATTATTTAAATTCTATCGATCCAAAATTCTTTTCAAAATACCCTAATTTTTTTTGTATGCATGATCACATAAAAAAATATGAAATATTTTCAATCATATTTTCAATAGAAACTTCATATAAAAATTTAAAAGTTTCTAGTATATGATTATGTTTCGAACAATCAACCATAGCATGCAAAAGAAAACATGCAAACTTATTATTTCAATTCACAATATATCCATTCGAGTAATCACAATCTTCATCCCATGGGATTGTCTATCCCTAGGAGAAAAATCTCCTTATAGTACATGGGATAATACTATTTATACTATGAAATGGCTTTTCTTCATTTGATTTTCTAGATTCTTGACCCTCCAAATTTCTATTAATATGAGTTTTACATTGTCAAGAAATACATTCTCTCTCCCGGCAATCATTTCATTAACCAAGCTATCTCAATAAAGAGTTAGAGTATTTCTTATATATATATATATATATATATATATATATATATATATATATATATATGTCATCCTCCAAAAAGAATAACCTAATCTAAGAAGTTCCAGATGTTGTGGTTTCATGATCTCCAAAAGATCTGATAAAGTATGAGTTGAGTCTAACAAAATTTGACCCAACCTCATCATTCACTCTAAACTTATAATACTTTAACTCTCCTCTCAAAAACTCCAATATTCCATCCAAATATCACCATTATTCTAGAAAATGGGTACAATATTAGATTGGATACTAAACCAATCATAATATTATTATAAATTTTAAAATTATTTGATTCAAATCATTTGCTCAATTTCTAAACAATTTTACGTTGAAAAACAAATTTTTCACAGATAAAATGAGACTTTAAAATCAAAAGAGTGTAAACAATTTACACTCAGCTAGCTAAAATTAAGAAAATAATTTTATAATCTCACAAAAAAAATTCAGAATTTTCTCAGACAGAAAAATGATATTTTTATAATTTTCTAACAATTATTGATAATAGATCAATAAATAATAATTTTCAACTCTGGAAAATATATTAAAATTCACAGAAAAATCTAACTCATACAAAATTTTCTAGAATTTTTTAGATTGAAAAATATTTTTTGTAAATTTTTAACAATTTATTGATTTACTAATCAATAAAAAGTATTTTTCATTTTTAAAAAATAAATTATAAATCATAAAAAATCATAATAAATAAAAAATTTATTTTGGTAAAAATTAGGACCAAAACCATCCCTACAACCACCTCCACGCACCTATGGATCTGATTGTTATAAAATAAAGTTTGAGTATGTCTTTCACACTCCTACGGTGGCACATAAAGGCCACGCGCCGCTTTCCTGGCAACTTCGGATCACCAAATTTTTGCTACTCCCAGTTTCGATATCTCTAGTTTAGTGGTGGTTTTGGATTTTTAATCGGACTTCTCTAGCCTAGGGGTGGATTTCACTTGCCGTTGCTGAGAGTGAGATTGAACATTTTACTGTTCATCATCCTCTCAAAAATTCTGGTTTTTGACCCAAATTTCGAATGATCATATTTCTCTCAATTTTTAATCATTTTTTGCGATCTTTATATGTTGGAAAGTATTTTCTGAGACAAATCTAACCATATAAATTTCATATCACGAAATTTAATATTTTAAAAATTACGAGTATATTAAATTTCAATTAGGGTTTATAATATCTTTTAATATACTCATCAGATGCATGTCAAACTTTACATATTTCATCCCTATGTCACAAGCATGCTATAGTATAAAATTGAGAGCATTTCGTGAACCTTATTTCAAGATGTCATTAATGCACCATAAAAAATAACCATGGTATTTTTAATTTTTTTTAAATACCCAATTGAGATAGGAAACTACCCATGTATACTCTGATATCAATGATGATATTCGTACAAACTATCAAAAAAAATTTTATGCAGAAATTTCCGGATCAAGACTGGGTTAGAATCACTTACCTCTTTCTGACGATTGGGTATCCTAGATCGAAAAGATATCACAAAATTAGATCACCCCCTATTAGCCACAATCCAAATGCCATTTTGGTGGAGTAATGATCATCAACATCAAGCCTCTTTCAACCTTCTTAGTTTATTTTTCTCTCACTTTATGTTTCTCAAAAATGGTTTCCCATTTTTTCATGTTCATTCATACACCAAAAATAAAAGAGGAAACAAAGAAACACCTCCCTTTTGTTCATGCACAGACCGTAGAAGGAGGCTCTCTTTTTCTTTTTGGCATTTTTTCCTTTAAGAGAGAGAGAGGGGAATTAAAGGGGGTTGAGGGGTTGGTTACCAAAAACCACCCCAACCCCCTTACCTTTTAAATTTAAACACATGAGGGGGCGGGTCTACCCTCATGGGCAAGCCCCATATTCCTACAGTCTAACTTTATTTTTCTTCTTTGTATCAAATCTTTAATTTCTTCATCTGCTACCTATGTCAGAATTTTTCAACAGGATATATTGAACAACCCCTAGATCGTCTATCTTTTTGTCTCAACATTGGTTCAATTGAGGACTGTGTGGCCGAAATTGAGTGGAAGAATTTTGAGATAAAATTCTAAAGTTGAAGACGGATGAGAGTCAAAAAAAAAAGAAAAAGAATTAAAGGTTCATTTGAGTTCACTGATGATTTTTAGAGCCAGAAGATGGTCCACTTGCCAGATTTCTCACATTTTTCGATGACAGGATGAACGGTGAATTTGAGCTGGCTTTTTTATTTTGACATTGAAAGGGAGTTCTTCTAGGTTGAAAAGAGTACAAAAGTGGAAATATGGTGGTTTTGAGCGCCAATTTGGTTCCCATGCCAGAGTCTTCATCATCATCGAGAATGACATCACGGAGAAAGTTACAAAAGACGAAATACATCAAATTGGGCACAAGATTCATGTGACAATTTTGAAGCTTCATTTGGAGGTTCTTGGGGCCTCAATTGAAATTCAAGTTTGAAGAAAATGGAGAACTCAAAGTTTTTGTGTTCTCCATAGAAGAAAGATTTTTTTTTCAATGAGAAAGGAGAGGAGAGAGAGAAGGGGGAGGGGAGAGAGAGAGGGGGAGTGCCCTTTTTAGGGGAAAAGCCACATCAGCACTTTAGTTATGTGGCACGTCATGTCAGCATTTTGCTGACATGGCATTGTGAATTGTTTCAAGGGTAATGATATGGCATTGTCACGTCATTATCCATACATTTAGCTAATATATCACATCACTCTACGTTAGCATTTAAAAGGTAAGCTATCTCCATCACTAGTGGAGGGTTCAATCAGTTACACTTTTAAAAATTTGACGACCGCATTATAGTATTTTGAAATTTAAAAACTAAATTTTAAATTAAGGGTAAATTTAAAAGACTAAGCAAATAATTTTCTCATTTTTCAAATAACAATTTGATTTTGAACCAGAAAATACTAAATCACTCGATCACTGATTTTGATGGGACATAACCCCACACTTAATCTAATATACATTTGAAGGGTCCAAGCCCATTTGGCCCACAACACGAAGGGAATCGCTCCCCTGGACTAACTGATCGAGCAAATATCGATTTATAGGCAGGCATAACCCGGTACTATCAAACGACTATTCTCAGCAGATATTCAATCTACTGAAGGGTCTCAGTTGCTCCATTTCTCGAACGACAGGGTCTAAATTGTCCCGCTTACCAAACGAGATTTGTCAAGTAGGATTTATCTCCCCAAATGGATACTTAGCCCCTGGTCCACCGAACGAGCAAGCCTTGAAGGCCCTGTATTAGCTAAACGACCGATCGAAAGCTAACGGCCTAAAACAATCCTGAGGAATGGTCAAAGCACCCTAACAACCTCGGTTTCCTACTTAAGAGCAATATTTGTAGAATCTTACTAATAAGAAAAAGATCTCCTCGAATAACGAAATTTCCCATATGATAAGGATCATAAATGTTTCAAAATATTTAACTTCCGAGATTTTTGGACCATCTTCATAAGCAAACTAGGGTTGTAACATCCCGAAAACACACAACTCCGTCAGATATAAGATACCTTCAGACCTTCTAAGTCAGATACGCTCCCTTAACCTTACACATTGGGCACACTGATCACAGGGAATCTTTTCCTCTCTAAAGCTTTCAGTCTATTTCACTACATTCGAAAATTACTCTTTCTGACTTGAGCGTTGGAGTCTACCCCATCGAAGCAGCCTCCAACGGTTTTTGCAGATCTTGTACTCTATCGATAGTAATCATTCGAGTCATCAAGGAGCTAATATCTATGGAGTTATAACTCACCTCCAACAGATTGACACCGTCTGTGGGAACAAACTAGGGAAACCACCTGTATAAGATCAACAAATCGATTACACAACTATGCCTCCAAAGAGAAGAACCATGACAACTTCGAAAGCCACCTCCACTGTAGACGGGCGCACGGTGACACCCTCCGAAGTAGCCCTTTCTATAGCGCCCGATCACTCCATTTGTGATCGTGTGGTTTCTCCCCGACCATCTCACCCAGAGTAGGTCCTACAACCTCTGATTCAAGAACAACCAATCATGGCCCCTGCGCCAGAACAGGTCAGCCATCCCTAGATGGAGAGGCTGGAATCAAAAATCCAAAATATGAGCAAACAACTGGAGGGCCTCAGCCGAGCCCTTAGGCCTGAAGGTCAGTCATCTGCCGATTATGGATCCAAGCACCTCTTGCGATGAGCATCACCCCCGCACCATGGATCGTCTGAAACTTCTTGCCATGACCTAGATTACATGAGAAAACAAGTCGAACAACTTGTGGTGGATAAACTCAAAAAAGTAGGAGCAAAGAAAGAATAGGGTCTCTTTTGCCCCTTAGGGGCGACACCTTTTGATATAAAGGTTTCCATAAAACCCATGCCACAAGGCATACTCTTACCCCCTATGGAAAGGCATGACGGATCGACCGATCCTTATGATCACGTGGCACACTTTTGTGACAGTAATGGTCTCGAGAGACATACCGGATGCCGTAATGTACAAATATTTCCCTAGTACTCTTAAAGGGAATGCGTTAACGTGATTCAACTCACTCCCACCCTTCAGTATCCAGACTTTCTCCCAGCTTTGCCAAATATTCGAGGTCCACTTCGTGATCAACCGGGGAGTTAAGAGAAAGTCCACATCGCTTTTATCAGTATGCTAGAGAGACGATGAATCCCTAAGGGATTTCCTGGAGAAATTTAAGACCGAGATGATGAAGATCCCAGCTCTGGATCACTCTATCCTGCTGGCTGTGCTACTAACTAGGCTATGAACTTCGGATATGAAAACATCTATCATGAAAAATCCTTCTGCCACCATCTAGGAATTTTACGCTCGATCCGAGAAATATATCGCTGCTGAGGACACCGAGACATTCGATTACAAAAGAGATCGATCCGCTTGAAAGGAACACAACCGGTTACCTGGGAGGTCCCTATCGAAGAAGAATCGAGCGGGTCTCCCCCCTCCACGGAGGTATAATAACTACACCCCTCTGAATGAGAACCCTAATTGGGTCTTGTCCCTGATCAGAGATAAGTCGTACGTCCGGTGGCCTCTACAATCGACCAAAAATGACCCCAACAAGGACAAAACCAATACTATCATTTCCACTGTGATTATTGTCACATAACTGATGATTGCAAGAAGTTAAAAGATGAACTAGAGTTCTTGGTGTGCTATGGGAAGCTGTAAGAGTTCATCGACAGGGAGGAAAGAAACGATCCCATTATTCGTCGGTACGAATCGTCACGATGCGACGGGTCAGGAAACCGATAATCTATTCGGCCACTAACCGACTAAAGGGACGGAGTAACACTCCAGGTCCAAAGCGAACACATCCTTTAGAAACCTTCCTCTTCCTCTGATATTCTAGATTCTCAGGATAATTTACCAGGAAACGAGGCAGAGTGAATAGTAGCGCCGATCTTCTATTTCTCGAAGCCTCCTCCTTCTACCCCACAAGAAGTCCTAACGACGGATGCCAATAAGCAGCCCAAGGGCAAGAGGTCCATCATTGGTTTCACAGACGAAGATCTAGTGGGGGTGGACCTAAACTGTCACGATCCCCTCGTAGTGACTGCCAGGACTGGGCAGCACGAGGTCAGAAGGGTCTTTATTGATCAGGAGCAGGGTGTTATCTTTTATACTTAGACACTTTTAGACGAATGAGGTTCACTTCTACCCATCTCCAGCCCCATGCAAGTCCGGTCAAAGGACTCTCAGGTGAATAAATATACCCATAAGGTATTATCTTGCTTCTGGTTACCTTTGGCTCATCTCCCAATCAGGCGATAGCTCCTGTTATATTCAACGTGGTGGATCTCCCTTCACTCTACAACGTCATTTGGGCAGACAGGGTTTAAACGCCCTAGAAGCCCTGCCCAGCACTAAGCACATGAAGATCAAGTTTAAAACTCCACTGGGGATCGGAACGTTGTCATGCGATCGAAGCCTTCAACTTTTGCCCCTAAGTAATCACTGGGATATACTTCTATCAATCCTTTCTCTTGAATATGAGGGTGTTTTTCAATTAGCGAGCATTATTTCGACGGACTCTTTATTCACATACTCCCTACTAACGTCAAGCCTAAGTCGCCATGGTCTTATCGATCAAACGTGTCATCAAAAAGGAATGGAACTCCCCGAACGGGTAGACACGACCCTCCTATCTAAAGTTCCCTATCGATCGAAAGTGTCATAAAAAAAGGATGAAATTCCCCGAACGGGTGGACACAGCCCCTATCTAAAGTTTCTTATCGATTGAACGTGTAATCAAAAAGGGATGGAACTCACTGAATGGATGGACACGGTCCCCTATCTAAAGTTTCCTATCGATCGAACGTATCATCAAAAAGGGATAAAACTCCCCAAATAGGTGGACACGACCCTTCTATCTAAAGTTTCATGTCGATCGAATGTGTCATTAAAAAGGGATAGAACTCTCCAAATAGGTGGACACGGCCCCCTATCAAAAGTTTTCTATCGATCGAACGTGTCATCAAAAAAGGATGGAACTCCCCAAATGGGTGGACACAGCCCTCCTATCTAAAGTTTCCTATCGATCGAACGTGTTATCAAACAGGGATGGAACTTTCCAAATGGGTGGGCACGGCCTTCTTATCTAAGGTTCCCTATCAAACGGATGTGTCATCAAAATGGGATGTAACTCCTCAAACGAGCTAGCATCACCCTTTCCTACCATACGTCGGGTCTAAATCGTCCTGATTCTATCGAACGAACATAATAAGAATTACAATTGTGAATAACAAGGAAAACACTATCGGCGATAATGTCAAGGATTTCTCATTAAAAAAGCAAGAGACATTGAGATACAAAGTTTCAAATGGAGGCTACGTAGGATCGGAAGGAACAGAAGCAAACCCCCTTGTAATTGGGACTATGCTAGGGGCTTTAGGAATGTCAGCCAGACCCTGAGTCATTGCGGCATCCTCAACTGAGGGCAGAGTATCACCTAGACCCATTCAATGAATTATCTCTTTGGCACACTTTACTTTCTCGATCAACTTGCATTAGGAATCTTTAAAGGCAATGGCATCCCTTGTACGAGAACCTCGAGGTTAGTTAACTTACGTTCCTCCACCTTAAAAGACTCTTCACGAAGCTGAGCCAACCTCTTGACTAACTGGAGACATGTCTCGCATACCTTGGCCTCTGATTCTAGCCTCTCGCACTACCCTTGGTGCTGAGACAACTCTAACCGGAGACTTCTTAGCTCCTCTTCCTTCTTACTGAGCAACACATCGAACGTGCTCTCGGCCTCTGCGCCTTCTCCCTCTGGTTAAGAATTTCCTTCTGTACTTGGACTTGACTACCTAACTCAGTGACAGACCCCTCCAAGTAATCTATCACCTACCTCTTTTGCTACTCCTGAAATTTTGCGAGAGCCGTTGTCTGAAAAGAAAATTGGATCAGAAAAGAGCAAGAATGAGAAGTAACCGAATGAGCATGAAGAAAACGATATCATCAAACCAAGGGACTTAAGAGCCCCGTCGACTTGCTCCTAAGACATCCTATGCAGGTCGAGTTCACACCGATAAAAGTCTAATCGGCCAGCGAACCATATCTATATAGTTGTACTGCATGTCTCCAACGCAAACAACAACAGTTCCTCGTTCTTTCAAGCCCTTCCTCCCGTCAAAGGACTAAATGGGGATGACAGGCAGTAGAGTAGTCCTATCAAGAACCTTGCACTTTCCTTTGCGTGAAGGCCACACCGGAACAGTAGATGAAGGTCTTGTCATCCCTTCTGCCGTAACCCTGGAAACAACCGATCTAGCCTTGGCACTAGATGAGGAAGCACCTTCCAATCCTCCTGGTTCGCCTGCACCAGCACTCCCATTGCCCGTCGATCCACTTACACCCAAGACGATGATCTCCATCGGTATGACTCTCATCGAATCCGAACACTTAAGCAAAGCCACCAGTACACGTCCTGATGGGGACAAAGGTTATGAGGCCTTCCTCCTCTTCGACAGGGGAGATGAAGACCCTAGGAGGGCCTTAGATGCCCCAATAAAAAATCCCAGGCAGGTCTTAGAAGCCCTGATTGGCTCTTGAGGAGACCTCTTTGCACCCGACCGAACCTACTTATCGATGATAAATTTTTCTAGCACAATGTCGACAAGAGAATCCAGAGAATCAACATGCTCGATCTTCCCTCTTTTCTATAAGAGGGGCCTATCGATCATACTCTTCTCCTCGATCAGCAAGCTGACTAATGACAATATCTGATCATCCAGTAGAGAATCGACAAATATATTTCGACTAGTGGACTTGCAATAATCACCAACTGACCGAACGAAACGACTATGTCTAAATAAAGCCAGAGGCCTCAGTCCTAGAGACGGCTCCCCATTGGCATCGGGAAGCATGGAAACACGATTCTTATCCATGAATTCCACGAAAAAGAATTTGTGCATCCAATTCTTTTCAATGGACTCTTTGTGGCAAAATTTTCAATTAGACTCGGGTCGAGTCTGCAACTTATACCAACCGCTGGTCGAACCGCTGTTCCCACACCTCAACAAGATAAAAATAGACGACAAAATATCAAAATCAAAACGAAGATGACAAAATCCTAATAGAGAGGTTAGGCAACTACTAGACACTTGGCGCTTGGGATCAGGAGAGTTGGAAATATGTTCCAACGACGTAATATCTCTGTAAAGGGACCTGTGTATGGAACATTCAATCCGTATTTGATCGACTGCTTGTACATCAGCACACATCCCTTCGGTGCCATGTTAGCCTTATCAACGTCCGTGGCAAACACCAAAGTGTAATCATCGCTTATCAACATATCGGTCTGAACTTCTTGAACTTCCTTCATCGGCATGGTACTCCTAATATTACCGATGTCCGAATAAGTCTGAGTAGAGGAAGTTTTCACCATTTCTATATAAAATGACTTCTCTAATAGTCCTCGAGTAAGAAAAGGAAATGAAAAGTAACTCACGTACTCAAGCAACTGGCCTTATAAAAGTGTCTAAAGACTATTCGCATACCCCGACTGCAACACGTGACATCAAGTCATTAGCAAAAATAGGTACTCATGGTACCTTTCTTGCGAAACGACACCATAAGTCGGGGGATAAATAATGTGACATAACCCAACACTTAATCAATTATACATTTGAAGGTTCCAAACCCATATGACCCACAACACGAAGGGAATCACTCCCCTGAACTAACTGATCGAGCAAATACCAACTGATGGGTAGGCACAACTCGGTACTATCAAACGATTATTTTCAGCATATACTCAATCTACCAAAGGGTTTCAGTCGTCCCGTCTCCTGAACAACAGAGCCTAAGTCATCTCGCCTACCGAATGAGATTTGTCAAGTAGGATTTATCTCTTTAAACGGATACTTAGCCCCTAGTCCACCGAACGAGCAAACCTCAAAAACCCTGTATTAGCTAAACGACCGATCGAAAGCTGACGGCCTAAAACGATCCTAGGGAAGGGTCAAAACACCCCAAAGACCTCGATTTCTTACTTAAGAGTAGTATCTCCAGAATCTTACTGATAAGGAAAAAATTTTCTCGAATAACAGAACTTCCCATATGATAAGAATCATGAATGTTTCGGAATATTTAACTCATGACATTTTCGAGCTATCTCCATAAGGGAAGTAGGGTTGTGACACCCTGAAAACATACGACTCCATCAGATATAAGATACCTTCAGACCTTCTAAGTCAGGTAAGCTTCTGGCCTTACATATTGGGTACACTGATCACAGAAAATCTCTCCCCCTCTAAAACTCTCACTCTGTTTCACTATATTCGAAAACCGCTTTTTCTGATTTAAGCGTCGAAACCTTCCCCGCCAGAACACCTTTCGACGGTTTTTGCAGGTCTTGCACTCCATCAACGGTAATTGTTCGAGTCATCAAGGAGCTAATATCTGAACTAAGGTATCATTGTGAAGTACATAATATTATAGGAAATATTTTTTTATTCAAAAATCAAATTATTAATTCTATCTTAAAGGCCGAAGAACACCAACACACGCATGCGCGCGCGCATACGTACAAATAGATCAAATTTATAATTTCATTAGTTTAATTCTACAAAAATTTCAAATCCATAAAAATAAATTCAACCCAAAATGAACTTAATTGGCATACAAATCGCAGTAGAACTCAAATCATATCAGGTAATAATTTCCAATTGCATCCACAATCCTCTTCTGTGTAGCCAAAACGGGTTCTATAATCTAGACTGGACGTTTATGGAACTCTTCGTTTAACTTAGCTTAAGCCATTGGGTATTCGATATAGAAAAGTTTTTAGAGAGAAGGGGACACATGGTTTAATTGGGCTTTGGAATTGGATTGCTCAATGGATTATTGCCGTGAGCAGTGCCATGCCGATGCCGTGGTTCAAATGAGAGATGGAAAAATCTATTTCTAAATTGTTGAAAAAATTCATTTTTAAACTATTGATTTTAATATTTAGAATTAACTCTCAAATTATTGTTATTATTGTTATCGGTGAAAAAAGCTTTCACTATTCTCTTCAATATTCCTTCAATATATTGGCAGATTGAAAAATAACAAAATTTGAACTCTTAGAATTAAAAGAAGAAAGAAGTAAAAAGATTTAAAACTATAAACATAATTATCTCAATATTCTACATGTAATGCAGCAAAATATTAGAATAACAAATTTGTGCAAACTCAAAATAGAGAGATAGAATAAAAAAAAAAATCTAAATTTCAAATAAAAAGGTGGTAAAATTTTGTTGACATAATTCTTACAAACATGAAACATCAAATTAAACAAGAGATTTTATATGGTTTGGCATCTTTTGCTAAAAAAATGGGTCGTCTATCCCTTTTCGGTATCTCATCATATACTCCATCACATATAGTAATTTTATGGATTTTAAACTATTTTTTAAATCTAATATTTTTGTCTAAACTTTCTAATAATTAAAATATTATTCTAATATAAAATAAAAACAAATCATCTTTGTAATTGTTATAATAAATTAGGAAACTAAATTTCTATCATTTCTAGAAATTTCAATTATTGTCCCCTCCAGCTTGTCATTATCCACAACACAGCTTTTAATTTTTGGGCATGCTTCCCAAGGTATGCAGGAACCTAAAGGCGCGGATGAAATTAACTAGGTGACACATCAATCATGTGATGATGTAACCCATGTAGGTCTTAATCTGGTCTCAAAGAAACGAAGTTGTTACCATTGTCTGCACTTTAGCCATCTTTGAACTAGAATCTCGCCATGAGTGAAACCAGTGTGTTGATTTCGACTTGATGAAACCGAATTCAATTCTTTGTCCTGGGGTGGGGGTTCGTTGACTCCACATTGTTGGCCAATTTATTTGAATAACCGGTTTAATTTTTCCTATTTCTTTCCATTGGCACACTTGTTCTGATCGCAATAGCATAAATAGAATCACAGGAATATGGAAAACATTGTGCCACCTGGCATTAAAAAAAAAAAGAGTGTTGTGCTTCTTGATTATGGGTTCCCTAAGGTGATGGAAGAATGAATGTCATTGAAGAAATGGAAGGTAATTGCAACTAATAAAAGGATAAAAGCAATAAAAAAAAATCTGATAAAATTATGAAGGCAATTACAACTACCAGAAACAATAAAAATAATAAAATAAGAGAAATTTTGGTTGATATTAATGGTACATGATCGAAATGTTGGGTTCAAGGTTAGCCCTTGACCTGTCGAACAGTCCTCAGTGGCTCTGTTGCCAACTTGGTAAGCATCCACTTGATCGGGCAACCGTCTAGCATAAAGGCTCATCAACATCTTTAGGTTTTAGACCCTCCAAATCACTAGCTCATGGGGCATGACCAACCAAAATGTGTCAACAATAAGGGGTTTATCTTCCAAACGGGTAGGCACAGCCCACGCTCTCTAGGTACTCACTGACCATGTTCTGCTCAATAGTCAATTTCTTGGTCTCAGCACCTCCTTAGTGCTCAGTGATCATCACTTGATTCGCTAAGATAAATATTCACTTTTCCTACAAACACAGACAAAATCTTACTTAAATAGAAAGTAGACCTCCAATCGTGGAAAAGAATCTCCTAGACGATCTGGATTTTCCTAATCGATAACAATGAAAATCTATTGAAATCTTTCACCACGATTCCCGTAATCTCGGGACACTTTTGTAAAGAAACTCGAGTTTTAGCGCTCTGCATACACACGACTCTCACATACGAAATCTATATATACACAACTAAGCCAACCGGCTAGGTACGCATACGCACTCTCTGGACTTAAACATAACACACAAAGGCATACAGAGCTTCTTCTTTCAGTTTGTCACGCCCCGAACGGGGGCCGTGAGCAGCCGCCCGTTGTCTTGGATGCCGAGCACATTTTTACAAAAAACGGGTAGAACCTCCCCATATTTCGGAGGTCTCTCATATACAATTTAATCTGTATAATTCACAACCATCCTGTCAAATAAATAAATGAGTCATCTCGACCTCACAACAATCAACCACATCCACCGTGGACAACCAGGACAACGCAAGACTAAAATAAATACTAACAGTTCTAACCACAGACCTCTATTGTCATGCCCAACTAAAGCATGAGCAGCAGCCACACCGAGCGGGCCTAAGTTTTATACAAATATACATCAAATTCCCAAGTTAATATTTTAAATATTTACAAGTGCCTCAATGCAAATATAATATGAGAGTTTCACAAATAAAAGTCCATAAGTTATACAGTCATCCCATAATATGTACACGGCCAACTACGGATCTCAATATCAAGACCTCGCAGGGTCGACATAAAGTACGAAATTCATATTTCAATTAAATTTTAAATCTCACCGTACGTGAACACCCAAATCCACCAATAAACTACCAAGCCCTCTAGACTCGAATGCATCGCTCTAGCACAATTAGCCTATCTGAGGGAGAAAAGGAGAGGGGTGAGTATCAAGAAAGATACCCAGTGAGTGAGGCGATTAATATCAAGCACAAAAAGTGTAGGTGAACTATTGGAATGTCAAACAATATTATTCGTAAACAATAATTCATGATTTACAATAAAACATCGTATGTTCAGTGAAATGAACTTATTTAATCAATCACATGATATCATACATATATGCATCCATCTAAAAATCAAGTATATTATAGAGCAAACTGAAAGGATCCTGGCAAAGGTCAACCATGACCAAGGACAGGCGCATCGGGGGTTTTATTATGCAAATGTTCAAAAGTTGCTCTATACCCCGACGTTGACCGTGAGTTTAGCCCTTGCTTACTCAGACTCGTCAATAAGACCCCACCCAGTGCTAGACGGTGGCGTTACACACATCCTCCCTTGATGTGGGTTCAACCGGCAGCGCCTATCGCATGCATATAAACTAACGTTTGCGGATACCTCCTGCAGAAGTGTATCCGGGCATCCCGGTGCTACTACAAACGCCCTTCATAGCTACGGAATCCATCAAGTAATATCATATCATCATATCATCTCATAACTAGTAGGCATCCAACCCACATAGTTGTATCATTTCATAACTAGTAGGCATCTAACCCACATAGTTCATCAAAACATTTCAAATTCTCGTACCAATACATTTCATCAAAATCATTTCAAACCAATATACCAATGCAATGGTAGTATAGAAAATATTCTAGTTCTCAAATAATGGCACAATATTAATTCATTTCAAACCATGGATGCATAGTCATTGGAAGTATAAATTTATAACACTCCAATAATTACAAAACAGATTTGAAATTTTAATATGATATGTCGAGTCAATGTATATCAAAAGCATGTTTTATCAAAAACACGGCAGAAAACAAGTTTTACTATTTTATGCAAGAGATTAGGGTCCCACTCACAGTTCAGGGAGAGTGTGTCACTCCCCAAAATGTACCACACTGTATAAGCAACGTGTTCTCCTCGTTCGATCACCAAGTGTCACTATAATGACAAAACACTATATGTATATATATGATTTGTGCCACACATTTCAAAAGCCACTATGTTAAATTTATACATTTAATTAATCCTATGTCTAGGATCAAGACTTGGGGTCTCATAGTTAGGCTTCAAATGTGCACATGTGCTGTCCCCTTTTCATCACTAAATGTAAATTTCAATTCCTCATTTCCGAAAGCACATAATTCAATCCAAAAGCTCTAAGGTTTCTCATACCTTCCTAACAAACAATGCCACTTTAAATCACTCAAAACCATCATTTTCACACCCTATCTCTTTGTATACCCCAAAACAGTTCACAATTTTTAGAACTTATATGCTCAAGTCTCACTTCCTTTATGCATAAAACAATCCACATTTGCATTGCACTTTTTGTAACATTCAACCTTTAAAATTCAACATGCAACACACCAAATTAAATTCACCACTCCTTCATAATATTCCACATTCAACAATCCTTGCACATACACATATGCATTTCTTACATTTTAGGTTACTCACCAAATTAATACACATATTATCATACTAACATAGAATACATATATTATCCATACATGCACACACACATATCCTTGCTTCGTTTCCATTTCAATCAATAGACATATATTTATACATCATTCTCATACTAACATTCTACACATCTTTCATCTTCATGTCAACCAACAAACACACATATATAACACCACTTTAGCACTACAATTCAGTACAATGAAGTCTTACTCGATCCTCAATCGATTTTCCTAAGATACGATCATAATTATATCATCAATTTCCAAACATTTTTAGAATTTATTCATATTTCCTAATTTTATACAAATTCAAATCCTTCAGTCTTTGTATACATTCAAATATCATCAATTTCATTCCATTTATAAATAATTAACAAAATCAAAGTCAAGTCAAATTCAATTCTAAAAATCTCTCAAAGTCGAAAGTAAGCCTAAAATAAATAAATTTTCTACAAGATAGAAAATTTTTGAAAAATCATACACTTTTCGATTCCCATCCAATTGTTTCAAATCATAAGTCATTTTCAAAGAATGGAAGTCTATTTTCATAATACTGAGATCGTATTTAGATTGCCTATATGCAGAACAATTTATAAAGAAAAATGTTGCATCGATCCTTAAACTCAAATCCCAAATTCTGACTATTTTCATGTATATATCAAATCAACTCTAAGGGAAACTATTTAAATCAATTCAACTCGATCCCATTATCCTTTAACATCTTCTTTCATATCAGACAATCTAATTTCTATAACATTCTATACTTAACCTTTATAATCACATATAAGCATTTCAGAAATTGTATTCTAATCGCATTCCACTTACATTCTAAACATATACAGAACCTTTCACCTTAGATTCAACCCTAGATTCATTCAATTTAACAAATAGAGCAGAAATCTCCTCACCTAGGGATTTCGCAGCTCATAACCCTACATCCGTACGCAACTCAGTTCGAAATCCTGCAAAGTCTCCACATTGAAGCACATGTGAGCAATTAAACCTAATTACCAAGGAAGTTCGAAACCCTAGAATCAATTAATCAGAATTCAGCTGAGCCTCACCTGTGCAGGGGATGATTACAGGTCGCAACCTAGGGTTTTTAAAGATCGGTTGACGACTGCGGTTTGGGGCTTCAGCTGAGGTTGCAGCAAGGCTCTCGGCAGAGAGCAGCCCGCGCACGAACAGGTAAGGGACAGAGCGAGAGAGAGCTCTGTTCTACGCATGCGAGAAAGAGAGGATAGAGAGACGAGTCAGCTAGGGTTTAAGGGCTGTGGTCAACAGTGTTCACCAGTGAGTGAGAGAGGGAGAGTGCAACGGAGAAAGGCGGAACAAAATCGAGAGGGAAAGAGAAAGTCGCGGGAGAGAGAGAATAGAGAGTGAGACAGAGAGAGACATAGAAGAGGGGTCGGCCAGGTGGTGGTGGTCGGTGGAGTCACCGATAAGCGGCTGTGAGTGGCGGAGGAGAGGGAAGAGCCGCGACGGTGAGAGATCAAGGGAGAGAGAGATTCGAGAGAACACAGAGACAAGAGAGGGTGAGAGAAATTCGAAAGAGTGAGGAAGAGAGAATTAGGGCTTCTTGCCCTAATTCGAAATTGGGGGGAAGGGAGTGCTGCGTTTTGACCGAAACGCAACGCTTCCTTCTTTGTTTTTTTTACATAAATAAATAGATGAATAAATAAATTAATTAATAAATAAATTACCCACTTTTCACTAAAATGTGAATTTCATAAAAATGAGGTTTATTACGAATTACAGACATGATATTTTAAAATATACCAAAAATTTAAATTCGATACCCCAAAATCGAAAATCAATAAAATTAAAAATTGTTTCTATAATATAACTAAGAAATATTTTATATATTTCATGAATAGGAGTACAATAGTGCGGACACCGTAGTGTCGATGTTACAAAGTCTATTTTTTTTCCTTCAAAAATCACTCTCTAACTTGAGTGTCGGAGTCTCCCTGTCGGAACACCCTCTAACAGTCTTTTACAGGTCTCATCAATCAAGACCATCAAATGGCCAAGTCTTCTTATTTGAGTTAGCAAAGCCACCATCTGTAAAGTAAAACCCACCTCCAACAGATATGTTATGTCTTTAACCCATTGACATCTTCTAATATAGACTTCATTGGTTGACTTTCCTTTTTCAAGACTTATCTAAGTCATTCCTTAACTAATTTTCTTTCTAGATAAGCAAAGGCCTCTAGGGTGTCGCTTAGAAGCGACGTGCCACATCGCTGCTTGGATATGATGTCAAATAAGCAAGAGTTTTTGCATTTATATGGACGAGTGCGAGCAAAGATGTTAGTTCATGAAGATAGAGTTTGTCTAGCCACTTGCAATGTAAAATCATTAACTAATAAGTTAGGAGAGATGGAAGAAGTAATAACAAGATGGAATATTCATATTATGTGTCTTCAAAAAACTAAGGGAGAAAGTTAGAGTAGTAGTCGTGTGGTCATAAGTTTTTGTATATATGTCAGGATAGAACTAAAAATAGAGTTGCAATAATTGTCCATAAAGACTTAAAAGAAAATGTAGTGGAGATAAGAAAGAAGGAAGATATAATTATGTTTGTCAAGCTAGTTAATAAAGAAAATATAATTAACATAGTTAGTATTTATACACCTCAAATAGATATAAATGCAATTCGTAAACAATCGTTTGGGAAGATTTAGATGAATCTACATAAACCATACCTAATTGGGAGAAGTCATTTATTAGAAGAGATCAAAATAGACATACAGGTAAGAATAATGAGAGATTTGAAATGGTATATAGAAACTTTAACTTTGGTAATAGAAATGATGCAGCGGTACCATTTTAAAGTTTATCAAAATATTTGATTTGATTCTCGTAAACACTTGTTTTAAGAAAAAAGAGTCATACATACCAGCCAAATAGATTTTGCTCACCACGAGGGATAACAAAATGATTTATAAGGATTGTAAGGTTATATTAGGGAAATGTATAACCACTCAATGTAGGCTTTTAGTTTTAGATGTGTGTATCTAAAAGACAAAAGAAATATTTCCAATTTGTGGAGCCAAAAATTAAGTAATGGAATCTGAAAGAAGAGAACGTAACAACTTTTAGAGACATATTAATTCAAGTATCAACATGATCCACTAATGATAATTTTGAAACTATGTAGATAGAAATATCTAATAATATTAAGAATATAAGAAAGAAGGTTTTTGGTGTATATAGGGGTCGGGCTCCAATATGTAAAGAGTCATGGTGATGGAATGAGTAGAGTCAAATTATTATATGAAACAAATGAGAGTGTTAAAATAACCTTGAAAGTAAGAAAAATAAAGATATATTTGAAAGTATAAGATTGCAAAGAAAATAAAATAAAAAAGATTATTTACGAATCAAAAAATAAAGTGCACAATAAATTATACAAGAAATTAAAAACTAAGAATAAAGAAAATGTGATTTACAGAATTGTCAAACTAAGAGAGAGAGAGGTATTGACAAAATTAGGTTTTGATAATGATCAAAATTAGTGGAAATTAGATTTGAAAATGATCTGAAAATGATCTGAAAATTGGGTTGAATTAATCTTCTGAATGGCCAACCCGTAAAAATGAACAAACGACTGTGCATTTCTTAAGAGGCCAACTGCCAGCACATGCGGTTGGCATGCATTGCTTGAGCAACCAACGGCCAGCACATGCGGTTGGCCTGCAATGCTCAAATAGCCAACCGCTAGGACATGCAGTTGGCCTACAACACATGAGTAGCCAGCTGCAAGTACTTGTGTGGTTGACTGTGAGCACCCAGTGGTCTTGAGCAGCTGACCGTGAGTACTCGTGCAGCCGACTACAAGAGCCTAGTGCGCTCAAGCGGCCGACCATTAAAGATCAAGTGGTCAATTGTGAGCGCATAGTGCATTCAAGTAGCCAACCACAAGCGCATCCAGTGCTCGAGCAGTTGACCACGAGCACATGCGGTTGGCCCAAGTACTCCAGCGACCGACCATGAGCACAAGCGATTAGCCTGCCATGCTCAAGAGATTGACCATAGGTTCAAGTGGTTAGCCTGCTAAGCCTTACGGAGAGGTGCATTGCACTCCTCTGGTCGACCGAGTCTAATCAAAGGCAGACCTGCATTTTCATTCTACCTACTTTATAAATGATGTGCGTATTGATTTTTCAAAATAAGATTAAAAATCCTTTAACTAATCAAAAGTTGATGATGTGTAATCTCAAATCAAATGAAATATATAATAGTTCAACCTAAAACTGAGATATATTGGAATTTAAAGTCAACTGCTCTAATATCTTCAAACATTTGTGTTATTCTTTGTCCTAACATTCCAGTTGTAGCAAAAAGCATTTTAAATTTTTTTTAGATAGAATTTTTTACCTAAACGAATCAAAGAGTTGTTTTAAAGACAAATAATGGGTAAAATCATTAAATAAGAAGCAAACAAAAGCATTAATCAAAGAAGGTGAAGAGCATTAATTTGAATATGCAATCTCATCTACAAACTCAATGGCTCTCTTCCAGAGAGATATAAATGTCGAAGTCACGAAAAATAGAGATAAATAGTTCAGAACAAAGGCAATTACATTGAATGCTCTGAACTCTACTATTCAAACACACTCTGCCTTTAATCTTTCATATTCTACTATGTATAACATTTATTAAGGCTTAACTTCATTACTTCAGAGGATTAGCCTCATCTTTTGTAACATTTCTGTATTCGAGTAAATCACAAGATCGTAAAGGCTTCACGATCTAGGTTTAGAGAGAGAAAGAGAGTATAGGTTAAAATACTGTAAAGTTCTTACTTGCACCTAGAAAGCAAATTGTTTGTACTATTTGTAAGAAATAGTGAAAAATTAGTGGGAGTGGACGTACACAATATTGGTGGAACCACTTTAAATTTTAGTGTCCTTTATCTCTTCTTGTTTTCTACCTCTGCAAATTTCTTTGTTCTAATTTTAAAATATCCAAAAATCACAAAAATTATAAACACAACTATTCACCCCTTCTAGTTGCTTTATAATTAGTATCAAAAGAGGTGTCTAGTTTTAGGTTCACAACCTTAGACCAAAGATTCTTGCTCCTATCCTACTTTTAAAAACTCTAAATCGAATTAAATGGAGACTTTGTTCCTTTTGAGACATGTTCCACAAATAGAGCTCCTTTCTTTAATGGAGATAACTATAGCTATCAGAAACAAAGAATGCGTAACTTTATCATGGCCCAACATATAAATGCTTGGGAAATTATTGAAAAATGGATTGAGTTCCCAACAAAAGAAATTGATGGTGTCCGTGTACTAGTGAAATTGGAAAACATGACACCGGAATAAAAGAAAACCTATCAAGTGAATTGTAAAGTTGTCAACCTTCTTCACCTTACCCTGAGCATCAATCAGTACAACTGGGTCCTTTCATGTGTTTCTGCCAAGGAAATATGGGAGAGACTTGAAGCCACCTATGAAGGGACTCATCAAGTTCGCAAGAGCAAGGTTAGATTATTGAAACAAGAATATGAATCCTTCAAGATGAATAAAGGAGAGACTGTAAGTAAAATAATGACATGCTTCAACAAAGTCACAAACAAAGTACTAAGGAGTCTACCAAAGTTCTAGGAACCGAAGGTTATAGTAATCAAGGAATCAAAGAATCTCGAAACTCTAACCATGGATGAACTCATAGGCTTGTTAATAACACATGAGATGAAGTTAAATGTCAAAAGTTCGACAAGAGAAGAGAAAGGAAAAGGAATAGCTCTCAAAGCTGAGAGTAATGAAAGCTCTTTCAACTCTACAAATGAGGATGAAGAAGAAGATGAATCTTTATTGGCCAAAAAGTTCAAGAGATTTATGATGCGAAGAAAGAACAGAAGCAAACCCAACTTCAAAAGGACAGAGAAGAAAGATGAAGTGAGGTGCTACTAGTGTAAGAAGTTCAGTCATATTAAAGTTGATTGCCTTCAGCTAAAGAAGGCTGAGAGAAAAGACAAAAAGGAAATAAAAGATAAGAAGACGAAGAAAGCACTGGTAGCTTGGAGTGACGAAGACTCAAACTTCAGTGATGATGAAGCTGTGGGGGAATAAGCCAACATATGCTTTATGGCCATTGAGTAATCTTTCGACAATGAGATACCCTCCACTTCTTACTCTTCTTGTTCAGTTGCATGAAGCCTTGCTTACATCACTTATAAAATATAAGAAGATGAAGAAAAAAAATAATTCTCTAATAAAAGATATGTCTGAACTTGAGAACAAATTAGAAAAACTTATAATTGAAAATAATGAACTGAAAAAAATATATATAATTTAGAATAAAAAACCATTAAACTTGATGAAGAAGTCAAAAATGAAAAAGGAAAGGTTAGTAAATTAGTTAAAATACTAGATTATGTAAAGAACAAATGTCTACAACTGTCAAATAAAGTAGAATATGTTGAAATTAAAACTAAATGTGATAATGAGAATGAAAAATTAAGGAAAGTACTAGAAGAGCAAAAAGAAAAGTGTAACACCATCGCTGCGGTGTTCGTACAAGTATACTGTTCATGGAATATATATAAAATATTTCTCCGTTTATATATATAAATTTTTTTTAAATTAAATTGCATTGATTTTCAATTTTTGGGGTTTTAATTCAAACCTTTAGTATATTCAATTATTAAAATAGAATAATAAAGTATAAATAAATATATAAATATATTTTCTTTTCATTTATTAAATTATTTATTTCCTCATTTAATTAGTTCCAAATCTATCCAAATATATATATATATAATAAGAATAATAATAATGAAAATAATAATAATACTAATAATAATAAATTAATTAATTAAAAAAAATCGAATTAGGGCTCAAAACCTAATTCTCTCTTCTCTCTCTCTCCCTCTTTCTCTCTCCGCCTCTCTATCTTCCCGCGGCCTCCTCCATCCGCCTTGTTCCGCCGCTGCCATCAACCCCTCCACCCCAATCATCCTCCCTCCGCCATCGACCGCCCACGGTCGCCGACCCACCTCTTCTCTCTATTTCTCTCCTTCTCTCTCTCGGCTTCTCTCTCGGTTCCATCTCTCTACCTCCCACTGTCTACCTCTCGCTCGATCTCTCATCTCTTCCACTGCGACCGCCGCGCACTGTCGCGCTTAGCCACCGCCGTTTTCGCTCTCTCTCTGTCTCTATCTCACTGTCCCTCAGTCTCTCTCTCTCGCTCTGTCTCTCTCCCTACTTGCGCGCGCAATAGCGTGCAACTGTTTGCGCAACTGCGCGCGATTGCTGTCCCTGCCTCAGCGCGCGTCTGCTCGCACAAGACTGCCCAGCACGCCGACTGCAGCGCGCCACAGCTCCCGCGCGCGCGGCTGCTGTTCTGCCTCCCTGCTCGCGCGCCTTCTGCCACCTGCGAAAGCCCCAACCGAAAACCCTAGGTCGACTGTGCCTTGTCCACTGCAAAGGTAAGATCAAACCCTAACCCAAATTCTAGGGTTTCGATTCCTTGGTGATTTATACTAAATTGCTGACTTTTGCTTCGAATTGGAAGCATTGTAGGTTTCAGACTGAATCGAATGTCGCACGGACGTTAGGGTTTTGGACCACAGTGAACCCTAGGTGAGGGATTTCTAACTGATTCAGTTAATTGAATGCATTTAGGGTGAAATTAGCATAAGGAAGTGTTGTATAGGTTTAGGATGTACGTTAGATTCGATTAGAATACATTGTTTGACATTATATGTTATTATTTAGATTAAGTATAGAATTTTATACGAAATTGAGCTGTTTCGGATGATAGAATTGAGTTAAATTGATTTAAATTGTTGTACTTAGAGTTTAATTTGGTGAATGCATGAAAACAGTTGAAATTTGGGATTTGAGCCTAAGGATAGATGCGTTGTTTTATATTATAGTTGATGTTGCATATAAATAAGTCAAATACAATCTCTATATTATGAAAATAGGTTTCAATACCTTTAAAATGAGATATGATTTGAAGAAATCGGATGAGAATTTAAAAGTGTATGAATTTTCAAAGATTTTTCTAATTTATAGGGAATTTATGTATTTAGACTTATTTTCGATTTTGAACGATTTTAAGTTTGAACTTAGTTTGATTTTGATTTGGTTATTTACTTATAAATGAAATGAAAATTGATGACATTGGAATTTATTCATAAATTGGAGAATTAAGGGTTTGTAAAAACTTAGGGAAAATGATAAATCCTAAGATTAATTGGAAATTTGATGATTATTGTGATAATTTGATTAGGTTGATCTCTTTGGAGACTCGAGAAGTCGAGTTTGGTTTGATTGTGGAAATAGGGAGTGACCACCCTCCCTAGAATATGAGTGGGACCCTAATCTCTTGCATGAAATAGTGAAAATTTGATTTTACCGTGTTTTTAAACAAAACATGCTTTGATATGCATTGATTCGATGTGTGATATTAAATCTCAAATCTGTTTTGTGACTATTGGAATGTCGTACTTATGTTTTCTATGATTATGCATCCATGTTTGAAATGAAATGAAATTGTGTCATGATTTGAGAAATGTAATGTTTTCTATTCTACCATTGCATCGGTTGTTGATTTGAAATGATTTTGATGAAATTCATTTGGCACACGGATTTGAAATGTTTTGATGAACTGTGAGGGCACCGGGATGCCCACTTGTGATGAGATTACTATGATGATGACTTGATTGATTCCGTAGCTACGAAGGGCGTTTGTAGAGGCACGAGTTGCCCGGATACACTTTGGCCAGAGGTATCCGCAAACGATGTGATTGTGATATGTACGGGCCCGGTTGAACCAGGTATTGGGGAGATCCGTCAGAATAGGCGGTCTAGCACCGGGAGTTGCTTGTACATGATTGTGATGTTTCGTATGGGCCCAGTTGAACCGAAAGGGGAGGACCGTCAGAATAGGCGGTCTAGCACTGGGAGTTGCTTGTACGTGCCAACGTCGGGGTAGAGAGCTACTTTTGAAACACTTTACATATTAAAACCCCCGATGTGCCTGTCCTTGGTCACGGTTGACCTTTGCCAGGATTCTTTCGGCTAGCTCTATGTTATACTTGATTTTTAAATGGATACATATATGTGTGATATCGTGTGAATGATTAAAAGAGTTCATTTTATCGAACATATCATGATTTACTGCAAAACTTGAATTATTGTTTACGAATGATATTATTTGACACTCCAATATTCACCTACACTATTAGTACTTGAGATTAATCCTCTCACTCATTGAGTATTATCCCATAGATACTCACCCCTCTTCTTTCTTCCCCCCAGACAGGATTATTATTGCGCCGGAGCGACGCTTCAGATTTTGAAAATTTTGATGGATTTGGGTGATTCAGGAAGGTGAGATCTTAAGTTTAAATTGAAAAATGAATTATGTATTTTATGTCGACCCTACGTGGTCTTGATATTGAGGTCCGTAGTTGGCCGTGTATCATATTTTGGGATGACTGTATAATTTATGTATGTTTATTTGCGAAACTCTCATATTTTATTTGCATTGAGGCGATTGTATGTATTTGAATATTACTTGGAAAAATTATTGTAAATTTGCATAAAACTTAGGCCCGCTCGGTGTAGTGGCTACTCATGCTCTAGTTGGGCATGACAGTAGAGGTCTGTGGCTAGAATTGCTGGTAATTTATTTAGCCTAGCGTTGTTCTGGATGTCGGCTATGGAAGTTGTTGGTTTTGGAGAGGCCGGGATGACCATTTGTTTTATTTTTAGGATGATTTTAAATTTATACAGGTATACATGTTTAATTGTACATAGAAGACCTCCAATTTATGAGGAGGTTCTGCCGATTTTCTGAGAAATACAATGGCATCCAGGGCAACGGGCGGCTGTTCACGATTTCCGGTTCGGGGCGTGACAAAAATGCTTTAAAGGTCTCACTTACACTTGAAAAGCAAGTGGTTTATACTATTTGTGAGAAATAATGAAAATCCAGTGGGTTATATAGGAGTGGACGTACACCATAATGGTGGAACCACTATAAATTCTGGTATCATTTATCTCTTTTTGTTATCTACCTCTGCAAATTTCTATGTTTTAATTTTAAAATATTCAAAAAAAAATTACAAAAATAACTATTCACCCTTAGTTACTTTATAAAAAAGAAAAAATTTAAATGGTATTAGGTATATTAAGAGTGAAATTAATAGTGCCCTTATAAGGAATGAAAATATAAGAAAACGTTAAACGAATTATTTAAATAATCTCTTTAACGTTAAGATACAAGAGATATCGACGATATTGTAATACATATGATGAGATCAATAGGGTTATTAAACACAAAATTCATCCTCAAGAAGTAAAAGAGGCATCAAAGAAAATGAAGAATAATAAATCCATTAGGCCTGATGCTATCCCTATTGAGATGTGGAAATATTTGGATAAAGTAAGGATAGAAATGTTAACTAATCCTTTTAACAAAATCTAGCAAATCAAAAAATGCCCCAAGTATGGAGTGATAGCTCACTTGCATCACTATATAAGAATAAATGAGACATACAAAATTATTTCAATTATAGGAGAAATCAAATTTATGAGTCATACTATGAAATTGTGGAAAACAGTAATGAAACATAGATTGAAATTGGAAGTATGTCTCCAAATTAATTTGGATTCATATCAAAACGATCCACTACTGAAATCATTCACTTGTTAAAACATGTGATGAAGTTTAGAGTACAGAAGAGAGATTTGTATATAGTATTTATTGACTTAAAAAAGCATATGATAGTATTCCTAAAGACATATTGTGGTAGACGTTAACAAGGAATGAGATTTTCTTGAAATATATTAATTTTATCCAAAAAAAAAATATTTATTAAGGAGCTATTATCAATATAAGAATCTGTTGGGGTTTAAATGATAACTTCTCAATTAACATCGGGCTTCGCCGATATTCGATATTAAATCCTCTCCTTTTTGTAATAGTGATTGATAAAATCACAAAGAGCATCCAAACTGAAATATCATGATATATATTTTTTACAAATGATGTAGTGTTGGTCGATAAAATTAGAGAAAATATTAGTTCTACAATGGAGTTATGAAGAGATACACTAGAATTTAGATTGATTAGATCAAAAACTTAATATATGAGATGTATGTTTAATGACAGTTATTAGAATGATAAAAAAACGATTAAGTTAAAAGAATATGATATACCAAAAAGTGAATATTTTAGATATCTCGGATCCATCATTCAAAATGATAGAAATATAGATAGAAATATGAATCATAAGATTCAAGTGAGTTGGATGAAATGGAGAAACGTATCTTGAATTCTTTAAGATCACACGATACCATTGCAGTTGAAGGAGAAATTTTATATGATCGCGATAAAATCTGTATTATTGTATGGCACCAAATGTTGAATCATTAAATAACAACAAGAGTATAAAATGATCGTAACTGAAATGAGAGTATTTAGATGGAAGTGTAATAAAATTAGAAAAAATAAGATTAAAAATAAAGAGATACGTACTAAGTTGGGAGTGATTTCAATTGTATATAAGATACGAAAATATTGTTTAAGATAGTTTGGATATATGCAATGAAAACTCAAACACGCACCATTAGGAGGAGTGAAACTTTAAATGTACAAGATTTGGTAAAATACTAGGATAAGCCGTTGAAAATCTGAATGCAAATTATCTATGAAGATATAAGTGTTAAAGGTTTAGTTGAGAAAATCACTTTAGATAGAAATGAGTGGTATATAAGAATTCGAAATAATTAAATAATTTCTTTTATTATTTTAAATTTTTATGGATAATTTATTTTTTTTCATTATTTTATTTTATTTTTTAGTATTATTTTCTCTATTTTTATTTTCAAATTTTAATTTTATACTTTTTTTTTTCTATTTTATATTTGTCTGATCCACTCCAAAATTTAAGGTTGTATATATTATAATAAAATATAAAGTTTGAGGTTATAGCTTAGTGGTAATAAGTAAGCTTCTTGTTGATCGAAGGGAGGGGTTTGATTTTCTTTGTTGTAATAATTTTTTAAGTACGATGCAGGAGTATCTTAAATTTAGAAAGTTTCTAATTTTTTAATTTTCTATTATTGCTTATTTATTCAGCTTTTCATTTAAAAGCTTCTATTATTTTTTATTACTATTTTCTTTTTAGTTAACTATGTAAGAAGTTTAAGTATTAAGATTGACAATAGTAGTCGCATTACAATTGTATTATTTTTTAAAAAATATGATCAAGAGGTTTCAAACCCTAATTCTAGATTTTTAAACCCTAACCTAGTTATGGATAATCATGCATTGTTAGTTTTGGATTTTTTATTGTGCTGAAACTTGTTCCTTGTAAACCAAATAATCCGAATTGAATAGAAATATTTCACTCGATTGAAGTTTATTTTTAGACACATTTCGTTGGTTTTTGGTTTATGAGATTTGGTTATAGTTTGGTTTTGGGGTTTCAAGAACCAAATGACTAGATTGATCAAATGATTATCCCAATTTTTTTTTGATTTTTAGATACGTAAGAAGACTTAAACTTGAGACTTTTATAAAAGAGACAGGACGGTGTCAGTTAAACTAAAGTCCCTGAAATTTCAAAACTACCACTTTGCCCTACATGGGCAATTTTGCCATTTAACCCTTTCTGTTACGAGTTTACCCTAGGGCTGGGTCCGACTCAAATAAAACTCATGATCCGCCCGAACCTGAGGTGTTTGAATCAAGTTAATTCGGGTTTTTTTATTATACCAGGTCGGGTTCAGGTCGGTAATTAAAAACCCGGATTCACCCGAATCAATCCGAATACATATAATCATAACGATAAAAGTATAATTATAGCAAAAAAAAATATTTTGTGAGGACCACATTTTTCTTTTTTTTTATTTGTATATAGAGTTCTCTTAAAAAAATTTTAAATTTTTCAATTTTTTTAATACTATAAATATAAGATTCTTTGGAAAAAAAATTCTTTGACTTCTACTAGCAAAAAAAAAATCTCCTTATAATGTTCACTAAAAAAATAATATTTAAATATTATTATAAATTTTTGAGTTAAAAATAATAATTTTCGGGTTCAGATACCTGCCCGAATTTAAGTACTTTACTCGGGTTCGGGATCGAGTTCGGATCAAAAAAAATATAACCCGAATACTTCAAATTCAAATCAAAATAATATATTTGAATTTGGATACCGCCCTGGGCACAGCCCTAATTTACCCTCGGTGATTTGCTCCCTTTAGTTTCTCATTAAAATCACATGTGCTGATTTTCTAAACTTTACGTCTCTCTCTCTCTCGCGTTAGCGATTGGAGTTTTTTGGAACAAACATTATATCAAACACCTAGTGGGCAGAGAGATTTCCGGTGATTGAATATTCCAATTAACCATTTTAGCCCAATAATGTCGTTGATCTTATTTGTGATATGTCCGTAATCACTGACACGTCTGGGTACTGAATCCTCTTTGGGTCATGGATATAAGATTTTGGATTTTGTCATAGCGATCCTTTAGGTTGTGTCCCATCAATGATGATGATGATGATGACGACGATGATAATATCAAAATGAAATGAAGAAGAACAAAAGGGGTAAAAGTTAGTGATACCAATCAGTTGATGGTTGGCTCACGATTCGATTATCGATGGAATGACTCAGATTGATGGACTTTTTAATTCGCGAAAATATGAGTTGTGCCTAAATTAATTTGGAAATTTTGATTTTCTTTTATATTATAGATTTTGTAATTATATTTAAATTTTTATCAATTCTTTAATTTATTTAAAATTTTTAATTAAATTGATATGTATGATTTCATGACTTGAATCAAGTCACCCATAAGCGTAGTGTGAGCTTAGTTTGAACTCAAAAAAATAAATAAATAAATAACTCACTAAATAATAATAATAATAATAATAATAATAATAATAATAATAATAATAATAATAATAATAATAATAATATCAAAATGAAATGAAGAAGAACAAAAGGGGTAAAAGTTAGTGATACCAATCAGTTGATGGTTGGCTCACGATTCGATTATCGATGGAATGACTCAGATTGATGGACTTTTTAATTCGCGAAAATATGAGTTGTGCCTAAATTAATTTGGATATTTTGATTTTCTTTTATATTATAGATTTTGTAATTATATTTAAATTTTTATCAATTCTTTAATTTATTTAAAATTTTTAATTAAATTGATATGTATGATTTCATGACTTGAATCAAGTCACCCATAAGCGTAGTGTGAACATATTTTTAATTCAAAAAAATAAATAAATAAATAACTCACTAAAAAAATAAACCCAGTTATGAATAGAATTAAAATTTAATTTAATCTCAATTGAGGTTAATTTGGTTCATTTTCACACTTACAGGAGCTTTTCAGGCACCATTTCTCCTTCTTAATTTGTGATTGTGGATTCTCAAGTCAGGACTCAAATGAGAGAGAGAAAGAGAGAGAGAGAGAAACAAAAAACAAAAAAAAAATCATTTCTTTTTCCTTTAAAGGAGCTGAACCTTCCACACCCTAATCACCATATTATTTTTCAACTTTAATACAAAAATGTTCTTAAATAATGTTTTTTTTTTTTTTTGAAATGGTATCTATTTTATTAGTTTCATAACAAAATAGATATCTTTTTTCACTTACAACTTTTTGTTGTTTTGCTTCTCCTTGTCTCTCTCTTCTTCTCCAACATCACCAGTTGGACACGGCAGAAGCCTCTAACTGCAGCAGCGGATTCTTGGTCTGTTCGACCACGGAAGGAAGAATCATTGCCATAATAGACATTCTATGGCGTTGCATTTATCTTGTTAAGTAAACCCTAGTTGCAGGCAGGTCCTCAACCGCCATATATGAATCCATCTCTGTTGCTTTTATGATCTGTCCACCAACAAAACCCAGTTTTAATTTTTATCTTTTTTCCCCCCTAATGCACCAAAATCATGGCTACAAAATCAAAAAGAAGATTAAAAATCAAATGGCCTGCAATTAGGTCAGCTAAACCCCCTTCACTTCAATACCACTAAGCCAAAGTGCAAATATAGGAGGGCAATATCCTTTGCCAGATAAGAAATGAGTTCGAGCGCTCAAGCGCTCAAGCCCACAACTCAATATTACAACAACAACAACAATTTAGTTCTTCTATCTCAAAATTTATGGTCGACCATATGAAAGATAAGTATTTAAAAAATAAATAAATAAATAAAGGATTTAGTTCGTACGGATTTTTCTACGCCACTCATTCCTATCGAGAACCATCTGTTCAACTAAATCCATTACTATCATATCTTTACGAATGCATTACATCCAAATTTTCAAAAGTCTACCTCTACGTTTTATCAAATCTCTCATATCTAAGTTCTCTACTTTTCTAACAGATACGTCTTTAGGCCTTCGCTACACATGTCCAAACCATGTCAAACGGTATTCTCGCATCTTATCTACAATTGAACTAACTCCTTATTTATTACGTATTTCATCGTTTCTAATTCTATCCTTTCTAGTTTTACCACACATCCACCTAAACATTCTCATTTCAGCTATAATCACTTTTTGCTCTTGTTGCTGTTTAATGACCCAACATTCAGTGCCGTATAATAGAGCTGGTCTCACTACGGTCCTATAGAATTTTTCCTTTAAATATAATGGTATCGTGCAATCATAGAACATTCTGGATGTCTTTCTCCATTTCATCCAACCCATTTGAATTCTATTATTGATATCTCAATCTATATGATCATCATTTTGGATAATGAAACCAAGATATCTAAACCGTTCGCTCTTTGGGACTTATCTTCCTTCTAATCTAATCGTTTCTTCATTATCCTGATTGTTATCACTAAACTTACACCTCATATACTCAGTTTTAGATCTACTCAATCTAAATCCTTTAGATTCTAACGTGTCCCTCCATAATTCTAATTTAATACTGATATCCTCTCTAGTTTCATTAACTAAAACTATATCATCTGCGAAGAGCATACACCATGGTATTTCATCTTGAATATTTTTTGTGATTTCATCTATCACTATTGCAAATAGTAAGGGACTCAATACCGAACCTTGATGGAGTCCAATATTAATAGGAAAGCTATCGCTCAACCCCCCGTAAGTCCTTACATTTGTCACTACTCATTCATACATTTCTCTAATAAGGTTAATATATTTCAAAGAGATCTCTTTCCTCATGAGCGCCCACCACAACGTCTCTAGGGACCTTATCATATGCTTTCTCAAAGTCAATGAATACCATATGTAGATCTCTTTTTTGGACTCTAAATGTCTCCATCAACTGTTTTAACAAGTGAATTGTTTCAGTAGTTGATTGTCCTGACATAAATCCAAATTGATTTTGAGATACACTTATCTCTCGTCTCAATCTGTGCTCTATCACTCTCTCCCATAACTTCATCGTATGATTCATAAGTTTAATTCCTCTATAGTTTGAACAATCTTGTATATCCCCTTTTATTTTTATATAACGGGACAATTGTGCTCTCTCTATAAGTGATGTATTTTCTTTGTTTGCCAAATTTTGTTAAAAAGACTCGTTAACATTGTTACTCCAAATTCTCCCAAACATTTTCACACCTCGATAGGAATGCCATTAGATCCTAAGATTTTGTTATTTCTCATTCTTTTTATGGCTTCCTTTACTTCGTGGGGACGAATTTTACGTTTAAAATCTCTATTAATCTCTTCTATAGATATCTCTATATTTTCTATATTTACTATACTCTCAACATTAAATAAGTTATTAAAATATTCCCTCCACCTCTTTATTATATCATCATTTCTTATAAATGTACTATTTGTTTCACTCTTAATACATCTAATCTCATTTGAATCTTGTCCATTTCTTTCCCTTAGTTTGACAATTCTATAGATCTCTCTCTCCCTATCTCGAATCTCTAGTCTCTTGTACAATTCGTTATATATTTTACTCTTTGATTCATGAATAATCTTTTTTACGTCTTTTTTATCCTTTTTGTATTTTTCATAAATTTCGCTATTACTATCATTTTTAAAACTCATAAAACACTCTCTTTTGATTTGGATCGCAACTTCTATTTTTTTGTTTCACCACCATGACTCTTTGCCTCTTGGAGCCCTGCCCTTGGATACTCCAAGAACCTCTCTACCTATACTTTTAATATTATTAGACATATCATTCCACATTGTTTCTGAGTTATCATTAATAGACCAATTTGTTACTCTAATTACTTTATCCCTAAAAATCATTATATTTTTTTCCTTTTAAATTCCACTATTTAATTCTTGGCTCCATATATGGTCGACATTGTTTTTGTCGTTTAGGCACTCATATGTCTAAAACTAAGAGTCTATGCTGAGTCGTTAACTCTCCCCTGGTATGACCTTACAATCCTTACAGATCGTTCTATCACCTCTTCTAGTGAGAAAGAAATCTATCTGACTAGTATTTGACCCACTTCTATAGGTAACTATATATGATTCTTGTTTCTTAAAGAACGTGTTTACTAGTGTCAAATCAAACGCTACTACAAACTCCAAAATTGTACTTCCCGCCTCATTTCTACGGCCAAAACCAAAGTTTCCATGCACTGTTTCAAATCCCTCATTTTTCTCTCCTACATGTCCATTTAGATCTCCTCCAATAAATAACTTCTCGCTACTTGGTATGGTTTGTATAAATTCATCTACATCATCCCAAAATTATTTTTTACTAATTGCATCTACACCTATTTGGGCCGCGTATACACTAACTATATTTATTACATTTTCTCCATTTACTAACTTGACAAACATAATTCTATCTTCCTTCATTCTTATCTCTACCACATCTCCCAATAGGTCTCTGTGTACAATTATTCCTACCTCATTTTTAGTTCTATCTCTGTCTGTGTACCAAAACTTATGATCATAATCCTCTATTACTCTAACCTTCTCTCCTACCCATTTGGTTTCTTGAAGACACATGATTTTAATTTTTCTTCTATTCATTACTTCACCTATTTCTCCTAACTTTCCGGTTAGAGAACCTATGTTCCAAGTAGTTAAGCGAATCATATCCTCATGAATTATTTTATTTGTCCGCACCCTAACATCCATTGGTAATTTATCGTTATACCCGGGATCCGATGTAACGTGTCGCTGAGGAGGAAACGCCTCATATGTTTTCCTATATTTGTCTCTTGTTCGTAATTCAACAAGATTTTTACGCTAGCTGTCAGCCTACCGCAACTCTACTCCTTTATCCGGACTTGAAACCGGCCGTGGCGGAGTTTTTCAAAAAATAATATAAAACGATAGATTGACAAAAAAACAAAAACAAAAAAATAAAATAAAATAAAATTAGGAAAAGACTCAAATAAGGTATCTATAATGGTAGTATGATTATAAATTTTATATTACTAATAATAGTAATATTTCTAATATAACAATAGATAAACCAAACAATGCACAATATCATAAATTTTACATAATTTTTATATGCTCTAACAGAGACAAAAATAGCTAGTATTGAAAATTGTAGGTTCATCAATATTGATCTATAGCACATTGAGGGCAGCAATCCACACATAAAAGCAGTGTAAATTTCTAAACTAGGCACACAGGTGAATAGCATAACAATAAATCATAAATAGATGAATAATGACAAATAATAATAACAAACAAAATTAATATATAATACTGATAATATCAGTCACATTAATAGATATTGAGCGAAACAGCTTTTAACGAAGCCGGGGGTGAAGGCAAAGGGGTGAATGTAGAGACAGAGGGTGACCGGGACAATTGAGACACGGGTTGGGGTTAATGCTAGTGAAGTCCTGATGAAACTGAACTCGTACAAGGGAGCGAAGATGAGAAGAGAGAGAAAGAGCTGGTGCAAGAAGAAGAGAGATAGAGAACAGAGAGAAGGACTATAGTGATGACGATGGTGATGACAATACCAATCGAGTCAGAAGGCAGATAGATGGTGGATTTCAGGGTTCGGCTGGAAGCAGATCAGAGGAAGGCAGCAGGCTTCGGCTCCGATGGGTTTCGGGTTTTGGGAAGCTGAGGCGGAGGGACAAGAGTGTAGATCTGAGCCGAAGGTAAGTTTAGGTTGTAGGTCTGGGCAGAAGAAGGGTTATCGTCGGCTCAGAGAGGGTGTAGAGGACATAAATTTGGGCCAGAGGGGTTGATTTTCGTGGGTTTTTGTCGTGGATCTGGAAGCAAAGGAGGGATTTTCGTAGATCTAAGGGTCGTAGGTGTGGATTTTCTTAAGTGCCAAAGATGGGGGAGAGAGAGAGGGAGAGAGAAAGAGGGAGAGATAAAGAGAGAGAGAGAGAGAGATATGGAGGTCTGAGGGTAGGGTTCCGGGTGAAGGAGTGCAGATCCGGGAGGTGTGAGGCTGTATGAGGTTGGGTTTCCTCGGTTGAAGCAAGGGATAGAGGAGAGGGGAGAAAGAGAGAGAGGGAGAGAGACTACTTACCTGGTCGAGCAGCGTAGGAGAGCTGCTCGATCAATCGCAGTGTGGCGGTGGTAGTGGGAGCTAAGACATAGATCGAGCAAGCCGGCAAGAGAGAGAGAGAGCATATCAATGAGATGCGAGTTTTTAAATATGTTTATATGTTTATATCATTTAGTTAAGAGACGGCTAAAATATTTGAAATTTTAAAAATTCTTGTTTAAAAAAAAATCAAAATGCATATTCATAATTTATCTTGAATTTAATACTTTATTAGAGACAAAAAATGTTCTATAATTTTCTTCTTTTTTTTTAAAAAAAAAAAAAAGGTGTAAGTTACAGGGCTCAAAGTTTTAGAACCTGTTTGGCGGTGTTTATTTTTAACTTAAACACTACTTTAAAATTTAGGTTAAAAATAATAGTTTAAAAAATAAAATTAAAACTATTTGGTAATTTTACTTTTAAAAACTCCTTTTTTGCTCATTTTTATTAAAAAGTTGTTTGGGAAAACAATTTATATAAATTTTAATTTTAGTTTAAATTACCGTAAAGGATATAAATATAATATAAGTATACAAGGTGAGTTGTACAAGCATCTATATCCAAGGCAAAGTGTTGTCCTACTAAGGCAAGCAAATGTTGCCCACAGAACAAATATTACACCCAGAAACTGGAACTGAGACAGATTTAGAGTATGTATGACTCAACCATACAGACAATAACACATTGCCACGCATAAAATTCTCATAATTATATCTGGAGATTAAGGAAATTATTGAAGCAAGAATAGTCAAAAAACAGCTTAAAACCAAACAAAGATGCAAGGATACAACCATAACTTGGTTTGCCACAACCCAAAGACGTAATAGTCACAAAGAAGCATCAACATACACCACATAATAGCTATCAGAATCCTATGATCTTCAATCAACTGCATCAATATTCCATCACCATTGAATGAACAAACAAACAAGAAAGCAAAAGAAACAAAAGCATACCATACAAGCCCGAAATTCTCATCCCAAGGTGAAATACCAAGTTGAGAAAAACAATCTTGTCATTTCATAAATGCCAAAACCAAAAAGTAGACAATCCAAATCATTAACATCACACAAATTCTGAAATACAGAAACACATATAACATCAAATTCTCTAGAGCAGATAATCAGAGTACAATTCTAGTAATTCTTCTAAAATTTTGTAGAGAATATCTAGGATTTTTCGTATATTACATATAGCATATGATTAATATCCGAAGGGATTTCACTTAGCAATATATTCTGTTGAACAGCCTGATTCTCCTGCTACCGCTGATGGTTGAGAGGCCTCCCGAACAGCATGTTATGAGGCTCTAGGCGATGAATTGCATAGTGAACCCATCCACGATTTTATCGCACTCCAATTGCACAACATTCATTCTATAAACACAAGAAAAGTTTCAGTTATCATATGGATATTCAAAACCCTAAAAGGATTGAAAATGAGACTTCATCATATCCAAATTCAACAGATAAAATTACTGGGAAAAAAAGAGGAAATAGAACCCTAATTAGAGTCAATCTCACAATATCACTGACCATTTCAAGGCAGATTGTCAAAAACACAAATTCAGAACCCGATTAAATGATCTAACCTAGAAACACAAGATAACCATATCCAAGTTCAACAGAAAAAATTGTTCGACGAAGAGAGGAAACAAAACCCTAACAAGATTCCACTTCACAATTTAATTAACCATTTCAATTCCCAATGTATCAAAACCTCAAAAATTCTAAAAGGGACTAGGAAACCCTAAAATACTAAAAACGAGAACATAAAAAATCAAGATAATTAGCCAAAGCTATAGTCCACGTTCCCCGATTTGGAAGAAAACTGAAAGTATGAAACCCTAATTTAGATAAAAATAAACTTACTTCAGATAAGAGACGATACTTGGGAAGAAGTTTCGCGACTTCTAGTGGAAGAACCACGTTCCCCGAAGTACTTCTCCGAGTATTGGATCTGAACCACCATGTCTTCGTGTATGAGTGCCGGTTGGTGAGTCCTGGTTTAAATTTGCTGTAGATTTACAATGGGTGTGAGGAGAAGAGAAAGAAGCATCGGCGAGTTCAACGGGGCAAAGTAGAGAGTTTCAGTGAGCGGGTATTCAGAAGTGGATAGAATTGGAATTATGATTCACAGATGAGGCATAAACGAAATAAAAATTATTATATTTTAGTTAAATTTGGCATGTTTTTAAAAAGAGAAGTAAAAACCCTATTTTTTTAATTTTTCTTCATAGAAAAAAAATTTCTTTTAAGAGTTTTTAAAAATATATTGTTTAGTTGGATTTTTTTAATAAAAAGAAGAGAAATTAAAAAAAAAATCTACTGAATGGACAATAAATGATAATTCTCTTTATACTGCTAAATTAAAAAGGCAATAACATATTTGTAATTGTGAAAATAATTGTAGAAAGGGAAATGGAAAAGTATGTTTATAATTTGACTTGAATCAAATTGGGTGAGGTGGATGGAGGCTAAATGTTTTTGAATTTATTAGTGTCAAGGTGTATAAAAGTCCAAACGTTTTTAAATTTATTAGTAGCTGTTGATTTCGTTGAATCCAAACAAAGCATTGCTTGAATTGATTACTTCTTATAGCTACAGTGAGAGAGAGAGCGCTTAAAAGATATAATTATGACTGATGGGGAAGGGAAAGCAGGGGACGAATAGTGAAGACAAATATTCTGACCCCAAACCAATGCATCCAATGCCATGACAATGACAGCTATAATAACTGCCACTGATTTAACCTCAATTCTATTTCCTTTCCTTTCTTTGGGTAGCCCTACGTTATCGTAAACCGAATCACAAAGATTTTTTTTTCTTTTTAAAAAATCGACCTTTATTAATTTGATTCAAATTTTTTTAAAAATTCTTTTTAAAAATTTATTATTTTAATATAATTTTTTGTTTTTAAGTTTTAACTCAAGATTAAGTTAAAAAATACAATATCATATCTAATTAAACTAATTATTTATTAATAAATCACAAAAATTTTAATTAATATCATAGATAAACGTTGTTAGATCAAAATTTTAACTTAATTTAATTTTTTATATTATTTTGTTCATAATAATTTTTAATTAAAAATAAATAAAAATAAGACATAATTTGTAAAGAAATTAAATAATCTCTAGCACAAAAGTTATTATTGTATTAATCATTTTTTGAATTAAAAATATTACTTAAATCTTCCATCTTTTTGAAATTTCAACATCTTAAATTGAGCGTTCAAATATTCTTTTCCAATTCCATAATTTAAAAAATAATAAAAAAAAAAATACTATACATTACTAGCATAGAGGACTATAATAAATTTGTTTGAAAGGAGATTATCCGATAAATATATATATATATATAAACAATCTTTTGTGCAAGTGGGGGTGGAGAGAGGAAAGAGGGTCAACCCCTTTTATGATAAAATCATAAATCTAATTTTATATTTGGATCTTGATATAATCAAAAGTAAATAAATAAATAAAACCATAAATAGACTCGAACCAAATCAAAGGTTTCTTCCCTCCTCAATGATATCTCTCGTAAAACTCCAAGCAAAAAAGGACCCCATCCACAACACATTCACACATCCCCACCGGAAAAACTTTTAGGAAAAAAACACAACAAAAAGATGAGGTTGTTCAATGCAAAAGCATGTTATCCTAACTAGCCTCCTTTTTTCTCCCTCTACAAATTTCTCTCTCTTCATCCACTAGCCCATATGCTATGATGCTGAAATCAACACCCATTACCCTCCTCTTCTTGTTCTTCTTCTCTGGCCATGCCTTCTCTTCAGCATCATTTCAAATGCATTTCGAATTACTCCACAGACATTCTCCAAAACTTGACCAAAACACATGGCCTAAAACTAAAATCACCCAACAAGAGAGATTCAAAGATCTTCTCCAACGCGATGGCATTCGTCAGAAAGTGATTTTGCACAAATTAACCCTAAGAAGAAAGGCCTGGGACCGCGAGACTCCAACTCCAAGCAATGCTAGTGGTAGCGCAGTTTCAGTTGAAATGGAAATTCACTCCGGTGCAGACTATGGGATAGGAGAGTATTTTGTGGAATTTAAAGTAGGAACACCATCCCAGAAATTCATGCTGATTGCAGATACTGGGAGTGATTTGACTTGGATGAATTGCAAGTATCGGCGTTCTGATACAATGAGGAGGAGACTTCATCATGGGAGAGTTTTTCATGCGGAAAGATCCTCGTCATTCAAGACTGTTCCTTGCTTATCGGAGATGTGTAAGGTTGAGCTTATGAACCTCTTTTCACTTGCACGATGCCCTACTCCATTGACTCCTTGTGCCTATGATTTCAGGTACTTAATATATTGCTCTGCACCCCAAAAAAGAAAAGGAATAAAAAAAAAACAAAGGACTTATGGGACTTGGTTATTGGTTACTCATCATATTGTGTCTTGCATTGATCAGGAGGGTGTAGTAGTTCTGTTCTGGCTACTAAATAGAGATAGCCAAGCAGGCTAATGATGTTGAAATTAAATGCGTCACCCTAGTTGGCAGGAGAGTTCACATGATCTGCATTTTTTACCTACCCCTCAAACTGGGATGGGAAACATACAGGTCATGGTCAATTCATAACTCTCTCTGGGCTGCAATAATAATTCCCCGATTCACACACAAGACATACATAACTCCAAATCTGTTTCTTTGTCGGATAACAAGACATGGACAACTAAAAAGAAAAAGGGAGCATTTATGAGTCTTAACTTATCCTTCAATTTTAATGATCATGATCAGGTACTTTGATGGGTCAGCTGCACTAGGCATTTTTGCCAACGAGACGATAACTGTAGGCCTGACAAATGGTCGAAAGACAAGACTACACGATGTATTGATTGGGTGCAGTGAGTCGTTTCGTGGTCAGAGCTTCCAGGGGGCAGATGGCGTGCTAGGCCTAGGTTTTAGCAAGTACTCTTTCTCATTCAAAGCTGCCAAAACCTTTGGTGGCATCTTCTCTTATTGCCTAGTTGATCACCTGAGCCATAAAAATGTATCAAATTATCTAACCTTCGGTAGCAACGACCCAAAAAACAAGCCTAATGGCATGCAGTTCACTAAGCTTGTATTAGGTGTGCTGACTCCATTCTATGCCGTGAACATAATAGGCATCTCTGTTGGCGCCAAAATGCTGGAAATCCCGGCTGCAGTTTGGGATGTGAATGGGGTTGGAGGGACTATTCTAGACTCAGGCACGAGCCTCACGTTCCTCGCCGTGCCAGCTTACATTCCGGTCATGAGTGCATTGAAGGAGTCATTGGTGAAGTTCAAGAAATTGGAGGTTGATATTGGACCTCTAAAGTATTGCTTCAATTCTACTGGATTTGAAGAGTCTGTGGTGCCAAAATTGAGATTTCATTTCACAGATGAGGCGAAATTGGAGCCTCCGGTTAAGAGTTATGTGATCGATGCAGCGGATGGAGTGAAATGCCTAGGATTTGTGTCCACGGCTTGGCCTGGAGTATCTGTAATTGGGAACATAATGCAACAGAACCATTTGTGGGAATTTGATCTTGTTCAAAGCAACTTGGGGTTTTATCCTTCCACATGCACCCTGAACTGAGAAAAGAGAGGGATTCCACGCACCTTGAATTGAGCAAAGGGAGGAATTTGCTCTTCATGTAATTTTTCTCAAATTGTATTTGTATACATTTGATACATTTTGTGTCTCGAACTCAAGAGGATTGATCTTGCAATCAGAATTTCCACTTACGGATTTTAAATTTTAAAATGCATGTTAAAGATTTTCAACTTGCTATAAACGAAAACTGTACTGAAATTCTACTAATACTAAGATTGGGGTGTTCAAACTTATGGATAGACAAAGCCACACTCCATTGTGTTCAATCCACATTGAACTAGGTCAATCTTATAAAAATCAAATTTAACCGAAAGAAAATCGTATAATCGGACACAAAACTCGAGATTTTTTCAATTCTAAAATTGAAAACGATCGCAGATTTCAGATGTGTCCAATCCAGTACTAGCTATATTTTGTACGCAACCACATTATACTGTTGCAGATTTTGAAATGAGTTTCGCTGGCAAACAGACATTTAATTACCCAATAAAGAAGAGAGAATAAAGTTAGATTGTCTCTTCAATTGATCTCATCAGGCCCCCAAATAATTTAATAACAAATAATTTTTTATATATAAAAAATGGAGTTAATTATAAAGTGATAGTGACCACCCAGTCTAATCCAGGAAAAATCTAAACGCATGGAGTGAGGAAGAAGCAAAGAGGTGGGTAGGGCAACGCGTATCTCTGAAGCACCAGAAGGCAATAACGTGCAAGGCGGGGACAAGGAGGCCGCCCATGACCTTTGCAAATATGTCTTATTGTCAACCAACTACAGAATACCCCGAAAAGATGCCAACGATGCACATATTATCCCCCTTAATACTCACACCCATTTTTTTTTCCCCTAGAAGCCCTTTAATTTCAAAAATGTGGTCTCAATGATATTATACAAAAAACTGGAGATCGTGTAGGGGTGAAGAACACATAACAAGTATGAGCAGGGCAGCAAAATGCCGCTAAAAGTAACAAAATGACACTAACAAAATTATAAAAATATAAAATCCTTTAAAAAAAATACTATTTATCCCTTAAAAATTATAGCCTTTTTCCTGTATCCCCAAACCCCTACCATTTTGTACTCGCCCCCAAAATTAATTTTGCTTTGCCCTTTGAGAAATTTTATATTAATGATCATGTTCATAATAATGTGTAATAGTAACGTTATGGTGAAGCCACTTCCGCTTCCATATGATATGCTCAGCAAACCCAACTAGCCCTAAAGTCTCGTCACAAAGAAATACTGTTTAGGTTCTTAGCAACTAAGCCTTAATACACAGAAATCTAAAGTCTCGTCACAAAGAAATACTGTTTAGGTTCTTAACAACTAAGCCTTAATACACAGAAATTAACTAATAGCTGAAAACCAATGCCAAGCCCCTTGCTAAGGTCATCCAACTTCCTTCTCTCGTATCTTAGATACTCTGCTAGGACAGACGCATACAAGAAAAAGGCCCTACTAACAAGTTGCAGAGTTACTTTGTCATTCAGACCCTAACTTACAGGACTCAAACCAACTTTGAAGCCCCATGGGACAGGCTCAGGTGGTTAAAATCTGAACAAATCATGTTATTTTTTTTATTTATTTTTTTTTTTTTGTAGATACTAAGTTTCGAACCCAAGCCTCTCCCCGAGCCTATCACAATGGGAGAGGGAGGTGTCACTTGAGCTAAAGCTCATCTGCAACAAATCATGTTAATAAGCTAAGCCAAACAAAGAAAGATGATATTCCATAAAATTCCATAAAATCAAGGCGCTTTCGTCACCTGCTTACCTACTCTATTTACAGACACCAAAAGTCATCAGCTCCCCATGTGCAAGTTCTATAAAATAAACTCACTTCTCTTCCTCTCATTCTTGACTTGACTTAAACCAAAATGGTAACCAGCTATTATATTTGAACGTAAACCAAAATGGTAACCAGCTATTATATTTGAACGGACAACCTCAAACCATGAAAATGCTGCCCCTCCTTTTTATTATTTCCTATGCTGTCATGTGCTACAACTTGATCTATTTCTCATTCACATTTAACTAAGCTTATGCAAAGAGAAGCTGTTTGCGACCAATAATAGAGATATGCAATGAGTGCTTCTCATATCCCCGGGGTCTAATCCAGAAAATGGATCAAGGTACCCCCCCCCCCCCAACCCCACCAACACACAAAAAAAAGGAAAAAGAAAAGAAAAATGTTAAGTTGCTAATCAAGCAGAGCACTATCAGTTCTAATGCTAGCTAATATACAGAACCGTCTTCTGCTTCAAGAGAACATCTAGCAAGTCAGGATCATGTTTGAATTGAATCACAAACCTACCCAAGGACAAAAGCTTGGCTTAGAAGTCAAAGCTGTGAAGAATCCAACTTAACATCAAATATGAAATAATTCCCAACTTATGAAAAACACAAGTCAAGTTGGCCAATCTCAAGCAATTCACAAAAATATTTGACAATTTAATGATTCAGAACCAGCAAACTATTCTTTATAGAGGTGAAAGAATTGAATTATACTTGACAAGACCAAATAGAGATGCTTAACAAAAAAAAATTTAGCCACTCACAATGCGAAAATCGTACAAGGATCTATGGAACTTAAGCTCAACACAAATTCAAAGGCTTATCTAAGTTGAGCTCTATGATGTTCCCAACTCAACCATACTCAACTTGCAACACTAGCCTGCAAATTGGCACTATATTGTGTTGAATTTGCATCTTTATATGTCCCTTAGAACCCATACTGTAAGAGAAGATGGAAGATGGAGATGGTTGAGGAACCAACTTAAGGCCTCAAAAATCTTCTTAACCAGTACCTATGGATTTAATTCTTGATCACATTGGAGCCCTCATGGTGACCCTGGCCGTAAACAAAGATAACCTAATGGAAATCACAGTAGGTAGTGGCCGGTCCTTGTGATAGCAACCAAGTCATGGGGGTAACAGAACCATTACACTGTCAATATCACAATGGCCATTGTAATTATGTATTGAATCATAACGATTGCAGTAACTGTAATAGCCAATATGTGGCCAATATTTATGTTTATGCTCAAGGCAACTTTTGCAAGCTGCCTTTTTAAGGGTTCTCCACAAATTGTGTCCAACACACTTCAAATTTATAAAATAAGTGTGTGTGTGTCGGCTATGTATCCCTGGTGAATTTCACTCCTTGTACGCTCCTGGACATAGGCTTCTAAACCAATCCATCTGTATTTCTTTGTTCTTCACCTCTCTTGCTTCGTGCTGTCATGTTCCTAACACAGTGGCACATTCATTCTTTACATTGTCTGTCTTATTCAAACATTCTTAGGGCTAACCAATTCTGATCTTTGAGAAACGATTTAAGGTCTCCACCAAAATAAATAACTGAGAAATTTATGAACTTTAGTTTGCTAGGTTTGCAGATGCACACCTATGAGTTTCCACAAGTGACAAATCTACAAGTTGAATAGTGCTCTTCTATTAAGCAATGCCCATAACAGCAAAGATGATACATTCTTATGTGATGATGCTGCAGATTCCATCTTCTGAGTCGTAGATTGAATTCACGATCCAGATCACTTTTCAGTATTCAAGAAGTCATGTTCAAGATTCGTTCAAGCCATGAAAGAGAAGCTTTTGAACTTAATAATGAATTTAGACTTGGTAGAGGTTGTCTCTGATTTGTTTATTTAGTTCTAGATCAGCATCACAACAGCTCTTTGGAGGTAATCCTTCCATTTTAACAGTTGTTCTAACATGAAATTGCCCTCACTATCTTAAAGTGAGTTTGGATACCTGTGCATTTACTACTGGATCGGAAAAATGTGAATTGTAAGATCGATAGTCTGGCAACCAAGAATAGAATTTGAAATCCTCCATGGATATTAAGAAAGAACTTTAGGGGTCAAGATACTTGGTTCAAATTTTTACTAATAGTGTGGATTGCACTTTTTTTGCTGTTTAAGATTAATACATCATTATTATCCTCATAATTTGATTTTTTTTGGGGGGGGGGGACCTACAAAGTGAGAAAAAAAATTGAATATATGAATATAGAAAAATAATGTGATATTAGGGATATAATAAATTATATAAAAAGTTATTTCAATATGTCTCTTTGCCAAAGAAGACCAAAAGAAGGTTTTATTTATAGGCCTTGGAAATCCTCACCTTTTATCATTATCAGTTGGAAAGTTTATCTTGGTTCTGCAACAAGGATCATTGCAACCCTTTGTTTTTTCTTTTGTTAGAACCCTGGCTTTCCATTAATATTGAACTGATCCACTACATTTCATAGTATGAATAAATTCTCTCCATATGGATTTGAATACTAAAGAGCTACACAAAGAGTGAATAGTTCCTTGCTTTTCACGAATATGACAAGTGGCTTCATGGCAATTACTCCCTTAGAAGAGAAGCCAATAATAGAGCACACATTAAAAAATACTCCCCTTTTAATAACAAAGGCAAGCTCTCCACAGAGCAGAAAAAAAGGCAGGTTCTCCAAGGTCCCTTTCCTAAGAGAGAGCAATCATCGCCCGACACCTCAATACAAGACTATTTATATTGCATAACAATATAATATGCTGAAAATACATTTATGTACACACACACACACACTCAAATATATATACATATATAAATTACAAATTAGATATAAATTTAAATAACATGAAAATGTTTTTTAAAAAAGGTAAAAATAAAATTAAACATATAAACATGATAAATAATACACATATAAAGTATAGTATTATGAATTATCATATGTACATATAGATACTCATATTATAAGATATGTTTTGTAATTTTTTTTATAATTTTATTATATTTCATTTAAATTCTCAGGTGCATCCACTGTGTTTTAAAAAACACATCCAATCAAAGCATGCCAAAATACATGGATTTCAAAATCCAGAGAATCTCACAAATGCCTCCATCCAAACACAACCTCATAGTGCTCAACCATAGGACCAGATTCACATACATTTGAAAATCTCACACAAGCAGGGGGTGGGGGGGGGGGTCTCTTCGGGGATACGAGAGGTTGGGGTTGAAGACACTACACTAGTTGGGTAAACCTAGATCTAAGGAAAAAAAAAATCGGGTTAAGAAACAGCGGCCAGATTTTTAGTAGTTTTACGAGTATTTTAAGATTATCTTTCTTCTTAAACAAATACGCAACACACTGCATTCACGGTAAAACTATGCCATATATTTATCAGCTTTATGGGATCTAATATTTTGATGTCTGTTTCACCCAATACAGGTAATTATCAGTATGATAAAATGTATCCAGCATTATTACAACAATATAACAAAATGGGGAGAGAACTTTGAGAAACTTCACCTTCCATGCAGGTGCTGAACATGGACTTGGACATGGAGCATCAAAGCTTCTTGAGCACAGCTTTCAAATGTGGTTGAAGACTGGTTAGATTGGTAGCCATTTGAACCACATATGACAATTCTCCATCAAGTATCTCGAAAACTCGAGTTATCTCCCTCACCTTGCAAAAAGAGATGACCATGTTATTTCTAATATTCACCTATGAAAAAATATACCAAGCAGCTGCTTAGCATTAATTCATAAAATATAATTGCTTTTCATGGTGAGATCAATAAATTCCCTCCCAACTGTCAAAACTTCTTATTGAAACAAACAAATGCAAAAACACTTCTATACAATGTTTGATCCAAATTTCCATGGACTCTCTAATTACCAAATAAAAGACAAGGAAGGAGATAATGAATTTCACACAATAGCTTTTCGTCCTTGGACTATAACATCGGGAGATTGGAAAGGAACGCATAAAAATATTTCAGGGTAATCTACTTTACACAAATCATACCAAACTCACTTCTTCTCACTAGATGGTTCTCCTGGTATCAAATCTACTTCTCCCTCAATTTCTTTCTACTTGTTTTGTGTAGACTAAAAGTACAAAATTTGTTCATGCATTTAATGTCAATTAAACAGAAATCATAATTCCATCACCATCATTTTGTTAATGGTAGTCCTATGAGAGAAAGCACAGAACAATTGCACTGACTTGATTTGTTGTGGCATCCATCCCAGTCAATGGATCCCTCCTCATCATTTGCTCTTATGACAATATACTTAAACTACCAATGTTGCAGAAATTTTGACATCAAATTAAATTTTCCAGAACTATTTCAGGCTTTTAGCAGTGCTTGAAATAAATTAAAAACCACATGCCTTCCCCAGCTCCAAAAAAAAAAAAAAAAAAAAAAAAAAAGCACCGCTTTGAGAGCATCAATCGATTTCATTTGGCATGAGCTCTTTAATAATTTTGAGTTACATACATCAAACTGATACTAGTTTGAGGGAGCAGGATGTCAGAAAATAATCGTTATTTTTGCCAAATAGTGCCTCAGCAAAAGAAAAGGTTTTGAGAGCCTGTAACATATGAAGCAGATATCTAGATATAACTGCCATAGTACGTCAAATTTTTTGTTATTCTTTCTATCATTTTCTAACCTCAAGGGCCAGCTTGCAACCCATTCTCAAATCATAAGTGGTAAAGTCTTGATGGAAGACATGCCATACCAAATTGCAAGAATAGCAAAAACTTTTTCCCATTCACAAGCATAGAAAAACTTAATGCATTGTAAAAAATTGTATGATCATTCAGGTATTCTGATCCAAAAGAAAGGACATATTGTCGAGTTCGAAGAACACCAAAGTTGGGGTTACCACCACCTTCGGATAAAAGTGACTGAGTTTGTGATTTTTGAATCAACAAAGCACTTCAAAAGCTCAATCTTGAGGGAGACCTTTTCATTATTTTATATCCGCATGCTCCCTGTTACATGTAGGGGCAGCATCCTTTCATAATTGAGTATTAAATAAAGTTGATGAACAAGTTGAACTCACTAACTCAGCTTTGATGCTATCTTAAATTTTGTGACACAACTATCCACTCCAGAACCTCAAACTTATGAAAGGAGGTGCATTTATTAACTTTTGTCTCAGCAAGCTCAAGCTAAGCGAAAAGAAAGCTAATTGATAGGTATCAAGGTGTCATCTAGAAACCCCCACATAAGAGGAGTACCCTCTCTTGAACTATTGTACCCCTCCTATTTCCTCAACTGATGACTTTTGTTTTCTTTTACTTTTTTTTCCTACTTTTATCAATTGCCAATATATGAAAAGAAATAAAAATTCACAGGATATGAAGGGTTTTTCCAACAAAATATTAATAATAATAATAATAACAATAAAGATCAAATTTAACATTTAAAATCTAAAAGAACAACAAGAGAAAAACATCCATTCCCAACTTTTAGAAACAACTTGCACGACAAACTACAACTTGAGAAAGGAAAGACACTCTTTCATCCAATAAGCATACCAATATAGTAACATATTAAACATGGGATATTAACAAAACAAAACAAAATGGGATATTAACATATTAAACATGTTTCAGATAATAAATCTTTGACATAATCTAATTAAAACCCAACAAAGATTTCATTTCTCTTGAGTGACAACATGCAGTAAATCTGAAAAAATTATTAAAAGGGCAGAAAAAACCTCGTTATTCTGGCTGGGAAGGTAAGAGAAAGAGCAGTGCCTTCCTGAAACAGCTTTCTTCCAGTTTCTTTTGATCACTGGTGACTTTTCTGTCCTTCTGACAATTTTTTCAGGTTTATAGTAGATATTTGGATGTTGTGACTCAAGAGAAATGAAATCTTTGTTAGGGTTTAATTAGATTATATTAAAGTTTTATTGCCTGAAACATGCTTAAAATGTAAATAATCCCATTTTGCTTTGGATTATTGTTGGGTTTACTATAGATTGTAATTTTTGCTTTGACTGCCCTGAGATGTATGATGTGCTCTCTTACTGCTTCGCTACACTTATTGGATTAAAGAGTGTCTTCCCAAGATGTAGTTCGTCTTGCAAGTTGTTTTAGAAAGTGAGGTAGTGCAGGTTTTTCTCTTATTGATGTTCTTTTAGATACTAAATGTTAAACCAATAGCTATGGTCAAACATTATTTTTTTGTAGAAAACAAATAGCATAATAAAAAATTTGAATGACATTTTTAAAACTTTTACCGACATTGACAACTTTAGAGCAGTGTTTTTACTGCTATTTTCAGTGACTTTTAATGGCATTTGTGGGATATTTTATAGAATGTCACTAGAAGTGTACATATTAAAATTTTTTCCCCAAATTTCAAGCAGGCAGTTGCCCACTCTGCACCCCCTTATCTCTGCCCACTCCTATGGTGTATTTATTAGTTTTTATCTCAGCAACTCAAGCTGAGCGAAAGAAAACTTATTGATAGGTGTCAAGGTGTAGCCAAGAAGCCCCTCCTAAGAGGAGAACCCTCAGTTCAACTATTGTACCCCCTCCTTTGTCCTCTATGGTTAACTTTCAATTTCCTTTTTTTCTTTTCTCAACTTGTTGCAATTATCAAATGTGAAAATAAATTAAAATTCCCAGGATTTCCAAAAAATATATATATACACACACATATGTATACATATATACATACATATATATATATATATATATCAAATTTCCCAATATGAGGGTGTAAAGTGGTCATTATAACGACAGTTTTTTGCATTGAAATCAACCTCTTACTTTTAATACCCAAAACTCAAGCCTGAACACCATGTTATGACAAAAGCGAGAGATAAATACAGAGTTTAATCAGCAATTAATTTAGTATTCCACAAGCATGATATCCTAGTGCCTAATCATATATGCAAAGCCCCGAAATAAATATAAAAATAAAATCAAAATTACAACTACAATAACTCCAAAAACCGGAAACAAACTAATAATAGAACTATTTTATAACCATAAATATCTCAAACTACTTGTTCTGTATGACATCTTTCTCCCTTCACTTTGATGACATCTAGACTTTCACAATTAATAGTATCTATTTAATGTTTGTTATTGTTAGCAAATAAAACAAATTAATCTAATATTTCCATACCATATCAAACACCCTCAATGATTAAGATTGAGCTTAAACTCAACCAAATTGAGACTAAAAAATAGATAAATTTCACAAGATCTCCAAATCAAGTTAAAAAAAAAAAAAAAAGCAACGCAAGGATGAGCTGCTCAGCCTATCCAAAAACCAGATTAAGAAATTTTATTAAAATTTATTGGAAATTTCACCATTATATAAAAATTTATTAGAAAAATATAAGCATAATCACTGGTTTATATTTATTCAGAAAACAATTATCCATTTTTATATAAAAATGTTGTTCTAATTAAGTAAATCACTGGTAAAATATGAAAATATATCACATTTATATAAGAGATTTCAAAAATTAAGATTGAGAATAGAATGCTCATTCTTTCATATTCTGAAAATGGCTGGTTACTTGGTTATCTCCTATCTGAATTCCTATTTGTTTGTCAACACTCTCAACTTTGTCCTATTCATTTTCATTCTCCTCTGGATTCTGAAAGACCTGAACCATGCAAGTACTTGGAACCCCACATTTGGTATCAGACTATACTGCACATTAATGTGCATGCACAACATGCAACTCTCTATGCCGTCCCAGTGACCTCGTCAAGTAACTCCTACCATCTGACCTCTAAACATCAGCAATCAAGTCAGGCAACCTTCGTTTCCTCTCTCTATTTAATCAGTAGTGCCAAGAAATCTTTGCATAAAATAACTTTTCCTTTTCTCTATTTACAAGTGAAAGGACCAATTTTTTCTTCATTTTTCTTTATTTTTCCCCATCAAATCTAATCTAGCTGGTTGTTGTTTCAAGAATATCTCACCTCACATGGAAATTTTCGTTAGTTCCCTTTCAAACTGAATGAAAAAGGCAAGGCAAAGTGAACACTTAAATTGATCAAGATCCACCATAAATTTACTATTTGCAAGAAAAAAAATTATTATTCTCAGGGTATCAAGTTGTAGAACAATTGCTTGAGGACAGGAAGTAGTAGCAAAGGTGGCATTGTTTTCTGCCAACATTGAAGATATAAGATTAAAACTTTTTCGTGTTGGGGCCTTAATCATATGACTTGTAAAGCTGACTTGATCCAGAAAAGCAACTGGGTTTGGTATTGATTGTAGAACATTAACATATATGTCAATCCACCTACACTTCAACACTGAGAATGTCATTTACAAATTTTCTCTATTTAACACCATCCTATCCAAGATCAATGTCGATTAACAATTGCCCTGGTAAAGGACTAAATTGGTAGCAACTTTTAAAATTTCCAGTTATACTCTTATGATGGGCAACCAATGCCATATTTCTGCGCTTAGGCACAGGCATAGGAATGAGATAGAAATTGATTTTATTTTGAAAACAAATCATCTTTCTGCAGTGATTACATGTAATTGTTAGGGATCTTTAGGGAAATACAAGATTTCAATTTCCCATTTCCCTCCTTGGACCTGCACTGCACCATCACCACTAAAATGTTATAAGTGCTTAGGTCCTGACATTTCAGATGCTTAGATGCTAGTGTAGTCTTTGTAGTGCAAAAATTAAACCTATTCGCATTCTCATTCATACCTTTGTAGCATTTCCCACAAGTTCACTTTGAAGCTTCACCACTTTCTCCTGCGCATCGTACCTCCCTTTCTGGGTTTTAATTGTAGGAGCCAAAAGAGTAATTTCACTTATATAAATGGAATGGGATGAGTGAAATCCAGTTGCCCTAGGGTTTTAAAATTGAAGAATGAGGATGAGAATAAGGGATTTAGGAATAACATACCAGAACTTCAACAAGACCGGTACTCTGAGCAATGACAACTTCAATGGAGCCATCAGGTTTGGGACGCCAGAATCCACTCTCAGCGTGCATAGGCTCTCCCGAGCTCAATTTCCATGTCTTCTGAGTATATGCTATCACAGGCTGAAAATTAATCAAGTGAGACACAGAGAGAGAAGGAGAGATTATATTAGTGTTTTTGGTAGCTACCTTGGTTGGGGAAGGAATGAAGGAGATCTCTTCACCATAGGAAAAGGAGTTGATGGTGGGGAAACCACCCTGGCCTTGGCCTCTCCAAGTTCCCAGCAAGAACGACACCGATTCTATTGACGGATGCATTCCTTTCTTTCCAGATTTTTTCACCCAACTCCCAGTCTCCTACACTTCGTCTTTTCCTTGGGCACTCCGCCCCTCTTCAACACGCCCGCGACCTCCGCCGCTTTTCCGTAACAATCCACCGTAAAAAGCGGTAAAAAGATGGAGATAGAAATTGAAGAGAGAGAAAGAGGGGTTTAGAGAGAAAAAGACCGGAGAGAGTTAGAGAGAGAAAAAGAGTTGGTTGGCCAACGAGGTTTAGCTAAACTAGTATCATTCCTCTTCGTCTCTCTTTATCATAACTCAAATTCGAGTCAAATCTTCCTATATACAAAAAAAAAACAAAAAAAAAAAAAAAAGATAAGAGATTTTATTATATATTATTTTGTTATTATATGTATTAAATATTATTAATTATATTAATTTTATTAATTAATTCTACTGATCATTTAACTATTTAATCAATTCACTTAATTACTAACTAATATTTTTAACTATAATTAACTATTAATCAATCATAATTATTATAATTCTTCCACTTGAAAACATTCTTATCCTCAAAAATATAAAACAAAGAATTAAAATTTGAATTTATGAATCTGAAATCAAGGTTTACATTTATATTGAGAGATAAGATGATGAAAACGAATCATAAATGTAACTTGAGTTGCCAAGAGAGTAGTAAGAGCAAAATAGAGATGAGAAAACTTGAGAAAAAATTTTCTTGGATTTCTTTTTAATGAAAAATTTTGTTCAATCTTTGAAACCAAACCATCAACTTCTTTTTTGGACAATGAAAGTTCAATTTTTAAAGAATTTGACAAAAACCCACCATCAACAATTTTTTTATTGAACAATTGAAATTCTTATATTTTTAACATTTCTTCGCTAGGAATAGGTAAAATGAGAGGTTTAGAAAGTGTTTTAATACCTTGTTTTCCTATAGAATTTGGTATTATTTTTTCACCCATTTGATTGTTTTGTTGCTTTCTAACTCTTTCTTATTTTCTTGCTCCTTTTCTACCGTCAACCTTGCTTCAATAGGGGTGGATATGATAGAAGATTTATACATTTCTATATATTTTTTATATTTGTCTTTAAACACAAACTTTATGATTACAATGAAAGCGTCATCCATTCTTGCCAAAGATCTTTTTATTTTTCGGTCTAATTCTTCCATTCTTCGTTCTCATTGGAGACGGTCTTCTTTGATCTTGCCTTTATACCTAATTTCTTCCGCCATCTTCTCAAGATCTGTCAAGAAACATAAATTCTGATACCAATTTGTAACAATCCACTATAAAGAATGGAAAAAAAGATATATAGAGAGATAAAAATTGAAGAGAGAGAGATAGAGAGAGAAAGAGTGAGTACAAGAGAGAGAGATTTCATTGCATATTATTTCATTTCATGTCATTACATGTATTGAATATTACTATTTATACTAATTTTACTAACTAATTCTACTAACCATTTAACTAATTCATCTAACTACTAACTAATATTTCTAATTATGATTAACTATTAATTAATTATAATTGTTACATTGTCTCATTTCCCCAAGTGCACCCTCAATGCTTCCGTAGCATGTTTTATTTTTATTATTTTTTTGTTACACGACGATTAAAAAAATTATAAAAATACATATATTTATATCAGATATCTTATTATATAATTCGATATAAAAAAAATTTCTTTACAAGTACCGTATGTTTTATTCTATCAACACTAACGCTATGTTTGGATAAAGAGAATCTGAGAGAAAAGAAATAATTATAAGAGAAAATCGCTTCATATTCAGGAGTTTTATAAGGAGAGAAATGAGAAGAAATGAAATAATTTTAAACATAAAAAGTTTTCTTCCCAAAAATAGGAAGAAAATGAAAGAAAGGGATAGAGAAAACTTATATCATAAATATACCAAATTTATCCTTAAAAATATACTAAAAAATATTTAATTTCAAATAAATCGCATATCATTTTTTTTCATTTCTAAAATTTCCAAACAAAATGAAAAAAAAATAATATATCTCTTTCTTTTCTTTTCTTTTTTTCTTTTCCTTTCTTTTCTTTCCAGAGTCCCAAACTAAGCATAAGTAATCACAAGCTTTTTTAGAGTATGATGTAATTAATATTATACAAATAGAGGTAATAAAATATTAATTAATCAAAATTATTAGGTTTTAGGTTAAAAGAAAATAATTTATAAGATATAAAAATAAAGGATAAATTTATTTTTAAAAACATTTTACAATAAACATCTTTTTTAAAAAAATTATTGGTAAAATATGTATATAAGGGATTTTTATTACAAGTTAATTTATTTGTTTAAATTTTGAATTATGAGATAATGAGTGGTTATTCATTATCCCCAACTCCTCTTTAAAGCTCTCACTCTCTCCCTACGTGATCGGAGTATCTTCAATTTGAGTTTAAGTGAAACATTCTCTAAAAAAATACAACCAACATGTGAAGGTGGATTTTGAAAGAAATAAGTAGATTAATTTCTAAGTGTGAACAACACATTTGAGGGATTGAAAATTTTTGAGTAAGAAATTTTTCCATGATTGGATCTTGGATTTTGGATTGAGGCATAATGGTATCGTGGTAGTGATTCGTCTTATGTGATCATCATTTCGATCGTGCATGAGCGATTTTGCAATTCATGGGTTTTTAGAAATCTACACATCGAGATATTTATCTCAAAATTCCGATTCTTTTTATTTTGTGATTCTTAATGCTTCTGAACACATGTGAAATAAATCTAACATAAATTTTATAAATTCTTTTGGAAAAATTTTATTTAACAAATTTTATAAATTTATAAACTTTCAAATATTTTATAAGATAATTTAAAAAAATTATAATTTTAGTCATACATAGGGGTGTTAGGACACCCGGGTAGTGTCACGGGTACCCGTGACACTACCCAGTCAAAGTTCAGGCTCGGGTAACTAGTTATCGAGCCCGAGCTCGAGCCCAAATGTGTCGAGCTCGAAAGCTCACCGGGCTAACCGATTTATTATGAAATTACCTTTATACCCCCATTGTTTCTAGTGAATTACAATTGGAAATGGTTATTTGTTTTGAAATTTTATGGGCGGAATGGTCATTTTATAGGGGATAACCTAAACTAGGCATGGGCTCGATCGATCGACGGATTCTCTTTCAGCTTAGACTCTGCCTCTTTCCTCTCATGAAAAGCCGAAAAGCCGAAAACCCTAGACTCTGAAGGCTGATCTCGCTTGACGCTTGACGCTGTGCAACCCTGATCTCTCGAATTGAAGGTAAGATCTCCTTCTCTGTCTCTATCTCTGTCTCTCTCCTTCTCTCTCTCTCTCTCTCTCTCTCTCTCTCTCTCGCTCTCGGGTTTTTGTAATAGGGTTTTGATTGATTTTTGTTTTTCCCTTTCAAAACCCTAGCTCTCTCGATCTCGAGTCTTTATCGCGTCTGCACAACCCTAGCGCTACTGCATCTCTCGAAGGTAAGCTCTCTCTCTCTATTTCTCTGTGTCTTACTCTGACTCTAGGGTTTTTGCGATAGGGTTTTTTTTTTCTGATTTTTGTTTTTCTCCTCTTCGATTTCTATTTTGTTCTCTTCCTGATTTGCAATTTCTCATTACAAATCGATCTTGATCTAATCCTAGGTCTCGAATGTTGTCGCTGCTTCATCCCGTCAAGGGTTTTTTGTTCTTCTCGAGTTAATCTTCTTCTTGTCATCACGAACTGATCTTCTTGTTCTCCTCTTGCATCTAAGGTAAACCCTATCTCTGTCTTTGTCTCTGTCTCTATCTCTCTAGTTTTTTTGTTTTGAGTCTAGGGTTTTGTTGAATCTAGGCCTTTTAGAGATATGTGAAAAGTTATGTTGAATTGTGGATGATTTATTGAATTGTGTTGCATTGTGTTGAATTCATATTGATTTATTGATTTATTGATTTATTCTCTTGCCTCATTTTGTCCTTGATTCTTGTATTCTGCGGACTTGATTTGTTGATTTATTATTCTTGATTCTTGTATTGTCCTTGATTCTTACATTTTGTGAAAAATTTTTGCATCTGAGGTTTGCATTCTCTTGTTCTGTGAAGTGCTCTCTTCTCTCTTCCCTGTTGATTCTTATATTCTGTGAAAAATGTAATGAAAACTGCAAAATTAAAGGAGTTGCATTGTGCTGCATTTATATTGATTTGTTGATTTATTCTCTTGCCTATTTTTGTCCTTGATTCTTGCATTCTGCGAATTTAATTTGTTGATTTATTATTCTTGATTCTTACATTGTCCTTGATTCTTGCATTCTGTGAAAACTTTTTGCATCTGAGGTTTGCATTCTCTTGTAAAATGTTCTGTGAAGTGCTCTCTTGCCTCTTGCCTTTAATATTCTCTTCCTTAGTTCAAGTAAATTTAGGGTTTATTGCATTCGGCAAAATGTTGTCTTGTTTCCTTTTGTCCTTGATTAATGTTGTCTTAGTTCATGTGAATCTAGGGTCTATTGTCTCTTTTTGTCTCTATTGATTACTAATTTTTTTGACTCCAATTGTTTTGTTCTTAATTTTTAATTGTTTTAATTTTTGTTCTTAATAAGAGAATGGATCCAAAAGAAAGCATAGGTAGTGGTAGAAAGAGAAAGCGAATTAAATCTGATCCAACTGAATTATCGACTACACCCATTGTTGTATCTACTGGTTCTACTACCCCTGTTTATCAAGGATGAGAGAATTTGCAAATTCCATATCAAGGTAGTGATAATACATTCATTCCGATAGAGGCAGAAGTTGAACAATGGACTAAAGAAATGGGGGAACAAGGACATGGTGGTGAAGAAGAAGGAGATGATGATGATATTGAAGAAGAAGGAGATGGTATGGGTAGTGAAATGCTAGCTCATACAGCTGAAGAAGATGATCCTTTTGGGGAGCAGCAAAGAGAAAAAAAATCATGGGTTTGGAAACACATTTCTCATATTGGGCTTGTAGATGATGTTGAAAAGGTGAAGTGCAACCATTGTGATTCCAAACTGAAAGTCCATAAGACTAAGTCAACAAGCACCTACATTAGACACCTCAAAAAATGTAGACAGTTTATGGGGAAGATGAGAAGTACACAATCTACACTTCTCAACTTTCAACCAATTGGAGTTAATGCACCTTCTAAAGGCCCTCAACTTGTATTTGCGAAGTTTGACATGCGAAGAATGAGAGAGGCAGTTGCACATTGAATTATGATGCATGAGCATCCCTTTAGCGTTGTGGAAGAAGAGGGATTTAATATGATACAAAGGCGTGGAATGCCAGAATGGAAGCCAATATCAAGGCAAACCGAAAAAAATGATTGCATGTTGGTTTATGAGATTGAAAGGAAGAAATTGAAGAATTTACTTGCTAATGTTTCAAAGATTAGCTTGACAACAGATCTTTGGAAGTCAAAAACCCAAAAAATTGGGTACATGGTTGTAACAGACCATTGGATTGATTCTGATTGGAAGCTACAAAAGAGGATATTAAAGTTTGTCAATATTCCACCGCCGCATATGGGTAGAGAAATTGCAGCAACTTTGTTCAAGTGTGTTAAGGAATGGAAAATTGAAAGTAAGGTATACACCGTGTCGGTTGACAATGCCTCTAGCAATGATGTGGCTGTAGCTATCATGAAAGATGACTTTTCTAGCTATAAAAAGTTGATGTATGATGGAAAGATTTTTCATGTACGATGTTGTGCACATATTTTGAACCTTTTGGTTCAAGATGGACTTGGAGAGATACATGATGTTGTTGATAAAGTAAGGGATACGGTTGATTATATCAACCGCTCAGAGTCTAGAATATTGATGTTCTCTGAATGTGCAGTGGAAAGAAACTTGGTTGGTCCCGGGAGAAAATTGATTAATGATTGTAAAACCCGTAGGAACTCCACATTTGATATGTTGAGGTGTGCTTATGTTTTTCGCGTTGTTTTTCCTTGTTTCAGAGAACAAGATCCCAGATATATTTATTGTCCAATAGTGGAGGATTGGGAGAAAGTTGGCAAGGTTTGCAAGGTGCTTGAGTATTTTAAATCCGCTACGTTACTTGTTTCTGGAACTGATTATCCGACCGCAAATTTATTTCTCAAGGAAGTGGCTGCCATAAAGAAGATGTTGGATCAAAAAGTTTATGATTCAGATGATTTTATTGCAAGAATGGTGGAAAAAATGAAAATCAAATTTGATAAATATTAGGGGGAAGTTAATTTGCTTATGGCAATAGCTACTGTGTTAGACCCTACAAAGAAACTAATTTCGGTTGAGTATTATTTTGAACTCATGGTTGGAGAGGGTGTAGCAAGACATTATGTTAATGAGGTGAGAAATGTTCTATATAAGTTGTATGATGAATATGTTTCAGCTGAATCTTTGCATGGCAAAGAACTAGCTTCATCTTCCCATGCAAGTTCTTCTAATCGAAGTTCAGAATTTCCACGTGATGCTGATGTTGGTCTTGAGGATTTTGTTAGGAGAAGATTTGGAACACGTTCTCAAATCAATAAATTAGATGATTACTTAGCCAAACCTCCCGAAACAAAATCAGATAAGATGAGAGTTTGGAGTGGTGGAAGGTCAACAGGATCAGTTACAAAGTTTTATCTGTGATGGCTCGCGACATATTAGCAATTCCTCTTAGCACAGTAGCATCAGAGGCTGCATTTAGTGCAGGAACACGGGTGATAGATGCATATCGTCTAGAAACAGTTCAAGGACTCATGTGTGGAGGAAACTGGCTGCGAAAAATTCATGGGGCTAAAAACTAGGCAAAGGTAAGTATTAATACATATTAATATGTTTTATTGTGTTAAATTTTATATATATTTTGTTAATATATATTGATTTTTGTTATATGTAGAAAAACATCTTTACGGTGAAGGAAATTCCACTGGTACGTCCGACAAAAAGTAAGTGTGCCTCTTCGAATGTTCACTCATTCTTATTCTATTTTCATGCATAAATGTGCATTAAATCAAACTTGATAAGTCACTGCATTCAAGTTTTACCAATTTTAGCCAATTTTCAACATCAAATAGCAGGGACCTTATTTATCATTGAAATTTTTTATTTTTTGGTGCTGTGCGTGGATGGATTTGATGAGAAAAATTGGTGGAACCTATTTTGATGAATTTAGTGCTTTACTTTGTCGAATGTGGGTATGAGTTTTGATTATGGACTTGGAGGATGTAAAGATTGAATTAATTTGTTGATTATGAGTTCTGAGTTCTGATTTTTGATTGTGGACCTGATTGTGGGTCTAAATTCTGAGTTTTGATCAATAAGGACTTCAGTTGATTATGCTTTCGAATTTTTTTGAATTAATTTGTTGCTGTCTTTTTTTTTTCTTTATTATTTGTTACAAAGTTTTTTATCTTCTTCTTTGATTTGTCTTTTGACATGCTGATTTCTGATCAATTTATTTGTTGCTGTCTTTAGTTTGTTTTTTAATTTGTAGAATGCTGTTCTTTTTTAGATAATTCTATTCTCCTATGGTCATTTTTTTATGCTTTTTGTGTGTTTTTTTTAAACTGATTTCTCCCTCCAATTTGTGTGTGTTCTCCTACATATCAAATTGAATTCAACAGAGAGTTTGGTCTCTCTCCAAATAAAAAGGCTGCCTTCTTTATATAAACCAAAGAAGAATCTTCTTTGCCATCTTTTTTTTTTTCCTTATTTTAGTTGTTGATATAATTTTATTTTTTTATGATTTGTGTAGATTGAGCTGTTGAGTGCTAGAAGATGTTGCTGATACTGAGTTATTGTACGACTTGTTAGAGGATGATGCTGAGTTATTGAGTGTCGGAGGATGTTGCTATTGGGGAACTTACTGTTGGAGGATAATGTTAGTTTGTTGATGTTCTTAAGACATGTTGTTAACATTTGATATAGTTTTATTTTGAAGGAATTGTAATAATTGTAATATGTAGATTTCTGTGGTTGCAAACTTATTTGGTTAGATTTTATTTGATGCATCGTTATAGATTTTATTTAGTACTTGTGTGGTTGCAAGTTTGTAACTTGCAAATTGGATTGTGAATGGATTTAGTTATAATTTTCAATGAAAACAGGTTTTGGATTTGAAATGTTAAAAAAAACAAGTGAAATTCTGTCAAATTGGAAACAAGAATTTGAAAATGTGTTCAGATCTAATCTCGGGTTCGGGCTCGAGCTTGAGCTCGGGTTCGGGTATGATTTCGAGCTTGAGCTCGAGCTCGGGCCCGGTTTCACGTTATTCAGCTCGTGACACTCGAGCTTGAGCTTCTAAATGGCACATCGAGCTCGAGCTCGAGCTTGGAAAATACAGGCTCGGCGGGTTTGAGCCCGAACTCGAGCCCAGCTTAAAAGCACTCAAGTTGAGCTCGGGTGTCGTGATACTCGAGCTCGACCCGGGTGTCATAACACCCCTAGTCATACATCCTCCAAGTACGACAATTGTATATATCTTTCTCTATTTTCAGCACTGGCTTTCAATTTTGGTATTTGTAATATGGAAATTTTTTTGTAACATTTACTAATTAAGTGAGCCTATATCTAAATTAAAATTTGTGTAATTGTTTAATATACATATCCAAAGGATTCACCATTGGACACCAAATTGAGTTTTCAATATTATAAAAAATATATATTATTATTTTGTCACAATTACTAAATATGCAAAGAAAATTTCCCATTTTTTTGTCAACCAAAAGTGTTCAAAAATTCTTTCACATGGTATAGTAATTATTATGAAAAGCATAAACCTTAAAAATATTATATATTAATTTTAATTCTTTTTAATGAAAAAATGACTTTCTTCTCACAAAATCTTAATTCTATTGTATGAAATTATTTTATTTTATTATAAGTCTAATAAGACAAAATAAAAATTAGTAAAAAAATAATAGAGCCAAGCAAAAGATTTCCAAACATGGGTTTAGCCATAGTTTCCCATATCTAGCGTGGAAAGTGCTATTGGCACTTACAAAAATATTAAATTAAACTGACCAAAATATATTTATTAATTGATTAATACAATTTATCCTCAATAAACGTTATCTTTTTTATTTTTTACTTATTTTACTTTATCTTTTCAAACCTTTTAAAAAAAAAAAAATTCAATCTATTCACGTCTTCCACCCTTCTTCTCAATCTCTTCATTCACTTGCTGCTTTATTTCTTCCTCTATTACTTCTCAACCTGTTGGTTGGGGTATGCATTAGAGGAGTATTTTTGGATTAAAAATAAAATTTCAATTAATTTTGAAATTTATGAAAAGATAATGGGATAACTCTCGTTATCTTTAATATCCCTAAAATCTCTCATAATCTCTCTCTTATGTTAATGGAGTTAATGAGAAAATTCCATGCGAGATTAACTAATCGATTGAAGTAATTTTGCGATTTATTTGAGAGAGAAAAACAAATTCACTAGAGTGAGAATAAAATGAGGGATCAAGAAATTTTTACGTAGGAAAATTTCTCCCATCGTTACGACCACTGGACTATGGGTTGAGACATCGTAACATTGTGGTAGTGGTTCGATTAACCTCGTAATCACCATCCCGGCCACGAGATCTGATCGAGGGATTTGCCGTATAGTTCGATCATTTTTGGAGACTCTATATATTGAAGTATTTAACTCTATATCCGATCTATTTTATTTTTTCAAAATTATTGCTTTCCGCTATGCATAAGACCATAATTCCAACATTGGTATCAGAGCTCTCGTTGGATTAATTAAAATAATTTTTGAAATTATTTTTCAAGTATAAAAAATATAGGGTATTAAATTTAGGGTTTGGAACACGAATGAATTTCATGAATTCGAGGACACCATGATGTTGTCCATGATCCGTAGAGCATGCAAATAAATTTTATTGAATTTTTGGAGTACATTTAGGGTATGAAAAGTGAGGTTGAAGTTTTTGGCCCAAATATTATCAGACTTTTAGATTTTAAATCTGTTGAATTTAAATACAAGTTGATCTAAATAAATGGTTAAAATATGTTGTATGTGTGATGATCTACGTTTTGATATATATATATATATATTGTGAATTGCCATCGTCGGAAACTAGGATTTCCGACATTGGCCACGAGGGCCATGACTTTGGCCGTGACTTTGGGTTTTAATCCTCCAAAAAATTGAGCTAGGATGAAAGGAGGAGATCCGAATTGTAAGTTTCAGTCGAAATCCATCGGAAAAAGAAGCCGAAAAATGAGATTTCCAGCAATCGGGTTAAAAGACCCTGTTGCAAACCCGTCGAGTGGAGAAGAAAGGCTCCAAACCTGCAGGCGTGTGCAGTGTACGCGTGCGGGAAGAGTGTGAGAGTCAGGGCAGTAGCAGCGTGAGGTTCACATGCGTGTGAGGTGCGTGAACCGAGTCGGGCGATCTTGGTCGGTTTCAACCCAAACCCGCGTCCAGACTCGGGTACTGACCCAGAAGACGAGTCGCGCGCATACAGGCGCGTGACCTACGCCCCTATTCGTTTGGTGCGTGTACCGATGCACAGGACGTGTATGCAGGCATATGCCAGACACGCTGCGCGTCTGGCGCGTGTGCCAGCTTTTCCCTGGTGCGTACAAGCACTTGGGGACACGTCGCCAGCATGTGGCCGCACGTGAGATCATCCAGAATTGGAATTTTCTAATTTTCTGAGAGTCTCACATCCATAAATATGATTTTTTTATAAGTTTTTGTGTTTCAAATTCTAGTCTGAATGGTGAGATACAATCCCAGATTATGTTATATAGTGTCCGTTGACCCATATGCTCGTCTTGGGGTCTATGCTCAAGTCATTTTGGTCTTGTTGATTTATAGTATACACATAATTGTGAGAATAAGCATCACAAGTCACTATTGTCTCTAAGACTGCTTCAAAAATTGTCGTGTTAGATCTTTGTAAGGAAAATAAAATTGAATGGTGATAATTATGATTTTTTACGGATAGATTTAGTTTGTTCTCGAGGAGCTATATCTATTTGAAATTCTGAGGCATGAAATGGTTGACTCCGGGGAGGGTACCACACCTCAAAGAGACGAGATTATGAGGCATTACGTGTATGGAAGAGGAAAGATGGCTGAGTTAGGGTAATCTTCCTGAGCAGCATGTACGATGATATGATCCCGACTTATGTGCAATAACCTACGGGTTTGTCGGTTTGGCTCACTCTAAAGAGATCATTGTGGTGCTCTTACAGCTCCTAAGGTAAGGATGCTGACTTACAAGTTTAATAACTTATAAGAAAATTGTTGATTATACAATGATGTAACATTTGATGCAAATGTCGAGTATAATCGTCGAGTTGGGGAATGTGAACGAACCTATTTCGGATAAGTTTTCAAGTATTGGATGCGATCCAGCATTTACCTAATTCATGGGAATCATGAAAATCTATCTCACATACGACGAAAGTATTCATACTTTTACTAATGTGAATAGATACAATGAGTTCGAGTAGGAGCGTTTGGAGGCGAGTAGGTCATACTCGGGTCATGTTTATGCAGTGGAGTCAAGCAAGGACTCCCGTGACGCCGAACACAATAATGACATAACATGAGTAAAAGACTCGAGGTTCAGATAAGAAGAAACCATCCGAGAAATCCGATAACAAAGTATTAAAGTGCAAGAAGAAGGACTTGGATAATACCAAGGTGAAGTGCTACATCCGTAGTAAATTTAGTCATTTCGTTCGTAAGTGTGACAAACAGAAATAATCTCTTCCTTCTTTACATGGTTTGAGACGCTCGCTGATTTCTCTCTTTCATGGATTGTAGATTCAGGATCAACCGACCACGTACCTTAAGACAGGAGCATGTATACAGAGTTCGACCGAGTAAGTCCTCAAGTAGGAGGATTTACGTAGGGAACAGAATGTTTTGTCAACATCAGAGTGAATAACACTTATAAGTTGGAGTTGCAAAGTTACTATACTCTGTATCTTCTTTACACTCTGAATGATCCACGGAACTTGATTTCAGTTAAAGATATGCTTTGTTATTTGGAAACTTCATAGTTTATATTTATTACAATAGTTCTTTGATTAGTTCTGGTTTAGTCCATGACGGACTATATGCACCGGATATGATTCATTTCAATGGTATTTCTTGTTATCCTCCTAAGGTGAGAGAGGATGAACTAGTTAGTAGTGAGTGGTTTATAGGGCCAGTTAGCCAGTTTTGCCTAGATAGCAGAGTTACAAGAAAACCATTCGACAATACAATAAGGGCTGGGACTCCATTGTAGTCGGTTCACTCCGACATCTATGGCTTTATGAACGTATGAACCCGAAATTGAGTTGTGTATTTTATTACATTCATAGACAATTACACGTGTTTCAGTTACGTCTATCTAATCTCGCACAAGTCTGAGACATTAAAATGTTTTCAGAGGTTTATTAGCAAGGTTGAGAATCGGTTAGACTTGAAAGTGGAGACTCTTAGAACCGATCGAGAGTGCGAGTATTTGTCCGAAGAGTTCTATTTCGAGAAGGGTATTACGAGACAACTGACTATTTCTACTACTAAGTGGAATAAAGTAGCCATGTGGAGGAATAGGACTTTGTTTGAGACGGTGAGCTCGATGATGGCGTATGCCGATTTGCTCAATTCCCATTGGGGAGATGCGTTATTGACTATAGCTTATGTTCTCAATCTTGTTCCATCGAAATCTGCAGTCAATACCCCATATGAGTTTTGGACAGGGAGGCAGCCTGACCTTAGCCAGTTGATTTCATGGGGTTGTATCACGTATGTTCACGGTTTCTCGCATTTACAAGACAAGTTAGGCTTGCGAGAAAAGAGATGTATCTCTATAAAATATTCAGAAGACTCCCAAAAGAATGTGTTCTAGGTGAACATACAGATGACACTGACACTGAGATTGAGTCTCATAATATCGAGTTTCTTGGAAATGATTTCCCTATGAGAGGTTAAATCGATTGAGACTTTACCTTCTATAAGATGGATGAGTCTAGTGACTTATCTAAGCCCAACGACAGGACCTAAGAATCCATTACGGATCTTGGTCCTAGTGGGAGCGTTCTATCCAGAGGTAAAAAGGTTTTCCCTCCTCGTGTTGAGAACACGTACTTAACCATCGCTTCTCGATTGAGGGATAGACTCTTATTGTGACTCTGAGGATGTTGAGAAACCTTAAACGGGTCTAGAGGCTCTTAAGTGTTTTGTGAAGGATCATTGGTTTAAGGCCATGGATGGGAGAAGGAGTTGATGAGAATCAATGAGATCTGAGATCTAGTTGATTTACCTGAAGGTAGTAAGGCCATTGAAAACAAATAAGTTCTCAAAATCAAGAGAAATGCCAATAGATCAGAGGAGAGGTATTATGACCGTCTGATAACCAGGTGTTATACTCAGACTGAGGGCGAGATTATCTCAATCCGTTTACTTTTAACGATTGTCGAGAACATAGATCTGGAGTGACACTAGATGGACATTGAGATTGCTTTCTTGAGTGGGAGTTTTGGATGAGGAGATCTACAACGAACAACCATCTGGTTTTATTCCTGTAGATTAGGATGGTAAAGTCTGTCGACTTTGAAAGTCGACTTACGACCTTAATCATCAATTCAGGCAGTGGCTCTTGAGATTTCATGAGGAGATGATATCTCACAGTTTCGTGGTGATCGAGGAGGATAATCACGTATACCTTATACGTTCTCATGACTCTTTTGTGATCATGTCCTTATATTTAAATGATATTCTGTTGATTAAGAACAACGAAGAGTATCTGATAACCACGATGACATGGTCATTATTGAGTTTTGATATGAAGGATATATGTGAGACTCAGTTCTTCCTCAAAGCTAAGATACAGAGGGATTGCTCGAGATAGATGTTGGCTTCTTTACAGGAGTCCACTATAAAGGGAGTTCTCGAGCACTTCGAGAAGAACGATTGGAATCCTATAAATACTCTTATTGCTAAAAGGTTAAAGTCTAAGTCTTGACATAAGCCCTAAGACTCAAGAAAGGACAAGAGAGATGAGTAGAATCCCTTATACCAGTGCAATGAATAGCTTGATGTACGCAGTATTGTGTACGTGACCATATATTTGTTTTATAGTCAATCTGGTGAGTAGGTATCAATCGAATCTTAGAAGGGATCACTGGAGATCCATGAAAAGGATTCTAAGATATCTCAAGTGAACTGCGAACCCCTTATTGTGTTATGAAAGAGGTGATTTGTATCTTGTTGGGTATCCAGATACCGACTAGGGCGATGATTTGAATGTATGCAAATCGATATCAGGTTTTACTGTCTTGGAGTAGCAAGAAACAAAACTGTGTATCTCTATCTATGATAGAGACTGAGTTTGTGGCATACTCAACAGCAGTTCAAGAGATTGTTTGGTTCAAGAGATTTTTAGATGACTTAGGGGTTGTGATAGATAGTGGGAGGTCAGTGATAATTTATTATGAAAATCAGGCCACCATTGACCACACCTGAGATCCTAAGTATCATAGTAAGACCAAACACATTGATACCTAATACCACTTTATAAGAGATATCACCAAGAAGAGTGAAGTGACAAATTAAGTATACTACTATACAGTGTGGTGGTTAATCCCTTCAATAAACTCATTATGAGAGATTCCTGTATGAGATATAGGAATCATTGGGTTTATGTATATTTTTGACATGTCTTACTTTATACTGATACTTATTGTGTTGTATATGTATGAATATGTGTGTATGATAGAGTCACAAGTTTATTTATTGCACTATTTTAATTGTCATATATTTTGTGATTTATTTTGATAAATGATATGTTAGACAGGCATGGTTAACTTTCTCACAAGAGTGACCACCTCTAGCTCTGAGTGAGTGAAGATGAAACGCTTTCTAGTTGTAAGAGGTTTTGAGAGTAGTCTTGTTAGAACATAAGTCGCCCTGATATGTATTCAGAATGAGGTCATATGCGATATGATCAATATGGACGTACCCACATCCATATTACCTGAAAGTAGCCAGGTTTGAGATATCAGATATTACCTGTGATTAGTGATATTGTCTCTGAGACACTTTCTCTAAGATCTCTGGGTAAAGTTTTATGTGTAGACTGAGTCTCATATCTGCACAGTATTAGAAAAAATCTAATATATACCTTTTGAGAGATGGGAGAATAACACTATGGTATGCGTTTCATACCGCGTGTGATAAGATGACCAGGGATAGTAGGAGTATTATTTGAGACATTGACATGATTTAGATTCTCATTCCCACTGTATGAGACCTGAGATCCATTGGGTAGGATCTCTTGTACCCTTATCAGTTTCGGCTGTTTTTAGAAGTTTTGATTCAGTGGTGTTATTTTAGTCTGTTTACCGATGGTTCGAAAGATAAATTGAGGTCTAAGGGGCAGGTCTAGGAAAGCAGCTGAATTGAGGCTAATAGATTTGAGTTTGGGAAAAGGAAAATCAATTAACATTGTATCATTGTGTTGTATTCACCGGCTAACCTATTATGTTTGTCCATGTTGGGATGTAAGCATAATAGTGGATACGCAGTCGAACGTTTGTTGGGGATTATATTTGATAAGGAAAATAACTCGATGGATGTAATTAGTCATGTATTTGGAGTGCAACGAGTTCTTTTTTGTACTAACGGTGACTTCTCGATTATCCTAACAGGTATATTGAGGGGTATTTGCTTGCAGGTGTACTCACTGGTTACACGATACCCAATCCTGTATGAAAGTTCAGCAGAATGATGAGATAGATCGTATGAGTTGTGATCTTGTGATTGATATAAAATACCTTCAAGTGCAAGTGAGAGATATTGGTTGCGGTATGCCCTAGAGGGGCATTTTTGGATTAAAAATAAAAATTTCAATTAATTTTGAAATTTATGGAAGGATAATGGGATAACTCCCATTATCCTTAATATCCCTAAAATCTCTCCTACTCTCTCTCTCTTATGTTAATGGATTTAATGCGAAAATTCCATGAGAGATTAACTAAGTGATTGAAGCAATTTTGTGAGTTACTTGAGAGAGAAAAAAAAATTCTCTAGAGTGAGAATAAAATGAGGGATCAAAAAATTTTCACGTAGAAAAATTTCTCTCGTCGTTACGACCACAGGACTATAGGTTGAGGTGTCGTAACATTGCAATAGCGGTTTTATTAATCTCATGATCACTATCTCAGCCGCGAGATCCGATCGAGAGATTTGCCATACGGTTCGATCATTTTTGGAGACTCTACATATTGAGGTATTTAACTCTATATCTGATCTATTTTATTTTTTTTAAAATTATTGCCTTTCGCTACTCGTGAAAACCTAATTCCATCACAACCTTTCAAGAAATTAGTTGAAGTCATGGAACAAAATAGTAACAGTAAATTGGATGAAACATTGAAGCTTATACAAACTGAGAATAATGATGAATTTTCTATATCTATCAAGAATTCATTCTAGAAAAAATGATAATATTCTCTTCATATTCTATAAATCACTATTATTTGTGTTGGAGGTAGGTTACGGTTCCACAGATACCGACTCCTTATAGACTTGAACGGTTGTCGTCAAAAGGGATGTAATATTTGAAAAAACCACCAAAGGGTGCTCGGTAGGGAGACTCTGACGCTCAAGTCAGAAAGAGTGATTTTCTAATGAAAGAGAAACAGATTGAGAGGTCAAGGGAGTGATTTCCTGTTATTAAAGTGCCCAATGTGTAAGGCCAAGAGAGTTTACCTGGTTTGGAGGATTTTAGGATGTCTTATACCTGTAAGAGTCGTGCACTGTCGGGGTGTTTCAACCCTACTTTCCTTATCAAACAAATCTAAAAATCTCGGGAGTTCAATATTCCGAATTGATCATGGTTCTCATCCTTTGGGAAACTTTCATTTTTTTATGGGATCTTTTCCTCAAATGAAATATCCTAAAGATGCTGCTTTCAAATAGGAAATCGAGACTGTTAGGACATTTTGACATTCCCTTGGAATCGTTAGATCTGTTAGCTATCGATTGGTCGTTCGACCGATGAAAGGTCTTCGAAGTTTATTCGCTTGATGGATCAGTGATTGGATACCCGATCAGGGCAGTTACTTTTGCTTGATAAATCACGTTCAGGACGACTGAGATCCTATCGTTTGGGAGGTCTGGGCGACTAAAACCCTATCGTTCGTGAGATCTGGGCGACTAAGGCCCTTTGGTGAATAGTCACTAGGAATATTTGAATATTGATCGGTAGCTGTTCTTTGTGAGTTTTTTCAAGAGCTAACCCTTCTAGCTGGACCTTGGACCATGTCCTATCATTTACCCCCGACTCATGGCCTCCTTGGTAAAGAGGCACAATTAGTAATGATTATTGAAAAAGGCACGGAACTTTTAAATGTGACTTCTGTTGCTTCGATTTTCGTGAATCATCTTTTGTACGCTTCATAAGGATTCACACTTATCGAAGGATCACATACGCCAACATTCTTACTGCTCTTCTAACTTTTCTCTGAAGAACCTCTTCTTGCAGAGAAAATGTCGAAAGATTCTTCCTCATCGCAAGGTGTAGACAGTATACGGAGTACCATAATCGAAGAGGATCTAATGGAAGTCCAAAGGGAGATGTCGCTCAAAAGCGACTTCGAATTAGTGTTGCCCGGTGAAGGGGACAGGACAAGTCATTCCCCTGAGGGTTGTGTTTCGATGTACAAACAGTGCGTAAAGTATGGTTTGAGGATCCCGTATATGGGCCCACTAGCGGATGTTCTGAGATATTGGAACATCCACCTTCGCTGCTTATCCCGAGCGCTTGGTGTTTCGTGATTGCTCTGATTTCTTTTCTAGGGTTTATTCATGTTTGCTTCGACTTGGAGATTTTGGGGGCCCTTTTTTTTTTAGAGTATTGCAGTTCCAAAGGTTCCATCCATGGCTGGTATAAGCACTAAACCCGCCGAGAGTCTAGCTGGAGATTCTTCTACACCGAATCTCAGGATAAACATTGGATGCATAAATTCTTCTACGTGAGGTTTCTGAAGAAAAACCTCCTCCCAATGCTTCCGGATGCCAACCAAGCGCCTTTCTTGAACATGAAGATCCCGGATCTCCTTTGTCATTCTCATCTCCTGCGAGCTATCAGTCGCTACTGTGAGACTTATCATCGGAGCCTTTGGGTGTTGTCCAGCTTGCTGGTAGATGAAACGAGATAGATCACCAAGCCTCTCTTACTGGAGCGACAGGAAATAGAGTTGGTTGATTTTGTGTCATCTGTAAATGTTTTTCTTCTCAATGAGGTCTCCACCGAGCGGGAAGTGTGGCCAAACGTGAAGAGGAAACAGTTGATAGCTCCTCTGAGTCCCAATGGAAAATATCAAGGGTCCGATTGCCTAGCCTACTCATTGGTGAGGAGAAGCCGATGGGAACTGGAGAACATAAGCCTCTTCGAGAACACTCCGAAATGAGATAGGGCCAACCGATTCGCCATCTAATGACTTTTGATGTACCCCTTGAGGTCGGGGAGGGGAACGTTCCGGACGAGGAATTCCTTGAGATGACTAGGAGTGTTTTAGCTCAGGATTCATAGTGGTAGGAAGGGGCTCCAGCGGTACATGCTTCTGCTCCCGCTCCAGGAGAAGTATCGGAACGGTCTCCTCAGGGATCCCAATTTCTTCTGCAAGACATAGAAGATGAGTACAACGTTTTACCACCTATTCCGGTTGAGTCTCTCGATAGAGAAGAGGATGATTTTAAAGGAGGATCGGTGGCGGTCTGTGTGGAGGTCGTCAGTTTAACTTTATTGATTTACAAGCGGCACTGCAACTGGCTAAACGATTCGAGTTTTCTCTGAAACTCGTCCTACAAACGATGCCTCCGAATTGCGTCGACAACGCTATTCACTCTTTTTGCCTTACGGTAATCATTCCCTTCATTCAAGCTATGTTTGGTTTTGTTACCTTATGACTCTGATAAGTATATTTGTTCCTAGACCTTGGCCTTGACTGAATTTCAAAGGAAACGAAGAAGAGAGCGCGATGAATAAGTCGTTCGCTTGAGCAACCAAGTGTTAGCGCTGAAAGATGCTCTAGAGAATAAGGAAAAATAAGCCAAAGAGGAGAAAAACAAACAGATTGAACAACTTCAGGCGGACTTTACCCTAAACCTAAAGCGTTGCGAAATGTTGGAGGCTGAGGCGCGTGTTTGGGAGGCCAGATTGGCTACCGTCGAAACGTTAGCTCATCTTCAGGAGGAATCTCTTCAAAATATTGAGCGGGAAGTGGCCGACCTTAAGGTGTTCGTTACTAAAGATATTGCTGACTGCCAGCTCTTTCAGCTTAAGTTGCTCGAGCATCTGAGGTGTGCTGAAGAGATAATTAACTGAATGGGTCTGGGTGATGCTTTGCCCCCAGTTGAGGAAGTTATAGCCACTCAGTGCTCCTCAGTCGTTCCTGAGGCTCTTACTACAATTCCAGCTGTCAGGGGATTTGCTTCTCGATGAGTCCCATCGTTCCCATCTGGTCTTTTATATTTTTCGTTCAGAACTTTGTATCTCAGTACTTTTGTTTTTAAGCAATCATTTCTTCACATTCTCTGTCTCACGATCTGATGTTATAATCCTTCGACGCATTAGCCTGCGCGGCCATTAAAGACTCCAGATAGAGAGGAAGCTCTAATCACTTAGTAGAAGTGTCAGATAGGTTGGAGTATGTCCACCCGTTCGGGAAATCTCATCCCTTTTTAACAATACGTTCAAATGATAGAATCTGGATAATTTAGACCTGTTGTTCGGTAGAAACGTTAAATAGAGGGGTCGTGTCCACGCATTCGGGGAGTTTTATCTCAATTTAACGACACATTCGTTTGGAGGGATTTAGACGTCTAAGACCCGACGTTCGATTAGAGACTTTAGGAATTAAATCCGTGTCCACACGTTCAGAGAGTTCCATCCCAATTTAATAAAAATTCGTTCAGAAGGATCTGGGTGACTGTGGCCTGACATTCCATTAGAGACTTTAGAAATTAGGGCCATGTCCACTCGTTTGGAAAGTTCCATCCCAATTTAACGACGCATTCGTTCGGAAGGATTTGGACGACTGAGTCCCGACATTAGATTAGAGACTTTAGGAATTACGGTTGTGTCCACCCGTTCGATGAGTTCCATTCTAACTTAATGACACATTCATTCTGAAGGATTTGGGCGACTGAGACTCGACGTTCGATTAGAGACTTTAGAAATTATGGTCGCGTCCGCTCGTTCGGGAAGTTACATCCCAATTTAACGACACATTTGTTCGAAAGGATCTGGGTGTCTAAGGCCCGATATTCGATTAGAGACTTTAGGAATTAGGGCCGTGTCCACCCGTGTGGCGAGTTCTATCCCAATTTAATGACACATTCGTTCGGAAGGATCTGGGCAACTGAAACCTAATGTTCGATTAAAGACTTTAGAAATTAGAGTCGTATCCGCCCGTTCGGGGAATTCTATCACAATTTAACGACACATTCATTTGGAAGGATCTAGACAACTGAGACCTGACGTTCAATTAAAGACTTTAGAAATTAGGGCCGTGTCCGCCCGTTTGGAGAGTTCCATCCCAATTTAACGACATATTCGTTTAGAAGGATCTGGGTGACTGAGACCCGACGTTCGATTAAAAACTTTAGAAATTAGGGGGTGATTCCTCCATAGGTCATCGAGAATCCCGTGTTGCGTGCTATCAATAAATAACAGGAGAACGCCGAAACCTCTATCAAGGGAAAAGCACAAGAAACTCCGGGTCATATGCTAGACAAATGCTAGTGGGAACATAGGGCTCAAGCCAGTTGTCTTCGCCACGGATTTGGAGAATCACTCTTCCTGATTCATCATGCGGTGGCTTGGGATCCGGTCTATTAGGCGGCTCATTCATCTGTGATGCATTGCATCTGTCGGAGGAAGGTGGATTCTTTCCTTCTATACTGATGAACTTCTACAGTTTAACACTGCGAACCAAAAACTCTAACTCGTCCTTAAGCCTTTTGCACTCATCGGTCGTGTGATCATAGTTCCGATGGAAATGACAGTACTTAGACTTGTTTTTCTTAGGATCTTCTTCTGTGGGACGAGGGAGCCATATGATATATGATTTGTTTTTTATTTGGTATAAAACCCGGCTTGGGGTCTCGTTCAGCGGAGTGTAAACGTTGAACCTTCGCAAGGGCAGAGCTCCTGGTTTGCCTCTCTTCGGAGAGGGCTGGCGAGGCGATCAACTGCATTCCTTTCTGCTAAGATGGTTCATCCGTCGGTCGAATGCTTCCGTTTCTTCTGCCGCAATATACTTCTTCGCTCAGGAGTAAAATTTTTGGATGGTTGCAGGGGGTTTTTTCGTAATAGAGGCTTTCATGTCGGAGGGACGTAAGCTCATTAGGAGGGTAGCCAATGTGATATTATGGTCCAAAGCGGGGACCTTCAGCATCTTTGTTTTAAATCTTTCCAGGAAATCTCTCAGAGACTATTCTTCCCGTTGCCGCAATGATAGTAAGGAAGTGGATTTTGGGTTGGCTCCCCGATAGATTATAAAATTAGTCTCAAACTATTGTCGGAGTTAGACGAAACTCTTGATACTAAATGATGGGAGAGAGTTAAATCATGTCAGGGCATTAACCCTTGAGAGTAGTGGGAAAGTATTTGCGTATCACTGCATCTGACAGGTCTCTGGAGACCATAACTGTTATGAAATGGGCAGCGTGGTCACAGGGGTCAGTCGTTCCATCATATCGCTTCATGGAAGGTAAAAGGATATCTCTTGGCATTGGTTCTGAGGAAATCTTTGAGTTGAAGGGCGATTCACCGGAAGGGTATAGGGGATCTTCCCCATTCCTTGCACCCGCCTTTTTAATCTCAACGACCATGAGTTGTTCGACTTGCTTCTTCAGATCTTCAGGGTTGTATTGAGAGATCACCAATGGTTCATAATTAGCAAGAAGTTCTCGTCTTGGTGGTCGCTCATATTTAGACTCCGCTGTGGATGAGTGGCTGTCTGGTCTGAGGGCTCGGCTGAGTCCCTCTAGTTGTTTACTCATTCTTTGGAGTCTCGACTCCAATCACTCCATTTGGGGTTGGTTCGTCTGTTCTGGTACTGAGGCCATGACCGGCTGTTCCTAAGCCGCAGGTTGTAGGATTTGCTCAGGGTGGGATGCCGGGGAGAAAGTATATGATCATGAGTTGAATGATTAGGTGCTAGAGAGACGATAGACTCGACAGGTATAGGGGCATGCCCTTCCATAGCGGGGGCGGCTTTCGAGAATGCTCTAGTTCTTGGGGGCATAGTTGACAGAATAACAGACGCTACTCTAATCTGTTTCTCATAGATGACACCAATCTGTTACAGGTGGGTTATGGCTCCACAAATACCGGCTCCTTGTAGATTTGAACGGTTGCTATCAGAAGGTATGTAAAATCTGTAAAAACCGTCAGAGGATGTTTTGGAGGAGAGCTCAAGGGAGTGGTTTCCTATGATTAGAGTGCTCAATATATGAGTCCAACAGAGCGTATCTAACTTGGAGGATTTTAGGATGTCTTATACCTGTAAGAGTCATGCACCGTCGGGGTGTTTCAACCCTACTTTCCTTATCGAACAGATCCAGAAATTTTAGGATTTCAATATTTCAAATTGATCGTGGTTCTTATCTTTTGTGAAACTTTCGTTTTCTGATGGGATCTTTTCCTCAACTGAAATATCCTAAAAATGCTGCTTTCAAATAGGAAATCGGAGCTGTTAAGATATTTTGACATTCTCTTGGAATCGTTAAAGGTGTTGACTATCGATCAGTCGTTCGACCGATGAAGGGTCTTTGAAGTTTATTCGCTTGATAGATCAACGATTGGATACCCGATCGGTGCGGTTACCTTTACTTGATAAATCACGTTCGGGGCGATTAAGGCCCTATGTTCGGGAGGTCTGGGTGACTGAGGTCCTATTGTTCGTGAGATTTGAGCGACTAAAACCCTTCGATGAATAGTTATCAGGAATATTTGAACATTGATCGGTAGCTATCCTTTGTGGACTTTTTAAGAGCTAACTCTTCTAGTTGGATCTTAGACCATATCCCATCAATTTGTATATACATTTTAATGAAAATTTTAGTAGAAGGGGATTGTTAGATTGATAGATATATTCTAATTTAAAAAAAAAAATGGTGTAACTATTCCATTATAGATTTGTCGTGTGTATTCTTTCCTGTGAATTCTATTGTTATATTATATGGGAACATAGAGAAATGAAGATTTACCTTAGAGACACGACAAGTTTTATGTCATATACTCAGTAATTAGGCTTTACCCTCGTCTCCAAACTCTTAATAGAATGACTTTTGTGGCATGACATATCGAGAAGTAGGAGAATTATTTTTTGTATTGAAAAAGGAAAGTGAAATAAGTTAAAAAAAAAGAAAAAATATTTGTTAAGAATAAATTATATTTATTAAATAAAAACTTTTAGCCAGTTTAATATGCAAAAAGTTAAAAGTTGATTTGAGTAATGATTTTATTAATGTTAATAACGCTCTCCATTAGTATATTAGAATTATGATTAACATAAATCAAATCACATTTAATTCTGTTCAACCCTAATCCACACGATTTTATATGTGACAAAAAAATACGTCTAAGACACAAAATTTATCATAATATTATGAGATAGATGATGGCAAATTACTATTCTACAGGTACTTTCACCATTAGTTATCAAGAAAATTTTCAATTCATGCTTTAACGTTAAAGATGAAGAGAAGTGATCGCTAAAAGATAAGAGGCGGAGTGTAGAAAGAAGAAAACAAAGGGTGGTGGCCTGGTCGGTATAACATTGGATTAGATTAGCAATGTCAAAATGTAAAGACCAATCAATGACCCAACAGGAAAAGAGGGCTATCCATCCGTTTCCCGCGCATCCAAACACCCAATACGGAGACCATTTCCTTCTCTCTCTCTCTCTCTCTCTCTCTCTCTCTCTCTCTCTCCCTCTCCCCCTCCCTCCTCCTCCTCCTCCTCCCCCCTAGAATTTTGTTACCCATTTTTTCACTTTTAAATTTTCATGATCCCTTCCCTTCTCTCTCTCTCTCTCTCCTCCCCTCCAATTTCCATTCGAGAAACGAACCAACTTTTAATACAGGTTACAAAGATTGCATGAACACCTCTTATCAACGATGGAGGAATGTTATGTAACGGAGAAGGTAGACGCAGCCCCCACCAATCCTCTAATCATTGCATTCAACTCTTCTTGGATTTGAGGTTCGTCTTTCGATCTTTATCTTTTTTTAATGTCAATTTCTCTATGTTCATTTTTCTTTTTTTGTTTTTATTGCATCTTTTTCTTCCTTTTTTGCATATTAAAATAATGCAGAACATACCTGAATATACATATCCAAAATTCAATGCCTATATTTATGCATTATGGGGCTGATACCAGAAATGCATCGTAGGAGGACTAATGCCATGCTAATGTTTTTGTATTTACAGACACAATTTGAATTATTTGACAATTGTAATTGGAACGAGATGCCGAAACATAAAGTACTTAGAAAAGAAGTGGATTGTATACTGTGTAAATTTTTTTATGAGAATGAATTAAGTAAAATTAGTTCATATAAGTTATGTTTAAAAGAAAATGGCTACACGTATTTGGATTTTAATATAATAGTAGAAAGAAGTTTCTCAAAGCCAGGGAGCCTGCATACATATACGCTTATCTTTTCTCTAAGTTTATCTTCTCTCTGCTTGGCACTTAAATCAAGAAGCATTTTATGAACTCTTTTATTAGCAGAAAGCAGTTTCTCAAAGTTTATGCTGTTCACCTACTGTTAACAACACAGAGTTGTCTTCTTGCAGCGGTAGTTTTCTCCTTTTCAGTCTATTTATACAATTTGACTTGCTTATGTGTTTGTGCTGGGAGGGTTTATACTAATATTCTAATTGTCTTGTGAAACCTAATTAGCAAGAAAGGCTCCATAGTTTATAGTTTACTGAAAATGGATTGTAGTGTCCTTCATTAGTTTTTTATCTTACTCTTGTAATTCATTTTTTTTTTTTTTTTGGGCAGTTAAGGATTTCTTATTCTTTGAAATCCTTATACATTGTTATTCACCTCTAACACAAATTTCCTTTTCTATTAAAAAGAATTCTTACGTCCAGATGAGCAACGATTCATCACAATCTCCGGTTGAGCCCAATGGGGTGGATCCAATCTGCAAGGGTGGTGGTACTAATAAATCACAAATGCCATCGTATGGCAAGAAGAAGGACCCAATTGCAAAAAGCAGTAGCAATTCAACCAATTCTTCCCCATCTGAAACTGGTTCGACAGATTCACTTGCCAAAAATGAACCGAATTCAACCAATAACCCTGATCAATGTACCCCCGTGAGTCCTACTCGAGAGAAAAATATTCCATTCCCAGGTGCAGGCAGGCATGTGAGCACTCAAGATACACCAACCACAACAACAATACCGCCAAGTGCAAAGACTGGTGATGGAAAAAACAGCCAGCTACCTCCTGATCATGGTCGAGTCCACAATGTTGGTGTGCGCAGCAACAGCATGGAGGGCTCTTGTGCACCACTTAGGCCACACACCGGAGGGGATTTTCGGTGGGATGCTATAAATAAGGCCAGTGCCAACAACTCCTCTCTTGGTTTGGGCAATTTTAGGCTCCTGAAGCGCCTTGGCTATGGAGACATTGGGAGTGTCTATCTTGTGGAACTCAGAGGTACTAATGCCTACTTTGCCATGAAAGTTATGGACAAGGGATCTCTTGCAAGTAGAAACAAGATACTTAGAGCGCAAACAGAGAGGAAGATTCTTTCGCTTCTTGACCATCCATTCCTCCCAACCTTGTACTCATATTTTGAGACCGATAAGTTCTATTGCTTGGTGATGGAGTTCTGTAATGGTGGAAACCTTCACGCTCTACGACAGAAGCAACCTAATAAGCACTTCACTGAAGAAGCTGCCCGGTTAGTACCTTTGAGATAATCTCTGGCATGAACTTAAATCTTGTATTCATATCTTGAATTTTTGCTTCTATTCTATGTTTATGCATTTAATTTCTAATATGGACAGAATATTCTATTTTTGGTAAATTCCACGAAGAACTTCCATAAATCAGAAGCTAATTACGAGCAAAAAAAAAAGTAAGCATGTTTCAGAAAATTATTGTTTAGTACCATTCTCCCCCCCCCCCACCAACTGTTCATACTAGATCTCTTTGAGAAAGCAGCGTTTTCCTGTAATTTCTACCTCCTAATGAGTTGCACTCACATGTAAAATTAACTCATACAAGGTGAAAATGTGTTTGCAACTATCAATGATCTGTCATAGTATCACCATCCTATTATTGAGAGAAGATGAGCAACCCAAGTATTATCACTCCCTTCCTCTCTCCCCCCCCCCTCCTTCTTCTCAATCTGTTCCTATCTATAGCTTATTTTGGTAACTTACTACCCTAACTTTAAGCTTATGGGAAATTGACATATTCCTGGTTCTCTGAACTTTTTGCAGTTTTTATGCATCAGAAGTGCTGTTGGCGCTGGAGTACCTGCATATGTTAGGTATCGTCTACAGAGACCTGGAGCCGGAAAATGTGCTCGTAAGAGATGAGGGCCACATCATGCTCTCTGACTTTGACTTGTCATTACAGTGCTCTGTCAATCCAACACTTGTCAAGTCATCATCTGTCCATGTAAGCAACAGTAGTGGTCACAGCAGCAGCAACTCAGGCATTTTGGATGATCAACATACAGTTCATGGTTGTATTCAGCCATCAAGCTTTTTCCCGCGCATATTGCCTAGTAAAAAGAATCGTAAATCCAAATCAGATTTTGGTCTCTTCGTTGGTAGTGCATTGCCAGAACTAATGGCAGAGCCCACAAATGTCCGGTCGATGTCATTTGTAGGGACACATGAGTATTTAGCCCCAGAGATTATACGTGGCGAAGGCCATGGTAGTGCAGTTGACTGGTGGACTTTTGGGATTTTCTTGTATGAGTTGTTGCATGGGACGACTCCTTTCAAAGGGGCTGGAAATAGAGCTACACTCTTTAATGTTGTTGGCCAGCCATTGAGATTCCCAGACACTCCCAATGTGAGTGTCATGGCTCGTGATTTGATTCGAGGACTTCTGGTTAAAGAACCTCACAAAAGAATTGCTTACAAGAGAGGAGCTACAGAAATAAAGCAACACCCCTTCTTTGAAGGAGTCAATTGGGCTTTAGTAAGGAGTGCCATGCCTCCCCACATACCAGAGCCTGTTGACTTCTCACGGTTTGCTCCCAAAGAGAAAGATACAACAGCACCACATGCAGAAAACAAAATGACAGAGATTGGAGGTGGTGTTGACAAGAGCAACAATAGTAGTTCAAATGATTCTTCTTATGTTGTGTTTGAGTACTTTTAGTTATACTTTAGGGTACGACAAACCTTAATCGGAGGTATATAAATTACTACAAAAACCTAAACCAATCTCAAACGGGTATTTTTGGATTAGAATGTGTCAGATTTTGTTGCAAACAAGAATAAAAATTTTTATTTATGGATAGAAAATCTATTCATTTTTGTTCATCATAATTTAAAGGAAATGAAAGATACCTTTTTGTATACCTTGATTTTCTTATAGTCAGGAGTTAAACTTAGGAGCTACTTTGTGTAATCTTTAATTTTAGGAATTTAAAAATTGTCCTGAAAAGGCATTTTATATTCTTGCTTTTCATGGACTCCTGAAGTTATTTTCACCGTTTTGAATGAAAAGGAAGCCAAATAATTAATAGCAAATTTTGCATTCTAATTGTGATAGCTTACTCTTGGAAATGGGTGTGGGTCCGCCCATTTGGGTAGACCCAAAACTCAAACTTATTCAAATTTAATTTTGAATATTTAATAGGAAGTTAATTAAGGGAGGGAGTAGTTGTTTGAAAACCACCCCCTCAACTTCCCATCTTTCCCTTTCAACTTCCTCTCTTTTACAAAAACAAGTTTCCCAACTTGGTCTTATGTATGTGAATGAAAAAATACATGAAAATATGTGTTGGGGACTTTTTGTATGGGAAAAGGTACGAAAAAGAAGGAAGTATACTTCTTAAGAGAGAGAAAGGCCTTTGAGAAGATTGAACATCCATTCACCAAGGGCATTTAGATTATGAATCAAGAAGGTGATCCAATTTATGTGATATTTTCTAAACCTAAAATAACCAATCGTTAGAAAATATAAGTGATTCTAACCTAACTTGGATCATAGAATTTTTGCACGCGAAAAATATGTTTGTTGATTTGTTTAAGCCATCATTAGTATCAAAACAGTGCATGGGTGTTTCTTGCCTTTTCTTAGGGTATTAAAAATGAAAAATACTAAGAATAATATTTAAGGTTAGTTAATAGCAACTCGCAAATACTTAATGAAATGTTTTCAATTTTATACATTAGCATGTTTATTACATGAAGATTAAATCTATAAAATTTGGCATGCATCGGATAAGTATATTATGGATATTTCAAACCCCAACCAAAACTTCATGTACTCATATCTTTTTATATACTATGTTTTGTATTTTAAAATTTATATGGTTAGAATTCTCTCGAAAAATACTTTTCAACCATATAAAAAACATAAAAAAAATAGTTAAAAATTGAGAGAGATATATGACCATTCAAAATTTGAGTCGAGTTGTAGAAATTTTTATGAAATTAAGAAAATGATGAACGGCTATTTGTGCCAATCCCACACTCGGCGAGGGTGCGTGAGGCCTAGACTCTATGTTAGAGATGATCGATTGAAAAACAGAGATCACCTTTGAACTCAGAAGTATCGAAAATGAGGGATAGCCAAAATTTCAAAATCAGAAGCCTTCTGGAAAGCGATATTTGGTATGCACGGCGTGACCAAAGAGAGTGGGTGCATATCTATTTCCGGACAACCCCTCTTGGTGGCACAAGGGGGTGCGTGCAATGCTTGCTTAGGCCAGAATTTTCATTGGAATAAATATTTTATTTATTTATATTTTTCTATAATTTTTAATTTATTTTTGAGTTGAAAAATATTTTTTATTTATTTTTAAATCAATAAATCATTAGAAAATAATAGAAAAAATCATTTTTCAGTTCGAAAAATTCTAAAAAAGTTTCTTGTGAGACTAGAAAATTATTTTCTTAATTTTGGCTATCTAAGTGTAAATAGTTTACACTCTTTTGATTTTATGCTTATTTTTTTTATGCGTGAAAAACTTATTTTTCAATATAAAATTAATTGAAAATTGAGAATATTATTTGAAATTAGTACTTTTGAGATTTTTGTATGATATTATGGTTGGCCGTGTGTTCGAGTTAATATTTTTTTTTTCATTTTCTAGGGAGATGGAGATAATCGGACGCACTCTTTCGGTTCTCTGTGGGAGAGTTAGGGTATCGAGAAATCCAGAACGTATGATAAAGTTGGATCAAATGTTGGCTTATAAGATGGATCCGATGCATACTTTGCCAAAAGACTTACAGATTATGGATGAGAAATACTTGAAACTTCTTCTTTTAGGCCATACTTTTTTAGGAGATGACGTCCACATACCGATAAATTCCTTGCTTTCTTATTGGGTTAGTGTAGTTGATAAATTGATTGTTGAGAATTGGAACATAATTTTTGACTATGTAAAGCCAATATAAATAGAAATGTGGAAAGTTAAAAATATAGAGATACAAATGAAGAAAAAACTATTCCAAAATATAAATAGCTCCTTACATGATATAAGGAGATCTACTCTTGGGGATAAACTAACTAAAAGAATTGTAAACATGATATCTCGAATGGATTTTTCTTGAATCTATTTTCTTTTACATATTATGATTGTGTGTTAGGACCATGGTCATGTACTTGAGAAATTTTTAAGTTTTTAATATAAAATTTCTATGGAACATATGTTAACTATGTTTTTTATTCTTGTATGATCATGTATGCAAAAAGAAAACGAAGTCTCTTAAATGAAAATTTTGGATTGGTATAATTTTAATAATTTTCATTTAAAATTGAAATATTATTTAAATACTTTGTGTATTTAAATAAAATTTTTGAATTAGTAGAATTTAAGTAATTCTTATTCAAAATTGTAATATTATTTAAATATTTTGTGTATTTAAGTGGGAGGTTTTTTGGTTGGAAGAATTTGAGTGATTCTCATCTAAAATCTATTGAATTTTATAATTTTGAATTAATTTGTGATGTTGATATATTAGGATTATGGATGATGATTGAAAATATAGCAAACTTTCGATTTTATACCTAATGTTGACCAATCATGAATGTTAATTTTGAAATATAAAATTGGGTATAATATGAGTAATAGTATTTATGTCAACTCTTTAAAATCCAGACCATAGTATCGAACTTTATTATTATGGGTTTGAGTAGAGGTGACAAATTAAATGACAATATATAAGATATGTCGTTACAAAATATGGTATGTGCTGAAAGTATAAGTGCTTTGGAAGGCATCAAGCATGTCATATAGACCCTTGACGTAGGCAAAGCTGCCTCACAAAGGAGAGAACAAGAGGCTTACCAGGTATAAAAAATGGTAGATTCAACTACTCGAACAATCTTAGTTACTTCTGTGATTGATGCATGATTCCCAAATGTGAGAGATATTCAATTGCTTGTCATTTGGGTGTAATTCAGAGAGAAATATGGAGATACCAGTGACTCATTTTGAAAAAATGATCATAAAGTTTGATACTTATGAAAAGCGATGTGGCCATATTATCAAATGACATTTAAAGATCATGTCAACAGGATTAGAGAGAAGTAGTCAGTTGGTCATATCTTTTCCAATAAACAAAAAGTTCAAATATTGATCCAACCCTTCCCACCAAGTGGGAGCATCTGAAAATTAGTTTGACTTACAATAACAGTGTGAAGACTTTTTCAGACATTACTTATCACGTCGAGCTTGAAGATGATCGGCTTTGCGTTGCAAGATCCACAACTGATACTTTTATTGAAGACGTAAGCTCCAAGAGAGTCTTAGGTTCTAAGTGAGAGAAGAACCAGAACAAAAACAATAAAGGAAATGTGACTAGAGATGGATGGCTTCAGAAAGAAAGGAGACAAAAGCAAGCTGAAACTCTACAATTGCCAAACTCTCAGTCATTTTGCTTGTTAATGATTTGAGCCAAAAATGTTAACACATGAAAACGTTTCTTTGAATGAGGTGTACATTTCTAGTATTGTTTTGCTGGTTGATTTTTATCCAATGTAGATTATAGACTCAAGAGTAACAGATCATGTGACTAGAGATTGTGAGGTGTTTGTAGATTTTCGTCGAGTGCCTTCTGGTAGGAGATGGTTTATGTGGAAAATAATGCAAGAGTGGAGGTTCGAGGAGTTGACACTTGTAAATTGGAATAATAAAGTGGCCGAACTCTCATTATGCTTGTTTGATGTTCTCTTTGTGCCAGAAACTCGACGAAATTCAATATTTGTTTTTGTTCTTTAAAGTTTGGCTATGTTATGAACTTTTAAGGAGGTAGGGTTAGATTGTGTTTAAATAATATGTGTATTGGTTCTGCACAGTTCATAAATGATTTTATAGTTTTGTAATATGATGGACAAATGCTTAACTATTAAGCTGAACATTGTCTTGCTTGCAAAAATGATAAGAAAATATAGAAGCTGAACTTCCATTGTAATTAGTCTATCTGGACATTCGTGGTCTAATGAATATGAAAGCCAGAGATAGAGTTTCGTGTTTCATTATATTTATAGATGATTTCACATGATTAGGCAATATCTATTTAATTTCTCACAAATCTGAAGAATTTAAGTGGTTTAGACATTATATGAACGAGATAAAGAATCAAATGGATAGGACAATAAAGACCTTGAGAATGGATAGATGACATGAATATCTATCAAATCAGTTTAAGGATCTGAATAATGAAAGAGTCGTAATCTGACATTTGACCATTCATTATATACTTTAGCAGAATTGTCATGCCCCGAGCTGGGGTCGTGAGCAGCCACCCATTGTCCTAAACGCCAACTATATTTTTACAGAAAATCGGGCAGAACCTCTCCATATTTCGGAGGTCTCTCATGTACAAATCAACCTGTAAAATGGACATCCATCATGTCAAATAAATAAATGGGTCATCCCGGCCTCACAACAATCAACCACACTCACAGTGGACAACCAGGACAACGCAAGACTATCATCACTACTAACAGTCCTAACCACAGTCCTCTATTGTCATGCCCAACTAGAGCATGAGCAGCCGCCATACCGAGCGGGTCTAAATTTTATATAAATGTACAACAAATTTCCAAGTTGACATTTTAAATATTTACAAATGCCTTAATGCAATCGTAATGAACCAACATGAGAGTCTCATAAATAAATGTCCATAATTTATATAGTCATCCCATAAATGTACACAACCAACTACGGACCTCAATATTAAGACCTCGCAGGGTCGACATAAAGTAAGGAAATCATATTTCAACTTAAATTTAGATCTCACCGTACGTGAACCCCTAACTCCACCAATATGCAACCAAGGCCTCTAGTGCCTGATGCTTCGTTCTATCACAATAAACCTGTCTGAGGGAGGAAAAGAGAGGGGTGAGTATCAAGGAAGATACCCAGTGAGTGAGAGGATTAATATCAAGCACAAATAGTGTGGGTGAACTATTGGAGTGTCAAGCAATATTATTCGTAAACAATAATTTATGATTTGCAATAAAACATGGAATGTTCAGTAAAATGAAATCATTTAGTGAATCACATGATATCATACATATATGCATCCATTTAAAAATCAAGTATCATTTTAGAGCAAGCCGAAAATGATCCTGGCAAAAGTCAACCATGACCAAAGATAGGCGCATCGGGGGTTTTATTATGCAAGAATGTTCAAAAAGTTACTCTCTACCCCGACGTTGGCCACAGGCTATTCCAACTAGCCCGTAAATACCATATATATACATATGAATAGTTGGCCGTGTAAAGAACCCCACCCAGTGCTAGACAGAGCCATACTCACGTCCTCTCCGATGAGGGTCAATCGGGTGCATCCACACACATGACGATCTAGTGGATACCTCCGGCCGAAGTGTATCCGGGCATAAGGGGTGTCTCTACCAAATGTCCTTCGTAGCTATAGAATATTGCTATATAGCAGGGGAGTGGGGGGCACAACCCATATCATGGAATTATCAATCAGCCGGCACGCAGCCCGCATGCATCACATCATCTCGTCGGCCGAGCATACAGCCCCATGTATCGTATCATAATGTCGGCCGGGCGTACAGCCCAAATAGTACATATAAATTCATTTAAAACCATGTGCCGATACATTTCATCATATAATTTCAAATCAACATACCAATGCAATGGTAGAATAGAAAACGTTCAAGTTCTCAAATAATGATACAATATTAATTCATTTCAAACCATGGATGCATAGTCATCGGAAATATAAATTTACGACACTCCAATAATCACAAAACAGATTTGAAATTTAATACCATAGGTCGAGTCAATGCATATCAAAAGCATATTTTATTGAAAACACGGCTGAAAACAAGTTTCACTATTTTATACAAGAGACTAGGGTCTCACTCACAGTTCAGGGAGGGTATGTCACTCTCCAAAATGTATCACATTGTATAAGCAACGTGCTCTCTTCGTTCGATCACCAAGTGTCACTATAATGACAAAACACAATATGTATATATATGATTTGTGCCACACATTTCAAAAGCCACTATGTTAAATTTATACTTTTAAATAAATCCTATGTCTGGGATCAAGACTTAGGGTCTCATAGTTAGGCTTCAAATGCGCACAAGTGCTGTCCCCTTTTCATCACCAAATGCAAATTTTAATTTCTCATTTCCGAAGGCACACAATTCAACCCAAAAGCTCTAAGGTTTCCCATACCTTCCAAACAAACAATGTCACTTTAAATCATCCAAAATCATCTCTTTCACACCCTGTCAAAGGTACAAAATTAAATTAACACAATGTCATTTTCAACTATCAAGATCATCATTCATACATATACAACTCAAAATTTACATAACCCTCCATTTCCAAATCTCTTCAATGTTCTCAGTCAAAGTAAATACACACAGTTACACTCCAAATTCTTACAAATTTCTCTCCTTCGACATACCTACACAACACACATATAACAACTATACAATTATACATATCTATTCTTTACATAAGCTTTGCATTTGGAAACATCGTTTTCAACTCACAAATCATATTAACATAATCCATCCTCTTGGCCAAGGTTCATGCACTCACTCATACTCATATACCTTTATTCAAATTTCTTCTTTAACACCAACACACACATACATTTCTCATACATGCACATACACATATCTTCTTTTCCCTTTCAATCAATAGACATATATATTTATACATCATTCTCACACTAACATTCTGCACATCTTTCATCATCTCAACCAACAAACACATATATATAACACCACTTTAGCACTACAATTCAGCACATACATTTGTACATTAAACCAAGTTTTCAACATTCCAAAATACACTCAAATCATCTCAAATTCTGGCAATCTTGTCATCAATTGTATTTTATTTATAAATAAATAACACAATCAAAGTCAAGTCAAATTTAATCCTAAAAATCTCTCAAAGTCGGAAGCAAGTCTAAAATAAATAAATTTCATTCATGATAGAAAATCTTTGAAAAATCATTCACTTTTCGATTCCTATCCAAATGCTTCAAACCATATGTCATTTTCAAGGTGTAAACATCTAGTTTCATAACACGAAGATCGTATTTAGATCACCTATATGCAAAACAACTTATAATTAAAAAGATTACAACAATCCTTCATATACAAACCATTATGCCAATTAACAACTCAAAACAACCTAAGAAAGACATGAAATGTACAATATTCTTCATTTTATGGCTCATTTCATTCCAACCCGAAAACCCTAATACCTTAATGCATATTTCAAATTAAATCTAAAGGAAACCATTCAAATCAACTCAACTCAATCCCATTATCCTTTAAGATACTTCTTTCGTATCAGACAATCTAATTTCTGTAACATTCTATACTTAACCTTCATAATCACATATAAACATTTTAGAAATCGTATTCTATTTGCATTCCACTTACATTCTAAACACATACAGAACTTTTCACCTTAGATTCAACCCTAGATTTATTCAATTTATCGAATAGAGCAGAAATCTCTTCACCTAGTGTTTTCGCAATTCACAACCCTAACTTCCGAATACACTCCGTTCAGTCCAAGACCTGCAAATCTTCCAATTTGAAGCAAACTCCGTTAGTTAGTCTAAATTACCGAAGGAAATCAAACCCTAAAGCTACTGTTCAAAGGAATCGCTCTTACTTGCGCAGTGGATGAAATCGCAGGTCATGGTCTAGGGCTTTCAAGGGTCGATTGACGACTGCCGGTTGGGACTTCTACGAGGGTTGCAGAAGAGTGTTGCAATGGCGAGGAGCATTGCGCGCGAATGGGCGAGAGAACTCGATCGAGAGACAGTATGAAATAGAGAGAGAGAGAGAGAGAGAGACAGTGAGATTGAGAGGTAGAGAGTGAGAAATAGAGAGAGAGCGAGTGAGTCGTGGCGGAGAAATAGAGAGAGAAGGAGGGAGTTCGATTGAGAGAGAAAGATAAAGAGGGAGAGTGAAACAGAGGTGGTGGTGGCGGTGTATGGTGGCGACAGTGGCGGAAGACGACGGTAGAAATGGAGAGAGTGCGGGAGAGATCGCGAGAGGAAGAGAGAATCGCGAGAGATAGAGAGAGAAAGGGAGTAGAAAGAAGAAAACCGAGAGGGAGGTAGAGGAAGAGTGGGTGATCGGAGATGGTGGTGGTGGTGTTGACGGTGGAGCTCAGCGGCGGAAGAGAGAGCGGCTATGGAAGAGAGCCGCGGGAGAGGAAGAGACAGAGAGAGAAAAAGGGAGAGGAAAAGGGGTTAGGGTTTTCTAACCCTAATTCCTCTTTCTTCTCTTTTATTATTATTATTATTATTATTATTATTATTATTATTATTATTATTATTATTATTATATATTTCTTTTTATAAAATAAATTAATAAATGAATAAATATTCATCTATATATTTTTATACTCACTTTACATCACAAATCAAAAATATGGATACTTTAAATATACTTAAAATTTAATTTTAACACCTCAAAATCGAAAATCAATATAAATAAAAATTTTCTATATGTATATATAAACGGAGGAATATTATATATATATTTCATGAACAGTACACTAGTATGGACACCGCAGTGTCGGTGTTACAAGAATGGTGTTGTGGTGAGAAAGAACAGGACATTGTTGTATATGACAATATCCATGATGACGTAGACTGACTTGCTGATTTCCTTTTGAAAAGATGTCTTGTTGACAGCAACTTATATTTTGAATAAAGTGTCTTCAAAATCAGTACCAACGACGTTATATGAAATCTGGACAGGTAGAAAGTCATATCTGAGTGACCTCAAATGTTAGGGATCGGCCATCTGTATTTAAAATTTTTTCAATAAGTTTGGAAAATTGGGTCCCTGTGAAAGTAAGAGTATCTTTATAAGATACTCCAACCAATTTAAAGATTAAGTATTCATTGGTGAACAAGAAGATGGTCCTGTAACAAAGATTGAATTGCGGATGTCACATTTCTGGATAATGAGTTTCTTAACAGTGCTGACGTGAAGGATATAGAACTTTTATTTGAATTAGTTAATTCAAAAGATGGCTCTGTCCATGTTGGATCAAATAAATCGTGAAGAAATGAGTTAGGTGTTGATCCCAATGAAAGGAATTCAAACTCTAGTAGTCCAATTGAGTTACCAACTTAAAAAAGTCTAGAAAAAGTGTGCTCAAATGTTATTTTGAGATTAAAGGACACGTATTTATTATTTTTCAAGAAGATACAGAAGAGCCTAAAATGTAGATGAGACTCTATCTTATCCTACTGAGGATGAGCAGATAATAGCAATGGAAGAAAAAATTGGAGTTAATAAGATCCAACTATATTTGAGAATTGGTTGAACTTCTATGAGGGCACAATGTTATTAGGAACAAGTGGGTTCTCAAAATAAAGTATAGGACAGATTGAACTATTGAGTGGTATAAGACTCAACTGATGGTAAAAGGTTATACTCAGTAAAATAGTATTGATTATAAAGAAACTTTTTTTCCTGATAATGAGATTACCTTCATTTGCATATTATTGGCAGGTCAATTTGGATTTAAAATTTCGTCAAATGGACATGAAGAATGTTTTTTCCCAATAGAGAACTTAAGGAAGAAGTTTATATGGTACAACCAAAAGATTTTGTCAATAAAGGCCAGAAAGACAAATTATGTAAATTGAGTAGATCAATTCATGGCCTTAAATAGTCTTCGAGACAATGATATTTGAGATTTTACAGAGGTGTGATCTCTTACGATTTTGTCATGATAGACGAAAAACCATTGTATCTATGTGAAGAAGTCTGATAACAAGTTTGTAATTCTATCTCTATATGTCGAAGATATATTGTTGGTCATGAATGATAAGGAGTATGTCCCTCAGATCTTGAAATGGATGTCTTCCAATTTTGATATGAAAGATCTGGGTGAGACAGATTGGAAATTAAAACTCATAGAGATCATTCCAAGAAATTATTGGAATTATCTCAAGAGTTCCAAATTATAAACGCTCTGAAACGATGCAAAATTAAAAATTCTAAACTCATTGATACTCTTGTGGCTATAGACGATAGTTTAAGTGGTGATAGTTATCTTAAAAACTCTTAATGAATAGATGGAATGTTCAAAGTATCATATTCTAATACAATTGGGAACTTAAAGTATGCTATGATATGTCCTCGCTCCGACATTTGTTATATTATGGGTTTGGTCAACATGTATCAATCTAATCCAGGGAAAAGTGATTGGATTATTGCGAAAAGAATAATGAGATATCTTAAAGGAACTGCAAATGATTTCCTTTGTTTTCAAGGAAAAAATATAATATTGAAAGGATACATAGATGCTGATTGGGGAGGTGATTTAGATGAGAGAATATCTACCTCTAGTTATGTATTCTTATTCAATGATAATGCTATCTCATAGAGTAGCAAAAAACAAAACTGTGTATCGCTTTGTACAATGGAAGCAGCGTTTGTGGTATGTGCTTTCGCAATTCAGGAAAGATTTTGGTTGAATAGATTTTATAATATTTGGGAGTAGCAAACAATTCAGAGGGAGTTATGACTATCCGAAGTATATATCTATGCATTTAATAGTGACAGATCCTTTTATGAAACCAATACCTAGAGACATTAGATTTCTTGGTTTGAATAGATCATGACAGTATTTATGAATGTGATTGTAATTGTGATCATATACAGAGTATATATGATACAATACTCATATTTATTGATATTTAAATTTTGTTTTTGTGTCTAAAATTCTTGTGTCTACATTTGAAGATATGTTGGACAAGTATTAGAGATTGGCTCTTTCACACGAATAACCACCTCTAATATTTGTGTGATATGTGGAGATGACATAATGTTAATTTATGACAGATTAATATGCATGCCGCCTTAATAGAATACAAAGACGAGATTACCGGTTGAGTATACATATATAGTAATCAAAATGGATTCCCCACAATCCATTGAACTTGTCTAATAGAGAGGTATGAGTTTTCCTTAATGTCGTGAGATTTTAGAGGATTTGTAAGAAGGAAAACTCAGATCAAGTATTATGTACACTTAAACTAAGATCAGTATGATGCATTATTTTAGAAAAGAAGACATACGCTTCCAAAGGTGAAGAACCAGCACCATAGCACGTGTTTCATTAGGACGGGCAATAAGGCCGAGTTGGCCTGAGCTTGGCCCATTTTGAAGAGTCGATTTTGGCTCATTTTAGAGTCAAATTGAGTTTGGGCCCATTATTTAGGCTCTTTGTACTTTCGAGCCGATTTTAGACACTAGTAGACTCGGTTCGATATAGGCTCGACCCATTATAATAAAAATAAACAATTTTCAAATTGCACATTTAAGCTAAAATTTTGGGTTAGTGATTCAAAATGCAAACAAATAGAAGAAAAATAATAAAGGAAAGAAAATTAAAAAAAAATGGTTTTAGGCAATAGTAGAAGGATCTAGAAATTCGAGTGAACTCAAGTAAATAACCATTGGTCCTCTCGTGCTCCCAACCCTCTCCTTTTCACTTTTTCTCGCTCTTCTCTCTTTCTTGGGTCCCTTTGTCTGCAAGTCCAACAAAACCCACATGTGTTATTATAAATTTCCTCTTTCAACCCATTAACATCACAAAGCACAACCCCATCTCTCTCTCTCTCATGGATGACCACAAATTTTGGCTTCCTTCCATTTTCTCACTAATGATGATAGTTCAATTTAGAAAGAGCATAGCAACAACAACAACATAACCAACAAAAAAATTGGTTCTCTCGTGACTGCCTCACAAGAAAAAGCCCTAGACTCTCTCTTGCTCTCTACATTCATTCTCTTTTCGAGTTTTAAGTAGTTGCATCTATGGCGGAGACAGAGACGTTCACTTTCCAAGCTAAGATCAACCAGCTTCTGAGTTTGATCATCAACACTTTTTACAGCAACAAGGAGATCTTTCTCTGAGAACTTATCAGCAAGGCTTTCGATGCAAGCTTTCTCTCTCTCATCTCTCTCTACTTAAAACATTACTTTCTTTAGGTTTTTGTTTGTTTGTTTGTGGGTGATGAAGATCAGTGGTTTTTTTTTCTTTCTGTGTGGGACGATATCAGAAGAGAAGGGAATGCATCAAGGTGGTGAACAATCCCTCCCTGAGATGAGCCCAATGCATTAGACTGGTGGATAAGAGAGCTAAGCTGGTCTAAAAAGTGCTTGGGGTTTTAATCTGTCTTATTGAATCTTCGGGCTCCAGCCAGGTCCAAAATGGGTCCAAGGCCCATTTAATTTTTTAGGTCAAGCTCGAGTCTCGATTTTTCGAACTTTCTCGAGCCAGGCTAGGCTAGAGCTCAGGCCCATCAAATTTTAAATGAGTCAAGCTTGGATTTTGCAAAGCCCAACTCAGAAAACTTGATTGCCAACCCTATATTTTATACCATGTATGTTTATGTGATCATATGGGTAATGAGATGGTGTATCCATCTTTATCTCATTGTAAGAGACCCGAGGTTCATATTCAACTTCAATTATTACCCTTAAAACTTTTGTCTGTCTCTTGTCACTAAGAAACTTTGGTTGATTCGATTTGGCGGCACATGTCTAGAAAAGTAGTTAAGATAAAGTTGAAAGTCAGTAATATGAAATGAAGACTATCTTTGATTGACACATTACTCTATATTCACAAGTCGGCCAATTATGTCTGTGACTTAATGTTTTGAGATATAATTGTAAATATATGATTGGATTTGAGTCAAATATGTTTATGTATTATTTCGAGGAATGAGAGATACATTGACTGTATCTAGTAAAAGAAATCTGGGATATAGTGAGATACGATATCCTCATCACTACTTTGGAATTGAGCTGTTATATATCCTTAGTCGGTGTATAGCTTTAGAGCTCATGGTATTTTTATAGTTCACATGATCCCTTACTGGTATGAAATTGGTATTTGATAATGATGATCACGCTATATTTGAGTCTAATCTTTATGTACAAGTAGGAGATGTTGAAAATGGGTACGGGTCCGCCCATGTGGTAGACCCAAAATCCAAACTCATTCAAATTTAATTTTGAATTTTGAATAGGAAGTTAATTAAGAGAGGGAGTGGTTGTTTGAAAACCACTCCCCTCAACTTCCCATCTTTCCCTTTCAACTTCCTCTCTTTTCCAAAAACAAGTTTCCTAACTTGGTCTTATATGCATGAATGAAAAAATACATGAAAATGTGTGTTGAGGACTTTTTCGTATAGGTAAAAGGCATTGTTTTTGGAAAAAGAAGGAAGTGTACCTCTTAAGAGAGAGAAAGAGCTTTGAGAAGATTGATCATCCATTCACCAAGGGCATTTGGATTGTGAACTAAGAAGGTGATCCGATTTACGTGACATGTTCTAGACATAGAATACCCAATCGTCAGAAGTGGTAATCCAACTCAAATCCTGGAATTTTTGCATACAAAAAATATGTTTGTCGGTTTGTTTAAACCTTTACATACAATAAAAATGACACATAATTGCTAATTCTTGCAATCTCTAATTTCTTTAATTTTTCATTTTAAAATGTAGATTTGGGCTTATAGATTTGGATTTGTGCCTCCAAGTAAACTCTTGCAATCATAATTAACCAACTAATAAAATCACAAATTGACACAAACCAATAAAAAACCAGGACGCCAAATTTTTACATTAAAAATTCATTAAGGCAAAGGTAAAAACTACGGAATTTAGTATAAGATTTTCTAAATTTTCATACTGTGGTACCATTCATGATGAATCACACATATGATAATTAAAGAGATCTAGGAGAATGTTGAAAGTCGACCATCATGTTATGTTGGGAGGTAATTGACAAATACTTTTCCGGAAAGAGATCTAGGACTTGTTCCCAATGAGCGATTAATTCCAAATTTGAGTTTTGTTTCCACTAGAAGGTTGCATCATTACCCGGAAGATCCATCATCAAACTCACTTTCAACTCTGTAAAGAATATTGACAATTCCTAAATTGAAGAGATTTTGGAGAAATCTTAGGAATAAATATTCCACGTCTTGGGAATAAATTTTGGAGATTTCTAAATTGAAGAAGATTTGAACTATTGACTTTCTAAAATTCTAACACTGTAATTATTTAGTTTATTCTTACCAATCTTGTAAATATTCTATGTATTCTTTTCTTTTATATTTCTAGGGTTTAGTCTTATGGAATCACCCTATAAATAGGGGTATTGTATAATCTATTGAATATAATATACATAAGTCATTTTCTCTTAATCTGCTTTTCTTTATTCTCTCAGTTTTTCTGCTTTATTCTGTTTTTTCTAACATGGTATCAGAGCACTAGGTGTTCGATTTGATTTTATTTTTTTTTCCTCATCAATTAGACACTTTCTTTTTGTCTAGTTATGGAGAAATTAGATATTTCTCAACATATATCAGTTATGCTTAATGGATACAACTATCAGGCCTGGTTTCAAGGGATGAGAAGCTTCCTTAAAGGAAGGAGGCTATGTCGTTATGTTACATGAGATATCAAATTGCCTATAAAATCCGATGATGAATCAGATGATGATTTTACTAATATTACTACCTCCCATCTCTTATGTTGAAAGTCGACCATCATGTTATGTTGGGAGGTAATTGACAAATACTTTTCTGGAAATAGATCTAGGAATTGTTCCTAATGAGTGATTAATCCCAAATTTGAGTTTTGTTTCCACTAGAAGGTTACATCATTACCCGGAAGATCCATCATCAAACTCACTTTCAACTCTGTAAAGAATATTGACAATTCCTAAATTGAAGAGATCTTAGAGAAATCTTGGGAATAAATATTCCACGTCTTGGGAATAAATCTTGGAGATTTCCAAATTGAAGAATATTTGGAATATTGACTTTCTAAAATTCTAATACTGTAATTATTTAGTTTATTCTTACCAATCTTGTAAATATTCTATGTATTCTTTTCTTTTATATTTCTAGGGTTTAGTCTTATGGAATCACCCTATAAATAGGGGTATTGTACAATCTATTGAATATAATATACATAAGTCATTTTCTCTTAATCTGCTTTTCTTTATTCTCTCAGTTTTTCTATTTTATTCTGCTTTTTCTAACATGGTATCAGAGCACTAGGTGTTTGATTTGATTTGATTTGATTTTTTTTCCTCATCAATTAGACACTTTCTTTTTGTCTAGTTATGGAGAAATTAGATATTTCTCAACCTATATCAGTTATGCTTGATGGATACAACTATCAGGCCTGGTTTCAAGGGATGAGAAGCTTTCTTAAAGGAAGGAGGCTATGTCGTTATGTTACAGGAGATATCAAATTGCCTATAAAATCCGATGATGAATCAGATGATGATTTTACTAATATTACTACCTCCCATCTCTTATGTTGAAAGTCGACCATCATGTTATGTTGGGAGGTAATTGACAAATACTTTTCCGGAAAGAGATCTAGGAATTGTTCCCAATGAGTGATTAATCCCAAATTTGAGTTTTGTTTCCACTAGAAGGTTGCATCATTACCCGGAGGATCCATCATCAAACTCACTTTCAACTCTGTAAAGAATATTGACAATTTCTAAATTGAAGAGATCTTAGAGAAATCTTGGGAATAAATATTCCACGTCTTGGGAATAAATCTTGAAGATTTCCAAATTGAAGAAGAATTGGAATATTGACTTTCAAAAATTCTAACACTGTAATTATTTAGTTTATTCTTACCAATCTTGTAAATATTCTATGTATTCTTTTCTTTTATATTTCTAGGGTTTAGTCTTATGGAATCACCCTATAAATAGGGGTATTGTACAATCTATTGAATATAATATACATAAGTCATTTTCTCTTAATCTGTTTTTCTTTATTCTCTCAGTTTTTCTGCTTTATTCTGCTTTTTCTAACATGGCATCAGAGCACTAGGTATTCGATTTGATTTTATTTTATTTTTTTTCCTCATCAATTAGACACTTTCTTTTTGTCTAGTTATGGAGAAATTAGATATTTCTCAACCTATATTAGTTATGCTTGATGGATACAACTATCAGGTCTGGTTTCAAGGGATAAGAAGCTTCCTTAAATGAAAGAGGCTATGTCATTATGTTACAGGAGATATCAAATTGCCTATAAAATCCGATGACGAATCAGATGACGATTTCACTAACCGTTTTAAATATTGGGATAACAAAAATCACCAAATTCTTATGTAGTTTTGTAACACATCTGCTCCTTCTATTCATTTGCAATTTAGTCATTTTGAGACGGCTAAAGAAGTTTGGGAACTTCTTGCAAGTTACTATACTACATCAGATTTGGCTCATCAGTATCAATTGCTCACAGAACTCCACTCTTTTGCGACAAGAATGAGGTCAGTCAATCAATGATTTTCTTGCTCGTATGCAGTCAATATGGGATCAACTTGCTCTCTCTGAACCCCATTGGCAATGTACAACTGACGCCAGTAAATATGCAATATATCAAGACCAAGGACATCTAGTCTAATTTCTTATGGCTGTAACATTAGATTTTGAGCCTGTTAGAGTTTCTCTACTTCATCGACATTCTCTCCCTACTATTGAAACTATAGTTTCTGAGTTGATATCAGAAGAGACTCACCTGAGATTACTCAAACCTCAACATAGTGACGTTGTATTGGCCACCACTACTCGAGGACCAAAATTTTCAAATTTCTGTTGCAACTGTCAGAAGTCAGGTCATATCCTTCCTAATTGTCCCACTGTTTAATGTAGATTCTGCAAGAAGTGAGGACATATTTCTAGTCGATGCCTTGATAATCTTATGATTGAATGTAGATATTATAAAGAGAAAGGTCATCTTATTGAAAATTGCCCAAAGAATGTCATTTAATCCCAAAATCGTTCTGCTACAGGTTCTCGACATATCTCACAATCTGCTGCTATTGCTGCCACTGAGGATTCTGCTACTACCACCTTTTCTTCTCAGCCTACAATATCTATTGGTGATATTCAAACCCTTTCACAACAAGTTATTTCTTCTGATAATCATAAACATACTGCACTTTCTACGTATCAGGTACTTCTTCTTGGTTTTTTTACTCTGCTTTTTCTAACCATATGACCCATAATTCCCATTCCTTTACTTCTTTATCCTCTCCTATTACACCATCTATGATTCATACAGCTGATGGCTCTACCATGCCAGCCACTCATATTGGTCATCTTTCTAACTCTTTTTTAGATTTACCGGATACATTCTTTGTCCCTACACTTACCTTAAATCTTATCTTTGTTGGTCAATCATGTGAACTTGGATTTGACATAATATTTCACTTCTATTGGATGTCGTGTGCAGGATCCTCAGACGGAAAAATCTTTGGGACAAGCCGTAAGGTTAGACGTCTATACGATCTCACTTCTCTTCACATTCCTAATAGTCGTTCCTTACTCTACTGTGCTACCATTGTTCCTTTATCCTTTCATTTATGGCATCTTCTTTTGGGTGATCTATCTTTTAATAAACTTCATTCTCTGATTTTTTTCAGGTTCACTAGGTTCTGTTACTGATAAATCTCTTCAATGTATTTCATGTTAAACTGGAAAACAACCTGCTTTATCCTTTAATACAAATGATTCTATTTCTAGTGCTCCCTTTGATCTTATTCACTCTGATATTTGGGGACCATCTCCTACATCAACTATGGGTGGGTCAAAATATTTTGTTGTGTTTATTGATAACTACTCCCGTTTTACATGGTTTTATTTGATGAAAAACCGTTCAGAATTACCTCAAATATACAAAAACTTTACATCAATGGTTCAAACTCAATTTTCTCAAACCATCAAAATCTTACGCATTGATAATGCATTCGAATATCTTGAGTCTACTCTTACTATGTTTCTTAAACAGCATGGAACCATTGTCCAACGTTCTTGTCCAGGTACTTCCCAACAAAATGGTAGAGCAGAATGAAAACATCGACACATTCTTGACATAACTCGGTCTTTACTTTTCTCTACATCTTGTCCGTCATAATTTTGGGATGAGGCAGCTCTTACAGCTATATATGCCATCAATAGAATACCTTCTTCTACAATCTCTAACATCTCTCCTTATGAGCGGTTGAATGGTTCTCCACCAGCATGTAATTCTCTCAAAGTCTTTGGTTGTGCTTGTTTTATATTACTTCAACCTCATGAGCATAATAAGTTACAACCTCGAGCACAATTATGTTGTTTCCTAGGGTATGGCATTGAACACAAAGGATATAGATGTTGAGATCCTGTCTCAATCTCTTCGAGTCTCTCGACATGTCATCTTCTGGGAAAATATCATGTTTTCTTCCTTATCTCCTTTTCGTACCACATCTCCATTACTTACTAATCTATCTTTTGATTTATTTCCTTCTAGTTCTGATACATGGACAAATACTTTAACTCTTATGGCTTCTCCTTCAGATTCTCTCCTGAATGATGGACCTGCACCCTCTTCTACTGAAGTTGAGTTGCCTCCTGAATCCACTCCTCGACCAATAAGAGTAAGAGCACCCCCTGTTCATCTTCTTGATTATCATTGTTATTCTACAATCTCCACTTTACATGAGCTCCAATCTTACCAAGAGGTTAGTACTAATCCTCTTTGGCAGCAAGCTATGCAAGAAGAAATTCAAGTCTTAGAGAACATACATACTTGGGATTTAGTTGATCTTCCTAGAGACAAAACTCTTGTAGGATGTAAGTGGGTTTATAAAATCAAAACTCACTCAAATGGGATTATTGAACGATACAAGGCTTGGCTGGTCGCAAAGGGATTCACACAGGAATATGATATTGACTATGAAGAAACATTTGCTCTTGTTGCTCGTCTTACCTCTGTGCGTACCTTGCTTGCTGTTGCTGTAGCTAAACAATGGCCCTTGTATTAGATAGATGTTAAAAATGCTTTTCTCAATAGAGTTCTAAAGGAAGAAGTTTATATGAACCACCTCCGGGTTATTCACATCCTGCCAACAAAGTCTGCCGTCTTCGTCGCGCTTTATATGGCCTAAAACAGGCTCCCCATGCCTGGTTTTCTACTTTCAGCAGTACTGTTAGTGATTTTGGCTTCTCTCCTAGTGCTTATGATTCTGCCCTCTTCATTCATAAAACTGATCATGGTATTATTTTTCTTCTTCTTTATGTTGATGACATGATTATTACCGGAAGCGATACCGCTGTAATTTCTGAATTTAAACATTTTCTCTATGGCAAATTTGAAATGAAGGATCTCCGCCATCTTAGTTATTTCTTAGGACTGGAAATTACTCCTACATCTTTTGTTTATTATTTGTCTCAGACAAAATATACCTCTGACCTTCTTTTTTCTGATGCTGATTAGGCTGGTGATCCTACTGATCCACGGTCTACTACTGGCTATTGCATTTTTCTCGATGATTATTTAATCTCTTAGCGTAGTAAGAAACAAACTTTTACAGCTCGTTCTAGTACAGAGGCAGAATATCGTGCACTTGCTGACACTACTGCAGAATTATTATGGATTCAGAGACTTCTTTATGACCTTGGTATACCTACTTCTTCTCCAACACTTCTATATTGTGATAATCAGAGTGCTATTCAGATTGCTCATAATGATGTCTTTCATGAACGAACTAAACACATAGAGATTGATTGTCACTTTATTTGTCAACATATAACTAATGGTGATCTTCAAATATTTTTTCTTCGCTCTGTCGACCAACCTGCTAATTTTTTTACCAAAACTCATCTTCCTTAATGTCATGATGATCTACTACACAAACTCAAGATGACTTCTCTACACCCATCTTGAGTTTGAGGGGGTGTAAAGAATATTGACAATTCCTAAATTGAAGAGATCTTAGAGAAATCTTGGAAATAAATATTGCACATCTTGGGAATAAATCTTGGAGATTTCCAAATTGAAGAAATTTTGAAATATTGACTTTCTAAAATTCCAACACTGTAATTATTTAGTTTATTCTTACCAATCTTATAAATATTCTATGTATTCTTTCATTTTATATTTCTAGGGTTTAGTTTTATGGAATCACCCTATAAATAGGGGTATTGTACAATCTATTGAATATAATATACATAAGTCATTTTCTCTTAATCTACTTTTCTTTATTCTCTTAGCTTTTCTACTTTATTCTGCTTTTTCTAACAAACTCATGTGACAAATAAAGGTAACAAATATTTTTCTAAAGCTACAATACACATATCAACCACAATCAGGGCTTCCCTTTCATGGAAGTCACACTTATTTCATTTGCTAAAGTACCCAAAGATCTTGTCGATATCCAAACTTTCTCTATATTCATAGGATTCGATTTGCACTTGCATATGCTTATTTTGATCCAATGTTTGTGGTAGCTTAAGGTTGCATCATCATGTCTCTCATGAACTCTATTATTAGTCTCGCCATATCTTCTATTATACCCATCATGTCTCTTAAGGTTCATTTCTTTCCATTGCTTTCATCTGATACCCCATGAGATTTGTTGAGTGCCAATTGTAGTCAGTAATCACAAATATGTTTTACAAATAATGCACATATGACTTATGATAACATGCCCCCTTTAAATCCAAATTTTCTCTCAATCTAAGGTCTTTTAAGTTGAGATCATAACCTAGGACTATAATACCAAGTATGACAACCCTACTGTGTGCTTGAAATCATAACTACATTACATATAGTCAAATTAAGTAAAATGATAACTATTTAATTTAATAACAAACTTTTTATACATTACCTATAAACAGGTCATTACCAAAAGAGTCAGACTAAAAAACAATCAATATATACATAGACAAAACTTGTTACTACAGTTTGAGTCATTGTAGTCCAATCTTTATAGAAAAAGACTATTTTATCTTATAGTGACTGATGGGACGTATTCCAAGGCTCAGTCCAAAAGAGTCAACTTCCAAAAGGCCCACGAAAACGAGGCCTGCCGATCAGTGTCTAACGTCAGCAATAACAATCTGCAAAAGGGTCATAACCACCCCGATCAATCTAACGAAGGGCCATAGTCGCCCCGATCAATCTACCGAAGGGTCTTAGTCGCCCGGGTCTATCGAACGATAGGGCCTCAGTCGCCCTGATAACCGATCATGACCCATCGGGTAAAGACAGTCACCCCGACCGAGTAAGCAAACGTCAGTCTCCCGATCGGACCAGTCCCGAAGGTCCCTTATCAGTCGAGTAACCAATCGGTACGCAGCACTCCAAACAATTCTAAAGGAAGGTCAAGATCTCTTTAACTTCGGTTTCCTATTTCACAATGGTCAATCGCGGATCTCTCAGATAAGGAAGGCATCCCTCCCAAAGAGGAAGGTTTCCCGGTATATGAGGATCGTAATCAATTCGTAATATTAACCTCTGAGATTCCTGGATTAGTTCGATAAGGAAAGTAGGGTAAAAGTCCTTCAATGGTACACGACTCTCGCAGGTATAAGAGGTCTCAAAACCCTAAACACCAGGTACGTCCTCTAAGCCTAACACAGGGGGCACATTGATCATAGGGAACCACTCTCCCTCTACTCTCATTCTATTTCACTCAAGCGAAAATCGCTCTTTACTAACTTGAGCGTCGGAGCCTCCCCGCCGGAGCACCCTCCGACGGTTTTTGTAGGTATATCCACCATTGACGGCAATCGTTCGAGTCAACCAGGAGCTGGTATCTGAGGAATCAAAACCCACCTCCATCAGATTGGCGCCGTTTGTAGGAAAAACAGACTAGAGAAGCCTATATTACCATGCCTCCAAAGACTAGAGCGTCTTCTAGAGCTGCCCCCACTGTAGGGGAGAACACCCCTATGTCGGTCGAACCTGCAGCTCCCCCAATACCGAATCCTCCAATCCATAATCCCATGTTTTCCCCTCGACTGTCGCATCCAGAATTAATTTCGCGACATACAAACCAAGGACAGCAAGTCATGGCCCCAAAGCCAGAGCAGACAGAACAGACCCAAATGGAAAGTTGGTATATGGAATCTAAAGAATGAGCAAATAGTTGGAAGGACTCAGTCGAGCCCTTGGACCGGACAACCACTCATCTACCACAGAATCTGAATATAAGCAGCCCCCTGCACGAGAGTTACTGGAACCATCGGCGGCCTCCCAATACGACCCCCAAGGCCTAAAAAGGCAGATTAAATAGCTCATGACTGCTGAGCTAAAACGAGCAGGAGTAAAGGACAGGGAAGACCCCCAACGCTCCCTGAGCGAATCGCCATTTGATGCAAAGATTTTGTCAGAACCAACGCCGAGAGATATCCTCTTGCCTCCCATGGAGCGGTATGATGGGACAAACGACCCCCGCGACCATTTCGCTCACTTCATAATGGTGATGGTCTCTAGAGATCTCTCGGATGCCACGATGTGCAAGCTTTTCCCTACTACTCTTAAGGGTAATGCCCTAACCTAGTTTAATTCTCTCCCTCCGCTCAGTATCAAGAGTTTTGTACAACTCCGACAACAATTCGAGGCCCACTTTGTTATCAGCCGGGGGGCTAAACGGAAATCGACATCCCTTTTGTCATTACACCAACGGAAAGAAGAATCTCTCAGAAACTTCATGGAGAGATTCAAATCAGAAATGTTGAAGGTCCCTGATTTAGACCATAATATCGCCTTGGCCGCGCTCTTAACGGGCCTACGCTCCTCTGATATGAAGGTCTTTATCACAAAGAAACCTCCAGCATCCATCCAAGAATTCTACTCTCGAGCAGAGAAATATATTGCTGCAGAAGAAGCAGAGGTTTTCGATCGACAAAAAGGCCACCATAACAGAAAAGAATGCAGTCGGTCGCCACGCCCATATTCTCCAAAAAAAGGCAGACCAGGAACTTCACCTTCGCAGAGGTTTAATATCTACACCCCACTGAGCGATACCCTGATCCGGGTTTTGTATCAAATAAAGAACAAGTCATATGTCAGATGGCCTCCTCGTCCAGCGGAGGAAGATCCTAAAAAAAATAAGTCTAAATATTGTAACTTCCATTGGGACCACGGCCACATGACCGATGAGTGTAAAAGACTCAAGGACGAACTGGAATTCTTGGTCCACAACTAAAAACTACAGAAGTACATCAGCTTAGAAGGAAGGGATCTGCCTTCCCCAAACAGGCGTGACGCACCGAGAGAGAATGAACCACCTCAAAGGCCAGATCCCAGACCACCGCGTGAGGAACCAAGAGGGGTGATCCTCTAAGTCTACCATGGAGATAACTGGCATGAGCCTTATGTTCCCGTTAGCGTCTGTCTAACGTACAATCCGGATTTTTTGACAGTCTTCCTTTAATAAAGGTTTTGATATTTATTATTACTTATTAACTACGTATGATCCTGGGCTTCAAATTACCTTCAAGGAAGAAACTCCCCGAACAGGCGGACACGGTCCTAATTCCTAAAGTCTTTAATCGACCGTAGGGCCTCAGCCGCCCAGATCTTCCGAACGAATGTGTCGCTGATATGGGATGGAACTCCCCGAACGAGCGGACACGACTCTAATTCCTAAAGTCTTTAATCGATCGTAGAGTCTCAACCGCCCATATCTTCCGAATGAATGTATCGCTAATATGGGATGGAACTCCCCGAACGGGCGGACACGGGTCTAATTCCTAAAGTCTTTAATCGACCATAGGGCCTCAGCCGTCCCAGATCTTCCGAACGAATGTGTCGCTGATATGGGATGGAACTCCCCGAACGAGCGGACACGACTCTAATTCCTAAAGTCTTTAATCGATCGTAGAGTCTCAACCGCCCATATCTTCCGAACGAATGTATCGCTAATATGGGATGGAACTCCCCGAACGGGCGGACACGGGTCTAATTCCTAAAGTCTTTAATCGACCGTAGGGCCTCAGCCGCCCAGATCTTCCGAACGAATGTGTCGCTAATATGGGATGGAACTCCCCGAACGGGCGGACACGGCCCTAATTCCCAAAGTCTTTAATCGACCATAGGGCCTTAGCTGCCCAGATTTTTCGAATGAATATACTGCTCCTCGTACAACCGAACAAGGCCCTGATTTCTAAAGACTCTAATCGATCGAAAGGCCTTAGTCGCCCGGACCTATCAAGGAAGCATATCCGAACCAAGCTTTTAAGGACAGACCAAAGTGCCCTTGATTCCAAGAGCTTTCAATAACGCTCTAGAACGAGCACATCATCAAAGGAGACTCCCTCGATCTCGTTTGGCTAAATATCGAAAATTCTTCTGTAGTTATTACATTTCAACAAATCAGGGGGTACAAAATCCTCATTCTGTAAAATTACAAAAGGGCAGAAGGGACACAAGAAACAACAGGAGCAGAATTTGAATCTGTCGATCTCTCAAGCGGAGGCAGAGCTTCATACCGACCAACCTCTCGAAGAATCTCCTCGACGCATTTCAGGTGCTCATACAACTTACATTGAGAAAGTTGTAAGGCAATAACATCCTTAGCAGCAGAAGTCTTGAGGTTAGCTATTTCCTATTCAGCCTTTCGAATGGATTCTTCCCGTAAACGGGCTAACGTTTCAGCAGCTGTTAACCATGCATTACGAACACATGCCTCTGTTTCCAACTCCTTACAACGAGCTTGAACGGAAACAAGGTCTTCCTAAAGATGCCTGATCTGCCTGTCTTTGGCCTCTTCAATGGCCCTCCCTTGATTCTCTAAAGCCTCTTTCAGCGCCAACACTTGACCGCTTCTACGAGAAAATTGCACATCTCGCTCAGCTCTCAACCTTTTTTGAAGCTCGATCAGGGCCGAGGTCTGGAAAAAAGACGTAATAGTCAGAGTTGCGAGACGGTAAGGATAAATCTTTAACTCTCGCAAAGAAAGTACTCACCGTAAGGCATAGAGATTGGATAGCCCTGTCGGTATGCTCAAGAGATATCTTCCGAAGAGTGGACTTCGAAGGAAGCTGGAAACGCTAAGCCAATTGTGACCCCTCCAACGGATCAAGAAGATTAAAATTGTGGCCTCCCATGAAGACTGCCACTGATCCCTCCACGGAACTTCGTCCTTCTCGAATCAAGATAGGAAGAGGAGCACAGTAATCATCGGTACATCGACCAAGAGGCACTGAAACCCTTGATGGGACTGTCCCGAAGTTTCGTTCGGAGTGGAAGCGGAAGGTTACGTCACAGGAGACTCTTTCGACCTTTGCTTTTGAACCAGAATGTTCTCAGTCCTCTCGAAGGATCCCTGATCAGAGCCACCTCCTTCTCCATCCCCGGTCGACACACCAAAAGCTTCACCAAAGGCTTCGCCAACTAAATGGTCCCCTCCGGTTTCAAAATGTTCCTGAGATAGCACACGCCCCCCGAATTTGGTTTGCTCTCCTTCCCCAACAGGTAGACTAGACGCCCTAGTCTTAGACTTTTTTCGCCGAAACTCAGGAGAAGCGTCAACCGCCTTCCTCTTTGCAAGGGACCGCATTCCCCGTCCAGTAGAAACTTCATCAAGAAGACGGGCATCAACGTCCAACACAGATTCAACCAAGTCTTTTCCCTGTTGTTCCAGCAGAAGGGGTTTGGTGATTTGGATTGACTCATCCATAAGGAGATCGGATAATATCAACATGTCGTCTCTCACCAAGCTGTCCACCCACAAACTCCTACAACTGGCCTCACAATAACGGGCCACTGCACGGAGAAAATGGGAGTATCGAAGGAGGGATAAAATTTTCTCGTTCAAAGTAAGGCACCTGGTTAGTATCTGGGAATGCAGGAAAGAGGTCTCTATTCAAAAATCTGATGAAGAATAACCTTTGCATCCAGTACTTGTCCTGAGACTCACTATAGAAAAACTTCCAGCGAGATTCTCGACGAGTCTGGAGCTTGTACTAACCGTGAGTTGATCCTTTGGAGCTACATCGCCCCAAGGAAAACAGAACCCCAAAAATCTCCAAGTCGAAACGAATACGAAGAAACCCTAAAAAGGAAATTAGGGCTATCACAAACCGGCAAGCACTTGGGATGAGCAGTGAAGGGTGAATATTCTAATATCTCAGGATCTCCGCTAGTAGGCCCGTATAGGGAATCCTCAAACCATATTTCACGCACTGTTTATATATAGGGGCTCAACCCTCGGGGGTTAAAACTCGCTTTATCCTCCTTGCCAGGCAACACAAACTCAAAGTCACTTCCGAGCGATATTTCCTCCCAGACCTCTATCAGATCCTCTTCGGTCATAATACTTTGAATGTTGTCTATACTGCGAGATGAAGAGACGTCTGTCGACATTTTTTCGCTGAAAGAAAAAGCTTCTCGGAGAAAAAAGGAAAAGAGGTATATTCTAAAGAAACAAAGACATTCACAAAGCGTATATAAGACGATTCGAGGAAATCGAAGCGACAAATGTCAAAGTAAAAAGGGACATCCCTTTCCAAGGATTATCACTCATGGCGCTTCTCCTTCCAAGAAGGCCATGAGTCGGGGGCAAATGATAGGACGTATTTCAAAGCCTAGTTTAAAAGAATCAACTCCCAAAAGGCCCACGAAAAGAAGGCCTGCCGATCAGTGTCTAACGTCAGCAATAACAATCTAGTCATAACCACCCCGATCAATCTACCAAATGGCCATAGTCACCCCGATCAATCTATCGAAGGGCCTTAGTCACCCGGGTCTACCGAACGATAGGGCCTCAGTCGCCCTAATAATCGATCATGACCCATCGGGTAAAGACAGTCACCCTGATCGAGTAAGCAAATGTCAGTCTCCCGATTGGACCAATCCCGAAGGTCCCTTATCAGTCAAGCAACTGATCGGTACGCAGCACTCCAAATGATTCTAAATGAAGGTCAAGATCTCTTTAACTTCGGTTTCCTATTTCATAATGATAAATCGCGGATCTCCCAGATAAGGAAGGCGTCCCTCCCAAATAGGAAGGTTTCCTGGTATATGAGGATCATAATCAATTCGTAATATTAACCTCATAGATTCTCGGATAAGTTCGATAAGAAAAGTAGGATAAAAGTCCTTTAACGGCGCACGACTCTCACAGGTATAAGAGGTCTAAAAACCCTCGACACCAGGTACGCCCTCTAAGCCTAACACAGGAGGCACATTAATCATAGGGAACCACTCTCCCTCTACTCTCAGTCTGTTTCAATTAAGCGAAAACCGCTCTTTACTGACTTGAGCATCGGAGCCTCCCCGCCGGAGCACCCTCCGGCGGTTTTTGCGCATATATCCACCATTGACGGCAATCATTCGAGTCAACTAGGAGTTGGTATCTGATGAGCCAAAACCCGCCTCCATCAGTGGCTAAGCAAAACCTTTCTTTGGCTATCCTATATGTAGACAACTAACCCGGTGATCACTTGGGAAAAGAGGAATGATGAGATAATTCCCTGTTAGTAAGAATTAAGAGAATGTGAGGAACTTAGACATGTATAGGATTTCTGACATCTCTAACATGACATGCTTTATGCAAATTTGTGTTATTCCAACAAAAGATCACAATTAAGAGAGAAAGTATGTACAAAAAGAGAAACATATAGCATCTTGAATCCAAATTAATTAGCAGATTGGTTTTATTTTTAAACTTGTGCTTCGTTTCCTATGCATAAGGTGATAGAACTTGATCTTGTAAACTCATGTAAAATAGTTCATAAACTTATGCTTGTATTACCCCACGCATAACGTGATCAAACTTAAATCTTGTGCTTCAATTACCCTAAAAATAAGACTTTAGAACTTAAACTTATAATCAATAAATAAAGATATACATGAAAGTGATTTAGAAATTAATCAAAATAGATTATCTCAAAAACATGATAGTACAATTTCTTGAGATTTTGAACTTTGTCATCTAGAAAAATTAAATAAGAAAAGGGGAAACATAATTTAGGGTTTAGTCAAAAACAAATTATCTCTACAAATATAAAAACATGATACCATGAGAAATGCACTTAGCTATCTAAAAAAATTAAATTAAATACACCAAAATATAACTTTTGGAGTTAGTAGAAACATATTATCTTAAAAAACGTGATAACAATATAGTGTAAGAAATGAATCACGCTATTTTATAAAATTACCACTACTAGAAAATAAGGTATTAGTGATGGAAAAATCTATCACTAAAAGTAAAGATTCCGTCGCTGAAAAACTCCTCGCTAAAAATTAGCAATGAAAAAAATCAGTCGTTAGTATTTTTGACGGATTACCGATGAAAAAATCTATCACTGAAAAAACTCGTCACTAATCCGTTGCTGATATGTCAACATGAGCTCTTGACATGTAAAGCCTTTGAAGTCTTAGTATTAGAGGCAAGTATCATAACACCTTATTTGGTACTTTTCTACTATCTACATTTCTTAATTTATATCAAGAATAACCACATACCATACACTCGGTCTTATCTCGATTTTCTTGATAATATAACATGCAATAATTTTCTCAAATATCAATCTTTTCATACCCATATCCAAGTTTTTTCAACAGTTTCTTTATTCTATAGAAATTGTTTGTCAATTTTAAATCTTCGAGTAATATTGTATAATCCAATTGATGCGATCATAACATGCTTCACACATATTGAACTCTGACTTGCAATTTAACAATTGTTATACAGTTGAAAATGTTGTCTGTTTTTTGTACCCATTCCATAATATTCTTCAGCATTTTTCAACAACTCATAAAATAATGTTGTATCTAGATTAGGCGACTTAGTATTGTCAACATTCATATGATCATAACTGCAACTCCAATCAAATTGAGGGCCTAAGGCACCCACAACCATGGATCTATATGGAACTTTTAACATCCTCTCTATGTCTAGATGATTGTCCTTTAATTGATTCTTTATTTCTCACTTCTCCTTAAGAAACCCATATGGTGTAACCATTAACAAGCCCTCTTGCGAACAAGGGCACCATGCCATCATCTCAACTATAAAATTTATGATTTCGACAGTTATGGCAAGGACATCTAATCATGAATCCATCCATGAACTTATGTTGAGAACATGCAAAATTCAAGAACTGATTAACACCCTCAACAAATTCATCTATCAAATACCCAATACCTAAGCAACGATATATCCAACTACGATCAATGGACCCCATTTTGAAGTACAAACTATATAAGAAATAATAAATGTAGTATATAAACAAGAGATTTGAGACCAAAGAAAACAAGAGAGAATGGAAACCAACATCATCATGTGAGACAATTTTAATAAGATAAAATGATTTTGCTGAGAATTAGTTTAGCCAACCTCATAGGTTTCTAAACCCTATTAGCATAAAATTTTTCTTTTCAGCCTTTCCATACATTCTCTAGAAGGATTGGTGCCAAAAAGAAAAAAAAAAAAGAAAAAAAAGAAACACAACATGCTTCATAGGACAACTTAATAACCAATTTTCAAACCCCATATAATACATAAAAAAGGCACAACTTTTTTCAAAAGGTTCAAGCAAGATCCACAAGTAAAATAAAAATAAGCAAGCAAACTTTTATGTTTAACATAATTGACTGTTAATATAAAATAATGGGCTAAAACAAGGTACATCATTCATAAGATGTTTATATAAATTATCAAATCAATCAAAGTATTGTAATAACAGAGATTTGTATAAGCGTTACTAAAATTATTCATCATTCTCGATTGATCATCCAAAAACTGACTATTATAACAACTGAGTTATATATAAATCATCTACCTCCTTTTCCTTGAAATAGTTAAATACCATATGTAAACAAGTGAGCTATAAAAACAACTTGATCAGATAGAGAGAGAACCTGGAGAAGAGGAATTGGAGGATTTTCTAGCAAGAATGTCACTCAAACTGCTCTCTGAAGAAGGAAGCGAAGTCAGAATTGTTGTGGCATGCGATCAAAATTTCCAAACAACTATAAGTAATAAGATCCGGATCCCTAGTCTTTTTTTGGCAAAATTAAGGGTTAAAGAACTAACAATTTTGAGGGATTTGAGTTTCCCCAAGATGTGGTCTACACCTTCCGATCAACTCTCAGCTCTCAACATACCGCTAAAGATCAAATTGGTAAAATCTCTTGAAAATAGTAACAAAAATCTTCAAATCAAAATCCCACTCACTCTAAAGTTGAGAACATATGAGTCAAAAGGAAAACTACCCCTAATATGAGGCTTAACCAACTTGAAAATGCCCACCCAAAGAAAGAAAAAAAATAAAAAAATAACAAAATTATAAGTGGCAAAGCAGATACTCTAAACAATACATGAGCAAAAACAAAGCAGATAGTAAATTATTAAATATATCTTCATTTTGACAAATAGAACAAAAATTCAAGATGTAAAAGGAAATAAAAGCATCAAAAATGTCAGACTAAAAAGTTCCACTTGGATGAGCTTAAATACACTTACCCAATTTGTGACTTGAATGCAATCATAGAACCAACAATAAGCCAAAAAAAAAAAAAAACTCAAATTCGATTTAGCGAAATTCAGAGATATTGAAACTCAGAAAACTACGTTTCCTGCCTTCACATTCATATAAGTTTGCAGTTATAACCTGATCTACTTGGTACTCTCTAAAAGTGAATCGATCACACAAGTAAAATTTATGATTACTTGCAGCACAAATCTCTCTCTCTCTCTCTTTCTCTCTCTCTCTCTCTCTCAAAATGTTGAGATTGCAAGTAGTGTTTGTGAATGGCAGTGTCAAGTTAGAGAGAAAAAGCAAAAGAAATGACAAGATCAAGCATAAAGGGGGGCCGACAATGCTTAGAAGATCTTGAACCAAAAACAATTACATTTGGCCTTTCCACTAATATAAGAGAGAGAGCAATTAGGGTTGTTGAGTTCAACTCAATCATTCTTTGCACAAACCCTAATCTGAGAGAGAGAGAGAGAAACATAGAGAGACATAGAGATGAACCTGAATGGAGGGTCAACGGTGACGAAGTCGGAAATTGTACTTCGTCGATATCCCTTTTGACGAGAGGCAGCGATAAACCAATACTAGTGAGAAGGGAAGAGTGAGGGAATGAGAGGAAGTCATGAGGGAAGGGATTTCATGGAAACACTATTCTCTCTCTCTTTTCTTTTTAACTCTAGAAAATTACCGACGGATTAGCGATGAAAAAAAATCTGTCGCTAAATTCCGTCGGTAATCCCTCGCTAATTAATACTAACTCTTTCTTTTACGACTGATTAGTAACAAAAATATTTCGTCGCTAATTTCTGTCACTATTCAATCACAAAAAAGATTAATAATAATTTTATAGGCAATATATTGTGACCGATTAGCAACGAAAATAATCCATCACTAATTCTGTCACTAATCCGTTACAAATCTGTCGAAAAATTGTCTCATGAAATAATAATTAGTTTTATGCCTGTTTTACCGATAGAGTTAGCGATAGATTAATTCCGTCACTAATTCATCACAAATTTGTCAAAAAATTATCCTGCGAAATTGTAATTTGTTTCCACCTGTTTTATCGACAGAATTAGCGATGGATTATTTCTGTCGGTAAATCTATCGCTAATCTCTCATTAATTTTAACTTCTTTAAATTTGTAACTTCAGACGTTAATCCATCGCAATTTCGTCGCTATTTGTGACAGATAATTTTTTGTCACTAATTTCTATCACAGATACCCTATTTTCTTGTAGTGTACAAGTCTACTTAAAACGATAGATAATTATAATTTGTCAAATTGTTTTGAATAATGATACTATAACAGAAAAGAAAATAATGCAAGGATGAATTAAATGGATAGATAATCACAATTATCTAGCACAAATTTATCATGAATAGTGATGCAATAACAAAGACATAAATAACATAGGGATCATATAATTAATAGATGATCCAATGATTAGTAAAATTACTCTATATCCTAAAATACATTTGTAATATGATTAAAATTTTAATTAATTAGAGAAATAGAAAATAAACGGCAAATGAAAGCAATAATATAAACGTATTAAAACTTAAGTCTTTAATGAGAAAATAAGTTGCTTAATTTCAGTCTCAAATTAGCCATCATTTCATAAAAATCCTTGAATCTTGAGATCAGTGAGAATTAAAGCTTTAAGGTGGTGGTTATAGAATTCTTTGGAACAATTTGAGAAATTGGATTGAAGGTGTAAAGATGATAATGGTGATGTTGGCGGTTCTAAAGAAGAAAGAAAGTGTAGAAAATTTTGAATGTTGTTGTGCAAGCAAGACCAAGATTGAAAGAAGAACTTTCTTTGTATTTATGAACATGAATGTACAACACTTGAGTATGGGATGATTACCCAATATTGTAAGAGTATTTTACAAGAGAACAATGAGCATTACAATACTTTTACTATGTAAGAAAGAAAGGGAGAGAGAGAAAGAATGGAGATAATTGTTCCACTTTGGAGAAGAGATTGTTCTCCAAGACTTCTCAACTTTTTCCTTACATCAAATGAGAGATGAGGCTCAACTAACCAGTAGACTCATAAACTAGTTAGTAAACATATAAAACTAGCCAATAGAGACAAATTAAAAATTAGCCATTGTAATTTTTGCCCAAAATATCCTTAGTTGTTTGGACCATTTTCTTGGGCCTTTCTAGGCTTCTTTGGGATCTTATTTGGAACTCCCTTAATGGCCTTTCATCCATCCAATTGGGCCTTCCATGATGCTCTTCTAGCTGCTTGAAATAGGTCTCCAAGATGAACTAAATTTTGCCTAAATTCTGGATAGCATGGTGGAATATTTTTTTAGACAACAAACTACCTATTTTTGGGCCAGACTGAAGAGACTCTTTGGTCATGAATTGAGCTTTATTTTGAAGTCTTGGGAACTTATTTTTGAGTCTTGAATGGTTGGTTGCCTTGTTTTTTAACACTCTCCCTCAAGTTTTGCGAATAGAAGACTATAGAGCTAAACTTGTCGAAAGTGTTTGGATAATCATCCTTCTAATTCTCTTGTTGTTTTATCGCTTTAAAGTGATGAACCTTTTGTTGCATGAGAGGAGGAGAGAGCATCCATCAGATTTTGCGGCATTCCCTTTGGTCTTGTTCTTCATTGGTTGGGTGATTATATTTGAGTTATAGTAAACTCTCTTGTGCACCCATTCTGATAAAGGTAGCTGCAACGTAGTTGATCTTTTGAGAGGTGGTGGAGATGGTGGAGATTCCCTAACTTCCTCTTGGGCTTCCAGTAGAGGCGAGTCTTCTTGAGGTTGGTCTCCTCTTTGCTCCCTTCTTCTTTGAACTTCTGAGATGTTTTCCTCCTCCCTTTGTTCAGAAGTCTCCAAAGCATATTCCCTTGCTTTGTTCTTTCCTCCTCCTTTGATTGTTGTGAAGGATTGTTTGTCACTTGTGGAAGGTAGTAGAAGACTTGCAAATTCTATTGTTATGGTGCCTTTTTCACACCTATTTCTACAAAATAGAATTTGTTTTTTACAAATATCACATCTTTTGATGTGTATATGTGATTAGTTTCTGAATCAAAACATATATAGCACTTTTGGAATGATCCATAGTCTAAGAATACATATTTTTTGCCCTTTTTGTTTAATTTGTCCCTTAGTTGTCAAGAAACATGCATATAACATACTCAATCAAATACTTTAAGGAATTGTAGTTTGACTTGGTTTTTGTGTGCAACTCCAATAGGGATTTCTATTAAAATATCATAGAGGGCAATCTATTGATCAAGTAAGCAACCTACTAACCGCATCACTCCAATATTTTTAGGTATTTTTGCCTGGAACATGATTGACCTAGCAATTTCTAGGATGTGTCGATTTTTCCTTTCGATTATACTATTTTGTTGTGGGGTATATGGGTATAATATTTAGTCGATTATACAATTATCTTCTAGAAATTTTTTAAAAGCATTGCTCATATATTCTCCTTCATTATCCGTTTTAAGCATTTTTGTCATTCCATTAAATTTCTTAGAAACATATTTTTTGGAAATTTTGGAAAGCCTCAAGTGCAAGTGCCTTAAATGTAAGCATATAAACCCATGTGAATCTAATTTTATGGTCAATGAATGATATGAAGTATTTAAACCCTCTTCTAGATTCTATAGGAGCTATCCAAATATCTGAGTGTACTAGTTCAAAGGGCTTTTTATATTAGGATTTGGACATAAGATAGTATACCCTTAGATCTTTCCCATATAAGTATGTTTCACAATGTCTATCCTCACAATTTTTACTAGGGAATAATTTCTTTAAAGTCTCATTACGAGGATGACCTATTCTAATATGTCACAATTTATATCCATTTTTTTTTCATGTAATGCATGATCATTTAAAGAAGCAAAGTGAAGGAAAATACCTTGATTGGGCATTATGCCTTCCAATTGTTTGTGTAGCATTATGACTGTAATATTATAGGCTTGATAATCCTTGGGATTGTTGAGTGGCTTGTTGAGTGACATGATTAGCTCTTTAACTCCTTCCAAGAATGCCTTGTCTTTGACTTGCTCGAGTAGGTTTTGGAGGAAATCTAAGGCTGCTAATATTGCTTCTATTTTTTATTGCATTAGGGAAGATTGTTCTCTCTTTGAAACACACTTGCCTTTGAAATGAGGATGAAGGCTCTAACACCGATTGTTGGAGTGGCCTGGTTTCTTGCAATGTGAGTATCTCCTTTTGGCCTTTTGATTCATTATTGCTGAAGATGAATTAATCAGAACTTGCTCTGATACCATGTATAAAATTTTGAATGTTGTTGTGCAAACAAGATAAAGATTGAAAGAAAAACTTTCTTTGTATTTATGAACATGAATGTACAACACTTGAGTGTAGGATAATTGCCCAATATTGTGGGAGTATTTTACAAGAGAGCAATGGGCATTACAATACTTTTAGTGTGTAAAAAAGAAAGGGAGAGAGAGGAAGAGTGGAGATGATTGTTCCACCTTGGAGAAGAGATTATTTTCTGAGACTTCTCAACTTTCTCTTTACATCAAATGAGACGTGAGACACTTATTTATAGAGAGATAAGCATCAACTAGCCAACAGACTCATGAACTAGCTGGTAGACACATAAAATTAGCCAATAAAGACAAACCAAAAACTAGCTGTCATAATTTCTGTTCAGAATACCCTTGGTTGTTTGGGTTGTCTTCTTGAGCCTTTCTAGGCTTCTTTGGGATTTTATTTGGACCTCCCTTAATGGCCTTTCATCCCTCTAACCGGGCCTTCCTTGATGCTCTTCTAGTTGCTTGAAATAGGACTCCAAGATGGGCTAAATTTTGCCTAAATTCTTGACAACATGTTGGAATATTTTTCTGGACAACATACTGCCTATTTTTAGGATGGGTTGAAGAGACTCTTTGGTCATAAATTGAACTTTATTTTGAAGTTTTGAGAACTTATTTTTGAGTCTTGAATGGTTGATTCCTTGTTCTTTAACAAAAAGAAAAGAAAAAGGAAAACAGAATAATTTTTTTTTTTAGTGTCACATGTTTATCTCTCATTTTGGTTTTGATAAAGGATTTTACACTGATTGTCAACCTACCATAACTTTTCTCCTTTATCTGGACTTGGGACTAACCATGGCAAAGTTAAGGTTTTCAAACTTTAATTTTATATTTTTTTTTCCCTTTATCCTATATTTGTTTTTTAAATGGTCGATCTCAAAATTGGTATTAAGGCTAAGATTTTATTGTTGTGAAATGTCACAAGTGAGAGGAGAAGAGAAGAAAAGGACAAAAAAAAACGAAAAAAAAAAAGAGAGAGTGTATATATATCTTGGTAAGTGGCCACAAGAATGTTTCTTTCTTTGCATTGGGAATTTTTGAAAAGGGAAGAGGAGATCATTATATATAAACTAGACTAGAATTTAATAAATATAAAAACAAAAATATTATGATATTTATATAATTATCTTCAAATTAATAAATTACATGTATCAAAGATCAAATATAATTTTGACAAAGCTTTCGAAATTATTTGTAAATTACGAAATTTGTTTAGTTTTGAGTTTAAGATTTAGGATTCGATGGAAATTTAAAATTTTGATAATAAGATATTCATAACTATACCCTCAATTGACATTTAATAGCAAGAGAAAGGGAGAAAAAAAATTAAATATCAATAGACAGTATCCCCTTTAGTAACGACAATTTTGTTTTCTTGATTTTTGAAAACCAAATTAAAAGAAAAATGCGCTAGCTTACCATGACTTTCTATTGTTTTTTTAATTATAATATTTTTAATATAAATAGAAAAAATTTAGTGTAATATAATAGAATTTTGAATGGAAATCAATTATATTTTTTTAATTAAAAACTAAATTATTATTGCAACAAATTTTGTATTAAAATTTCATCAAATTTTTAATTGAATATGATCATTCAATGTTTCAATCACATTCATGATGGGTATGGATGTTCTCTTAAATGCAAATGCAAATAACTTTCAAAATCTCCAATGAGTTTCAACTTCACAAGCTACCTATCCTACACACATTCTTTGATCCCACCATCACTTTCATCATTTCCAACGACTTTTCATCATCATCCACACCTCTCTCTCTCTCCCCACTACTCTTAATTTCATTGATCTGACTTTCTCTCTCCAAAAGCCCACATCATGGAATTAAAAAATAAAATAAAATAAAACCAAAAAAGAAGGAAAACCCCGACATCTCTCACTCTCAGATCTCGATTCTATTTTCCCTTCAATTTTTTTTTTAAATTTTTCAAATCTAGTCTTGATTATTCCTTCATTTTCCTATTCTCCTCATCTAGTCAAATTTGATGCAGGTCATCACTTTATTCTAATTCTCTTCCTTCCTCTTCCGCTAAGTTTTCCTCCCTCCCTCCCTCTCTCTCTCTCTCTCCCTCCCCTCCCTCTCCATTGCATCATCTGATCTGTCGTTAATCTAAGAGAGAAAAATGACATAGAGTCATCTCATTTCTTTCTTTCTTTTTTTTGGCTTTATTCTTTTTCTTTCACTATTTTCTTTTGTTTCTTCTTCTTTTCCTCCTCCTCCTCCTCCTCCTCCTCTTTTTTCTTCTACGTCCCTCTTTGTTTGTTATCTTATTCTCAATCTCTCCCTCTTCTTTCTTCTATCTTTTTCTATTAAGAACTATGTCTCTTGCTCTCTCCACTGCAGTCTATAGCAAGAGAAGAAGAGAGATGAATAATTATGCAGGTCTATGGAGATCCATAGATGCAGATCTATGAGAAAACAAAGATTGATGTGGATCTGTGGAGATCAACCTCTCTTCTTATATTAGAGGAATTGAATCTGATGGTACATACTCCAATGACCTATTACCACAAGATCGGAACTACCGAGCCCACTAAGTCGTAAAACTCATGAACAATTAAATGCGCTCTCGATCTCTTGGTTGAGTGCTTCACTCTCTCGAGAAGATAGCTACCTCTGACCTCTTGATCATCCTAACTCTCAGCCCCGGGGCTGAGTGATTGTCTGTCTTCTCATTTGATACATTTCGTTAATATAAAAGTAATCTCCATTACGTGATGAGTTCAACTTGAGATCATTCAGTAAGGAAGAAAGTCTCTAACAAGTCTACAACTTCTTTAATTGGATATGAATCTTCTCTGGTCTCGAAAAAATCTTTCTCAATGGGGAAACAAATCTTCACATACCATCCTGACATGGAAGGAAATCTACGCGGCAACTTAAGTTTCCCTTAATCAGCAAGATCCTAAATCCCTGAGAAATCTTTGACTATAGTCCTCATGAGCCCGAGAGATTTAGTAACCTCCCTATACGGAAATTAGGGTTTTTACACCCCTAAGCACATATGGAACTTGCCATACATGCAAACAATATATGTTTAACATAGGCAGGCCAGGTACATTAATAAACCCTACACTTATCACACAAAGATAACACATGACCATCTTATGGCTCTTTTTAGTTTGTTTTTTATTCTTTCACAACCGTTCTTTTTTACTTGAGCGTTAGAGCCTCCTTGCCGGAGCACCTTTCGACAGTATTTGCAAGTTCCATCATTCACGAAGATCTAGAAGACTCCCCAACACCAGTTGCATGCTCAGGTTAGTACAGCAATTATTTGTGGAGTCAAATCCACCTCCATCAGTTTAGTGCCATCCATAAGAACAGACTAACTCTTCAGCCAAACATATTTCCATCAGATTGACATCATCCATGGGAGCAGACTAACTATTCTGTCAAACGTATTACACGCCTTGTCTCCATTTATTCTTTATTAACCATGCTGTCAAAGAGAAAGATACCTCCTATCAGTTTTGACAACAAAGATTTGATAGGGATCAACCCCAACCGACATGACCCATTGGTCATCACTGCTAGGATAAGCTAATATCTCGTGAAGAGAGTCTTTATTGATCAAGGAGTTGATTACGACCTTCTCTATTGGGATGCCTTCCAATGAATGGGCTTTACACAATCACATCTCTAGCTTTGCAATGGACCCATAAAAGGACTTTCTACCAAATGGTTGTTCCCTGGTAGTGCTATATCACTCATGGTTACCTTAGGGACACCTCATAATCATGCTACCACTATAACCACCTTTAATGTGATTAAATTTCCATCTTTATACAATGTCATTCAAGGTCATCCCAGTTTGAATGGCCTAGAAGCCTTATCAAGCACAAAACACATGTAAATCAAATTCAAAACTTCTCTCAGCATTGCGACTCTTGACTATGATCCCAATCCTCCAATCGTCCCTGTGTCAGAGGAAGAAAAGAACAATCTTTTGATAGAATCAAGGAATTCAGGGACGACATTGAACAAGTCACTAAATATAAGCCGGGTAAAGAGGTGATCATGATTCTTCTCATCACAGATACATCTAGTTAGACTATCTAAATTGGAGCCCACCTACCAACTACTCTTTATGATGCTATTGTCGACTATCTACACCGACATTTTGAAGTCTTCGCATGGTCCCCTGAAAACATGCCCAAAATGCATTATTCGGTGATTGTTTATAAATTGACGATGGATCTGAATCACAAACTGGTGAAACAAAAGAAGAGAGTTTTTGTATTAGAACACCAAACAAACAATACAAAAAGAGGTTTAGTAACTTTCAATGGCAAATTTCATCAAAGTGGTGAAATATCCCTAATAGTTAGCAAATGTAGTCATGATGAGCAAACGACAAGTGGAGAATATGTGTTGATTTTATAGATCTCAACAAAGCATGCCCTAGCTATCTACTTCCCAATATTGATAAAGTCATAGACAATTCATTGGGCCATCAACTTCTAAGCTTCATGGATGCTTATCTGGTTATAGTTAGGTCGCATGACCCCGGAAGACAAAGAAAAAACCAACTTCATTATGAAAGTTGGTACCTACCGTTATAAAGTCATGCCCTTTAGTTTGAAAATCGCAGGAGTGACTTTCTAATGTTTAGTTAACAAAATCTTTTGTGAACAACTCGGTAGAAATGTCAAAACCTATGTGGATAACATGTTAGCCAAGAGTATGAATTTGGAAAATCATGTAGCGGACCTTGAAGAAACATGTCAGACATTGGAGCAATCAACATGAAGCTAAACCCGATCATGTGTACTTTTGGGATTACATCGGGTAAATTCCTGAGCTTTATCATCACCCATCAAGGAATCAAGGTTAATCTAGAGAAAATCCAAGCCATCTTAGATATGGCGCCACCTAGAACGCTAAAAAAGGTGCAACGCCTCACGGGACGGATCATAGCCTTGCGCCGATTCATGTCAAAAGTGCGAAAAAATATACAAACCCTTTGTTAATGCTTTAAAGAAGTCTCAAAAGTTCACATAGATGCCAAAATACTAGGCCACATTTGACTAGCTCAAGAAGTATCTCTCATCACCTCCCTTACTCTCGGTCTGTCCCCGGTGAGAAATTCTATCTTTTCTTATCTATTTTTGACCGAGCCTTTTGCTTTATACTTGTAAGACTGATGCCACTGTGCAAAAGTTGGTATACAATGTTAGCCGGGTACTCCATGAAGTAGAAATAACTATAGGCCTATAGAGAAGGTGGCATTCGCTCTTGTTATAACTATTTGATGCCTCAAACCATATTTTTAGATACATACTATCGTGGTACTGACCGACCAGCCCCTAAAACAAATCCAGGATGGCTTATCAAATGGAGTGTTGAACTTGGTGAATTCGACATTCAATATCAACCAAGACTTGCCATCAAGGGTCATGCCTTAGTTGACTTTACTTTTGAATGTACCTTTCCAAGTCCTGTTAAGCAAGCCACTAGATCAGCCGGAAGAGTGATTCCCACCATCCTAGACCTTGCACGTAAATGGGTCCACCAATTCATCAGAAAGCAGTGCTGGTCTTATCTTAATAGGTCCTGATGACTTCAAAGCAGAGTATACACTCAGCTTCGATTTTCAAGCCATCAATAATCAGGTCGAATATGAAGCCCGTTTAAAATGATTGCAAATTGCAATATTATTGGGAGCCAAAGATATTCGGATCTTCACCGACAATCTACTCATAGTCAAGCAAATCAAAGGGAAATATGAGACCAAGGAGCCAATAATGGTGAAGTACCTCTCCAAGCTCAGGGATGAGACAAACAAGTTCAACAAAGTCGATATACAACAAATTCCTGATCTAAAACCACTAGAGTTGACATGCTTTCTAAACTTACTAGCTCTAACTCAGTAGCAACTAGTTGAAAGTCGATATTGACAGCCTTCCATATTCAAGCATTGATAAGCCAGAGTAGATCCTAACGGCTGATAACACACCAAGCTAGAAAGACCTCATCTAGAAATACCTAAGGAGCTATTAATTACCAGATTCATTGTAGGAAGCAACGAAGATTAGATACTGAGTTACACATTACGCCATCATCGATGGCACCCTTTATAAGAAATCCTTCATGCACTCATACCTCAAATGTTTGACCCCAAATGAGGGTAATTACGTGCTTAGAGAAATTCAAAAAGGGGAATTCGGTAACCATGTAGGCACTAAAAACCTAACCAACAAAGCATTACGTCAAGGGTTCTTCTGACCCACCATGAAGGCCAATGCAAAGACTTATGTCAAGAAATATGACAAAAGTCAATGATTCTCCTCGGTGCTACACCAAACTCATTTTGAGTTCTGCCCAATCACAAGTCTATGGCCATTCACACAATAGGGGATAGACATTTTGGGACCATTCCTACAAGCCACTGGATAATGTGGCCGTAGATCACTTCACTAAGTAGGTAAAAGCTGAACCATTTGCCCAAATCATAACTAGTAAGGAACAAACATTCATGTGGACATCTATTATCACAAGATTCGGCCTACCCTATGTCATTATCACTAATAATGGTAAGCAGTTCAATAACAAAAGTTTTCAGAAAATTTGCAACAAGCTTGAGATACAATATCATCTTACCTCTGTCGCCTACTGTTACGTGATTTAGGTATATCACGATTTCGGGCAAATATACCCTAGTCGAGTGTTGTGTATAGTGTAGAACAAGTATCGATCCCACGAGAATATTTTATATTACAAAGTAAGAATAACCCTAATCTAAGTTGAATAAATCGAATCAAGTTGTGAAAATTTTAGAAACTACTAAAAATAAGATCTAAAATACAAAACCCTAATGTAATGAAAATCCTAAGACATCGATTTCATTTATTTTTATCTTTCTACACAGTCGAATCTCTTCAATGCCTAAGTTCACTAGCTAATGATTTATAATTGATGATAACGGATTTTTCTAAATTAGATTTACTAAATGGTCATGCAATGAATCTCTAATTTATCTAATCAAAACCCAACGGTCATGCAATTTCGATTAAATCAAATCACATTAATTTTTATGAAAATCTGTAAATTAAGCTTTCCCTTAATCCCCACACATGAAATTAACCAAATAGTCATGTTCATAATTTCATATAGATTTTATTATTTAGACTATTCTTGTGTAATTATATTGGTCATGCATGCACTCAATCTCAAATTATCAAAATATCGGGCCCAAATACGTTTAAAATATTAAGAACAATAATAAAATCTCATCAAAATAATAATCATGCCAATAAAACTTAAAGAAAAGAATCAAATCAAGTCATGTATTAATCAAAAAATAAAATCCATCGAGTCCTAGGAACAAGAAAAATAGCTAGACGATAAAAAGAAAAATAAAAAAAGTAAAAGAAAACATTACAACCCTTATTTGCACGAATATGAAGGTCGACGTCTCTTGGGATGGAGGAGGTTACTAGAGATTGTAAAGTGGTGGAAGAATAAGAAAAATAAAAGAGAAATTCATGTCCAAGGAGCTGCCCTATTGCCACATATATATAGGAGTGAAAACCCTAGGAAAAATTTAGTAATTTGGATTATTTTGGAAGTTTGGATTTTGAATTTGATTTAAAAACTTTCTTTTGCTACTTGATGTTGATCTTTAACTTTTCAAATACTTGAAAATTCTCTTTTCTTCAATTTGGATAATTTCTAAAATTATTAGCAACGTAATTCCAAAATTGTAGCACCTTATTTCCTCTTTCATTCCCAGTTTCCATTTTCCAGCACTATAATAATTTTGACTCAATTTTTGGATATATTCTGCTCTGACCTAGCCTTTAAGGTCTTCACATGAGTTGTAGGTCTCGAGGTTTTCTTTCCAACGCCATAAAAATCACCTTAATCGGACATCGAGACAAAAAGTTATGATTAAAATACTGAATATTGTCTGTCCACTCCGAAAATAGTAAGTTTACTCCATTTTTCCTAAATCAATGACCACGAAAATAAATCAATATAAAATCATAAAATATAATTCAAATCAATTGTAAAACACATAAATAAATGCTAAAAAAGATATAATTCAAGTGTATAAAAATATTGTTATCAAATATCTCCACACTTGAATATTTGTTTGTCCTCAAGCAAAAAATAATTTCCTTCCAAAACCAATTCAATTTTGCCAAGTCCCTAACCATGTATACGACAAGCTCAAATCGGAATTACAATCAAGATAATTAATATTTCGTAGCATTTAATACTAGAAAATCCATTACACCTCTTTTAGTCTCTTCAAATCAAGAATAGTGTAAAATTCAAACACCCTCACTATCGGTTCACTCAATAGAATAAAGAGAGGTACTATTCAACTATTCAAAATACACAATATATGTAAGGGTATGTGTATCACTCAAATCAACATGATGAGATGACATTACCATAAGTTTTCTCATATATCATATCTTCACCACTTAAATATGAAATCCAAATACCAATCAAAAGGTCTTTTATTTGGTTGTAATAGAACTAGGGTAAAGAGTAGGAAATGAATAAAATATATAGTTAAAATGATTCACTAAAAATACTTAAGTATCAAAACATGACATTCTTTACATCAAGGCAAGACATTACTAACTCTAACTATGAATATATAATGTGATATATCACTTATTCAAAGCAAAGAACAATGCAATGAACTTTCACTGTAAAAGTGAACAACATCAAGAAAGAAAAATGTCCATTTTTTTATCGATTTTTTTTTCTTTTTCTCCTTATTTTCTTTTTTCATTTTTTCTTTTTTTTCTAACTAGCAAATTTTTTTTCTTCTTTTTTTTGGGCTGGTTTTTTTTTTTTTTTTTTTAAAAACAACAAAAAAAAAAAAAAAAAAAAAAGACAACAAGAAAAAAAAAAAAAAAAAAAACAAAAAGGGAAAAAAAAAAAAAAAAGGGGGGGGGGGGGGGGGGGGGGGGGGGGGGGGGGGGGGGGGGGTGNGGGNGGGGGGGNGGGGGAGAGAAAAAGAAGGGGAAACAAATGAGTTAACTAAGGGATAATATGATAGGGATGGTATTTTTTGAATGCTAAATTTGTGTAAACCTAGGTGCCTTAATCATTTTGGTGTACGAAAATCAAGAATGTGGTCTCAAAATGTATAACAAAGCAAGTTTTAGAATGATCAACTCATGTGTGATATACGCTCAAAAAAAAAATGAGAGCAAGAAATTACTCTTTAAGGCTCAAATCCTAACTAAAGTAAGTTTGTGTCAAATTTTGCATTGTCTGTCTTTCAAATCAACCATAAGAAGATGAATAGCTAATCATATATCAAATAGTTGCTAATATCAATCATCTTTTATGCAACCCAATTCAACACAAGTAACATGTAAGGACTAGAAAACTCAAGAAAAATTTTCATTGACATAGAAGAATTCATCAAAAAATTTTCAGAACGAAAAAAAAAAATTCAGTACTCAAATTCCTATATATAAAAAAAAATTTAGCAGCCTATGTATGCATATTCCCCCACACTTAAGTTAAGCATTATCTTCAATGTGAAAAATAAATAAAATAAAAGCAAAGAGAATAAAGGACTTCCCTGAAATATAGTTTTTTTTTCCACCTCTTTCCTCTCATGCGAAGGGTTTCTTATTTACCTATAAAGTGCAATCAACAATCAAAATTAAATTAAATCAACAAAAATAAATAAATAAATCATAAAAGTACTGGGTTGCCTCCCAATAAGCGCCTTTCTTTATTATTTTTAGTCACACATTATCTCCTTATTTTAACTCGACTCATAGATCTTCATATTGTGACCATTCATGGTATCTTGCCATTTTTTTGTCATTTTCTTATCAATTCGCACATTTTCATATATCTCTTGTTCTTTCTCCAACTTATTGAATTGAAACTTCTTTTTCTTACCTGTATGAGAATCACTTTTTGAATTAAATTCACTTAAATTCACACCCAAAACAGTACATGCATCAACATATTCATTGTCTAGAAAATCATGTTTGACCTGCGACGAACTGACAATATAATTTTCAATAGGATCACTTGAATAAAAAATATTAACATCATGTTCGGTAATTTTTTTAGTGTGATCACTCCAAAAAATCTCTTGCTTTTCAAAATTTTTCCTATGATGGGAAACATTAAACTCAATTTTTTCATTATCCATTCTCAAAATCAGTTTCCTAGAAGAAAATCAGTCAATGCTCGTGCAGTGGCAAGGAAAGGTAAAATACTTCCCTATTTTGTCTCTGATTCCTTGAACTTCTCTATTACAGGTTGCTCAATTTCTCTTCTGATCTCTTGTTTGTTCTCTTTCTCCTTGGACGGATCTGATACCTCCTGCAATTCTTTACCACTCCTCAATGTGATTGCATTAACTTGCTCTCTTGGATTCTTCTCAGTATCACTTGGTAATCTGTCTGACGGACAAGAATGAAAGGTGTTAGATAATTGGTCAATCTTATTTTTGAGTCTTTCAAACCTCTCATTAGTTGTTGTTGCCAATCGTTCGATTGCTAACTCCCATGATGCCTTATTTTCCCTTTGAACTTGCTACGGAATTGCGTTGAACCTTGATGGATTGGTTGGTCTTTGCGGTGCTCCCTGACTCCATAAAAAATTGGGGTGGTTTCTCTACCTAGGATTGTATGTATTTGAGTAGGAGTTATTATGAGGCCTACCATAGTTAGAAATATAATTCGCTTGTTGCACCTATGGACACTCAGAAGGCACGTGAGTAGATTCACTACAAGAATCACAATATAAGGCTTTGTTACTTACAGCATTAAATTGATTAGTTTTCATGCAATTAATTAAAGAGTCGATTTTTTGCATTCAGTATTGTAAAACTATCAACCTCATGCACACCAGCTCTCTACCTAGGGTTTTCATGTTCATTAGACCAATCGTATTGATTCGAAACCATATCATCTAATAATGCACATGTCTCATTATATGACTGACTCATGATTGCTCCCCCAACTACAGCATCAATGGTAATCTTAACAGATTGTAAAAAATCTCCATAAATGTTTGCAAGACTAACCAATCAGGTATACCATGATGTGGACATTTTCTAATTAAATCCTTAAAACGTTCCCAAGCACAATATAAAGATTCACTGTCAAATTGTCTAAAATTAGTGATATCATTGTGTAATTTAGCAGTTTTATCTGGTGAAAAATATTTGCTTAAAAATGCTTGAGACAGATTTTCTCAATTCGTGAAACGATTAGGAGGGAATGAATTAAGTCATACCTTTTCCTTTCCCCTGAGAGAGAAAGTAAGCGCAACCTTATGGTATCTGGACTCACCCCATTTAGTTTGATGGTATCGCTGATTTCTAGAAAATTCTTCAGGTTACTGTTTGGGTCTTCAAAGGTCTCTCCACTGAATTGATCAACCTGCACCATACCAATGAGACTAGGTTTTAGTTCAAAATTATTTGTCTCAATAGTAGGACGTGTAATACTAGTTTGAATATCAAGAAGTCTAGGCATAGAAAACTCCCTCATGGCTTTATTCTCTTAATCCATTGCAACCTCACACTTCTTCTCTTCCTTAACATGTCTACGAATAGTTCTGAGAGTCTTCTCTATTTTAGGATCGAATTTGACTATGTCAGAATTTATCGATCTTAGCATAAATTCTGTATGGATACAAAATAGTACAAAATTAAATTTCCAAAATAAATTACAAAAACCACTCTAATAAATCTAGATTACCTATGTATGAATGAAAGTCACCAAAATACAGCAAAAAAATGCACAAAATATACCTAAACAGTAAACTGAAAATTTAAAAAATAACTAAAAAATAGAAAAACCTATGAAAATAATGGAATTTGGCCGAGATAGGGTGGTGCTCATAGTAAAACCATGAGTTTTGTTCAGTGGCCCAAAATCCTTTGAAATAGTTATAACACCGACACTGCGGCGTCTATACTATTGTACTCATGTTCGTGAATTTAATGAAATATTCCTTAGTTCATATATATATAAAGAATTTTTTTTTATTTCTCTTGATTTTCGATTTTGGGGTCTTTAAATTGAAATTTTTGATATATTTAAATGTCGTGCTAACAAATTTCAGTGAATCCTATTTTCACGGCATTCAAAGACTTTGTGAAAAGTGTGTGTGTGTATATATATAAATATATATAATTAATTATTAAAAAAAAAAAGAAGAAGGAAGTGCTACGCTTTGGCCAAAACGCAGCACTCCCCTTTCCCTAATTCAATTAGGGCTAAAAGCCCTAATTTAATTTTTCACTCTCTCCCTCCCGTCGCTCTCTCTCTTTCTACCGAAATCTCTCATTCCACTGCCCTCTCCACCACCTCCATCCGCCGCTGATCGCCACCACCGCACACCGCCACAGCCACCACTCACCTTTTGGGTCTCTCTCCCTCTATCTCTCTCTATCACTCGCTGTTCCTCTCTTTCTTTCGATCTCTTATCCTTTTTTGATCGAAGCTGTCTCTCTCTCTCCGCCACCCTCTCCGCAACCGCACACCACCGCCTTCCACCGTCACTCTCCCTCTCCATCTTTCTCTCTCTGTTTCCCTTTCTCTGTTTCTCTCTCAATCCCTCGTTGTATCTCTCTTTCTCGATCTCTCCCGCTCGATTCTCCCTCTCATTCGTCTCTCTCCCTTCGACCACCGCAAGTGGCGGTCCTCCCTCGCCGCATCTCTATCTCTCGCTCTGCTACTCCCTCACCCTCGGTTTATTCTCTCTTGTTCCTTCTCTCTCTCTCTTCGATCGATCTCGCTGTCACTCACTCTATCTCTCTCTCATCCTGGCTCGCGTGCCTTGCTCTCCCTCAGCTGAGAGCGTTTCTGCAGTCTTTACAGAAGCCCCAAACCGACAACAGTAGGAAGTCTTGAAACCCTAGGCCGTCGGTCTATGTTCCCTCTGTGCGCAGGTAAGGGCAATTCTCTAAATAGTAGCCTTAGGGTTTTAATTCTTAAGGTGATTTAGTCTAACGGATAGAATTTGTTTCAGTTGGAAATACTGCAGGTTCCGGAATGAGTTGAATGGCGCACGGAAGGTGGATTTACGAACTGTGAAAACCCTAGGTGAGAGATTTCTAACTGATTCAATTAATTGAATGCATTTAGGGTAAATTTAGGGTAAGGAGTCATGTATGTGGTAGAATTTGTGTTAGATTCGAAGAGAATGCATTGTTTGACATTATATATGATTATTTAGGTTAAGTATAGGATTTTATATGAATTGGGTTACTCAGGATGATGGAATCATATTGAGTTGAGTTGATTTGAATGGTTTCCCTTAGAGTTAATTTGAAATATGCATGAAAATATTAGAATTTGGAATTGGAACGTAAGGATCGATATAGCCTTTTTCATTATAAGTTGTTCTGCATATAGGCGATCAAAATACGATCTTCGTATTATGAAAATAGACTTCCATACTTTGAAAATGACATATGGTTTGAAACATTTGGATGAGAATCGAAAAGTTTATGATTTCTCAAAGATTTTCTATCTTGTAGAAAATTTATCTATTTTAGCCTTATTTCCGACTTTGAGTGGCTTTAAGGTTGAATTAAACTTGGCTTTGATTATGTTATTTATTTATAAATGAAATGCAATTGATGACATTAGAGTGTATTCATGAATTGGAGAATTGGGATTTGTACAAAATTAGGAAAAATAGATAAATCCCCGTAATGTTTGGAAATTGAAGACATAATTGTGATCGTGACTTAGGAAATATCAATTGAGGAATTTGATTCAGTTTGGTTTGGAATTGGGAGTGCACACCCTCCCTGAACAGTGAGTGGGACTTTGACGTTTGTTATTAATTGAAAATCATATTTTACAAATGTTTTTCAATGACATGATTTTACAAATGTATGATCATTAGAGTTTTGAATATTTTATGAAATATTTTGTGATCATTGGAGTTTCCCACCTCTTGATTCGACGGATATGCATCCATGGTTTTGAAAATGTATATGATGCCACCCTTTAACATATTGACATGTTTTAATATTTCCATTCTATTGGCACACGGTTTTATGTGATTTTGATCTGGATATGTGTGTGGGCTGCATGCCCGGCTGATATGATGGTATTGTTATATGCTTCTTATAGCATCCGTAGCTACGAAGGACATTTGGTAGAGGCACCCCTTGTCCCTGGATACGCTTCGGCCGGAGGTATCCGCCAGATCGTCATGTGTGTGGATGCATCCGGTTGACCCTCATCGGAGAGGACGTGAGTACGGCTCTGTCTAGCACCAGGTGGGGTTCCATATACGGCCGACTACTTATACGTATATACACGGTATTCATGGGCTAGTTGGAGTAGCATGTGGCCAACATTGGGCCAGAGAGCCATTTTTAATTCTTGTATTGTGAAAAACCTCCAATGCGCCCGTCCTTGGTCGAGGTAAACCATTGCCGGGATTGTTTGATTGGTCGGCTCTTTATGACTTGATTTACATATTGGATGCATATGTTATTTTCTAATGTGTGCCATGAGATATGTTATTTTTGAAACAACATGTTATTTTCGCACACTTGATATTGTGTTACAGGTTTTGATACTCCAAGTTCACCCTCGATATTAATAGTACGATGTCAATCCCCTCACTTGCTGAGTATCCTCCCATAGATGCTCACCCATCACATTCTTTCCCACAGGATTAGTCTTGGACTGAAGGAGATATGGGGTGCAGATACCACCACCTCCGCCACAGGCTCCAGCGACCGCACCTACGGCTGTACCTGCTCCTACGGAATCGATTCCTCCTCCGGTGGCCGGTCCCTCTATTTCTACTCCGACCGATGAGACGTCAGTTATTTTGAGGCGCATCCATGAGCTTACTCAGATGGTGAAAGAGTCTCGACAGCTCAGATGCACAGACTTTTCTGGATCTAGTGATGCCGTAGCGGCGAAGCACTAGATTAACAGGATTCGCAAGACCCTTACTGATTTGGGGTTGACAGAGAAGCTCAAATTGAGAGTTGTTGAGAGACTTCTTGACGGTGATGCCCTCACTTGGTGGGAGACTATTTGTGACGAGGCTACTGAGCCACTGCGGTAGGAGGACTTCTTGAGGGAGTTCGACCGCAGATAATTTACGGAGTTTTAGTAGGACCATAGAGAGTTGAGACCCAGACGAGCCAGAGCTCGAAGTGGGGTAGGACTTCTAACTTTTAGGGAAGCCCCTCTCACTTTACATCAACATAGTTCAAACAGGGACCACGTCCCTAGAGCTTTAGAGCACAGGCCCCTAGTGCCTCTAGTTAGTCCATAGCACAGCACCATCCTATCTGCCGCGACTGCGGCTGATGTCATTTTGGAGTTTGCGGAGCTCCCTTTAGATGCTTCTAATATGGGAAGAAAGACACATTTGGAGTACTTGTCCTGACCTAGGTTGCAGAGGTCAGGTACCATAGACACATACGGATGAATCACGAATAGGTTAGCAGGGGGTACCTGCACACTCAGTACACACCGCTCCACAGACTACAGCCGGGAGCAACACTGCACTAGACCCTTCACGATAGCAGTCAAGGGCATAGGCCCGCATATATGCTATAACACAGGAGGATGCTCAGTCGAACCCAAATGAGATCATGGGTAATACTTCCATGGATTCTGTTATTTAGGAGCCTTTATGTACTCTTCTTTTTGAGATCATGTATATCATGATGATTATGTCCTACTATGATTAGTTAAAACTCTAGAAGCTTAACTATTGCGATCCTCTTTTTTGTGAAATCATGTATGCCATGATAAAATGTATGAACTTAGTTAGTTAAAACCTTAAAGGCTTAACTATTTTGATATATAGATATATACATCTATCTTTTGCGCATTGCAAATTGACTCTTTCTATTTCTTGCATCATGAGTACCATGAAAATATTTAGCGTCGATGACCATGTTTTTATTTACACTGGTTCAAATTGTTCTTACGTGAGAGATTCTTACACTCAACAGTCAAATAGGCTGTTATCGCTACTAGATGAAGAGCTACTAGAAGTCACTCCTCTTGATGAGTAGATAGTTAGAAATTCAATATATAGAGAGTGCTTATCTCTCTTGTTTGACGGAACTCCGTACATTAGGAGTCAGTTTGACTAGTGATGACCGAGTAACACTACTTGCTCGATTTGAAATAAGGCCGACCTTGTTCGACCATATTAGGTAGTTACAAGGAGCAAATGAGGAGCTCCGAGGTACTCCTGATAGATCTGTAAAGATGATGGCAGAGAGTTTCGAGTCCGTGATGACGGACTGGTGGTATATCAAGAGCGGGTTTATATTCCTGCCGACATCGATTTTCAGAGAGTTATTCTTGAGGAAGCTTATTCCTCTGCTTATGCTATGTATCCGGATAATACGAAGAGGTATCGGACTATCCAAAATAGTTATTGATGGCCCGATATGAAGAGAGAGATCGTAGAGCTTGTTGCTTGATGGTTGGTTTGTCAGCAGATAAAGGCCGAGTATCAGTGACCTGTCGGCACTTTATAGCCCTTACCCATTCCTGAGTGGAAGTGGGATCACATTACTATGAATTTTGTGATCGGACTACCGCGGACTTTATCACAACATGATATCATTTGGGTGATTGTAGATCGACTCACCAAGTCCGCACATTTTCTTTCTATTCGCAGCGACTATCCTTTGGAGACCTTGACACGTCTTTACATCGATATGATAGTCAGACTGCATGGTGTTCCAATGTCATTGTTTCAGATAGGGACCCCAGATTGACGTCTAGGTTTTGGCTCAGGTTGTAGGAGGCATTGGGCATTAGACTGAACTTCAGTACGGCGTATCATCCTCAGATGAACGGCCATTCAGAGAGGATGATTCAGACGCTCGAGGATATACTTCGGGCATGTGTCATTGATTTTCATGGTAGCTGGGATCGACACCTTCCATTGGTGGAGTTTGCATACAACAACAGCTATCAGGTGAGTATCGGGATGCCACCATATGAGACACTGTATGGCGGGAAGTGCCGCACCCCGATATGTTGGGATGAGGTTGGAGAGCGACGTCTCAGTAATGTTGAGTTGATTGAGGAAACGGAAAATAATGTTAGGGTCATCTGTGAGCAGATGAGAGCCGTCCAGGACAGGCAGAACGTATATGCCGTAGACGGCGATCCCTTGAGTTTGTCAAGGGAGATATGGTTTTCTTGAAGATATCTCCTTTAAAAGGAGTTATACGATTCAAACAGTGGGGCAAGCTAAGCCCGAGATATATTGGACCCTTCTGTATCCTTGAGAGGGTCGGGGTATGGCATACAGATTAGAGCTGCCAGATAAACTACCCCGTATTTACGACATCTTCCATGTCTCAGTACTCAGGAAGTATCTAGTTGATCCTTCTCATATACTTGAGCCTCCACCTATTGAATTGCAAGAGGACCTTAGTTTCTCAGTTCAACCCGAGGCTATTCTAGATCGACAGGTTAGAAAGCTACGGAGCAAGGAAGTTTCATTGGTCAGAATCTTGTGGAGGAGTGATCAAGTTGAGGAAGAAACCTGGGAACCCGAGAAAGCTATAAGGAGACAGTACCCCCACTTGTTTACGGTATAGCTTTTTTTTAGTTTCGAGAACGAAACTTATTTTTAGGAGGTTAAAAAATGTAACACCGACACTGTAGTGTCCGTACTATTGTACTTATGTTCGTGAATTTAATGAAATATTCCTTAGTTTATATATATATATAAAGAAATTTTTTTTTTATTTATCTTGATTTTCGATTTTGGGGTCTTTAAATTGAAATTTTTGATATATTTAAATATCGTGCTAACAAATTTCAGCGAATCCTATTTTCACGGCATTCAAAGATTTTGTGAAATATGTGTGTGTGTGTGTATATAAATATATATAATTAATTATTAAAAAAAAAAGAAGAAGGAAGTTCTGCGTTTTGGCCAAAACGTAGCACTCCCCTTTCCCTAATTCAATTAGGGCTAAAAGCCCTAATTTAATTTTTTACTCTCTCCCTCCCGTCGCTCTCTCTCTTTCTCCCGAAATCTCTCATTCCACCGCCCTCTCCACCACCTCCCTCCGCCGCTGATCGCCACCACCATACACCGCCACAGCCACCGCTCACCTTTCGGGTCTCTCTCCCTCTATCTCTCTCTATCACTCGCTGTTCCTCTCTCTTTCTTTCGATCTCTCGCCCTCTTTCGATCGAAACTGTCTCTCTCTCTCCACCACCCTCTCCGTAATCACACGCCACTGCCTTCCACCGTCACTCTCCCTCTCTATCTTTCTCTCTTTGTTTCCCTTTCTCTGTTTCTCTCTCAATCCCTCGATATATCTCTCTTTCTCGATCTCCCCCGCTCGATTCTCCCTCTCCTCCGTCTCTCTCCCTTCGACCACCGCAAGCGGCGGTCCTCCCTCGCCGCCTCTTTATCTCTCACTCTGCTACTCCCTCACTCTCGGTTCGTTCTCTCTTGTTCCTTCTCTCTCTCTCTTCGATCGATCTCGCTGTCACTCACTCTGTCTCTCTCTCATCCTGGCTCGCGCTCCTTGCTCTCCCTCAGCTGAGAGCGTTTCTACAGTCTTTACAGAAGCCCCAAACCGGCAGCAGTAGGAAGTCTTGAAACCCTAGGTCGTGGTCTGTGTTCCCTCTGTGCGCAGGTAAGGGCAATTCTCTAAACAGTAGCCCTAGGGTTTTAATTCTTAAGGTGATTTAGTCTAACGGGTAGAATTTGTTTCAGTTGGAAATACAGAAGGTCCCAGAATGAGTTGAATGGTGCACGAAAGGTGGATTTGCAAACTGTGAAAACCCTATGTGAGGGATTTCTGACTGATTCAATTAATTGAATGCATTTAGGGTAAATTTAGGGTATGGAGTCATGTATGTGGTAGAATGTGTGTTGAATTCGAAGAGAATGTATTGTTTGACATTATATATGATTATTTAGGTTAAGTATAGGATTTTATATGAATTGGGTTGTTCAGGATGATGGAATCATATCGAGTTGAGTTGATTTGAATGGTTTCCCTTAGAGTTAATTTGAAATATGCATGAAAATATTAGAATTTGGAGTTGGAACGTAAGGATCGATATAGCCTTTTTCATTATAAGTTGTTCTGCATATAGGTGATCTAAATATGATCTTCGTATTATGAAAATAGACTTTCATACTTTGAAAATGACATATGGTTTGAAATATTTGGATGAGAATCGAAAAGTTTATGATTTCTTAAAGATTTTCTATCTTGTAGAAAATTTATCTATTTTAGCCTTATTTCCGACTTTGAGTGGTTTTAAAGTTGAATTTAACTTGGCTTTGATTATGTTATTTATTTATAAATGAAATGCAATTGATAACATTAGAGTGTATTCATGAATTGGAGAATTGAGATTTGTACAAAATTAGAAAAAATGGATAAATCCCCATAATGTTTGGAAATTGATGACATAATTGTGATCATGTCTTAGGAAAGATCAATTGAGGAATTTGATTCGGTTTGGTTTGGAATTGGGAGTGCACGCCCTCACTGAATAGTGAGTGGGACTTTGACGTTTGCTATTAATTGAAAACCATGTTTTACAAATGCTTTTCAATGACATGATTTTACAAATATATAATCATTAGAGTTTTGAATATTTTATAAAATATTTAGTGACCATTGGAGTGTCCCACCTCTTGATTCGACGGATATGCATCCATGGTTTTGAAAATGTATATTGTGCCACCCTTTGACATATTGACATGTTTTAATATTTCCATTCTATTGGCACACGGTTTTATGTGATTTTGATCTGGATATGTGTGTGGGCTGCATGCCCGGCTGATATGATGGCATTGTTATATGCTTCCTATAGCATCCGTAGCTACGAAGGACATTTGGTAGAGGCACCCCTTGTGCCCGGATACGCTTCGACCGGAAATATCCGTCAGATCGTCATGTGTGTGGACGCATCCGGTTTACCCTCATCGAAGAGGACGTGAGTACGGCTCTGTCTAGCACCGGGTGGGGTTCCATATACGGTCGACTACTTATACATATATACACGGTATTCACGGGCTAGTTGGAGTAGCCTATGATCAACATTGGGGCAGAGAGCCATTTTTAATTCTTGTATTGTGAAAACCCCCAATGCGCCCGTCCTTGGTCGAGGTAGACCATTGTCGGGGTTATTTGATTGGCCGGCTCTTTATGACTTAATTTACATATTGGATGCATATGTTATTTTCTAATGTGTACCATGAGATATGTTATTTTTGAAACAGCATGTTATTTTCGCACACTTGATATTGTGTTATAGCTTTTGACACTCCAAGTTCACCCTCGATATTAATAGTACGATGTCAATCCCCTCCCTTACTGAGTATCCTCCCATAGATACTCACCTCTCACATTCTTTCCCACAGGATTTGTCTTGGACTGAAGGAGAATCATTATGATTAGCATACTTGCGACGTAGACTTGATGTCACTGGGCTTGGGTATGGATTTTACCATTTCTTCTGCTATGATTATTAGTGATATCAATGTATATTGGAGATTTTAGTTTGATCAAGGTACTTATTTATTTTATGGGATGATTGTATAAATTATGAACATTTATTCGTAAAACTCTCATATTGACTCATTTCACTTGCATTGAGACACTTGTAAACATTTAAAATGTAACTTGGGAATTTGTTATACAATTTTTATAAAATTTATCCCCGCTCGGTGTGGCGGCTGCTCATGCTCTAGTTGGACATGACAGTAGAGGTCTGTGGCTAGGTCTGCTAGTAATTATTATAGTCTGGCATTGCCCTGATTGTCTGCTGTGGATTGGTGGATTGTTGTGAGGCCGGGATGACCCTTTTATTTAATTTACAGGATAGTTGTGAATTATACAGATTAAATTGTACATGAGAGACCTTCGAAGTATGGGGAGGTTCTGCCCGATTTTCTGTAAAAATATAGTCGATATCCAGGACAATAAGTGGTTGCTCACGACCCCGGTTTGGGGCGTGACATAGTGGTCGTTCACCCCAAATCAAACTGTTTACCCAGAATCCGAAAATTTCCCAAAATTTTTGTTAAAATTCCAAAACCAAGATCTACAATAGTAACTGTGTAATTTAAACCCTAATATAAACAAAAAATAACAAAGTCCAATCTCAAATAAGATTACCTTGATTGATATATAAAGATATTCCCGGTAACGACGCCAAAAATTTGTTACGCGATTTAGGTATGTTACGATTTCGGGTAAATATACCCTAGTCGAGTGTTGTGTATAGTGCAGAACAAGTGTCGATCTCACAAGAATATTTTATACTACCAAGTATGAATAACCCTATTTTAAGTTGAACAAATCGAATCAAGTTGTGAAAATTTTAGAAACTACTAAAAAAAGACTAAAATACAAAGTTCTAATATAATGAAAACTCTAGTACCTCGATTTCATTTGTTTTTATCTTTTTACATAGTCGAATCTTTTCAATCCCTAAGTTCACTGGCTAATGATTTATTACTGATGATGGTAGATTTTTCTAAATTAGATTCACTCAATGGTCATGCAATGAATCCCTAATTATCTAACCAAAACTCAATGGTCATGCAATTTCGATTAAATCAAATCGCATTAAGTTTTCTCTTAATCCCCACACATGAAATTAATCCAATGGTCATACTCATAATTTCATATGAATTTTATTATTTGAACTAATCTTGTGCAATTATATTGGTCATGCATGCACTTAATTTCAAATCATCAAAACGTCAGACCCAAAAATGTTTGAAACATTAAGAACAACAATAAAATCTCATCAAAATAATAATCATGCCAATAAAACTTAAGGGAAAGAATCAAATCAAGTCATGTATTAATCAAAAAATAAAATCCATCGAGTTCTAGAAACAATAAAATTAGCTAGACATTGAAAAGAAAAATAAAAAAAATAAAAGAGAATATTACAACCCTTGTTTGCACGAACATGGAGGTCGAAGTCTCTTGGGATGGAAGAATCTACTAGGGATTGTAAAGTGGTGGAAGAATAAGAAAAATAAAAGAGAAATTTGTGCCTAAGGAGTTGTTATATTGCTACATATATAGAGGAGTGAAAACCCTATGAAAAATTTAGTAATTTGGATTATTTTGGAAGTTTGAACTTTGGATTTGATTTACGAACTTTCTTTTGCTACTTGATGATGATTTTTAACTTTCCAAATACTTGAAAATACTCTTTTGTTCAATTTGGATAATTTTTGAAATTATTAGCAAGGTAATTCCAAAATTGTAGCACCTTGTTTTATTTTTCATTCCCAGTTTCTATTTTCCAGCACTGTAGTAATTTCGACTCAATTTTTCAATGTCTTCTGTTTTGACCCATCCTCTGAGGTCTTCACAAGAGTTGTAGGGCTCGAAATCTTCTTTCCAATGCCATAAAAATCGTCCCAATCAGACATTAGGACAAAAATTTATGGTCAAAATACTGAATGCTATCTGTCCAGTCCGAAAATAGCAAGTTTGCTCCATTTTTCCTAAATCAATGACTACAAAAATAAATCAATATAAAATCATAAAATATAATTCAAATCAATTCTAAGACACATAAATAAATGCTAAAAAAAATATAATTCAATTTTTTAAAAATATTGTTATCACCTACCCACAAGCCAACAGTCTCGCCGAGGTTATCAACCAAACAATCCTTCAAGGGTTCAAAACTACACTAGAAGAAGCATAAGGCATATAAGTAGTTGAACTCTATAGCATTCTTTGGGCCTACCAGACTATATCCCATAAGGCCATTGGAGAGACATCATTCAGCCTTAGTTACGGATGTAAAGCCATCATCCTAGTGGAAACAAAATCTACTTATTGCGTATGGATCAATATCAACTAGAATTGAACAAGTCAGCACTTGGGAACAACTAGATCTCCTCTTAGAATTACAGGACACTGCATCCACTCGGATGACGGCCTACCAGTAGCAAATGGCCTGATACTACAATAGGAGAGTCAAAGCTAGAATGCTCAAATCAGGAGAATTGGTTCTCAAAAGAGTGGAAGCCACGGGATAGCCCCAACCGGACGGCAAATTTGCACCAAACTGAGAAAGCCCCTATCAAGTACGCTCGGTAGTTTGCCTAGGAATATATTATCTTAATCACTTAGATAGCTCTGCTATGCCCCGAACATAGAATATCAAGAACCTATACATCTACTATTAATAATCTTTATCACTTTCACTAACACTGGTACTTATCATCATTTGATTTGTCTATCTAATACAATAACAAATAGCTTGGGCCCTTGTGCTCATAAGCTGCTAGTCTATCATTTCTCTTTTGCAGACTCTCTCAGCTCCCCGTCCTAAAGAGTTCCTCACCCTAATACTCTTGCCACAATGCCATTAAATTCTCTCTCTCAGCACAATGCCAACGAGCCCTCTCGACGCAATGCCACTAAACTCTCTTAGTGCAATGCCAACAAGTCCTTTTGGCGTAATGTGACTAAACTCTCTTGGCGCAATGCCAAATACCCTCTTGGTACAATGCCACTAAATGCTCTCGGTGTAACACCAATGAGCTTTCTTAGCGCAACGCCACTAAATTCTCTCTCTTGATGCAATACCAACAAGCACTCTTGGCATAATGTCACTGAAATATCTCTTGGCGCAATGCCAACAAACACTCTTGGCATGATGCAACAAAGTATCCCACGCCCTTACTCTCTTGGCTCTACACCTATAAACGTACCGACAACACGAGATGAAACTCCTGGCCACTAAACACAACTCATTCTCTCAGCTACAAGCTTTAACAATGTTCTACACCCTCTCTCAGCTATACTTTTACTATTAGTTTAATGTCCTATGCAGCCCGTAACAGCTCGCCACCATTGCTTCTTAACACATAGGTCCTAACATACAAGCTAATTTTGATGTGATCAAAAAGACTCTAAAAGTCCATTTCCCTAGTCTTGATGTGACCAGAAATAACTTGAAGTTCAAGTATCTTGAGACTTCATTAACACAAAAACAAATCAAGCATTTGCAATGAGAACATCATGTGGTACCAAAAAAAAAAAATGAGTCCTATATTATTCATCAACATCTTTACATATCAAGAGTACCAACATAAGCAAAGAAAACAAAGGCATTCAATACAACAAATGTTCACATATCAAGTATACATAAGTTAGGAAGTGGGAAATATAAGGGAAATAAAATATACGAAGTGGAAATTGCGAAGAAAGGGAAATATCAGCTACATCAAGGTGCTTCTTCTCCCTTACTTCCTTCCTTTGTGCTACAGCTAAAGTCACTGATGAAATAAGGATGAGGATGGGATAACTCAGCAGCCAATACACCTCAATTGACCAGGTTCTTTCTTCAAACTCCATCTTTGCATATCTAGTTCCCCCATTCTCTCAACTCCTTGGTCCGGGGAATGTCGACAACTCTCAATTATCAGCCATTTGTTACAACTATTGGTCGACCGTCCCTAACGATCTTATAGGGGAAACTCCTCTACCTTTCAATTTGGAATACAAAAAAAGAAGGGGGAACGTCTTTCCCTACTGCAAGGTCCCTTGACACACTAATGCTAGGCTATCACGGTATTGGGTTTCAGAAATCCATGATGGAAACTCACATTGGCAGTTTCCCTACTGATGGAACCTCATATTAACAGTTCTCATATCCTCTCCACAATCTAACCCCAAAAAGGATTTTTTGCCACATCCTGATAGCTACAGGATGTAGAAGAACCACTATACAAAACCTTTCATTCTTGAACTCGCAATGCTAAAACGTTACTGTAATTCATAGCCCCTTACAATCCCCGTTCTTCACGCATTTTGTCATTCATGAATCGAAACTCAAGTCTACAATCTCGCCTCATCTAATGAATTGATGAAGCTCCACTGACTATCCTTTGTTATTTATAACAACAGCCAACATTTTGAATACAACTCCCAGTGAATAAAATGGCACGCTTTCAAACTGAAACAATCGATTTCGCATTTAATGTCACTTATGCACAACCATCTAACTTTTGCGCCCTTTTTGCGTCATTAACACACATCGCTTAGGTGTTTTTTCCGCTTTACAACTTCTCAAATCTCAATATCTATCGCATTTAATATTTCACTTTCGTGCCCATTTAACTCACCCGAAACTAGGGGTGTACAATTTTCGGTTATAATTGAATATCTATCAGAATCTAATGCAATCGAATTTTGAATCAGTTTTTAGTTAAAACCAAATTTCAAATTCGGTTTTCGGATCGAATTTTGAATTGGGACTTTTAATTCAAATTCAAACCGAAAACCAAATTCATTCGAATTCGGTTTTCAAATTCAATTTTCGAATAATATTCGAACCGAATTCGAATTTGACTTACATGCAAAAGTATGAAAAAAAATCCCACAAAAAATAATTCATTGAGTTAAATGTTAAAGGGTATAAAAGTCTTTTTAGTATTTGATATTAAGAAAAGAAAAAGAAAACAAAGCACTGGTGACTGGTTAATCGAATTACGAATTTTACTTTCCCAATTATCAAACCAATGAACCCTAAGTCCCAAACCCTTCTTCCCTTCTTCACTCTCATCTGCATGTTCATCTGATCTTTGTTTTCATCTACATCTTCACTTCGGTCTTCATCTGATTCTGATCTCGATCTTCATCTGCATCTTCACTTCACTTCGGTCTTTATCTGAACTCGACCTTTGTCTGCATCTGTTCGTGAATTCATCAGTATCTTCACTTCACTTCGATCTTCGATCTTCAGTCTTTGATCTTTGATCTTCGGTCTTCGATCTTCGATCTTCATTACATCTGCTCTTCGATCTTTATCTCTCTCATCTATACTCTCATCTAAAGTCTGACTTCGATCTTCATCTGACAGTCTCACGTCTCATCTTCACTCTATTCACTCTCATCTTCACTCTCATTTGCTCTTCAACCTTCGTCTCTTCTAACCCTAACCCTAACCCTCATGAACTGATGAACCATAACCCTAATATGTCTTCACAAACTTACCTTTTCCCTTCATGAACTCATGAACCCTAACCCTTTTTCCATTCACGAACTCACCTCAGTCATCATTGGTCGTCTCCTCTTCGATTTGACCTTCGTCTGCATCTGCACTTTACTCTATGCATCTGTCATCTCACTGTCAGTCTTCATTTTAATTAATTAAAATTTAAAATGAAAAAAATATTATAATTAATAAAAAATTCTAAAAGAGAAAAAAACCTAAAATTTAAAACTAATATAGTGGAGAGTGCACAATTAATGAAAAACTTACAATTTCTACCTTTCTAATTTCAAATTTCCAATGTTCAATCTAACTTACGACTCTTCCACTTATAAACTTAAGATTCTCACTCATGCCTCTCCATCTCCTTCTCTTGTTTTGATTTCATTCCCAAAGCAAGCTTCTCAAATTTTGCCCTCTTTCTCAATCCAATCTCGGACACATAACATTTTGATTTTAGTTTTCTCTAATTGTTTGAAATTTGAATTTTAAAATTTTCAAAATAACATTTAATGAACTAAAATTATAAGTGAATTTTGAATTTTAAAATTACAATTTATAGCCATAAATTAATATGATGATATATATTATATTGACATAGATATGAGTATAAAGCAACATTACTTATAAGTCCTTTATAGTCAAAGATTTCAATAATTTAGTTAATTTATATAACCGAACCAAATTAATTGTCTAATTCGGTCAAAAGAATTATCGATTTTTTATCTATTTGGTTAGGCGATGGTTATAAAAATTATATAACCGAATTAAGTCGGTTATTCAAATTTTGATAATTTTGGTTACGGGTCAACCAAATGCTCACCCTTAAATGATGATACATGGTCCAATGGCACATTACCATAAGAACAAAACTACCCGAGCCCACTAAGTCATAAAGCTCATAAACAATTGAATACACTTTCGGTTTCTCGGTTGAGTGCTTTACTCTCTTGAGAAGCTAGCTATCTCTTGACCTCTTAGTCATCTTAGCTCCCGGTCCCTGGGTTAAGCCAACCTCTCATACTTCATTCCATGTGTCAACTTGTGGGGGATTGGGGACTAATTTTTATTAGGTGTGCCCTGGCCGTACAAGGTGTGGTCAAGGTTCAAGAGATTTTGTAATTTTTATCATTTTTATTTGGATCAAATGAATAGTTAAGTTTAAAAGATTCATAATATCATCTTAAGAACAAGAAGGCTTTGCAATTTGGAGGGATGATATATAATATCACTAACTATTTTGAATAAACACACATGACAGATATTTTTGTCAAACTTATAAAATAATCTTCTTGGAGGAATCTTGCACTAAGACATTGGGGAAAATTGTCTCTTGTTTGCGAACAAATAAAAGATATGCTTGTTATGTTTCCTATCTTAAGAAAGGAAATTAACAATCCTCCTTCCCCACAAAAAAAAAAACAACCTAGTCGGAAGCAGAGAAATTAGAATTTCAGTTTTTCATGACCATGAGGCCAATGTATTTCATTGCAATCCATGAAAATATTCCCTTAAACTTCTCTCTTCAGTCGTCTTCATGCTGTAGTGTTTTTCTGTTTGGGAGTAGAATAATAGAATTCTAGTTTCCCATGGCCTCAAGGCCAATTTTTTACACTGTCATCCTTGAAATTTTCCTTTTGGCTTTTGTCTCAGTCTCAATCATTTTCATACTATATGGTCCTCCCAGAGTCCCCATATTATTCATACACATAGGTTTTTTTCTTTGTACTTATTGTTCTTCTTTCAAGATAAAAATACTTAACACGAGATTTGAAGTCTTAGAACTACTGATATTTTAAATAAGCAAGCTATGCAAGCCCCAACTAACAATATTGGCAACTTAACAACACTCTCCAATCCAAAACCAAACTTCAAGATTATATTCCACAAAAATGCCTTGAAAATTTAAGCTAAGCTAATATGGTTGCTCCACAAAAAATGCCTTGGGTAAATGGTTCAGGCTCTATGTTTAGGTGCTCCAAAAAGAACAACTATGTGAAACCCAATAAGAGAATAATTGATAAATGGATTCTGGGTACCCATTTAAATCATTCCTTTATGTATTATGCACAATTTACATGCTAAGTTAATCATCATAGTAACATTGTACTAATTTTTTGAGCTCCAAAGATACAGATTAAATTCCTATTTTCTGACAGATACATTGGTGAATTAAAAAACTATTAAGTAATCAGCAGAATATCAAAAAACAACTCGTTATAAATCAACAAAAGTGAGTTCAAATTTAGATCAAACAATAAATCAAATCGAATCTCAACAAAATTATTCAAGAAAACTCAATTCTTTCAAAATATGGAAAAGACAAAAGGAAAAAAAAAAACCATAAATATTACATACCTTACTTGAGAGAGACCTATTAGTCAAAACCGATATTCAAATCCTTATCCACAAATTGGAGAGTTTTCTTCTCCTCCCCAGTGGTCACAAGCACAACTTAAAATTTATATAATACATTACTAGTTGTAATTCATCATATGCAAAAGACTAATTAAATAACATTTATAATTCCTACTAACAATATCATGTAAACTTAAATTTAAAGCAAAAACTATTTAAATTTACAAACCATAAAATAAAGCACCCCCATTTTGATATTCACATATTTTGATATAATATATATATATATTTATAGACACACACACACACATGATATTAAGTGTTGTCATTTTCACATTTGACCAACTTGGTTATAGTTTTGGCCATAAGTACACTTGTAGCTAATTTTTTACAATGAGAGATACTTAACAATTATGCCTTATTGCTATCAAAAAGCAGATAGCTACTTAAATTTACACTATATATTATAGTCCATTAGATTGTTGTGATCATGCAGAAGTTATGGACTATAATTGTTTATGCAAGTCAGGCATGTGCTGTTTGACAAAAGAAACTCATATCAGTAATATATTAAAAATTTTCAATTTTTTTAACTTCATTGGCAGGATAGGTGGTGACCTTTTTCTAGGGGAGTTGGTTTTGTAGAACTGCAGAACTTGGCTCAGCAAAAGAAGGTGTCTTAGTAGGAAAAAGTATTTGTTTGGTGGAAGTATAAGGTTCAACAATATTAGATTACGTTTCAGTTGTTTTTTCTTGAAAGGATAAGCAATTTTTTTATTCCAAATGATGAGGGTGAGGCAACGTTTTTTTAGAGGATTAGTGGTAGCTATTTCCTCTAATGCCAACTTGGTTGTTGGTGTAAAAATCCAAAACTCAGCTACTTTTTTTTTCATGAATTGTCTGAACTTGGAGAGTATTAAGTGGCACCACAGGGTCACTGATATTCTCATATGTTAGAGCCTGCATACCTTGATTTATCTTTTTAGTTGTGTATGTCTTGAGAATATTGTGCCTTATTTACATTTGTCCCAGAAATTCCATCTCATAAGTCCTGACAAAACCAATGATTGAATTGTTTCTTAGGCTATCTTGTAGAGCATCATAAACCGGTTCATTCTATTACAGTGAAAATTTAAAAATGTTTTCAATTTCTATTGTTTAAATATATTCTTCATGTAATTAAATGATTGAATGACTATAGGAGAGTCTATGTCACTTACATTCTATTTCGCTTCTCGAAACTATTTCACATTAAAAGGGATGAATTTGTCTGCATCTTCCCCAAGTATTATGTAGTGTATTGTTGAATTGTCATAGCTAAGCACAATTCCAATATGACATCTACAAAGTCATAATTAAATATTATGAAAATGCACCAATAACCCAAGATAAATTCTAATTGACTAACCTGAACTCAACTTTAGTTTGTTTATTACTAGAAATACAGGTAATAATCCAATCAGGTCAGCATTGACAGATTTTTGACAGTTCACAATCTGTGAACCAATACCTTGTTTGTCCAAAAGCCAGTCTTATGGCTCCCTTCACCTTTTTTTCTAAAAATTGAATTTATATATAAGAATCACAAAATTAAGCACAAATTTGTAGGATAAAAGACAAAATTATATGTAATACATTAATTCTAACTCAATAGAATTATATGTTTATCTAAACTTACATGTGGAAATAAAGCAAGTGTAGCTTTAAATTTCTTCCTCTTCTGGAGGTGGCAGGAGAAAGATTGGATTTTTGTATATTTTTGCTTGAAACATTTTCTTAACATTTTATTTGTTACCTACATATCTAAATAAAATAAGAGATAAAATTTATTACCCAGTCACGTTTTGCATATTTCCAAAACTAATATGAAGTATATAGGGTTTTTTTTATGCTTACCACTCTCTTAGTGGCAACTCATAAGGAACATGAGGATTGATCATAATAGAGGGTGCCATTCTTGAAGTCAAAGACAGAGCTAAATGGAAGTATAAATTCAAGAATATATTAATTGTAAGATATATCTAAAAATAGATATGTATGCTATAGTGAACTCACTGTTAAATGTTGACACTTTAACCCATATAGCCATTATCATTGGGATACTCACTATGGTGTTTGCAATGGTTGCACTTTATCTTACTCAAAGTCATTCCATAAAGTTAAGATCATTAGTTTTTTCCTTTTCAACATGAATAATCAACATTTAGCATAATTGTATTTTTTTCTACCAAAAAAAAAATTTAATTAATTATTCTAACCCATTCTTAATTAACAATAACAAAGTCTCTTGTAGTTGTGTCATCAGATTGTTGTTTTTGTGGGAAAGCATGTATAACCAAAGCTTTGACATCTTAAAAAGGAATTTTTAGTTAGCTTTTATATTTCAGTAAAGCATTCTGAATAACTAAATATATGAAATAAAAAAACTTATTTTGCAAATTTTTAGTGTCAGCAAATTTGTGAAGTAAAGAAAAATGAGTCAATTCAAATGTGCATAAAGAATAGGTGGTACTAGTTCAATATATCTTTTAACCAAAGTTTTATTGGTGATGATCCATGAGTACTCATGTGTTAACTCTATATGTTGTACAGAATGGCTGAGCATTGGATTTTAGATATTATATCTCTTAAATGGCCAAAATATGTTAAAGAACAACCTGATGTAGCTGTCTACATTATAGCTACAACTTTTGTCCCCTGCAAGTATTATGTAATGGAATTTAATCAAATTCAATCTTGCTATTTATATATCTATATATATACACACTATGTACCAAAATTGTATGTGTAGTTTTTATCCAAAATTTCATTTTTCTTGAAAAACATAAAAATTTAATATACAAACTATCTATGATTGTTTAACATATTGAATTACCTCAACATCTGTTAAGATAAAGTGGGCATCCTCTTTGGTGGAGATCTACGAGTAAACTGGACATGATTGCGCTCAACAACTTGCACAACAATGGTCCAATTTTTAGTTGTCTTACTGATATGAAGCACAGATGGGATGTTTCTAGGCATTGTTACCTATTTTGATAGTCAAGGAAATAATAGTTTATTATAAACATATCAGTTCATATGATGCCTATAATTTAGCATTTAAACTAATAAATAAAAAATAATAGAAGAAAAATTGATATATATTTACTATAATAACAAGTTACGATGATTCAAGAATTTTTTTGTATACTACATTCTTAGTATAATTGAAATAAGATGCATCAAAATATGCCTACTTTTCTAGAACTTTCATAGCAGACACAGTCCTTGCACGTGATAAAGCAACTACAATTGGCCATTTGAAAAAAAAAAAAAAAAAAGGCTCTTTTTAAGTATACTCCAACAAAGTCAAGAGTTTGTCCTTAAATCTTATTTATTGTCATAGCAAAAACAAATGTACTGGAAACTGCATTCTTCTATAAAGAATTGGATGTTGTTGATCATTAGGAGGTTGTAAAGGAATTCTATGGATGAACACTTGTTTGCTAGAAAAATTGCCAATACAAAATTTCAGTATGAATTATATTTTCAGTTAGAGATATGCATCGCAGCATATTTCCATTACAGAGGCTTTCAGTGGAGTCCAAATTTCTCAACAAAATTATCGGTGCATTGCGCTTTAACAATAGCTTCTGGGGGTAGACCGCCAGAAGTAACAGAATTGAGAAAGTCAGTATATTGAGATTGATCATTTGGATTCAATGTTTGATCATAACTCAAATATTCAATTATTTCTCCCGAAAATTCACTATCAAAGTATCATTTATCTCATTAACAAATTGATTTTTTTGTAGTAAGTATTGCTTTATTGATTGAAGATATTCAAGATATACAATATTAATAAGCTTTTGAAGCCTCTCATCTTTATTATGGTAACAGACTAAAATGGAGGATGGAATTGTCACAATATAATCATCATCTTTATTTTCTATTCGATCTCTAATTCTTAGAAGAAATTAAGTGAAAGAAGGATCCAATCTTGCTCCAATGTTCTCTATCAATAGAATATTTTCTAAGTATTTCAACATGGGAGAATTTATCAAGCAAGCATTAATCATTTCACTTTTTGTTCTTTTGCATACAACATATAATGTTTGTCTAAAATCTCCTCCAATCAAAACAACCTTTCCTCCAAAAATTTCATTAGAGTTTATTAAATCCTAAGCAAATCATCTGAAGCTTCAATTGCAATTTTTTCGAACATTGGTGCCTTATCCCAAATGATTGTTTTAGCTTCTTTAATCATCACAGCAAGTGATCTTTGCTTGCTAACATGACATGAGGTTCCTTCTGAAATGTCAACGGGGATTTTAAATCAAGAATAAGCAGTTCGCCCTCCTGGTAAAATCAAGGATGCCATTCCTAATGTAGCTGTTGCAAGGGCAAGATATCTTTTTGGCCTTAAATCATCTAACAAAGCTTAATAAATATAAGTTTTTCCTGTTCCATCAGGGTCATCTATGAAAAAAAAACACTACTTTTATTAGAATATATTCTCTTGGTTATAATTTCAAAAGCATTTTTTGTTTATTATTAAGCATGTTTATTGTATTTAAATTTATATTAGAAACTATTAAATTCCTTTCAACTCTCAAATCTATTTTTTCACTTTCTATATCAAAAAAGGAAAGATTTGGTGGAATCAAATCATATGAATGTACGTTATTTCCCCTGGAACGTTAAAAAAAAAAAAATCTATTTGTTCAAAAACTTTTTTCTTAATTTCAATAAGCATGTACAACTTGCATATGAGAAAGTCTTCTAACATTGGAGCTTCAAATTTTCACCAAAGTTTTTTAGGATCATTTAGAGAGGAGTACACTAAAAGTTTAGCAAAAAGTCTTCTCATTTCATAAGGCATACAAAATAATAAGGCTTCTTTTAAGCAAAATTCTTGACTATTATCATTTTACAACAGTTCTCGATTTAAAGCAGCTTCACAAAATGTTTGTGCTTGCACTCCATTATAGGTTTGCAAATTTTTAAAAAGAAGTTAGACAATGAACCTTACACAAAAGTAATCTTAGATAATATCTTTCACCTTTAGCTGGGTGTCTATCATTCTGCCAATAGAATCCCTTTATTGTTTATGCTGTCAATAACTTTTATTAGATTTCCACACAAAATAATAAAAAAAACTCTAAATATGTCAAATTCAGAGTTTGAGTCTTGTTATTGGTTTTATTCATGTGTAGGAACTCAGTAAGTATAGTTTTCCTTAAAAGAATGTTATTCACAATATTATGTAAATCTTCATCTTTTTTTAAATTCATTGGTTGATAATTTTTCAAATGAAACTGCAAATATATGACAAATGGTTTGATTTCACTTATAGGAAATCTATATATCTTCTAAGCTGCTTTGGTGGAAAAACTCATCTAGTTGTAACAAATTGCTTAATTTTACCTATTTCCAAGCTAGAATTATCAAGGAGAACACAAAATTTCATTTTTTCATGACCTTTGCAAATGTATTTGAATACATTTGACTATTTTAATGGTTGAACATATTTCAACATTAATGTGATAGTCAAATTTAGCTAAAAGATAATGATTATATGGAACTACCCATCTAGTATCCAATATAGCATTTCTGATCATGACCTCAACACCATTATCTCTTCTTTGATAAAGTGGGTAGGCATCAACAGTTTAGATTGTTTGCTTACAAAAATTTTTAGAATTAGGGTTCTTACATTTGCCTTTCTTTTTCATACATCTATTTAAAAGGATTAAATGCACTATAAGGACTATGCGGCATGTGTTTAATAACTATTTTGTATAGATGTTGATGTTTATCTTTATTAGAAATTTTTGCACAAACAATTTGATCATATTCTTTAGGGCTAAACATCTTATATTTAAACTTAAGAATCAAAAGAAAATGAGCATGTGGCATGCCTTTTTTTTTTGTACTCTATTACATAAGTATTAGCAGTAATTTGACTAAAAATGTATTTTTTTTTCAAAAATTGTTCTTTTAACTATTCTAATTTAGAATGAAATATTCTCACAAATAAGTCAAGATTGTTTTGTGTTTCTTCATACTCAATCAAATATTCTTTTATTTCAGACCAATTTGGATTTTAAGTCATGGTCAAAAAAATATTTGGTTTACCAAATTTTTGAATCAAAGTCGTTGCATCCATATATTTTTGTCTCATGTTCCTCGGTCCACTTATGAATGATGGTGGCAATATAATCCATTGACCAACAATTTTCCCTTTTATTTCACCAATTGCCATAGCATCAACAATTTTTTGTAAAAGTTCTCATCTAATTTCATTTTATTGTGAAATGAAGAACTTAAGTCGTTGTGTTTTAAGCTTGACATGCTAGGCAACAACAAATTGTTGTAAAAGGCGACCAAAATGTAGGAGGAACAATTTGTCATTGTCCCTAATTTGGAGCTTATATGCATAGTACTCTCATAGATAAACAAAGTAAGGATCATTCTCAAATTGAGCTATCACAATTAATAAACCAATGATATTACTAAGTAAAATTTATTGGCAAGATTGATAATAAGTTAGTAGTTCATTTAAATTAACAAACTAACCATTTTCTTTGTTTTGGAGTAATTGATCGGCAATAACAGCATTTCTTGGACAAATAGAATCTGCTGCATTTTTATATTTTTTTTTTTACTTTTTGTAAACTCCACCATGGCTGGTTCTAAACCCGGGTAAAGGAGAAAGGTTGTGGTAAGTTAACAGTCAGCATAAAACCCTTATCAAAACCAAAATGAGTGACAAATATAGGAAATTCATTGTGGCATTCCCTTCTCAGTGATGCACAACATCAGATTCCAAGTGTAGTGACAAGTTAGAAAGGACCTCTAGTGACAAGTTAGCAAAGACCTCTAACGCGTCGTTCAAAAGTGACGTGCTACATCACCACCTGGATGTGGTGTCAAATAGACAAAGGTTTCTGCATTTATGTGGATGGGTGTAGATAAAAAAATTAGTCCATAAAGGTAGGATGCTTCTAGCCACTTGGAACATAAGTTCCTTAACTGGTAAGTTATGAGAGATAAGAGAAGTAATGACTAAATGAAAAATTCATATTATGTGTCTTCAAGAAACTAAATGGGTGGGGGAGAAGGCTAGAGTAGTAGAGTGGTATGGTCATAACTTTTGATATACAGATAGGTATAGAATTAAAAATGAGATAAGAATAATTATCTGTAAAGACTTATAAGAGAATGTAGTAGAGACAAGAAAAAAGAAAAATAAAATTTTATTTGTCAAGTTAGTTAATGGGGAAAATGTAATTAATAGAGTAAATATTTATACACCTCAAATAGGTATAATAAGTAAAGATAAGAAAAATGAGAAATAAAATTTTATTTATTAAGTTAGTTAATGGAGAAAACGTATTTAATATAGTAAGTGTTTATACAATTAATAAACAATAATTTTGAAAAAAAATTAAGATGAATCTATATAAGTCATACCTAGTGGGAAGAAATTTTTATTGGAGAAGATCTAAATGGATATGTATGTAAAAATAATGAGGGATTTGAAGTTATACATGGAAACTTTTACTTTATTAGTAGTAATGAGGCATGAGGTACTATTTTAGAGTTTATCACAATATTCGATTTGATTCTCATAAATACTTTTTTCATGAAAAAAAAAAGTCACACATAGTTATATATAAAAATGCGTCGAATGCTAACCAAATAGACTTCTTCCTCACTAGGAGAGATGATAGATGACCTATAAGAATTGTAAGATTATACCTAGAGAGAGTATAGCAACTCAACATAGGATTTTAGTTTTAGATATGCGTGTACCTAAAAGACAAAAAAAGTATCGCCAATTTGTGGAATCAAGAATTAAATAGTAGATTTTGAAAAAAAAGAAAGTGACAACTTTTTGAGATAAATTAATTGAAGTAATAACTTGGTTCGCTAATGATGATTCGAGAATTATGTGAGTAAAAATATCTAATAATATTAAGAATAAAATCAAGGAGATTTTTGGCACATGTAGAGATCGAACTCTAATAGGCAAGAGTCATGGTGGTAGAACGAGAAAATCCAAATTACTATACAAATCAAACAAAAATGTTATAAGAACCTTAAAAGTAAGAGTTGCGATATATTTGAAAAGTATAAGATTGTAAAAAAAAAAAAAAAAAAAGAGGTAAAAAAGAGTATTCACGAATAAAAAATTAAGATGTATAACGAATTATACAAGATACTATAAACTAAAAATGGTGAAAAAAAAATTTATAGAATTGCCAAACTAAGGAAGAGGAAAACAAAAGATTTAAATGATGTAGGTGTATTAACAGTAAGACCAATAAGGTTCATGCAAAGAATGAGGATATAAGAAAATATTGAAGGAATTGTTTTAATAAGAGATTATTTTGATATTCTCTTTAACGTTGAAAGTACAAGAGATCTCGATGATATCGTGACACCTACAAAGGAGATCAATAGAGATTTTAAGCGTAAGATTCGTTCTCATAGAGTAAAAGAGGTTTTAAAGAAAATAAAGAATAATAAAGTCATAGGTTTTTGATGGCATCCCTATTAAAGTGTATAAATGTTTGAGTGAAGTGGAGATAGGAATGTTAATAGGTCTTTTTAATAAAATCTGACAAACTAAGAAAATGCCACAAACATAGAAGGAGTGTACACTTGTACCACCATATAATAATAAATGAGTTATACAAAATTATTTCAATTATAGGAGAATTAAATTTATGAGTCATACTATAAAATTGTGGAAGAGAGTGATGGAGTATGGACTGAAATTGGATATAAGTGTATCTCAAAATCAATTTATATTCATATCAAAATGATCTGCTACCGAATCCATTCACTTGCTAAAATATTTGATAGAGACGTTTAGAATATAGAAAATAAACTTATATATGATATTCATTAATTTAGAAAAAACATATAATAGGGTTTCTAGAGACATATTATGGTATGCGTTAACGAAAAAGGGGATTTCGTTGAGATATATTAATTTCATCAAAAATATATATGAGTTATTACCAATATAAGAACCTATGGAGGTTTAATTGATAGTTTCCCGATTAATATTGAGTTTTATCGAAGTTCGACATTAAGTCTCTTCTTTTTATAATAATGATGAATGAAATCACAAAAACATCTAAAATGAAATACTATAGTATATACTTTTTGCAAATGATATAGTACTGGTCGATAAAACTAAAAAGGGTATTAGTGTTAAAATTGGAGTTATGAAAAGACATACCAGAATCTAGAAAATTTAAACTAAGTACTTAAAAACTAGATATATAAAATATACGTTTAGTGACAGTTATCAAAATGATAAAAAAAAATGATTAACTTAGAAGAATAGAAAGTATCAAAAAATGAACGTTTTAGATATTTTGGATCTATCATTCAAAATGATGATAACATAGATGAGAATGTGAATCATTGAATCCAAGCAGATTCGATGAAATTGAGAAATGCATTTGGAGTTCTTTGCGATCGCATGATACCATTGCAATTGAAGGAAAAGTTTTATAGAACCGTGATAAAACCTTTATTATTATATGACACCAAGTGTTGGGTCTAAGGAAAGAGAAATGGATATTGAAGGGGATCATAGCATCCGTAGTAATATTCAATATTTCTTGAATGAACACTACTTGTATGAATCTTTATATTCTGCCTACTTTTTCTCCATTTTCCTCATCTTCAACCCACAATGCTGTGACTTGGGAAGTTATACATTTGTTAAATACTCTCTGATCAACCCCATGAAGTGTTTTCAAAATTATTTGGCACTCATCCAAGTTTGGCACATCTCTTAAACACCTAAAGAACCTAGCATATGGATTATCCTCAAGAACATCCATAATCATCTTTATTAAACTCTCAGATAATCTAGGATAGTTGGCCAAATAGTTAGATACCTCATTTTCAGTATCATGAAAATGTAACTGAAAATGATTATCCTATAAATCTTTCAAAAAATGATAAACCTATCTCATAATTTTAAAAGTATAGACTCCATTATTTCTTTTAGATAGATTTTTATTGCATTTAACACCAAATGAAGTGAATTCAAAATAGTTATTGTATGTCTATTATATGTGTCTCAAATGATCTTGTTTTCTCTGATAGTGAAGTTAACAATTCTTTTAAAATATCAACAAGTTTATTTTGAGCCAACACTACATCATTTTCTGAATAACAAAAATTAGTTGTTTCAGAATAAAATTTCTTTACACCACAATGACAACAATCTTCTTGTCCTTGGAGGACATCTAGTGTATTAATAAGCATATCCAATAAGTCTCTTCTTGTTTGACAACATCTTCCTATAGCAAATTAAGACTTAAATGGTTAGCACGGTTAGTTTATATTTTAATAACATTAAAATATTAGATAATAGTGTTTTTTAAATAACCTATAACTTTTCTCTTAACAACAACAACACTTTGAGTTTCTTTCTACTAATCTGTGGAGTCAACTTGCACCAGCATATTATTGTTTTTCACAATTGGGGCTTTTTTTCATACACAATGGTTTATCACATAACTTTTTCAAAAATTAAGACTTAAATGGTTAATATGGTTAGTTTATATTTTAATAACATTAAAATATTAGATAATAGTGTTTTTTAAATAACCTATAATGTTTCTCTTAACAACAACAACACTTTGAGTTTCTTTCTACTAATCTGTGGAGTCAACTTGCACCGGCATATTATTGTTTTTCACAGTTGGGACTTTTTTTCATACACAACGGTTTATCACATAACTTTTTCGATTTCCACCTTAAATAAGTTTTCTTCTGTATTGCTTTATATTTAATTGTTTATAGTTTTACAATTAAAATCATTGATAAATGGTAAAATTCTTGAGTATTATAATGAAATTGAAGAGAAACATAAGAACTCCTATAAGAAATCTAGTTATCTCAGAAGGGTTCATATTAGAAAAATGTTCATTAGTTGAAGGTAACAAAAAGCGTTCTAATCTAACACTCATTGGATCAATTGAGGCCATATTCAACTATTCAAATTGTTCAAGAATTTGGTCACTATTGTTATCTTTTATTAGAAAGCATATTTAACCAGATTTCATTAAAGAAGTAGGATCTTAAGGGACAAGAAAAAGAAAAATTCCTTCACCATAAGAGTTAGAAGCTTTCCTATGTTAAGCACAAAGTTTTTTTTTTTTTTTTTTATAGGAACTGATGATGTCTCAATAGACGATTTGTATAGTTCACATAAAGCATAGCAACAAATACATTAGAGGATAACTGATTATATATTAAAGTATTAAGCATGTTCATCTGTTGCCCTCTTTTTCTTTTCATTTTCAAGCAATAAAACACAAAGTACAAAGTGAAATCTGCAAACCAATAATGAGCTAACAATCAAAGCAATAAAATAAAACAAACAAAAAAAGTGAAATAAAAGATGTAAGAGGTCAAATCCAAACTACATAACAAATAGAAACTGCAAAACTTGAAGGTAATCACTCAAAAAAATGGTAAATTACAGTTTTCCCCCTGTAGTTTTATCAAAAACCACATACTTCCTCTACAAGAAAAAAGTATCCATTTTATACCCCCATGATTTTAAAAAAATATGGCAACTAAACAGAATTGATTATTCATTAAGGAGTTTGTGGCGCATGCATGGGTTTTTGTGTCAGCTAGTCAACATGCAAATTTAAATCCCAAAATTGCCCCCAATTTGAATTTGGTGTCTGAGTACAAGAACAAATCAGATTATCCTAAAACTCTATGAAGATATCCTATTTTCTTAAAATCTTATAAACATTTCTTAAAAATCTAAATATATTTTGTTCAAATTTTCAAAAAATTTCTTCAAAATTTGTGAAGGTAACATCTTATGCCTAGAATTTTTCTTATTTATATCAAATATTATGTCCAGATTTGGGGGTTTACACTTTTCTTCAAATCTTCTTTTTTTTTTTTGTAACTTGAAATTTGAATTTTAGTTACATCCATTATCTAATTTGAACAAATTTAAGTCACATATGTTTTCTTCAACATCTATTATTAAATATTTTGCCCACAATTGAGTTGCTTGTATTTTGTGGTGTAATGTGTGTTTTTTTTAACAAATTCAGAATGAACCGGTGGTAGAGGACTAAAAGAACCGAGATTCCAGTATCAAAAGTGTGATTGTGGCAATAGAGCTATCCTAAAGATAGTGAAATCTGAGAAACTTTCAAATGGGTTGCTATATTTTGTTTGTGAAAGGAATGAATGTGAGTTTTTTACATGGTGTCAGCCGATAATTAGAGAAAGGAAAAGGGTTCGGAAGCATAGCAGTAGAGAAAATGTAATTGATAGGCAAACATGAAGTATGGATAGTTCATTCGAGAGTCTAAAAATTGATGGTACAATAGCTGAAAATGGAAATTATTCGACATGAATACAAACTGTGGAAGGAAATTTGAGGTTTATCAAGAGACTTATGATTGTCTTCATTACAGTGGTTATCTTGTCACTTATAATTTGTTGTACTAATTGAATGTTAGTTATTATCTTTTATGACTGTCAGTTGTAATTGGAATGTTGATTGTTATGGTTGTATTCTTTTCTTGAATTTTAAATGCAAATTTAGTAAGGGTCATTTTGGTTACCATGTCTCTTATTGATGTTGGAAAATACAAGTTTTTTATGATGACTAGGTCAATATATTAACTATTTATATTCTCTGAATGATTGGATCAATGTATGTCTCATTGGTTTGATATAACTAGTTTAGGTTCTTTTATGTGTTCGCCATTAGTTTTCTATGGATTGCTTTGTTGATATAAGTGAGTTTTGTGTTGACACAAAACTATATAGTTGCCATGTAATCCATTTGTGTCAATGTAGGTCATAGGTGCGTTAACATAGTGATTGTATCGACATAAGTAATGGTTGTGTCGACATGGTACTTGTCTAAGATGTCGACACAACACTTTGCTTCAACTATGTTGACATAGTGCTTCAAGTGTTCAGGTACTTAAATTATGTCAACATATTGCTTTCAAGTGTTGAGATCTAAGTGATTGTGTCAACATAGGAGAACATTGTGTTGAGACAAGTTATGGGTGTGTTGACACAAATATATTTGATTCAAGAAACATATATTTTCACTTAAAATTAGGGGGGTTATTTTGCCTAAATACCAGGAAGACATGAATCATTCTGCCCTAAATTGTAACAATGGGAGTGTTATCCAACATCAAAATCTCTTACAAATCAACAATCTAAACACTAATTCTATATCAAACACATGTTGTTCCAAATACAAGTTATTCATTTGAAATACAAGTTCCAAATACCAGTGACATCTTAATTACAAATATCAATTGTTTTTACACCAATCCTACGAAACCTATTCACAAACTATACACCAACTCCAGCATACCAAACTAGACCCCTAGATCTATGAATTCAAGGGATCTATTTGGCGCTTTCCTGATTCTTGTACTATTATGAAATCTTCTAATGGTCCAAAATCATTAATAGTTGCATGTGATATAGGAGTCTTGAATGCATATTGAAGTCTATCCCCATCATTGAAACAACTCCCAAGTTGTTAAGAAACAATGGACCCAGTTGATACCTAAACCACTAAAACAATTAATATCAACAATATGATAAAATATTCAAATTAATTGAATGAATTACAATTAAAACAGAATCTACTAACCTTGTTGAATTTATTATTAGGGTAAATATAATTGTTGTATGTCCTAGAATTATGACCTACCAGGAAATACCTCTTGCAGTGAATTGTTAGACCCTTTCTGGTGGACGGGATTGAAACAATAGGCTCATCAACACCTTTTCTTTTGTACTTCTTATGTACTTCTTAGGCCTCCTAACTTGCTTTCCAATGAAAGGAGGATTCATTTGTTCCAACCCTCCATAATCACCCCAATAATGCATATAAGTCATGGCAGCAATGTTGTAAGTATAAAACCTTAAGTACATTTCCTTGCTATAACATGAATAAACATATGACTCCAACTTTCCTAATATTGTAAATGACTGCTATTGAATGAGGGTATGGAATTCCAGTTAACTAAAATTTTTCAAAAGTTTTTCTACTTTTAATCTCCCTCAACTAGATCCCACTGAAACCAACCCTTAAGTTTCCACCGATACCTAGTATGTGCTTTATAAGAAAAACAAAAAAACATAGAAATAATATTCAAACATAGAAAAATATTGAAACTATAGATCTACGTACCCAATAGTGCCTTCAATCTCGTCTTCACAATATGAAAAATATTCGATCGTTTCGATCCTTTTCCACTTATTGAAGTTATTTGAAAAATTCTATTTCCGATCACTAAAAGTTCGAATTTAGAAAAGATTAAAACACTTGAAATACATAAAAAAAAACCACAAATTCTTACTCGATAGTGCTTTCGAACTCGCTTTCCCACTCTGAAAAATGTTCGATCTTATCCCTTAACTCAAAATATTCGATCGTCGTTCGTCCTCTCTCTCTCTCTCTCTCTCTCTCTCTCTCTCTACAATGGAAAAAGCATAGTGTGTTTTAGGATTTCAAAAAGAATAACCTTTCAAGAGGGGTATAATCGGTATTTTACGACGTCTCGTTAGATCTCCGTTAATTATGAATTTTTCCATTCACTTGCCACATTTTCTAAAACTATATAAGTATAAATAGATATTTTTTAACCATAGAGGAAGTATATGATTTTTGGTTAAATCACAAGGGGAAAAATGTAATTTATATATAAAAAAAAGGCCAATATCTCAAGCAAAATAGCAAATAGAACACATATGTCGATAAATATAATCGTTTTATCTCTTTTAAAATTTTAAAATGAGCTCTGATAAAGCAAATACATAAAATAGCTACCACTTTTAGCAAATAAACCTACAAAGAAAATCCAATGAAAAAATAAATAAAATGCAAAGTAAAACCATTCATATCACAATAGTTCAAAAATGAAGATCCAATGGGAAGAAAGAAATAAAATGGCAATCAAAACCATTAACATCCAGAAGGCAATTTTTTTTTTTTTAAAAAAAAGAAAAATAAAGCTTTTTTAAGGGGGAAAAAAAAGAGGAACACAAACATGATGCTTTCCAGTCGAGTTCTTCCCTTTCTTGTCAACCTGAAATATGACCAAAACACAAATTTGTACAACCAACAATACAAATTTCTTCACAGTTGAGCATGATGGAATGTTGGTGAAGAGAAATTACACTAGTAGCACTACGTTGTAGAAAACCCACATTCTGGTTTGGGAGAATAGTAAAGATGAAATTTGGGTTTTTGTACATATGTGTAGTTCATCCTTTAAAAAAAAAAAAAAAAGGAAGCCTTGGAAGTAGAAAATCTCAAAAAACCCATTAATCAACAAAAATCCAAATGCCTTTGTTTTGTCATCAAAAGAGAGAGTTGGTGTACAGTGTAGAAAAAATATTAGTAGAATAAATTTTACAGGTACGGTGTAGAAAAATCAAATATAACAAATAATCTTCTTCCACATTATCCACCTGGTTGGTTTTTTCTTTGAAAAAAGATGTCTTTTTTTGTATCTTCACACCGCCCATGCCAACAAGAGTGGGTATGAGTTAATGTGGGTCAATATTTTCTTTCATAGTCCATCTCAGCATTTTCTTTGAAATTGTGTCTTGGCAGTTAGCATTATCGCGCCAACAAAAGTTGGTGTGAGTTGGTGTTTTTAACAAAAGAGTTGTGTTTACGGGTAGTGTCTTCTCTCATTTTGTTAACGTGACAAAGTGATTGCAAACGTGTACCTCTTTATATATAGGTAGATAAATAGGTAATCTATGGCTGAATTAGAGGAGATCAACGGCCAAGGCTTGAATTCTTCTCTACGGTGAGCACAAAGCGGTGAGGCATTCTTATTCCAAACAATGACTAAATAAATGTTTAAGTTTTTTGAGTTTAAAATTCTATTTTAAAAAAATTAATGTTGTATCAAAAGGTTTTTGAATAATTTTCTAAAAATCATATTTGAATTAATAATTTATTTTAACAAAAAATAACAATTTGAAATTGAGAAATTGGAATATTCTTATTTGTTAAAAAATAAAACAGATGAATATTTTGAAAATACACAAGTTCAAATATTATGATTTTTTATTTCAAAATAATTATAGGTGTTTGGAGGATTAAGAAACAAAATATTTTCATCAAAAAATTTTAGAACTTGGAAAATAAAATTTAAATCCTAAATAATACGTTTGTGTCTTTTGAAGTGAAATCTTAAAATTTTATAAAACCATTTAAACACACAAAAAAGGAAATTAGGGTTTACAAACCTCGTTCTAGAGGTAGGGTTATTACAATATGGATCTGGGTCCAGAGGTTGGATTGTTACAATATTCATTATCTAAATCTCTCCACACATCTTCGTTGCTGAGGGGTTTCCTATCTGGGGCAGAAGGTTTTCCTCTTTGGGACTGATTTTCATTGCATGTGTTATATTGACACGTGGCTTTATAGGTGAACTCGAGAGTAGTTTCCAATTGTCGTTGGCCCATGGCTCCAGATATATCTCAATTTCTCGTTCTACCATCAAAATACCCACTTTTTAATTTTAAAGGGCAGAGTTCATAATTTTTATAGAAATAAATAATATTTAAGATTATAATTTAAAAAGTATAAATTCGAATTTTTGGGTTTCCAATGGTAATAAATAAACAGTAAAAGGAATTTTTGTTAATTTTCCCTGATGTGATTGGAAATCAACCTTTTGGACCGCATCGCGACATTTTCGCAGTGGTGATGGAAAGACTGAACAATTTGTCTTGGCTTTGGCTTTGGCTTTGGTTTGGTGGGTGACGATGATGTGCTTTGGCTTTCTGATACCTCCCATTCCGCGCGCAGAGAGACACATACAGAGAGAGAGAGAGAGGAATTAGAGAGAGAAGATGTTGTTGCAACCGTGTAGTTTGGGCAAAGATCACTTGACATGCTCACACTTGAACTTGACCTCAAACTCAAAGAAGCAAGTCAGAAAACCGACAGTCACTTGTCTTAGATTGGGATTTGAAGACATTGCACAGATCGCTCAAAACAAGGTATTCCCTCTTCCTCTTCCTTCAATGCAAATATATTCATATTCCATTGCCTGATTGATCGATTGATCTAATTCTAGGTCTTGATAGCCGCCACAATATCAGCGGCGATTGGTCAAGTTTCCAAGCCTTTCACCTCTGCCATACTTTACGGCAGCCCTATCGACTTTAAAGTCGCTATTCAGGCCGGCGGTTTTCCGTCTACTCATTCCTCTGTACGTATATTTCCATCCTTTCTCTCTTTCTCTCTCTCTCTCTCTCTCTCTCTCTGTCGTCCAGCTTTGATTTCTTGCTCATCGTGCCCCACCCTCTAAAGGAAATTGTAATTGGAATCGGAATTTACAGGCTGTTGTGGCCACCGCAACTTCTCTGGCACTTGAAAGGTACTAAGCCCTAATATGTTTGTTTCTGATTTCCCCAACTCGTCTATCAAATTTGTGCTTTTCTGACTGTTCTGGTAGTTTATTGAATGCATTTTGAGTTCCACAATTTATGCTTCATGCTGCCAAATTTTGTTCAATCACATGACTGAGTTGGGTTTTTATTCTAATTATTTTATGATGTATGTAATATATTTGCTACAAATACCTTGTGCCCTGCCTTTTTATGTTGATTAGGTTTTTTTTTTTTTTGGGTAGAAATGGATAGATACAGTAGATTAATGTTGCATATTCAGAGATATCCATTATTGTGGTCACTTCCCACTTCTCACTCAAATTTATCTTTTCCAACACTATCTTCCCAGTTTTTCTTTCACACAAGCAGCGCATCACTTGTGGAAGCCTGTTGTAGTCCAGTATTAATTATTTCAAGATTCTATATGGACATGGTTCAAGTCCTAGAGGACCCAAGACTAAGATGTCTTGTACGGGTGTTAATTTCTGATATGCACAAGGAAACCAAGACTGTGGAGTCTAGTGGCCAATCAAATAACTTTTGGCTCATGAACAGTTTAATGTTTCCAATTATCATTTCACATTACAGAAGTAGAAGTTTAACTTATTTGGCAACGAAGGATGGAATTCAATTCAGAAAAGAGCGGTTTTTAGAAATAAAACCAAGCTTTTGGACTACATTGAGGATATAAGTGTTTACCTCTCCCTCTCTCTCTAACACCACAATGGAATTGCTGATTTGCTTTATTCTCATTTTCTCAGTTGAAGATCAAATTGATGTTCCACTGCCTCCAGCCCTATGGCCGCCTGATACCTTACTTCAAATGCCGTCTCTGGCACTTCCCATTCCAACTCTGCGTTTTGGGTCTCACTGACCCCTCGGCCCTCTTTGTATCTTACCTTGCCCACTACACTGTCATCACCTTGTCTTCTCTTGCCACAGTTTCCACAATCTTGGTGTTTGCCGCCTCCCGAGTTTCAGCTGTCTCCAATCCTCCCATTACCACCCCTGCTTCCATGACTATTATCCCATTACTGCTGCCCTCCTTGGGAGGCAGTCAATTTAGGGCTCGACTGGTTTTGAAGTTGCTTAAACAACAGCTGTAATAGCACAATGAAAAATAGAAAAAAAAAATCACAAAACGTTGAGAGAGAGAGAGAGAGATGAAAAATCCCCATAATTTTTTAGGATGCAAAGTAATTTCCCTTTCCCCTTTTACCTTAATCTCAAGGGTAATACATACCCAATTTTGAATAAATATTGCCCTTATGAAAAATCAGGAAGAAAATTTTATTTACTAAATATTTTCAGAGGTGGGAAAAAAATTTAATGGTATAATTTTCACCCTGTTTTTCTTCCTATCACACATATCCATAATTTTTTACATGAGAAAGGAATTTATTCTTTTTTATGGTATTAATGACCTACTGGGACAAGAACCGTTTGATAATCATAAACTAACGTAGAATAAGGACTACAGTTTCTCTTTATATCTTTGTGTTTGAGGGAGAGAAAGAGAGGGAGATCATTTCATTATTGCCAATAGATCAAATTTACTTGAGGCATTCTTAATCAAAATTAATTTGCCTTGTGAACGAGGCCTGCAGCAAAGGGATAAGGATCATCGAGAGAGTGTGGCGGTAATAGGAGGAATAGAGATGGTTGAAACTCGGTGGATTCAAGACACCAAGATTGTGGAAACTATAGTGAGGGAAGAAAAAATGAGGGCGGAATAAGGGGTCGGAAGAGACACAAAATGTAGAGCTGCTGGTGGATATGGAATTGGACGTGTCAGAGGCGGTATTTGAAGTGAGGTATCTAGCAGCTGCAGAGCCGAAGGCTGTGGAACATCAATTTTGACTTCCACATTGAGTGACTAACAAAGCAAGAACAAAGCAAATCAGCCATTGTGTTACAGAGAGATGGAGAGGGAGAGGTAATAATATATATCCCCAGTGTATTCGAAAATCTTAGTTTCATTTCTACAAAACAGTTTTCTTTTTTGGGTCGAATCCCATCCTCGGTTGCCAAATGAGAAAACTATCCTCAGTTGCCTATTGAGAAAACTAACATTTTTGTAATGTGAAATTGCTATTTTGCAGTTAATTGTGATAGAAACATTGAACAATTTGTCTTGTCTTGGTTGGTTATGTGCTCCGAATTTTAATATTTTCCACTCCACACATAGAGAGAGAGTGCAACTTTATAGTTTAGGCAAAGATCACTTGGCATGGCCATGCTTGAGCTTGACCTTAAACTCAATGAAACAAGATGTATAAGTGGGGTTTGTCTCTCAGAAAACAAACAGTCACTTGTCTCAGATTGGGAATTGGAAACATTACAGAGATTGCTCAAAACAAGGTATTCATCATCTTCTTCTTCCTCTTCCTCCAATTCAAATTCATTCATATTCAATTGCCTGATTGATACTTGTGTATGATCTAATTCTATGTCCTGATTGCCACCACAACAACAGTGGCAATTGGCCAAGTTTTCAGGCCTCTCACCTCTTCCACTATATATGGCAACCCTATCAACTTTAAAACCACTATTCAGGCTTGTGGTTTTCCTTCTCTTTATTCCTCTGTATGTAAAATTCCATCCTATCTCTCTTTTCCTCTCTTCCGCTTTGATTTCTTGCTCTAAAGGAAATTGCAATTTACAGGTTGTGGCTGTTATAAAAGCTAGATCAAACTGCAACGGAAGCATGAATATGAGCATTTTAAATTTTTTTATTTAAATAATACTTAAAACCCATATTATGTTATTCTGGATCAGCTTAATTTAGTATCATTCCATGCAAATGTTGTTTGATTTCATACGACAACCTTCAGTCCGTCCACACGAGTAGATCACCAAAAGGTTCAAGAATCCTCCTGAATCACGAATCTAGATATCCTTAGAGAGATGATGCCAAATCCCTCCAAATATGCTTTGTTCTCCAACAAGTATTCTTTGCAAGTATGTATATGTTTTGTGAAGAACGCCTCTTTCTCTAAAATTCACCAAGCTAATTTCTCTCTCTAGAGAATGCTCTCTATTCTCTCTTTAGAATTTTGCTGAGAATTATGAGAATGATATTCTCATGTGCCAGCCAAATATTGTATACTAGATGCTTAGAGAAACCATACAAAGTGTGACCCCAAGTACATTTAATGCGATGAAGCTTCCTCCATTCAAATGCAATTTAAATTGCAGCTACTGTGTTAGGGGGTTACAGAAGAATGGTTTAATGCTGGTCAAAATTAATCTGGACATTTTGTAGGCTATAGATTAAAATCGAATTTCAAATTTCAAATTTTTTAACCTTTGGTTTTAAAATTAATCATATTAAAAATTTTAAAATCCAACCTATTTTAAAATATAAGCTGACCATTTAAACACATATGAATATGTTTTACGGACTTGGGCATCACATAAGTGCTGGCCCAAATGATTAAGCTGGCCATGCGCAGTCACTCTGCTGTGCACGCACGCTTTCTAGTGTGCGGCATACGTGGCTGCAGGTAGTGGGCACACATGGGTATGGGCCATCCAATATGGGACCCTACCACCATCTAAATATTGTCTAGGGCTTCTACAAAAGCTCTAGTTCAGAAAATTATTTCTCATTTTGGAACCCTTCTAAAATTTGAAACTTTTCTTAATTAAGAACCTTTCCAAAAATAGTAACTTCCTAACACTTTAGGAAGAACCAGTCCATTTTCTCTTTTGGATTCTTTTGAACTTAACTTCATGACCCGTTTGTGTGTGTTTACTCACAAGCTCACACCAGAATTTGATTAAATATCAAATTCCTGTTTTGGTAAGTTTATGCTCTATTGTGTGACTTTCTGGGTTCATCTCTGGATGACAATAAGGCATATTATATCATTTCTAGATATCGTTAAGTGTCTTTCCCTTACTAAGGTAAAACTACCAAAATACCCATGTTTTATAAAAAGTGAATGGAACCTAATATTGTATATCACGGCTGGCCAACTAATGATGAATGTTTTTCGACATTCTAAACCAACCTTGATCAGGATTACACACTCAGATCTCTTTGTTTCAAGCTTAATATTTATCGAGGCTCATGGTCATTGGCTTATATCCTAAAGGACAAATCTTGTGACGACAAGACTTTCATTAGAAAAACCCTTTTCTAATCACGTCTACCTGCATTGACCAATGGCTTAAACTTGTTTCTGTTGTTCGGGGAAATGAATTTCTTCTTGACAATACCTTAATTCCAGCTAGTGCCAACATCAAATTGAGTTTTGATCGTGTTGTAAAAATTGAAAAAAAATATATATATGCTAACATCAAATTTATTTTTCATGAGAATATCCATCTCACATAGGTACAATCATCAATAAATGACACAAACCACTTAGGACCTGAAACATTTGGAATTGTGGATGGCCCTCAAATGTCACCATGAATAAGAGAAAAAGGAACAAAAGTTTTTGTGTTACTTATTGGAAAAGAAGAAAGCTTGTGTTTAGCAAGTTCACAATCACTACAATGAAAACTTTTAACTAAAGACACGTTGAATAACGAAGGAAACATAACTTTAAGAATACAGAATGACGGATGACCCAAGCGATGATGATAAAGCCAAATTTTCTCTTTATTAAAGATGACTGACTTGGACAGTAATGATAAAAGACAAGAACTCTCAACTCTAGCATTTCCAATTCCAAATGGCAAAGGTCATCTCTTTCACTAGCATGTGCAATCATTCTTTTCGTGACTAGTTCCAGAAACACACAATGAGATGGGTAAAAAGTCGTACTGAAATTAGAATTCAAAGTGAATTTTTTAATTAAAATCAGGTTTGCAAAGAGTTTAAGAACATGAAGGACATTTTTTAGAGTTAGGGTGTTATTGATATAAATATCTCCTTCTCCCGTGGCAATAATGGTGGATCCATTGGCAACTGTTATTTTCTTATGGCTAGAGCATGAGGTATATATGTAATGAATTTTTTTGAGGAACATATCATGTGGTCAGTTGCTCCAGAATCAATTACCATGTATTTGAAGAAACTTTATCCCAAACATTAGAAATACAAAAAGAAAAAGAAATACCTGAAAAGGCCAATGAGCATGTACTTGCCGTAGGGGGTTTTTCAAGTGAAAATGTACAAATCAGTTGTGACCACTTCAAATAATTCATTCCATTCAGTTGAAATGCTACTGGTATATTTTGGAAATCACCCGTTGAAATTGCTGCAGAATTCTCAGTTGAAGGCACATCCAAGACAGCATTGGTTTCGGTGGTTTCCAACATGATTGATCAGTAGAAAGGGCTTTTGGTTAGGAAAGGAGATATAGAGGATTTGGATGAACAAAGAGATTCAGAAATTTTTTTATTTTTTATTTATTTATTTTTTAAGAATGAGCCTAGGGCTCTGAGACCATGTGAAGAATAACAACAATTAGAGTTTTGGTCTCAACAATTGGGGTCAGGTTTGGTGTGGATGTATATGTATGCAGTCTTCCCCTTACATTTTTGCAAAGAGATTATTTTCACGCCTCGAATCGATGAGAGCCATAATCAACCGTTGTGCCAAGGATCCCCCCCCCCAAAAAAAAAAACTCCACAGTTCGTTCTGAGAAGCCAGCCTTTGAATCTTTGCAAGAAGTGGCACAGAGCCACACCCATGCATGCACAAGCAGTCCACCAAAGCAAAAGTGGATTTTCACACCAAGATCCAAGTAGAGCATGAAAAGATGGATTTCATTCTTGTCCTTGAAGCTTTGCATCGCTTGCTCTTGACAAAGGATCTTGACTCCCAGATTCCATAATATCTAATTTCCACCCTTCTGGGAGCCAGATTTCCCCAACCTTTGTTATCGTCTGGAACCACAAGTGCGTCCAGTTTTGTCGTTGTCTGAAAACTGAAGAGGCACATGATGTCCAGGAACCAAATCAGGTAACCCAACAGCAGGGATTCCAACAAGAGCACAGCAGACTCCTGCTTGGACATGGGAGCACCAGGGGCCTTCCCACTCTGATGAAGCTGAAGTTGAAGACGTACATCTTTTTCCTCTCTTCGGCATTCCACTTCTAGATATTTACTCTTCATTTCTAGATCCTTCACATGCAGCTTTTTCCTCTCTCTTGATCTCACCGCCGCATCTCTGTTTCTCAACAGCCTTATGCGTTTCTTGGAAACCGGATTGTCGTCGACGCTTCTGTCGGTAGTGGCCTCCTCAGGACTAGTGGTATTATTGTTAAGGGGGTCCTTGTGGCCGGAGACATCGGAGCGAGGAGGTGGGGAATTGAGGAAAGCATCAGACAAGAAATAAAATAAATCGGAATTGGATAGGATTATTGATCAGTCTTTTGCAATTCTTGTATGTGGAAAGACTTGAAAGCGCGAAGTGGGACAACACAAGAATGTGTTCCCCTTCGCCAAGAATCTTGGAGCAGGTCGTGAATGAAAAAGTCAACACCAGTCAAAGTCCAACAAAGGATAGTCAAGATCCAGCAAGAAAAGATCAAAATGACGAAGCCAGGGTGCCAATACAGCAAAAGGATCACTCTTTTAATCCACAATCGCAAAAATGTGCTTTCATGACACCAAAAATGTGCTTCCAGAGAAATAAATAGATAGATAGATAATTAATTAATTAATTAATTAATTGCAGTGGCTTCAGCTAAATATATATAGTGAAGAGGTATTTGTAATAAATATATATAGATAATTAATTAATTAATTGCAGTAGTCTCTGAGACCATGTGGAGAATGAAAGGAAAATAATGAAAGAGGCATTTATATTTCTCCACTCCATATTTTACGTGATTTCAGCTAAATATATATACACGAGTTGCCATGAATTAAGATAGGATGCTAGCTAAGAAATAGAAAATTTAGATGCAAAAAAATCTTTAACCTTATATAAATCAGGGAAGATTTTTTTTGATTATTTGCCATAATTTAGAGAATATAATGAAGTCAAAAATTTTCACTAATTATATTATATAAATTAGGGAAGAATAAAACATGCATATCTCAACGCCGGCCAATTCTCACTTTTCACTCTCAAATTTATCTTTTCCAACAGTCTGCTCCCCCCTGTTTTTCCTTTCACACAAGCATCCCATCATGTGTGGCAGCTGGCAGTAGTCTAGTATGAATTGTTTCAAGATTCTACTTGGACATGGTTCAATTCCTGGAATAACCAAGAATAAGATGTCTCTTTAGGGTGTTAATATCAGATATGCACAAGGAAACCAAGACAGCGGAATGTGTAGAGCAGCCAATAAAACTTAGTGGAAAGAAAAGCTAGAAGAGATGTGGAAGAGAAATTATGAAAGAAGTTTTATATTTCTCCACACATTATTTTACATGGTTTCTGACAAATATATATACAAGAGTTACTATGAATCAAAAATAGATACTAACTAAAAAATGAAAAACCTAAATACAAAATCTTTGACCTTATATAAATCAAAGAAGTTATTCCTTGATTATATGCCGAATATAATGAAGTTAAAAATCTTCCCTAATTATATTACATAATTTAAGGAAGAATAATCCTAAAGATCTTCCCTAATTATATTATATAAATTAGGGAAGAATAAATCCAAAGACCTTCCCTAATTATATTATATAAATTAGGGAAGAATAAGACATACATATCTTTCAACAATCTCCCTCAAGCCGGCATAAAAATATCATGCATTGCCAGCTTGCTTGCCAAACCATCAAACCGTTTCTTGTGGACACCCTTTGTAAAGACATCAACTATCGATCAGTTGTAGAGATGTACGACATACATATTACTCCACTTTCTAACTTCTCCTTGATAAAGTGTTTGTCCACTTCAATATGTTTGGTTCGGTCATGTAAAACAGGATTATGTGCAATTGAGATAGCTGCTTTATTGTCACAGTATACTCTGATAGGTGAAGGTGTGTATATCTTGAGTTCTTCCAATAACCTCTTTACCCATATTACCTCACAAATACCATGAGCTACTGATCTAAACTCAGCTTCTGCACTGCTTCTTGCCACCACATTTTGTTTCTTACTTCTCCAAGATACAAGATTTCCTCCAACAAATGTACAATAGCCGAAAGTTGATCTTCTGTCAGTTATACTTCCAGCCCAATCAGCATCTGTGTAGCCCTCTATCTGTAGGTGCCCTCTTCTTTTAAATAGTAGACTCTTTTCAAGCGTTCCCTTTAGATACCTCAGAATTCTAAATACTGCCTCAAAATGTACTGAACCAGGTGAGTGCATGAATTGACTTACGACACTCACTGCAAAGGCTATGTCAGGTCGAGTATGTGACAGGTAGATGAGCCTTCTCACTAACTGTTGATACTGGTCTCGATTGCAACCAACTATCCTTTTGTCTTTTGAAAGATCAACTACCTCTCAAGTACCATTCCGCTTAAGAGCTTCCATTTCCTCCATGACTGTCAATCTCCAATTTGGATCAACCAATGCTTCCTGAATGGTTCTTGGAACAAACAGGTTAGTGACCTTGGATGTAAATGCCCTGTAATTGTTGGACAGTTTTTCGTAAGACAAATAATTAGCAATAGGATGTATAGTACAAGAGCGAGTACTTTTCCTTTTTGCTATTGGAATATCTAAGTCTGAGAAACTATCATTGAGATGCCTAATTGAAGTGGATAATTTTGGATGATAGGGATCGCTTTGAGAGTTGGAGGATGGACCATGAGTTGGAGACTCTGATTGGCATGCTAGATGAACAAGTTGGACTATAGTACTCTTCCGTGATGCTCTTCTAGCATAAACCTGAATCTCAGAATTAGGATTTTGAGTTTCCTTTTGTAGTAATTCTTCCCCTATTTTTTATGAAATGGTATCTGACATTTATAATTTAGAGCCATTCAAAGTATTACTATCCTTAATAATGGTATCTTCAGTTTGTTTTTCAAAAAAAGTTAGAGAAACTAATTTATCAGGTTGTGTCACAGTATGAGGTATAGATTCTATAATATTCCAAAAATTATCTTCCTCTATTATTTGCTCCATTGAAGATGATTTTTGTAAAAAAAAAGTCGATGTTCTAGAAAAGAAACATTCATACTAATGTGAACTTTTCTAGTGACTGGATTAAAATATTTATACCCTTTTTTATGTGAAGCATAACCAATGAAAACACACTTCTCAGTTTTAGGATCTAACTTAGATTGATGTATGTTAGATACAAGAACAAAACATGTGCAGCCAAAAATTTTTAAAGGTAAATCACAATATAAGCGTGAAATGGGGAAGATTTTTTTGAAACAATTCAGAGGTATCTCATAGTTTAGAGTACGAGAAGGCATCCTATTAATTAAATAGGATGCAGTTAAAACAGTTTCACCCCACAAATATTTTGGTATTTGCATAGAGAACATCATGGCACGAGCTACCTCTAGCAAGTGTGTTTTTTCTCTCTGCAATACCATTTTGTTGTGGGGTTTCGCTACAGGTAGATTGATGAACAATACCATTTTTCTTTAAAAAAGTACCTAAACACTCATTAAAATATTTGGTACCATTATCTGAACGTAAAATACAAATCTTAGTTTGAAATTGATTTTTCACCATAGTGAGGAATTCCTTAAAACATTGTGCAACTTCAGATTTTTTTTGTTATTAAATACACCAAACAAAGCTTGATATGGTCATCAATAAAAGTTACAAACCATTTCTTGTCTGATAATGTATTAATTCTAGATGGTCCCCAAACATCACTCTGAATTAGATAGAATGGTTTTGACGCGTGATAAGGTTTTGACCGAAAAACAACACGATGATCCTTAGACAAATGACAACTTTCACAAGAAAGTTCAAAACAGTTTATTCCTTTAAACAAAGTAGGAAACAAATGTTTTAGATAAGGAAAACTTGGATGCCCTAACCTCCGATGCCATAATACTATTTGATCAAAAAAAGGGTCGAACTAATATTACTTAGTTCTTGAGCTTTTTTATTACCAGAAGCTCTCTTCAAAATAATAGAGTCCATTGATCATCCTAGCACTGCCAATCATCCTCCCCGTACTCTAGTTCTAAAAGGTGCAATGAGAATTACAAAAAATGACTTTGCAGTTAGAATCAAATGAAAGTTTACTAACGGATAGAAGGTTGCATACGAGTTTAGGCACATGTAAAATAGATTTGAGAGTAATATCTTTTGAGATTTTGATTAGACCCTTTCCTGCAATAGATGAAAAACTATCATCAGTTATTCTAACTTTTTCAGAACCCGAGCATGGAAAATAAGTGCTAAATGAATGGGAGGCACTGGTCATGTGATCAGAAGCCCCTGAGTCAATGATCCAAGGACCGGATTTAGTAAAGGTAGATAGGGCTATTGGGTTGCTACCTGTTTGTGCAAAAGAACCATTAGGAGTACTAGTTGGCATATTGGATTTTAACAGCTTTAGAAGTTGATCAATTTGCTCCTTGCTGAATGGACCTGTATCAACTTCATTCGCAGTGGATAAAACTCGGTTTCCTTTGTCACCTTTATTGCCTTTCCAATTTGTTGGTTTTCCGTGAAGCTTCCAGCAAGTTTCTCGGGTGTGCTTAACCTTATTACAATAATCACACCATAACTGAGACTTGTCTCCGGCCCTTTTGGGAGTGTTTTTGCAACTACCAAATACATCAGAGACAACTAATGCAGACGTATCAATAGAGGATTCAGGACCTTTCTTCCCCAACATCACATATCTCCGGCTCTCTTCCCTTCGCACCTCAGCAAAGACTTCACCAATTGGAGGTAGAGGTACACGTCCAATTATACGACCCCTTACCTCATCAAACTCCACATTAAGGCCTGCAAGAAATTTAAATACACGACCAGCATCCACCAACTTTTTGTAGTGATTACAATCCTTTGTGGATTCCCAATCATAAGCATTGAACAGATCTAGATCTTGCCAAATTTGTTTTAAGGAATTAAAATAGGTTGTAACACTATTCTCATCTTGGCGGATTTCTCTGAGTTTCAGTGTTAATTCATAGATCTGAGATTGATTTTCAAGATCTGAATACATCTCCGTCACATTGCTCCAGAGCTCCTTTGTCGTCTGGAAACACATGTAATTAGAGCTGATGTCTTCTACCATTGAGTTCACGAGCCACATCATCACCATAGAGTTTTCAACATCCCAAGTGGCAAACATGGAGTCTGCTTCTGTAGGCTTCTGTAGATCTCCTGTGATATACCCAATCTTCCCTTGCCCCCTTAGGTACATTCGAACCGCTTGCGACCATCGCAAAAAATTCTCACCAATTAGTCAAATGGTGGTTATTTGTGCAGGAGAGTGGTCGAAGTTGGTCACTATCTTGAGGATTGGGTTTCATTGGAAGGTGCTGCCATGGATGTGGTCTCGGAGACTATGTCAGACATAGTTTAGGTGAACCAAAAAAAATATTGCTCTGATACCAAGTGGAAAGAAAAACTAGAAGAGAAATTATGAAAGAAATTATATATTTCTCCACACATTATTTTACATGGTTTCTGACAAATATATATACAAGAGTTACTATGAATCAAAAATGGATACTAGCTAAAAAATGAAAAATCTAGATATAAAATTTTTGACCTTATATAAATCAAGGAGTAAATCAAGGAAGTTATTCCTTGATTATATGCAGAATATAATGAAATCAAAAATCTTCCCTAATTATATTACATAATTTAAGGAAGAATAATCCTAAAGATCTTTCCTAATTATATTATATAAATTAGGGAATAATAAATCCAAAGACCTTCCCTAATTATATTATATAAATTAGGGAAGAATAAGACATACATATCTTTCAATAAACTTTAACTTTTATCTTGTGAACAGTTTCATGTTTATATGGACACATTTAGTCATACACAATTTTGGGATCTTAACTGGTTGTGGTCCTTTCACTATGATTGTCAGGCCATTCTTAGAGTAAGGGCAGATATAGTAATTTTGTTATGGGAGGCAGAATAGATATTTTGCAATTCTTGTATGTGAAAAGACTTGAAAGAGTGAAACGGGACAACACAAGAATGTGTTCCCCTTCGCCAAAATGACGAAGCCAGGGTGCCAATACAGCAAAAGGATCACTCTTTTAATCCACAATTGCAAAAAATGTGCTTTCATGACACCAAAAATGTGCTTTCAGAGAAATAGATAGATAGATAGATAATTAATTATTTAATTAATTAATTGCAGTAGTTTCGGCTAAATATATATAGGGAAGAGGTATTTGTAATAAATATATATAGATAATTAATTAATTAATTGCAGTAGTCTCTTAGACCATGTGGAGAATGAAAAGAAAATAATGAAAGAGGTATTTGTATTTCTCCATTCTATATTTTACGTGATTTCAGCTAAATATATATACACGAGTTACCATGAATTAAAATAAGACGCTAGCTAAGAAATAGAAAATCTAGATACAAAAAAATCTTTAACCTTATATAAATCAGGGAAAATTTTTCATGATTATATGCCCTAATTTAGAGAATATAATGAAGTCAAAAATTTTTACTAATTATATTACATAAATTAGGGAGGAATAAAACATGCATATCTCAACAATGGCCAATTCTCACTTTTCACTCTCAAATTTATCTTTTCCAACAGTCTCCTCCCCCTGTTTTTCCTTTCACACAAGCATCCCATCATGTGTGGCAGCTGGCTGTAGTCTAGTATGAATTATTTCAAGATTCTACTTGGATTTGGTTCAAGTCCGAGAATACCCAAGACTAAGATGTCTCTTTAGGGTGTTAATATCATATATGCACAAGGAAACCAAGACAGCAGAATGTGTAGAGTAGCCAATAAAACTTTAACTTTTATCTTGTGGACAGTTTCATGTTTATATGGACACATTTAATCATACACAATTCTGGAATCCTAACTGGTTGCGGCTGTTTCACTATGATCGTCAGGCCATTCTTAGTAGATTTAGAATAATTTATTTTCACGGGAGGCAGAATAGATATGAATTAGTTGAGCATCATTAAGATATTTCTAAGTAGATTTAGAATAATTTATTTTCCTGCGTTCTCCATTTTAGATTATTAATGTAACCAATAGTTTTGTTTTTCTTGTTTCAAAAACCAGATAACATGAAGATATTGTATAAAGAAAATTAGGTAAAACACGAATGTAGTTTAATATTTGTACATACAGCTATGAGGGGATATAAAATCATAACTATTAATATATGTGGCAAACAACTAAATACTAGGGATTTTTTTATAGTGAATGTATTATTTTTATATGGTATATCACTCTGTGAGTGTGAGATTTGCACAATTAGTTTAACTAGTAATTTGCTACGCCCTATAAGCTACATACTAAGAAAATATATTGTATACATGATACATAGAAGTGCAATTTGTATGAATGACAATTGATTTTAGTCAATGTAAATTGCAAATAAAAACAAATGAAATTCTTTTTAAAACCTCTAATTTGTTATTTGATATAAATTATATCCAAAATTCTAAGAAATGATAATTGTCATTTTAGCTTTTGTATTGGAACCTATAATGATCATTGCGGTCCGGTTATGAAAAATTCAAAGTCAATTTTTGCAGTTTTTGCATTATAAAAGTAAGGTTTCATCTTTACCCATTTTATAAATTCAGTGGGGCTATAACCTAAAAGATTTCCAGGGTATAAATGTGACTAGTTGGGGCCATTGCCTTAACTTATAAAGAGATTACTATATGAGTAAGGGTGCATACCACTATGGTGTTTCACCATTGTTGTGTAATCCAATTAACAATTATGGGTGAGTTATTTTATGTCTTTTGTTACCTGGAGATGTACAGGAGTGTCTTCTTTAACTTACGAGAAAGTCATGAGCTGAAGCCAATTTCCCTTAATTATAGAATTGTCCATAGAAAATACAATAAAAAATGGTGCAGTTAATTATGATTTATTGCTGTCTATAATATATGTTTCTTTGTCTTTTCATTTGCAGGGGGTTCTCTGATTCAATTTTTGGCATGGCTGTTGTTTATGCTGGCCTTATCATGTATGATTCGCAGGTACACATTTTATATATGTATTTGTGTTTTCATTATGCACGGTCTTGGCTTTCCACTGCTTTTCTTCTGTTCTAGGAGTCATTATTATTATCATCATCATCATTACTATTACTATTAGTATTATTTTGGTTGCTGACATCATTATTTTTTCTGGTTCACGTAAATAATACCTTCGCCATAATTTTATCTAACTTGGTCCATGGAATGCTCTAATGGAAATGGTTTTGGGTCATTCTGGTAATTCAACTTGAGATATCCCTGGAAACTCCATCTGAAATTGTAGTGCATTCTGGATACTTAGGAATAGAAAGCATGACCTTTTGGAATTACTTGATGTAACTCCTCCAGTCAGTTTAGTTGGCATGAGGCCTTGATACTTGGGAAAAATAGAAGAAATGTGGTATGTGATGCCTTCTATATTGTTGGGAGCAGAGAGCATAATATTTTAAAAGATATTTCAATGTACTAATCGGTTTTAGTTAACGTTATGTCTTGCTACTATCTGATCTATGCTTTGAATTTAATGTTGAAAAAGGACTTTAAAGATGCAAATGGTGGCCAAACATTCACAAGTCTTTAATTCTAAGACAAAATATTAATTTAACAAAAACAAATCAATCAATCCCAATTGGGCAACCATAGACTATTTAATTGCTACATCCAAACCCTAGAACAAAAGAACTAGCCACTCATGGAATAAGAGAAATCACACACAACAATTGATGAAATACCTCCAAATATCATTGATTTCAAAGAAGCAATAAACTTTAGAGTGTATTGCAAACAAAGGGAATGTGAGATGTGGGGAAGAATCTTAGAAAATATAGTTGTAGATGCTCCAAGCTCCAAGTTTTCAATTGAAGTTGTTTATCTCCTTTCCAGATTTTGCAAGATGCTTAGTCCCCCAAGAGCGCTTCCTCTTGTTCTCCAAAAATCCCCTTCTCGATTCTAACCTAAACTTATATACAAGAAAGAGAGAAAAATGCGGGGTTCTCTCTCTCTCTTCAAAAGATGAACAAATGAATGCAGAATGAAGAGTTAATGCCCCAGAGACCCTTTTATAGCCTTTTATTTTCCAGAAATACACTTCAAAACAAGTCAGACATGGAAAAGAAGAATAGTAGAGCCCATCACAATGGTCCGTATGGTGTGAAGGCACCACTGGCTTTGAATCCGGGTTTTCTCCTCCACCGCTGCTGTCGTAAGTCTGGCACCAGGGCAATGTGATGTTTAGTTGCTTCTGCCTTCCATTGCTGCCTTTCATCTTGATTTTATTTTTTATTTTTTACTTTTTTAGAAACTTATGTCATTACAATTAGTTTGTGAACTTCAAATTATGACAATGTCCTCCCAGAATTTTGAAGTGTAGTAAAATTGATCGTGCTGTCCATTATTACACCATAATTAATTTTCTGTACTTTAAAGTTTACATTTTCCTCCTCGAAACTTTATATTTTGGCAAAATTGGTCATTCTGTTTTTTTTTTTTTGGTCAAATTCTAATTTCTGCGATCATAAGTGAGGCATTTGACTATAGTAAAAAATAGTATAAAGAAGTAATAAATATTAAAAATTTGAATTTTAAAAATAATCTGCAAAATAATTTTGAAATGAGGGAGAAAAAGCTCAGGTTGAAACCCTTTTCTTTAATTGACCTATGTTGAAAATTTTAGAAATCTAGAAGCACCATTGCTATTATATTCTACATCAGTGAACGATTCGTGGTCAATGCCTGCTTTTCTCCTATCTTATCATTTTCATCTTTCTTTTGTATAAAAAATTGATATTAGCAATGCAATGTGATATTAAGTTGATTTACAATTTTTTATGAGAATGATTTAGTTTGGCAATCATCAGTGTCAGCAAGAATTCTCTTAACAGCTTTCTTTCTCTGAGATTTATGTATTATCAACTAATAAGTGGACAATTGAGTACCAAGAAAAATTTATCTCTTTATCTGTTTTGAAATTGGGGCCATTATTTTTGTTGATAAAATGATAAAAAATATAAAACAAAGGAGAAAAAAAGTAAGCCAATAGCGAATTAAGTGCACGTATAGGAAGATCTATACCGGTAGTAGTCCTAAAACAAATTCTGACAAGTACTTGCTTTCGTCAATTGTAAATAATAGTTTCAACTATTTTTGAGTTTTTTCCCCCTCATATTTCAATTTTTAAATTTGATTTTTTCTTTTTAAAACTTTTTATGATTCTCTTTTATATTTTCTATATTCTTTGTACTGCAGTCATGTGTGTTGTATGGTAACAGATGTTAGTTATTGATGAAATGGTGAGTGAAAGCACCAATTTTGTTAAAATTCGAAGTTTAAAGGAGGAAATTGTAAAAAATTGGAAGTACAGAAAGCTAATTTTGTTGGAATAATGAATGAAGGGACTTTTAAGACAGAAATTTGTCAAAATTATAAATTCATGGAATGATTTGACAATGGTCCCAAGTTTAGGGGATAATTTTGCACTTTTCTTTAAAAGGAATGACCTCACATGAGGAGATTACAGATCCAAGATGTTTATGTTGCACGACTGTGGGAAAGAGATCCATGTGAGATGCAGCTAAGGCAAGATAACCCCTGCTTCTTCGCAAAGGTCTCGTGGTTTATTTTATCAAAAGAAGACAAAAGTCTTATCATTTACTTATCTCGTAAATTGATTTACAGTGTTTTCTTTTGTAAAATTGAATTCTGTTCTGGCTCTTGTTGACCTCTCATAGGTTTCGTGATATTGGCATATGGATAGTCCATGAGGTTCTATTCCAGAAAGACATGCCACTAAAATTGCAATTGGAATGAAACAGAATTTTTTCCCTCCCATTCTTTTTTCTTCTCTTCCCATCAAACCAACAAATCTCAAACAATTTGCATATACCAGAACAAGTGTTGTCTCCCACAGTTAAGAGAACAAAAAAAATTCTTTGAACTCATTTTGTTAAAGGAAAATTAAGGGGTAAAGTTATGTTAATCATCTGAGCAGAGAGATGGTACAGGAGAATCACTAGCAGATCCTGTTAACTGAAAATCATGCCACAAGCATATGAGTACAAGAAATAACTCTCTTTAAGGTGGTCTTGTAGGAATGGTTCTCATCAAGCTTTGCAAGTAAATTAATTTGGATTCTGCTTGGGACTGTGATATTGGGGAGGCAAATGCGAAGGAGTGAAAAATATATTGTGATCATTTTAGAAAAAAATACTTGTCTAAGGTTTTAACCCATGCCTCGATTAACAAATAAGTTTCCAAACTTTGATTTGGCTACATCTAAGCTTTAATTTTGTGACACACAAGGTTCTATCATGTCGTATAAAGAAAACAATCATATACATAAGCATGCGATATGAAATAGAGTACAATGGCGTCGAAGAATTTATATAGCTGACCCCACCTAGTGGGAGGCTCGGTGGTGGTTGTTATTGTATAAGGTTCTGCCATCAATGGGTTAAAGGAACTCCTAACGGCTGTAGAGAGAGAGAGAGAGAGAGAGAGAGGCTTGCTAGCCAGAGGAGAGGAAAGAAAGAGAGATGAAGAGGGACAAATATAGAGGCATGCTTTCACCACCAACAGAGATGAACTTATTTCATGTTCCTCATCTACGTCCTTATTGAACAATCGGGATTACTTTGAGTTCTCAAGCAGAGATCTGACAACTCAAATGAATCAAGACCCCACTCAACTCAGTTGGAGAGGAAAGAAAAATAATCAAGGATAAGAGAGGAATGTTCAGATTATTGGTGAGGAAAGTGAGGTGGAATTTGCTGATGTTTAGACTGATTAAGATGCTGACGAAGAGGATAGAGATGAGCGAGATGAGGAGGGGATGGAGTTGCCAGAGTGCAGTGGTGTTTGAGAGAGAGAGAGAATGAATGTGGAGAACGCTTTGTGTTGTGGAAGTCTCGGTTCTTCTGATGTGGTTGTAAAGGCTTTGCTTGTTGCTTGTTGTATGCCTTAAGTGTGAGTGTGAATGGAAACTTCCACTGGCCAATGCCCTAATCATTCTCCAAATTCCATTTTCATTCTCTGTCTCGTCTACTCAACCACTGCATGCACCAGCAATTTTGTCTCCTCTTCATCTCGCTTATCTCAATCTTCTTCGCTGGAACCATAGTCCAACCATAAGCAAGTTCCATCTCGATCATGTTGCTGACAACACTTTCCTCTCCAACAATCGGAACATTCCTCTCTTCTTCTTCTTCTTCTTCTTCTTCTTCTTCTTCAATTGAGTCAATTTAGGTTGTGGTTCTTTGCAGGTGATGTGTTTTCCACAGAAGATGATGTGTGGTGGACTTAATCTGATCATATCTCCGGTTGTGTGGTTCTTTTTCTCCCTGTTCCTTTCTCTCCTCTTCTTTCTGTCTTCGCAGGCAACAGACCTCTCTCTGTCTCTCTCTCTCTCTCCTCCCTCTCTATCTTCCATTCCACAGCCATTAAAAGTTTTGTGAAGGCACTAACAGACATGACATGTCACAAATTTAAACTTTAAAACCTCAAGAATAGCAAATCAAAGTTCGAACTTTATTTATTGGCTGTGATATAATTTAAGAGTTAAACAAGTAATTTTTTTTCACCATTGGCAAAAGTTTTTATTCATTCCATTAACTATCTGGGAGCACATTTTGAAAAAGTAATTCTGGCAGGGGGGATTCTGGGAAAACATTTAATTGACGGTCTGACATAATAAGTAATATAGAGAAAAGGTACTGAAAATTATGTTAATGAAAAGCAACTTAACCACAAGAAAATTTTGGGCTGGGATCAATAAATAGGAAAATGAGGGGGAAGGCAATAAAAAACCCTAGTGTGTGGAATAATGATGGTTCAACTCGGACAGAAAGTTGTCCACTCAAGCATTTTTAATCTCTCTCTCTCTTCGTGCAAGCACTTGCATGATCACTGGCTTCATTCACATGCACTTGCAGAAGGATATTTTGAAATTATTAGTATTAATTATTGTTGTTGTTGTTGTTGTTATTGTTGTTTTGTTTTGGAGAAGTCCCTGGGGACTTGTGAATTAAATCTAGTGTTCTGTGCTGTAAGTTTAACATTAATCATAAACATTACTTTGAAACTTAGAGCTTGATTCTTATCCATGTAGTGTTTTAACTATGCTGTAGGGAGTAAGGCGGGAAGTTGGAATTCATGCAAAAGTTCTAAACAAACACCTGCACAAGACTAAGGTGAATTCAGTTTCTTCAGTGGACACAACCGAAATAATTGATTCCAAACCAGGTACATCTACCGGAAAGCTGAAGACCTTTGGCACCGTTTTGTCACAGGAAGGTAATTCTTCACTAAATATGACAAAAACACCTGTACTTGCAAGATCAGACATGAAAGTAACACAAAACAGTGTGAGACCCTCATCGTCTAGGCTAGCGGCAGAGTTCAAAGAAGGCTCAGATCAAAACTCCAGCAAACCTAGTAAACTAAAAGAGTCCATTGGTCATACTGAAATTGAAGTCACGGCTGGTGCCTTGTTGGGTTTGGTTGTAAGCTTGGCTGTTTACACTATAATGTAACATACGCCTTTTATTTCTTCCTTTCATTTTTACATACATTAGTTGGAATAAATATGTAGATTATATCATGAATGCATATAAAAGTACAATGCAGCTGATGCTCTTATCATCATCATCTGGAACTTCGGAGAATTGACACGGATGCAGTGAGAACAGAGTTCAGGAATGCAAGTTGTGCAAAGTGTATCCTTCGCCCAGTGGACAATATTATTGATTCTGGGGTGAGCATTTTGTCTTCAATTAGTATGGGCTATATTGTCCTATGAACCAAAAAAAGAATTAGGGTGAAATGGCCACTCAAGGGGTGGCGGATGGTGACTTCAGGCGGAAGCTCAAGTGCAAATTTAGCCAAACACCAAGATCAAGGTTGAGATTTTTCAATACAAAATTTGCAATGACAAAATTTTAAAAAAAAAATAAATAAATAAATAATTGAGGGTTACTTGCAAGTTACTCAAGAGTGAGTGAATTACTGTTAAGAAAATTCATATCCTTTAGTTTAGCCTTTTGGTGACACGTACGGCTTGATTTGTGAAAGTTTGATTCAATTGAATTGGATAGAATATGTATAAAAAATTGTTGAAATAATAATAATTTCAATTATTACCCAAAAAAATTAATCATTATTTCATTCTTTCGAATGACTAGGACTTGGGTGACACGCAGTGTTAGCCATATTATTTTTTTTATAGACAATTGTATTGATATTTTTAAATTATGCAGTAACCGATAGTTTTTAGTTCAAATTATTCCTCAGGAACAGGTCTAGTTTAAATGTAATTTCTACTTGCCCTTTTCTCAATTCAAGATTAAAATTTATTAATATAAAAGTATTTAGTATCTTTTTCTTACATTTATATGTATATATATATATATATGAAATTTCTATGTTCCTATAAAATATTTGATTAAATATGAAACTCAACATATAATATCATATCAATAAAATATCAATATCAAGCCGAATAACTATCTATCTATAGGTAGTCATAATCCATTCGTTCTCTATGTCTATTCAACCATAGTGTGAAAATAGTATGAGAATCAATCAAATAAGCATGTCGAACACATAAAATGAGATTTGGCATATGCTAAGCAATTACAAGAACATACTTCTTCCCTAAAGATCGAAACACAAGAATTTTACATGGGTTTTTTCAAAAATTAAAGACGGGAGATGCCAGAAATTAGATTACAAAGCAATCAACATAAAAAAAAATAGAGAATACCTAATGTTTTGATGAAAAGTTTCTTCCAATCAAACTCGTAATTGAGGCCCACTCTCTTTTTGACGTTGATGATCATCACATTTCCTTGCAAATCTCCCCCCCCCCCAAAAAAAAAAAATCACCCCTTATTTGCTATATCTAAAACCTATTTTACGCATAACCTACCCTCTATCTCTCAAACTCTCTGGTGGCTATAATGTTGGGGAATGAAGAACGTTGGATTTAGGAGTGAAAGGAGGATTTTCATAGGAGAAAGGGGGTTGAATTTGTATTCTGTTAATTGTGTGTGTTTTAACAACATGATCCGACATCACGACCTTTGCGTAGTTGGCGTCGCGTATTTTTAGCATCATCTCTCTTTCTTTTTTCATAAGTACTACAACGTCATGGTGCTAGGGTTCAGTGCCACATCTTGCAGTTGGCTAAAAAAATGTAAGCCTCAAGATATCTTATGTGTGGCTTCACTTGTGTTGCAACCACTCATGAGGCCATGTGCAACACACGAGGTCGTGCACGGCAAAGGGCCACTAAGCACATGCAAGGCGACATGATGAAGGCTTGCGTGGATGAAAGTGCCTCACTTCAAGTCATGCCAAAGGCTGCCTATGAAGAGACACTAGCGAGTGCACAAGCAGGGAGACCACCGCTTGAAAAGACACCATGCGAAGGGTCATAACACATGAGCAGCCTGCTCATAAGCATGTGCCTACGACAAGCAGAGCAATGCCATAGCATAATGAGACGTCAAGGAACCTGTGCCAGGAGGTGTCAATGCACAAAGGGTGCAAGCCGTAATGCACCAGCACAAGCTATGGTAAACAGAAGACAAGGCAGTGCACTACCATACCATAACACACCACGGACACAAGCATAAGGCTGAGGAGTCATGCGCGGATGAGCTAGCAAGCAAAGAGACACAAGCAGGAAAACTAATGTTTGAGGAAATAGGGCCAATGCTCAAAAAGATAAAAGACATGGCTCAGTGAAGGCGCACCAGCGCACGAGCCATTACGTGATAGCGCATGAAGCAGCACCATGCCAGCGCATGAGGCACCATGCAGTGCCCCTGATCTGCTGCACGAGTCACCAGGAGCCGACGCACAAAGCAGCACACCATGCAACGCCCAAGCAGCTGAAAGGCCATGAATTACCTATGCATTAACCACCCTAATGAATAAATTTAGTGTGTCTTTAAGAGTCATAATAGATGTGATAAAAGGCAAATGTAACTACCTAGTAGAGTAATTATGTGAGTGTTTTAATACGGCAATAATTATCAATCATTAGGAGTTATTTTAGTGGAGTTAAGGAGCCCTTTGGTCTCCTATCCCTCTCCTATAAATAGGGCAGTCCATTATTATTGTAATTATCAAGAGAATTAAGTAAAGTTCTAGACTCTTTGAGAGTATTTAGGTCCCTTTATCCATGACGTAAGTCCTTCTATCTAATCCGCTAGTTTTTAACAAATTTTGCACACTTCCAAGGCATTAGTCCAAAGGTAGTGAGCACTAATCCTATCCTAACAGGCCACCCTTGTGCATAGGACATAATTGCCAAGCAACAAGGTGTACTCCACCCATATTCATCATCCTCTATGTTCCATCTAACCTTTTGGGCAACCTCCCAATCGGAAAACCCAAACGTTGAAGTGTTTTCGGTGCTACCATTGAGTGAGCATCACTGAAACGCAACATATTTTTGGTGCTTTCATTGGAGGCATCTATACCACCTTCCTTTCATGGAGAAACAAATTCAACCCCTTTCCAATTGAAATGGCACAAAGAGAAGGACTTCAAGCCTTCAAAAGGAGCCTCAAAATAAGGAAAAGGTTTTAAGATCATGCTACTCACATGAATCAATGTTCTGATCATATAGATCAAAACCTTACTAAGATGACCAGCATTCTTCAAGGCATGTTACAGAAGGCAACTCCACCCAAGCAACAAAAGGGTCAAGAGTGCCACCAAGTTCACAACAAGGCCTTCCATGCAAAGGCAATGCACATGGGTAACACAAGGCTAAGCTAACAGGCCACAAGCTAAAGGCAGCCTGCCCAAGACAACGTGCTATTGCACCATGCCATCGTGCCACAGACAGTGCCATCGCACAAGGCCAACATGCCATATGCATGCCATCACACAGGCCACCGTGCCACAGGTAGTGCCATCGCACCAGGCCATAATGCCATAGGCCATAGAGCCACAGGTTACCGTACCACAGCCATAGTGCCACTAGTCATGGCTTAAGCCATAATGCCTCAAGCTACAAGCCACGGCTCATGCCATAATGCCATCGACTATGAGCCATAACCCATGCAGCCCCTAAATCTTACATCACCTCAACCTATACCTACTCTCACACCCTTTTATCTTCCCTACCCTATTGCGCCACCTTTCATTCATTCACCCAAACACATGCCTTTTCATTTTCCTACGCAAAAATATAACCAATCAATTCCCTACATAAACACACACCCTTTCTATTTTCCACCAAATTACATGGCCTTCCAATTCTCTATTCAAACATACACCTTTCCACCTTCCTACTATAACATAAACCCTTTCATTTTCAACCTAAACCCGAAACCTTTCCCTACCAACCTTACAACCCTTCACCCCAAATTGAAACATACCACACACCCCTTCACCCTCACCCTACTTTGGCTGAAGAGGTACCAACCAAAAGGGCACGTTATGAGACCCTTGAACCATACCTTGAAGCTACTCACATTAAAGAGGAACCAACATCTCCTCAAAGGCTCATTTATACTGAAATGGAAGCAAGACAGTCCAAAGGCCTATGCTTTTCACATGTGATGAAAAGTTTGCACCCGACCACAAGTGCAAAAGGCCAAGGCTTTTCCTGATATAGCCAAGTGAAGATGAAGAGGCACTAGCTGAAATTGTGCCACTTGAAGAGGATACAATCAAAAAGTCACCTCATGTCAAAGACTCAGTCATATCCATTTATACCTTAACCAAAGGTGGAGGATCAAGGCCCATGAGAACCAAATTACTTATCGGCAAGCAAAAGGTCACCACTTTGATTGACAATGGATCAACATTCAACTTCATCAACCAAAGGGTTACAAAAGCATTAAGGCTCACAAAAGAGCAAGTCATACCCTTTGAAGTAAAGGTCGCAAGTGGTGAAAGGATACACTGAGGAGTCCCCATCAACATCCAAGGATAAGAATTTGTAACAGATTTTCATTCCCTTACATTAATTGGTATGGATGTAGTTCTTAGAGTATAATGGCTTGTAACACTTGGACAAGTAGTCACGGATTACCAAAGGATGCAAATGGAGTTCATGCACAAAGATAAGTGGATCAAGTTGTAGATGCAACCATAGCCCACAATGAATGAACTTGAATTCACGAACATGGAAGAACACATCCAAGAAGGCAATAATGCACATACTGTCCACAACCCTTTAACCATTCAAGAGAGCCAGTTTAAAGAAAAACGAGTCTATTCACATGTCAACTAGCACTCATGCACATATCTTGGAACATTTGTGAAGACATCAAGCAAAATGTCCTCAAATATGTCCAATCGTGCCAACCATATCAAAGCACACCATTTGAAACTCTCTATGGAAGGCCACCACAAAGCCTACCTTCATATACAACTGATTTAGCCATCAAAATTTTGGTTGATCATGAGTTACAAACAAGAGATGAAATGTTTTCTCGATTGAAGTCCAACCTCCAAAGGGTACAAGCAAATATGAAGAAACAACATCCAAAAAACGGTCCCAACAAGGAGTTCCAAGCAAGCAAAAGTAAATATTCAATGAACCATTTCAAAAAGAGGAGACAAGACTCAAGGAAGATCCAAATGGGAAAATATTCGAGACGAGAAATGCCGTATGAATAGAAGAATCATCACCGAAGGAAAGCCACAAAGAAAGATGATATGTCCAACCACAAAAGTTGCCATCACAATAACCTTGAGGACAAGATTCATCTTCAAGGGGGATGAATGTTGCAACCCCTCATGAGGCCATATGCAACGCATAAGGCCGCGCACGGCAAATGACTGCAAAGTGCATGCAAGGCGACATAATGGAGGTTTGCATGGATGGAAATGCCTTATTTCAAGTCAAGCCAAAGGCCGCCTATGAAGAGACAGAAGCAAGTGCACGACTAAGGAGACCACCGCTTAAATGGACACCATGTGAAGGGTCATCAATGCATGAGTAGCCTGTTCATAGGCATGTGCCTATGACAAGTAGAGCAATGCCATAGCATGATGAGACGCCAAGCAACCTGTGCCAAGAGGTGCAAATGCATGAAAAGGTGTAAGTCGTAATGCACCAGCACGGGCTATAGCAAGGAGAAGACAAGGTAGTACACTATCATGCCATAACACACCACGAACATGAGCATAAGACTGAGGAGTCACGCACCAACGAGCTAGCAAGTAAAGAGACACGAGCAGGAACACTAATGCTTGAGGAAATAGAGCCAATGCTCAAAAAGATAAAGACATAGCTCCATAAAGGCACACCAGCGCACAAGGCACTGCACGACAGCGCATGGAGTAGCACTGTGCCAACGCACGAGACACCATGCAACACCGTTGAGCCACTGCATGAGTCACAAGGAGCCAACGCACAAGGCAGCACACCATGCAATGCCCAGGCAGCTGAAAGGCCATGAGTTTACCCATGCATTAACCGTCCTAATGTATAAATTTAGAGTGTCTTTAAGAGTCATAATAGATGTAATAAAAGGCAAATATAATTGCCTAGTAGAGTAATTATGTGAGTGTTTTAATAGGGTAGTAATTATCAATTATTAGGAGTTGTTTTAGTGGAGTTAAGGAGCCCTTTGTTCTCCCAATCCTCTCCTATAAATAGGGCAGCCAATATTATTGTAATTATCAAGAGAATTAAGTAAAGTTCCAGACTTTTTGAGAATATTTTGGTCCCTTTATCCAGGATGTAAGTCCTTTTATCTAGTCCGCTAGTTTCTAACAAATTCTATACACTTCTAAGGCATTAGTCCAAAGGTAGTGACCACTTATTCTATCCCAACGAGCCACCCTTGTGCATAGAACATAATTGTCATGCAATAAGGTGTACTCCACCCATATTCATCATCCTCTACGTCCTATTTAACCTTTTGGGCAACCTCCCAATCGGAATGGGTGCTACCTTTGAGTGAGCATCATCGAAGCGCAACAACTTGTCTAGGCCGTGGCCTATTGTTAGTTGAAGAGAATTTTTCATATTTTCCTCTTCTTTTATGACATTTCTTCTTTTGCTTTCTTGACTCAAAATCTTCATGAATTGGTCCTCAAACTTACAAAATAAAGAAAAATATTTTCTGCACATATATGAAGGAAAAATCATATGAAATACTTGATAAATTTCATACAAAATATATCTAAATATGTTGGAAAGAATGACAATAATCAGGCTTGTTCAACTTAGAAAGACAACAATTCTTCCTCTGTTGCTCACTGTATCATAGCCCTTGCAAACTCTCTAACCCACATAATCGAAACTCTCAAATACTCCAAGAGGCCGACTTAAAGTGTTCAAAAGACTACTCGAAAGTAAAGCTCATAATCTACCCAGAATGTTAGTCCAAAATCTATTGTGAGTATGGCCACAGTTTGTCCAGAACATACAGTACTTTTCAACGGATGGAAAAGCTCTCTCTCTTACCTTAGTTTGTGTCTAATAGCCCTTTTTTTGTGAGTACTGGCTAGTGAGGAGTCTTGGTTTATAAATAGAAGACTCTTTGATGATTAGAAAGTATAGAAGAATAATATGTTCTTCCTTTACTTTAAGTTCTTTTGTTCTTTGCTTTCTTTATGCTCTCTTTTAAATTCTTCAAGGGTAATCATCCCTAACTTCTTGTAATGCTTTCTTTTAAATAAAAAAAAATATTTTTCTCGCACTCTTCAAATATTCAACATGGTATCAGAGTAGAAAAAATCCGTTCTCTCTCTTCTAAGTCAAAATTAAGTGAATCACTTCCCTCTCAATCTCTTGCAATTTTAAACTCTTCTAACTACTTCCAATGGGCTGCAAGCATTAAGAGAATTCTAAGTTTTTGAAATCTTCTTGATCACATTCTTGAAAGTCACCCCAAATGTAAAGTATGGAAGATGAGAGACGACAAAGTGTTTCTTCTTATAGCTAGCACAATGGACTTAGTTAACAAGAACATGATAACTCGTGCTCCAAGCATTAAAGCTCTATAGGACCAAATGTTTAGCCTCTATGGTTAACAATCAAATTTGGGTAGAATTTGGCAAATCTCCAACATGAAAAAGGTGGACAAGCCTCTATCTCAACTTTTTGGAGAATACGAAGACCCATGGAACGAGCTGGAATCCCTACGTCCCATCACTGTTGATCTTAAAGCCATTCAACAACGAAGAGATAAAGACAAGTCTTTCAGCTTGCTTAACTTTCTTGGGGATAAATTTCATGGTAAGAAATATTGAGGATAAAGGAATTTTCTTCATATCAAAAAGTTCAATTCATGATCCAAGGAGCTGATACAAGTATGAGGTTGGAGGAAACCAAGCATTCCACACTTGAAGCTCATGGGTTCTTGGTAGAGGATAAAAAGATTCATGCAACAAAGTCCAAGAATCAAAGAAGCCTAGCCTAACTTGTGCCTACTACAAGAAACTCAGACATAACAAGAAAAAACACTAGATTCTCCACCCACATCTAAAACCTAAATGAGGACCTCCTCATGTTGGCTGAGATCCCTTTCCAAGCAAAGCATAAGCATATGAAGCAAATGTTGAGATGCAGCTTGAAGAGATCTAAAAAATACTTCATCAAATCTTTAGATCCCTCGCTGATCAAGTTACCAACTCGTATTGCTCTTTACATTCAAAAAATATTAATTGATTTTGGATGTGACCACCACATGATTAGGGATAAAAAAATCATAAAAGTTAAAATGACTACAAAATCCCAAAATGATCAAAGTAGTTAATGAAAATGTTTTGAAAATAAAAATATAGGAGAGGTAGACTTGTTAGGAAAGAGAACCGAAACATTATAGATACCTCAATTCAACTCTGATCTTATGTTCATTAGCAAAATAACTAAAGATCTAGATTGTAAATTTATTTTTGAACCTAACACTGTTATTTTCTAGAACTTCAAAACAAATTAGGAGATTGATAGACGGTCAAGAAGAAATAATCTATATTTCTTGGAAGATGACAATCAAGCTTTTGTGGTATGTGTAAAGAACTCCTGTGGATTATGGCATGTTAGACTAGATCATCCAAGTGAGTAAACTTTAAAAGGCATATTCCCAACAAAAGATTGTACCAATAAACATTGTAAAGCTTGTATCTTTGGAAAAAAAATAAAAAATGTATGTCCTAATTCATAATCAAAATGTAAAATCATTTTGATTTTATTCATTCTGACATTTGAACTTCTTTCGTAGAATCTAGGCGAAAATTTAAAATACTATATCTCAGTTATTGATCAGAAAACAATATGTACCTTGGTTTACATACTAATATCAAAATCTCAAGTCTATGAAGCATTTAAAAACTTAGTCCAATATATCACTAAATAATTTGATATGAGAGTTAAAAATTTTGAGGACCGATAATCGAGGAGAATATATAAGTCATACCTTTAAAGAATACCTAGAATCAAAAGAAATAATCTATCAAACTACATGTCCTTATGCACCACAAAAAAATGGTATAACCAAAAGGAAGAATAGGCATCCTTTATAAATAGCTAGAACTATCATGTTCCATGCATGTATACCTAAAATCTTTTAGAGTGATGTAGTTGGCACAGCTGCATACTTAATTAACCGCATTCCCTTAAGAATCCTCCAAGGAAAATCTCCCTTGGAAATACTTAAAAGTTCTAAACCAAACATCTCTTACCTCAAAATCTTTGGATGTGTATGTTATGTTCACATTCTAACTCAGTTTAAAAATAAATTAGACAAAAAGAGGAGACGCTGTGTTTTTCATTGGCTACGCCTCTTGCCAAAAAGGGTATATATGTTTTGACCCTAACATTAATTGAATATATACAAATAAGGATGTGATATTTGTATAAAATAAATTTTATTTTGCAGAAAAAGAAAAGGAGAAAAATGAGCTTAATGATCTCCATATATTTCTTGACACTACATTGGTACCAAGTTCATCAATTCATCAATCAAATGAGGAAGAAGGGCTCGAATGAGGAGGTGAAGAAAGGCTCTCTCTCTTACCTTAGATTGTGTCTAACATCTCTTTTCTTGTGAGTACTAGCTAGTGAGGGGTCGTAGGTTATAAATGGAGGGCTCTTTGATGATCGGAAAGTATGGAAGGACAATATGTTCTTCCAAGTTCTCTTGTTCTTTGCGTTCTTTGAGCTTTCTTTTAAATTCTTCAAGGGCAATCGTCCCTAACTTCTTGTAATGTTTTCTTTATAAATAAAAGAAGTATTTTTCTCATACTCTTCAAATATTCAACAAAATATATAAAAAAATATGGGATATTTCAAGTTCCAACCCAAAAGACCCTTTTATATCCCAAAAAAGATCCCCCCAAAAAAAGGCAAACACTGAAGAAGTGTGTTATCGTAACTGGAGCAATATGATGTGACATCATAATAGCAATCCGAGAAAGATAGCTCTCTAATTTTCAACTTATGGACTTCAAATTTGTTACAATTTTGGCTTATTTTCTTACTAAATCAAATTAAGCCCAAAACATAGATATTGTAGCCCTAAATCTTATCTAAGTATAGGATCTAGAATAAGGGCGATCCAAGTTATGTAGCCAAAGTGATAAAGTTTTTAGTGGAATAGATTGTGACACATTTAGAACTATCATGAATTTGGAAAAGTCATGAATATGGAAGTTGTAGTTTTATGTCTTAGCTTTCTATGAATTTTGGAATCACCTCAATCCAATTTGTAGAACTCAAGCAATGCCTATTTCATTGTAAGGTTAGAAAGTTCTGCTGTACTTCTGTTAGGCTAAAATCCTTTATGCTTTGCTATCCTACTTACAGGAGCAAATGAATTGATATAATTACATATCCAAGGAAAATGATACAATAAACTAATAAATACCAACAAAATGTATATGTAAGTAGAAATAAAAAAAAAAAATGAGATTCATCATCTCTTCTTTACAAATACTTCCCCTATATAGTCAGCCTTAACTGATAAATATCGTTGGACAGGGGATTGGAATTTAATTCTTTAAGTTGTGTTTCCTGTTAATATTGATATAATTAAGAAAATTCCTTTAGACACTGCATATCACACGGATAAGCTAATGTGGCAATTTTAATGGCAATGGGAAGTATCTTGTGAGGTATAGCTCTTCCTTAATTTCTCTATGAAGTTATAGCTTTTCGTTTATTTCTCTCCATGCATGTTGGAATTTAATTTGACAAATTGAACCAATGTAGTTAACTTTTTATGTTGGGCAACTTTGAATATTCTCTTGACTAGGAATGTGCTTTATCCTTAACTCGTTAGGGTGGAGCCTTCATGTTTATGCTTGTGAGATTCTTAAGTTGGTGGTTTACCTTTGTAAGGATTATAGACCGGTCAGGCCTATCTAGGAATTTTGTTGATTACCCCAGGTTTAATCTATTGAGAGAAGTTTATGTAGGTTTCAATAGATGAATATGATATTAGTGAGTTTCTCATAAGGAGTTAGCATTGTTTGTTATATTTTTTATTAGATGTAAAGGATGATTAGCGAGTTTAAGCTCTTATTTTTCTTGATAGATATAGAAGACGAGCAATATGTCCAAGTTACATTGAGGTGGTGTTGTCCTTAGAAGGGGACACTAAGTTGAATAGAGATATTAACATAGTAAAGTCGAACAAGATGCATTATGGTATTATTTTCCATAACAAGTGGGGGGGCATTTTATGATGTACATTAAAGAATTTAACATATGCTTGGAATCCTAAAATCTTGGGATGATGGATTTAGCATGTGGTCTTCAGTTTTGTCTTCAAATTAGGCTTCCTTTCTATTGTTTTAGAATTTGAGTGTGAAAGAGTGAGAAGCAGGGTGTATAGTGAGAAGCTAATTTGAAATAGTTTAAATACAACACTCCAATCTAGACTTCTTTTTAATAATTATTTGTTTTAAAATCTCAGAATATGGTAACTTATATATTAGTTATGTTTTATTTAGGTATCAAATCATAAAATATATAAATATAATCAGACTTCATTTTCTACTATGATTCTTTATTTTTAATAATGTATCACTTGATTTTTCTATTAAATATTAATTTATTCATGATTTGATCAAAAATAGTCTGCTAATAACTATAAATGGGGAAATTATGTTTTCAATATTTAAATTAAGATTTTTCCGTATTTTGTTTTAGTGGCCAAAGTTTTAGAAAAGTAGTAACGGTCGGGAATGGAATGGATCGGATCCACCACTCGCCCTCTTAATAGACGCCCTCTTAACAGAAACGGTGTCCAAAACCGCGCGTAACGGGTCTTGTAAAGAGCAAAATTCCCCCGCTGTGGTAGGAGCAGTGGTAGTAGAAGTCCAATTTCTAGGGTTTTGGATTAGCTAAGTCACAAAAGAAAGAGAAAATGGCAAATAAGCTTTACGGCCATAATCCAATTTCCAGCACGTACGCAGGAGCAGGAGCAGGATCTCCTGCACGTTCATTCATCTACTCCGGCTCCTCTCTCATCGGCTCCTCCAGATTCGGAGCTTCCGACTCTCTCCCTCTCTCCTCCGTTGATGCCGACCATCGAGCCTCCTCCGCTTCCTCCATGTTCTTCAGCCAGAGCAACCCCTTCAGGTTCTCCGCCTCCTCCGACATCGGTGCTGGCGCTGGTTCTGCTGCTACTTTCTCGGTTCCTAGAGTGCCGCATTTAGCCGCCGCGCACCACCACTCCTCGTGGCCTGCCATTGACGTTGACGGTGCAGGTGTCGAGTCCGTGATCCCCGGCATTAGGCGTCCTACTGAAGGTTTATACTTTATGCTCTCTCGCAATCTGTTTGGAATGTGACAATTACTAATTAGGGTTTCGTTTTATAGAAAATTTAGACTCTAGCCCTTGCTTTGTTCTAATTTATGGTGATGAATTAGAACTCGGTTGCCTGGAAGAGCTTTAGGCGTTGGCATCTTGTGTTAAACATTATGACATTCTAGTTCGCGGAAGTGGCCAAGTTGATGATTTTGACCATGAATCTAAAGAGTGTTCGTCTTGTATGTTACCTGGACAATGATGGAAATTAGCTTGAGATTGTGCGCATAATTTTGGCAGCAGATATTGTCTTTCTGTGGGCGGTTGGTCATAGATGCCAGGCAGTCAGCACAATGCCCTCCATTTTTGTGTTGTAGTGGGCTATAGTACCAAGTTTGGGATTGCATGTTATGGATTGTAATTGCTAGAGGGTAGGGTGATTCTGGTAACTAGTGTGCTATAATGCCCTTTGAAATCATTTTTGTACAAATGAAGATTTTTCTAATAAAAAGGATAGAAAATATAAACTAAAGCACCAAAAGGTTGCCACCAAATGCAACCTAAACACAAGATAAAGAGTCCGTAAATATATTCATCTTAATTTTCTGTTCATCTCAGGGATGTAATGAATACTCCATTGCGCGTCTATGTCTACTTAATTGTCTAGGGTTTGGGAATGGATGGTGAAGATGCCAATTTAATGAGATCTCCTTTATATTAGGTAGTTTGTCCACTGCTTAAAGCATGTGAATTTAGCCAATTCATGGCACACATAGATTACTATAAACCACAATATTATCTAAATTGCCAATGCATACAATACTTGGATATAAAACAAATTTTGTTGTGAGTAGGAACATATCATATTAGAAACTTTTTACATTTATGAAACCATACTAAAGTATAAACCAAACAAAATAACCTATCACAAATTAATTTGGTAAGTTTATAAATATACTTGAAATAACAATTATTTGTTGACGTGAGTAACATGTTAGAAATTCCGGAAGCATTCCTTTCTGTCTAAACAGTGGTGTTAAAAATATGACATCTACTGCTTTGATTTTTTTTCTTTTTTATGGACTTTTTTATATCTATTTCTAAGTAGTTTTACAGTGGTTCTACTTTACTCTTTAAGGATAACACGAAATGTCATGCATTTATTTTGATTATTATTTGAGTTTTTTGTCATCTTGGGACCAAGAAAACCAAATATTTTACACTAATTGACAATTGGTTGTAACTGCCCAGACTGGATTGTGGCAACACTTTTGAGGTCATCATAAAAGTCGTACTTGAAACGAATAGCCAGTCCTGTCAAATGAACACTTTGGAAATATGATGGTTTGTTAGCATAACAGTTTACTTATTTAGATTCTTATTTTGTTTCATACAGCGTCCTAAATTCTTTGTTCTCTAGCATTATAGAAACTGAATATACACAAACTTGGTGACATATCCTTGACAATTTCCTGCCAAGTTAATAACGATAATTTGAACTTTTAATATGCTATTAGTTTCAATATGATCGTTTAAATTATTTTCTGTTATACTTATTGGCTCTTGTGCCTTCTAGTTAGTTATTTTGCTTATAAAAAAAGATATTACTGTACTTCAACATTTAGAGCCACCATATCTTGTTCTTATCTATTTTGAAGTTCTATATATAATAACAAATATGTTTCCTGTGATTTGTTGTCCATACCTGTTTACTATGTATTATAGTGCTCTACCATCAGTCTGTTATCGGTGTTCATAATACTGTTGGGCAAAGTGATGCTTGGTTATCAGCCAATTCTTTGGCCAAGCGCCCTAGATTGGAGAGTGCAAGCAATTTACCTATATATCCACAGAGGCCAGGACAGAAGGATTGTGCCCACTATATGCTCACAAGAACCTGTAAATTTGGAGATAGCTGCAAGTTTGACCATCCCATATGGGTTCCTGAAGGTGGAATCCCAGATTGGAAAGAGGTGATGGCTTATTACTATATTCTATTGCTAATGGTATTTTAACTAATTTTGACGTTATACACGTCAGTATTGTCTACCCTTATAATTTTCTTTATATATTTTTTTGCTTTATATATTCGGATGAGTATATCCATATCAGATGTTACCGTCAAAAAGCCCACAGCATTTATTATAAAAATCAGTAGCATATATACTCATATTCTGAAAGATATAATGTAGTCTGTTATTCTTATATTAGTGCATTCCGATGCCTATGTGTATGTCATTCTGGCATTATATAATTGTTTTTCTTACATTATAATTGCTGAATAACACCAAAAACTTTCTTTCTACAAGCATGTAACACTGGTTTCTGTACCATGATCTTTCCTTGTATTTCTTCCTTTCACTAATGTATATGAAACTTTGCATAGGATAATTTTTTAAGTTTATGAATATATAATCTATATGTATGTGTGTCTATATATGTTTGTAATTTCCTCCGTGGGTTAGTAGTACTCTTTTCATCATTACTAGAACTGTACTACCATTATCCTTTACATATATTTACCTGTTAATGAGGGACTAAAAGCCTGTGAGTTTGGCACGATGATGATGCCTAAATTTGTTGTTTAGGAAATATACCTTGTGTAATATTTGATGTCTGCCCAATGCAAGGTTTTTGAAGCCAGACCATTCTATGAACTGGAAAGGAAGTGGTTCAGGTCACAGGTTCAACCCCGGTCAAAATGGAGGTTGAACCGCTAACATCATTTTTTTTTTGGTCACAAATAATTATATTTATAAACATTAGCATTGAAAAATCATCAATAAAATTATTGGCATTGACAATTGGTAGTTGGCACGTATGTGGTAATTTAGATGCATTTTCCCAAAGGAGGGAACTGAGCATAAATTAAAAAAGTTTTATATTTGATAATCTATTCTCATGTGTCCGATCAAAAAAATGTGTTCTCATTAACAAGCACAATTTGGTAAAATATCATCATTGAAAAAGATTAATTTCAGATTTGTGTAGAATAACCATTGAACTCAGCCTGCAAGCCTGCAACCTTGGAAGATATTATTGACCATATATTGGTATAGGATGCATTTTTTGTGGACTTCTTACACACACACACACATACACATATATATTTGATTTAACCCTTACTAGATTTGGTCCATTTTTGTAAGACTCATGGATCAAATAACCTGCATATATGAGCCATTACTATATGATCTGTGAATAATTGCTTGTGTAATTCTTTTACCTTGGATATCAATATTGCTAGTCACTTCAGAGTGAGAACTTTTTGGTTAGTTTGACCGTGCCTGAATATTGGTTTCTTGGGCTAAGAGCTTAGTGTTTGGGTTCTGGGATGTGAGTTTGAATTTTCATCGTCCATATTGTTGCATCAAATATTGACGGCTTTGGGGTGGGTATGAAAATGCTGGACCTAAGATACTCTATCTAAAGCCAATGGAAATGATGAGTTGTTTTTATATGCACACACAAAGTTCCTTTTGTTGCACTCTTTAGGATTTTCTATGGTCCATGACTTCTGAATGACAAAAGAAAAACCTCAAAATAGCTTTACTTATTTTATCACGATATGAGGATTTTTTGTTTGGAAATTGAAAAATTTCTTAGTCCAACGGAAATGAAGACTTGTTTTACACACATACAAAGTGTTCTTTTTGGTGCCTCCTCTTTCAGATACCAAAACTGTTGTTGAATGAAATGAATGTGGATTTTTCACTTCTCATATTTATTGATTAAATACCAGCATTTTGTGGTTGAATAAAGTATTCTTTTACCTACTGTCCAATATGTGGGTTTTCTTTTTGAAAAATAAAAAAAATAAATAAAGTTTAGTGGCAGCTCTGTTCATATGAACTTTTAAAATTCCATTGTAGCATCATCTCAATATAAAATTGTTACTTTGTTATTTTTTGTTTAGGTTTCTGGCATTGCCCCAAGTGAAGCCCTTCCCGAGAGACCAGGAGAACCTGATTGTCCTGTAAGCAATAATTCAACATATAATTTTAGCTGTATTACACTTGAAATATATTTGACAAATGCTTGCGTTATCCTGTCAATTTCACCCAGTATTTTCTGAAGACTCAACGTTGCAAGTTTGGCACTAAGTGCAAATTCAACCATCCCAAAGATAAGGTAGTATCTCAAGACTGATCCTTGGTTCTCCTGTTCATGGTTGAGTTTTTCAACATTCAAATACTCGATGTTTTATCTAAGGGTGCTTTGGAAATTGTGGACGTTTCTGCTTTACCTGAAAGGCCATCTGAGCCAGCATGTTCGGTTAGACGTTCTCCTTTTTGCTGTGGGAGCCATACACTTTCTTATGATGTTAACATGGTTGCATCATCTCTCTCTCTCTCTCTCTCTCTCTCCCTCTCCCTCAATAGTATTATCTAAAGACTGGGAAATGTAAATTTGGTGCATCCTGCAAATTTGATCATCCCAAAGATGCCCAAGTACCACAAGATGGCCAAGATAATGCCGATGGGAAACAGACTGCAACAGTTACGGACAACAGTTTAGCTGGACAGATGGTGAAATCAGTCACCCCCGCACTTGCATATAACCCCAAAGGACTGCCTATAAGACTGGTATTCATCCATTTCATATCAAAAGGCTGAACTATGATCTGAGCACTGTGTCTACAATTGTGAATATGTGTGTATGTTTTATTTTTATTTTTCTTAAACAAAAGAAGAAAAGATAAATCAAGGAAAGCACAAACGTAGTGCACTCTTAACAACCTAAGGCTAGAGCGACAACAAAAGAGCATCCCTATGAAGCATAGACACGGATACCTGTACTTTGAATTTTCAAAAAGTAGGACATAGACTTGGCTGGGACATGACAATAAAATAATATATAGATTAATAAAATATTTTTGTGATCTAGAACTATTTTTATCGTAATAAAGGTTTAAAATTTCAATACTGACAACTAGAGGAAATGCATTTCATCAAACACATTGAATGTAGGGCAAGAAAAAGGCACAAACATTGGGCTGAGAAGCTGCTACAAAGAGAGAGAGACAAAGGAGTAGGATTGAGAATGAAGAAAGCAAAGGAAGAAATGCACAAAGCCATGCAGGCCAACAAGAGAGTATTTAAAAGAAAAAAAAAATGCAAAACGTTTGTGCTGAGAAGAAAAAAGAAGTCTTATTGCAGATGAAGAGAAAAGAGTAGAACTAAAAAAGGCATACATTAGAGTGTGGAAATAGTTTATATTTGAGAGACATCTTTATTTTTTTTAGCAATATACCATTGCTTTTGTGAAATTTTCAAAATAATCAAAAATCTTTTGTCAAGGTTTACAGTAGGTCCTCAAAACTTATTAATAAAGAATTTTTTAAAAGAAATCTCTGTTGTATCCCCAAAGTCTTCTACGTGTCCTATAGCGGTGTCCATAAGTTCAAAAATAATAAAAGAAAAGGGGACACAATACCTTGGCGTGCCCATTGCCATGTTCTGAAAGTTTTCCACATGTGCTCAAACTGTGTTCAGAATTTAAAAAATATTTGGGGGGAATGCCAGATGGCATGTCTGTCACCTATCCCCTTCATGTCCATGTCCCTGCAGTTTTTGACACCATTGTTTAATGAATTTTGGAGTGTTGTGCTTCATAGGAGCATCTTCATCAGATACAACTGACAGAGACCACAGAAAGAGAGTTGGGCAAAATATTGGCAAAAAAAGAATGGATTCTCCCACAATGCTCAAATGCTACTTTCTTCTCATGCAATGTATAAAGAATGCCCCTATGTATATTTTGCTTATGGCTAATGTCCTTTTAATTTCCTCTCCAAGCATATTGTCAAAATTTGTATTAGATAATTGGCCAGCATATGTTTTCAAGTTTTATGGGCGTATTCGAGTTGCAGAATAAGAAAAAGCTCAAGTTCATAATTGTCATGCTCTTGCTTGTTAATTTCTTTAGGGTTTCAGGTCTGTTCTTATGATTACTTTTCTTTCTGGCAGGTTGAAGTGGATTGCCCATTCTACTTAAAAACTGGCAGGTTAGTTTACATTATTATTGCATTGCTTATTTAGTTAACTTCCTAAGAACAATCATGTTAGCAATGTTCTGAAATTCTTAACTTCCCATACTTTTGTTTCTCTGGAAATCAGTTGCAAATATGGTGCTAGCTGCTGTTACAATCATCCTGATAGAACTGGTATGTCTACTTCTTGGCTGATATTCTTCTCGTCTGACAATAAATGATCTTCTTTTCTTATTTAATGGTGGTACTGATAATTTTGTGAAGCAATTAATCCACTTACTGCTGCATTGGGCCCTTCAATCATGGGCCCCTCTGCTGCAAATCTGAATATTGGAGTTGTTAATCCTGCCGCTTCAATCTTTCAAGCTCTAGACCCTAGAGTGGCACACACTATGGTATTTTTGAGATTCTAGCCTTTCTTTATTGTCTTTTTTTTTATGTTTGTTCTGGTTATTATTTTATTATTATTATTATTTTATATTTTTTGTTGAGTACCCTATCTAATGGAGATGTCCACTTGCTTGGTTCAAGTGGTTAAATCTTTTCTTGTTGCGTTCACAGTTTGTAATGAAGCATTCTATTTACATTTTCTGGGGAAAACATCTAAATAATGTCCCAATAGATTATCTTATTGGTCTAATCAAACTAGTGATTGCGTTGCTAATTTTATAGTTTTGTTTTACATTTCCCCATGTGAATATGCTATTCTAGGTTTGACCATAATCTTATTCCTCTTTGCTTTTTGCACTGCTCTCGGGCAAAGTTTTATTTTAGCATTAAATCTTGGTTTAGGCTTCCTCTGGTTCTATTAACCCTCTAAACTCCTTCAAGTAATTCAATTAATCCTGTCAAACAATGTTGTGTCTAACGATGTTGTAGTCATCAAAACTTATTAATCCTTCATTTGATTGGATTTACAAATATGCACAAAAGAAATGCTGCTAACACTAACGTGGTCACCAAAAGCTTTTAGTATGATGGCTATCTTTACTTCAGAAAGAGAGCAAAGAGATCTTGAAGGGAGAGCTAATTTCTCCTTTGTCTCCATTTATGGTGCCATTTTAGTACATATCTGCAAATTAAAGTCTTGCAGCCAGATTGGATTTTTTATGAAAGTTGAAGGGCTAACTCTGGACTTAATGAGGGAGAGTTGCTTAAAGGAGTTCAACAGTTTAGTTGAATAGTTAATTAAAGTTTAGGGAGTTGATTGAACCAAATCAAAACCCAAGAGCTGTATTGGACTTGTAGTCTTAGTTCACGGCTTAGTTGAATAGTTAATGTACACCAAACTTATATATTTATGATTAAGCTGTCCAAAAGTTGTTTCAGTTTGTAAGCTGTATATTTGAATATCTGTTTTGTTTGAAATTGGTTTGCATCCACGGTGTCTTTGCCTAGTTCATGCATGGGTGGCCTTTTTTTTCCCTTTCCTTCTTGTAACTTCTTCTTGTGTTTTCTTGGTGTTTGTTTGTTTCAAACATGGTTACACATTTTTGCATGTAAGGAGTCTCGACTTGGTCATCATTACTTCCTATGTGTAAAATACTTTTTTTTTTTTTTCCTCCAATGAGATGATCCAGTGATCAGGAATATAGGATTGGTTCAAAGTACCTGTTTAATTTTCTCTGCTTTTCCTTTTCTTGTATTCCTTCCCCAACACCCCATCCCCCACCACAATACCCGCTCCGCCATGCATGTGTTTGCAGATCTCATGCACAATATGTTTCACAACTAAGGCCTATTATCTGTTTGCTTCTTGCAGCTTGGCTTGGCTCCAACTATTTACCCTCAAAGACCTGGACAAATTGAATGTGATGTGAGCACTAATTCAATTTCAATAAGTCAGTAATTTAGATGTACTTGTGTTTACTTGATAGAAGCGGCTTTTTATTTTTTGTATTTTTAAATCTTATTTTGTTTATGGAAAAAATGCTTACACTTCGAAACTAGCCATTACTTTGTTACAATGACTACGAAGCATGGGCACTTCCATAATAATAAGTTTTATTTCTGAGATGCAGCACTTGTCTAACCCACATAGAGCACGTCTGATACACTATATGACCTGTTCAATTGTGTATCATTCTTTGGAAAAAAGTTATGCTTGTTAGATATTTCACATCTGCTTCTGTACTCCTAACACTTCCTCAGACATTTAGGGCTTTGAATCACTAAAACACTGATGTTCTTTTGAATGGTTATTATTGCCTCTTGCGCATGTGAAAATTGAAACAGAACTAGATTTATATTATAAAATTGCTTTTGTGCAGACTTTTAGTTTTTTGAAGACAGATTATGGTTGAAATATGAATTCTACAACTACTTGCACAAAAGTAGGCTTGTTCTGATATCCTAATTGTGTGATGTCAACTCCCCCCCCCCCCCAAAAAAAAAAGAAATAGATTCATAGGAAAGAAATTGGGAAAAGAAATCTCTACCCCCATAAGGGTGAGGGGAAGTACATCACTGTTCTTGTTGCTCCATTCCAACAAAATGATGACTCCCTTTTATAATAGGCTTTTCGTGAAATGCTCTTGTTTATGAGCTTAAATTTATCCTTTTCTTAAGGCTAGAGCAAAAACAAAACCCTGAAATTTTGTAAAGCTACTCTTTTTATCTATAATTTCTGAAGAAATCTGTAACTTCATCCTTCTAATCTCCAACTTTGACCATTGATTTTTCTTTTTCTTTTTCTTTTTTATTTTTTTTTTTTTTTGTTAAAAAACAAATCATTTTAAAGAGAATGTATATATATATATATATATATCGATGCATCAGGACTCATGAGTCTTCTCCTTGGAAACTATAAAATTGTTTGGCATTGCCAGTTTTGCTTGTCCAACACGGATGCAAAAGTAATGCTGTTACATTTTGACTTTGATAATCATCTGGCACGTTTGCACTATTTTAGAGAACCTTGATTTACAGTTCTGAATTTAATCGTCTTAGATGAGGTTGCAATGCTATGTCTATATCGATACTTTTAGGTGGTTGTCTTAACTGTTCAAAGCTTAGAGTACATTTGACATCTTAGTTATCCCTTTTTTTGACAGTTGCTGCTTTTCCTTTTTTCTCTTTTCATTTTTATTTTTATTTTTCTGTATTCTTCCCCTTGTAGTTTTATATGAAAACTGGAGAATGCAAGTTTGGGGAAAGATGCAAATTTCATCATCCCATTGATAGGTCAGTGCCTCCATCATCAACGACAAAGCAGCAACAAGGTGTGAAGCTTACTCTTGCTGGCCTACCTAGGCGAGAGGTATGATCTGTGCCTTCCTCCCCTGCCCACGTCCTTCCTTGTTTCATGTTTCTTGCACTAATCTATTTGTCTTTGTATTATATGAGAAAGAATACAACCACTGTTGTTATTTATGCATTTTTGTATTTTTCTTCCTGGTCATGTCCTATGCCTAGTCTATTACATATTTTAGTAAAAACACATTTAGGAGATGCACCATGGATGTCACATCCTTCTTCTATCTAAAAAACTGAGAACAAGACAAAAATGAAGGGATTTAGAAACAGAAACAAGGGGTCTCTTTAAATCCTGAAAATGTATTCCTCTCCCCTTAAACTAACCAAATAAGAGCTAGCAGGATTAAACAAATAAGCCTCCTTGACAGATAATTAGGAAGATGATTAGGAAGTCATGGAATGCCCCGTAGGATTGGTGGTGTTAAAAGTGGGTGACGTGCACAAATATAATTTGGATGATCTCTGAGAGAGGGACGGGTCTGTTGTGTGCTTCCTCAATGCTTAAGCTGTGGCCAGGGATATGTAGTGTAAATTTAAATCGCAGATGCAATCAGCCATTTTGGGGTTACATACAGAAAGTAGGTGCCATAAATTTAAAATATACAAGTTATTGGTTTGAATGAACTAAAAAATTAAGAGAAAAAATATCCATTTTTTAAACAACTTTAAAAACAATGATACATCTTATATCCATTTAAAATGTGATTGGGCTCAAAATCTTGGTTTTGCCAGAAGCTTGGATTCTTTTTATAATGGTAATGTGTATAACAAGTATGAAAACACTATATTTTTGTAATTGATAGATTAAAAAGAAATTATTAAGATTTAAACAAAAAGACAAAAGGAAGTAGTGGGGTTGTTCTTTGAGATTCCAGGAGAGAGAGATGGGTGAGGGGCTCGATTGTGATCAAATTTGGGAGCTTCCCCTGCAAGGCAATATGACGTTTTCTTATTTTCTACTTTGCTTCTTTTTCTTCATGCTGAATGCTTAATGAAATCTGTATACCCGATGCCCCCCCCCCCAATTGGTAAGTGTGGGATGGGGGGATCCATATATGGTATGATTTGGCCCCTCTTTCAAAACTCTGATTTGTAGTGTGTTTCTTTTTTTCCTTTCAACAATGGAAGATGATTAATGATGTTGACTTATAAATTCGGAGGCTCACATATTTTCTTTAACTAAAAGTCCATTTGCTCACTGACGTTGAGACAATGTTTGAAATAGGGGGTCTGAATCTCTTATTTATGTATATGATCACCATGGTGTCTGTGGGTGCAAAATATTGTCAGGGAGAAACTATTTGTTCTTACTATCTAAAGACCAGCACCTGCAAATATGGCGCTGCATGCAAGTTTGACCACCCATCCCCTGGAGAGGTCATGGCTATGGCCGCAAAGCAAGGAACATCTGAATCTGCAGAGGGAAAAGAGGAGAAGTCTGTAACCGTGTAGGAACAGTGATGCTGCTTTGGATGAATGATGAGGGAGAATCATTCTGCTAGTTTCTTTGCCTTTAATAATGTATCTAAATGAATTTTATGCCCTGTAGAATTCTTGTCTTTGTTATTTTTTGGCCTTGGGGATGCAAGGTCCCTCTTGTAAACTGAAGTAACGTGATCGAGGAAGTCCTGGGTCACATGTTATGTGGTAAAAGTATTTGTTGCCGTCTGAAAACTAGTGAATTTTTTTTACATATTATGAGACAAATGCTTGGTAAAGTCTTTTGTACATTTGGTGCCACAACCATAGATGGGAGGTACCGTGGGTCATCATGACTTGGAACTGAACTGTCATGCTAGCTTTTCTCCCTTTAGACTGGACGATTGGACCGCAGATTTTGTCTAATTTGAATGAATTTTATTGGTTTGAAACCAGTTTGTTGGTTTTTAGGCCGGTTTTATATTTTAACTTACTGGACCAGCCAGGTGATTGGTTCCTGATTTTTTTTTTTGGTCCAACTGGCTTCGGTCCTGTTTCCTAAACATTGCTGTTTAGTTTGTGGACTATTTTACAATTTTTGTAAGTGATCTTGTGGGTTCATAAGAATAATAGTGTTATTAATAAATATTGTATAAGGTAATTATCAACATTCAACCAATTTCTGAAACACAGGATCTCATGGCCGAAGTCCTCTTTCATTGTCCAAGGTCCTCCCGTGCTTCAGAAGGCCCGCAGTTTAACAAAAATTAGATGCTATTGCAGACGATAGATGCGGCTGTTTGGCATGGCTAGACTGGGGGGTAGTTTGTGGATGTTGGCTACACAAGCTGAGACTTTGGAATGAGTCAGGAGCTCGTTCTTGTCCGCCAGGTCCCGATTCATGGTTGTGGGGTTCAACAAAATGCAAGCAGTGGTAGACCCAGTGGATTGAGCTCAGAACTTATTAAGAACGATTTGCAGGCCATAGATGTTGACAACTACTAACTACTTAAAGCTTATATACAAAAATAAATTACATTTGAAAAATAGAGCAACTTACACTTGATGGAATGGAAGAATACATAAATGCACTTCATTTCAGTAGCCTTGCGGTGCATTCTTTACCCCCCAAAAGTGTGCACGACTCCTCTTGTGTGCACCTGAGTACGGCTCCATCGTGTATGCCGAGATTTATTATTAATTATGCTTCAATCCTTTTGCTTACCACCTTACGTTTAGTTGGTTCGGTGGAAAAGGACACTGAGATTTCTTAATCATATATGAGTTCGCTTCGGTATGAGAACAAAAAAGAAACATGTTGGAGGATCGCTGAAAGAGGGCACGATCACAAATCGATTCAGATTAGTCAGAGCGAAGTCTCGAATACTGAGCGGTGGCTATAGTCAAGGTTAAAAAAAAAAAAAGAAAAAAAAAAAAAAAAAAAAAAAAAAAAGAACCTGTCTTCTCCTTGCATCCAAATGAAGAATATAAACTCAATTGTATAGCTGGTTGCATATACAAAGAATAAATTAATATATATATATATATGTAATTCAATCCATATGTTTAGAACAACAAAAATAAAATGTGAAAATCGTTCCTAAATATTACTATTTATTGATTTTTTTTCTTTTTTTTTTCTCTTTTAGTTGAATTAGGATAAAATAGTAAATTAAAAATAAACTCATAAAATTTTATGGAATTTATTTATAAATTTATTTTTTATTTGAAAATATATAATGTTTATGGATTCAGAAAGGAATTCCATTTTTTTTTTATTTCAAATTAAAAAATTGAATTTTTAAATAATTTCTAAAAAGTGTGGAGTTTATTTTGTTGTAAACAAGGTCCTAAGAGCCTTTTTATAGCGTTATCATGTGCCGGTGGCCAATGAGGGGGCAGAGAAAGAGGAATTTTTTTTAAAAGAAAGATGGTTCAGATTTGATAAGAAACTTATTTTTTGCACTCCTAACACAGTTTTGGAGACAAATATGGATATAACCGAAATTAAAAAAAAAATCTTAAAAAAGCTCTACGGTAAAAAAATTAAAAAAAAAATAATCCAACACTCGACCAACACTGTTGGCCGAGTGTTAACACTTGACCAAGACCAATATGTTTTAACCCCCAACAACAACCACCCAACACCAAAATCCCGCAACTACTGACCAAACTTAATCACTACAACATTAAAACTCTATAACCACAAACCAAACTCATATCCAAACTGAACAAAACCCAACAAAACTCATATTTAACTCAAACTTCAATTCACACACACCAATCCATATCCAAACTCATATCAAAACCAAACTCATATCCAAACAACCAACACAGCACAATAAAAGCAACAAACAAAATAAAACAGTTGAGAATACAATAATCGATAAAATAAAATATGATTTTCATTAATATAACAAAATATACAAAGTACAGATTATACTAAATTCAACATCTTTGTCTTCTTCTATTATAATGTCTAACACCAATATCTAGTGTATCATCTACACCATTGTCATAATATACAAGTCCCAGATCGTTTATTTGTGAGATCCGGAAAGATTCTATATCATTGTGTTGGGGGGTCAGAAAAAATTGGTGGGGAAACATGGAACAATGGTGAGGCATCATTTCTCTGAACCTGTGTCAACCCCGCACCCATGTTATCATCAGGATGAGCTCCTCTATATGGAACACTCGGAGTCAAAACATGAGGCAAGTCATTAATTTCAAGTGTGAGAAAGATAAGAACTCTACAAACCTGCGAAGGCCCTGCGCGTTGGGTAGATGCTGAGATGTGGAGGGTTGAGAATATAGTGGTGACGCATGATGGAGCCATAGCGGTGGTCTCGTATAATGTGCTCTCCTTCCTCGTCGTCGATGTCCTCTGTTATCACACTCTCCCCTCGTCACCACCTATATCTGGTTTTGGCCTCAAAATCTGTACCATATCATCTGCCAAGGTCGAAATAGCCGAATCTGCCATCCCATGCATGTCGTCGACGTCGGTAGACTCTCGAATTTGGTGTAAGGTATTCCATTATAAAAACATATACACATGCAAGTTAAAGAAACAAATTTAAATTAGTAATATAAATAAAAAATTAACAAGTTGAAAACTTATCACGTAACTCAAGTAAACTCCCCGACAACCTATATAACGGTGGGTAACGGTGCGAAACTAGGAGGCATAGGTAGGATCAACGGTCAGTCCAAAGGACGTGTTTAGTAAAACTAAGTGGTTATGTCACGCTGTCCAAATATCAATATAACGTGTATGCTCAACGGACCAATCAATATCCTGCAAACCAATCAATGTCCCTAAATTATAACAACAATTTTATAACGAAACAACCCTAAATTTGTCACGTCCCGATCCTCAATCGAAGGCCGTGAACAGCCGCCCGTTACCCCGTATACTGCCTATCATACGACACACATACCGAGGTAATACAAGGCTAAAATATTCACATGTTTAAAATTTGTTTTTCCTAAAAATATAATTTTTCAAGTAAAAGAATTTAAAATGCAACACTTTATCTCAATGCATTTCAATACATTAATATACAATAATTTCGAGAGTTTCAATTTACATTTCTCATAACATAATTACAACCATCTCATAAAATGTACATGGTTATTCTATGGACCTCAAGTATACATTATCCAATTTCATCATGGACGAATGATTGGTACCATACCCAAAACTTGACGTCTCCAAATATATGTCAAGTGTGTCGAAAATCTCTCGATACATTTTCTTACAAAATCTATATCTATCATCATACAAAAGTGAGAGATGAGTATTAAGGAAAATACTCAGTGAGTGAGCGAATCGACATTATATTATCAATAGTACATGTGAGCACGGAGTGTCAAAACACATTTTAAAACATGATGATATTATAAATCGAGCATGATATTTCCATAAATCATAAAATTATATATATCATACATCATAATATCAACATATGCATCCATTAACATTTCGAAAATTATTTAGAGTTTGCTAATAAAATATCCCCGACAATGCTCTACCATGACCAATGACAATCACATTGGGGATTTTTCATATACAAGTATAAAAATATTTAACTCTCAACCCCAATGTTTGCCACGAGACTCACCACGTGTTAGATAGTGGCAACGCACACTTCCTCTCGTTACGATTCCACCGGTTAGCCCGTGTCTACGTGCATATATATAATCAATCATGTATAGAATCTCACCCGGTACTAGACAGTGGCGTCACACATGTTCTCCCCAATTTGGTTCAACCGGCCGTGATTATACATTGACGTTTGGGGATACCTCATGCAGAAGCGTATCCGGACACGCATGGGGTGCCTCTACAAACGCCCTTCGTGGTTACGGTAATCCACTAGGGACATCATCACATTATCACATCACAAGTAGGCATCCAGCCCACACATTTTATTAAACCATTTCAAATCAGTATGCCAATGCAATGGAAGTATATAAATCATATGAAGTTATCAAAGAGTGACACGATGTCATTTCAACACAATTCATGGATGTATATCATTTAAATCAATCATTTGAAACATTCCAATGATCACAAAGAGAATCATTTATAAAACATAGACCAAATCTCATACTTTTACACATATTATAAAATATGTCATTTTGAAAAGTTATAAAATATGTATTTTTACTCAATCAAAAACATAGCGTCAAAGTCCCACTCACAGTATATGGGAGGGTATGTCACTCCCTAAAATGTACCATAATGTGTAATAAATGTACTCCCCTCGTTCGGTCACCAAGCGTGTCACTACAATGGCAACACATAACATATATGAAATTTGTGTCATAAAATTAAAAATTATTAGGTTAAATTGTATTTTAAATTAATCATTCGCCTAGGATTAAGGGTTAAGGCATCATAGGTAGGCTTCTAATGTATACATATGCTGTCTCATTTTTCATCATCAACTGGCAACTTCAATTGCTTATTTTTGAAGGTACACAATTCAGTATGTTTAAGATTTCAATTTCCATTTACACATTGTGCATTGTATAATTTATCATTTAAAATTTTTGTATGCTAACGTATCAATTGAATTTATCATTCCATAAGATTTCACCTTAGCACTTATATACTAACTATACATGTACACACACACATTTATCACCGCTTCTAAAATTCTACACACGTGTGTGACATTTGAAATCGTAAGTTCTTGGATATCATGACTATTACATAGCATTGGTCCTCTCGATTTCACTCTCCTTTCCAAGTCTCCTTTTCGGCTAAATCCCTTGCACATCTTAATTTCTTCCTTTCGGTCAACATACACACATATTTATCCCTCACACTCTCGGCCATTTCATTTCTTTTCTTCCTTAACGCCCTAAACCAGAATTTTGTTTTCCCTTCTAAGCATCCTCTCGACCTCCAATGCACATACACACATTTACTACCTTACCAAAAATTCTGCACACATTATGACTCTTTTTCTTCACAATTCACTTATCGACTAACATGAAAATGACCTCACCTCAATCATTTTTGGTAAAGAAAATTTCTACACATTATTAAATCACGTTCCTTGGCTTTTAAGGTAGTTTTTTTGCACAACTATATCCTATTGTTTTCAGCCAACAAATACAATGTTTTTCAGCCAACATGCACATTTAAATACTCATAATTCTCATTCAAATTTTTACACACAAAATTTACAAATTGAAAGGATAAGTTCTCAGCTCACTAATACACATTTTTTCCATCATTTCAATCAACAATCATACACATATACTCATCATTTTTGCATTAGAATTTTGCACACATTCTTCATGTTTCATTTGGGTTCCACTTAGGCTCTAAGTTATAGAATTATGCTAAAATATCATATAAAAAATTTGCATAAGGTTATCAAATTTCAGCAAAGTGCAAAATTCTTTTTACCTCAGATTTTGATGCTTCAGGCCTAACCGAGACCTCTCTTCAAAGGATCTCTCTCTCCTCCTTGCTCTTAGCTCTCGGTCACCCTAGGTTCACCAAGTTAACTTTCTCCTTTTGACTCCAAAACAAAATATGTTATACTAGGGTGTGAGATAAGAATTCTTACCTAGAAATGTCTGGCTGAAACTTGAAGAATAACCTTCCACTTGAAGCTCTCAGCCCCTTTGAATCTTCACTATGCAAGACTTCTCCTTGTACTTTAATTTTTGGATATGTGGTATTTGGGATTGTGAGGAAATAATCTATATAAAAATTTTGAGGTAATGTTGTAGAAAATTTTCGAATTTCCCTACCAGCAAGCTCATGGTCTTGAGAGAAAAAATAGAGAGCTTTTTGTGTCTTTTGCTTTGGACATCTCATGGTTTTGGAAAAAAAAAGAAGCTAAGTGTTTTGCTTATTTAACATGTTCCATTCAATTCTAGCTCTTAAACATTTTCAAGATCAATTCTAAGCTAAAGGATTACATGGTCACAAACAAAGATTCACTCTCTCTCACAACAAGCACTCATGGTTTTCGTCTTTCTTACACTACAAACTCTCTTTTCTCACACTATACTCAAGTCTTCATTAATTGTGTGTCTCCCATCAACCAAAATCCAAAAGATCACAATTTTGATCAAATTCCAAACCAAATCCTCACAATTGGTTTGTTTTCAAAAAAACTCACACTTTCATACAATGAATAGTAGTATTCTTGTATCCCACCAACTCAATCCAAAGGCTCACAATTTTGATCCAATTCCAAACCAAATCCTCACCATTGGTTTGTTTTAAAAAAAACTCACACTTTTACACAATGAATAGTATTCTTGTTTCCCACTAACTCAATCTAAGGGTCCAAATTTATTCATCTCACTTCAAACTAAATTTTCACCATTGGATTAACTTCTCAAAGATCAACAATTTCTTCTCTCCTCACCACATCTGGTCACCTCACTATCCCACACTCTTCACCGTTGTTTGATCACGATTTTGGGAAAAGAACTAGCCAAATTACTTTTAGCTCAATCATTGATCATCTCAAGATTCATTTCTCACCATTGGATCATTTTTGCACCAAACCAAGAATCATTTTCTCTCACTTCATTAATCCATTAGTTAAAATCGAGTCACAAATCAACCAAAGATCCTAATCATCAACTTATACCACAACTTCATTAGTTGCTTATTTCTCTCCATTTTCTTTTCTTCTAAATTCTTATTAATTTCAAATGAGTTACTTGACTTATAAAAATTACATTTGACCCCGAAAATTTTTATAATTTCACATTAGACTCAAAATCTCGTATTAGGCCTAATTTAATTTTTCCATGTCAAAACGTGGTCGTTCAATCTTATCGAGTCACATTTGACCCTGCTAGGGTTTTACCGGTGATTTTTTGATAAATTTGTGATTTAGATCTATGAAGTAAGATCTACCCAAATTTGAGATTCTTATACTTCTTAGAGTCATCTTCATTATTATTGGATCATCGGTGGTCATTTTAGAAATTTTTGAATTGTCTACGAGTGGGTTGAAATTTTCGGGAGCGGTTTTAGCGAAAATTTTTTTTAATAGATTTTCTATACAGAACATGAGTAATATCATATATAAAATGAAGATGAGTATAATAATAAGTATACCGAGATATCAGTGTTACAAAATTCAATAATTTTATATTAATTAAACTATTTATCAAAACAACCCTAAATTATAACAATAATTTTATAACAAAACAATCATAAATTCAATAATTTTATAATAATTAAAGTACTTAACAAAACAATCATAAATTTCTAACAATTAAACATATTAAACCTTAAATTAACTCGTTCAAAATTCTAATTCTAGCATATCATGCCTAACAATATACATCATTCACATTAGAATAACTCACTAATTGAAGCAAATAAATTTTAAGGAGTAGAGAATACCTTAGGAATGTTAGAATCGATTATAGTGGGTTCAAACAAACAAACAGAAGATCGCTTGCAGGGAGGGGTTGCAATGTGAGAAGAGAGTGGGATCTAGGGCTGTAGTGCAAAGGTGAAGGAAGGGGTTTCGTCGCTCTAGGGTTGAAGAGAAGGAAGGGGTTGGAGTGCAATCTAGGGCTTAGAGTGTTTGCTGTGGAGGTGAAGAGAGTGAGAGAGAAGAGGAGTAGAAGAGAAAAAAAAAAGAAAAAAAAGGAAAGAAGGGTTGAAGAACTTTAGTTGAAACAATAGTATTGAATATTTGATCAACATTTGTCTGATTTTTAAAATTTAAAATATTTTTTTAATTTTTACTCGCATGGTGTTTTAAAATTCTTTTTCTTATTTTTATTTTTACCTCCAGAGTTTTGTACGTCTTGAACAAGTTAAGTCACTTGACTACTGCAGGCGGCAGGATAAAATGATTCTTGAACGGGAAAAAAAAAAATAATTTTGGCCATTGCAAAAATTGTGAAGTCCCCGATTCTTTTTCAGGGTTCGGAGGCGTCTATCTCGAGTAAAGCTACAACAAAGAATTTCATGACGTGGCTTAACGGGAGCTGGCTAAACTTTGACGTTAAGCCCCCCACTCTATCTCTCGTTGAGGATAAACCGTCCATTATTCTCTTTTCTTATTATTATATAATTCCATGGCCTGGAATTTTTAAGAGAGGTGGAGGGAGAGAGAGTAGCTAGCTGAAACAGCCGAATTTCTGCTTTTGTTTCGAAACAAAAATAGCACTAGTTTTGTTTGGAAAAATAAGTTGATTAATTTAAAAGTAAAGGGGGAAGGATGATTTATTCACAAGTGCAAACGCAGCCTTTCTGGGAGGAGAAGAAGCTCAACTTCCAACTCTCATCAGGCAAACCTGCATTCTTCCTCTGCAGTTGCAACTCTTTCCGATTCCATAATACATCAACCATGCCATCCTTGAAGCTTCGCAGAAGAATCAGTAACAATGGCAGATTCTGTCGGTCTAAAGCAGCAGCAACTAATGACTCCGTCTCCACTTCGCCATCTCCTCCTCCTGTTCCTGATAAGGTTTTGTGTTTTTTCTCTCTCTTTCACCAATTATAGGTTCGGTTATGTTAGGTTTGTGACTTGAGTACTGAACTTGTATAGGAGGAGGAGGAGGAATCAGGTAGAAAGAGTCCGGAATTGAAGACTCTGTGGAGAAGGTTCTGGAAAGTGGCAGCGCCTTATTGGTCCTCTGATGATAAGGTCCAAGCCAGATTGCAATTGGCTGCCGTCTTCGCTCTCACTTTGGGAACTACTGGAATTAGCGTCGGCTTCAATTTCCTCGGTCGCGATTTTTATAATGCACTCGCCAGTCAGTGAAACTCTTGTTTTTCTCTTTTTTGTTGGACAATAGTCCTCAGATCGATCGATTTGATGGATGCTGACCTTTTTTTTTTTTTTTTTTTTTTTTCTTTTTTTCCTTGTGGCTATTTTTAGACAAAGATCAAGAGCAGTTCACTAAGCAACTTTTCTACTATCTTGGGGCTTTTGCCGGTGGAATTCCGGTGAGCACATTTCTTAGGTAGTGCTCTGCGCGTTTGTTCTTGCTATTTATCCCAAGCTTACGTTGTTTTTGGGTGTTTAGAGGTGTTTAGAGGTGAAAGTATTTTTGATTAGTACCATAAGTTAGGAAAGTCAACGAGAATGAGGAAAACAAAGGTATATATTATTAGTGTTTGGACGTTGAAATGGATAGGCAAGAACATTAGTGGTGATTTTTTTTTCTTTTTTTTTTTTGGGGGGGGGGGGACTTATACAATGCCCATGGTATCAATATCTATGGTAAAATTAGGCCTTTGCACCATAACTCCTTGTGACAACATTAGACTTTTGAGTGACGGTCTTAGGCCTTCTTGTGATAATTATTAGACATTTGAGTGATAACTATATATCTTTGACCGATAATTTTAGGCTTGTCGTGTTAACATTAGGGGGTTCAAGTGATAGCTTTAGGTTTTCTTGTGGAAACCCATGAGTATCAATACACATGGGCATCCTAGAATGACCTTTTTATAAATAGAATATGTTATGGTTATTTAGGAACGGAGTAGGAAGAAAAGAAAAAAAATCAAGTGTAATAGCAATGTGAACTCGAGAAAGCTTCAGAAGGCTCCTTTTCATCGAAGATATAAGATCTGAAAATACAGAAGAGTTAACACAGTCTGCTTGTCATCGCAAGACTGACCAGCCCATGGCCGAATTACAATTCTCTTTTCTCCCTTCCTTCTCCTTCTATTCTACCCTTACATTTATAATTCCCCTTTTACTCTAACCACTTAGATTCTATTATTCTCACGGTTGAGTTTGTTGCACCACATCGCCTCCCACATTTTCTTTCTTCTTCCAGCGGTTGTATACTTGCAATGCTCTGCCATGTCATCCGCCAAATCATTTGCCAGGTGTCCTCTTGTGTTTCCTGTCATAACATTGCCCCCCCTCTGGAGCAACAGCCTTGTCCTCAAGGCTGAAATCTGGGAATTGCTCCAGAAAATCGATTAGATCCATCCAAGTGGCCTCATCAATTGTTCCTCCTTTCCAATGGATCAGAACCTGCTGCAGTAGATGACCTTTCCTCATAATCACACGCTGCTCCAGCATCTCGTCAGGTTCAAATAGGGGGCTGTCAACTTCTAGAGCAGTCGGTAGCTCTCTGACTGCAACATGATCTCCAATGGCTTTCTTCAATTGTGAGACATAGAAGATTGGGTGTATCCGAGTATTCTCCGGTAGCTGAAGTTTGTATGCAACTTGTCCAATCTTCTGAATAATAAAAAATTGGCCGTAATAGCGGGCTATTAATTTAGACGAGATGACCTTGCGAACTGAAGTTTGTCTATGTGGTCTAAGTTTCAAGAAAACCCTGTCTCCAACATTGTAGTGGACCTCCCTCCGGTGTTCATTTGCTGCCTTGGTCGTTCTTTGTTGAGCTCTTCTTAGATTGAATTATAGTTGACGTAATATTTTATCGTGATCCATCGACTCCTTGGCTACCAACTCCACTAATGCTTCCCTGGGTAGGAATCTTTGAATTACGGGAGGTGGATGCCCATAGATTGCTTGGAATGGAGTCATACTAGCTTCTATGTGGTAGCTAGTGTTATAACAAAATTCAGCCCATGACAAACACTTGGCTACCCTGTTGGTTGTTTCGATGTGAAGCACCGTAGATACGTCTCAAGTCCTTTGTTTAGAATCTCAGTTTGGCCATCCGTCTTGGGGTGGTATGTGCTGCTCATTTTCAGTTTGGTGCCTTGTAAGCGAAACAATTCCGTCCAGAAGTTGTTCAAGAACAATGGGTCTCTATCACTCACTGTTGATCTTGGAGTTCCATGGAGTCAAACAATCTCTCTAGTGAATAATTCAGTCACCGATCTTGCAGTGTAAGGATGCCGCAGTTCGATGAAATGGCCATACTTAGAGAGCCGGTCCACTACAACCAATATACAGTCCATACTGTGCAAAACGAGGTAACCCGTTGATAAAGTTCATCGCAATGTCTTACCAAATCATTGTTGGAATTGGAAGGGGCTGCAATAAACCCGCAGGGGATCGTGCCTCATATTTTTTGTTGCTGACACATTAGGCAAGTGGTCACATATTGTAGTACCGACTTCATCATGCCACGCCAATAGACATTTGTAGCAATTCTTTGATAGGTTTTTAAAGCCCCAACATGACCGGCTGCAGGTGTTTCATGAAACTCTGCCAAAAATATGGGGATCCACCTTGAAGTCTCGGGAATTACAATCCTATTTTTGTATAGTAACCTGCCATTTTCTAAGGAATAGGGTGGCTTCCCAATCGGGCCCTGCTCTAATTGCTGCTTAAGTTGGGAGAGCTTTGTCTTTGGTTATCTCCTCCTCTAGTTTTTCCCATTCCCCCCACTGTTGCCAGGTGATTGTACTGCAAGATATCTTTCCATAGTTTCCAATTCCCCTCCGGCAATTGGGTCTTCGTCGTCACCAAGGATTAATGCTCTCAGTCCCTTGTTCGGACAGTTATGGAATGGGTGATAGGGCTGGCGGCATTTGAAACACAACCCTTTCGATTTTAGCTCAAGATAATTTTGGTGAAAAAGCTGTCGAATTCCTCTATTTTTCACAACAGGAGTTGGGTGTTGGTGTGGTTGAGAATTTCGAATGGTTGCTGTGGTGTTATGTTCGCTGATGGAATTTGTTTCTTTGTTAGAGGATGAAGATGAAAGGGGAAAGTTATTATAAGTCCTTGGGTCGGGTTTTGGGTTGGGTTTGAGAGGGTTTGCTCCTGATCCACCTAAATTCCAGGACCCGATTGCATCCGTTATCCATGAATCAGGCCCCATATTTGTTTCACCAGCCATAAACTTGAGTTCCCTTTCAATCTCACGAGCCAACTTCATCGTCTGCACAAGATTTAGGGTTTCATGTGTTCGTATCCTGACCCTAATCTCTTCCTTGAGCCCGTTGAGGAACAACCCTAGGTAGAGCTGGTTGTTGACTCCCTTCACCAGAGTTGCGTGAGCCACAAAGTCGGTGATGTATTCTTCAACGCCTGTGATTTGCTCAGTGGAAGCCTACCTTTGTAGGGATTTGCGATCAATTTCTGAATCGATCCATAAGCTCCACCATCAGTTCCGGCCAGTTGATGTCCAAATTTTGCTCATGCAGCCATCAAACCCAATGGAGAGAGGAACCTTCCATACACACCAGCGCCAAGGTTATCTATGTCTCCTCCTTGGTTTTATGGATGAGGAAGTATTGTTCCGCTCGAGCAATCCATGCCGCGGGATCGTTTCCATTGAAGCTCGGTAATTCTACCCTCTTCGTGGTTAACTGGTATTCTCCAATTGGTACTACCTTGATCAAATTGGGACCAATTTCATTAGCGTCCATTATTGGTATGTCCCCCACTTTTATCGTTGATCCATCGGCATTCCACTTGCTGGGGTTGTCGAGGCGCACCCATCCTGCTTCTCCACTGGTTTTCACTTCATCCATACTAAAATCATTTCTTCTAGCGTGTCCAGTTTGTCCAAGCGAGAGCATTGGTGAAGCAATTCTTCCATGATTCCAGCCACATTTTTCTCGAATGCTTCGATCTGAGATTACATTCTGGTTTGAGTCATTAATCCACTCCTCACTCTCTGTTTTAAAGGAATCCGGTAGGTTGGACCAATTTGTTATGGTTGGATTTAGGAACGGAGTAGGAAGAAAAGAAAAAAAAAAAGTCAAGTGTAATGGCAATGTGAACTCAAGAAAGAGAAAGCTTCGGAGGGCTTCTTTTCATTGAAGAAATAAGATCTGAAAATACAGAAGAGTTAACACAGTCTGCTTGTCATAGCAAGATTGACCAGCCCATGGCCGAATTACAATTCTCTTTTCTCCCTTCCTTCTCCTTCTATTTTACCCTTACATTTATAATTCCCCTTTTACTCAAACCACTTAGATTCTATTCTTCTCACGGTTGAGTTTGTTGCACCACATCACCTCCCTCATTTTCTTTCTTCTTCCGGTGGTTGTTAACTTGCAGTGCTTTTGGTGCCACCTCATCTGCCATGTCATCCGCCAAATCATTTGCCAGGTATCCTCTTGTGTTTCCTGTCATAACAGAATAGTAGAAAAAGTGGGGTTTTCTCTTTTTATTATCAATTGATGACAATATTATCATTCTAAATATATTGCTAAGAAATGAATGTTGGGGGGATAACTAATCGGTGTCTGTCCTTTTCTTTCTGTCTAAACTAAACTTACAAAGACTAGATAATCGCTAGCCCACCTGCATTTGTTTTCCTATCCTACCCTCTCCCCTCCTGAACTCAAGTTAGTGACAAAAAGCCAACCTCCTTTTTTTTTGGGTGGAGTTTTAGAGGGATGGGAAAAGAAGAAAAGTTGGTCACTAATATCATAGGTTAGGTAAAGAAAGAACAACAGAGGAAATGAAGTTATACACAAATTTCTAGTATATGGATGCTGAAATGGCTAATAAAGGATATTAGTCTCTATTTTGTTTGGAAATGAAAAATGACTAAGATAGGAAAAGAAAGGGTAGGGTTTTATTTATTATCTTTTTAAGACAATATCATCTATCTAAAAATATCACTAGAACCATTTTCTTTCCATCTTTAAACCCCCGATTTTGATGGGTGAGCACAATAAATATTGGGGAATAAATAACCTGTCTCTACTTTTTCATATTCTAACTGAATTTGCAAACACTGGATAATCACTAACTGCCAACATTTCTTTTCATATCCCAGAATCTTCCTCCCCTTGCATGTATTTGACAACATTTAAGCAGCCAAAAAAAAAAAAAAACACCCTAATATGAAATTGACTACATTTGCTTTTTCCACTTTTATTTTGGGTCTTTTGATCGCTTTATTTGATTTTACTTTATTTTCCCCTTTGATATTATCTCCCTAGCTTAATGAAAGTGCACGATTCATATTGTTGTCTTTCTGCTCTTGATTGTATGTTGTTTTCTTCTGCAGTTTTTTGTGTTGAGGGATTATGCAAGGGACACCCTAGCATTAAGATGGAGATCTTGGATGACATGCTACTACATGGAACGCTATCTAAAGGACCAAACCTTTTACAAGATTCAGTCTCAGTCTATAATTGATAATCCCGATCAGCGTATCGTTGATGATTTAAGCTCCTTCACCGGAACAGCACTTTCTTTGTCATTGACAATTTTCAATTCTGCCGTGGACCTAATATCATTTAGTAACATTCTCTATGGCATCTACCCACCACTGTTTGTAGTGCTTCTTGCATATTCCATTGGTGGGACTGTTCTAAGCATTTTTCTTGGCAAGGTAATCTCTTAAGGGCAAACCGGAAATCCTCTGAGGGTTTTGTCTCATTTGTCCGTTGCCACAACTAGACTATGTCCTCTGCCAAAAATCATATTGCTACTATCACATGATGACTTTAACGAAATTGTCTTGTTACAATCTATGACGACTCTAAAGCCCCAAACATTAGACTGCATATTACCCAATTTGAGCCCTTATTCAATAATTTTTAAATTGCAAAAGTTTAAATCATCAAATTAGGGCTCAAATTGATGTTTCTAGTGTTGTCATGCTATAATTTCATAAATTAATTAATGGCAGGGGCTTATATGCAAAGAGTGTTATGCACAAGGTATCAAGTGCTGAGTTTTGGACTACATGCATGCATAAAAGGGCCAAAATCATGGGGGGATCTTTCTGAATACCTCATTTCTGTTGTGCAGAATTATAGTTTTGGTTTCCATCCTTATATTCAGCAAAAATAGGTTTATTTCTCAATTTAGGGGCTGGTTAACCTGAATTTCCTCCAAGAGAAAAAAGAAGCAGACTTTCGCTATGGACTTGTGCGTGTCCGAGAGAATGCTGAATCAATTGCATTTTATGGTGGTGAAGAGAATGAAATAGAACTTCTGTTGCAGCGCTTCAGAAGTGCATTTGAAAATTTAACGGTAATGCTTCACTATCTTTCATTCTTACTTCATTCTTATATTGTCAGATTTCATCTGGAATGTTTATTTTCCTCGTAATTGTCGAGAATGCTAAAGGGACAATATTTTCCTTTGCTTTTTAGTGATAGGATCAATAATAAAATTATTTAAGGTAAAAGAGTATGGATATATTTCACATCCTAAATCAAGGGGAAATGCATTTTTCTTAAGAGATTCTGATTTATCTATTTATTGTTAAATTCTTAAAGTTCTGATGGTGTTTCGTGCACTTGCTTTAGATTTAGTATATAGATATCGCATGTTATAATAATGATATCAAGAATACAAATGTTTGAGTAAAAATGATTGAGAGTTTTTTGTATTATATTTCAAGAATGCATTACAAACGGAAGATTGTCCATTGAGAGAAAATTGCAAGAGTGCAAAGAGTTTAGACAAAGGAAGAACAAATTGTTCCTCTATGCTCAAAACATTTGAGAGGGCCCCTATTAATAACCTAAGACCCAAAATTAGCTGTTAGAGACAAGAAAATAGCTGTTAGACACAAGCAAAGGGAGAGAGAAGCATTGTAACCATTGGAAAGTACAGCTATACTTTCCAACAGCTAGTTTTTTGAATTTATGGGCAGGAAACTGCCCATTCTGCCCTTGCTTGCTTGGACTACCATTTGGGCTTTCTTTAGCACTTGTTTTGGGTTTCTTTGGATGGATTTTTAGGCTTCCAAACCAGACTTAAATATTGCTCCTTGGGCTGGAATCTGGACAGCACCTTGAATGATTTTCTGGGCTTCTATTTTGTTCATTTTCTGGACAGAATGCTGGAGCTTCTTAGGGCCGCCTTTTGAGTCTTTGTTGGGCTTCATTATTCTGGATAATCGATGCTAAAAGCTTGCTTAGACCCTTGATGATGTTGGTGGGCAGAATAGATCTCGTTGCTTGATGAGATGAGTGAGTTTGATTGGCCTTTTCATTTTCAACACTCCCCCTCAAGTTTGGCGAATATATGTCTATGGAAACTAACTTGACAAGGATGTCTTGAAGATGATTAGCTGTCATCCCTTTGGTGAAGGTGTGTGCAAGCTGCTCTTGACCCCTTATGTGAGGGATGATGATAGTCTTGTTTTTTACCTTTTGCCGCACGAAATAACAATCAAGCTCAATGTGCTTAGTTCTCTCATGGAAAAATGGATTGGAAGCAATATGGATTGCGAACTGATTATCGCAATGAATCTTGATTGGTTGAGTAATTGGAAATCCTAATTCTTGTAATAAAACCTTCAACCAAACAAGCTCACCTTCAACCAAACAAGCTCACTACAGATCTTGACACTATAGATTGATTTTTGCTCTTCCAAGAGACAAGATTTCCTCCTACGAATATGCAATAGCCTGTTGTGGATTTCCTATCCCTTGATTGCCCAATTTGCATCGTAAAATCCCTCAATTTCTATACTTTTATTGTTCTTCATCCATAAGTCTCTTCCTGGAGTTCCCTTTAGGTATCCCAAAATTTTTTCAGTTGCTTTCCAATCTCCTTTTGTAGGGGCATGTATGTGCTAGCTTATCTGGCTCGCTGCATGTGTGATGTCTGGCCTAGTAATGACGAGGTAAATGAACCTACCAACTAATCTCTGATATCTTTGCACATCTGTGAAGGGCTGGTCATCATCTTTTCCCTTGTCTCTACATGAAATAGGATTGATAGCTGGTCTTGCTCATATTTTTCCTATTTTCTGCAAAAGATGAAGCGTGTATTTTCTTTGCGATTGAACAAGCTCTTTATGGGAATAGGTAAGCTCTATTCCTAAAAAGTACCTTAGTAGCCCTACATCATTAATTTCAAATTTAGACTTAAAGGAAACTATGAGTTTGGTCTATGAGGCTCAAGTCATTCTTGGTGACAATTATATCATCTTCGTAAATGAAAATAGTAGTGATTTTTTCATTATCCCTTTTGATAAATTATGAGTTATCACCATTACATTTTTTATAATTGTCACTTAGAAGAGCTGAACTAGGTTTTGCGTACCAAGACCGTGGAGACTGCTTGAGACCATAGATGGCCTTCTTAAGTTTGCATACCAGCCGCTCTTTTTGTGATTGATAACCTTGTGGATTATGCATGTACACCTCCTCTAGCTCTCCTTGAAAAAATATGTTCTTACATCCATTTGGTACATTTTTCACCCTTGATTTGTTGCAATGGACATGAGAACTCGGATTATGTTCATTTTAGCTACTGGTGCAAAAGTCTCATTGAAGTCTTCCCTATAAGTTTGTGTGAACCATTTTGCAACCAATTGTGCCTTGTGTCGCTCAATTGACCCATCACTTTTGTGCTTCACTTTGTACACCTATTTGCAAGCTACTGCTCCTTTTCCTTTTTGAAGTGTGGTGATCTCTCAGGTTCCTTTTTTGGCCAATGCATCCAACTCTTCTTTCATTGTCTTTCTCCATTTCAGAAGTTCATTGGTCTCATTAAATGACGTGGGTTTCTGCACTTTATCAATGCCACTCAAGAAGATTTGGTGACCAAAAGATCTGTTAGCGGTAGTATAGTATTCAGACAATGGGATTCTATGATTCATCCATTCAGAACGAGGGAGTCTAAGCCTTGATGATCTCCTAAGTGGAGGAGATAGAGGCGAATGATCACTTGTTTCCTCTTCTTGAACCAAAGAAGATGGTTCATGTTCTCCCCTTTGCTTTTGTACCTCCTTTATTTTTGACTTCGTTGTGCCCTCGTCACCTTCTTGTTGCATCTCTTCTCCTTGTTCTAGAGTTTCGTATCGGGTGTGATCAGAGGTACCTACGGGCTTAGGTATTGAGAGGAAAATGTGCAGATCTTCTGTTTTAGGTTCTAACTCCTTCTCTTTGTCTTGTCTTGTAAAATAGAATTAATTTTCTACAAATATCACATCTTTTGATATATATAGTTTTTTAGTTTTCGGATCAAGACATATATAACCCTTCTGGTAATGTGCATATCCTAGAAAGACACATCGCTTGCCCTTTTTATCTAATTTATGTCTAACTGCCTTGGGGTATGAACATAGCAAACACACCTAAACACTCATAAGTGACTTATTTTTGGTTTTGTTTTAGTGAGAGTTTCCAAGGGGGATTTCTCTTGAAGAACTCCAGTAGGCAAATAGTTGATCAAGTGAGTTGCAGTACTAATAGCATCACTTTAAAAAGTTTTCGGTGTTTTAGCATGAAATATTATGGTCCTAGTGATTTCTAAGAGTTGCCAATTTTTTCTTTGGGCTACCCCATTTTGTTGTGGGGTATGAGGACATGTGTTTGGTGGACTATCCCTTTCTCTTGTAAAAATAAAGTAAAGTCTTTGCTCATGTACTCTCCTTCATTATTTGTTCTAAGCACTTTTAGATTAGCATTGTATTGCTTAGTGACATATGTTAGAAAAGTCTTAAATGCTTCAAATGTTGTGCCTTAATGGTAAGCATAAAGATCCAATTGTATCGAGTTTTGTGATCTATAAATGTTATGAAATATTTGAATCCTCTTCTAGATACTATAGATGAGGTCCAAATATCTGAGTACACAAGGTCAAAAACATTTTTATACAATGTTTTTGAGATTGGATAATGCACTCGGTTTTCCTTTCCAAAAATGCAAATTTCACAATTCTTATCTTCACAATTTTTTGTTGAAATAGGCTTTGCAAAATTTACGTACATGGATGACTTCATCTAGCATGCCACAAGATATGATCTCCTACTTGGCATGTTGTAAGAGTATGGTTGTCTTCATCTATGTAATATAGGTTGTTTCTTCTAGATCCCCTACCAATGATTGGTTTGATTTGAGATTCTGAAAAACAACAGTGTTAGGATCGAATACAACCTTGCAATTTTGGTCTTTGGTCACTTGGCTAATGGACATGAGGTTAGATGAGAAGTCGGGAACATACAAAGCTTTTGCCTTTTTGCCAAAAACTTTTACTTTCCCAAGCTCTTTAGCATCTAGATTATGTCTATTGGCTACTTTGATCATCCTATGGTTAGGGAGAGGATTTAAATTTTGAAATTTGCTTTTGTCCCTAACTATATGGTGATCACATCTCAAGTCTAATAATTAATCTTGAACTTTAGAGGTAAGAGTTAGAACAAGTACTAGAATTGAGTCCGAGATTAAGTCCTTGTTTGAGCAGCACCCTTGTCACCACTTTTTCAATGGTTGACTCGAGTGATGTAGCTTGGATGGTGTTGGAATTATTGGAGTTGTTGGAGCTTCCTTGACCCCTTTTTTGACCTCAAGGGTGGATGCAAAAACCAGCACTTTTCTTTGGTGTGTTCAGGTTTTTTGCAATGTGAACAAACTGATTTCTTGGCTGGTTGGGACACAAAATTGGCCTTTTGTTCTCCTCCAGCAGCTTCAAAACCGTGAACTTGGAGATGGGATTGAGCTGCCTCCTCGATCCTTGTGCTTGCATCAGCTCGCTGGGTCTTATATTGGACCTCTTGGAATGCAGGGAATTCTTTCATCCTTAGGATTTTTTGTCATACATTGGAATATTGTTCTCCAAGCGAGATGAGCAAGTTGAATGTCATGTCTTCGTCCTCCCTTTGTTGAAAGATTTTGGATCGCTAGTTGCTGGTCTTAGGGTGCGGAGCTCATTCCATAAATATCCTTACTCACCAAATAGTTGGGTGAGGGTCTTTCCCCCCTTCTTGAGACCCCCAATTAGCTGTTTGATTTTGTATATTCTCTCCAAGTTGGATTTTTGCCTATAGAGACCATACATTTTGTCCCATAGAGCTTTAGCCGTTGGAGCACTTGTGACCAGCACGCGATGAGTGTGGTCCACTGAGTTGGACAGCAGCACGAACACCTGGTCGTCCTTTTTCCACTCTTTGTACTTGGGGTTAGACTCCTCCATAGGCTCCTCCATGATGTGCTCTAAGAGGTCTCTTAGATTGAAAGACTTTTTTTTTTTTACTTCTTGTGCCCATTGATAGTAGTTGGTTGAGTTTAGGAGTATGGAGGAGAAATGATGAGTTTGAAAGGAATCATTTGAAGAGGTTAGAATTGTGACCTTCTTTGATACTATGTTATAATAATGATATCAAGAAGACAAGTGTTTGAATAAAAATGATTGAGAGCCTTTTGTATTGTATTTCAAGAATGCATTACAAAGGAAAGATTGTAAATTGAGAGAAAATTACAAAAGTGCAGAGAGTTTAGATAAAGGAAGAAGAGATTGTTTCTTCTTGCTCAAAACATTTGAGAGGGCCCCTGTTAATAACCCAAGACCCAAAACTAGTTGTTAGAGACAAGAAAATAGCTGTTACACACAAGCAAAGGGAGAGAGAAGCATTCTAGCCATTGCAAAGTACAACTGTACTTGCCAACATCTAGTTTTTTTTGAATTTATGGGCGGGAAACTGCCCATTCTGACCTTGCTTGCTTGGACTACACCTGGGCCTTCTTTAGCACCTGTTTTGGGCTTCTTTGGATGGATTTTTAGGCTTCCAAACCAGACTTAAATATTGCTCCTTGGGCTGGAATCTGGACAGCACCTTGAATGATTTTCTAGGCTTCTATTCTGTTCATTTTCTGGACAGAATGCTGGAGCTTCTTAGGGCCACCCGTTGAGTCTTTGTTGGGCTTCATTATTCTTGATAATCGATGCTAAAATCTTGCTTAGACCATTGATGATGTTGGTGGACAGAATAGATCTCGTTGCTTGATGAGATGAGTGAGCTTGATTGGCCTTTTCATTTTCAACATCGCAGGAGTTAAAATATGGCACATCTGCATGGTAGCTTGCCATAAACCAATGGCTTTTCAGGCAATGAGATTGTTACTTCTGATGAATTTTCGAATGATGACTCTGATAGGTAACTATAAAATACTGAAGCTCAAACAGAAGTGAGATGAGACATGTGGATGGGATAGGACTCTTTGCTTACTTAGTGGGGATTAGATATTTTCTATGACCATTAGATTAAATGTTCTTTTATTGTTAGACATGCTTGTGCAATTTCAAGTCTTACCAGTGTAAGTGGATCCTTCCCTCCCATTTGTGGGATCATCTTATACCGGTTCAGTTGATCTTGTCTGTATATTGGCTTCATGTTTTATGATGTCTAAAATTGTTGCATAGGGACACCAATCAATAACATAGTATAGCATTTTATATTTCAGAGATTGGACCACTGACTTTGATACTCCTAGATATACGTTATTTGTCTATTTTTTGTTGCATAGTTACAGTTTCCAATAATATACTCGTCCTACCTTTGATTCCTAGTAGTTCACTTAGTTCCAAAAAATGCACTCTTTGTTCTGCCCTATTATGATATGAAAACAATCACCAAAAGTACCAAGAAAATGCTACCAAGAAAATGCTAACTATTAAGAAATGAATTATGTTATAATAGTACTATTATATATAAAGATGCACAACAAGAACTTCTGAAATAGGAAACTATGTACTATAAAATTCTTAAGATAGGCCCGGTGGACAAACTTGTCCTTTGGTCATTTAATGCTTGGTAAAATTGTTTGAAAAATAGAGCTTCCAACTCTGTGTTTGTCTGTCTGTATTTTTAATTAACAACATCAATAATAAAAAATTAAGGCTTTGTGGGTTTTTAATCTCTGTGCTTTTTAAATTTTTTTTCTTGCAAATCCTCTCCTTTCTTTTGTCCTTTTTTTTTTCAATAATAATTTCTTGCAGACATATACTTTGCAATCTTTCAACGATATTTCTTTGTTGGCAGAAATTGTTGATATCTTCTAGGAATCTGGAGTTTTTCACCAATGGATACCGTTACCTTATCCAGATTCTTCCTGCTGCAGTTGTTGCTCCAATGTACTTCTCTGGGAAAATCGAGTTTGGGGTTATAAATCAGTCTGTGTCTGCTTTTAATCATATCCTTGGGGATTTCTCTCTTATTGTGTATCAATTTCAAGCCATCAGTGCATTTTCTGCTGTCATTGACCGACTAGGTAACAGCTAGTCTCTTATTTTCTTACCATTAGTTGTTTGCTTCTTATTTGTTTCAGAAAAGGATGTTTGATTGAATAATCTTTTATCCATGTTATCAATTTCACTTTGGGATTGGGGGCAGTTAGGTATTTCAAGTTACCCTGTTGAAAACTCTTGACTGAAGAGGTCTGAAGTACATCGTGAGTTGCGTCTTCAAGCCCCGACTCAGATTTAATAATGGCTTTGTCAAATAATTTATATCCACAGATGAACTTGGTTTTGTGATCTTTTCAAAAAATTTGTGATGGAACATGCTATAGGTGCAAATTTAGTTTAGACATCAGATGGACTTTGTTTGAGTTGTATTTCTCTTGTTTAACCTTGTTGAGGGCTTTTGATTACTGTTGAATGAAGTGTTTCAAAGTACATTGTGTTATATCATTTGGTGGAAACTTTGGTTGATCCAAAGGCCTCAACTAAGATAATGAAGGTCAAATAGTTTAGATCCAAGTGATTTATTCAAAGAGGTAAATTACATGTTGCACCCTATAGTTTCAAAATTCACACTTTGCACCTTATGGTTTCAATTCTGTTATGCTTTGTGCCCAGAGAGTATAGAATTATTTAAAAACCAAAAATGCCCTTGGTGGAAAGGCATTTTTTATGGGAAAATGGATTGATGATGATGAAGCTGATGAGAACAACAACCTTCAACTCTAATATTGGGTTTGTAAAGTAAAATCCTCAAAAAGTTCACTTTTCAGTTCTCCTGATCATTGTGTTCCTCCCCCTCTGAGGAAAAGGATTTTACCAGAAGATTTCTAATGATGAGGTTCAAATTTTGCAAAGCACAGATGTCAAAGGAGAGAGCAAATTGAAATCCAATTGTTTGTAGTCGTGTGGCTGGAGAAGATGACCAGTGAAATAATAATAATTATAATTATTTTTTGGATCATAACAATTATCAAGTTACAATAGGTTTTTGTTATTGTCCTTAAAATTAAGATATTTTTCCAGAAAAAAACCCTTCTGATCAAGAGTATTTTTGGTTTTTGAAACCAATTTTGACTCCTTGGGGGCAAAGTGCTACAAAAGTAATCCACAATCCAAGTGATTTGTGATTGGGTTTTGTACATACCGGGGTTGCTGGTTTAGACATTAGATCCAACTTCTCTTGAGTTTTATTTTCTTTTATTGTCATAACAAAAGTGTGTATTATTGAGGTACGTGTACATGCATCACATTAAAAAGATATATGATTCACATTTATGAGTAGATATGCCATCATAATTGGATCTCAGCACTGTTAAATGTTGTGGGCGGGGTTTAATTCTCCATTTTGTTGGCCTTTTTTGAAGCCAATGATCAAGGCTCCTGTTTCTCATTCTTTCTCTTATCTATTTTCCCGTATCAATTTTCAATAATGGTTTGACAAATCCTACCTGTCTAGCTTTCTGATTATCCAATCTTATTGCTATTTGGCCTTCAAGGAAGCTTCAAAGATGTGATTCGTATCACATGTTATCTTTGATGATTTCAAATAAAATTCTCTCATATATATATATATATATATCCATGGTAGTCAATGTATCTCAGCATGCAGGTTTTGTTATCTTTTAGGCTATTCTAGACCCTGGCTGAGTTCTCTATTCAGCCTTTTGTTTCTTTCTCTGTGACAAAAGAAATAGTGACATGAGCAACAGATGGATGGATTACCAAGTAACTTCTCTCATCAGGATTTGAATTTTGACCTATGCACTTTCATCCCTAAATCCACCATAAAAATCCACATGTCAATCAGTGGATTGTTAGAGTATCTGGTTTGAAATTTACAGTTTATGATTTTTTATTTTTTATTTATTTATTTATTTATTTTTAATTCATAGCAAATTCATAGCTAACATGCTGTTCTTGAATTTTAATATCATTCTGAGAATTTTGCATAACTCTTGAGCTTCCAACTGCAAGCCATACTTAAAACTTGCAAGCTAAATCCATAGAAAATTTATTGATAACAAAGTTGAAAGGTTTGGTTGGAGAAAGGCTGCCTTTTTTTTCTAGTGTGATTTTTCCCTTCCTTGGTGCATTTGTGAGGAGTGGAATATGAGATTTTTACGAATTACGCTATTATTCTCTCTCTTCTTTAGGATGAGATTTATTTATTTATTTATTATTGTTATTTCATTTTTTGTGTTCTCTATTGCTGTACTTTTGGGGTTAGAGATGATGGCTTAGAGGACTTGAAGAGGGACAAGAAAGCAATTCTTCATTTGCTTTTTGCAGTGCACTTTAGTCTCTGAGGATTTAACTTCCAAGTCTTATATATTATCTCCTTTCTCTTAATATAATTCCTTTTCTGTCCCAAGAAAAATAAAAAAAGAAAAAATCGCAGAACATTTGCTTGGCTTTCCTCTTTCGGACATTAATGATTATAATAATACAAATCATTGTACTTGGTTTAGTTAAAAAAAAAAAAACTAGCTTGTACTAGTTAATCATTTTAGTTCACATTTCATCTTTATATTTTCCATTTCGTATTTTGGCAAAGCTAAATAGATTTTCTAAGTTGATGAAGGGTGCTCCTTTTTGAGTATTTATTACATTATTATGAATTATTATATTTCAGCTATTATGCAGGTGAATTTGATGATGTTCTGGACAGCAGTAGCTCTAGAAGTTCATCTGAGAATGCAGAAGAAATCAGTCTCAAGTATTGCAGCATGGAAAAGTCTGATTTGTTGGATGATTTGTTGGTCTCTAATGGATCTTTGCCATTGGAAAAGTCCCAAAAGATACTAAGCATTGAAAATTTGACCCTACAGACACCAACAAATAAAGCTATACTTATTAGGAATTTATCGCTGGAGATCAATGAGAAGGATCATTTGCTGGTAGTTTTTGTACTTTGCATCTGGGCTTTTTCATTTTATAATCTAGTCGATCTGAATATATATCCTGGTATTCTACTGTATGAACAGATAACTGGGCCCAGCGGGGGTGGTAAAACTTCATTATTAAGAGCTATGGCTGGTCTTTGGAGCACTGGAAGGGGAAAAATCAAAATTTATGTGAAAGATGCTGATGAACCTCAGGAATCACTTTCTCCAGTTGCAACTCCTCTACAACCAGATGCTAAAAATAATATTCACAAAAATACACAAAGATCTAAATGTAGGAACTCTATGGGAGTACTTTTTCTTCCCCAAAGACCTTACATGGTTTTAGGAACACTTCGCCAGCAACTACTTTATCCCACATGGGCCAAAGATTCAACACCTACATCTGACAGTACTAAATCAGCTGGTATGACAAATTCTTTATCAAAATTGGCCTTTATGCTTACGTCACGTACTTTTCCATCCCTAAGCATGTGTGTTGCACAAAAATCGTCATTACAATTAGAATTATTTGTTTCAACTATAAAAAATCATAGGCTAAGGTAAAGGGTATGACATGCTCCTTTATAAATACTACATATGTAAGTACTTTTGTGGTCTGAAACATTAAAAACTCACATTACTAGGGCATTGGTAATGTGGATTCCACCATGTTGTGTTGAAAATACAAGCTGTGAGCTGAGTCAATTAGATGAATATCTTTGGAAATCCATGAAAAGTGACTATGTTGTCACTCTTTATGAAACATACGCTCAGCAGGAAATTGTCCAAAAATGATTGAGAAGAGAGAATCTATTGAGTGACTGGAGTTGATATAGGGAAGCAATATGTGTATCAAAGACAATATCCACTAGGGAAAGAGAACCCAACTTGCTTCATTTACACGAAGATGATATATGTTGATGACATACTAAAAGGTTTGGGATGAACAGTTGTCAATATTGAATGCTGTTGCTTGTAAAGGAAGAGAATATGCAAAAATGATGAGCCTTAACACTCAAGAATAATATGATCAGAAAATACACCTAGGCATTGGCGATCTTACTGTGGATGTTTGTCAGGTGGCAGTAATAGTAAGCCATCTTTAGTTCAATGGTAGGACATATTGGTGGCTGATAACAAGGATACGTTGAAACAAGCGGAGGGCCAAAGAATTGAGACTATGCTTACAATACTTGTATTCTTTTATCTGATATCTTATTAAATATCTTGGGATATGATACCATTTTGAGTGACATGAACTGTTGAATCCATGGATTGGCATGGTTTCTTGGGCAAGCATACAATAATATATATGTAAATATATTTATATAATTCATAAACTCTAGGATTTTTGTGCATAGAGTGAATTTACTCACCATCTATTGATAAATTGCCCCTCCCTAAATTCATAAACTGTTGATTTTTATGTAAATTGTCATATCTTATTTAATTATTTTACACTTTTCCTACATTATTATGATAAATGCTATTTCTTCTCACTCCCCACTAAATGACAGATCCATTCTTTTATTTCCATTTTTATTTGTCTCTCCCTCTACAAATTTACAAAAATTGTTATTGTTTTCTCACTCGCATCTTGTTTTCTTTCTCCTTGACTTTTATACTTCCATTTTCTTAGATGACATACACCATCTGTATGAACAGATTTTCTGTTTCTTTTTTCTTTAAACTTCTCTTTTTCACTTGAAGAACAATAATCCATGGTGCTTACAAACTTGAACTGCAATATTCTAAGTTGTTTTTTTATTTTATTTTTTATTTTTATTTTTCAATTTATGTTTCTTGCTTAATTTGTCAAAGCATATATTTTATTCAATATGCATATTTCTTCTGTTCTATTCTCTAGTCAAATGAACTAAATAGACTGTCAAAGTAAAACAAAGTAATTCTTTTTATGCAATTTTGGATGTGTTCAATCATGTTTGAGGATTGAAATGCTATCTAAATTTTAGGATTCATGTATTCAAAATTCATTTGTTCCATAGTATGGTATGCATAACTTCTTATTATTGTGATGTGCTCTTAATTTTTTTTTTCCAACTTAAACTTAATATTCCTTTTATTTTTCTTATATTCAGTTTAGTATATGAACATTCTATATTATGATATGCTTGTTCCATTGTGGATCTATTTGGAACATAATTTATGTTTCAATGTTTAAATTTATTTTTGAGTTATATTTATCCAACTTTTAATAAGTCAAACAAAAGAAATCTCTAAATTTTGTTTCCTTAAATATAATAATAGAGATATTTTAGTTTAATATTGTAAGATTTTACACAAGTGAGTCATCAAAATAATTGAATAATTTTTTCTATTTTTATGTTTTTAAGAATTTTATTTGGTATTCCATTGATAAACGAAAAAGTTTTAAGAAATATTTGCTAAGAGAATACATAATTGTGGCTGTATACTCTACATCTTTTAGTTATGGATAAATTTCTCAAACCGATCTAATATATTTGGGTAAATATCATTTTTCATTTTTTTTTGCTATGAAAAGAATATATACCAAAAAAAGAAAGACTACATAGGTATCAGGATAACTCCTGAGATACTAGAAAGATCAGCAGGCCAACATGGCCTTACAAGAAAAGAAAAAAAAAACTATGTCCCAGTCATAGCTGGAGAATGGACTATGCTAGCAAATGCCGCAATGGTACACGGAGGAAGACGGCGCTTCCCTACCCTCTGCTTATTCCTCTCTATCCAAATATAGTAAACGCAACCGTTAAGGAGGCATTTAAAGACCCTATTCCTTTGGAGGGGTTGCCTCGCTGGGGAAAGCAGAATCCCACGAATACCGGACCATGAGATAGGAAAGTTGTTAGGTACATGTTGTGTCATCGTCAGGCGCCACACCTCTCTCGAGAAGGAATATCGAAAGAAGAGGTGATCATGGGTCTCTCTCTCCGGCTGGAGCATAAATGGCAAGTCGAGGAAGACGCAAGTCCAATCCTGAATAGGTGATCACTCGTCTGCAATCTCTCCATAAAAACAAGCCATACAATGAAAGCGAAACGAGGAATCGCTTTTGCAAACCAAACCAAATCTGACCAAGGAACGTGGCCGTAAGAACATATGATGTGCCTCCATGCTGAAGCAATAGAGAACACTCCACTAGAAGTGATCGGCCACACAATCCTGTCGAGACCAGAGAAGGGAGATCGGATTCCGAGATCTACTCTCGTATGCTATCAAAAAAGGCTTGCATCGATTTCGAAATCCGCTGTCCCCGAATATACTCCAACCAATGGGAGTTGGAAAATACATCCTGAACAGAGCAGGAGTTCATAAAACTAGACCTCTCCATAGCTTGTCTCCCTAGAACCTCTATCAAAGGGCCTGTAGAGAGCCAAGAGTCGTACCAGAAGGAAATACGACTACCATCACCCATCCTCCAAGCCACAAACTCCTGAACTAAGTGACGAAGAGAAAGGAGCTTCCTCCACATCCAAGAGCATCTATCCAGAATTCGAACATACCAGAAACTACGGCCCCGAAAAAGATAAGTCCTCACCATTGACTTCGCACATTATCCTCTGGGTCTGAAAGGAGCTACCAGATATGCTTAACTTGAGCTGCCCTATTCCACTCCGTTACTCTTTTCAACCCTAAACCTCCCTCAGAGCGACAAATAAGGGACCAGGCTACCTGATTCTATGGCAGTCTAAGGATGTACCAGCCCATAAAAACCGAGACATAACTTGCTCTAGCTCTTTGCAAATCGCCTTCGAAAGGAGAAACATCGAAAACCAATAAGTCTGAATAGAGAAAAGAATAGAACCAACCAGCTGCATTCGACCAGCGTAGGATAAAGGACGACTCGTCCAATGCTGAATCCGAGCCGTCACCCTCTGAACAAGCTGAACACACTTCGAAGCAGAGAGTCTAGTCAACAAAAGAGGAACGCCTAAGTATCTGACAGGAAGACAACCCTAACGGAACCCCGAAATTCTCAAAATGTCCTCCCACACTCTCTGCTCAACCGTCCCAAAGAAGATCTCACTCTTCTGAGGGTTCATACGCAATCCAGAAAGAGACCCAAAATGAGGCAAGACATCCAAAATACACTGCACAGAAGCTAAACTACCCCAAGAGTAAAAGCATAGTCATCTGCAAAACAAAGGTGGGACAGAGTCACCTCCTGGCATCTCCAGTGATACTCAAACATTGGCCCCTCAGTGGTCCTATGCATCATGCTCGAGAAAACCTCCATAACTATCACGAAGAGCTTGGGTGACAACGGATCTCCCTGCCGAAGCCCTCTCGAACTCCGAAAGAACTCCGTCAACTCCCCATTAATAGATATAGGAAAACTCACTGTAGACACACATCATGATCCTATCAACAAGCCAGGAAGGAAAGCGAATACACTCGAGAGGTAGTATGAGGAAATCTCACTCAACAGGATCATACGCCTTCATAATGTCGACCTTTATCGCATAAGGAGAACCACGATCCAAGTGATAACCATGAAGAAGTTCATTAGCCAGAAGAATATTGCCCTCAATTTTTCTACCTCTCACAAAAGCAGAATGCTCGCTACCAATGATGCTCGGCAAAATGTGACTCACTCTTGCTGCAATAACCCTGGATATGCATTTATACACCGTATTGCAGCAAGATATTGGTCTAAAGTCCGTCAACGAGGTGAGGTTATTCTTTTTCGGGAAAAGTGAGATGATAGTACCATTCACTTCATTCAGAAGACTCTTGTGAGTGAAGAAATCCATGACCGCACTCGTGACATCAAGACCCACTATATCCCAACTATCGCGGAAAAACTCCACGCTATACCCATCCGGACCTGGAGCTTTATGTGCCCTTAAGGAGAACATAGCCTCCCTCACCTCATCCACCATCACCGGATTCTCCAAGGCCTGAATCTGTGCTTCCGATAGAGTACCTCTAATCCTGGAAGCAATAAATCTAGCATCCATCTGATCCACCCTTGGCCGGCTCGTAAACAAACCCCTGAAGGATGAGACAGCCTCTTGCCTAATGTGTAGACATTCTTCCTGTATATATTTAGGATAAGTCAAACCAAAAATTACTGGATTTGCCCTTGAATGCATAGTGGGTAATCTCACTTGGCAATGAAATGTTTAGGAAATAAGCTCTTTTTTATTTGATTTGTTCTGTTTGCCCCCCCCACTGGGTGTTAGTGGTGTATTTTCAGCAACCCCTAAAAGGATTGACGTTTTGCTATAAACAAGTGATCTCATTTCAGAATTGATGTACCACATGTGGCAACTACGTGTTTAAACAATAATGTTATACACAATAAACAGGCAGTTTCACAGATCTCCTATAACTAATAATGCATAAACAAGTGATCTCAGTTCAGAATTAATGTACCGCATGTAGCAACTATGTGTTTAAACAATATTGTGTGTGAGTCCATATGGTAGATATTGTACAATAGAAAGTCCTGAAAAGGATCTAAGGGAAAATCTTTAATTGGCTTGTAAGTACCATAATGCAAAATGTTGACGCTGGTCAAACATATGGTTGAATGTTTATAAATACCCAATAACAGTGGAAAATCTTACATTCCCAAAGTAGAGCCAATTTTATCACCTTTGGTTTTCCCCTGGCATGATAATCTCCCTAATGGAATTCTCACAAATCCATATTGGACGATCAATTTTAACTTTAGCATGTCGAGAATGCGAACTTTTTCCATGTGCTAATCCTGGGCCCTTGATTTGTCCAGCAATCAGTTGCACAAAAATTGGTCAAACATATTCACCATGCTTTCAATGTTTAATCCTTAAATATTGAAAATTCGAGGAAGATAGGGTCATGCATTTTTTTTTTGGGAAAAAAAAATTAAAACTTTCAAACTGCATCACTTAAATTGCAAAATTTGAAGTAGGATCTTATTGTGAGTTGGGAGCTCTTTTGACTAAATCCATAAAGCTAAACCTTTAAGTGCTCATGTTATCAGAATAATATGTCCTATGTTAATTCAGTATGTACTTGTCCTGCCAATGTTTACATGTTCATTATGGATCCGAACAAGCAAGGCTACAAAGACCCAGCTTTTTAATTACAATCAATTGAAAGAAGCCAAATCTTTATCTGCCGCCCCTTTAGCATTATGTGATCATCCTCTACTAGGTCTTGCTATCTAAAATAACATAATGGAATTAAAAAAAAAATGTAAAATGACCTCTCTGGCTTTGATTATTTGGGTCAAAAAGTGAAGTTGAATGGAAGACATAAAAGGAGATTTTATCCATTTTAATGGCATGTGTTAGGAGAAGAATATAGTAGTTATTGCAATGTGCATGCTTGATCCATGAAAGAGGGTATATGAGTTAAGGTATGGAAGTACTGCCCAATAACATATTGACACACCGTTAGACATTTCTGAAAAATTGAGCTATTTGGACATGACACTTTGATATTGGAGACATGAGAGTTATGATAACCTTTTATGACATTTTGGTTTTTAAGATACACTACTGGAACACTTTCTCTATACTTGAAATTTAAATAAAAGGATGTAATGGTCTGTATATTTCAGAATTTTTAAACTAAAAAACTTAATAGAAGGTAGTATTAAACTCAAAATAACATGCATAAAATGGTGCAAATAAGTTTCTAGAATAATATAAACCTGTATGCAACAATGTACTAATTAATTTCTTTGAACAAAATATTTAATTTTTTTTTTTTTTTTTCCTGTGTATATACTGCTAACTTTTAAATACATACATCTTAACATGTTTGTCTCATATTTGTTTTTCATGCTTCATAGGTTAACATGCAAAGGTGTTTGTACATCTCTTACCCACTAGCCTATGAACAGAATTATATGTTACATTCAATAAGATGGATTATGTGTAATGAAAACTTTTGTCAACAATACAGAATTGAGCGTGATTGAGTTTGTTTCAGGTTCATTGCCGTTCTTGACTCGGATAACAAACACAGAATACATAAGAGAAAAGCATGCAAAACCCACAACAGATGATCTTTTAAAGGTGTTAGAGAATGTCCGACTTGGCTACTTATATTCTCGGTTTAAAGGTTTGGATTCAACACATGAGTGGTCAAGCATTCTTTCCCTTGGTGAGCAGCAACGACTTGCATTTGCCCGTCTATTGCTTTCAAAGCCAAATTTGGCTCTCTTGGATGAAGCTACCAGTGCCATAGATGAAACCAACGAGGTATGCTTACATACTAAGCTTGTGGATTTTGAGGATCCTAAGCTGTGTCTGTTTCTGTGGAAAGTTTTTAAAAACATTTTTGGTTTGGTTCTCCTCAAAATCATAAAAGTTGTATGCTGCCTTCTGGTGCTTGCTTTGTTTTTTGTTCTAATTTTATATCTTTTTCTATCACCAATCAAATTCTTGGATGCTAAATGAGTTTGAATCTTAGTGCTGAATACCCTTGAGCTATGGAATCTCGGTCAATTGATTTATTGTGCAATGCCCATATTAAAAAGAAAAATTTTTGACGTTTGAATATCTGTCGTTACCCCGGTCAAGATGGTAATTGATCATTGAAGTTATTGGTTGTCATCCAATCATACAGTTCAAGCTTACCTGCTAGAGATAGAAATCTTATTCCTTTTTAAGTATAACAGTTAAGGTTCCTGCAATTTGTATGGGGGCACTATCATGTTCTATTATAGCTACTGCATGAAGCTGCTTAAATAGTGATAGTCATACATCTGTTTATGCTTTCAGGCTTATTTATATAAGCAGATTGAAGATGCTGGAATGACATATATCAGCATTGGACACCGACGAACACTTTATCGCCACCATAACAGGCTCTTGCACATATCTACTGCTGATCTAGACGGTTCCCAACACAACTGGTCCTTTGAAGTAATTGATCAGGAATCCACGCCATTGTCAAAGCTAAAGATGTAGCTTACTTTGATGCAACAATTGCTACTTTTCTAAGAATATGTTCTTCAGCATGTTAGAAACAACATGTTTATATTTTTGTTTCGATTCCATTTCTGATTAGAAAATGGTCTGGCCTGGACACCTGATTTTGTGGTTTGCCATCTTGTTCACTATGATGCCGCACAAAATCCTGGTTCTCAATAAACATTGGCGGTCAGTCCCCTGTAGGAAAAGGAAGCTCTTTTTCTTTTCTTTCATATTTCTCATGTGTCGTGAGCATTGACTTTCCCTCCCAAAAGACCTTTAAGGATAGACAGGATTTAAGAGGAATTAATTGTATAATATTGGATCGAGAAAAATTAATAGCAATGGTGTTGGGTGCTAAATGGCATAAAGGTCTAGGTTAAACCATTTTTCCTCTTATTTTTCTTTGTGAAAATAGTTTTCAAGAAGAAAGGTTATGGTTTGTATTTATATCATCACAATTAACAAAACTGGGACAAATGGTCGCGATCCCGTGAGGGTGAGTTAACTTCAAACCCCTCCTCAGTTCAAATTACGTGTTGTGACTCACTTGCATGAAGCTAGAATTGTTACTAATCATCGGTCAGCTATACGATAGTAGAATCGTTTCCGGGCCTTGTGCACATCGCTTGTCACACTATGACTTGTCACACTATGAGAGCTGGTCATGCCCGAAGTCATAATCTTGGGATGTTGAAGGCAGGGTTAGTGATTGGAGTGAACTCATAACAAGGTAGCTGTACTGTATGGTGCGACTGGATCATCTCCCTTTCAGGTTTATTTAGTTTACAAAAAATTTATATTTGAAAATTGAGCTATTGCGACACTTATTACTGGTTAAATTTTATTAACTAAAATTTTAGATAATTTTATTAGCAGTATGTATTAAAAATATAAAATGGAATTTTTAATTATGGTGTCAAAAAGAACAGAAACAAATCTCGAGTTTCCTTGAAAGCTTTTGATCTTTGACTTGGTCAACACGGTGGATAACGTACCCTATTTTTTCTTATTATTATTATTATTTTTAAATGTAGATATGACATTGTATAAATATTATCCTAAATGATAGTTTCAACGATTCTCTCTCTCCCTTTTTATACTCTCTCTAAGCGTTCACACCGAATTAATCTTGACATTCTTCATTTTCAAGAATGGAAGAATGGATAAAAGAATTAAAACCCAAAGACTTTTCATCCAAAACCCAAAGAACGTGCAGACCTTATCTTGCTTTCTAGCTTTGATATGTACGTGTATGGCAGAATTTCCTTACATAATAGGCGAAGAATATTTCAGATACATAGTCTTCCAAATGTAAGAGATAACATTGGTATAATTATGATGAATTAGTATTTTGCTTAACATCTGATGTGACATGGTCAAAAGGTTAATACAAAAGGCGTTTAGCTCTATGAGGCCAACGATTCAAAGAGACATATTTCACCTAAACGTGTCAATAAATATGGATCAATCTCTCTGAAGGGTGGATACGGCCCAACCCACTTGGACAGACTCACCAAGTGATTATTATCAGCAATAAGTTAATCGGTCTGTGATATCCAGAGGTCTTCGGTATATCGAAAGACAACTCTGCTCCTACCACATCGGCAATAGACCGATCGCTACTTCTATCAGCAAGAGGTCGTACGTATACTCCCCAAGTAACAAATCTAATTAAGAAACTGATCGACCTCATCGACCAAAGGAAATATTTGACTGAGTTTTGTACCGGTCTTAGTTTCCTAAGTCAATACGAAACACATCTTCTAGATAAGGGAAGAAATTTTAGGGATCTAATCGGTAAGGTAAGAAATCTCCCCGTATCATCAAACTTTCAAAGTAATAAAAATCTTAAATCTCTCAAGAGTATTTGACTAGAAGAATTCTGAGATCTTCGGGCCTCTTCGAAAGGAAACTAGGGTTGTAACATTCCGGGTATACATGACTTTTACAGCAACCAGGTATATAAGCTTTCGACACATTGAATCCCAAGTACACTCTTTTAGATCAGACATTTGACACACAAGTCACAAGCCCACGAGTTCTCTCTCTCTCTCGCTTTTAGTCTATTTCATTTATATCAAAAATCGCTCTTTCTGAGTTGAGCGTCTAAACCTCCCCCATCGGAACATTCTTCGGTAGTCTTTTACAAGTTTTGAATCATCTTTTGGGGCAATCGTTCGATTCAAAAGGAGTCAAAATATGTGGAGCCAAAACCTATCTCTAATAGATTAACACCGTCTGTGAGAATAGATTAGAGCAATTTCAATAGACATTTCTGGTCGGGGAACAATCATGCCTCCAAAGAGGAAAACCAGAACTGCCTCGAAGACTACATCCATTGCGGATGGACATACCGCTACCCCAACCGATGCCGCTTTGCCAATGACACCCACTTACCCCGTCGATAACTGTATTGTTCATTCTCAACCCCCTCGTTCGGAACAGATTCCACAATCTGCACCTCAAGAACATCCGGTTGTACCCTCTACGCCAGTATCCCCAGAATAAGCCAATTGTCCTCAACTGGAAAGGTTAGAGTCTAGACCATAGAATATGAGCAAGTAGCTAGAGGGACTCAGTCATGCTATCAGGTTGGAGGGATAATCCTCTTTAGGAGGATCTGGGTAGGTACACTCGTGACGGTTTGCACCTCGATTAAACTACAAGCCATCAGTGACCTCCCATCATGATCCTGATGACTTGAGAAGATAAGTTGAACAACTTATCGCCGATGAACTCAAGCAAGCCAATACCAGAAGGAATGATGCTCCCCCTTACCCTTCCGGCATGTCGCCCTTTGATCCTAAAGTTTCTTTAGAACCCCTGCCCTGTGACATACTTCTGCCTCCCATGGAGTAAGATGGTATGATCGATTCTCGTGACCACACGGCTTATTTCGTAATGATAATAATCTCAAGAGACATGATAGACGCCGTCATGTGCAAACACTTTCCCAGTCATAGGCAACGCATTAACGCGGTTCAACTCTTTACCACCACTCAGTATCAAGAGTTTCTATTAGCTTTGAATTAGTTTGAGGCAAAATTTGTGATCAGCAGAGGGGCCAAGAGAAAATCCAATTCTTTACTGTCACTATGGCAAAGGGACTTGAGAGACTTTTTGGATAAGTTCAAAATTGAAATGATGAAGGTCCCAACTTTGGACCACTCTATCATGCTGCCCGCGCTGCTTATTAGGTTGTACCCCTCGGGCATGAAAGCCTCAATCACTGAGAACCTCCTTCTACCATCCAGGAGTTTTACGCCCACGCTGAAAAATACATCGCAACAAAAGACACTGAAGTGTTCAATCGAAGAAAAAATTGATCATCCCGATGAGAACGCAGTCGATCACCTTGACAGCCTTCTCCAAAGAAGAACCAACAAGGGCAGGTCTAGCACCTACACTCATCTGAATGAGACCCCTAGTCAAGTCTTATTCCAGATAAAAAAACAAGTTATACATTAGGTGGTTCCCTCGTTCTATGGAAGATGATTCCAAGAAAGACAGGACTAAACATTGTCACTTCTATCGAGACTATGACCAATGACTAACAAGTGCCGAAAACTAAAAAACGAGTAGAAATTTTTGGATCGAAGCGGGAAGCTACAAAGATTCATTAGTATGGAAGGGAGGAACATCCACTCCCCTGATCGACATAACCCACCACAGGAAATCAACCAAATAACCAACCCATTGTTCGGCCACGCATAATAGACTAGACAGAGTAATCCTCCAAATTCATGGCGAACAACCCTGCATGAGCCTTATATTCCTATCAGAATTTTTCCAGCTTACGACCTAGAGCTTCCTGTGCTCCACCTTAAGTAAACTCTGAACTTTTCTTTTTTAGCGATCGTTTCCATGGTGTCTCATAATGAACGGTTCTAGATGTCTAATGTTTGTATCTAATCTACTTGTTGCCGGCCTCTTTTCATGATAACGTGTTCTGATGAACTGATTATGCTAAATTGAATCATTGAATGAGACCCATCGTTGGGATTTATTTTCTCGAATGAGTCTATGTCATCCTGACCTATCGTTGGGATCTATCTTCTCGAATGGATCTATGCTGCCCTGATTTATCATTGGGATCTATCTCTGGGTCTGTCACCCTGACCTATCGTTGGGATCTATCTCTCCAAGCGGGTCTATATCACCTTGACCTATCGTTGAGATCTATCTCCATGAGTGGGCCTATGTCACCTTGAACTATCGTTGGGATTTATCCCCCTAAATGGGTTTATTTCGTCCTGACCTATCGTTGAGATCTATCTCCCCAAATGGGTCTATGTCGCCCTAACCTATTATTGGGATCTATCTCTCTAAGAGGTCCTATGTCGCTCTGACCTATCATTGGGATCTATCTCCCCGAATGGGTCTATATCGCTCTAACCTATCGTTGGGACATATCTCCCCACTCCTTGACCTATTAATCTCACCAAACGGCCCTATGACGCGTTAGTCGCCCCAGCCTATTACCAAAGAGTGTTGACTCTAATGGAAACATTACCAACGAGATTTACAAGACACATATCCCCTCGCTAGCGGACAATATCTGGGCTATTTGACACACGAGATTTATTGAGTAAAATTAATCAACGAATTTACTTGACCTCCAGAGGGATAACTACACTCTGTTCCATCAATTGCCTTTCTAATGAAGATGGTATGCTTCTAGGCTAACGAATACCTTTCCCTCAGCCAACCAATTCAGGAACTATAGCGAACCCTGTTGATTTTCTAAATGAGCAAGCAAAGAACAATGAATAAAAACCTCAAGAACTTTATTGATAATTTGAAGAGAAAATACAAGAGGTTGAAGGCATTTTTTCATACCCATTAAAAGCAACTAGCTACCATATTTATAGAAGAAGGGAAGGAGAGTTAAGAGAGGAGAAAATGAGAGAGAGGAGAGGGCAATGCCCTCTCCTAGTCGTTGGCCCCCAATGGCTAGTGAGAACTAGCCGTTTGGCAGCCTCCCAACGACTAGTTCTTTACTAGCCGTTTGGGGGGTTTGGGGGCCCTCTTTGAGAGGGCTGGGCTGGGCTGGGCCAATTAGGGCCCAGCTGATTACCCTTGGATGGCCCTCTTTGGGCTTTAAGATGGTCTTGTAAAGAGGCTCAAAAGATGACCCTTTTTAGGAGCTCATTTAAGACTTCTAATTAGGGCATTTTGGAGGAAGAGCTAAAGGGCTTAATTATGCTTCATTTCAACACTCCCCCTCAAGTTGGGTGTGTATATATCTATGACACCCAACTTGCCCATATTCCTTTGTATGTGATTGGTGGTTCCCGGCTTGGTGAAGATGTCGGCTAATTGGTGATCACTCATTGTGAAACTTGGAGAGATGAGCTTATCTTCAATCTTTTGCCTCACAAAGTGGCAATCTACCTCAATATGCTTTATTCTTTCATGAAAGACCGGGGTTGAGGCAATGTGAATTGCCGATTGATTGTCACAATGGAGTTGAATTGGAGTAGAGATAAAGAACCCTAATTCTTCTATTAGAGCCTTTAGCCACACGATCTCACTAGTAGTGGCTGCCATTGCTCTATACTCCGCTTCGGCACTTGATCTTGAGACTACATGTTGTTTTTTGCTTTTCCATGCTACTAGGTTCCCTCCAACAAACATGCAATAACCAGTAGTTGATCTTCTATCTTCTGAATCCCCCGCCCAATCCGCATCACAATATCCTATGATTTGAGAGCTGCAATTGTTCCTCATGACAATTCCCATGTCGGGTGAGCCTTTTAGGTAGTGAAGAATCCGTTCGGTGGCTCTCCAATGCTTCCATTTTGGCTTGTGCATATGTAGGCTAACTTGCCCCACAGCAAATGAGATATCGGGCCTTGTTATGGTGAGATAGATTAATCTTCCTACAAGCCTTTGATATCTTTGTTCGTCCTCAAACTCTATGTCATCGTCTTTGAGGCCATAAGAGGTGCTGATCGGACTACATGCGGGCTTGGCACCTAGCTTGCCGGTACTTTCTTTGTGATAGAACAAACCCATTTGGAGAATAGGCAAGCTCTATCCCTAGAAAGTACTTTAGTTTCCCTAAATCCTTAATATCAAACTTTGTTTGGAGAATTTTCCCAACTTGATTGATTAAGTCTAAATCATTTCCAATTAAGATGATATCATCTACATATACTAAGACTATGATGAATTTATCTCATAATTTCTTAACAAAAAGAGATGAGTCACTAGAGCATTTCTTAAAGTTATGATCAAGAAGTGTAGAGCTGAGTTTAGCATACCAAGCTCTTGGAGATTGCTTGACTCCATAGATAGCTTTCTTTAATTTGCAAACTTTGTTGTCTTGATAAGAAAAGCCCGGAGGAACTTCCATATATACTTCTTCTTCTAAGTCCCCTTGAAGAAAGGCATTTGCAACATCCATTTGAAATAAAGGTAAGGAGTAGTTAGCAGCAAGGGATAAGAGCACACGAATGGTATTCATTTTTGCCACGGGAGCATACGTTTCCTTGTAGTCCACTCCATAGGCTTGAGTGAAACCTTTGGCAACTAGTCTTGCCCTGTATTTATCAAGACTTCCATCGCTTTAGTGCTTGATTTTGTAAACCCATTTGCATCCTACAGCTCTTTTCCCTTTTGGAAGTGATGCTATTTCCCATGTTCCATTTTTAGCTAAAGCTTCCAACTCATCCTTCATAGCTTGCACCCACTGAGGTTGGTTCTTAGCTTCTTCAAAAGATCTTGGTTATTCATGAAGATTTATGTTCTGAATGAATCTTTGATGGCTGCAAGAAGTATTAGTAACTGAATAATATTTCGAAATAGGATGAGAGGTTACTTTAGAGTTATAGAAAACTCTTTTGTTGATCCATTCGGAGGGAGGAAGCCCAAGCCTTGTCGATCTACGAAGAGTAAGAGGCTGTTCATGTATAACTTGTTCTTCTTGCTCTAGAGTTGGTTCTTGGTCCGAATCATCATCCCTTTGTTCTTGAGTTATTTCATGATCTGAATGAGAAGGTGAAGAGTCTTCTTGAACCAGTACTTCGTGATCATTTGGGGCAGATTCTTCATGAATATTTGGATGGGAAGAGTTATTGATGGAAGGGAGAATGATGTTCCATAGATCTTGAGTTCCTTCCTTTTCAACTTGATCTTGATCATCCTTTCCTGAAAAATAAGGTTCTCTTTCTACAAATATCACATCCTTGGATGTGTATAGCTTTTTGGTTAGTGGATCATAACATTTATAACTTTTCTCAAATGTTGAGTATCCTAAAAATACACATTTTCTTCCTCTTTCTTCTAGTTTATTTCTGAAATTTTCAGGAATATGCACATAACAAATGCACCCTATTGAAATAAAGGGTAATTAGGGTTTATATCATAAGGGAATGAAGTCTAAATGTATAGCCCTAAATTAGGCAGAATTTTCCTTCTCCTATGTCATAATTGTAATTCCCTTTAGGGTTACAAAAGGGGCCCAATATGGGCCTTGCCTGCAGACTTCGGGCCCAGCCCAGGCCAGCAAATAGGGGGCCAAATGGCCCCCCAACGGCTAAACAAAAACAGCCATTGGGGCAATCCCCAACGGATAGTAAAACTAGCCATTGGGATCAGCCCCAACGGCTAGAAAGGGAGAGGGCACAATGCCCTCTCCTCCCTTCTCTTTCCCTCTCTTCTTGTTCTCTATAAATAGGGCATATATTTTCCTTTGGAAGACATGAAAAATATGTCCTCTCTTGTACATTCTCTTTGAAAGCTCAATAAAACTCTTGAAGTTTTCACTCTTCACTTGTTGTTTGTTACTTTGAAACATCAACATGGTATCAGAGTAGGCTTCAATTCCTTCTTCTTCCGGTCTTGATGATCCATCACCACAAATTAGTACTTCCATGTTCACGTCAATTCTTTTAGATTCTTCAAATTACAATGCATGACAAGATACCATCAAGAGGTCTTTAAATTTCTTCAATCTCGAAAATCATATATTTGAAGACCCTCTTGATGATGCTGATCCTTTATTCAAAGCATGGAAAAAAAGGGATGATCAAGTGGTGGTGCTCCTACAAATGTCTCTAGACAAGACCCACAAAGCAATGGTCACTTGTATTCCAAATGCAAAGGCTTTGTGGGATCAAATGCATGCTTTATATGGTCAAGAGACAAACACCGGCAGAATTTTTGAGCTGAAAAGAAAGATCTTCAAGATCCAAAAAGGAGGTAAAACCCTACCCGAATATTTTGGAGAATATAGGGATCTATGGAATGAACTCAATCTTTTGAGACCTCCTACCTCCAATCTCAAGACTCTTCTTCAAAGAAATGATGAAGACATGATCTTTGGTCTTCTTATGGGTCTTGGAGATGAATATGCATCAATACGTCAAGAAATTCTTAGGACGAAGATATTTCCTTCATTCCAAGAAGTTCAATTTATGCTTCAAAGAGCTGAAACTAGCATGATGCTAGAAGAGTCTACTAAACTCAAATCCAAAGCTCAAGCCTTCAAAGCTATCCAAGATGATCATATGGCCAACAAAGCTCAAAATTTCATGAAGAGAGATGTATGCTCACATTGCAAGAAACCAGGCCACAGAAGGGAAAAAATGCTGGTTCCTCCATCCCCACTTAAGGCCGAAATACAACAAGAAGGAGGGAGAACCACCAGCACATGCCCAACAAGTCTCTCAAGTTGCTGCCCTTGAGACTAAAATGGACGAAATGCAAAAGGAGACTATATGGCCAAATGGCTCAAAATTCTGGTAACAGATCCAAAGGCATCTCATTTTGGCCAAAGGCTCTCATTGCTTGACAATCGCAAATTGATTCCGGTTGTGACAATCATATGGTCAAAGATAGAAGCAAAATTAAAAAACTCATTCCTCTTTCAGACCATAAGATTGTCAAAGTTGCCAATGGTAAAAAATTAAAAGTTGATTACTTAGGTGAAGTTGAACTTCTTGGCAAGAAAACTAAAGCTTTATATGTGCCAAAGTTCAACTCCAACCTTATGTCCATTGGCAAAATAACTAAGGAACAAGAATGTAAAGCCACTTTTGATCCTAACCAAGTTATTTTTCAGGATCTCAAGTCGAATGTCTTGATTGGCAAGGGGTATAGAAAGAACAACTTATACTTTTTGGATGAAGGAAATCAAGTGTTTGCTGTCCAAAGTCAAAATCCTTCTTTATGACATGCTCGTTTAGGATATCCAGGCAACTTAGCTTTGAAACGCCTATTCCCAAGCATAGAGCTAGAAGATAGGCATTGCAAAGTGTTGAAATTTAAAGATAGCAAGCTAAGAATGAAGAAATAAACTTCAAGAATTTTATTGAGAAATTAAAGAGAGTTTACATGCAATGAAGACATGTTTTTCATGCCTTTCAAAGGAACATATATGCTCTATTTATAGAGAACAAGAAGAGAGGGAAAGAGTTGAGAAAAGAGAGGAAGGAGAGGGCATTGTGCCCTCTCCATTCTAGCCGTTGGGGCTGTCCCCAACGACTAGTTTTACTAGCCGTTGGGACAGCCCCAATGGCTATATTTAGCGGGCCTTTTGGGCCCCCATTTCTTTGGCCCCTTCGGGCCCAAACTGTGCGGAAGGGCTAAGGCCCATTTAGGGCCCGATATGGAACCCTAAAGGGGATTACAAATATGACAAAGGAGAAGGAAAATTCTGCTTAGTTTAGGGCTATACATTTAGACTTCATTCCCTTAGGATATAAACCCTAATTATCCTCTATTTCAACTCAAAGCTTGTGTTCTTGGAAAACAAACTAGGATGTGCTATCCAATTTCAAACACAATATATGAAAACCCTTTTGAACTCATACATTCTGATGTTTGGACTTCACCCATAGTGTCTCATAACAGATTTAAATATTTTGTGACTTTTATTGATCACAAAACTAGGTACACTTGGGTCTATCTTTTGGAGACAAAATCTTAGGTTTTTGAGGCACTTAAGAGCTATTTTAGATATGTGACTAAGCAATTCAATGCCAACATCAAAATTCTTAGATCCGATCATGGGGGAGAATACACTAGTAATGCATTTGAAAATTTCCTTGAAGAAAAAGGAATTATTCATCAAAAGTCATGTGTATATACCCCACAACAAAATGGAGTTGCTGAGAGAAAAAATAGGCAGTTACTAGAGACGGCTAGAGCTATGATATTTCATTCTAATGTGCCTAAGGAATTTTGGAGTGAGGCCATTAAAACCGCTGCTCATCTCATAAATCTTATGCCCACTCAAGTTCTAGGAGGGAAGTCACCATTAGAGCTACTCTTAAGAAGAAAACCCAATATCTCTCATCTAAGAATTTTTGGATGTACATGCTATGTTCACGTACCAGAAAACTTTAGGAACAAATTAGATGAAAGGGGGAGAAAATGTGCATTCCTAGGATATTCAACATTTGAGAAATGTTATAAATGTTATGATCCTTCAACAAAAAGAATGTACACATCTAAGGATGTGACATTTGTGGAAAAAGAACCCTATTTTGCAGGAAAGGGAGATCAAGAACAACCAAGTGAAAGAAGTGCTCAAAGACAATGGAATGAGGTCCTTCCAATCATCAAAGATCCTCCTCCTCAAAACGAAGAAGAAGAACCTATTCAGAATGGGGGTAATGAACCGACTCAAGAAAACATATCCTCATCTCATTCTGACCAAGAAATAGAACAAGAGCAAGGGGGAGATAATTTGGAGCAAGAGCAAGAAAGTATAGATGAACCTCCTCCTCTTCGAAGATCAACACGACTTAGACTTCCCCCATCCGATTGGATCAATAAAAGAGTCTTTTATAACTCAAAGGTAACCTCACATCCCATTTCCAATTACTACTCAATTGCTAACGTGTCTTGCAGCCATCAAAACTTCATGAGAAATATAGATCAACACCAAGAGTCTCGAAACTTTGAAGAAGCTATACATCATCCGCAATGGGTCCAAGCTATGAAAAATGAAATAGATGCTTTGGCTAAGAATGGGACATGGGAAATAGCATCTCTTCCAAAAGGAAAAAGATCTGTAGGTTGCAAATGAGTCTACAAAATTAAGCACAAAAGTGATGGAAGCATTGATAGGTTCAAGGCTGTTGAAATGAAGCATAATTCGGGATCCAAAAATAGGCTCATCTCTCCAAGTTTCACAAGGAGTGATCATCAAGTAGCTGATATCTTCACCAAGCCAGGAACTGCAAAGCACATCCTCAAAAATGTTGAAAAGATGGAGCATGAAGCTTGGGGAAGACCCACCGAACCTCATGGCGTCAAGAGGTGGTCCATGGTGAAGTCTAGAAATGTCCAAAGCACAAACCAGGCGGTCCAAGTACAAAGCTCATTCAGAGGCAATCCTAAGTCCAACCCTGAGAGGTGGTCCATGGAGAAGTCCAGAAATGTCCAAAGCACAAACCGAAGCGGTCAAGTGTAAAAGTTTATTCAAAGGCAAATCCGGAGACCAACCCAAGAGGAGTTTTGAAGCCTATAAATTAGGGCATATATTAAACCCTAAGTGGGTATATTTTGTAACCCTAAACAAGGCCCAATTGTAAGACACAAATGATGGGGGCGGGACACCCCCCCATTCTGTCCAGATTTTTAGGTCCATTTAGGGACCCAAAGTGCCCCTAAATGGGCCCGGCCCATGGGTGGCCCAAATGGGCCCAGCTCAGCCAGCAGGGAGGGGCCAAAATGGGCCCCCAATGAATAAAAAGGGGGGGGGCAGAAACTGCCCCCCCTGCCCAGAAAATTGGGCCCATTTGGGGACCCAAAGTGGGCCCCAAATGGGCCCAAACCATGAGTAACAGCTGGGCCCAAAAGGGCCCAGCAAAAATACAAGTCATGGGGGCCAAAATGGCCCCCATTGGCTGAAAATAAAACAGCCGTTGGGGCAGTCCCCAACGGCTGGAATTTCTAGCCGTTGGGGGCAACCCCAACGGCTAGTTGGGGAGAGCAATATGCTCTCCCCCTCTCCACTCTCTCTCAATTTTTTAATGCTCTCAAACCCTCTCCCCCATTTTCTATAAATAGGCATGTCCAATGCCTTGTAAAGCATGAATGAGAAAGAGCCAATAGCCACTCAAAGTAGGGCATTGGACTCTCCAAAATTATGGAGAAAATTCTCCCAAAAAGAGGGCTAAGTGACCCTCATAGATAGGGCATTTAGTTTCTCATTTTGAGCATTGTCTCATTGTAATTTTCTTTGGGCATTGTCCCACATTCATTATTTATAAAATGCCCATTGAGGCAAATTCATTTTCTATTTTTTCTACATGGTATCAGAGCGGCACGATCCGGCCTTCGAATGGAGCTTAGGAGGCGGCAAAGGGCTAGGCATCATTGGCAACGTCTTTTTGGAACAAAGTTTCCGGTTGTAGCCGAAGGAGCTAGGCCCAAAAGTTGTCATCCAAAAGCTACAAAACAAAAGGTTAGGTTCTTGTCAAAAAAAATCTATTTTTCATTAAAGTATTTTTATTATGAACTAACAAAGATGCACATTTAAAGAATGTGACATCAAAGTTAGAAAAATAGGATTTCTTGCTCAAAAATGTAGGAATTCCAAAGAAGACTTCACGTCAATCGAACGGGAGCAACAACTTGAGGGGGAGGCCATCTTCAAACATTTTTTCTCACCGTTGGCAAGTCACGTCTTCAACGACGGACTTGAGGGGGAGTGTTGAAAAGATGGAGCATGAAGCTTGGGGAAGACCCACCAAACCTCAAGGCGTCAAGAGGTGGTCCATGGTGAAGTCTAAAAATGTCCAAAGCACAAACCGGGCGGTCCAAGTGCAAAGCTCATTCAGAGGCAATCCTAAGTCCAACCCTGAGAGGTGGTCCATGGAGAAGTCTAGAAATATCCAAAGCACAAACCGAAGTGGTCAAGTGTAAAAGTTTATTCAAAGGCAAATCCGGAGACCAACCCAAGAGGAGTTTTGAAGCCTATAAATTAGGGCATATATTAAACCCTAAGTGGGTATATTTTGTAACCCTAAACAAGGCCCAATTGTAAGACACAAATGGGGGCAGCAACCCCCCCCCATATTCCGTCCCAGATTTTTAGGCCCATTTAGGGACCCAAAATGGGCCCTAAATGGGCCCGGCCCATGGGTCACAGCTGGGCCCAAATGGGCCCAGCACTGTCCAGCAAAAGGGGGCCCAAAATGGGCCCCCAATGAATAAAAAAGGTGGGGCAGAAACTGCCCCCACTGCCCAGAAAATTGGGCCCATTTGGGGACCCAAAGTGGGCCCCAAATGGGCCCAAACCATGAGTAATTTGGCCCCAATGAGGGCCAGAAATGGGGCCCAAAATGGCCCCAAATTGCATGGGGCAGTCCCCAACCCTTGGGAATGTAGCCGTTGGGGCATGCCCCAACGGCTAGTGGGAGAGAGCATAAAGCTCACTCCACTCTTCACTCTCTTATTTCTCTCAAACCCTCTCCCCCATTTTCTATAAATAGGCATGTCCAATGCCTTGTAAAGCATGAATGAGGAAGAGCCAATAGCCACTCAAAGTAGGGCATTGGACTCTCCAAAATTATGGAGAAAATTCTCCCAAAAAGAGGGCTAAGTGACCCTCATAGATAGGGCATTTAGTTTCTCATTTTGAGCATTGTCTCATTGTAATTTTCTTTGGGCATTGTCCCACATTCATTATTTATAAAATGCCCATTGAGGCAAATTCATTTTCTATTTTTTCTACAGTGTGGTGATTTTCCATGTTCCATTCTTTGATAAAGCTTCTAATTCCTCCTCCATTGCTCTTTTCCATCTTGGATCCCTTGAAGCTTGCTCAAATGATGTTGGTTCCACTTCTGTATCTAGATTACTCAAGAAAGCTTGGTAGTCCAAGGAAACATGTGAGGTGGTATAATAATCATAAATAGGATGAGAGGTCACCCTAGAGTTATGGAACACTCTTCGGTTGATCCATTCGGATGGAGGAAGCCTAAGCCTTGTTGATCTTCTTAGTTGAGGTGGAGGTTGATCTGGTTCCTCTTCAATTTCAAGGGATTCTTCTTCATTTGTATTTTCCTCATTCGTATCACTTTCTCCCCCTGAAACAATTGGTTGTTCAGCTTCTAAAGCTTCTGAATTTTCATTTTGAGAGTTGTGGCTTTGCTGAAGTGGAGTTTCCTTCGGTTTGTTCAGCTCCTTGAGAAGGAGATATGAGAAAGTCCCAAGAGCTAGGAGGAATTTCAGTCTTTGGCATTTCCTTTGTTTCTTCATTTCCTGCAAAATAGATCTCATCCTCCAAGAATATCACATCTTTAGATGTGTATGTTGTATTAGTAGGGATCATAGCACCTATAACCTTTTTCAAAGGCTGCATATCCGAGAAATACACACTTTCTTCCTCTATGTTCTAATTTGTTTCTTAAGTGTGCTGGAATATGAATGTAGCATGTGGAACCAAATGTCCTAAGGTGAGAGATTTTAGGCTTTCTTCCTAGAAGAACCTCTAGAGGGGATTGCCCTTTTAAAATTTCAGTGGGCATAAGGTTGATAACATGAACCGCGGTTTTAACCGCATCACACCAGAATTTTTTTGGCATGTTTGCATAAAACATCATTGCCCTAGATGTTTCAAGTATGTGTCTATTCTTTCTTTCAGCTACCCCATTTTGTTGGGGTGTGTAAACACATGACATTTGATGCATAATGCTATTGTCCTTAAGGTAGTTTTCAAAATTGAGGCTTGTAAATTCACCACCATGATCTGACCTTAGGACTTTTATATTGGCATTGTATAGTTTGGTCACATACTTCACATAGCTCTTGAGAGCTTCAAGAGCTTGGTCTTTGGTATTTAGAAGATATACCCATGTGTACCTAGTTTTATGATCAATGAAGGTAATGAAGTATTTGTAACCCAAGTGTGACATGATAGGAGAAGTCAAAACATCCGAATGAACCAAATCAAAAGGATTTTCATAAATTGTTTCTGAAATGGGATACATTGTTCGGGTTTCCTTAGCCAAAATACAAGCTTTGCAATGTCTATTCTCAAAATTGAAGGTTGGGAATAGACGTTTTAAAGCTCGATCACTAGGATGTCCTAAGCGTCCATGCCAAAGAGATTGATCCTCCTTGATGTGAGCTACAAGTGCAGTTTGTTCTTGATCCAAGTAATAAAGTCCTCCTCTCCTAGAACCCTTGCCAATCAATTGATTCGACTTGAGGTCCTGAAAAGAGACATTATTGGGGTCAAAAACAACTCTACACTTTTGATCCTTGGTGATCTTGCTAATGGACAGTAGGTTTGAGGTAAGTTTGGGGACATATAAAGCTTTTGTTGGTTTTCCAAAAATGTCAACTTCCCCAACTTGATTTACTCTCAAATCTTGTCCATTCTTTATTTGAACGAACAATCATATGGTTAGGAAGGTTTTCAAATCTTTTTATTTTTGCTTTATCCTTAACCATATGACATTCGGTTCCCGAATCAATGAGAAATTTTTCAGAATTTAAATATGAGAAAGGTTCTTTTTTTACCAGTACGAAGGAGCCATTTGTTGAAGCCTCTTTGTAACCTCATTTAGTTGAGTTTGGAGTGCAGCAAAATCAGCAATTGATGGAGCTTGGACCTTCACGAATTGGGCAGAAGGCTGCTGTCCAGAACCGAAGGCATTTGGAGCTCCTTGTTAGTCTCTTTGTTTGAATATTTTAGGCTTCAAATGAGGATACAATTGCCAGCATTTATCTTTTGAATGGCCCCTTTTCTTACAATGAGAACAAATCTCATTTCTCCTTTGAGTTTGAGTTACTTTGGCTGCAACGAATTCATTTGTTGAGGCAATGAATGCTTGAGCTTCTAATTTTTGTTTGGAGCTTTCTTCCAATCTAATGCTTACTTCAGCTCTTTGTATCATATTTTGAACTTCCCCAGATGATGGAAAGTCCTTCATTCGAAGGATTTCTTGCCTTAGATGAGAATATGAATCATCTAAGCCCATGAGAAGACCAAATATCTTATCCTCCTCTCTTCTCTTTCGAAGAACTTTGAGGTCTATAGAATCTGGCAGTAGAGTAATTAGCTCATTCCAAGCGTCTGTGTACTGACCAAAGTATTGAGGAAGAGATTTGCCTTCCTTTTTGATGGAAGCAATTTGTCTCTTAAGCTCAAAGATTCTCCCAAGGTTGGATTCCAAGCCATATAAAGAGAACATCTCATCCCACAAAGTTTTTGCATTTGGAGCACATGTCACCATTGCCTTGTGAGTTTCATCTAGAGAATTAAGGAGGAGAATGAAGACATGATCATCCATTTTCTTCCATTCTCGAAATGATGGATCTGTTTCCTCAAGAGGATCATCAAGAACATGGCTTTCTAGATTGTTGAGATTGAGTGCTCTCTTCATCACATTTGCCCATTGGTAGTAGTTTCCCCCTTTCAATTGAATGGAGGATAAATTTTGCATTTGGGTAATGTTTATGGATGGAGGAGGGTCACCCAACCTAGAAGAGGATGGGATCGATTGCTCTGATACCATGTTGAAAGATCAAAGTAAGAGCACAAGAGATCTTTGAAATAAAATTCTGAATTTTATTGATAATGAAAGCAAATAACAATCATAGCTTTGAACTTTTGTTCATGCCTTTGCTTGAATACATAGAAGCCTATTTATAGAAGAAGAAGAGGGAAAGAATTAGAGAGCAAATGAGAGAACAAGAGAGGGGTTAAGACCCCTCTTTACTAGCCGTTGGAGGCTGTCTCCAACGGCTAGAATTACTAGCCGTTGGACAGCCTCCAACGGCTAGATTTGCCTAGCTGTTGGGGCCCAATTGGGCCCCCTTTTGCTGGCCCGGGCTGGGCCCAAAGGGCCCAGCCCGAATTCCGTGGGCCAGGCCAATTTAGGGCCCATTTTGGGTCCCTAAATTGGCCAAACATTCTGGACACAAAATATCCTTTCTTTGAGACATACAAATGGGCCTTTCTAAGGAGAACAAGGTGTACTAATTTTAGAGTTAATTTCATACCCTAATTGTGCTTCATTTCAACACTTACATCAAAGGAGAAAAACAACTTGCGGATATCTTCACAAAAGGAGGACCCGCAGCTCATCTTCATCAAATAATGGTCAAGTTAGGCACTATCAATATTTACACGCCCAACTTGAGGGGGAGTGTTAAAAACAAGAACTACTCAACTCTCTTGTACAGCCATTAAGTTAAGGTTCTCATAGGGATCCTAAAATTGTTCTAAGTCCAAGCCCATGTGCTGGTCCAGAAGATGTCCCATTAGGCCCACTTAAAGGTGACTTCAAGAGCATGAAAAGAAGTCCTAAATCAAGACAAGAGGGACTGCTCAAGAGATCAAAATGAAGCTCCAAAAGGTTGGTACAAGATGCTGTCCAGATTGTCCAATGAGCTAGTCCCAATCCAAGTCAAGTGGCTGTTGAAAATGAGGAGGAGATGTACATTGTATGTAGCTCGATGCCTCTCATTTACTATGAGCTATTTCACTCCAACTTGGACAACAACAAAGAAGCAATGAATCAACCATCCAAGTCCAAGAAGAAGAAGGCTAAAAAGGGTCCAAAGTGATCAAGTAACCAATCTAAGAAGAGCCTTGAAGACTGGTTTAGTGTACTGTCCAGAAAAGTTCCTAGAACAAGTGTAATTCAAGTCCTCTTCATGAGCAATATTTGGCCTGGTCCTTAAGGGATTCTTACCCCATCAAATAGGCAAATTAAAGCCCTAAAAAGAGGCCCAAAAAGGGCAAAACCGCTAGTTCAATAGAACTAGTTGTTAATATAACGATCATAAAAATGGATTATACAGTGTTTTTGGGGACAGAAATCTGTCCCCTTTGTCCCCCATCAGATCTATTGGCTTTTGTGGTCTTTTTCCCTCCTTTTTACATGTAATACTCTCTATAAATAGAGAGCAAAATGGTGGAAGATAAACATTGAGCTTAGTCTCAAACTTAGAATAGAATAGAGCATAGTCTCCAAAAAGTCTCTTTGTATTCTTGAGCTTTGTCTCAACACAAAAATGTCTTGTAATTGATAGTTCATCAATACAATACTTTGAGTTTATTCTCACAAATTCAAGTGTTCTTTCTTTGTTGTTCATCAACACATCCAAATACACAAACACCAAGTCTTCTCTTCCTTGCTCAAACATCAAAACCCTAGCTCACCAATCTAGCTTCCGCATTCCAAATTTTAACAGTGGCAAGCTCAATTCAAGGCAGTCCAAGGTCCAGCCAATGAGGGTTTTTTAGTCCATAAAATACCCATATTAAAGCCCTAAAATGTGGCCTAAAAAGGCCCTTAAAAGGGCTCAAACGGCTTGTTCAAATGAACTAGCCGTTGGACTGTATAACAGCCATAAATATGGCTGTTATACAGTCCATTGGGGACAGGAATCTGTCTTCCTGTCCCCCCAACGGCTCTATGAGCATTTCCCCCCTTTAATGCACTCTTTTCTCTCTATAAATAGTACATAGAACTCCTCTTGTAAACTATGAACAAATACTCTCAAGTTATGTTCAAATTCTCTCAAGAACATCAATGAAGTTCTAAGTTATTATTCAGAATTCTTTGTTCATTTGTTTTGCACAATTCAACAAAAGGAAGACAAATCTCTTCCTCAATATTTTGGGGAGTATACGGATGCTTGGAATGAGCTAATAACTCTCCGGCCAGATTCTATAGATCTCAAAGTTTTTCGGAAAAAAAAGAGAGGAAGATAAGATATTTGGTCTTCTCATGGGCTTAGATGATTCATATTCTCATCTAAGGCAAGAAATCCTTCGAATGAAGGACTTTCCATCATTTGGAGAAGTCCAAAATATGATCCAAAGGACTGAAGTAAGCATTAGATTGGAATAAAGCTCCAAACAAAAGTTGGAAGCTCAAGCTTTCATTACTTTCTCGGATGAATTCAATGCTGCCAAGGCCAATCAAATTCGAAGGAGAAATGAAATATGTTCTCATTGCAAAAAGAGGGGTCATTCAAAGGACAAATGCTGGGAATTGCATCCTCATTTAAAGCCCAAAATGTTCAAACAAAGAGACCAGCAAGGAGCTCCAAATGCATTCGGTTCTGGACAGCAAACCTCTACCCAATTCGTGAAGGTTCAAGCTCCATCAATGGCTGAGTTTGCTGCACTCCAAACTCAATTAAATGAAGTTACAAAGAGACTTCAACAAATGGCTCCCTCCTCCGGTAAAAATCAAGAACCTTTTACATATTTAAATTCTGGAATTTTCTTATTGATTCAGGAACTGAATGTCATATGGTGAAGGATAGAGCAAAAATAAAGAGATTTGAAAACCTTCCTAACCATATGACTGTTCGTGTTGCAAATGGGCAAGATTTGAGAGTAAATTAAGTTGAGGAAGTTGACATTTTTGGAAAACCAACCAAAGCTTTATATGTCCCCAAACTTACCTCAAACCTACTGTCCATTAGCAAGATTACAAAGGATCAAAAGTGTAGAGTTGTTTTTGACCCCAATAATGTCTCTTTTCAAGACCTCAAGTCGAATCAATTGATTGGCAAGGGTTCTAGAAGAGGAGGACTTTATTACTTGGATCAAGAACAAAATGCACTTGTAACTCATGTTAAGGAGAATCAATCTCTTTGCTATGGACGTTTAGGTCATCCTAGTGATCGGGCTTTAAAACGTCTATTCCCAACTCTAAATTATGAGAATAGACATTGTAAAGCTTGTATTTTGGCTAAGGAGACCCGAACAATGTATCCTACTTCTGAAACAATATATGAAAATCCTTTTGATTTAATTCATTCTGATGTTTGGACTTCACCCATCACATCTCACCTAGGTTACAAATACTTCATTACTTTCATTGATCACAAAACAAGGTACACATGGGTGTATCTTCTAAATACCAAAGACCAAGCTCTTGAAGCACTCAAGAGCTATGTGAAGTATGTGACCAAACTATACAATGCAAATATAAAAGTCTTAAGATCAGATCATGGTGGTGAATTTACAAGCATGAACTTTGAAAATTACCTTAAGGATAATAGCATCATACATCAAATGTCATGTGTTTACACACCCCAACAAAATGGGGTAGCTGAAAGAAAGAATAGGCACATACTTGAAACATCTAGGGCTATGATGTTCTATGCAAGCGTGCCTAAAAAATTCTGGTGTGATGCGGTCAAAACCGCGGTCCATGTAATTAATCTTATGCCTACTGAAGTTTTAAAAGGGAAATCTCCTCTTGAGGTTCTCCTAAGAAGGAAACCCAATATTTCTCACCTAAGGACATTTGGTTGTACATGTCACATTCATATCCCAGCTCACCAAAGAAATAAGTTAGAACATAGAGGGAGAAAGTGTGTATTTTTTGGATATGCAGCATTCGAAAAAGGCTATAGGTGCTATGATCCTACAATTAACCGAACATACACATCAAAAGATGTGATATTCTTGGAAAATAAGTTCTATTTTGTAGGAAATGAAGAGTTAAAGGAAGCTCCAAAGACTGAAGTTCCTAATAGCACTTGGGACTTTCTTATATCTCCTCCTCAAGGAGCTGAATCAACCGAAAGAAATTCAATCCCTGATACAAGCCACAGCACTCAAAATGATAATTCAGGGGCGTCAGAGGCTGAACGACCAAGTACTTCAGGGGGAGAAAGTAATACAAATGAAGAAACTACAAATGAGGAAGAATCCCTTGAAGTTGAGGAGGAACCAGATGATCCGCCACCTCAACTATGAAGATCAACAAGGCTTAGACTTCCTCCATCTGAATGGATCAACCAAAGGGTATTCTATAACTCTAGGGTAACCTCCCATCCTATTTATGATTATTATACCACCTCCCATGTTTCCTTGGACTACCAAGCTTTCTTGAGTAATTTAGATAAGGAAGCAGAACCAACTTCATTCGAGCAAGCATCAAAGGATCCAAGATGGAAAAGAGCCATGGAGGAGGAATTGGAAGCTTTATCAAAGAACGGAACATGGGAAATCACCACACTACCTAAAGGAAAGAAGACCGTAGGGTGTAAGTGGGTATACAAAATCAAGCACAAGAGTGATGGCTCAATTGAGAAGTTCAAGGCAAGGCTAGTGGCAAAGGGATATACTCAAGCCTATGGGATTGATTACAAAGAGACCTATGCTCCGGTTGCAAAAATGAACACTATTAGAGTCCTCTTGTCTCTTGCGGTGAATCATGGATGGAGCCTATTTCAAATGGATGTAGCCAATGCTTTCCTTCAAGGAGACTTAGAAGAAGAAGTCTACATGCAAATACCGAAGGGTCTTCAATCACAAAAAGGAAAGGCATGCAAACTTCATAAGGCAATTTATGGTCTCAAGCAATCCCCAAGAGCTTGGTATGCAAAGTTAAGCCATGTTTTTCTTAGTAATGGATTTCATAAATGCAATAGTGATTCATCTCTCTTTCTTAGAAGAACTAATGATCATATCACAATTGCACTAGTGTATGTAGATGACATTATCATCACAGGGAGTGATTCACATCAAATAGATCTAGTTAGGAATCTCTTAAAGTCTAGATTTGAAATTAAAGATCTAGGGAAACTAAAGTATTTTCTAGGAATTGAGTTAGCCTATTGTCCCAATGGGCTAATTCTCTCCCAAAGAAAATATGCTCTTGATCTTTTGCAGGAAACGGGAAAGCTTGGAGCTAGACCGGTTTGCAGTCCAGTTTCCACTTCCGGTCCCTTAGCCGATGATAATGATCCTCTAGAAGACATTGAAAGATATCAGAGGCTGGTTGGCAAACTTATCTATCTCACAATCACAAGACCGGACATAGCATATGCCGTGAGCTATATAAGTCAATTCATGCATTCCCCAACGAAAGGACATTGGAGAGCAGTGGAGAGGATTCTTCATTACATCAAAGGATCACCTGGGCTAGGAATTTGGATGAAGAATAATGGAAGTGTAGATATTGAAGGGTATTGTGATGCTGATTGGGCAGGGGATCCCACCGATAGAAAGTCTACCACTGGATATTGCATGTTTGTTGGAGGAAACTTGGTAGCTTGGAAGAGCAAAAAACAATGGGTTGTATCTAGATCAAGTGCAGAGGCCGAGTATAGAGCCATGGCAGCGGGAGCCAGTGAGATTGTATGGCTAAAAGCCTTGGTAGAAGAACTAGGGTTTACGGTCACCACTCCTATCAAGCTTCATTGTGATAATCAATCCGCAATTCACATTGCCACTAACCCGGTGTTCCATGAACGAACCAAGCACATAGAAGTTAATTGTCATTTTATTCGACAAAAAGTAGAGGAAAAACTCATTGTCACCCCTCACATCAAAGGAGAAGATCAACTTGCTGACATCTTCACAAAGGGAGGGACAGCAGCACACCTACAAGAAATAATGAGCAAGTTGGGTACTATCAACATCTACGCACCCAACTTGAGGGGGAGTGTTGAAAAGAATGATTAATCAACCCTCTCATCACCTATTTAAAGCCTTCTCAAAGGACCAGCAAGATCTCTTCCTTAGAGCCTAAATTCACCAAGTATTGTATTTTGCTCTTGTATCAAAATTGGAGCCCTAAACAACCTCAGCCCATGGGCCTTTCCAAGCCCCAAGAAGGGGCCCGTTCCGGCCCATCAAAGGGGGCTAAAGCCCTCTCTTGCTCTCCATTATTCTCTCTAATTCTCTGTTCCCCCCTTCTCTATAAATAGCCTTTAATGTTCCCTAGCTTTGGTATGAACAAAAGTTCAAACTATGAATGTTATTTATTCTCTATTTCAATAAAATTCAGAATTACATTTCAAGTTTCCTTGAGTTCTTTCTTTGATCTTTCAACAACAAAGAACCCTAATTCTTCTATTAGAGCCTTTAGCCACACGATCTCACTAGTAGCGGCTGTCATTGCTTTATACTCTGCTTCAGCACTTGATCTTGAGACTACATGTTGTTTTTTGCTTTTCCATACTACTAGGTTCCCTCCAACAAACATGCAATAACCAGTAGTTGATCTTCTATCTTCCGAATCCCCGGCCAATCCGCATCACAATACCCTATGATTTGTGAGCTGCAATTGTTCTTCATGACAATTCCCATACCGAGTGTGCCTTTTAGATAGTGAAGAATCCTTTCGGTGGCTCTCCAATGCTTCCATTTTGGCTTGTGCATATGTTGGCTAACTTGCCCCACAGCAAATGAGATATCAGACCTTGTTATGGTGAGATAGATTAATTTCCCTACAAGCCTTTGATATCTTTGTTCATCCTCAAACTCTGTGTCATCATCTTTGAGGCCACAAGAGGTGCTGATTGGACTACATGCGGGCTTGGCACCTAGCTTGCCGGTTTCCTGCAAAAGATCAAGCACATACTTTCTTTGTGATAGAACAAACCTATTTAGAGAATAGGCAAGCTCTATCCCTAGAAAGTACTTTAGTTTCCCTAAATCCTTAATATCAAACTTTGTTTGGAGAAATTTTCTAACTTGATTGATTAAGTCTAAATCATTTCCAGTTAGGATGATATCATCTACATATACTAAGACTATGATAAATTTATCTCCTAGTTTTTTAATAAAGAGAGTTGAGTCACTAGAGCATTTCTTAAAGTTATGATCAAGAAGTGTAGAGCTAAGTTTAGCATACCAAGCTCTTGGAGATTGCTTGAGTCTATAGATAGCTTTCTTTAATTTGCAAACTTTGTTGCCTTGATGAGAAAAGCCCTGAGGAACCTCCATATATATTTCTTCTTCTAAGTCCCCTTGAAGAAAGACATTTGCAACATCCATTTGAAATAAAGGTAAGGTGTAGTTGGCAGCAAGAGATAGAAGCACACGGATGGTATTCATTTTTGCCACGGGAGCATTTCCTTGTAGTCCACTCCATAAGCTTGAGTGAAACCTTTGGCAACTAGTCTTGCCTTGTATTTATCAAGACTTCTATCACTTTTGTGCTTAACTTTGTAAACCCATTTGCATCCTACAGCTCTTTTCCCTTTAGGAAGTGATGCTATTTCCCATGTTTCATTTTTTTCTAAAGCTTCCAACTCGTCTTTCATAGCTTGTACCCACTGAGGTTGGTTCTTAGCTTCTTCAAAGGATCTTGGTTCTTCATGAAGATCTATGTTTCGAATAAATCTTTGATGGCTGCAAGAAGTGTTAGCAATTGAATAATATTTGGAAATAGGATGAGAGGTTAATTTAGAGTTATAGAAAACTCTTTTGTTGATCCATTCAGAAAGAGGAAGCCTAAGCCTTGTCGATCTACAAAGAGGAGGCAGTGGTTCATCTATAATTCGTTCTTCTTGATCTATGGCCAGCTCTTGCTCCGAATCATCTCCCCCTTGTTCTTGAATGGTTTCTTGTTCAGAATGAGATGGTGAGGGATCTTCTTGAGTTGGTTCTTCATGATCATTCAGAGCTGGTTCTTGTTCAATGTTTGGGTGATTGATAGTTGGTAGAATAATGCTCCATGGATCTTGAGCATCTCCTTTTCCAGCTTGGTCTAAATCTTCCTTTCCTGAAAAATAAAATTTTCTTTCTACAAATATCATATCCTTGGATGTGTATGGTTTCTTGGTTAGTGGATCATAACATTTATAACCTTTTTCAAATGTTCAGTATCCTAAGAACACACATTTTCTCCCCCTTTCTTCTAACTAGTTTCTGAAATTTTCAGGTACATGAACATAACATAAGCATCCAAAGACTCTAAGATGGGAGATATTGGGTTTCCTTCCTAAAAGTAGCTCTAATGGAGATTTTCCTCCTAGAACTTGAGTGGGCATAAGATTAATGAGATGGACATCGGTTTTTATTGCCTCACTCCAAACCTTCTTAGGCACATTAGAGTGGATCATCATAGCCCTAGCTGTTTCTAGTAAGTGCCTATTTTTTCTTTCGACCACTCCATTTTGTTGTGGAGTGTACACACATGATTTTTGGTGCATGATCCCTTTTTCATCTAAGAAAGTTTCAAATGCATGACTAGTATACTCCCCCCATGATCAGACCTTATGATTTTAATGTTTGCATTGAATTGTTTGGTTACATATCTATAATAGCTTTTAAGGGCTTCAAGAACCTCAGATTTGGTTACCAATAGGTTTACCCAAGTATATCTAGTTTTGTGATCAACAAATGTCACAAAGTATTTAAATCCATTATGAGATATTATAGGTGAGGTCCAAACATCAGAATGAACAAGTTCAAATGCATTTTCATATATAGTTTTTGAAATGGGATAATACATTCTAGTTTGTTTTCCAAGAACACATGCTTTGCAATGCCTATTTTTTACTTCTAGGTTTGGAAATAGGCGTTTCAAAGCTAAGTCCCCAAGATGACCTAGACGAGCATGCCATAATGAATGCATTTGACTTTGGGCAGCAAAATCTTGGTTTTCTTGATCCAAGTAGTATAAGTTGTGTCTCCTAGACCCCTTGCCAATCAAGTGATTCGTTTTGAGATCCTGAAAAACAACTTCATTAGGATCAAATGTAACTTTGCAATTTTGTTCTTTAGTTATCTTTCCAATGGATAAAAGATTAGAATTAAATTTAGGCACATATGGAGCTTTAGTTTTCTTGCCAAGTAACTCAACTTCACCTAGATGATCAACTCTTAATTTCTCACATTAGCTACCTTGACAATCCTAGAATCAGTGAGAGGAATAAGCCTTTTGATTTTGCTTTTATCTTTCACCATATGATTATCACAACCAGAATCAATAAGCCATGAAGGAGATGTGTTTAGAGAATTACCAGAATGCAAAGCAATCTGTCCAATGAGCTTTTTCATCTCCCTTTGCATTTCCTCCATTTTGTTTTCAAGGACAGCAACTTGAGAAACATGCTGGACGCTGTTGAAATGAAGCATAATTAAGCCCTTTAGCTCTTCCTCCAAAATGCCCTAATTAGAAGTCTTAAATGAGCTCCTAAAAAGGGTCATTGTTTGAGCCTCTTTACAAGCCATCTTAAAGCCCAAAGAGGGCCCTCCAAGGGTAATCAGCTGGGCCCTAATTGGCCCAGCCCAGCCCTCTCAAAGAGGGCTGCCAAACCCCCCAAACGGCTAGTAAAGAGGGCTGGGCTGGGCTGGGCCAATTAGGGCCCAGCTGATTACCCTTGGAGGCCCCTCTTGTTGAAACAAGCATCAATTAGGTTTCATAATCATATCAAAGATGTTCAAGTGTAAAAACCAAAAGTAGTGTCTTCCATTACATTCTAAGTTTAGGTCCTAAATGAACCCATCTAAGAGCCCATTCATAAGGCCCATTTATTGACCCAAATGGGCCATCATTCTCAGCTCAGCTGGGGCTTAAAAGCCCAGCCCAACCCTTCCAATGAAGGGGCCAAAACAGGCCCCAACAGCTAGTAATAGAACTAGATATTGGGACTGTCCAACGGCTAGTTCTATTCTAGCCGTTGGAGCATCAGCTAGGAGAGGGCTTTGCCCTCTCCTCTCCTTCATTTTCTCCCTCTCTTGATCCCTTTACACTCTCTCTATAAATAGGGCAGGTTGTAGTTCTCTCAAGGCATGAAAAATATGCCTCCTAGTCTTGTACATTCCACTTGAAATTTCAATAAAGCATTTGAGGTGTTTTATTCATATTTTTGATACTTGTTATTTGAAGTTTCTACATGGTATCAGAGCAGGAAATGCTCTTTCTTCCCAACACCAAAGGTCATCCGAATTGGGTGAATCTTGTGCAAAAATTGCTAAACCTATGTGATGATTTCAGTCTTCTCCTAAAGGAGCCATTTGGAGCCTTCAAATTTCTGGAATTATGGAGAAAAGTGCACCAAGATACCTTCAATATAAAAGCACTTCCTCAATATGAAGAAATAAAGGCTGCCATTCAGCTAAAGGAGGCAACAAACATGGCTCAAGATCAAAGGCAAATTCTGAATGAAGGAATTGCTTACACTACTACAATGGAGCAACAACAAAGTGCAGATCCCTTATCATCTATAAGAGCTAAATGTTATAAGCTCCAAAACAAGCTAAATGAATCAATAAGGGAGTTACAACAGCCGGCTCATGTTCCACCAGAATTCAGCTCTCAAAATCAAATTGCTTCCACTATGATAGCTGGATGCACTAACCTTCAAACAAAGGCAAATGAAGGCTTAAAAGGGGTTATTGAACCAGCTCCTCAAAGAAAAACTTATGCTTCGATTGTGGCTGAAAACATCACGCAATGTGCAACTCCAAAAGCAAAGGAGAATGATCAAAGAAGGCTCCAATATTCAGCACACATGGGTGGTAAAAATCAAAACCCTACCTCTAATTTAAATTCTGAAAGCTTTCTTATAGATTCCGGTACTGATTGTCATATGATTAGGGATAAAAGAAAAATTAAAAATTTTAAAAAACTCTCCAATCATATGGCAGTCCGAGTAGCAAATGGAAAAACCTTGAAAGTGAATCAAGTTGGGGAAATTGATCTTCTTGGAAAAACTACAAATGCTTTATATGTTCCCCAACTCACTTCCAACCTTTTGTCTATAAGCAAAGTTACAAGTGAACAAAAATGTAGGGCCATTTTTGATTCAAATACAGTCTCTTTTCAAGATCTTAAGACAAACAAATTGATTGGGAAAGGGTATAGAAAAGGAGGCTTGTATTTCCTAGATCAAGAACATCATGTGCATGCTGCTCACATTCATGATAATACATCACTTTGGCATGCTCGTTTAGGTCACCCTAGCAATCAAACCTTAAAACGAATCTTTCCAAGAATGAATATTGGAAATAGGCATTGTGAAGCATGCATTCTTGGAAAAGAAACTAGGACTACATACCCAATTTCAGAAACCAAATATAATGCTCCCTTTGAGTTAGTACATTCAGACATTTGGACCTCTCCCATTATATCACATATGGGTTACAAATACTTCATTACTTTTATTGATCAAAAAACTAGGTATACTTGGATATACCTCATGCATTCTAAAGACCAAGCTTTTGAGGCATTCACATACTACTTTAAATATGTGTCCACTTTATATGATGCCAAAATAAAGGTTCTTAGATCTGATCATGGTGGGGAATACATGAGTCACAAATTTGAAAATTTCTTGATTGACAATAGTATTATCCACCAAATGTCTTGTGTATACACACCCCAACAAAATGGGGTTGCTGAACGCAAAAATCGACATATACTAGAAACAGCTAGGTCTATAATGTTTCATGCAAAAATACCAAAGGAATTTTGGGATGATGCGGTAAGAACCGCGGTCCATGTTATAAACTTAATGCCCACTGAAACCCTAAACGGAGCATCTCCTTTAGAATTAATCCTAAAGAGAAAACCAAACATCTCACACCTTAGAGTGTTTGGGTGTGTGTGCTACATCCATATCCCATCTCACTTTAGAGATAAGCTAGATCACAAAGGAAGAAAGTGTGTTTTCCTAGGTTATGCTACATTTGAAAAGGGATATAGATGTTATGATCCTAAAACTAATAAAACATACACATCAAAGGATGTGGTTTTTGTGGAAAAAGAGTTTTACTTTGCAGAAAATGAAGCCCATGAATCACAAAATGAAGAGCCTCAATCAAAGTCATGGGATTTTTTGATTCCCTCTTATCAAACCCCTAGATCCGAAATTCAGAGAAACAATGAGAATTCTCAAACTAATGAGGGAGGATCAAATAATTTGGAGGAAGAACCTTCAAACGATTCAGGGGGAGATCATTCTATAGAAGAAGTTGAACATGAAGAGCAAAATTCAGAAGAAGAGGCACCCAATTCTCCTCCACCATTACGAAGATCAACAAGATTAAGGCTGCCTCCAACCGAATGGATAAATCGAAGAGTTTATTATAACTCTAAGGTAACCTCCCATCCTATCAAGGATTATTATACTTTGTCTAATGTTTCCTTGATCCACCAAGCATTCTTGAGTGGGATTGATAAAGAACAGGAACCAAGAACATTTGAAGAAGCCAAAAAAGATCCACGGTGGAGGAAAGCCATGGAAGAAGAGCTAGAAGCTCTTTCCAAGAATGGTACTTGGGAACTTACCAAACTGCCCAAAGGCAAACGGACTGTGGGATGCAAATGGATATATAAAATCAAGCACAAAAGCGATGGATCAATAGATAGATTCAATTAGAGTTCTAATATCCTTGGCCATAAATCATGGATGGAGCATGCACCAAATGGATGTCGCAAATGCCTTTCTTCAAGGAGATATTGAAGAGGAAGTATATATGCAACTACCTCAAGGGCTTCAAGACTTTGAAGGGAAAGTTTGCAAACTTCACAAAGCCATCTATGGATTGAAGCAATCTCCTAGAGCCTGGTATGCAAAATTAAGTCATGCTTTCCTTAGTTGTGGTTTTACAAAGTGCACTAGTGATTCATCTCTTTTTACTAGAAAGGATAATGGAAAAGTCACCATTGCTCTAGTCTATGTAGATGACATTATCATTACAGGGAATGACACACACCACATAGATTCTCTTAGAAACTTCTTGAAATCTAAGTTTGAAATTAAAGACTTAGGAAAGTTGAAATACTTTTTAGGAATTGAATTGGCCTATTGTCCTAACGGGGTAGTTCTATCCCAAAGAAAATACACTCTTGAGTTATTGCAGGAAACAGGAAAGTTAGGAGCAAAACCAGCTTGCACTCCGGTTGGCTCTTCTAGTATATTCAATGATGATGATGAACCATACGAGGATATGGAGCAATATCAAAGGCTAGTAGGGAGATTAATCTACTTGACAATCACTAGACCGGGATATTGCCTATGCAGTTAGTAGAATTAGCCAACATATGCATGCTCCAAAGAAGCAACATTGGAGAGCTGCCGAAAGAGTGCTACATTACCTCAAAGGATCTCCTGGCTTAGGAATATGGATGAAGAAAAAGGGGAACTCTGAAATTGAAGCCTATTGCGATGCTGATTGGGCAGGAGATGTCTTGGATAGAAAGTCTACATCAGGACATTGTATGTTTGTAGGAGGAAACTTGGTTGCATGGAAAAGTAAGAAGCAACGTGTGGTTTCCAGATCTAGTGCCGAAGCCGAATATAGGGCAATGGCCTCAGCTGCAAGTGAGATTGTATGGCTTAAAGCTTTGGTGGAAGAATTAGGGTTTAAAGTTTCAACTCCAATCAAGCTTCATTGTGACAACCAGTCCGCAATTCATATTGCCTCAAATCCTGTCTTCCATGAAAGGACCAAACACATTGAAGTCGATTGTCACTTTATTCGGCAAAAGGTGGAAGAAAAACTTATTAGCACTCCTCACATTAAAGGAGAAGAACAACTAGCGGATATTTTCACTAAAGGAGGAACCGCGGCTCATCTTCAAGAAACCATGAGCAAGTTGGGTACTATTAATATATTCGCACCCAACTTGAGGGGGAGTGTTGAAACAAGCATCAATTAGGTTTCATAATCATATCAAAGATGTTCAAGTGTAAAAACCAAAAGTAGTGTCTTCCATTACATTCTAAGTTTAGGTCCTAAATGAACCCATCTAAGAGCCCATTCATAAGGCCCATTTATTGACCCAAATGGGCCATCATTCTCAGCTCAGCTGGGGCTTAAAAGCCCAGCCCAACCCTTCCAATGAAGGGGCCAAAACAGGCCCCAACAGCTAGTAATAGAACTAGCCGTTGGGACTGTCCAACGGCTAGTTCTATTCTAGCCGTTGGAGCATCAGCTAGGAGAGGGCTTTGCCCTCTCCTCTCCTTCATTTTCTCCCTCTCTTGATCCCTTTACACTCTCTCTATAAATAGGGCAGGTTGTAGTTCTCTCAAGGCATGAAAAATATGCCTCCTAGTCTTGTACATTCCACTTGAAATTTCAATAAAGCATTTGAGGTGTTTTATTCATATTTTTGATACTTGTTATTTGAAGTTTCTACACCTCTTTTGGGCTTTAAGATGGCTTGTAAAGAGGCTCAAACAATGACCCTTTTTAGGAGCTCATTTAAGACTTCTAATTAGGGCATTTTGGAGGAAGAGCTAGGGGGCTTAATTATGCTTCATTTCAACAGCTATTTCCTTCATTCCAAGAAGTCCAATTCATGGTTCAAAGAACTGAAACTAGCATAAAGCTTGAGGAATCATCCAAACCCAAAATCGAAGCTCAAGCATTCAAATCTGTCCAAGAAGAGTTTTCGGCCAATAAAGTCCAGAATTTTGGCAAAAGAGACTTTTGTTTTCATTGTAAGAAACCTGGCCATAGGAAAGAAAAATGTTGGCATCTCCATCCTCATTTACGGCCTAAAAGCAACAAAAGAGAAGGAGATTCAATGGCAAGTGCTCAAAACGTCTCCCAAGTTGCTGCCCTTGAAAATAAAATGGAGGAAATGCAAAAGGAGATGAAAAGGCTTATTGGACAGATTACTCTCCATTCTGGTAACCTCCTAAACTCATCTAATTCTAGTCCATGGCTTATTGATTCCGGTTGTGACAATCATATGGTCAAAGATAAAAGCAAAGTTAAAAGATTTATTCCACTTACTAATCATAAAATTGTCAAAATTACTAATGGTGATAAATTAAAAATTGATCATTTAGGAGAAATTGAATTACTTGGCATGAAAACTAAAGCTTTGTATGCACCCAAATTTGATTCTAACCTTCTGTCCATTGGAAAAATAACTAAAGAACAAAATTGCAAAGCTACATTTGATCCTAATAAAGTTGTTTTTCAGGACCTCAAAACGAATCTCTTGATTGGCAAGGGGTCTAGGAGGTGTTGAAATGAAGAACTCTTAGAGTATTCATTTAACCCTAAAAATTTGTTTCTCCCCTTAGTCATTCAAGGCTCAAAGGAAGCCCAATTATAGATCTTGTAAGGAGGTAGATTTATGCCTCATTTTTGTCCAGAATGTATGGCTCATTCCACAGGTTTCAGGCTGGGCCCGAAGGGTCCAGCCCGGGCCAGCAAATGGGCCTATTTCATCTCCCCCAAAGGGGGCCCAAATGGGCCCCCATCAGCCCTTTGAAGGAGCCGTTGGGACTGTCCCAACGGCTAGTAAAACTAGCCGTTGGAGACAGCCCCTTTGAGCATTCTCTCTTTTCTCTATAAATAGGGGCTGAAGTTCCCCTTGTAAAGTATGAGTAAATTCTCTCAAGTTGTGTTCAAATTCTCTCAAGAACATCAATGAAGTTCTAAGTTATTATTCAGAATTCTTTGTTCATTTGTTTTGCACAATTCAATATGGTATCAGAGCAGGGAATGCTCCATCTTCTCAACTCCATAGATCACTCAAATTGGGTGGATCTCATACAAAAATTGCAAAGCTTATGTGATGACTTAAGTCTTATTTTGAAAGAGCCATTTGGAGCCTTCAAATTTCTGGAGTTATGGAGGAAGTTACATCAAGACACCTCCAATATAAAAGCACTTCCACATTATGAAGAAATGAAGGCTACCATTCAGCAAATAAAGGCATTCAAAATATCACAAAAACTAGGTAAAATTCCGAATGAAGGGAATGTCTTTACTACCACAATGGAGCAGCAACAAAATGCATCCATTTCCTCCAAATCCGGCTACCAAGCTAACACACACTATGAAGATCCTTTATTATCAATAGGAGCCAAATGTGATGAACTCCAAAATAAGCTAAATGAGTGCATAAAGGATCTACAGTAGCCGGTTCAAAAGGGAACGCATATCTCTCAAGTGCTGCCCGAAATTTACTCACAAGCAAAGGATGAAAATGATGTTAAAATTTGGAGTGCGGAAGCTAGGGTTTTGATGTTTGAGCAAGGAAGAGATGGCTTTGAATTGTGTGGTTGAAGGACAACAAAGAACACTAGATTTGTGAGAATAAACTCAAGTGTATTGCATTGATGAACTATCAATTACCAGACATTTTGTGTTGAGACAAAGCTCAAGAAAAATAAAGACAATGTAAGAGACTTTTGCTCTATTCTAAGACAAGTTTGAGACTATGCTCAATGGTGTTTTTCTTTCATCATTTTGCTGTCTATTTATAGAGAGTATTACATGTAAAAAGGAGGGAAAAAGACCACAAAAGCCAATAGGTCCGTTGGGGGACAAAGGGGACAGATTTCTGTCCCCAAAAACACTGTATAACAGTCATTTTTTTGACTGTTACACAGCCCAACGGCTAGTTCTTTTGAACTAGCCGTTTTGCCCTTTTTAGGGCCCTTTTTGGGCCTCTTTTTAGGGCTTTAATTAGCCCATTTTATGGGCAAAAAATCCCTTAAGGACTGGGCCAAATATTGTTCATGAAGTGGACTTGAATTTCACTTGTTCTAGGAACTTTTCTGGACAGCAAACTAAACCAGTCTTCAAGGCTCTTCTTAGGCCGCTATGTAGCTCATTTGGACCTCATTTAGTGCTCCTTTTGATGGTCTTGAAGTGACCTTTAAGTGAGCCTAAGATGGGCTTCATTAGGTGGGCCGAATGGGCAGAATTCTGGGCTTCTTTCTAGCCCATGTTGATCTTCAATTTGTAACATTTCTTTATTCCATTGTTTGAATAATATTTTGTCGAATTAGTGCTATGTATTCGGGGGGCATCCACTTGCTCATTTCTATGCATGCTTCATCTTCTTCTTCATCTTCGACACTCCCCCTCAAGTCCGACGAATGGAAGTCCATGGAATCGAGACTTGGATAGATGATGTTGGAGGTTTGAGCTTCTTGGGATTGCTTGGCCTTCTTTTTCTTATTCTTCTTATTCTTTTTTTTCTTGGTCTTGTCTTCTTGCTCCCCCTCAATAACTTGAGCATTACAACCTATGTGTACATGGCTTATTTGTTGTGCTCCCCCTTGCTCCTTAATCGGAGCTTCAATTGGAGGACTCAGTGGTGCTTTGTCATCGAATTCTACAAAATAAAATTCTGTTTCGGCAAATTTCATATCTTTCAACATGTATGCCGTATTAGTCTTTGGATTATAACAAATGTATCCATTTTTCCTTGGACCATATCCTAAGAATACGCATCGTTCCCCATTTATGTAACAAACACATCCGAATGTCCTAAGATGCATGAGGTTTGGTTTGCTACTTCTAATTGTCTCTAATGGAGACTTGTCATTAAGTGATTCTTGGGGCATACGATTGTACAAGTGAGAGGCAGTGCTAATTGCATCACACCAATATTCATGAGTCATATTTGCATTTTCTAGAAGTGTGCATGCAAGCATATTTATATCTTCCTCATTTATAATGAGGTTGTCATGACTCATGATTTCTAATGTTATACCCTTTTGGTTTAAGAAGTTTTCAAAGTTTGGGCATATGTTATTTCTATCATCCATTCTAAGTGTGTGAATTGATGCATTGTACACCTTAGTAACTAGATGATAGTACTTTTTAAATGCATTATGTGCTTGTGCTAAATCTTTAAGCATATATACCCATGTATATCTAGAGTGATGATCAATGAATGATATGATAAATTTGTATCATTCTCTAGATATGCAAGGGGTTTCTCTAATATGGCAATGCACATATTTAAAGGCATTTAAATTTGGATTGGAGCTTATACCTTTAAAAGGCAAGTTCACTCCTTCTTTGATCCGGCCTAGCTCCGTTTGACTTGAGGTTTGGATGCAAGTCCCAACACCTTTCTTTGATGTGGCCTTTTCTTTTGCAATGGGGGCACACGTTTTCAGCATGCTGCTCTTCCACTGTTGCTTTGAAACCATAGACCTCCATTTGTGGTTGGCTTTCTTCCTCAAGCCTCTTAGAGGTTTCGGCTCTTTGGATCATTCCTCTAACCTCCTCATAGGATGGTAGAGTTTCCCTTCTTAGGATTTCTTGGCGCACCTCTTTGAACGGCTCTCCAAGAGACATGAGCAAGGCAAATGTCTTGTCTTTATTTCTCCTTTGTTGTAGAACATTAAGGTCCATTGTTAGTGGCCTCAATGTCTCCAATTCTGTCCATAGCCTTTCGAGGTCACCAAAGACTTGGGGTAGGGTTTTATCACCTCTTTGAAGTTTGGAAATTTGTTGTTGAAGCTCAAAGACCTTCCCCAAGTTGTGTTTGTTCCCGTACAGCCCTTCAAGAGTGGACCACATGGATTTGGAGCTTGAACAGCCAGCCACCATCATTTGATGAGCCTTGTCCAGCGAGTTTAGTAGCATCAAGAAGATATAATCATCCTTCTTCTTCCATTGCTCAAAATTGGGGTTTGATGCATCAAGTGGCTCATTTTGGATATGCTCCAATGCATTGTACAAATTCAAGAGCCTTTGCATAATTTCTGCCCATTGTGGATAATTTTCAGAAGTGAGGAGAGGAAGTGAAACCCGCTCTGATACCATGTTAAAATTTGGAGTGCGGAAGCTAGGGTTTTGATGTTTGAGCAAGGAAGAGATGGCTTTGAATTGTGTGGTTGAAGGACAACAAAGAACACTAGATTTGTGAGAATAAACTCAAGTGTATTGCATTGATGAACTATCAATTACCAGACATTTTGTGTTGAGACAAAGCTCAAGAAAAATAAAGACAATGTAAGAGACTTTTGCTCTATTCTAAGACAAGTTTGAGACTATGCTCAATGGTGTTTTTCTTCCATCATTTTGCTCTCTATTTATAGAGAGTATTACATGTAAAAAGGAGGGAAAAAGACCACAAAAGCCAATAGGTCCGTTGGGGGACAAAGGGGACAGATTTCTGTCCCCAAAAACACTGTATAACAGTCATTTTTTTGACTGTTACACAGCCCAACGGCTAGTTCTTTTGAACTAGCCGTTTTGCCCTTTTTAGGGCCCTTTTTGGGCCTCTTTTTAGGGCTTTAATTAGCCCATTTTATGGGCAAAAAATCCCTTAAGGACTGGGCCAAATATTGCTCATGAAGTGGACTTGAATTTCACTTGTTCTAGGAACTTTTATGGACAGCAAACTAAACCAGTCTTCAAGGCTCTTCTTAGGCCGGCTATGTAGCTCATTTGGACCTCATTTAGTGCTCCTTTTGATGGTCTTGAAGTGACCTTTAAGTGAGCCTAAGATGGGCTTCATTAGGTGGGCCAAATGGGCAGAATTCTGGGCTTCTTTCTAGCCCATGTTGATCTTCAATTTGTAACCTTTCTTTATTCCATTGTTTGAATAATATTTTGTCGAATTAGTGCTATGTATTCGGGGGGCATCCACTCGCACATTTCTATGAATGCTTCATCTTCTTCTTCATCTTCGACAAATGAAGCCTCTATGATGGCCCAATGTACTGGTCTCCAACCAAAGACTTATAATTGTTTAAAGGGACTTCAAGATGATGTTCAACAAAAAGAATCCTATGCTTCTGTTGTGGCTGGATATGCTGGAGCCTCTCAAGATATTTCGGATTTTCACTTGAAGAGGCCTCAACTATCAGCTCACATGAATGGTAATAACCAAAACCTTATCCCTTCTTCAAATTCTGAGAAATTCCTTATAGATTCAGGTACGGATCATCACATGATTAGGGATAAGAGAAAGATCAAACATTTTAAAAGGCTCCCCAATCGAAAGATTGTGCGTGTTGCTAATGGACAAGATCTAGAAGTAAAACAAATAGGGGAAGTTGAAATTTTTGGAAAACCTACAAATGCATTGTATGTTCCTCAACTTACTTCTGATCTTTTGTCTATTAGCAAAATTACAAAGGACCATGGATGTAGGGTCACCTTTGATCCGGACATGGTTACATTTCATGATCTAAAAACAAATAACTTGATTGGCAAGGGTACTCAAACGGGGAGGCCTATATTACTTAGATCAAGAGCACAATGCATACACTGTCCACATGAATGATGATGCTTCACTTTGGCATGCAAGATTAGGACATCTAAATTACAAGGCATTGAAACTTCTTCTCCCTAAATTGAGCATTGAAAACAAGCCTTGTGAAGCATGTATATTAGGAAAAGAAACTAGGACTTCTTACCCTAATTCAGAAACCAAGTATAATTCTCCCTTTGAACTTGTGCATTCTGACATTTGGACTTCTCCTATTATATCACATCTAGGATACAAATACTTCATCTCATTTATTGACCAAAAAACAAGGTACACATGGATATATCTTTTGCATTCAAAGGATCAAGCATTTGAGGCACTTAAAAGTTATTTCAAGTATGTAACAAACTTGTACAATGCCAAAATCAAGGTCCTTAGAACAGATCATGGTGGAGAGTACACAAGCAACAAATTTGAAGAGTTCCTAAAAGATAATGGGATCCTTCATCAAATTTCATGTGTCTACACACCCCAACAAAATGGGGTAGCAGAAAGGAAAAATAGACATATATTAGAAACCGCAAGAGCTATGATGATTCATGCCAATGTCCCAAAGAAGTTTTGGTGTGATGCGGTTAGGACCGCGGTCCATGTAATAAATTTAATGCCCACTGAAGTTTTAAAAGGCCTATCTCCATTAGAAGTCCTCTTAGGAAGAAAAACAAAGATCTCACATCTTAGAGTTTTTGGGTGTACATGTTATATCCATATCCCCTCACAATTTAGAAACAAACTAGATCATAGAGGTAGGAAATGCATATTTCTAGGATATGCAACATTTGAAAAGGGATATAGATGTTATAATCCAACAACTAACAAAACATACACATCTAAAGATGTGATATTTGTGGAAAATGAGTTTTTCTTTTCAGGAAAAGAGACACATGAAGCACCCAAGGAAAATGCTTCATCTAAAGATTCAGAATTTCTAATTCTACCATGCCAACCACCCACTCAAGTTGAAGAAAGAAATGACTCTCAAGACAATGAAGAAGAATCTAACACTTTGCTAGAGGAACCAGAATCCACCTTAGGGGGAGAACAACAAGTAATAGAAGAAGAAGCATCCAAACAAGCTATGGAAGAATCAGATGCTCCTCCACCTCCTCTTAGAAGATCAACAAGATTAAGACTCCCACCATCTGAATGGATTAACCGAAGAGTTTTTTACAACTCTAAGGTAACATCACATCCGATTTCTAATTATTACACTACATCTAATGTCTCTTTCCACCACCAAGCATTCTTGAGTGGAATTGACAAAGAACAGGAACCAAGATCATTTGAAGAAGCTAAGGAAGATCCTAGATGGAGACAAGCTATGAAAGAGGAACTAGAAGCACTCACCAAGAATGGAACTTGGGAGGTTACAAATCTGCCCAAAAATAAAAGAGCAGTCGGATGCAAGTGGGTATATAAGATCAAACACAAAAGCGATGGATCGATTGACCGCTTAAAAGCTAGATTAGTAGCAAAGGGATTTACCCAAGCATATGGCATAGACTATAAGGAAACATATACACCGGTTGCAAAAATGAACACAATAAGAGTTCTAATTTCTTTGGCTGTAAATCAAGGATGGAGTATGTATCAAATGGATGTTGCAAATGCATTCCTCCAAGGGGATCTTGAGGAAGAAGTCTATATGAAATTACCTCAAGGATTCCAGCACCATGAAGGCAAAGTGTGTAGACTTCGCAAGGCTATCTATGGATTAAAACAGTCTCTTAGAGCATGGTATGCCAAATTAAGTCATACTTTCCTTTGTTATGGATTTACAAAATGCACTAGTGATTCATCTCTTTTTGTTAGGAAGGATAGTAGAAAAATCACCATTGCTCTAGTTTATGTAGATGATATCATTATCACTGGAAATGACACACACCTCATTGACTCTCTTAGAAATTTCTTAAAATCAAGATTTGAAATCAAAGACTTAGGAAAATTAAAATATTTTCTAGGAATTGAGTTAGCTTATTGTCCTAACGGGGTAGTACTATCCCAAAGAAAGTATACTCTTGAGTTGTTGCAGGAAACAGGGAAGATAGGTGCAAAACCAGCTTGCATTCCAATTGCCACCTCCGGATCCCTTGATGATGATGAGCCGTATAAGAATATAGAAGAATATCAAAGACTTGTAGGAAGACTAATCTACTTGACAATCACTAGACCAGACATTGCTTATGCTGTGAGCAGAATTAGCCAACACATGCATGCTCCAAAGAAGCAACATTGGAGGGCTACCGAAAGGTGCTACACTACCTTAAAGGATCTCCCGGCTTAGGAGTATGGATGAAAAGAAATAGAAACACAGAAATTGAAGATTATTGTGATGCCGATTAGGCGGGAGATACCTTGGATAGAAGATCCACTTCAGGCCATTGCATGTTTATAGATGGAAACTTGGTTGCATGGAAGAGCAAAAAACAAAAGGTGGTGTCTAGGTCAAGTGCGGAAGCTGAATATAGAGCTATGGCATCAGCCGCAAGTGAAATCATATGGCTCAAAGCCTTGATGGAAGAGCTTGGATTTAAAGTTTCAACTCCAATCAAGCTTTATTGTGATAATCAATCGGCCATTCATATCGCATCAAATCCGGTCTTCCATGAAAGAACCAAACATATAGAGGTCGATTGCCATTTTATTAGGCAAAAAGTAGAAGAAATAATTATTACCACTCCTCATATCAAAGGAAAAGATCAACTCGCGGACGTTTTCACTAAAGGAGGAGCCGCAGCCCACCTTGAAGACATGATGCGCAAGTTGGGTACTATTGATATATTCGCACCCAACTTGAGGGGGAGTGTTGAAATGAAGAACTCTTAGAGTATTCATTTAACCCTAAAAATTTGTTTCTCCCCTTAGTCATTCAAGGCTCAAAGGAAGCCCAATTATAGATCTTGTAAGGAGGTAGATTTATGCTTCATTTTTGTCCAGAATGTATAGCTCATTCCACAGGTTTCGAGCTGGGCCCTTCGGGCCCAGCCCGGGCCAGCAAATGGGCCTATTTCATATCCCCCAAAGGGGGCCCAAATGGGCCCCCATCAGCCCTTTGAAGGAGCCATTGGGACTGTCCCAACAGCTAGTAAAACTAGCCGTTGGAGACAGCCCCTTTGAGCATTCTCTCTTTTCTCTATAAATAGGGGCTGAAGTTCCCCTTGTAAAGTATGAGTAAATTCTCTCAAGTTGTGTTCAAATTCTCTCAAGAACATCAATGAAGTTCTAAGTTATTATTCAGAATTCTTTGTTCATTTGTTTTGCACAATTCAATAGGAGGCATAATCTATACTACTTGGATCAAGAAAACTGTTAAAATTTAAAGAAAGATAAACAAAACAAATTCAGAACTTCATTGAATTTGAGAGTGATTTTGAACACAACATGAGAGCATTTTTTCATGCTTTACAAAAGAGAGATCATCCTCTATTTATAGAGAAAAGAGAGAGGAGAGAACAAATGAGAACATAAGAGGGAGGAGAGGGCTTTGGCCCTCTCCTTTCTAGCTGTTGGGGCTGTCCCCAACGGCTATAATATCTAGCCAATGGGGGACCCTTTGGTCCCTCAAATGCTGACCTGGGCTGGGCCCGGGCCAGGCCCATTTAGGGCCCAAATTTGGGTCCCTAAATGGGCCCACTTTTCTTGGAAAGAGATGGGCAGAAATCTGCCTCTATAATTTAGACTTGTTTTGAATAAGCAAGGGAAAAGAACAATCACTTTTGGGGTTAATTGAGTACCCTAAGTGTTCTTCATTTCAACACTCCCACTCAAGTTGGGTGCGTAGATGTCAATAGTACCCAACTTGCACATTATGTCTTGAAGATGTGCTGTTGTTCCCCCTTTAGTGAAGATATCCACAAGTTGATCTTCTCCTTTGATGTGAGGAGTGGTAATGAGTCTTTCTTCCACCTTTTGCCGAATAAAGTGACAATCAACCTCTATGTGTTTGGTCCTTTCATGGAAGACCGGATTTGATGCGATATGAATGGCGGATTGATTGTCACAATGAAGCTTGATTGGTGTTGAAACTTTAAACCGAAGCTCCTCCACTAGGGCTTTGAGCCATACGATCTCACTAGCAGCCGATGCCATAGCCCTATATTCGGCTTCCGCACTTGACCTAGACACCACATGTTGTTTTTTGCTCTTCCATGCAACCAAATTCCCTCCTACGAACATACAATGGCCTGATGTAGATCTTCTATCCAAGGTATCACCCGCCCAATCGGCGTTGCAATAACCTTCAATTTCTATGTTCCTATTCTTCTTCATCCAAATTCCTAGGCCGGGAGATCCTTTGAGGTAGTGTAGCACTCTTTCGGCAGCCCTCCAATGTTGCCTTTTTGGAGTGTGCATATGTTGGCTAATCCTACTTACTGCATAAGCAATGTCCGGTCTTGTAATTGTCAAGTAGATCAATCTTCCAACAAGCCTTTGGTATTGTTCTATATCTTCGTATGGTTCATCATCATCAAAAGATCCGGAAGTAGCCACTTGTGTGCAAGCTGGTTTCGCTCCTAGTTTTCCTGTTTCCTGCAATAACTCAAGAGTATACTTTCTTTGGGATAGAACTACCCCGTTAGGACAATATGCCAATTCAATTCCTAGAAAATATTTCAATTTTCCTAAGTCTTTGATTTCAAATCTAGATTTCAAGAAATTTTTAAGGGAGTCTATGTTGTGTGTGTCATTCCCAGTGATAATGATATCATCTACATAAACTAGAGCAATGGTGATTTTTCCCTTGTCCTTTCTGACAAAAAGAGACGAGTCACTAGTGCATTTAGTAAATCCATAACTAAGGAAAGCATGACTTAATTTAGCATACCATGCTCTAGGAGATTGTTTTAGCCCGTAGATGGCCTTATGAAGTCTACATACTTTGCTTTCATCGTGCTGAAGTCCTTGAGGTGGTTGCATATAGACTTCTTCCTCAAGATCTCCTTGGAGGAAAGCATTTGCAACATCCATTTGATGCATATTCCATCCTTGATTCACGACCAATGAAATTAGGACCCTATTTGTATTCATTTTTGCAACTGGAGCATATGTTTCCTTATAGTCTATGCCATATGCTTGGGTGAATCCCTTTGCTACAAGTCTAGCCTTGAGGCGATCAATCGATCCATCACTTTTGTGTTTGATCTTATATATCCACTTGCATCCAACCGCCCTTTTATTCTTTGGTAGATTTGTAAGCTCCCAAGTTCCATTCTTAGTGAGTGCATCTAATTCCTCTTTCATAGCTTGTCTCTATCTAGGATCATCCTTAGCCTCTTTGAATGATCTAGGCTCCTGTTCTTTATCAATTCCACTCAAGAATACTTGGTGGCTCAAGGAAACATTAGATGTGGTATAGTAATTCAAGATTGGATGGGAGGTTACCTTAGAGTTATAATAAACTCTCCGGTTGATCCATTCCGATAGAGGAAGTCTTAATCTAGTTGATCTTCATAATGGAGGAGGAGACTCAGGTGGCTCTTCAAATTCTTCTAAATTTTGATCTTCATGTTCAGTCCCTTCCAAAGAATGAGCTCCCCCTGAATCATTTGAGGGTTCTTCCTCCGAATGGTTTGATCCTCCCTCATTTGTTTGAGTATTCTCGTTGTTCCTTTGAGTCTCGGTCATAGGGGTTGTATAAGAAGGGATAAACAACTCCAATGATTTTGTTTGAGGTTCCTTCTTTTGTGATTCGCGTGCTTCATTTCTTGAAAAATAAAACTCTTCTTCCACAAATATCACATCCTTTGATGTGTATGTTTTGTTAGTAGTTGGATCATAACATCTATATCCTTTTTCAAATGTGGCATAGCCTAGGAAAACACATTTTCTTCCTTTGTGATCTAGCTTATTTCTAAGATGGTATGGAATATGAACATAGCATACACACCCAAAAACTCTAAGATGTGAGATATTTGGTCTCCTTTTTAGGATTACTTCTAATGGAGATGCACCTTTTAAAGTTTCGGTGGGCATTAAGTTTATAGCATGTACAGCAGTTCTAACCGCATCATCCCAAAATTTATTAGGTACATTTGCATGAAACATTATGGATCTAGCTGTTTCAAGTATATGTCTATTTTTGCGTTCAGCAACCCCATTTTGTTGGGGTGTATATACACAAGACATTTGATGGATAATGCTATTATCAATCAAGAAATTTTCAAACTTGTGGCTCATGTATTCACCACCATGGTCGGACCTAAGAATTTTTATTTTGGCATTATATAAAGTGGTCACATATTTAATGTAGTTTTTGAATGCTTCAAAAGCTTGGTCTTTGGAATGCATGAGATATATCCAAGTATACCTAGTTCTTTGGTCAATGAAAGTAATAAAGTATTTATAACCCAAATGTGAAATAATAGGGGAAGTCCAAATATCAGAGTGTACCAATTCAAAAGGAGCATGATATTTGGTTTCTGAACTTGGATATGATGCCCTAGTTTCCTTTCCAAGAATGCATGCTTCACAATGCCTTTTTTCGATATTCATATTTGGAAAGAGTCGTTTCAAGGTTTGATTACTAGGGCGACCTAAACGAGCATGCCATAGTGAAGTATTACCATGAGTATGGGCAGTATGCACATGAAGTTCTTGATCTAAGAAATACAATCCTCCTTTTCTAGAACCTTTCCCAATCAATTTTTTAGTCTTAAGATCTCGAAAGGTGACTGAATTAGGATCAAATATAGCTCCACACTCTTGTTCATGTGTAACTTTGCTTATGGACAAGAGATCGGAAGTGAGTTGGGGAACATATAAAGCATTTGTGGTTTTTCCAAGAAGATCAATTTCCCCAACTTGATTCACTTTCAAATTTTGTCCATTGGCTACCCGAACCGTCACATGATTAGGGAGTCTTTTAAAACGTTTAACTTTTCTTTTATCTCTAATCATATGACAATCGGTTCCGGAATCTATGAGAAAATTTTCAGAATTTAAGTTAGTGGTAAGGTTTGGTTTTTTACCACTAATGTGTGCTGAATGTTGATGCCCTTGTTGACAATTTTCCTCATTTGCTTCTGGGGCAGCACATCTAGCACGGTGACCAGCCACAACCGAGGCATAAGTTCTCCTTTGTTGAGCTGATTCATGAGCCCCTTTTGAGCACTTGTTCGTTTTTGTTGAAAGTTCAGTGCACCCAACCATCATGGAGGATGCAATCTGATCTTGTGGGCTGAATTTGGATTGAACTAGAGGGAGATGTTTTTCCTTTGAGGCGGGCTGCTGTAGTTCCTTTATGCATTCATTAACCTTAATTAGAAGCTCATCACACTTGGCTTTTATTGATGATAAAGGACCTTCATAGAGTGCAGCAGTTTGGTGGCCGAATTTAGGAGAAGAATGATCATTTTGTTGTTGCTCTATTGTGGAGATGTTGGCATTTCCTTTTTTCAGAATTTGGCCTTGTTTTTGAGACATTTCGGATGTCATCATTTGCTGAATAGTGGCCTTCATTTCTTCATATTGTGGAATTGCCTTTATATTGGAGGTATCTTCATGCAATTTCCTCCATAGCTCCAAGAATTTGAATGCTCCAAAAGGCTCTTTTAAAAGTAAGCTTAGATCATCACATAAGTTCAGCAATTTTTGTATGAGATCCATCCATTTTGGATGACCTTTGCTGCTAAGAAGATGGAGTATCCCCTACTCTGATACCATGTTAAAATTTAAAGAAAGATAAACAAAACAAATTCAGAACTTCATTGAATTTGAGAGTGATTTTGAACACAACATGAGAGCATTTTTTCATGCTTTACAAAAGAGAGATCATCCTCTATTTATGGAGAAAAGAGAGAGGAGAGAACAAATGAGAACATAAGAGGGAGGAGAGGGCTTTGGCCCTCTCCTTTCTAGCTGTTGGGGCTGTCCCCAACGGCTATAATATCAAGCCAACGGGCCAGGCCCATTTAGGGCCCAAATTTGGGTCCCTAAATGGGCCCACTTTTCTTGGAAAGAGATGGGCAGAAATCTGCCTCTATAATTTAGACTTGTTTTGAATAAGCAAGGGAAAAGAACAATCGCTTTTGGGGTTAATTGAGTACCCTAAGTGTTCTTCATTTCAACAAAAACCAAGCTTTTGCTGCCCAAAGTCAAATGCATTCTTTATGGCATGCTCGTCTAGGTCATCTGGGAGACTTAGCTTTGAAACGCCTATTTCCAAATCTAGAAGTAGAAAATAGGCATTGTAAAGCTTGTGTTCTTGGAAAACAAACTAGAGTGTATTATCCCATTTCAAATACTATAAATGAGAATGCATTTGAACTTGTTCATTCTGATGTTTGGACCTCACCCATAGTATCTCATAATGGTTTTAAATACTTTGTAACATTTATTGATCACAAAACTAGATACACTTGGGTTTACCTATTGATAACCAAATCTGAGGTTTTTGAAGCCCTCAAGAGCTATTATAGATATGTAACCAAATAATTCAATGCCAACATCAAAATCATTAGGTCTGACCATGGGGGGAGTATACTAGTCATGCATTTGAAAGTTTTTAAATGAAAAGGGGATCATACACCAGAAATCGTGTGTCTACACTCCACAACAAAATGGAGTTGCCGAAAGGAAAAATAGGCACTTATTAGAAACGGCTAGGGCTATGATGTTCCATTCTAATGTACCCAAAAACTTTTGGAGTGAGGTAATAAAAACTGCTGCCCATCTTATTAACCTTATGCCCACTCAAGTTCTAGGAGGAAAATCTCCTTTAGAACTACTCCTAGGAAGGAAACCCAACATCTCTCACCTTAGAGTTTTTGGGTGCATTTGTTATGTGCATATTCTTGAAAATTTCAGAAATAAACTAGAAGAAAGAGGAAGAAAATGTGTATTTTTAGGATACTCAACATTTGAGAAAGGTTATAAATGTTATGATCCACTAACCAAAAAGTTATACACATCCAAGGATGTGATATCTGTAGAAAAAGAACCTTATTTTTCAGGAAAGGATGATCAAGATCAAGTTGAAAAGGAAGGAACTCAAGATCTATGGAACATCATTCTCCCTTCCATCAACAATTCTTCCCATCCAAATATTCATAAAGAATCTACCCCAAATGATCACGAAGTACTGGTTCAAGAAGACTCTTCACCTTCTCATTCGGATCATGAAAGAGCTCAAGAACAAAGGGATGATGATTCGGACCAAGAACCGGTTCTAGAGCAAGAGGAACAAGCTATACATGAACAGCCTCTTACTCTTCGTAGATCAACAAGGCTTAGGCTTCCTCCCTCCGAATGGATCAACAAAAGAGTTTTTTACAACTCTAAAGTAACCTCTCATCCTATTTCGAAATATTATTCAGTTGCTAATACATCTTGCAGCCATCAAAGATTCATTCAGAACATAGATCTTCATGAAGAACCAAGATCTTTTGAAGAAGCTAAAAACCAACCGCAGTGGGTGCAAGCTATGAAGGATGAGTTGGGAGCTTTAGCTAAAAATGGAACATGGGAAATAACATCACTTCCAAAAGGGAAAAGAGCTGTAGGATGTAAATGGGTTTACAAAATCAAGCACAAAAGCGATGGAAGTCTCGATAAATACAAGGCAAGACTAGTTGCCAAAGGTTTCACTCAAGCCTATGGAGTGGACTACAAGGAAACATATGCTCCCGTGGCAAAAATGAATACCATTCGTGTGCTCTTATCCCTTGCTGCTAACTACTCCTTACCTTTATTTCAAATGGATGTTGCAAATGCCTTTCTTCAAGGGGACTTAGAAGAAGAAGTATATATGGAAGTTCCTCCGGGCTTTTCTCATCAAGACAATAAAGTTTGCAAATTAAAGAAAGCTATCTATGGACTCAAGCAATCTCCAAGAGCTTGGTATGCTAAACTCAGCTCTACACTTCTTGATCATAACTTTAAGAAATGCTCTAGTGACTCATCTCTTTTTATTAAGAAATTAGGAGATAAATTCATCATAGTCTTAGTATATGTAGATGATATCATCTTAACTGGAAATGATTTAGACTTAATCAATCAAGTTAGGAAATTTCTCTAAACAAAGTTTGATATTAAGGATTTAGGGAAACTAAAGTACTTTCTAGGGATATAGCTTGCCTATTCTCCAAATGGGCTTGTTCTATCACAAAGAAAGTATGTGCTTGATCTTTTGCAGGAAACCGGCAAGCTAGGTGCCAAGCCCGCATGTAGTCCGATCAGCACCTCTTATGGTCTCAAAGACGATGACATAGAGTTTGAGGACGAACAAAGATACCAAAGGCTTGTAGGAAGATTAATCTATCTCACCATAACAAGGCCCGATATCTCATTTGCTGTGGGGCAAGTCAGCCAACATATGCACAAGCCAAAATGGAAGCATTGGAGAGCCATCGAACGGATTCTTCACCACCTAAAAGGCTCACCTGGCATGGGAATTGTCATGAGGAACAATTGCAGCTCACAAATCATAGGATATTGTGATGCGGGCCGGGGATTCAGAAGATAGAAGATCAACTACTGGTTATTGCATGTTTGTTGGAGGGAACCTAGTAGCATGGAAAAGCAAAAAACAACATGTAGTCTCAAGATCAAGTGCCGAAGCGGAGTATAGAGCAATGGCAGCCGCTACTAGTGAGATCGTGTGGCTAAAGGCTCTAATAGAAGAATTAGGGTTCTTTGTCTCAACACCAATTCAACTCCATTGTGACAATCAATCGGCAATTCACATTGCTTCAAACCCGGTCTTTCATGAAAGAACAAAGCATATTGAGGTAGATTGCCACTTTGTGAGGCAAAAGATTGAAGATAAGCTCATCTCTCCAAGTTTCACAAGGAGTGATCACCAATTAGCTGACATCTTCACTAAGCCGGGAACCGCCAATCACATACAAAGGAATATGGGCAAGTTGGGTGTCATAGATATATACACACCCAACTTGGGGGGAGTGTTGAAATGAAGCATAATTAAGCCCTTTAGCTCTTCCTCCAAAATGCCCTAATTAGAAGTCTTAAATGAGCTCCTAAAAAGGGTCATTGTTTGAGCCTCTTTACAAGCCATCTTAAAGCCCAAAGAGGGCCCTCCAAGGGTAATCAGCTGAGCCCTAATTGGCCCAGCCCAGCCCTCTCAAAGAGGGCTGCCAAACCCCCCAAACGGCTAGTAAAGAACTAGCCGTTGGGAGGCTGCCCAACGGCTAGTTCTCACTAGCCGTTGGGGGCCAACGACTAGGAGAGGGCATTGCCCTCTCCTCTCTCTTATTTTCTCCTCTCTTAACTCTTCTTGCCTTCCTCTATAAATATGGTAGTTAGTGTTGAAAAGATGAATTGATCAACCCCAAGGATGAATTGTTTTATGGGTCATGAATTGGGCTGGCCCGCGGAATTCGGGCTGGGCCCTTTTTAGCCCAACAAAGGGGGCCCAATTGGGCCCAACGGCTAGTAGAGAGGGGTCTTAACCCCTCTCTTGTTCTCTCATTTACTCCCTAATTCTCTCACTCTTCTTCTTCTATAAATAGGCTTCTATGTATTCAAGCAAAGGCATGAACAAAAGTTCAAAGCTATGAATGTTATTTGCTTTCTATTTCAATAAAGTCTAGAATTATATTTCAAGATCTCTTGAGTTGTTTCTTTGATCTTTCAACATGGTATCAGAGCAAACGATCCCATCCTCTTCAAGGTTGGGTGACCCTCCTCCTTCCATAAACATTTCCCAAATTCAAAGTATATCCTCTATTCAATTGAAAGGGGGGAATTATTATCAATGGGCAAATGTAATGAAGAGGGCACTCAACCTTCACAATCTAGAGAGTCATGTTCTTGATGATGCACTTGAAGACACAGATTCATCCTTTCGAGAATGGAAGATGTTGAAAGATCAAAGTAAGAGCACAAGAGATCTTTGAAATAAAATTCTGAATTTTATTGATAATGAAAGCAAATAACAATCATAGCTTTGAACTTTTGTTCATGCCTTTGCTTGAATACATAGAAGCCTATTTATAGAAGAAGAAGAGGGAAAGAATTAGAGAGCAAATGAGAGAACAAGAGAGGGGTTAAGACCCCTCTCTACTAGCCGTTGGAGGCTGTCTCCAACGGCTAGAATTACTAGCCGTTGGACAGCCTCCAACGGCTAGAATTACTAGCCGTTGGACAGCCTCCAACGGCTAGATTTGCCTAGCCGTTGGGGCCCAATTGGGCCCCCTTTCAATAAAGTTCTTGAAGTTCTTATTCATTTCTCATTGCTTGCTTTCTTAGAAAATCAACATGGTATCAGAGCATGCCAATATTCCTTCTTCCTCCGACCTTGGAGATCCACCACCACAAATTAGCACTTCAATGTTCACAACCATTCTTTTGGATTCATCAAACTACAATGCTTGGCAAGACACCATCAAGAGGTCCTTAAATTTCTTCAACCTCGAAAATCATATATTTGAAGATCCTCTTGATAATGCTGATCCTTCATTCAAAACATGGAAGAAAAGAGATGATCAAGTGGTGGTTCTTCTACAAATGTCTCTTGACAAAAACCACAAAGCAATGGTCACTTGCATTCCAAATGCTAAGGCTTTGTGGGATCAAATGCACTCTCTATATGGGCAAGAAACAAACACGGGCAGAATATTCGAATTAAAAAAGAAGATCTTCAAGGTTCAAAAAGGAGGTAAAACCCTACCTGAATTCTTTGGGGAATATAGGGATCTTTGGAATGAACTCAATCTCTTGAGGCCTCCTACTTCAAATCTTAAAATTCTCCTTCAAATAACTGATGAAGACATGACCTTTGGTCTTCTTATGGGTCTTGGAGAAGAATTTGCTCCTATTCGCCAAGAAATTCTGAGAATGAAGATATTTCCTTCATTGCAAGAGGTGCAATTCATGGTTCAAAGAGTTGAAACAAGTATGAGGCTTGAGGATTCAACTAAACCCAAATTTGAAGCTCAAGCATTCAAATCCGTCCAGGAAGAACATCCAGCCAACAAAGCTCAAAATTTCACCAAAAGAGATGTTTGTTCCCATTGTAAGAAACCTGGCCATAAAAAGGAAAAATGCTAGTAGCATCTTCATCCCCATTTATGGCCAAAATTCAATAAAAGGGAAGGAGATCAAATGGCAAGTGTCCAGCATGTTTCTCAAGTTGCTGTCCTTGAAAACAAAATGGAGGAAATGCAAAGGGAGATGAAGAAGCTCATTGGACAGATTGCTTTGCATTCTGGTAATTCTCTAAACACATCTCCTTCATGGCTTATTGATTCTGGTTGTGATAATCATATGGTGAAAGATAAAAGCAAAGTCAAAAGGCTTATTCCTCTCACTGATTCTAGGATTGTCAAGGTAGCTAATGGTGAGAAATTAAGAGTTGATCATCTAGGTGAAATTGAGTTACTTGGCAAGAAAACTAAAGCTCTATATGTGCCTAAATTTAATTCTAATCTTTTATCCATTGGAAAGATAACTAAAGAACAAAATTGTAAAGTTACATTTGATCCTAATGAAGTTGTTTTTCAGGATCTCAAAACGAATCACTTGATTGGCAAGGGGTCTAGGAGACACAACTTATACTAGGATCAAGAAAACCAAGCTTTTGCTGCCCAAAGTCAAATGTATTCATTATGGCATGCTCGTCTAGGTCATCTTGGGGACTTAGCTTTGAAACGCCTATTTCCAAACCTAGAAGTAGAAAATAGGCATTGCAAAGCGTGTGTTCTTGGAAAACAAACTAGAGCGTATTATCCCATTTCAAAAACTATATATGAAAATGTATTTAAACTTGTTCATTCTGATGTTTGGACCTCACCTATAATATCTCATAATGGCTTTAAATACTTTGTGACATTTATTGATCACAAAACTAGATATACTTGGATATACCTATTGGTAACCAAATCTGAGGTTCTAGAAGCCTTTAAGAGCTATTATAGATATGTAACCAAACAATTCAATGCCAACATTAAAATCATAAGGTCTGATCATGGGGAAGAGTATACTAGTCATGCATTTGAAACTTTCTTAGATGAAAAGGGGATCATTCACCAAAAATCATGTGTGTACACTCCACAACAAAATGGAGTGGCCGAAAGAAAAAATAGGCACTTACTAGAAATAGCTAGGGCTATGATGATCCACTCTAATGTGCCTAAAAAGTTTTGGAGTGAGGTAATAAAAACCAATGTCCATCTCATTAATCTTATGCCCACTCAAGTTCTAGGAGGAAAATCTCCATTAGAGCTACTTTTAGGAAGGAAACTCAATATCTCCCATCTTAGAGTCTTTGGATGCTTATGCTATGTTCATGTACCTGAAAATTTTAGAAACAAGTTAGAAGAAAAGGGGAGAAAATGTGTGTTCTTAGGATACTCAACATTTGAAAAAGGGTATAAATGTTATGATCCACTAACCAAGAAACTATACACATCCAAGGATGTGATATTTGTAGAAAGAGAATTTTATTTTTCAGGAAAGGAAGATCCAGACCAAACTGGAAAAGGAGATGCTCAAGATCCATGGAGCATTATTCTACCAACTATCAATCACCCAAACATTGAACAAGAACCAGCTCCGAATGATCATGAAGAACCAACTCAAGAAGATCCCTCACCATCTCATTCTGATCAAGAAACCATTCAAGAACAAGGGGGAGATGATTCGGAGCAAGACCTGGCCATAGATCAAGAAGAACGAATCATAGATGAACCACCTCCTCCTCTTTGTAGATCGACAAGGCTTAGGTTCCTCCTTCTGAATGGATCAACAAGAGAGTTTTCTATAACTCTAAAGTAACTTCTCATCCTATTTCCAAATATTATTCAATTGCTAATACTTCTTGCAGCCATCAAAGATTTATTCGAAACATAGATCTTTATGAAGAACCAAGATCCTTTGAAGAAGCTAAGAACCAACCTCAGTGGGTACAAGCTATGAAAGACGAGTTGGAAGCTTTAGAGAAAAATGAAACATGGGAAATAGCATCACTTCCTAAAGGGAAAAGAGCTGTAGGATGCAAATGGGTTTACAAAGTTAAGCACAAAAGTGATGGAAGTCTTGATAAATACAAGGCAAGACTAGTTGCCAAAGGTTTTACTAGAGCTTATGGAGTGGACTACAAGGAAACATATACTCCCGTGGCAAAAATGAATACCACCGTGTGCTTCTATCTCTTGCTGCCAACTACACCTTACCTTTATTTCAAATGGATGTTGCAAATGCCTTTCTTCAAGGGGACTTAGAAGAAGAAATATATATGGACGTTCCTCCGGGGTTTTCTCATCAAGACAACAAAGTTTGCAAATTAAAGAAAGCTATCTATGGACTCAAGCAATCTCCAAGAGCTTGGTATGCTAAACTCAGCTATACACTTCTTGATCATAACTTTAAGAAATGCTCTAGTGACTCATCTCTCTTTATTAAAAAACTAGGAGATAAATTCATCATAGTCTTAGTATATGCAGATGATATCATCCTAACTGGAAATGATTTAAACTTAATCAATCAAGTTAGAAAATTTCTCCAAACAAAGTTTGATATTAAGGATTTACGGAAACTAAAGTACTTTCTAGGGATAGAGCTTGCCTATTCTCCAAATGGGTTTGCTCTATCACAAAGAAAGTATGTGCTTGATCTTTTGCAGGAAACCGGCAAGCTAGGTGCCAAGCCCGGGTGTAGTCCGATCAGCACCTCTTGTGGCCTCAAAGATGATGACATAGAGTTTGAGGACGAACAAAGATATCAAAGGCTTGTAGGAAATTAATCTATCTCACCATAACAAGGCCTGACATCTCATTCGCTGTGAGGCAAGCTAGCCAACATATGCACAAGCCAAAATGGAAGCATTGGAGAGCCACCTATTGAAATGATGCTTAATTAAGCTCTTTAGTTCCTCCTCCAACATGCACTAATTAGAAGTCTTAAATGAGCTCCTAAAAGGGGTCATTGTTTAAGTCCATTTACAAGCCTCCCTAAAGCCCAAGGAGACCCATCCAAGTGCAACCAGCTGGGCCCAAATGAGCCCAGCCCAGCCCTCTCAAAGAGGGGCCCCCAACCTCCCAAACGGCTAGTGAAGTTCTAGCCGTTGGGAGGCTGCCCAACGGCTAGTTCTCACTAGCCGTTGGGTGCCAACGGCTAGGAGAGGGCATTGCCCTCTCCTCTCTCTAATTCTCTCCTCTCATATCTTCTCTTGGGCTCTTCTATAAATATGGTAGGTAGTTGCCCTTAATGAGTATGAAAAATGTATTCAAACTCATGTATTTTCTCTCCAAATTATCAATAAACACTTGAGGTTTTTTATCCATTGTTCTATGCTTGCTCATTTAGAAATTCAACATGGTATCAGAGCAGGCCAATATTCCTTCTTCTTCCGGTCTTGGAGACCCACCACCACAAATTAGCACTTCAATGTTCACATCCATTCTTTTGGATTCATCAAACTACAATTCATGGCAAGACACCATCAAGAGGTCTCTAAACTTCTTCAATCTTGAAAATCATATATTTGAAGATCCTCTTGATGATGCTGATCCATCCTTCAAAGCTTGGAAAAAGAGAGATGATCAAGTGGTGGTGCTCTTACAAATGTCTCTCGATAAGTCCCACAAAGCAATGGTCACTTGCATTCCAAATGCTAAAACTTTGTGGGACCAAATGCATGCTCTCTATGCTCAAGAAACCAACACGGGCAGAATTTTTGAGCTAAAGAAGAAAATCTTCAACATTCAAAAACGGAGGAAAGACCCTACCCGAATTCTTTGGGGAATATAGGGATCTTTGGAATGAGCTTAATGTTTTGAGGCCTCCAACCTCAAATCTCAAAACTCTTCTTCAAAGGAATGATGAAGACATGACTTTTGGTCTTCTAATGGGACTAGGAGAAGAATTTGCTTCTATTCGTCAAGAAATTCTTAGGATGAAGCTATTTCCTTCATTCCAAGAGGTCCAATTCATGGTTCAAAGAACTGAAACTAGCATGAAGCTTGAGGAATCATCCAAACCCAAAATCGAAGCTCAAGCATTCAAATCCATCCAAGAGGAGTTTCCGGCCAATAAAGTCCAGAACTTTGGAAAAAGAGACTTTTGCTTTCATTGCAAAAAGCCGGGCCATAGAAAAGACAAATGTTGGCATCTCCATCCTCACCTACGGCCTAAAAGCAACAAAAGAGAAGGAGAATCAATGGCAAGTGCTCAAAACGTCTCCCAAGTTGCTGCCCTTGAAACCAAAATGGAGGAAATGCAAAAGGATATGAAAAGGCTTATTGGACAGATTACTCTCCATTCTGGTAACCTTCTAAACTCATCTAATTCTAGTCCATGGCTTATTGATTCCGGTTGTGACAATCATATGCTCAAAGATAAAAGCAAAGTTAGGAAGTTTTTTCCACTTACTGATCATAAAATTGTCAAAATTTCTAATGGTGATAAATTAAAAGTTGATCATTTAGGAGAAATTGAATTGCTTGGCATGAAAACTAAAGCTTTGTATGTACCCAAATTTGATTCTAACCTTCTGTCCATTGGAAAAATAACCAAAGAACAAAATTGCAAAGCTACTTTTGATCCTAATAAAGTTATTTTTCAGGACCTCAAAACGAATCTCTTGATTGGCAAGGGGTCTAGGAGGCACAATCTATACTACTTGGATCAAGAAAACCAAGCTTTTGCTGCCCAAAGTCAAATGCATTCTTTATGGCATGCTCGCCTAGGTCATCTTGGAGACTTAGCTTTGAAACGCCTATTTCCAAACTTAGAAGTAGAAAATAGGCATTGCAAAGCTTGTGTACTTGGAAAACAAACTAGAGTGTATTATCCTATTTCAAATACTATATATGAGAATGCATTTGAACTTGTTCATTCTGATGTTTGGACTTCACCCATAGTATCTCACAATGGTTTTAAATACTTTGTGACATTTATAGATCACAAAACTAGATACACTTGGGTTTATCTATTGGCAGCCAAATCTGAGGTCTTTGAAGCCCTTAAAAGCTATTATAGATATGTGACCAAGCAATTCAATGCCAACATCGAAATCATTAGGACTGATCATGGGGGGGAGTATACTAGTCATGCATTTGAAAAATTCTTAGAAGAAAAGGAGATCATGCACCAAAAATCATGTGTCTACACTCCACAACAAAATGGAGTTGCCGAAAGGAAAAATAGGCACTTATTAGAAACAACTAGGGCCATGATGTTCCATTCTAATATGCCAAAAATTTATTGGAGTGAGGCAATAAAAACTGCTGCCCATATTATTAATCTTATGCCCACTCAAGTTCTAGGAGGAAAATCTCCCTTAGAACTACTCCTAGGAAGGAAACCCAATATCTCTCATTTAAGAGTCTTTGGGTGCATTTGCTATGTGCATGTACCGGAAAATTTTAGGAACAAACTAGATGAGAGAGGAAGAAAATGTGTATTCTTAGGATATTCAACATTTGAGAAAGGTTATAGATGCTATGATCCTCTAACCAAAAAACTATACACATCCAAGGATGTGATATTTGTGGAAAAAGAACCTTATTTTCCAGGAAAAGATGATCAAGATCAAGCTGAAAAGGAAGGAACTCAAGATCTATGGAATATCATTCTCCCATCCATCAACCACTCCTCTCACCCAAATAATCATGAAGAATCTGCTCCAAATAATCATGAAGTACTGGTTCATGAAGACTCTTCACCTTCTCATTCGGATCATGAGGAACATGGGGATGATGATTCAAATCAAGAACCGGTTCTAGAGCAAGAAGAACAAGCTATTCATGAGCAGCCTCCCACTCTTCGTAGATCGACAAGGCTTAGGCTTCCTCCTTCCGAATGGATCAATAAAAGGGCTTTTTACAACACTAAAGTAACTTCTCATCCTATTTCAAAATATTATTTAGTTGCTAATACATCTTGCAGCCATCAAAGATTCATTCAGAACATAGATCTTCATGAAGAACCAAGATCCTTTGAAGAAGCTAAGAACCAACCTCAATGGGTGCAAGCTATGAAGGATGAGTTGGAAGCTTTAGCTAAAAATGGAACATGGGAAATAGCATCACTTCCAAAAGGGAAAAGAGCAGTAGGATGCAAATGGGTTTACAAAATCAAGCACAAAAGCGATGGAAGTCTTGATAAATACAAGGCAAGACTAGTTGCCAAAGGTTTCACTCAAGCCTATGGAGTGGACTACAAGGAAACATATGCTCCCGTGGCAAAGATGAATACCATTCGTGTGCTCTTATCCCTTGCTGCTAATTACTCCTTACCTTTATTTCAAATGGATGTTGCAAATGCCTTTCTTCAAGGGGACTTAGAAGAAGAAGTATATATGGAGGTTCCTCCGGGCTTTTCTCATCAAGACAACAAAGTTTGCAAATTAAAGAAAGCAATTTATGGACTCAAACAATCTCCAAGAGCTTGGTATGCTAAACTCAGCTCTACTCTTCTTGATCATAACTTTGAGAAATGCTCTAGTGATTCATCTCTTTTTATTAAGAAATTAGGAGATAAATTCATCATAGTCTTAGTATATGTAGATGATATCATCTTAACCGGAAATGATTTAGACTTAATCAATCAAGTTAGGAAATTTCTCCAAACAAAGTTTGATATTAAGGATTTAGGGAAACTAAAGTACTTTCTAGGGATAGAACTTGCCTATTCTCCAAATGGGTTTGTTCTATCACAAAGAAAGTATGTGCTTGATCTTTTGCAGAAAACTGGCAAGTTAGGTGCAAAGCCTGCATGTAGTCCGATCAGCACCTCTTATGGTCTCAAAGACGATGACAGAGAATTTGAGGACGAACAAAGATACCAAAGGCTTGTAGGAAGATTAATCTATCTCACCATAACAAGGCCCGATATCTCATTTGTTGTGGGGCAAGTAAGCCAACATATGCACAAACCAAAATGGAAGCATTGGAGAGCCACCGAACGGATTCTTCACTACCTAAAAGGCACACCCGGCATGGGAATTGTCATGAGGAACAATTGCAGCTCTCAAATCATAGGATATTGTGATGCAGATTGGGCCGAGGATTCAGAAGATAGAAGATCAACTACTGGCTATTGCATGTTTGTTGGAGGGAATCTAGTAGCTTGGAAAAGCAAAAAACAACATGTAGTCTCAAGATCAAGTGCCGAAGCGGAGTATAGAGCAATGGCAGCCGCTACTAGTGAGATCGTGTGGCTAAAGGCTCTAATAGAAGAATTAGGGTTCTTTGTGTCAACTCCAATTCAACTCCATTGTGACAATCAATCAGCAATTCACATTGCCTCAAACCCGGTCTTTCATGAAAGAACAAAGCATATTGAGGTAGATTGCCACTTTGTGAGGCAAAAGATAGAAGAAAAGCTCATCTCTCCAAGTTTCACAAGGAGTGATCACCAAATAGCCGACATCTTCACCAAGCCGGAAACCGCCAATCACATACAAAGAAATATGGGCAAGTTGGGTGTCATAGATATATACACACCCAACTTGAGGGGGAGTGTTGAAATGATGCTGAATTAAGCTCTTTAGTTCCTCCTCCAACATGCACTAATTAGAAGTCTTAAATGAGCTCCTAAAAGGGGTCATTGTTTAAGTCCATTTACAAGCCTCCCTAAAGCCCAAGGAGACCCATCCAAGTGCAACCAGCTGGGCCCAAATGAGCCCAGCCCAGCCCTCTCAAAGAGGGCCCCCAACCTCCCAAACGGCTAGTGAAGTTCTAGCCGTTGGGAGGCTGCCCAACGGCTAGTTCTCACTAGCCGTTGGGTGCCAACGGCTAGGAGAGGGCATTGCCCTCTCCTCTCTCTAATTCTCTCCTCTCATATCTTCTCTTGGGCTCTTCTATAAATATGGTAGGTAGTTGCCCTTAATGAGTATGAAAAATGTATTCAAACTCATGTATTTTCTCTCCAAATTATCAATAAACACTTGAGGTTTTTTATCCATTGTTCTATGCTTGCTCATTTAGAAATTCAACACCACCGAAAGGATTCTTCACTATCTAAAAGGCACACCTAGCATGGGAATTGTCATGAAGAACAATTGCAGCTCACAAATCATAGGGTATTGTGATGCGGATTGGGCCGGGGATTCGGAAGATAGAAGATCAACATCTGGTTATTGCATGTTTGTTGGAGGGAACCTAGTAGCATGGAAAAGCAAAAAACAACATGTAGTCTCAAGATCAAGTGCCGAAGCAGAGTATAGAACAATGGCAACCGTTATTAGTGAGATCGTGTGGCTAAAGGCTCTAATAGAAGAATTAGGGTTTTTTGTCTCTACTCCAATTTAACTCCATTGTGACAATCAATCAGCAATTCACATAGCCTCAAATCAGGTCTTTCATGAAAGAACAAAGCATATTGAGGTAGATTATCACTTTGTAAGGCAAAAGATTGAAGATAAGCTCATCTCTCCAAGTTTCACAAGGAGTGATCTTCAAGTTGCGGATATCTTTACAAAACCGGGAACCGCCAATCACATCCTCAAAAACTTGGGCAAGTTAGGTGTTTTTAATATATACACACCTAACTTGAGGGGGAGTGTTGAAATGAAGCATAATCAAGCCATTCTAGATAAGCCTTGCTAAGTAGTCAAAATAAGTTTCCAAGAATGTGCAAATTGGATCTTCCAAATGATCCAATTCTTAGAGCCCAATTGTATTCATTCCTAAGGTCCAAAGAGAAGGCACTAATGCCCATTGAGCTGGGCTCAAATGAGCCCAGCAAAGGATGGCCCTAAAGGGGCCAAAAGGCCCCAACGAATAGTTGTGAAACTAGCCGTTGGAAGCCCCCCAACGGCTAGCTTGTGCTAGCCGTTGGGGCAGCACTAAGGAGAGGGCATTGCCTTCTCCTCCCTCCATTAAAATTCTCCTCTTCTCCCTCTTCTATAAATAGGTCAGGTTGGAGCATTGAATAGGCATGAAAAAATGCCTCAACTTCTTATGTACTCTCTTTGAAATTTCAATAAAGTTCTTGAAGTTCTTATTCATTTCTCATTGCTTGCTTTCTTAGAAAATCAACAACTATAAGGAAACATACGCACCGGTAGCCAAGATGAACACAATTTGAATGTTGATGTCTCTTGCAATCAATCACTCTTGGCAAATGTTTCAAATGGATGTAGCCAATGCATTTCTACAAGGAGATCTAGAAGAGGAAGTATACATGGAGATTCCACCGGGCTTTTCTCATCAACACAAGAAAGTGTGCAGACTTAAGAAAGCAATCTACGGCCTCAAACAATCTCCAAGAGCTTGGTATGCCAAACTTAGCTATACTCTTTTTGATCATGATTTCAAAAAATGCAATGGTGATACTTCTCTCTTTGTTAAAAAACAAAATGGAAAAATCATTGTAGTTTTAGTTTATGTAGATGACATAATCATAACCGGAAATGATTTAGAACTATTCAACCTAGTGAGAGGTTTTTTACAAACAAAGTTTGATATTAAGGACTTAGGGAAACTAAAGTACTTCTTAGGGATAGAACTTGCCTATTGTCCAAATGGGCTTGTTCTATCACAAAGGAAGTATGTGCTTGATCTTTTGCAGGAAACGGGAAAGCTAGGTGCCAAGCCTGCATGTAGTCCGATTAGCTCTGCTTGTGGTTTTAAGGATGATGATGAAGAGTATGAGGATGAACAAAGATACCAAAGGCTCGTAGGGAGATTGATCTATCTCACCATAACAAGACCAGACATCTCCTTTGCCGTAAGTCAAGTAAGTCAACATATGCACAAGCCCAAAAGGAAGCATTGGAGAGCTACCGAAAGAATCCTTCACTACCTAAAGGGCACACCGGGCATGGGAATTTGGATGAGAAGGAACAACAACTCACAAATCATAGGGTATTGTGATGCGGATTGAGCCGGAGACTCAGAGGATAGACGATCAACCACAGGGTATAGCATGTTTGTTGGAAGAAATTTAGTAGCTTGGAAAAGCAAGAAACAACATGTGGTATCAAGATCAAGTGCCAAAGCCGAATATAGAGCCATGGCAACTGCATCAAGTGAGAGAGTCTGGCTAAAGGCTCTAATTGAAAAACTAGGGTTCTCCGTTCCTACTCAAATCCAACTCCATTGTGACAATCAATCGACAATTCACATAGCCTCAAATCCGGTTTTTCATGAAAGAACAAAGCACATTGAGGTGGATTGTCACTTTGTGAGACAAAAGTTTGAGGAAAAGCTCATCACTCCAAGCTTTACAATAAGTGATGATCAAGTAGCCGACATCTTTACCAAACCGGGGACCGCCAATCACATACACAAAAATATGGTCAAGTTGGGTGTTATAGATACATACACACCCAACTTGAGGGGGAGTGTTGAAATGAGCATCAATTAGGGTCCTAAAGATTCCAAGTCATGATCCCTCAAGTGTGTAATTTTTTCTTCCCTTTTTTGTCCAGATTGTATGGCCCATTTAGGGACCCAAAATGGGCCCAGCCCGGGCCAGAAAATGGGGGATCAAATGGTCCCCCAACACTAGTAAAAACTAGCCATTGGAGGCCCCAACAGCTAGTTCCAAAGCTAGCCGTTGGAAGCCTCCAACGGCTAGTTAAAGGAGAGAGCATTAAGCTCTCTCCACTCTCCCATTCTCTCATATTTTCCTCTCCTCTTTTCTCTATAAATAGGGCACTTAAGTCCCTTTGTAAAGCATGAAAAACATGCTTTCTTACTATGTAATCTCTCTTTGATTTTTCAATAAAACTCTTGAAGTTTCCTTTCATCATTCTTAGCTTGCTACTTTAAAATTTCAACATTAAGTGCTTCAAAAACTTCAGATTTAGATACTAGTAAATATACCCATGTGTATCTAGTTTTGTGGTCAATAAATATGACAAAGTACTTAAAGCCATTATGAGAAACTATAGGAGAGGTCCACACATCAGAATGAATGAGTTCAAAGGCATTCTCATATATTGTATTTGAAATTGGATAGTACACTCTAGTTTGTTTTCCAAGAATACAAGCTTTGCAATGCCTATTTTCTACTTCTTGATTTGGAAATATGCGTTTCAAAGCTAACTCTCCCGGATGACCTAAACGAGCATGCCATATAGAAGACATTTGACTTTGAACTCCAAAAGCTTGATTCTCTTGATCTAAGTAGTATAGGTTGTTCCTCCTAGACCCCTTGTCAATCAAGTGATTCATTTTGAGATCCTGAAATGTAACTTGGTTAGGATCAAAAGTAACCTTGCATTCTTGATCTTTAGTTATTTTACTAATGGATGGGAGGTTAGAGTTGAATTTAGGTATATATAAAGCTTTAGTTTTCTTGCCAAGGAGTTCTATTTCACCTAAATGATCAACTTTAAGTTTTTTACCATTAGCAACTTTGACTCTCTTATGACTAAAAAGAGGAATGAATTTCTTAATTTTGCTTTTATCTTTGACCATATGATTGTCACAACCCAAATCAATAAGCCATTTATCAAAGTGAGATGAGTTTAAGTTGTTACCGGATTGTAGAGCAACTTGGCTAAGGAGCTTTCTCATCTCTTTTTGCATTTCCTCCATCTTGGATTCGAGTGCAGCAACTTGAGAGACTTGCTACGCATGTGCTGGTTGTTCCATCTCCCTTTTGAAGTTCTTTGGGCGCAAATTGGGATAAAGAAACCAGCATCTATCTCTTTTGTGGCCGGGCTTCTTGCAATTGGTGCACACCTCCTTTTTTATGAGATTCTGAGATATGTTGGCCACATGATCTTCTTGGACAGCTTTGAATGCTTGTGCTTCAGATTTGAGCTTGTTTGAATCTTCTAGCCTCATACTAGTTTCGGTCCTTTGAATCATAAATTGAACTTCTTGGAATGAAGGGAACATTTTCATTCTAAGAATTTCTTGACGAATAGAAGCATATTCATCTTCAAGACCCATAAGAAGACCAAAGGTCATGTCTTTATCATTTCTTTGAAGAAGAGTCTTGAGATTAGAAGTTGGACGCCTAAGAAGATTAAGCTCATTCCAAAGATCCCTATATTCTCCAAAGTATTCGGGTAGGGTTTTACCTCCTTTTTGAATCTTGAAGATTTTCCTCTTTAGCTCAGATTCGTCCGATGTTGGTCTCTTGCCCATATAGTGCACGCATTTGATCCCACAAATCTTTTGCATTTGGTATACAAGTAACCATTGCTTTGTGGGTTTTGTCAAGAGACATTTGAAATAGCACCACCACTTGATCATCTTGTTCTTCCATGCTTTGAATGAAGGATCGACATCATCTAAGGGATCCTCCAATATGTGATTTTCAAGATTGAAGAAATTCAAGGATCTCTTGATAGTGTCTTGCCATGCGTTGTAGTTGGAAGAATCTAAAAGAATGGAAGTGAACATGGAGGTGCTAATTTGTGGTGGTGGGTTACCAACATCGGAAGAGGAAGGTATCGAAACCTGCTCTGATACCATGTTAAAATTTAAAGTGGCAAGCTAAGAATGAAGAAAGGAAACTTCAAGAGTTTTATTGAAAAATCAAAGAGAGATTACATAGAAAGAAGACATGTTTTTCATGCTTTACAAAGGGACTTAAGTGCCCTATTTATAAAGAAAAGAAGAAAGGAAATAATGAGAGAATGAGAGAGTGGAGAGAGCTTAATGCTCTCTCCTTTAACTAGCCGTTGGAGGCTTCTAACGGCTAGTTTAGGAACTAGCCGTTGGGGCCTCCAATGGCTAGTTTTTGCTAGCTGTTGGGGGACCATTTGGTCCCCCATTTGCTGGCTCGGGCTGGGCCCGAAGGGCCCAATCCGAAGACTGCGGGCAAGGCCCATTTAGGGTCCCTAAATGGGCCATACATTCTGGACAAAAAGGGGAGAAAAAACTACATACTTGAGGGCTCATGACTTGGAATTTTTAGGACCCTAATTGATGCTCATTTCAACAGGGAGAAGAAGAAAATGAAGGGTTTTCTTTGCTCTCTTTGGCCTCCCACGAATTTTTGAAGAATAAAGAAAGAGTCTAGGGTTTTCAAGTCTATTCTACTTTATTCACAACTAATCTTGACCATCCAATGTCCAAATTTAATCCTAGCCCTTGATTTTCACTAACTTATTCTAAAATAACTTAACTTATTCTCCCTTTCCCTCTCCTTCTCCCTCTCTCACATTTTCTCTCTCTTTCTCTCTCCCACTCATTTGTTTAATTAGTTAATACATTTATTATTATTAAAATTACATTTTTATTTTAAAATTTCATTTTTATTATTATATGTGTGGGAACCACCATTTTTATTTCACTCTGTACAACTCACACCTTTATTTATTATGTGGGCCCCACCTCAAGACCTTAAAGCTCTCATTGGTCCAAATTAACACAAGCACCTCTCCACCTAGGGTTTAAATTTCCAAAGTCAAACTTTTCAACAACCTTGTTTTCACACTTTTTTACACTATTCCAACCTTTGAACCAATCAAATTCCTCCCTGTCTCTACACTTGTCTAATTAGGGATTTAGGAAAAATAAAAATAGTCGATTAATTCTAAGTTATTGTAAATTGCAAACTAGTCCCTTAAACTTTGAAAATTCTATTTTGATCCCAAAATTTTTCAAAATTACACACTAGGTCCCTTACCTCATATTAAGTCTAACTAAGTCTATTTCGTATTGTAATGTGGTTATTTAGTCTTGCCGAGGTTCATACCGTCCGATTAGGGTTTTTCGGGCACTTTTCTGAAAATCCCAGATTTAGCGACACAAAGTAATATTTATCCATATTTGAGGTCCTTATACACTTTTAAAGTCATTCTAATCATTACTTGACCTTTAGTGGTCAATTTGGAAACTTTTAGTCTCCGACGATTTTAGCTAATATCTGTTTGGGGACGGTTTTATCGAAAAAATTTCTTAGCAAAATTTATTTATCAAACATGAGTAATATCATACATAGAATGGAAAAGAGTGTAAATATGAATATACCGAGGTGTCAATGTTATACTTTCCAGGATGGTTTCTTTCTGACATAGTTTTTGCAGGTTCTTATTGTCTTAATCCCGAAGATGAATTTCCCAATCTGTCTTCATGAGTTCTAGCCAATTAGTCTCCTAGATATGTGGTACAAGGTTCTTGCCAAGGAATTAGCCCAGCATTTGAGGCCTATTTTACAAAAGGTGGTGGCCCCATTTTAGAGTAGTTTCCTTCCTGATCGTAGACCAGTGGATAACCTTATCATCGTTTAGGAAGTTGTGCATTCACTATGCATTTCCCAAGAAGCCCAATGGAAAATGATTCTGAAGGTTGATCTCTGAAGTCTTAGGATAGTGTGGATTGTAATTTTTTGGGTCAGACTCTTTAAGATTTCCAAGTCCCTGATTAGTTAATTCAGTTGATTACGTTTGCTATTTCTTATGCTCAATTTGTACTTCTATGGAATGGAGAGATTCTTCCATATTTTACTCTATGCAAAGGCTTGCATTAAGGTAACACATTATCTCCCAATTTATTTTATTCTAGTTATGGAGAAACTTTCTCTCATGGTTCAGGATAGAGTGAGGGAGGGCTGATGGATTCCGATCTATACATCTCGTATAGGTCTCGCGATTTTTCACTTGTTTTTTGTTGATGACCTCCTATTGTTTGCAGATGCAAAACCCACAAAAGTCCAAGTTGTATATATCTCCTTGATCTCTTTGGGTTCTAAAGAGAAGCATAGCATGCTAGAGTCAATTTCATCTAACAAAGGATCTTGGGATGTATTTGGGGTTGTACATGGCAGGATCAATAAGTCACAATCCAGTATTTGATAAATCGGGTCCAGAATAAGATATCTGAGTGGAAGATGAAGATGTTGAGTGTGACGAGGCAAAAACTCTGATTTAGGTGGTTATGTCATTGATCCTTGTTTATGCTATGTAGTCAGTTTGGCTTTTTAAGTTGGTTTGTGCTTAGCCGGATAGGCTGAATTGTCAATTTCTATTGGGAGATTCAGAGAGCCTAAAAAATTCATGTGATAAGGTGGGATTTAGTGTGCCAACCCAAGGATGAGGGGGGATTAGGTATTCAGAAGACTAGGGGTGTCAACTGTGTTTTCCTTGCCAAACTAGGATGGTGTTTGCTTTCCTCTAATCCGAAGCTTTGGCGTGAGGTTCTCAAGAACAAATATCACCGGCAGGGGGATTTCTTTCATAATAGCAGGCCCTGTAACTGCTCCTTCCTATGGAGAGGTCTCTTATAGATTCAGGATTATCTGAGAGGTGGAGTTAGTTGGCAAGTATTGAATGGGTTAAACATTAGTTTTTTGGGAGAATCAGTGGGTTGGTGAAAGCTCCCTATCGACGAGAGTTCTTGGAGCTGTTTCAGGAACTTCCCCAGGTCTAAGGGTTCATCATTTATTACTACCGATAGCAATTGGGATGTGTCGGGTCTTGCCGAGTTGTTGCCGGAGACTATTATAGAGGAAATGTGGGTTGTGTTAATCCCTTGTGACCTACATGCTTGGGATTTAATTGGCTGGGCAGACAATGCTTTTGGGAGTTTTTCATTGAGATCGGCCTACACCATGTTTCGATGTATTGAGAAGCCTAATACTACCATAAACACGGCCTGGTGGTGGATTTGGAAAATGAAATGTTCGAAAAAAGCCAAATTCCTGGTGTGGCTTATCTCTCATGACATTTTGGTGACCAACAATACACGCTATTATCGTGGATTTACAAATGATCCTTGTTGCCCCCTTGAAGGGAATACCCAAAAACTTGTACTAATTTATTTCAAAGACTGTGTTCTAGCTCGTTAAGTATGGGATTAGACACTTCAATCTTCTTCGCTCTCTCGGATGGTGCTGAGTATACAAACGATATAGTTGTTGTTTCACAACTATCAGTCTCGCGCTATTCATATAGGTCTCTTGTGGGCAATCCATTTTGTGTATACTCTTTCGGCCTTGTGGAAGGCTTGTTGTAAGAGTATTTTTGAGGGTATTAGCTTCTTCCCTTAGAGTGTGGTTTCTGTTGTCTTAGGGTATTCTTGAGATTGGTGGTTGGCTATGGCGTGAGGGATTAAGACATCTCCTCGATTAGATTGCTGGATCATTTGGTCTTCCTATCCTCCAAGATTGTATAAGTTAAATACTGATGGTTCGTCAGAGCTTACCTCTTGCTTGGTCAGGGCAAGGGTCTTTGTCACGCCCCGACTCGCAGGTCAAGCACGCGAATAGATCGCTACGACTTCTTGAGGCGTGGGTATGCCCTACTCGCACATCGAGGTGACGTAAGGCTAATATTATGACCCTACTCAATATCACTAAGTTAAAATCATACTGCGAAAGATTTAAATAAGATAGTTTCAATAAAAAATTTTCTTTAAAACATTTACCTCCAATTTACATATACTATTTATATACATGGTCCAATCTAAACAAGGATGGGTGTGATCACATACCCAGTAGCGTCTCTCAGTAAGGCTCGTAAAATAATACCTCAGGATAAGCCAAGTAAGTATAATATGAGTGGTGAGTATAATCCATATACTCAGTGAGTGAGGTGCAATGACTATATAATGACAATAAATGAATTTGTGAGAGTGGAAAGTCAAAACATCATTTTCAAATTTATATTTCATTCAAAATAATAGACATCCTTATCATCAATCATGCATCAATAAGGTGTCAAAAATGCATTCTACCCATAGTTTGGTCTAACTAGGGTAAAATTCATCAAGGTGCCACCAAAATATCATAAAAATAAAATACATATATTTTTCCCTCTTCCCTTGGTGTTGACACGGTCCTCACGTGGTGCTCATCTATTGGATTCGTTGGACAGAGACAGGGGACTCAAACCCCTGCTCCTGTGTTACCCCACCACGTCACCTCGTCGGGTAAACTTTCAATACCGTGTTAGGGAGTACGCTATAGCAACTATACACCATCTCATAATCATAAACATGTACCATACATCATCATTTATAAATATTTATTCGTAAAATATGACACTATCAGGTTATCATAATATCAGGATGCAATAGTCACAAACATCATTTTAAGACATGTCATAAATACTAAAACATTTCTAAATCACATTTTAAAATTTATTTATAAAAATTATGATCAAAAATATTTTTCATTCAAAGTCAGAAATAGTCATCCCACTCACATCGACTGGGGAGGGTACGCACTCCCCCTAACTATCCTGGTTTTTCGAACAAGTCACTCCTTGAACCTTAAGCCTAAGTTAAACGATATGTATTATTTATCAATTCAATATTATATCATCGGATTACAAGATGCATATAGAAATGTTCTCTTTCATAAGATTAAATCTCAAATTTCATGTTTAAAGAAAAATTCCTACAAAACCTATCACGCGCAGGTTTAGTAAAATCATGATATCTTCTTAAATTTTGATCGGATTTAAATGATTTAAATTTATATTAAATCTAAGACATATATCTCCAAATTTTATGTTCAGACCAACTTCAAATTCTGAACACACGAATTTAGAAAAATTTATCACTTTTTCAGTGTAAGTTCCTAAAACCAATTCTGCATAGTTTTGGGGGAATTTCCATATCTTGCTATGTACTTCCCCAATTTAAGTGATTATTATCTCAAATTAAAGATAAGAAATAGATATAAAACTTTATGGTTTAGACCATTTTCATATTTTAAACGTATAATTTTATAAAATTCCATTTTCATCTCCATTTCGGTTTTAAAGCTACATCTGTGTAGTTTTAGTAAAAATACATTAACTTTCTGCACACAACTCTGATTCAAGTGATCTTTATCTCAAATTAAAGATAAGACAGAGACATAAAACTTTTATGTTTAAAGTTTCTCCAAATTCCATATATACAATATCTTAAAAATTCACACATATTACTGGTCATACATAGAATATAAAACAAGTTTGTGAAACATGTTAAACCTCCAAAAATCACCAAAAATCGATTCTTTCATGAAATGCTTCACATGATCTACCATTTTAAAGATTATGAAGTCTAGTTTATAAAGAAATAAATTTCTTAGATTTTTGATTTTTACAAAATGAGATATCATAAAAATACTATACAAAACTAAATCTAGAAATCAGTATCTAGCATGCTAGTATGGATACCAAAACAACTACTCATCAAGATATCAAATCTTAGTATAAGTTTAGACATGTTACCTCATTTGTAAGATCTCTTATTAATAATAAATACCAGCACTCTCTTTGAATCCTTGAATTTTTATCACCTTAGAAAAATCAAATCATAATGAATATAAATTCCTAAACAATACCTATGTTGAAATGAGCATCAATTAGGGTCCAAATATTCCAAGTCATGATCCCTCAAGTTTGCAGTTGTTTCTTCCCTTTTTGTCCAGAATGTATGGCCCAGCCCGAGACAGCAAATGGGGGACCGAATGGGCCCCCAACAGCTAGCAAAAACTAGCCGTTGGAGGTCCCAACGGCTAGCTCCTAAACTAGCCGTTGGAAGCCTCCAACGGCTAGTTAAAGGAGAGAGCACTAAGCTCTCTCCACTCTCCCATTTCTCTCATTTTTCCCTCTCCTCTTTTCTCTATAAATTGGGCACTTAAGTCCCTTTGTAAAGTATGAAAACATGTCTTCTCTCTATGTAATCTCTCTTTGATTTTTCAATAAAAATCTTGAAGTTTCCTTTCTTCATTCTTAGCTTGCTATTTTAAAATTTCAACATGGTATCAGAGCAGGCTTCGATACCTTCTTCTTCCGGTGTCGGTAACCCACCACCACAAATTAGCACCTCCATGTTCACTTCCATTCTTTTAGATTCTTCCAATTACAACGCATGGCAAGACACCATCAAGAGATCCTTGAATTTCTTCAATCTTGAAAATCACATATTGGAGGATCCCTTAGATGATGTCGATCCTTCATTCAAAGCTTGGAAGAAACAAGATGATCAAGTGGTGGTGCTACTCCAAATGTCTCTTGACAAAACCCACAAAGCTGATGAAATTCAAAAATAGCAAACTAAGAAATGAAGAAATAAACTTCAAGACTTTTATTGAATGATCAAAGTGTGTTTACACATAATGAAGGCATTTTTCATACTCCTTAAGCACCACTACCTATCTATTTATAGAGAAGGAGAAAGGGGGGGCAAAGAATGAGAGAAATGAGAGAGAGGAGAGGGCATTGCCCTCTCCTCACAGCCAGCCCCAACGGCTAGGAGAACTAGCCGTTGGGCAGTCCCCAAACGGCTAGTTCTCAACTAGCCGTTGGGGGCTGTTGCCCCCATTGTTGAGTGGGCTGGGCTGGGCCATTTACGGCCCAGCTGAAGAGGTTTGGGAGGCCCATCTTGGGCCTTTTAAATGGGCTTACAAATAGGCTTAGAGAAGGTCTTTTACATGGGCTCAATATAGACCTTCTTATAATCATTTAAGAAAAACTCCTAGGTGGGGCATCTTGAGGAGAGTGCTAATGAGTTCAATTATGTCTCATTTCAACACTCCCCCTCAAGTTGGGTGTGTATGTATCTATAACACCCAACTTGACCATATTTTTGTGAATGTGATTGGCGGTCCCCGGTTTGGTGAAGATGTCGGCTACTTGATCATCACTTCTTGTGAAGCTTGGAGTGATGAGCTTTTCTTCAAACTTTTGTCTTACAAAGTGGCAATCCACCTCTATGTGCTTTGTTCTCTCATGAAAAACTGGATTTGAGGCTATGTGAATTGCCGATTGGTTGTCACAGTGGAGTTGGATTGGAGTAGGAACGGAGAACCCTAGTTCTTCAATTAGTGCTTTTAGCCAAACTATCTCACTTGATGCTGCTGCCATGGCTCTATATTCGGCTTCGGCACTTGATCTTGATACCACATGTTGTTTCTTACTTTTCCAAGCTACTAAATTTCCTCCAACAATCATGCAATACCCTGTGGTTGATCGTCTATCCCTTGAGTCTCCGGCCCAATCCGCGTCACAATACCCTATGATTTGAGAGTTATTGTTTCTTCTCATCCAAATTCCCATGCCCGGTGTGCCTTTTAGGTAGTGAAGGATTCTTTCGGTAGCTCTCCAATGCTTCCTTTTGGGCTTGTGCATATGTTGGCTTACTTGACTTACAAAGAAAGGAGATATCTGGTCTTGTTATGGTGAGATAAATCAATCTTCCTACGAGCCTTTGGTATCTTTGTTCATCTTCATATTCTTCATCATCATCCTTAAAGCCACAAGTGGAGCTAGTAGGACTGCATGCAGGCTTGGCACCTAACTTTCCTGTTTCCTGCAAAAGATCAAGCACATACTTTCTTTGTGATAGAACTAGCCCATTTGGACAATAGGCAAGTTCTATCCCTAAGAAGTACTTTAGTTTTCCTAAATCCTTAATATCGAATTTTGTTTGTAAAAAGCTTCTCACTAGATTGATTAGACCTAAATCATTTCCGGTTATGATTATGTCATCTACATAAACTAACACTACAATGATTTTTTCATTTTGTTTTTTAATGAAGAGAGAAGTATCACTATTGCATTTTGTGAAACCATGATCAAAGAGGGTAGAGCTAAGTTTGGCATACCAAGCTCTTGGAGATTGTTTGAGGCCGTAAATTGCTTTCTTAAGTTTGCACACCTTGTTGTGTTGATGAGAAAAGCCCGGTGGAATCTCCATGTATACTTCCTCTTCTAAATCTCCTTGTAAAAAAGCATTAGCTACATCCATTTGAAACATTGGCCAAGAGTGATTGATTGCAAGAGACATCCATACTCGAATTGTGTTCATCTTGGCTACTGGTGCGTAAGTTTCCTTGTAGTCTACTCCATAAGCTTGAGTGTAGCCCTTAGCTACTAGTCTAGCTTTGTGTCTTTCAATGCTTCCATCGCTCTTGTGCTTGATCTTATAGACCCATTTGCATCCTACCGCCCTTTTTCCTTTAGGAAGAGATGATAACACCCAAGTTCCGTTTCTTTCCAAGGCTTCTAGCTCATCTTTCATGGCTTGAACCCATTGGGGATGTTGTTTTGCTTCTTCAAAGTTTCTAGGCTCTTGATGAAGATCTATGTTCTTGATGAATTTTTGATGGCTACAAGACATGTTAGCAATCGAATAATATTGAGAAATGGGATGAGATGTCACCTTTGAGTTATAGAACACTCTCTTGTTGATCCATTCCGAAGGAGGGAGCCTAAGTCTTGTTGATCTTCGAAGAGGAGGAGGAGGTGGATCCTCAATATTTTGTTCTTCTTCCTCCATAACTTGCCCTTGATCTAAGTTGTCTCCCCCTTCCTCTTGGACAGATTCATGATCGGAATGTGATGAGATTGGTTCTTCTTGAATAGGATCATTTTCGGCTAGGATTGGTTGTTCCCCTTCTTCATTTTGATGGGAAGGTTCTTTGATTGAGGGAAGAACTATATTCCATTGGTCTTGAGCTCCTCTTTCCTTTGCTTGCTCTTGATCCTCTTTTCCTGCAAAATAAGGTTCTCTTTCTACAAATATCACATCCTTGGATGTGTATAGCTTTTTAGTTAGAGGATCATAACATCTATATCATTTCTCAAAGGTAGAGTATCCTAGAAATACACATCTTCTTCCCCTTTCATCTAGTTTATTTCTAAAGTTTTCTGGTACATGCACATAACAAATGCACCCAAAAACTCTTAAGTGTGAGATATTTGGTTTTCTTCCTAGGAGTAGCTCTAAGGGGGATTTTCCTTCTAACACTTGAGAGGGCATAAGGTTTATAAGGTGAGCAGCGGTTTTAATGGCTTCACTCCAAAACTTTTTAGGTACATTGGAGTGAAACATCATAGCCCTAGCCGTTTCTAGTAAATGTTTATTTTTCCTTTCGGCAACTCCATTTTGTTGAGGAGTATATACACACGATTTTTGATGAATAATTTCCTTTTCTTCTAGAAAATTTTCAAATGCATGACTTGTGTATTCTCCCCCATGATCCGATCTAAGGATTTTGATACTTGCATTAAATTGTTTGGTTACATATCTATAATAGCTCTTAAGTGCCTCAAATACTTCAGATTTGGTTACTAATAAGTACACCCAAGTGTATCTAGTTTTGTGATCAATGAAGGTTACAAAGTATTTGAAGCCATTATGAGATTCTATGGGTGAAGTCCACACATCAGTATGAATGAGTTCAAAGGCATTTTCATATATTGTATTTGAGATTGGATAATACACTCTAGTTTGTTTTCCAAGAATACAAGCTTTGCAATGCTTATTTTCTACTTTTTGACTTGGAAATAGGCGTTTCAAAGCTAAATCTCCCGGGTGACCTAGACGTGCATGCCATATAGAGGATACTTGACTTTGAACTCCAAAAGCTTGATTTTCTTGATCTAAGAAATATAGGTTGTTCCTTCTAGACCCCTTGCCAATCAAGTGATTCGTTTTGAGATCCTGAAAAATGACTTGGTTAGGATCAAAAGTGGCTTTGCAATTATGGTCTTTTGTAATTTTGCTAATGGACATGAGATTAGAGTTGAATTTTGGCACATATAAAGCTTTGGTTTTCTTGCCTAAAAGTTCAACTTCTCCTAGATGATCAACTTTTAGTTTTTTGGCCATTAGCAACCTTGACAATCTTATGACTAGATAAGGGAATGAATTTCCTAACATGATTTTTATCCTTTACCATATGATTGTCACAACCCGAATCAATAAGCCACTTATTTAAATGAGATGAGTTTAAGTTGTTACCGGAATGTAGAGCAACTTGGCCAAGGAGCTTTTTCATCTCTTTTTGCATCTCCTCCATCTTGGATTCGAGTGCAGCCACTTGGGAGACTTGTTGAGCATGGGCTGGTTGTTCCATCTCCCTTTTGTTGTTCTTTGGGCGCAAATTAGGATAAAGAAACCAGCACCTCTCCCTTTTGTGGCCGGGCTTCTTGCAATTTGTGCAAACGTCCCTTTTAAAGAAGTTTTGAGCTTTGTTGGCCATGTGATCATCTTGGACAGCTTTGAAGGCTTGAGCTTCGGATTTGAGCTTGGTGGATTCCTCTAGCCTCATGCTAGTTTCGGCCCTTTGAACCATAAATTGAACTTCTTGGAATGAAGGGAACATCTTCATTCTAAGAATCTCTTGTCGAATAGGAGCATATTCATCTCCAAGACCCATAAGAAGACCAAAGGTCATGTCTTCATCGTTTCTTTGGAGAAGAGTCTTGAGATTAGAAGTTGGAGGCCTAAGAAGATTAAGCTCATTCCAAAGATCCCTATATTCCCCAAAGTATTCGGGTAGGGTTTTACCTCCTTTTTGAATCTTGAAGATTTTCCTCTTTAGCTCAAAGATTCGTCCGGTGTTGGTCTCTTGCCCATATAGTGCATGCATTTGATCCCACAAAGCCTTTGCATTTGGTATACAAGTAACCATGGCTTTGTGGGTTTTGTCAAGAGACATTTGAAGTAGCACCACCACTTGATCATCTTGTTTCTTCCAAGCTTTGAATGAAGAATCGACATCATCTAAGGGATCCTCCAATATGTGATTTTCCAGATTGAAGAAATTGAGGGATCTCTTGATGGTGTCTTGCCATGCATTGTAATTGGAAGAATCTAAAAGAATGGAAGTGAACATGGAGGTGCTAATTTGTGGTGGAGGGTTACCAACACCGGAAGAAGAAGGTATCGAAGCTTGCTCTGATACCATGATGAAATTCAAAAATAGCAAACTAAGAAATGAAGAAATAAACTTCAAGACTTTTATTGAATGATAAAAGTGTGTTTACACATAATGAAGGCATTTTTCATACTCCTTAAGCACCACTACCTATCTATTTATAGAGAAGGAGAAAGGGGGGGCAAAGAATGAGAGAAATGAGAGAGAGGAGAGGGCATTGCCCTCTCCTCACAGCCCCAACGGCTAGGAGAACTAGCCGTTGGGCAGTCCCCAAACGGCTAGTTCTCAACTAGCCGTTGGGGGCTGTTGCCCCCATTGTTGAGTGGGCTGGGCTGGGCCATTTACGGCCCAGCTGAAGAGGTTTGGGAGGCCCATCTTGGGCCTTTTAAATGGGCTTACAAATAGGCTTAGAGAAGGTCTTTTACATGGGCTCAATATAGACCTTCTTATAATCATTTAAGAAAAACTCCTAGGTGGGGCATCTTGAGGAGAGTGCTAATGAGTTCAATTATGTCTCATTTCAACAAAAGCAATGGTTACTTGTATACCAAATGCAAAGGCTTTGTGGGATCAAATGCATGCACTATATGGGCAAGAGACCAACACCGGACGAATGTTTGAGCTAAAGAGGAAAATCTTCAAGATTCAAAAAGGAGGTAAAACCCTACCCGAATACTTTGGGGAATATAGGGATATTTGGAATGAGCTTAATCTTCTTAGGCCTCCAACTTCTAATCTCAAGACTCTTCTTCAAAGAAATGATGAAGACATGACCTTTGGTCTTCTTATGGGTCTTGGAGACGAATATGCTTCTATTCGACAAGAAATTCTTAGAATGAAGATGTTCCCTTCATTCCAAGAAGTTCAATATATGATTCAAAGGACCGAAACTAGTATGAGACTAGAAGATTCAAACAAGCTCAAATCTGAAGCACAAGCATTCAAAGTTGTCCAAGAAGATCATGTGGCCAACAAATCTCAAAATTTCATGAAAAAGGAGGTATGCACCAATTGCAAGAAGCCCGGCCACAAAAGAGAGAGATGCTGGTTTCTTTATCCCAATTTGCGCCCAAAGAACTTCAAAAGGGAGATGGAGCAACCAGCACATGCACAACAAGTTTCTCAAGTTGCTGCACTCGAATCCAAGATGGAGGAAATGCAAAAAGAGATGAGAAAGCTCCTTAGTCAAGTTGCTCTACAATCCGGTAACAACTTAAACTCATCTCACTTTGATAAATGGCTTATTGATTCGGGTTGTGACAATCATATGGTCAAAGATAAAAGCAAAATTAAGAAATTCATTCCTCTATCTAGTCATAAGATTGTCAAAGTTGCTAATGGTAAAAAACTTAGAGTTGATCATTTAGGTGAAATAGAACTCCTTGGCAAGAAAACTAAAGTTTTATATGTACCTAAATTCAACTCTAACCTCCTATCCATTAGTAAAATTACTAAAGATCAAGAATGCAAAGTTACTTTTGATCCTAACCAAGTTACATTTCAGGATCTCAAAACGAATCACTTGATTGGCAAGGGGTCTAGGAGGAACAACCTATACTACTTAGATCAAGAGAATCAAGCTTTTGGAGTTCAAAGTCAAAGGTCTTCTATATGGCATGCTCGTTTAGGTCATCCGGGAGAGTTAGCTTTGAAACGCCTATTTCCAAATCAAGAAGTAGAAAATAGGCATTGCAAAGCTTGTATTCTTAGAAAACAAACTAGAGTGTACTATCCAATTTCAAATACAATATATGAGAATGCCTTTGAACTCATTCATTTTGATGTGTGAACCTCTCCTATAGCTTCTCATAATGGCTTTAAGTACTTTGTCACATTCATTGACCACAAAACTAGATACACATGGGTATATTTACTAGTATCTAAATCTGAAGTTTTTGAAGCACTTAAGAGCTATTATAGATATGTAACCAAGCAATTCAATACAAATATCAAAATCCTTAGATCGGATCATGGGGGAGAATACACTAGTCATGCATTTGAAAATTTCCTAGAAGAGAAAGAAATCATTCATCAAAAATCATGTGTGTACACTCCACAACAAAATGGAGTTGCCGAGAGGAAAAATAGACACTTGCTTGAGACGGCTAGGGCCATGATGTTTCACTCCAATATACCTAAAGAATTTTGGAGTGAAGCCATTAAAACTGCTGCCCATCTTATTAATATCTTGCCCTCTCAAGTTCTAGAAGGAAAATCTCCTTTAGAACTACTCTTAGGAAGGAAACCTAGTATTTCCCATTTAAGAGTCTTTGGGTGCATTTGTTATGTGCATATACCAGAAAACTTTAGAAACAAACTAGATGAGAGGGGAAGAAAGTGTGTGTTCCTAGGATACTCTACCTTTGAAAAAGGATATAAATGTTATGATCCCCTAACCAAAAAATTATACACATCTAAAGATGTGATATTTGTGGAAAGAGAGCCTTACTTTGCAGGAAAAGAGGTTCAAGAACAATCAAAGGAAAAGGGTGCTCAAGACCAATGGAACATTATTCTTCCTCCCATCAAAGATCATGCTCATCGAAATGAAGAAGAAAGAGAACCAATACAAGCTGAAAATGATCCAACTCAAGAAGAATCAATCCCATCCAATTCTGATCATGAATCCGTCCAAGAGGAAGGGGGAGACAACTTAGATCAAGATCAAAGCATAGAACAAGAGGATCAAAATGTAGAAGAGCCACCTCCTCATCTTTGAAGATCAACAAGACTCAGACTTCCTCCATCAGAATGGATCAACAAAAGAGTGTTCTATAACTCAAAGGTGACCTCACATCCCATTTCCAAATATTATTCGGTTGCTAACATGTCTTGTAGCCACCAAAGATTTATCAAGAACATAGATCTCCACCAAGAGCCAAGAAACTTTGAAGAAGCAAAACATTATCCTCAATGGATCCAAGCCATGAAGAATGAGCTAGATGCTTTAGCAAGAAATGGAACATGGGAGATAACATCTCTTCCAAAGGAAAGAGGGCTGTGGGATGCAAATGGGTCTACAAGATCAAGCATAAGAGTGATGGAAGCATTGATAGATACAAAGCTAGATTAGTAGCAAAGGGCTTTACTCAAGCTTATGGAATAGACTACAAGGAAACATACGCACCAGTAGCCAAGATGAACACAATTCGAGTATTGATGTCTCTTGCAATCAATCACTCTTGGCCAATGTTTCAAATGGATGTAGCCAATGCATTTTTACAAGGAGATCTAGAAGAGGAAGTATACATGGAGATTCCACCGGGCTTTTCTCATCAACACAACAAGGTGTGCAAACTTAAGAAAGCAATTTACGGCCTCAAACAATCTCCAAGAGCTTGGTATGCCAAACTTAGCTCTACTCTCTTTGATCATGATTTCAAAAAATGCAATAGTGATACTTCTCTCTTCATTAAAAAACAAAATGAAAAAATCATTGTAGTGTTAGTTTATGTAGATGACATAATCATAACCGGAAATGATTTAGAACTAATCAACCTAGTGAGAGGTTTTTTACAAACAAAATTCGATATTAAGGATTTAGGGAAACTAAAGTACTTCTTAGGGATAAAACTTGCCTATTGTCCAAATGGGCTAGTTCTATCACAAAGAAAGTATGTGCTTGATCTTTTGCAGGAAACAGGAAAGTTAGGTGCCAAGCCCGCATGCAGTCCTATTAGCTCCGCTTGTGGTTTTAAGGATGATGATGAAGAATATGAGGATGAACAAAGATACCAAAGGCTCGTAGGAAGATTGATCTATCTCACCATAACAAGACCAGATATCTCCTTTGCCGTAAGTCAAGTAAGCCAACATATGCACAAGCCCAAAAGGAAGCATTGGAGAGCTACCGAAAGAATTCTTCACTACCTAAAGGGCACACCGGGCATGGGAATTTGGATGAGAAGGAACAATAACTCACAAATCATAGGGTATTGTGATGCGGATTGGGCCGGAGACTCAGAGGATAGACGATCAACCACAGGGTATTGCATGATTGTTGGAGGAAATTTAGTAGCTTGGAAAAGCAAGAAACAACATGTGGTATCAAGATCAAGTGCCGAAGCCGAATATAGAGCCATGGCAGCCGCATCAAGTGAGATAGTTTGGCTAAAGGCACTAATTGAAGAACTAGGGTTCTCCGTTCCTACTCCAATCTAACTCCATTGTGACAATCAATCGGCAATTCACATAGCCTCAAATCCGGTTTTTTATGAGAGAACAAAGCACATTGAGGTGGATTGTCACTTTGTGAGACAAAAGTTTGAAGAAAAGCTCATCACTCCAAGCTTTACAAGAAGTGATGATCAAGTAGCCGACATCTTCACCAAGCCGGGGACCGCCAATCACATGCACAAAAATATGGTCAAGTTGGGCGTTATAGATACATACACACCCAACTTGAGGGGGAGTGTTGAAATGAGGCATAATTGAGCTCTTTAGCACTTCCTTCAAGATGCCCTAACTAGGAGTCTTAAAATGTGATTCTAAGGAGATCCAAATTCAGCCCCTATAAAGGACCTTCTCTAAGCCCTTTTGTAACCTCATTGTAAGGCCCAATATGGGCCATCCAAACCTCAGCAGCTGGGCCTTAATTGGCCCAGCCCAGCCCACTCAAAGTGGGGGCAAAAGCCCCCAACGGCTAGTAGAGAACTAGCCGTTTGGGGACTGCCCAACGGCTAGTTCTCACTAGCCGTTGGGACCAGCAGCAAGGAGAGGGCAATGCCCTCTCCTCTCTCTCATTTTTCTCCTCTCTTACCCCCTTTCTCCTTCTCTATAAATAGGGTAGGTGGTTGTGTTTAATTGGTATGAAAAACATGCCTTCTCTTTATGTAATCTCACTTTGATTTCTCAATAAACTCTTGAAGTTTCCTTTCTCCATTCTTAGCTTGCTATTATAAATTTCATCACTAATCAACCTAGTGAGAGGTTTTTTTACAAACAAAGTTTGATATTAAGGACTTAGGGAAACTAAAGTACTTCTTAGGGATAGAACTTGCCTATTGTCCAAATGGGCTAGTTCTATCACAAAGGAAGTATGTGCTTGATCTTTTGCAGGAAACAGGAAAGTTAGGTGCCAAGCCCGCATGTAGTCCTATTAGCTCCGCTTGTGGTTTTAAGGATGATGATGAAGAATATGAGGATGAACAAAGATACCAAAGGCTCGTAGGGAGATTGATCTATCTCACCATAACAAAACCAGATATCTCCTTTGTCGTAAGTCAAGTAAGCCAACATATGCACAAGCCCAAAAGGAAGCATTGGAGAGCTACCGAAAGAATCCTTCACTACCTAAAGGGCACACCGGGCATGGGAATTTGGATGAGAAGGAACAATAACTCACAAATCATAGGGTATTGTGATGCGGATTGGGCCGAAGACTCAGAGGATAAACGATCAACCACAGGGTATTGCATGTTTGTTGGAGGAAATTTAGTAGCTTGGAAAAGCAAGAAACAACATGTGGTATCAAGATCAAGTGCCGAAGCCGAATATAGAGCTATGGCAGCCGCATCAAGTGAGATAGTCTGGCTAAAGGCTCTAATTGAAGAACTAGGGTTCTTCGTTCCTACTCCAATCCAACTCCATTGTGACAATCAATCGGCAATTCACATAGCCTCAAATCCGGTTTTTCATGAAAGAACAAAGCACATTGAGGTGGATTGTCACTTTGTGAGACAAAAGTTTGAAGAAAAGCTCATCACTCCAAGCTTTACAAGAAGTGATGATCAAGTAGCCGACATCTTCACCAAGCCGGGGACCACCAATCACATACACAAAAATATGGTCAAGTTGGGCGTTATAGATACATACACACCCAACTTGAGGGGGAGTGTTGAAATGAGCATCAATTAGGGTCCAAATATTCCAAGTCATGATCCCTCAAGTATGCAGTTGTTTCTTCCCTTTTTTGTCCAGAATGTATGGCCCATTTAGGGACCCAAAATGGGCCCTAAATGGGCCTTGCCTGCAAACTTCGGGCTGGGTCCGAAGGGCCTAGCCCTGGCCAGCAAATGGGGGACCGAATGGGCCCCCAACAGCTAGCAAAAACTAGCCATTGGAGGCCCCAACGACTAGCTCCTAAACTAGCTGTTGGAAGCCTCCAACGGCTAGTTAAAGGAGAGAGCACTAAGCTCTCTCCACTCTCCCGTTTCTCTCATTTTTCCCTCTCCTCTTTTCTCTATAAATTGGGCACTTAAGTTCCTTTGTAAAGTATGAAAACATGTCTTCTCTCTATGTAATCTCTCTTTGATTTTTCAATAAAAATCTTGAAGTTTCCTTTCTTCATTCTTAGCTTGCTATTTTAAAATTTCAACAACCTATATACTTCCAATTGAAATTCAAGAATTTCCAAAAATGTTCTTACCTCTTTGGCTCCATGGTTGAACTCAAAATGGGTATGGGGTCTACAAAATTTTGTCGAAGGGGGGGTTTGAATGAAGAAAATGGACCAAACTCTTCTTAAACAAATTCTTTTATAAACCTATCAAAATATCTTTGACCATTGGATCATTCTATATATTATCTCAACCTTCCACTTATCTTAACGCTTAAACCATGCAATTGTTGATTCAAGTAACCTCTATGCACTCGATTAGGTGTCTTGTGGATATCCATGTCAAGGGGAGATGTGTCACAGACTAGAACAAGCTATTCTAGCTAGATTTCATGCAAAAATTTTCATCCAGTGAGTTTTCATGCATAAATTTCTATCAAATGAGTTTTCTTGAATGTGAAAAAATCCTATGTGGCCACTAACCAATCTTGCTTCCCTCTTGACCAATCATTTGGCTCCAATTTTCCATCCTTGATTGGTTTACAACTTAGTCCCTCAATTTTTCTTAATTGCATTTAGACCCCTAACTTTTAACAATTTGCATTTTTGGTCCCTATGAAATTTTGTTCAAAATTTCTTAAATATGTGAAATTTCATTTAAATATCTCTATTTAAGTGTGTAGTCCTTCTCTTAGTCATTTTTGACTTCTTTAGATCTTGTCGGCGCTTGCCGAGAAGATTTTCAATTTACCGATAAAATTTTCGGTTTTAGTAATTTTGAGATGAAATCTCAAAATAAATAAATAAATAAATAAATAAATAAATTTTCATTTTATATGTCTCAAAAGGATGCTTATATATATAAAATCATGAGGAGTAGTATATGATATACAGTCATCGAAAATCGGTGTTATAATTCCTAACTCCTTAATAAAAAGTTTCGTCCTCCAAACTAAACTGAAACTGTACATCAAATAGCTGGGGGTACTATCTCTTCATAGCATCCTCGACCTCCCAAGTTTGCTCCTCGGTCTAGTCGTTCCTCTAGAGTACTCTGACCAAGGGGATCTCCTTGCTCCGTAGCTTTTTGGCTTGTCTGTCTAAGATGGCTACGGGCTGGACGGGAAAAATCAAGTCATCACTCAACTCTATCGATGGAGGCTCCAGTACGTGGGAAGGATCAGGAAGGTACTTCCTCAGCATCGAAATATGGAATACATCATGAATCCGTACTAACTCAAGAGGTAGATCTAATCTGTATGTCACTTTCCCAATTCTCTCAAGGACTCGGAAATGTGCAATGTATCTGGGGTTAAACTTTCCCCACTGTCTGAATCGAATCATCCCCTTCCAAGGGGATACCCTCAGAAACACCATGTCTCCCTCCCCGAACTCCAAAGGTCGCCGTCATTTGTCTGCATAGCTTTTCTGCCTATCCTGGGCAGCTTTTATCCGAGCATGGATGACCTTTACTTTCTCCCGAATCTTCTCAATCAAATCTATACAACCGAACTGTCTTTCCTGGACCTCGTCCCAACACAAGGGTGTTCGGCACTTTCTCCCATACAAGGCTTCATATGGTGGCATCCCAATACTAGCCTGGTAGCTATTGTTGTAGGCAAACTTGATCAACGGGAGGTGCTGGTCCCAACTTCCCTTAAAGTCCATAACACAAGATCTCAACATATCCTCTAGTGTCTGAATGGTCCTCTCAGACTGACTATCCATCTGGGGTGAAATGCAGTACTGAATTTCAGTTGGGTACCCATGGCCTCTTGCAACTTCGGCCAAAATTGGGAAGTAAAATGTGGGTCTTTGTCCGATACAATGGACACTGAAACTCCATGCAGTCGAACTATCTCACTAATGTACAGGCGAGCCAAACCCTCTAGTGGATAGCTACTGCGAATGGGAAGGAAATGTGCGGACTTGGTGAGTCTATCTATAATCACCCAGATAGCATCATGTTGTGCCAAAATCCGTGGAAGACTCATTACAAAATCCATGGTGATATGTTCTAACTTCCATTCAGGAATGAGAAGAGGCTGTAGTGTGCCGGAGGGTTGCTGATGCTCAGCCTTCACTTGCTGGCATACCAAACACCGAGTAACAAAATTGGCTATATCACTTTTTATGCCCGCCCACTAGTAACTTTCTCAAATCGTCCGGTATATCTTTGTGCTACCAGGATGCATAGCATAGGTTGAAGAGTGAGCCTTCTCCAATATGGCACGTCTAAGATCATCATCCTTTGGAATACAGATACGTCTCCCAAAAAATACTAGGCCATCATCCTTGACTCTGAAGTCTCCGCCTTTCCCTTTGTTGATTCACTCAACAATCCCTTTGTTGAAAAGAATGATAACTTAACCCATCCTCATCACCAACCAAGTGCATCTACTTAGAAGCCCAAAGGTCCAAGATCTAGTTCTCTACTAAAAGCCCAGAAATCTGCCTACATTGTCCAGCAAGCATGGCCTATTTGGGCAGCCTAAACCAGCCAAAATACATTCAAAAATAGGCCCAAGGAAGCCCAAAAGTATGGAGAAAAGTCCAGGAAGCAAACCCAAATGGCTAGGGGCAGTTTGGGCAGTGTATATTTCAACAGTCAAAAAAACTAGCTGTTGGAATTCCTTGGGGTTTGAGCTCCAACGGTCATATTGTCTTTGAGGCTCTATCTACTGGCTATTTTCTCATTTTCTCTATAAATAGAGCCTCATTGTATCCCCCAAAATCATGATTCAATGCTCTCAAGCACCAATGTATTACCTCATTGTTTTTCAATAAAACCAGAATTTATGTCCCACTTTCTTTGTTTTTAGACTTTGATATTTCAACATGGTATCAGAGCATACTTCGATCCCTTCCTCTTCAAGGTTGGGTGACCCTCCACCTTCCATCAACATAACCCAATTCCAAAATATTTCCTCCATTCAATTAAAAGGAGGAAATTACTATCAATGGGCTAGTGTGATGAGAAGGGGTCTAAATCTTCATAATCTAGAGGGTCACATTCTTGATGAGCCACTTGAAGACTCCGATCCAACCTTTAGAGAGTGGAAGAAAAGGGACGATCATGTATTCTTTCTACTTCTCAACTCCATGGATGAAACTCACAAGGCCATGGTTGTTGAAAAGATGAATTGATCAACCCCAAGGATGAATTATTTTATGGGTCATGAATTGGGCTGGCCCGCGGAATTCGGGCTGGGCCATTCGGGCCCAGCCCGGGCCAGCAAAAGGGCCCTTTTTAGCCCAACAAAGGGGGCCCAATTGGGCCCCAACGGCTAGGCAAAACTAGCCATTGGAGGCTGTCCAACGGCTAGTAATTCTAGCCATTGGAGACAGCCTCCAACGGCTAGTAGAGAGGGGTCTTAACCCCTCTCTTGTTCTCTCATTTACTCCCTAATTCTCTCACTCTTCTTCTTCTATAAATAGGCTTCTATGTATTCAAGCAAAGGCATGAACAAAAGTTTAAAGCTATGAATGTTATTTGCTTTCTATTTCAATAAAGTCCAGAATTATATTTCAAGATCTCTTGAGTTGTTTCTTTGATCTTTCAACATGGTATCAGAGCAAACGATCCCATCCTCTTCAAGGTTGGGTGACCCTCCTCCTTCCATAAACATTTCCCAAATTCAAAGTATATCCTCTATTCAATTGAAAGGGGGGAATTATTATCAATGGGCAAATGTAATGAAGAGGGCACTCAACCTTCACAATCTAGAGAGTCATGTTTTTGATGATGCACTTGAAGAGACAGATTCATCCTTTCAAGAATGGAAGAAAAGGGATGATCATGTGTTTATTCTTCTCCTTAACTCTCTAGATGAAACTCACAAAGTAATGGTGTCATGCGCCCCAAATGCAAAAACTTTGTGGGATGAAATGTTCTCTCTCTATGGCTTGGAATCCAACCTTGGGAGGATCTTTGAGCTTAAAAGGCAAATTGCTTCCATCAAAAAGGAAGGTAAATCTCTTCCTCAATACTTTGGGGAGTATTCGGATGCTTGGAATGAGCTGATTACTTTACGGCCAGATTCCATAGACCTCAAGGTCATTCGAAAAAGAAGAGAAGAAGATAAAATATTTGGTCTTCTCATGGGCCTAGATGATTCATATTCTCATCTAAGGCAAGAAATTCTTCGAATGAAGGACTTTCCATCATTTGGGGAAGTCCAAAATATGATTCAAAGGGCTGAAGTGAGCATTAGATTGGAAGATAGTTCTAAGCAAAAATTGGAAGCTCAAGCATTCATTGCCTCTACGAATGAAGTAGTTGCTGCCAAAGTGAATCAAATTCAAAGGAGAAATGAGATATGTTCTCATTGTAAGAAAAGAGGTCATTCAAAGGATAAATGCTGGCTCTTGCATCCCCAACTAAAGCCCAAAGTATTCAAGCAAAGGGACCAGCAAGGAGCTCTAAAAGGATTCGGTTCGGGATAGCAAGCTGCTGCCTGTTGAAAGATCAAAGTGTGAACTCAAAGAGCCTTGAAATAAAATTCTGGATTTTATTGAAATAAAGAGCTAAGAACATTCATAGTTTGAACTTTTGTTCATACCTATGTTAGAGAGCATTGAAGACTATTTATAGAGAAACAAGGAGGGAGAGATTACAAGTGAGAATAAGAGAGAACAAGAGAGAATAAGAGAGGGCATTGGCCCTCTCTATTCTAGCCGTTGGAGGCTGTCCAACGGCTAGAATTTCTAGCCGTTGGAGCAGCCTCCAACGACTGTTTTAAACAGCCTAAGGGGGGCCCAATTGGGCCCCCTTTGATGGGTTGGAATGGGCCCTTTCTTGGGCTCAAAGAGGCCCATGGGCTGAGGCAATTTTAGAGGTCCAATGGAAGACAACTTGCTGAATGCTTGGGAAGACTTTAAATTTGTGATGAGAAGCTTGATTAGTTCTTCTTTTCAACACTCCCCCTCAAGTTGGGTGCGTAGATGTTGATAGTACCCAACTTGCTTATCATTTCTTGTAGGTGGGCTGCCGTCCCTCCTTTTGTGAAGATGTCCGCAAGTTGATCTTCTCCTTTGATGTGAGGAGTGACAATGAGTTTTTCTTCTACCTTTTGCCGAATAAAATGACAATCAACCTCTATATGCTTGGTTCGTTCATGGAAAACTGGGTTAGTGGCAATGTGAATTGCGGATTGATTATCACAATGAAGCTTGATAGGAGTGGTGACCGCAAACCCTAGTTCTTCTATCAATGCCTTTAGCCATACAATCTCACTGGCTCCCGCTGCCATGGCTCTATACTCGGCCTCTGCACTTGATCTAGATACAACCCGTTGTTTTTTGCTTTTCCAAGCTACCAAGTTTCCTCCAATAAACATGCAATATCCAGTGGTAGACTTTCTGTCGATGGGATCCCCTGCCCAATCAGCATCACAATACCCTTCAATGTCTGCATTCCCATTGTTCTTCATCCAAATTCCTAGCCCAGGAGATCCTTTGATGTAATGAAGAATCCTCTCCGCTGCTCTCCAATGACCTTTTGTTGGGGAGTGCATGAACTGACTTATATAACTCACTGCATATGCTATGTCTGGTCTTGTGATGGTGAGATAGATAAGTTTGTCAACTAGCCTCTGATATCTTTCAATGTCTTCTAGAGGATCATTGTCATCGGCTAAGGGACCGGAAGTGGAAACTGGGCTGCAAACCGGTCTTGCTCCAAGTTTTCCTGTTTCCCCGCAAAAGATCAAGAGCATATTTTCTTTGGGAGAGAATTAGCCCATTGGGACAATAGGCTAACTCAATGCCTAGAAAATACTTTAGTTTCCCTAGATCTTTAATTTCAAATCTAGATTTTAAAAAGTTCCTAACAAGGTCTATTTGATGCAAATCACTACCTGTTATGATAATGTCATCTACATATACTAATGCAATTGTGATATGATCATTAGTCCTTCTAACAAAGAGAGATGAATCACTATTGTATTTATGAAATCCATTACTAAGGAAAGCATGGCTTAACTTTGCGTACCAGGCTCTTGGAGATTGCTTGAGACCATAAATTGCCTTATGAAGTTTGAATGCATTTCCTCTTTGTGAATGAAGACCCTTTGGTATTTGCATGTAGACTTCTTCTTCTAGATCTCCTTGAAGAAAAGCATTGGCTACATCCATTTGAAATAGGCTCCATCCATGATTCACCAAGGGACAAGAGGACTCTAATAGTGTTCATTTTTGCAACCGGAGCATAGGTCTCTTTGTAATCAATCCCATAGGCTTGAGTATATCCTTTTGCCACCAGCCTTGCTTTGAACCTATCAATTGATCCATCAATCTTGTGCTTGATTTTGTAAACCCACTTACACCCTACGGCCTTCTTCCCTTTAGGTAGAGTAGTGATTTCCCACGTTCCATTTTTTGATAAAGCTTCTAATTCCTCTTCCATTGCCTTTTTCCATCTTGGATCTCTTGATGCTTGCTCAAATGATGTTGGTTCCACTTCTTTATCTAAGTTACTCAAGAAAGCTTGGTGGTCCAAGGAAACATGAGAGGTGTTATAGTAATCACAAATAGGATGAGAGGTTACCCTAGAGTTATAGAACACTCTTCGGTTGATCCATTCGGATGGAGGAAGCCTAAGCCTAGTTGATCTTCTTAGTTGAGGTGGAGGTTGATCCGGTTCCTCTTCTATTTCAAGGGATTCTTCTTCATTTGTAACTTCCTCATTTGTATCACTTTCTCCGCCTAAAGTAGTTGGTTGTTCAGCTTCTAAAGCTTCTGAATTTTCATTTTGAGAGTTGTGGCTTGCATCAGAAGAGGAGTTTCCTTCGGTTTGTTCAGCTCTTTGAGGGGGAGCTATGAGAAAGTCCCAAGAGCTAGGAGGAATTTCAATTTTTTGCATTTCCTTAGTTTCTTCATTTCCTGCAAAATAAACCTCATTTTCCAAGAATATCACATCTTTAGATGTGTATGTTCGGTTAGTAATAGGATCATAGCATCTATACCCTTTTTCAAAGGCTGCATATCCAAGAAATACACACTTTCTTCCTCTATGTTCTAACTTGTTTCTTAAGTGTGCTGGAATATGAATGTAGCATGTGCAACCAAATGTCCTAAGGTGAGAGATTTTAGGTTTTCTCCCTAGAAGAACCTCTAGAGGGGATTGCCCTTTTAAAATTTCAGTGGGCATGAGGTTTATAACATGAACCACGGTTTTAACCGCATCACACCAGAATTTTTTTGGCATGTTTGCATAAAACATCATTGCCCTAGATGTTTCAAGTATGTGCCTATTCTTTCTCTCAGCTACCCCATTTTGTTGGGGTGTGTAAACACATGACATTTGATGCATAATGCTATTTTCCTTAAGGTAGTTTTCAAAATTGAGGCTTGTAAATTCACCCCCATGATCTGACCTAAGGACTTTTATATTTGCATTGTATAGTTTGGTCACATACCTCACATAGCTCTTGAGAGCTTCAAGAGCTTGGTCTTTGGTGTTTAAAAGGTACACCCATGTGTATCTAGTTTTATGATCAATGAAGGTAATGAAGTATTTGTAACCTAAGTGTGACATGATAGGAGATGTCCAAACATCCGAATGAACCAAGTCAAAAGGATTTTCATAAATTGTTTCTGAAATGGGATACATTGTTCGGGTTTCTTTAGCCAAAATACAAGCTTTACAATGTCTATTCTCAAAATTCAAGGTTGGGAATAGACGTTTTAAAGCTCGATCACTAGGATGTCCTAAGCGTCCATGCCAAAGAGATTGATCCTCCTTGATGTGAGCTACAAGTGCACTTTGTTCTTGATCCAAGTAATAAAGTCCTCCTCTTCTAGAACCCTTGCCAATCAATTGATTCGACTTGAGGTCCTGAAAAGAGACATTATTGGGGTCAAAAACAACTCTACACTTTTGATCCTTGGTGATCTTGCTAATGGACAGTAGGTTTGAGGTAAGTTTGGGAACATATAAAGCTTTTGTAGGTTTTCCAAAAATGTCAACTTCCCCAACTTGTTTTACTCTCAAATCTTGTCCATTTGCAACACGAACAATCATATGGTTAGGAAGGTTTTCAAACTTTTTTATTTTTGCTTTATCCTTAACCATATGACATTCGGTTCCCGAATCAATGAGAAATTTTTCAGAATTTAAATATGAGAAAAGTTCTTGTTTCTTACCCGATGATGGAGCCATTTGTTGAAGCCTCTTTGTAACTTCATTTAATTGTGTTTGGAGAGCAGCAAACTCAGCCATTGATGGAGCTTGGATCTTCACGAATTGGGCAGAAGGTTGCTGTCCAGAATAGTATGTATTTGAAGCTCCTTGCTGATCTCTTTGCTTGAGTACTTTAGGCTTTAAATGAGGATGCAATTCCCAGCATTTGTCTTTTGAGTCCTCTTGTTGCAATGAGAGCATATTTCATTTCTCCTTCGAATTTGATTGGCTTTGGCAGCATTGAATTCATTCGAGGAAGCAATGAAAGCTTGAGCTTCCAATTTTTGTTTGGAGCTTTCTTCCAATCTAATGCTTACTTCAGTCCTTTGGATCATATTTTGGACTTCTCCAAATGATGGAAATTCCTTCATTCGAAGGATTTCTTGCCTTAGATGAGAATATGAATCATCCAAGCCCATGAGAAGACCAAATATCTTATCTTCCTCTCTTCTCTTTCTAAGAACTTTGAGATCTATAGAATCTGGTCGAAGAGTTGTTAGCTCATTCCAAGCATCCGTATACTCCCCAAAATATTGAGGAAGAGATTTGCCTTCCTTTTTGATGGAAGCAATTTGTCTCTTAAGCTCAAAAATTCTCCCAAGGTTGGATTCCAAACCATAGAGAGAGAACATTTCTTCCCATAAAAGTTTTGCATTTGGAGCACACGACACCATCGCCTTGTGAGTTTCATCTTGAGAATTCAGAAGAAGAATGAAGACATGATCATCTCTTTTTTTCCATTCTCGGAATGATGGATCAGCTTCTTCAAGTGGATCATCAAGAACATGATTCTCTAGATTGTTGAGATTGAGTGCCCTCTTCATCACATTTGCCCATTGATAGTAGTTTCCTCCTTTCAATTGGATGGAGGATAAATTTTGCATTTGGGTAATATTTATGGATGGAGGAGGGTCACCCAACCTAGAAGAGGATGGGATCGATTGCTCTGATACCATGTTGAAAGATCAAAGTGTGAACTCAAAGAGCCTTGAAATAAAATTCTGGATTTTATTGAAATAAAGGGCTAAGAACATTCATAGTTTGAACTTTTGTTCATACGTATGTTAGAGAGCATTGAAGACTATTTATAGAGAAACAAGGAGGGAGAGATTACAAGTGAGAATAAGAGAGAACAAGAGAGAATAAGAGAGGGCATTGGCCCTCTCTATTCTAGCCGTTGGAGCAGCCTCCAACGGCTGTTTTAAACAGCCTAAGGGGGGCCCAATTGGGCCCCCTTTGATGGGTTGGAATGGGCCCTTTCTTGGGCTCAAAGAGGCCCATGGGCTGAGGCAATTTTAGAGGTCCAATGGAAGACAACTTGCTGAATGCTTGGGAAGACTTTAAATTTGTGATGAGAAGCTTGATGAGTTCTTCTTTTCAACACTGCCCAATTCGTAAAGGTTCAAGCACCATCCTTGGCTGAATTTGCTGCACTCCAAACTCAACTAAATGAGGTTGCACAAAAGTTTCAACAAATGGCTCCTTCATCTGGTAAAAATCAAGAACCTTTCTCATATTTAAATTCTGAAAAATTTCTCATTGATTCGGGAACCGAATGTCATATGGTTAAGGATAGAGCAAAAATAAAGAGATTTGAAAACCTTCCTAACCATATGATTATTCGAGTAGCAAATGGACAAGATTTGAGAGTAAATCAAGTTGGGGAAGTTGACATTTTTGGAAAACCAACTAAGGCTTTATATGTCCCCAAACTTACCTCAAACCTACTGTCCATTAGTAAAATCACCAAGGATCAAAAGTGTAGAGTTGTTTTTGACCCCAATAATGTCTCTTTTCAGGACCTCAAGTCGAATCAATTGATTGGCAAGGGTTCTAGAAGAGGAGGACTTTATTACTTGGATCAAGAACAAAATGCACTTGTAGCTCATGTTAAGGAGGATCAATCTCTTTGGCATGGACGCTTAGGACATCCTAGTGATCGGGCTTTAAAACGTCTATTCCCAACTTTAAATTTTGAGAATAGACATTGTAAAGCTTGTATTTTGGCAAAGGAAACCCGAACAATGTATCCTATTTCAGAAACAATATATGAAAATCCTTTTGATTTAGTTCATTCCGATGTTTGGACTTCACCCATCATGTCCCACTTAGGTTACAAGTAGTTCATTACTTTCATTGATCACAAAACAAGGTACACATGGGCGTATCTTTTAAATACCAAAAACCAAGCTCTTGAAGCACTCAAGAGCCATGTGAAGTATGTAACCAAATTATACAATGCCAATATAAAAGTCCTAAGGTCAGATCATGGTGGTGAATTTACAAGTCTTAATTTCGAAAATTACCTTAAGGACAATAGCATTATACACCAAATGTCATGTGTTTACACACCCCAACAAAATGGGGTAGCGGAAAGGAAAAATAGACACATACTTGAAATATCTAGAGCTATGATGTTCTATGCAAACATGCCTAAGAAATTTTAGTGTGATGCGGTTAAAACCGCAGTACATGTGATCAATCTTATGCCCACCGAAGTTTTAAAAGGGCAATCTCCCCTTGAGGTTCTCCTAGGAAAGAAACCAGATATTTCTCACCTTAGGACATTTGGTTGCACATGTTACATTCACATTCGTACGCACCTAAGGAATAAACTAGAACATAGAGGGAAAAAGTGTGTATTTCTTCGATATGCAGCCTTTGAAAAAGGCTATAGGTGCTATGATCTTACCACTAACCGAACATACACTTCCAAAGATGTGATATTTCTGGAAAGTGAGTTCTATTTTGCAGGAAATGAAGATGTAAATGAAGCTTCAAAGACTGAAATTCCTCCTAGCACTTGGGACTTCCTCATATCACCTCCTCAAGAAGCCGAACAAACCGAAGGAAACTCCACTTCTGAAACAAGCCATAACTCTCAAGATGATAATTCAGAAGCGTTAGAGGCTGAACAACCAATTGTTTCAGGGGGAGAAAGTGATACAAATGAGGAGAATACAAATGAGGAGGAATCTCTTGAAATCGAGGAGGAACCGGATGAACCACCACCTCAACTAAGAAGATCAACAAGGCTTAGACTTCCCCCATCCGAATGGATCAATCGAAGGGTGTTCTATAACTCTAAGGTAACCTCCCATCCTATTCATGATTATTATACCACCTCACATGTTTCCTTGGACCACCGAGCTTTCTTGAGTAATCTAGATAAAGAAGTGGAACCAACGTCATTTGAGGAGGCATCAAAGGATCCAAGATGGAGAAAAGCAATGGAGGAGGAACTAGAAGCTCTATCAAAGAATGGGACATGGGAAATCACCTCACTACCAAAAGGGAAGAAAGCCGTAGGATGTAAATGGGTATACAAAATCAAGCACAAAAGCGATGGATCAATTGAGCGATTCAAAGCAAGACTAGTAGCCAAAGGGTATACTCAAGCATATGGGATTGATTATAAGGAGACCTATGCTCCGGTTGCAAAAATGAACACCATTAGAGTCCTTTTGTCTCTTGCGGTGAATCACGGATGGAGCCTATTTCAAATGGATGTAGCAAATGCTTTTCTCCAAGGAGATCTAGAAGAAGAAGTCTACATGCAAATACCAAAGGGACTTCAATCTCAAGGAGGAAATGCATGCAAACTTCATAAGGCAATTTATGGTCTCAAACAATCTCCAAGAGCTTGGTATGCAAAATTAAGCCATACTTTCCTTAGTAATGGATTTCATAAATGCAATAGTGATTCATCTCTATTCATTAAAAGAACTAAGGATCATATCACAATAGCACTAGTTTATGTAGATGACATTATCATCACAGGTAGTGATTTGCATCAAATTGACCTAGTTAGAAATTTCTTAAAGTCTAGATTTGAAATTAAAGATCTAGAAAAACTAAAGTATTTTCTAGGAATTGAGTTAGCCTATTGTCCCAATGGGCTAATTCTCTCCCAAAGAAAATATACTCTTGACCTTTTACAGGAAACAGGAAAGCTTGGAGCAAGACCGACTTGCAGTCCAGTTTCCTCTTCCGGTCCTTTAGCCGATGACAATGATCCTCTAGAAGACATTGAAAGATATCAGAGGTTGGTTGGGAGACTTATCTACCTTACCATCACAAGGCCAGACATAACATATGCCGTTAGCTATATAAGTCAATTTATGCACTCTCCAACGAAAGGCCATTGGAGAGCAGCTGAAAGGATCCTTCATTATATCAAAGGATCCCCGGGACTAGGCATTTGGATGAAGAACAATAGAAGTTCAGACATTGAAGGGTATTGCGACGCTGATTGGGCGGGTGACTCCACAGATAGAAAGTCTACCACCGGGTATTGCATGTTTGTAGGAGGCAATTTGGTAGCTTGGAAAAGTAAAAAACAGCGGGTTGTATCTAGATCAAGTGCGGAGGCCGAGTATAGGGCCATGGCAGCTAGTGCAAGTGAGATAGTATGGTTGAAGGCTCTAGTAGAAGAGCTAGGGTTCACGGTCTCCACTCCAATCAAACTCCATTGTGACAATCAATCCGCAATTCACATTGCCACCAATCCGGTCTTCCATGAACGCACCAAGCACATAGAAGTTGATTGTCATTTTATTCGTCAAAAGGTAGAAGAAAAACTCATTGTGACTCCTCATATCAAAGGAGAAGATCAGCTAGCGGATATCTTCACAAAGGGAGGGACAGCAGCTCACCTACAAGAAATGATGGACAAGTTGGGTACTATTAATATCTACGCACCCAACTTGAGGGGGAGTGTTGAAAAGATGAATTGATCAACCCCAAGGATGAATTGTTTTATGGGTCATGAATTGGGCTGGCCCGCGGAATTCGGGCTGGGCCCTTCGGGCCCAGCCCGGGCCAGCAAAAGGGCCCTTTTTAGCCCAACAAAGGGGGCCCAATTGGGCCCCAACGGCTAGGCAAAACTAGCCGTTGGAGGCTGTCCAACGGCTAGTAATTCTAGCCGTTGGAGACAGTCTCCAACAGCTAGTAGAGAGGGGTCTTAACCCCTCTCTTGTTCTCTCATTTACTCCCTAATTCTCTCACTCTTCTTCTTCTATAAATAGGCTTCTATGTATTCAAGCAAAGGCATGAACAAAAGTTCAAAGCTATGAATGTTATTTGCTTTCTATTTCAATAAAGTCCAGAATTATATTTCAAGATCTCTTGAGTTCTTTCTTTGATCTTTCAACAATGGTGACATGTGCTTCAATTGCCAAAGTAATATGGGACACAATGTTCTCACTCTATGGTCAAGAGTCCAACCTTGGAAGAATCTTTGAACTCAAAAAGCAAATTGCAACCATCAAGAAAGAAGGAAAGACACTTCCTCAATATTTTAGAGTTCTCACTGACATGTGGAACGAGCTATTGACTCTTCGGCCAGACTCCATCGATCTAAAGATCATTCAAAAAAGAAGGGAGGAAGACAAAATCTTCTCTTTGCTCATGGGGCTAGATGAGTCATACACACATCTTCGGCAAGAAATACTTCGAATGAAGGAATTTCCTTCATTTGGAGAGGTTTAAAATATGATTCAACGTGCCGAGATTAGCATGCGGATTGAGGAAAGCTCAAAACAAAGGATGGAAGTTCATGGCTTTGCGGCTGCCCAAGAAGAACTCATGGCTGCCAAGGTGCTTCAAATGCCCAAAAGAGATGTATGCTCTCATTGCAAGAAGAAGGGTCATACAAAAGACAAATGTTGGCACTTGTATCCACACTTGAGGCCAAAATCATTCAAGCCGAGAGATCAAAATGCTGCCTTCATTCCTTCAAACTCCGGCCCTCATGCCATGGCCCAACAAGCTGTCACACAAACATCCTCTATGGCCGAGATAGCAGCCCTCAAAGCCACTCTTGAAGATGCAACAAAAAGGCTGTAACAACTCACCCCCTTTGCTGGTACAATTCAAAAACCCCCTACTCATTTAAATTCTGAAAATTTTCTCATTGATTCGGGCACCGATTATCATATGGTTAGGGATAAATAAAAAATCAAACGTTTTAAAAAACTCCCTAACCATAAGATAGTTCGGGTGGCAAATGGGCAAGGTTTGAAAGTAAGCCATATTGGGGAAATTAATATTTTTGGAAAAACAACTGATGCTTTATATGTTCCCCAACTTACTTCAAACATGCTGTCCATAGGAAGAATCACTAAGGATCAAGAATGTAGAGTTGTTTTTTATCCAAATTCTGTCTCTTTTCAAAACCTCAAGTCAAATCAATTGATTGGCAAGGGTACTAGAAGAGGAGACCTCTACTTTTTGGATCAAGAACAATGTGCATTCACAGCTCGCGTCAAGGAAGACTCATCTCTTTGGCATGGGCGATTAGGGCATCCTAGTGATCGAGTTTTAAAACGTCTATTTCCAACTTTAAATTTTGAGAATAGACATTGTAAAGCTTGTATTTTTGCAAAGGAAACCCGAACAATATACCCAAGTTCTGAAACAATATATGAAAATGCATTTGACTTAGTACATTCTGATGTTTGGACTTCTCCTATCTTCTCACACTTAGGATACAAATACTTCATTACTTTCATTGACCATAAGACTAGATACACTTGGATTTACCTTTTGAACAGCAAGGACCAAGCTCTTGAAGCTCTCAAGAGCTATGTAAAATATGTGACCAAATTTTATAATGCCAACATAAAGGTCCTTAGATCAGATCATGGGGGCGAGTACACAAGTCACAACTTTGAGAATTTTCTCAAAGATCATAGCATTATTCATCAAATGTCTTGTGTTTATACACCCCAACAAAATGGGGTAGCCGAAAGGAAAAATGGGCACATTTTGAAACCGCTAGAGCCATGATGTTCTACGCAAACGTACCTAAAAGGTTTTGGTGTGATGCGGTCAAAACGGTTGTCCATGTTATAAATCTAATGCCTTCTGTAATATTAAAGGGCATGTCTCCTCTAGAAATGCTTTTAGAAACGAAACCTAAGATAACACACCTTAGGACATTTGGCTGTGTGTGTTATATTCATATACCATCTCATATGAGGGATAAGTTAGATCACAAGGGTAAAAAATGTCTATTCCTAGGTTATGCTTCTTTTGAAAAAGGGTATAGGTGTTATGATCCAAGTACTAACCTGACGAAATTCAAAGATAGCAAACTAAGAAATGAAGAAATAAACTTCAAGAATTTTATTGAAAGATCAAAGAGAGTTTACATATAATGAAGGCATATTTTTCATACTCATTAAGCTCAACCACCTATCCTATTTATAGAGAAGGAGAAGGGAGGTAAAGAAGGAGAGAAATAAGAGAGAGGAGAGGGCATTGCCCTCTCCTAACAGCCGGCCCCAACGGCTAGTGAGAACTAGCCGTTGGCCAGTCCCCAAACGGCTAGTTCTCTACTAGCCATTGGGGGCTGATGCCCCCACTTTGAGTGGGTTGGGCTGGGCCAATTACGGCCCAGCTGCTGAGGTTTGGGAGGCCCATATTGGGCCCTTTAAATGGGTTTACAAATGGGCTTAGAGAAGGTCTTTTTCATGGGCTAAATTTAGACCTCCTTATAATCATTTAAGAAACTCCTAGATAGGGCATCTTGAAGAGAGTGCTAATGAGCTCAATTATGTCTCATTTCAACACTCCCCCTCAAGTTGGGTGTGTATGTATCTATAACGCCCAACTTGACCATATTTTTGTGAATGTGATTGGCGGTCCCCGGTTTAGTGAAGATGTCGGCTACTTGATCATCACTTCTTGTGAAGCTTGGAGTGATGAGCTTTTCTTCAAACTTTTGTCTCACAAAGTGACAATCCACCTCAATGTGCTTTGTTCTCTCATGAAAAACCGGATTTGAGGCTATGTGAATTGCCGATTGATTGTCACAATGGAGTTGGATTGGAGTAGGAACGGAGAACCCTATTTCTTCAATTAGAGCTTTTAGCCACACTATTTCACTTGATGCGGCTGCCATGGCTCTATATTCGGCTTCGGCACTTGATCTTGATACCACATGTTGTTTCTTACTTTTCCAAGCTACTAAATTTCCTCCAACAAATATGCAATACCCTGTGGTTGATCGTCTATCCTCTGAGTCTCCGGCCCAATCCGCATCACAATACCCTATGATTTGTGAGTTATTGTTCTTTTTCATCCAAATTCCCATGCCCGGTGTGCCCTTTAGGTAGCGAAGGATTCTTTCGGTAGCTCTCCAATGCTTCCTTTTGGGCTTGTGCATATGTTGGCTGACCTGACTTACGGCAAAGGAGATGTTTGGTCTCGTTATAGTGAGGTAGATCAATTTCCCTACGAGCCTTTAATATCTTGGTTCATCCTCATAATCTTCATTATCATCCTTGACATCACTAGAGGAGCTAATGGGACTACAAGCGGGCTTGGCACCTAACTTCCCGGTTTCCTGCAAGAGATCAAGCACATACTTCCTTTGTGATAGAACAAGCCCATTTGGACAATAGGCAAGTTCTATCCCTAAGAAGTACTTTAGTTTCCCTAAGTCCTTAATATCAAATTTTGTTTGTAAGAAACTTCTCACTTGGTTGATTAAGTTAAAATCATTGCCGGTTATGATTATATCATCTACATAAACTAACACTATAATGATTTTTTCATCTAGTTTTTTGATAAAGAGAGAAGTATCACTATTGCATTTTTTGAAATCATGATCAAGAAGAGTTGAGCTAAGTTTGGCATACCATGCTCTTGGAGATTGTTTGAGACCGTAGATTGCTTTCCTAAGTTTGCAAACTTTGTTGAGTTGGTGAGAAAAGCCCGGTGGAGTCTCCATGTATACTTCTTCTTCTAGATCACCTTGAAGAAAAGCATTGGCTACGTCCATTTGGAACATTGGCCAAGAGTGATTGATTGCAAGGGACATCAAGACTCGAATTGTGTTCATCTTGGCCACCGGAGCATAAGTTTCCTTGTAGTCTACTCCATAAGCTTGAGTGAAGCCCTTAGTTACTAATCTAGCTTTGTGTCTATCAATGCTTCCATCGCTTTTGTGCTTGATCTTATAGACCCATTTGCATCCTACCACCATTTTTCCTTTAGGAAGAGATGATAACTCCCAAGTTCCGTTTCTTTCTAAGGCTTCTAGCTCATCCTTCATGGCTTGAATCCATTGGGGATGTTGTTTTGCTTCTTCAAAGGTTCTAGGCTCTTGATGAAGGTCTAGATTCTTGATGAATTTTTGATGGCTACAAGACATGTTAGCAGTTGAATAATATTGGGAAATGGGATGAGATGTTACATTTGAGTTATAAAACACTCTTTTGCTGATCCATTCCGAGGGAGGGAGCCTAAGCCTTGTTGATCTTCGAAGAGGGGGAGGCGGCTCCTCAATGTTTTGTTCTTCTTCCTCCATAACTTGCCCTTGATCTAAGTTGTCTCCCCCTTCCTCTTGGACAGATTCATGATCAGAATGAGATGAGGTTGGTTCTTCTTGAATTGGATCATTTTTAGCTTGGATTGGTTGTTCTCCTTCTTCATTTTGATGGGAAGGTTCTTTGATTGAGGGAAGAACTATATTCCATTGGTCTTGAGCTCCTCTTTCCTTTGCTTGCTCTTGATCCTCTTTTCCTGCAAAATAAGGTTCTCTTTCTACAAATATCACATCCTTAGATGTGTATAGCTTTTTAGTTAGAGGATCATAACATTTATATCCTTTTTCAAAGGTAGAGTATCCTAAAAATACACATTTTCTTCCCCTTTCATCTAGTTTATTTCTAAAGTTTTCTGGTACATGCACATAACAAATGCACCCAAAAACTCTTAAGTGTGAGATATTTGGTTTTCTTCCTAGGAGTAGTTCTAAGGGGGATTTTCCTTCTAATACTTGAGAGGGCATAAGGTTTATAAGGTGGGCAGCGGTTTTAATGGCTTCACTCCAAAACCTTTTAGGTACATTGGAGTGAAACATCATAGCTCTAGCCGTTTCTAGTAAATGTCTATTTTTTCTTTCGGCAACTCCATTTTGTTGAGGAGTGTACACACAAGATTTTTGATGAATAATTTCTTTTTCTTCTAGAAAATTTTCAAATGCATGACTAGTGTATTCTCCCCCATGATCCGATCTAAGGATTTTGATGTTTGCATTAAATTGCTTGGTTACATATCTATAATAGCTCTTAAGTTCCTCAAATACTTCAGATTTGGCTACCAATAAGTACACCCAAGTATATCTAGTTTTGTGGTCAATGAAGGTTACAAAGTATTTGAAGCCATTATGAGATTCTATGGGTGAAGTCCACACATCGGTATGAATAAGTTCAAAGGCATTTTCATATATTGTATTTGAGATTGGATAATACACTCTAGTTTGTTTTCCAAGAATACAAGCTTTGCAATGCCTATTTTCTACCTTTTGACTTGGAAATAGGCGTTTCAAAGCTAAATCTCCCGGGTGACCTGTGCCATATAGAGGATACTTGACTTTGAACTCCAAAATCTTGATTTTCTTGATCTAAGAAATATAGGTTGTTCCTTCTAGACCCCTTGCTAATCAAGTGATTCGTTTTGAGATCCTGAAAAATAACTTGGTTAGGATCAAAAGTGGCTTTGCAATTATGGTCTTTTGTAATTTTGCTAATGGACATGAGGTTAGAGTTGAATTTTGGCACATATAAAGCTTTGGTTTTCTTGCCTAGAAGTTCAACTTCTCCTAGATGATCAACTTTTAGTTTTTGACCATTAGCAACCTTGACAATCTTATGACTAGATAAAGGAATGAATTTCCTAACTTGATTTTTATCCTTTACCATGTGATTGTCACAGCCCGAATCAATAAGCCACTTATTTAAATGAGATGAGTTCAAGTTGTTACCGGAATGTAGAGCGACTTGGCCAAGGAGCTTTTTCATCTCTTTTTGCATCTCCTCCATCTTGGATTCAAGTGCAGCTACTTGGGAGACTTGTTGAGCATGAGCTGGTTGTTCCATTTCCTTTTTGTTGTTCTTTGGGCATAAATTAGGGTAAAGAAACCAGCACCTTTCCCTTTTGTGGCCGGGTTTCTTGCAATTTGTGCAAACATCCCTTTTATAGTAATTTTGAGCTTTGTTGGCCATGTGATCATCTTGGACAGCTTTGAAGGCTTGAGCTTCGGATTTGAGCTTGGTGGATTCCTCTAGCCTCATGCTAGTTTCGGCCCTTTGAACCATAAATTGAACTTCTTGGAATGAAGGGAACATCTTCATTCTAAGAATTTCTTGTCGAATAGAAGCATATTCGTCTCCAAGACCCATAAGAAGACCAAAGGTCATGTCTTCATCATTTCTTTGGAGAAGAGTCTTGAGATTAGAAGTTGGAGGCCTAAGAAGATTAAGCTCATTCCAAAGATCCCTATATTCCCCAAAGTATTCGGGTAGGGTTTTACCTCCTTTTTGAATCTTGAAGATTTTCCTCTTTAGCTCAAAGATTCGTCCGGTGTTGGTCTCTTGTCCATATAGTGCATGCATTTGATCCCACAAAGCCTTTGCATTTGGTATACAAGTAACCATAGCTTTGTGGGTTTTGTCAAGAGACATTTGGAGTAGCACCACCACTTGATCATCTTGTTTTTTCCAAGCTTTGAATGAAGAATCGACATCATCTAAGGGATCCTCCAATATGTGATTTTCCAGATTGAAGAAATTGAGAGATCTCTTGATGGTGTCTTGCCATGCATTGTAATTGGAAGAATCTAAAAGAATGGAAGTGAACATGGAGGTGCTAATTTGTGGTGGAGGGTTACCAACACCGGAAGAAGAAGGTATCGAAGCTTGCTCTGATACCATGATGAAATTCAAAGATAGCAAACTAAGAAATGAAGAAATAAACTTCAAGAATTTTATTGAAAGATCAAAGAGAGTTTACATATAATGAAGGCATATTTTTCATACTCATTAAGCTCAACCACCTATCCTATTTATAGAGAAGGAGAAGGGAGGTAAAGAAGGAGAGAAATAAGAGAGAGGAGAGGGCATTGCCCTCTCCTAACAGCCAGCCCCAACGGCTAGTGAGAACTAGCCGTTGGTGTTGAAAAGAAGAACTAATCAAGCTTCTCATCACAAATTTAAAGTCTTCCCAAGCATTCAGCAAGTTGTCTTCCATTGGACCTCTAAAATTGCCTCAGCCCATGGGCCTCTTTGAGCCCAAGAAAGGGCCCATTCCAACCCATCAAAGGGGGCCCAATTGGGCCCCCCTTAGGCTGTTTAAAACAGCCTTTGGAGGCTGCTCCAATGGCTAGAAATTCTAGCCGTTGGACAGCCTCCAACGGCTAGAATAGAGAGGGCCAATGCCCTCTCTTATTCTCTCTTGTTCTCTCTTATTCTCACTTGTAATCTCTCCCTCCTTGTTTCTCTATAAATAGTCTTCAATGCTCTCTAACATAGGTATGAACAAAAGTTCAAACTATGAATGTTCTTAGCTCTTTATTTCAATAAAATCCAGAATTTTATTTCAAGGCTCTTTGAGTTCACACTTTGATCTTTCAACATGGTATCAGAGCAATCGATCCCATCCTCTTCTAGGTTGGGTGACCCTCCTCCATCCATAAATATTACCCAAATGCAAAATTTATCCTCCATCCAATTGAAAGGAGGAAACTACTATCAATGGGCAAATGTGATGAAGAGGGCACTCAATCTCAACAATCTAGAGAATCATGTTCTTGATGATCCACTTGAAGAAGCTGATCCATCATTCCGAGAATGGAAAAAAAGAGATGATCATGTCTTCATTCTTCTTCTGAATTCTCTAGATGAAACTCACAAGGCGATGGTGTCGTGTGCTCCAAATGCAAAACTTTTATGGGAAGAAATGTTCTCTCTCTATGGTTTGGAATCCAACCTTGGGAGAATTTTTGAGCTTAAGAGACAAATTGCTTCCATCAAAAAGGAAGGCAAATCTCTTCCTCAATATTTTGGGGAGTATACGGATGCTTGGAATGAGCTAACAACTCTTCGACCAGATTCTATAGATCTCAAAGTTCTTAGAAAGAGAAGAGAGGAAGATAAGATATTTGGTCTTCTCATGGGCTTGGATGATTCATATTCTCATCTAAGGCAAGAAATCCTTCGAATGAAGGAATTTCCATCATTTGGAGAAGTCCAAAATATGATCCAAAGGACTGAAGTAAGCATTAGATTGGAAGAAAGCTCCAAACAAAAATTGGAAGCTCAAGCTTTCATTGCTTCCTCGAATGAATTCAATGCTGCCAAAGCCAATCAAATTCGAAGGAGAAATGAAATATGCTCTCATTGCAACAAGAGGGGTCACTCAAAAGACAAATGCTGGGAATTGCATCCTCATTTAAAGCCTAAAGTACTCAAGCAAAGAGATCAGCAAGGAGCTTCAAATACATACTATTCTGGATAGCAACCTTCTGCCCAATTCGTGAAGATCCAAGCTCCATCAATGGCTGAGTTTGCTGCTCTCCAAACACAATTAAATGAAGTTACAAAGAGGCTTCAACAAATGGCTCCATCATCGGGTAAGAAACAAGAACTTTTCTCATATTTAAATTTTGAAAAATTTCTCATTGATTCGGGAACCGAATGTCATATGGTTAAGGATAAAGCAAAAATAAAAAAGTTTGAAAACCTTCCTAACCATATGATTGTTCGTGTTGCAAATGGACAAGATTTGAGAGTAAAACAAGTTGGGGAAGTTGACATTTTTGGAAAACCTACAAAAGCTTTATATGTTCCCAAACTTACCTCAAACCTACTGTCCATTAGCAAGATCACCAAGGATCAAAAGTGTAGAGTTGTTTTTGACCCCAATAATGTCTCTTTTCAAGACCTCAAGTCGAATCAATTGATTGGCAAGGGTTCTAGAAGAGGAGGACTTTATTACTTGGATCAAGAACAAAGTGCACTTGTAGCTCACATCAAGGAGGATCAATCTCTTTGGCATGGACGCTTAGGACATCCTAGTGATCGAGCTTTAAAACGTCTATTCCCAACCTTGAATTTTGAGAATAGACATTGTAAAGCTTGTATTTTGGCTAAAGAAACCCGAACAATGTATCCCATTTCAGAAACAATTTATGAAAATCCTTTTGACTTGGTTCATTCGGATGTTTGGACATCTCCTATCATGTCACACTTAGGTTACAAATACTTCATTACCTTCATTGATCATAAAACTAGATACACATGGGTGTACCTTTTAAACACCAAAGACCAAGCTCTTGAAGCTCTCAAGAGCTATGTGAGGTATGTGACCAAACTATACAATGCAAATATAAAAGTCCTTAGGTCAGATATGGGGGTGAATTTACAAGCCTCAATTTTGAAAACTACCTTAAGGAAAATAGCATTATGCATCAAATGTCATGTGTTTACACACCCCAACAAAATGGGGTAGCTGAGAGAAAGAATAGGCACATACTTGAAACATCTAGGGCAATGATGTTTTATGCAAACATGCCAAAAAATTCTGGTGTGATGCGGTTAAAACCGCGGTTCATGTTATAAACCTCATGCCCACTGAAATTTTAAAAGGGCAATCCCCTCTAGAGGTTCTTCTAGGGAGAAAACCTAAAATCTCTCACCTTAGGACATTTGGTTGCACATGCTACATTCATATTCCAGCACACTTAAGAAACAAGTTAGAACATAGAGGAAGAAAGTGTGTATTTCTTGGATATGCAGCCTTTGAAAAAGGGTATAGATGCTATGATCCTCTTACTAACCGAACATACACATCTAAAGATGTGATATTCTTGGAAAATGAGGTTTATTTTGCAGGAAATGAAGAAACTAAGGAAATGCAAAAAATTGAAATTCCTCCTAGCTCTTGGGACTTTCTCATAGCTCCCCCTCAAAGAGCTGAACAAACCGAAGGAAACTCCTCTTCTGATGCAAGCCACAACTCTCAAAATGAAAATTCAGAAGCTTTAGAAGCTGAACAACCAACTACTTTAGGGGGAGAAAGTGATACAAATGAGGAAGTTACAAATGAAGAAGAATCCCTTGAAATAGAAGAGGAACCGGATCAACCTCCACCTCAACTAAGAAGATCAACTAGGCTTAGGCTTCCTCCATCCGAATGGATCAACCGAAGAGTGTTCTATAACTCTAGGGTAACCTCTCATCCTATTTGTGATTACTATAACACCTCTCATGTTTCCTTGGACCACCAAGCTTTCTTGAGTAACTTAGATAAAGAAGTGGAACCAACATCATTTGAGCAAGCATCAAGAGATCCAAGATGGAAAAAGGCAATGGAAGAGGAATTAGAAGCTTTATCAAAAAATGGAACGTGGGAAATCACTACTCTACCTAAAGGGAAAAAGGCCGTAGGGTGTAAGTGGGTTTACAAAATCAAGCACAAGATTGATGGATCAATTGATAGGTTCAAAGCAAGGCTGGTGGCAAAAGGATATACTCAAGCCTATGGGATTGATTACAAAGAGACCTATGCTCCGGTTGCAAAAATGAACACTATTAGAGTCCTCTTGTCTCTTGCGGTGAATCATGGATGGAGCCTATTTCAAATGGATGTAGCCAATGCTTTTCTTCAAGGAGATCTAGAAGAAGAAGTCTACATGCAAATACCAAAGGGTCTTCATTCACAAAGAGGAAATGCATGCAAACTTCATAAGGCAATTTATGGTCTCAAGCAATCTCCAAGAGCCTGGTACGCAAAGTTAAGCCATGCTTTCCTTAGTAATGGATTTCATAAATGCAATAGTGATTCATCTCTCTTTGTTAGAAGGACTAATGATCATATCACAATTGCATTAGTATATGTAGATGACATTATCATAACAGGTAGTGATTTGCATCAAATAGACCTTGTTAGGAACTTTTTAAAATCTAGATTTGAAATTAAAGATCTAGGGAAACTAAAGTATTTTCTAGGCATTGAGTTAGCCTATTGTCCCAATGGGCTAATTCTCTCCCAAAGAAAATATGCTCTTGATCTTTTGCAGGAAACGGGAAAACTTGGAGCAAGACCGGTTTGCAGCCCAGTTTCCACTTCCGGTCCCTTAGCCGATGACAATGATCCTCTAGAAGACATTGAAAGATATCAGAGGCTAGTTGGCAAACTTATCTATCTCACCATCACAAGACCAGACATAGTATATGCAGTGAGTTATATAAGTCAGTTCATGCACCCCCCAACAAAAGGTCATTGGAGAGCAGCGGAGAGGATTCTTCATTACATCAAAGGATCTCCTGGGCTAGGAATTTGGATGAAGAACAATGGGAATGCAGACATTGAAGGGTATTGTGATGCTGATTGGGCAGGGGATCCCATCGACAGAAAGTCTACCACTGGATATTGCATGTTTATTGGAGGAAACTTGGTAGCTTGGAAAAGCAAAAAACAACGGGTTGTATCTAGATCAAGTGCAGAGGCCGAGTATAGAGCCATGGCAGCGGGAGCCAGTGAGATTGTATGGCTAAAGGTATTGATAGAAGAACTAGGGTTTGCGGTCACCACTCCTATCAAGCTTCATTGTGATAATCAATCCGCAATTCACATTGCCACTAACCCAGTTTTCCATGAACGAACCAAGCATATAGAGGTTGATTGTCATTTTATTCGGCAAAAGGTAGAAGAAAAACTCATTGTCACTCCTCACATCAAAGGAGAAGATCAACTTGCGGACATCTTCACAAAAGGAGGGACGGCAGCCCACCTACAAGAAATGATGAGCAAGTTGGGTACTATCAACATCTACGCACCCAACTTGAGGGGGAGTGTTGAAAAGAAGAACTAATCAAGCTTCTCATCACAAATTTAAAGTCTTCCCAAGCATTCAGCAAGTTGTCTTCCATTGGACCTCTAAAATTGCCTCAGCCCATGGGCCTCTTTTGTTGAAATGAGACATAATTGAGCTCATTAGCATTCTCTACAAAGTGCCCTTCCTAAAAGTTTCTTATATGATCATAAGGAGTTCTAATTTTAGCCCATGTAAAAGTCCATCTCCAAACCCCTTTGTAATCCCATTTAAGGGGCCCAATATGGGCCTCTCATTCCTCAAGCTGCTGGGCCGAAATTGGCCCAGCCCAAGCCCAATCCAAGTGGGGGCAGCAGCCCCCAACGGCTAGTAGAGAACTAGCCGTTGGGACTGCCCAACGGCTAGTTCTCCTAGCCGTTGGGGGCCGGCTGTTAGGAGAGGGCAATGCCCTCTCCTCCCCCTTATTTCTCTCATTCCTTACCTCTCTTCTCCTTCTCTATAAATAGGATAGGTGTGGGTGCTTTAGAGGCATGAAAAATATGTTCTCATTATGTGTAAACTCTCTTTGATCTTTAAATAAAAGTCTTGAAGTTTATTTCTTCATTTCTTAGTTTGCTATCTTTGAATTTCATCATGGTATCAGAGCAAGCTTCGATACCTTCTTCTTCCGGTGTTGGTAACCCTCCACCACAAATTAGCACCTCCATGTTCACTTCCATTCTTTTGGATTCTTCCAATTACAATGCATGGCAAGACACCATCAAGAGATCTCTCAATTTCTTCAATCTGGAAAATCACATATTGGAGGATCCCTTAGATGATGTCGATTCTTCATTCAAAGCTTGGAAGAAACAAGATGATCAAGTGGTGGTGCTACTCCAAATGTCTCTTGACAAAACCCACAAAGCTATGGTTACTTGTATACCAAATGCAAAGGCTTTGTGGGATCAAATGCATGCACTATATGGACAAGAGACCAACACCGGACGAATCTTTGAGCTAAAGAGGAAAATCTTCAAGATTCAAAAAGGAGGTAAAACCCTACCCGAATACTTTGGGGAATATAGGGATCTTTGGAATGAGCTTAATCTTCTTAGGCCTCCAACTTCTAATCTCAAGACTCTTCTCCAAAGAAACGACGAAGACATGACCTTTGGTCTTCTTATGGGTCTTGGAGATGAATATGCTCCTATTCGACAAGAAATTCTTAGAATGAAGATGTTCCCTTCATTCCAAGAAGTTCAATTTATGGTTCAAAGGGCCGAAACTAGCATGAGGCTAGAGGAATCCACCAAGCTCAAATCCGAAGCTCAAGCCTTCAAAGCTGTCCAAGATGATCACATAGCCAACAAAGCTCAAAACTTCTTTAAAAGGGACGTTTGCACAAATTGTAAGAAGCCCGGCCACAAAAGGGAAAGGTGCTGGTTTCTTTACCCTAATTTGCGCCCAAAGAACAACAAAAGGGAGATGGAACAACCAGCCCATGCTCAACAAGTCTCCCAAGTGGCTGCACTCGAATCCAAGATGGAGGAGATGCAAAAAGAGATGAAAAAGCTCCTTGGCCAAGTTGCTCTACATTCCGGTAACAACTTGAACTCATCTCATTTAAATAAGTGGCTTATTGATTCGGGTTGTGACAATCACATGGTAAAGGATAAAAATCAAGTTAGGAAATTCATTCCCTTATCTAGTCATAAGATTGTCAAGGTTGCTAATGGTCAAAATCTAAAAGTTGATCATCTAGGAGAAGTTGAACTTTTAGGCAAGAAAACCAAAGCTTTATATGTGCCAAAATTCAACTCTAACCTCATGTCCATTAGCAAAATTACAAAAGACCATAATTGCAAAGCCACTTTTGATCCTAACCAAGTTATTTTTCAGGATCTCAAAACGAATCACTTGATTGGCAAGGGGTCTAGAAGGAACAACCTATATTTCTTAGATCAAGAAAATCAAGCTTTTGGAGTTCAAAGTCAAGTATCCTCTATATGGCATGCACGTCTAGGTCACCGAGAGATTTAGCTTTGAAACGCCTATTTCCAAGTCAAAAAGTAGAAAATAGGCATTGCAAAGCTTGTATTCTTGGAAAACAAACTAGAGTGTATTATCCAATCTCAAATACAATATATGAAAATGCCTTTGAACTCATTCATACTGATGTGTGGACTTCACCCATAGAATCTCATAATGGCTTCAAATACTTTGTAACCTTCATTGACCACAAAACTAGATACACTTGGGTGTACTTATTAGTAGCCAAATCTGAAGTATTTGAGGCACTTAAGAGCTATTATAGATATGTAACCAAGCAATTTAATGCAAACATTAAAATCCTTAGATCGGATCATGGGTGGGAATACACTAGTCATGCATTTGAAAATTTTCTAGAAGAAAAAGAAATTATTCATCAAAAATCTTGTGTGTATACTCCTCAACAAAATGGAGTTGCCGAAAGGAAGAATAGACATTTACTAGAAACGGCTAGGGCTATGATGTTTCACTCCAATGTACCTAAAAAGTTTTGGAGTGAAGCCATTAAAACCGCTGCTCACCTTATAAACCTTATGCCCTCTCAAGTATTAGAAGGAAAATCCCCCTTAGAACTACTCCTAGGAAGAAAACCAAATATCTCACACTTAAGAGTTTTTGGGTGCATTTGTTATGTACATGTACCAGAAAACTTTAGAAATAAACTAGATGAAAGGGGGAGAAGATGTGTATTTCTAGGATACTTTACCTTTGAGAAAGGATATAAATGTTATGATCCTCTAACAAAAAGGCTATACACATCCAAGGATGTGATATTTGTAGAAAGAGAACCTTATTTTGCAGGAAAAGAGGATCAAGAGCAAGCAAAGGAAAGAGGAGCTCAAGATCAATGGAATATAGTTCTTCCCTCAATCAAAGAACCTTCCCATCAAAATGAAGAAGGAGAAAGACCAATTCTAGCTGAAAATGATCCAATTCAAGAAGAACCAATCTCATCACAATCCGATCATGAATCTGTCCAAGAGGAAGGGGGAGACAACTTAGATCAAGGGCAAGTTATGGAGGAAGAAGAACAAAGCATTGAGGAACCGCCTCCACCTCCTCTTCGAAGATCAACAAGACTTAGGCTCCCTCCTTCGGAATGGATCAACAAGAGAGTGTTCTATAACTCAAAGGTGACATCTCATCCCATTTCTCAATATTATTCTATTGCTAACATGTCTTGTAGCCATCAAAAATTCATCAAGAATCTAGACCTTCATCAAGAGCCTAGAAACTTTGAAGAAGCAAAACAACATCCCCAATGGATTCAAGCCATGAAAGAGGAGCTAGAAGCCTTAGAAAGAAACGGAACGTGGGAGTTATCATCCCTCCCTAAAGGAAAAAGGGCGGTAGGATGCAAATGGGTCTATAAGATCAAGCACAAAAGCGATGGAAGCATTGATAGACACAAGGCTAGACTAGTAGCTAAGGGCTTCACTCAAGCTTATGGAATAGACTACAAGGAAACTTATGCTCCGGTGGCCAAGATGAACACAATTCGAGTCTTGATGTCCCTTGCAATCAATCACTCTTGGCCAATGTTTCAAATGGACGTAGCAAATGCTTTCCTTCAAGGCGATCTAGAAGAAGAAGTATACATGGAGACTCCACCGGGCTTTTCTCACCATCTCAACAAAGTTTGCAAACTTAGGAAAGCAATCTACGGTCTCAAACAATCTCCAAGAGCATGGTATGCCAAACTTAGCTCAACTCTTCTTGATCATAATTTCAATAAATGCAATAGTGATACTTCTCTTTTTATCAAAAAACTAGATGAAAAAATCATTATAGTGCTAGTTTATGTAGATGATATTATCATAACCGGCAATGATTTTAACTTAATCAACCAAGTGAGAAGTTTCTTACAAACAAAATTTGATATCAAGGACTTAGGGAAACTAAAGTACTTCTTAGGGATAGAACTTGCCTATTGTCCAAATGGGCTTGTTCTATCACAAAGGAAGTATGTGCTTGATCTCTTGCAGGAAACCGGGAAGCTAGGTGCCAAGCCCGCTTGTAGTCCCATTAGCTCCTCTAGTGATCTCAAGGATGATAATGAAGATTATGAGGATGAACCAAGATATCAAAGGCTCGTAGGGAAATTGATCTACCTCACTATAACAAGACCAGACATCTCCTTTGCCGTAAGTCAAGTTAGCCAACATATACACAAGCCCAAAAGGAAGCATTGGAGAGCCACCGAAAGAATCCTTCACTACCTAAAAGGCACACCGGGCATGGGAATTTGGATGAAAAAGAACAATAACTCACAAATCATAGGGTATTGTGATGCGGATTGGGCTGGAGACTCAGAGGATAGACGATCAACCACAGGGTATTGCATGTTTGTTGGAGGAAATTTAGTAGCTTGGAAAAACAAGAAACAACATGTAGTATCAAGATCAAGTGCTGAAGCCGAATATAGAGCCATGGCAGCCGCATCAAGTGAAATAGTGTGGCTGAAAGCTCTAATTGAAGAAATAGGGTTCTCTGTTCCTACTCCAATCCAACTCCATTGTGACAATCAATCGGCAATTCATATAGCCTCAAATCCGGTTTTTCATGAGAGAACAAAGCACATTGAGGTGGATTGTCACTTTGTGAGACAAAAGTTTGAAGAAAAACTCATCACTCCAAGCTTCACAAGAAGTGATGATCAAGTGGCCGACATCTTCACCAAACCGGGGACCGCCAATCACATTCACAAAAATATGGTCAAGTTGGGTGTTATAGATACATACACACCCAACTTGAGGGGGAGTGTTGAAATGAGACATAATTGAGCTCATTAGCATTCTCTACAAGGTGCCCTTCCTAAAAGTTTCTTATATGATCATAAGGAGTTCTAATTTTAGCCCATGTAAAAGTCCATCTCCAAACCCCTTTGTAATCCCATTTAAGGGGCCCAATATGGGCCTCTCATTCCTCAAGCAGCTGGGCCGAAATTGGCCCAGCCCAAGCCCAATCCAAGTGGGGGCAGCAGCCCCCAACGGCTAGTAGAGAACTAGCCGTTGGGGGCCGGCTGTTAGGAGAGGGCAATGCCCTCTCCTCCCCCTTATTTCTCTCATTCCTTACCTCTCTTCTCCTTCTCTATAAATAGGATAGGTGTGGGTGCTTTAGAGGCATGAAAAATATGTTCTCATTATGTGTAAACTCTCTTTGATCTTTAAATAAAAGTCTTGAAGTTTATTTCTTCATTTCTTAGTTTGCTATCTTTGAATTTCATCATCTTTGAGCCCAAGAAAGGGCCCATTCCAACCCATCAAAGGGGGCCCAATTGGGCCCCCCTTAGGCTGTTTAAAACAGCCGTTGGAGGCTGCTCCAACGGCTAGAAATTCTAGCCGTTGGACAGCCTCCAACGGCTAGAATAGAGAGGGCCAATGCCCTCTCTTATTCTCTCTTGTTCTCTCTTATTCTCACTTGTAATCTCTCCCTCCTTGTTTCTCTATAAATAGTCTTCAATGCTCTCTAACATAGGTATGAACAAAAGTTCAAACTATGAATGTTCTTAGCTCTTTATTTCAATAAAATCCAGAATTTTATTTCAAGGCTCTTTGAGTTCACACTTTGATCTTTCAACAGTTGGGCAGTCCCCAAACGGCTAGTTCTCTACTAGCCGTTGGGGGCTGATGCCCCCACTTTGAGTGGGTTGGGCTGGGCCAATTACGGCCCAGCTGCTGAGGTTTGGGAGGCCCATATTGGGCCCTTTAAATGGGTTTACAAATGGGCTTAGAGAAGGTCTTTTTCATGGGCTAAATTTAGACCTCCTTATAATCATTTAAGAAACTCCTAGATAGGGCATCTTGAAGAGAGTGCTAATGAGCTCAATTATGTCTCATTTCAACATAACCGAACATACACATCTAAGGATGTGATATTTTTAGAGGAAGAATTCTTTTTTGCAGAAGAAGAAACACCCAAAGCATCAAGCAAAGAAGATTCTTATAGTACATGGGATTTCTTGCTCCCTTCATATCAACCATCTCCATCGATTGAAGAAGGCACCTCCCAAGAGACTAATGATCACTCTCAAAGTATTGAAGAAGGATCAAACTCCATAGAAGAGGAGGTTGCTCACACTTCAGGGGGAGAACAAGAAACAAAAGAAGAAGAGCCTTCAGAACAAGTTGTGGATGAATCCGTTGAGCCCGATGAGCCACCTCCCCAACTTAGGCGATCCACCAGACTTAGGGTCCCTCCATCGGAATGGATTAATCGAAGGGTTTATTATAATTCAAAGGTAACATCACATCCCATTTCTGATTACTATACTACCTCACACGTTTCTTTGAGCCACCAAGCCTTTTTGAGTGGCATAGATAAAGAACAGGAGCCTAGGACATTCAATGAAGCATCTAGAGATCCAAGATGGAGGAAGGCAATGAAGGAGGAACTAGATGCTCTATCCAAGAATGGCACTTGGGAAATCACCTCTCTTCCCAAAGGAAAGAGAGCCGAAGGTTGCAAGTGGGTATATAAAATCAAGTACAAGAGTGATGGGTCGATAGAGAGGTTCAAAGCAAGGCTTGTGGCGAAGGGATTTACACAAGCTTATGGGATAGACTACAAGGAAACCTATGCTCCCGTCGCCAAAATGAATACAATTAGAGTTTTGATGTCTCTTGCGGTGAACCATGGATGGAGCATGTTTCAAATGGATGTAGCAAATACATTTCTTCAGGGAGATCTCGAAGAAGAAGTGTACATGCAACTTCCTCAAGGGCTCCAACAACAAGGAGAAAACGTGTGCAAACTACGCAAGGCTATCTATGGGCTGAAGCAATCTCCAAGAGCATGGTATGTAAAATTAAGTCATGCTTTCCTTAGTAGTGGATTTGTTAAATGCCATAGCGACTCATCTGTTTTTATTAGAAAGAATAATGATAAAGTAGTAATAGCCTTAGTTTATGTAGATGATATCATCATTACAGGAAATGACATTCATTTAATAGATATAGTTAGAAATTTTTTGAGTTCTAGGTTTGAGATTAAAGATTTAGGAAGACTAAAGTATTTCCTAGGAATTGAATTAGCCTATTATAATAATGGGCTAGTTCTATCCCAAAGGAAATATGCTCTTGATCTTTTGCAGGAAACAGGGAAGCTCGGAGGAAAGCTAGCTTGTAGCCCTGTTGTCACCACTGGACCTTTAGTAGATGATGAAGAGCTATTTGAGAACATTGAGAGATATCAAAGGCTTGTAGGATGGCTAATCTACCTCACCATCACTAGGCCAGACATAGCCTTCGCCGTGAGCCAAATTAGTCAACATATGCATTCTCCAAAGAAAGGTCATTGGAGAGCAGCTGAGTGCATCCTTCACTACATCAATTAATCTCCCGGACTAGGTATTTGGATGAAAAACAATGGAAGCTCCCAAATTGAAGGCTTTTGCGATGCAGATTGGGCGAGTGATTCAAAGGATAGGAGATCAACCACCAGTTACTGCATGTTCGTAGGAGGTAACTTGGTAGCATGGAAGAGCAAAAAACAGCATGTGGTGTCAAGATCGAGTGCGGAGGCTGAGTATAGGGCAATGGCATCAGCGGCTAGTGAGATCGTATGGTTAAAGGCCCTAGTAGAAGAATTAGGGTTCAATGTTTCTACACCAATCAACTTGCATTGTGACAATCAATCGGCTATTCATATTGCATCAAATCCGGTCTTCCATGAAAGGACCAAACACATAGAAGTTGATTGTCACTTCATTCGACAAAAGGTGGAAGAAAAGCTTATAGCCACTCCCCACATCAAAGGAAAAGAGCAACTGGCGGATATCTTCACAAAAGGGGGAATCGCAATACATCTTCAAGAAATCATGAACAAGTTGGGCACTATCGACATCTACGCACCCAACTTGAGGGGGAGTGTTGAAAAGAATGATAACTTAACCCATCCTCATCACCAACCAAGTGCATCTACTTAGAAGCCCAAAGGTCCAAGATCTAGTTCTCTACTAAAAGCCCAGAAATCTGCCTACATTGTCCAGCAAGCATGGCCCATTTGGGCAGCCTAAACCAGCCAAAATACATTCAAAAATAGGCCCAAGGAAGCCCAAAAGTATGGAGAAAAGTCCAGGAAGCAAACCCAAATGGCTAGGGGCAGTTTGGGCAGTGTATATTTCAACAGTCAAAAAAAACTAGCTGTTGGAATTCCTTGGGGTTTGAGCTCTAACGGTCATATTGTCTTTGAGACTCTATCTACTGGCTATTTTCTCATTTTCTCTATAAATAGAGCCTCATTGTATCCCCCAAAATCATGATTCAATGCTCTCAAGCACCAATGTATTCCCTCATTGTTTTTCAATAAAACCAGAATTTATTTTACACTTTCTTTGTTTTTAGACTTTGATATTTCAACACCCTTGAAACTCCTCATCACTAGATTGAAGTTTCTGAATGTGGTCAAGTAGAGCCGGTCCCACCTCAAATTTGGCCAAAAGTACTCCAAAATCATCTGTGGTCAGTCTGACTCCTAGTGAGAAGAGTCCAATAAGACATGAGAAATAAGAACTCTCAATGGGTGCTAATGATGATGACTTGCGGCTTAGTGCATCTACAATGATATTTACTTTCCTCGGGTGGTAGTCAATAATCAAATCATAATCTTTGAGAAGCTCCAACCATCTCCTATGCCTGAGATTAAGCTCCCTCTGAGTGAGTAGGTACTTTAAGCTTTTGTGATCTGTATATACCCGGCAAGTAACCCCGTATAAATAGTGTCGCCAAATCTCCAAAGTGGACACAATAGCAGCAAGCTCTAAGTCATGTGTAAGATAATTCAATTCATGCCTCTTCAACTATCGGAATGCATAAGTGATGACCCGACCTTTTGCATCAGGACACAACCTAATCTCTGTTGGCTGACATCGCAGTATACCTCATAGTCACAATTGATAATAGGGAGAGCGAGGATAGGTGCTGATGTTAGTCATTGTTTAAGCTCCTGAAAGCTCACCTCAGAGCGATCGTCCCAAACAAACTTGACTTCTTTCCGTGTCAAGTTGGAGAATGGGGCGACAATCTTAGAGAATCTCTCTACAAACCCCCGATAATATCCTACTAATCTAAGGAAACTCTGTATCTCCGTAATGCTCCATGGTTGTTCCCATTTCAGAATAGCCTCAACTTTCTTCGGGTCCACAAAGATCCCATCAGCAGAAACCACATGACCCAGAAAGTCAATCTCTCTCAACCAAAACTCGCACTTAGAGTATTTGGTTTATAACTCCTTCTCACGGAGTGTCTGTTATACAGCCCATAGGTGCTAGGAATGCTCCTCATCACTCTTTGAATATACAAAAATATCATCGATGAAGATTATGACAAATCTATCCAGGAAGGAGTAGAATATCCGGTTCATCAGATCCATAAAAGTTATTGGGGCATTAGTCAGCCCAAACGACATCACCAAGAACTCAAAGTGATCGTACCGGGTCCTGAAGGCTATCTTGGGAATATAACATTCATTGATCCGTAACTGATGATATCTAGATTTCAAGTCGATCTTAGAGAAAACCCAACTGATCAAACAAATCAACAATCCGAAGTAACGGGTATCGATTTTTTATGGTTACCTGATTCAACTGTTGCTAATCGATACATAGTCTGAGAGTGCTATCCTTCTTTTGGACAAATAATACCATAGCTCCCCAAGGTGAAGTGCTCGGTCTGATGAAACTCTTATCCAATAATTCTTGTAACTAGACCTTTAGCTCTTTTAGCTCTGCTGGGGCCATCCTGTATGGCGAAATGGAGATAGGCACAGTGTCTGGTGCCAAGTCAATGGCAAAATCGAACTTCCAGACTGGAGGTAATCCGGGTATCTCCTCAGGAAATACATCAAGAAATTCCTACACCACTTGGACATCATTTATTCTTGGTCCCTCTATTATGGTGTCCACAACATGTGTCATATACGCTGTACAGTCCTTACTATCAATCTACGGGCCTCCAAAGCTGATATCACACAATTCGGGAGAATCCGTCTGATTCCATGGAATACCAATACTGGACACCCTGGTCTTCGAAATTCGACTATCTTAGCAAAATAGTCCACTGAAACTCTATGCCGGTGTAGTCAATCCATACCCAGGATGACATCGAAGTCCCGTATGTCTAGTGGAATCAGATCTGCTTTTAAAACTGTGCTCTCCACCTCAACTCCACAATCTCAGTACACCTCTTTCTTGACAATTTGCTCCCCTAAGGGAGTAATGACTAACAACGCTTTATCCAATGGTACTAGAACCTTATCAGTGTAGTGAGCGAAGTCCGTGCTCACAAAAGAACTATTTGTCCCAGAGTCAACCAACACACGGGTGTCTCTTCCGAAGATAATCATGGTGCCTATCACCCAAATTTATAAAGTCTATTAGCCCAATATCATTAAAATAATTAAAAATTACTTAAAAATAAAACCTCAAAATAGATATATATATCATTTTTCAAAGTTCACCAAAATACATCATAGTCTAAAGTTCTTATACAACATCAGGATGAGGAGTGGGGGTGGCACCTGTTACTATGTCTAGACTGGCCTGTGCCTCATCGTCAGTCATAGCATATAGTCTAGCCTGCGTCCTGGGTTGCTGATGAGGAGGTGGAGTAGGCATGTTATTCCCTGTGAAAGACTTCCCTGCGGTACTATGAGGAGGTGCGATAGAAGGTGCTAAGTTGCCCCTGGGGCCATAAGGAAAACTCTGATATGGGGGCATGACTATACCCCTCAGCCTGCAGATCGGGACAGTGGTCCTTGAAGTGTCCCTCCTTTCCGCATTGATAATTTCTGCCAGAGAATTGGCCTGGGCCTGGGTGTGCCATTTTACAAATCGGGCAGGACTTTCTCTGTGCTCCTCTAGATCATGGCGCAGTGCCCAAACTACCTCCCTGTGTACTCATTGGAGTTGATGACTGTTCATACTGCCCATGAGGTGTGGTCCCAAGCCCCTGTTTAGGGCTATCGCTATATGAATCTCAGCCTCTGCTCCTCTTGGAGCTCTGTCCCTATCCAAATCCAGACCTTTTCCTTTGGTCTTATTGGTCGCGGAGTCTATTCCGCTCTTTGATGTTTGCAGAGTCTATTCCGTTCTTTGATGTTTTGTTTTGCTCTCAGTGCCCATTGCAGAACTCTAGCATATATATCCTCCTCGAAGACTGTCATCCAGTCTCTGATGGCGAGATTTAGTCCATGTTCAAACTTTAATCTCCTGGCCTCCTCAGTTGCCACTAACTTTGGAAAAAATGCCACCAGTCTGCGGAACTCAGTCTCGTACTCTGACATAGACTTTTGCCCTTGCTTCAACTCTAGGAACTCTCGCCACTTCATGTCACAGTCGAATATCGTATAATACTGGAAATCAAACTCCCTCAGAAAGTCACCCTAAATTAGCGGCTCATCCGCTCTATTCTTGACGCCGTCCCACCAGTCACGGGCGTCATCCTCTAGTAGTTTGACTGCTATCACAAGCTTGAGTCTATCCTCAACTCCTATGTCCTCCACAGCCTTTTTGACTCGTTTGAGCCACTTCCTGGCCACAACAGGGTCGTGGGTCCTAGAGAAGGACTCACACCCTAGACTTCTAGCCTCTCTCAACAAGGTAGAGACCTCTATCATCTGTCGAGTAGCCGGCGTAGTCGTCAACGTAGGAGAGGGTAGTGGTACCGCTGTGGGTACATGCGGAGTCTCAACCACCAGTGCAGGTGGTGCTCTCATCTGGTCTTGGTGGGCCGTCCACCATCCCATCATCTACCTGAGTCTGAAGAGCGGTGGTGGTACTTCTCCAGCAAGAGGGGCTTGAGGTGCGTGAGACGATGACGCGGCCTCAAGTGGGGTCTCGGTGGTACGCCTTGGTTGTTCTCGGGGATGCATAGTTCTACACAAAGGACCATGCTTAGTACTAAAGAGTAGGAAAACAAAAGGTTAGGTACTAACCTAACCCCCTAATAATGATTAACGTTATAGGATCACAAGAGACAAATTATAAACTCTTGAAAAAAATGTTACAAATACTGGAAGCAAAATAGAGTAGATACAGAACCTAGCGCTCTGATACCACTGAAATCTGTCACGCCCCGACCTGCAGGTCAAGCACGCGAACAAACTGTCGTGACTCCTCGAGGTGTGGGTATGCCCTACTCGCATATCGAGGTGACGCAAGACTAATATTATGACCATACTCGATATCACTAATTAAAATCATACAATGAAAGATTTAAATAAGATAGTTTCAATAAAAAATTTTCTTTTAAAATATTTGCCTCCAATTTACATATACTATTTATATGCATGGTCTAATCTAAACAAGGATGGGTATGATCACATACCCAGTAGCGTCTCTCAGTAAGGCTCGTGGAACAATACCTCAGGATAAGCCAACTATAGTATAAACTGAAAATATAAATATGAGGGGTGAGTATAATCCACATACTCAATGAGTGAGGTGCAATGACTATATAATGACAATAAATGAATTTGTGAGAGTGACAAGTCAAAACATCATTTTCAAATTTATATTTCATTCATTTGCATATATATCATGTAATTCAAAATAATAGGCATTCTTATCATCAATCATGCATCAATGGGGTGTCAAAAACGCATTCTACCTATAGTTTGGCCTAATTATGGTAAAATCCACCAAGGGGCCACCAAAATGTCATAAGAATAAAACACATATATTTTCCCTCTTCCCTTGGTGTTGACATGGTCCTCACGTGGTGCTCATCTATTGGATCCGTTGGATAGAGACAAGAGACTCAAACCCCTGCTCCCGTGTTACCCCACCACATCACCTCGTCGGGTAAACGCTCAATATCGTGGTAGGGAGTACACTATAACCACTATAAACCATCCCATAATCATGCACATGTGCCATACATTATCATTTATCAATATTTACTCATAAAACATGACATTATCAGGTCATTATAATATCATAATGCAATAATCATAAACATCATTTCAAGACATGCCATAAACACTAAAACATTTCTAAATCACATTTTAAAATTTATTTATAAAAATCATGATAAAAAATATTTTTCATTTAAAGTCAGAAATAGTTGTCCCACTCACATCGACTGGGGAGCACTGCCCCTAACTATCATCGTTTCTCGAACGAGTCACCCCTCGAACCCTAAACCTAAGTTAAACAATATGCATCATTTATCAATTTAATATTATATTGTCGGATTACAAGATACATATATAAATGTTCTCTTTCATAAGATTAAATCTCAAATTTCATACTTAAAGAAAAATTCCTACAAAACCTATCATGCGCAGGTTTAGTAAAATCATGATATCTTTTAAAATTTTGATCGGATCAAATGATTTAATTTTTCTATTAAAGCTAAGACATATATCTCCAATGTTTATGTTCAGACCAACTTCAAATTCTGAACACATGAATTTAGAAAAAGTTATCACTTTTTCAGTGTAAGTTCCTAAAACCAATTCTGCACAGTTTTGGGAGAATTTTCATATCTTGCTATGTACTTTTCTAATTTAAGTGATTCTTATCTCAAATTGAAGATAAGATATAGATATAAAATGTTCTAGTTTAGACCATTCTCAGATTTTAAGTGTATAAGTTTTTAAAATTCCATTTTCATCTTAGTTTCGGTTTTAAAACTACTTCTGCGCAGTTTTAGTAAAAATATCATAACTTTCTACACACAACTCCGATTCAAGCGATCTTTATCTCAAATTAAAGATAAGACAGAGACCTAAAATTTCGTGATTAAAGTTTAAAAATTCACATAAGTTACTGGTTGTACATAGAATATGAAACAAGTTTGTGAAACATGCTAAACTTCCTAAAATCACCAAAAATCGATTTTTTCATGAAATGCTTCATATGATATATCATTTTAAAGCTTAGGAAGTCTAGTTTATAGAGAAATAAATTTCTTAGATTTTTGATTTTCACAAAATGAGATATCATAAAAATACTATACAAGACTAAATCTAGAAATCAATATCTAGCATGCTAGTATGGATACCAAAGTAGCTGCTCATCAAGAAATCAAATCTTAGTACAAGTTTAGACATGTTACCTCCTTTATAAGATCTCTTGTTAATAATAAATACCAGCACTCCCTTTGAATCTTTGAATTTTTATCACCTTAGAAAAATCAAATCACAATGAATATAAATTACTATACAATACCTCTATATTTCTAATTGAAGTTCAAGAATTCCCAAAAATGTTCTTAGCTCATTGGCTCCATGGTTGAACTCAAAATGGGTATAGGGTCTACAAAATTTCATCCAAGGGGGGTTTGAATGAAGAAAATGGGTCAAACTCTTCTTAAACAAGTTTTTTTTATAAACCTAGCAAAATATCTTTGATCATTGGATCATTCCATGCATCATCTCAACCTTCCACTTGTCCTAGTACTTAAACCATGTAATTGTTGATTTAAACAATCTCTATGCACTCCATTAGGTGTCTTGTGGACGTCCATGTCAAGGGGAGATGTGTCAGTAACTAGAACAAGCTATTCTAACTAGATTTCATGCAAAAATTTTCATCCAATGAGTTTTCATGCATAAATTTCTATCAAATGAGTTTTCTTGAATGTGAAAAAATCCTATGTGGCCACTAACCAACCTTGCTTCCCTCTTGACCAATCATTTGGCTCCAATTGTCCATCTTTGAGTGGTTTGTAACTTAGTCCCTCAATTTTCCTTAATTGCATTTAGACCTCTAACTTTTAACAATCTGTATTTTTGGTTACCATGAAATTTTGTTCAAAATTTCTTAAATATATGAAATTTCATTTAAATATCTCTATTTAATTTTGTAGGCCTTCTCTTAGCTATTTTTGACTTCTTTAGACCTTGCCGGCGTTTACCGAGAAGATTTTCGGCTTATCGATAAAATTTTCAGTTTTAGTGATTTTGAGGCGAAACTTCAAAATAAATAAATAGATAAATAAATTTTCATTTTATATATCTCAAAAGGATGCTTATATATATAAAATCATGAGGAGTGGTACATGATACACAGTCACCGAAAATCTGTGTTACAGTCTTATTCATGATGAGCATGGCTGTTGGACCTGTGTTTTTACTATAAATCTAGGTGTTGCTGATCCTTTTATAGCAGAACTATGTGGAGTAAGTGAAGGCATCTACTCCTGATTGTATGAAGCTCTTCCCGATCATCCTAGAGATTGATTTAGCTGATCTTGTGTCTGCATTTTCATCTAATATAGCTACCTCTCATGTAGGCTTCCATATTATTCAGAAATGCAAAGAACTCATCTGTCGTAACTTGGTTCATTAGGTGTCTTTCATTCACAGAGAAGAGAATCAATGTGCCGATATTCTTGATAAATTGGGAACTTTTCATCCAGGTTTCCACGAGCTCTTTAACCGACCTTATCAGGTGCATAGATATTTAAAGTGTAATATTCGGGGGATGACTTTCTTCAGAAACTAGTGTTTTCTGCTCCGATTTGTAACAAAAAAAATGTATTTTGCTTACCAATAGAATTGATGAGTTAGCAAAATTCTATTGATGATTTAATGATAAGCAATTATTAACTAATTCATTAAGCAAAATATTTATAGACGTAATTACCATAAAATTTACACAAAGATACCAAGTTGATCACTTATGGGAAAACTTTATCAATTGAATGGTTGATGATCAGTTTACTATAATTAGTTTCTAAAGAAGTGGTTAGTAATTGATTGGTAAATATTTAAATTTTAATAATTTTTAGTTTGATTGATAATCAGTTTATAATTACCAATTGTTTATAGTTAGTTGGTAATTAGGGGTTGACAATTATTATTATTTTTTCCGCTTCCATGAAGCGGTGTATACTATTTAAGGAATTTATGATTGATGGTGCTCAAAAGGAAGTACATGGAACCCAAAAGAAAGTACATGGAAGTTTTCTAAACATGGGGACCAATGGGAGGAGTACCAATAACTACGTCAAGATCTGCCTGATCGTCCTCCTACATCATGGCATACACACGGGCCTGTGTCCTCTGCTGCTGTTGGGATGATCCTGATACCGTGTTGCTCCCGGCTACTGTCCATGGAGCGGTGTGACTCAAGTGTGCAGGTGCTCCCTGCTGTCCTCCTCGTGGAACACTCGAGTAGTCCGTAGCTGTCTGACCCCTCAATCCTAACTCGAGACAAGCACTTCTGATGTGCCCTGACTTCCCAAACTGGAAGCATATAACAGGTGCCCTACATTCTCCAAGAGGGTGGTGTCTACCATATCGGTAACAAGAGGGGTACCACTAAGCTGAAGTCTGAGTAGTGGCACTAGGGGCCAGTGCTTTGAACCCCTGGGATTGTGATCCCTGCTCAGAATGTGCCTGTCTCAGCTGAGAAGGGCCTCCCTGATATCCTGAAGTCCTGCCCCTCTTCGAGCCCTGGCTCGAAGTAGCCTCAGATCTCTTCCTTTGCTCTCTGTTTTCCCACTGTCTGCCCTCGGATGATCTCCTCCGCCCTAAGTGCTGAGTCTACGATCTCCACAAAAGAGAGACTAGGAATCACAGTCATATATCTCCTGATGTTCAAGTTGAGGCCATCCTCAAACTTGAACCGTAGCTGCCTTGGCGTCGCCAAGTCTGGAACAAAAGCAGCTAGTCTCCTCAACTCCGCCTCGTACTTTGTCACTGTCCTGGTTCCCTGCTGCAAGTGCAAAAACTTTGTCCTCTTGCGGTCCTGCTGGAACTCAGAGAAATACCTGCGATCGAACTCCCGTAGGAAGTCCTCCCATCGCAGAGGCCCGATAGCATCGTTACGAATCGCCTCCCACCAAGTGAGGGCGTCACCATCCAAGAGTCTCTCTGCTACCCGCAACCGGTAGTCCTCGTTCAACCCCAGATCAGTCAAAATTCTACGGGTGCGGTTAATCCAGTACTTCGCTGCGGTGGAATCACCCGTCCCTACGAAATCCGTGCAGCCTAACTGTCTCGCCTCCTTCACAAACTGGGTGAGCTCGTGAATACGTCTCAAGGTGGAGGAGGTAGTGTCATTAGGTCCTGAAATAGTAAAAGGACCAACAACTGGTGGTTGAGCTGGTACAACTGCAGGTGGCACGGCCGTAGGAATCGGCGCGGCTATTGATACTGGTAGAGGTGGCATCTGTATGCCATGTGAACTATACCACTCGAACACCTGTCTATAGGCGTCCAGTGGTGGTGGTGGCACTACGGCTGTAGCAGCTGGTGGAATAGGTACTGGAGGAGGTGCGTGCGAAGAAGAGCCGTTTGGACCATTTGTCTAATGCTTTATCGAAATGTAATGACCTTTCTCGCAAAGGGGATCTTTAGAATGCCATAGACCCTTTAGAGGGTTGCACCGTCGAGGGTTTTCTCATTGATGGGCCTTGTAGTCTAATTTGGAGAGTTAGGTTCCTTATCTAATAGGAATTAGGGCGACTTAGGCCCAATGCTAGATAGGAGTAGGGCGGTGCTAGCCCGTTTAGGGAGTTATATCCCAACGATCGTTTGATAAGATTATGTTGATTTAGACCCAACGTACAGTAGGAGACGATTGATAGTAGGGCCGTGTCTACCCGTTCGGAGAGTTCCATCCCACTTTGACGACACGTTCGTTCGATAGGAAACTTTAGATAGGACACCTGTTCGGAGAGTTCTATCCCATTTTGTAAACACATTCATTTGATAAGAAACTTTAGGTAGGAGGGCCGTGTCCACCTGTTCGGGGAGTTCTATCCCATTTTGACGACATGTTCGTTCAATAAGATCAGGGCGATTTAGGCCCAACGTATGACAGGAAATAATTGATAGTAGGGCCGTGTCTACCCGTTCGGGGAGTTCCATCCCATTTTGATGACACGTTCGTTCGATAAGATTAGAGCAACTTAGGCCCAACATATGATAGGAAACAATTGTAGTAGGGTCGTGTCCACCAATTCGGAGAGTTCCATCTCATTTTGATGACACGTTCGTTCGATAGGAAACTTTAGGTAGGAGGGTCATATCCACCTTGTAACACCGATTTTTGATGACTGTATATCATGTACTACTTCTTATGATTCTAAATATATAAGCATCCTTTTGAGATATCTATTTAATTATCTATTTATTGCTTTTGAGAATTTCGCCTCAAAATCGCTAAAACCAAAATTTTATCAGTAAGCCGAAAACCTTTTCGGAAAGCTCCTGCAAGGCCTAAAGAAGTCAAAAATGGCTAAAAGAAGGCCTACACACTTAAATAAATATATTTAAATGAAATTTCACATATTTAAGAAATTTCAAACAAAATTTCATAGGGACAAAAAATGTAAATTGTTAAAAGTTAGGGGTTTAAATGTAATTAAGGAAAGTTAAGGGACTAAGTTGCAAACCACTCAAGGATGGACAATTGGAGCCAAATGATTGATCAACAGGGAAGCAAGGTTGGTTAGTGGCAACATAGGATTTTTCACATTCAAGAAAACTCATTGAATAGAAATTTATGCATGAAAGCTTATTGAATGGAAACTTATGCATGAAAACTAACTAGAATAGCTTGTTCTATCTTATGACACTTCTCCCCCTTGACATGGACATCCACAAGACACCTAATGGAGTGCATAGAGGTTACTTTAATCAACAATTGCATGGTTTAAGTGCTAGGACAAGTGGAAGGTTGAGATGATGCATGGAATGATTCAATAGTCAAGGATATTTGGCTAGACTTATAAAAGAACTTGTTTAAGAAGAGTTTGGCTCATTTTCTTCATTCAAACCACCCCTTGCACGAAATATGTAGAGTCCATTTCCATTTTTAAGTTCAACTATGGAGCCAAAGAGGTAAGAACAATTTTTGAAAATTCTTAAATTTCAATTAGAAGTATAGAAGTATTGTGTAGGAATTTATGTTCATTGTGATTTGATTTTTCTAAGATGATAAAAAAATTCGAAATTCAAAGGAAGTGCTGGTATTTATTGACAAAAAGATCTTATAAAGGAGATAACATGTCCAAACTTATGCTAAGATTAAATTATTTGATGACTAGTTATGTTGATATTCTTATGATATCTCATTCTGTAGAAATAAAAAATATAAGAAATTTATTTCTCTATAAACTAGACTTCCTAAGCTTTAAAATGGTATATAATTTGAAGCATTTCATGAAAGAATCGATTTTTGGTGATATTTGGAAGTTTAGCATGTTTCACCAATTCTGTTTTATGTCTTGTGTACGACCAATAAATTATGTAAATTTTTGAGGTATCTTATAAATGGAATTAAGAGAAACTTTAAACATAAAAGTTTTAGATCTCTGTCTTATCTTTAATTTGAGATAAATATCACTAGAATCAGAGTTATATGTAAAAAGTTATGTTATTTTTACTAAAACTGTATAGAAGTAGTTCTAAAACTGAAACCGAAATGAATACTGAATTTTATAAAATTATAAATTTAAAATCTGAGGATGATCAAAACTAGGAAGTTTTAGATCTATGTCTTATATTTAATTTGAGACAAGAATCACTTAAATTGGAGAAGTATATTGGGAGATATGGAATTTATCCCACAACTATGCAGAATTGGTTTTAGGAACTTAGGCGGAAAAAATTATAAAATTTTATAAATTCGTGTGTTTAGAATTTGAAGATGGCCTGAACATAAAAGTTTGAGATATAAGTCTTAAGTTTAAGTAAAAATTTGAATCATTTGAATCTAATCAAAATTTTAGAAGATATTATGATTTTACTAAACATGCACGTGATAGGTTTTTTAGTAATTTTTCTCTAAGCATAAAATTTGAGATTTAATCTTATGAAAGAGAACGTTTATATATGCATCTTATAATCTGATGATATAATATTGAATTGATAAATGATGCATATTGTTTAACTTAGGTTTAGGGTTCGAGGGGTGACTTGTTCGAGAAACAGAGATAGTTAGGGGGAGTAGCATACCCTCCCCAGTTGAGGTGAGTGGGAGAACTATTTTTGATTTTAAATGAAAAATAGTTTTGATCATGATTTTATAAATGAATTTTGAAATGTGATTTAGAAATGTTTTAGTGTTTGTGGCATGTCCTGAAATATTATTCTGTGAAAATTATATTATGATATTATGATTACTTGATAGTGTCATGTTTTTCTTTTACGAGTTTAAATTTATGAATGATACATATGACACATGTGTATGTTTATGAAATGGTGTATAGTGGTTATAGTGTTGAAATGAAGCATAATTAGGCCCTTTAGCTCTTCCTCCATGATGCCCTAATTAGAAGTCTTAAATGAGCTCCTAAAAAGGGTCATCTTTTGAGCCTCTTTACAAGACCATCTTAAAGCCCAAAGAGGGCCATCCAAGGGTAATTAGCTGGGCCCTAATTGGCCCAGCCCAGCCCTCTCAAAGAGGGCCCCCAAACGGCTAGTAAAGAACTAGCTGTTGGGGGCCAACGACTAGGAGAGGGCATTGCCCTCTCCTCTCTCTCATTTTCTCCTCTCTTAACTCTCCTTCCCTTCTTCTATAAATATGGTAGCTAGTTGCTTTTAATGGGTATGAAAAAATGCCTTCAATCTCTTGTATTTTCTCTACAAATTATCAATAAAGTTCTTGAGGTTTTTATTCATTGTTCTTTGCTTGCTCATTTAGAAAATCAACATGGTATCAGAGCAGGCTTCAATACCTTCTTCATCCGGTCTCGGTGACCCACCACCTCAAATTAGCACTTCAATGTTTACTTCCATTCTTTTGGATTCATCAAATTACAATTCATGGCAAGACACCATCAAGAGGTCTCTAAACTTCTTCAACCTTGAAAATCACATATTTGAAGATCCTCTTGATGATGCTGATCCATCCTTCAAAGCATGGAAAAAGAGAGACGATCAAGTGGTGGTGCTTTTATAAATGTCTCTCGATAAGGCCCACAAAGCAATGGTCACTTGCATTCCAAATGCTAAAACTTTGTGGGATCAAATGCATGCTCTCTATGCTCAAGAAACCAACACGGGCAGAATTTTTGAGCTGAAGAAGAAAATCTTCAATATTCAAAAAGGAGGAAAGACCCTACCCGAATTCTTTGGAGAATATAGGGATCTTTGGAATGAGCTTAATGTTTTGAGGCCTCCAACCTCAAATCTCAAAACTCTTCTTCAAATGAATGATGAAGACATGACTTTTGGTCTTCTAATGGGACTAGGAGAAGAATTTGCTTCTATTCATCAAGAAATTCTTAGAATTAAGCTATTTCCTTCATTCCAAGAAGTCCAGTTCATGGTTCAAAGAACTGAAACTAGCATGAAGCTTGAGGAATCATCCAAGCCCAAAATCGAAGCTCAAGCATTCAAATCTGTCCAAGAAGAGTTTCCGGCCAATAAAGTCCAGAATTTTGGCAAAAGAGACTTTTGTTTTCATTGTAAGAAACCTGGCCATAGGAAAGAAAAATGTTGGCATCTCTATCCTCATTTACGGCCAAAAAGCAACAAAAGAGAAGGAGATTCAATGGCAAGTGCTCAAAACGTCTCCCAAGTTGCTGCCCTTGAAAATAAAATGGAGGAAATGCAAAAGGAGATGAAAAGGCTTATTGGACAGATTACTCTCCATTCTGGTAACCTCCTAAACTCATCTAACTCTAGTCCATGGCTTATTGATTCTGGTTGTGACAATCATATGGTCAAGGATAAAAGCAAAGTTAAAAGATTTATTCCACTTACTGATCATAAAATTGTCAAAATTGCTAATGGTGATAAATTAAAAATTGATCATTTAGGAGAAATTAAATTACTTGGCATGAAAACTAAAGCTTTGTATGTACCCAAATTTGATTCTAACCTTCTGTCCATTGGAAAAATAACTAAAGAACAAAATTGCAAAGCTACATTTGATCCGAATAAAGTTGTTTTTCAGGACCTCAAAACGAATCTCTTGATTGGCAAGGGGTCTAGGAGGCATAATCTATACTACTTGGATCAAGAAAACCAAGCTTTTGCTGCCCAAAGTCAAATGCATTCTTTATGGCATGCTCGTCTAGGTCATCTTGGAGACTTAGCTTTGAAACGTCTATTTCCAAATCTAGAAGTGGAAAATAGGCATTGCAAAGCTTGTGTTCTTGGAAAACAAACTAGAGTGTATTATCCCATTTCAAATACTATATATGAGAATGCATTTGAACTTGTTCATTCTGATGTTTGGACCTCACCCATAGTATCTCATAATGGTTTTAAATACTTTGTAACATTTATTGATCATAAAACTAGATACACTTGGGTTTACCTATTGATAACCAAATCTGAGGTTTTTGAAACCCTCAAGAGCTATTATAGATATGTAACCAAACAATTCAATGCCAATATCAAAATCATTAGGTCTGACCATGGGGGGGAGTATACTAGTCATGCATTTGAAAGTTTCTTAAATGAAAAGGGGATCATATGTTGAAATATCAAAGTCTAGAGACAAAAAAAGTGTGAAATAAATTCTAGATTTATTGAAAAACAATAAGAGAATACATTGGTGGTTGAGAGCATTGAATCATAGTTTTGGGTGATACAATGGGGCTCTATTTATAAAGAAAAGGAAAAAATAGCCAGTAGATAGAGCTTGAAAGACACTATTTGTAACGCCGACACTGCGGTATTCGTATGAGTATACTGTTCATAGAATATATATAAAATATTCATCCGTTTATATATATAATTTTTTTTAAATTAAATTGCATTGATTTTCAATTTTTGGGGTTTTAATTCAAACCTTTGGTGTATTCAATTATTAAAATAGAATAATAAAGTATATATAAATATATAAATATATTTTTCTTTTCATTTATTAAATTATTTATTTCCTCATTTAATTATTTCCAAATCTATCCAAATATATATATGTATTTCCAAATCTCCCCCTTTCCCCTTTCACTCTCCCTCCGCCCCTTCGCATTCCCGCGGCGTTTCCTCCTCCACCGTGCTCCGCCGCCCACAACCGCCACCATTACTGGCCGATCACTTCTCTCTCTGCCTCCCTTCGGTTCTCTCTCTATCTCTCTCCTTCTCTCTCTCGGTTTCTCTCTCTCACCGCGAGTCTCTCTCTCCCTCTCGCGGATTCTCCGCCGCTCGCCACCACCCACAACCACCGCCACCCGCAGCCACCGCGACCCACCACGAGTCGCCACCTATCTTTCACTCCCTGCTCGCGCGACTGCTCGCGCGACTGCGCGCTGCTTCTCACGCCACTGCTCGCGCGGTTGCTCGTGCGACTGCCCTGCCCCAGCGCGCGCGAGACTGCTCCTGCACGCACGCGACTGCAGCGTGCGACCTTCCTTTCCCGTGCAGCCGCAAGCACTTCTCTCCCTCTCGCACGCGTGACAGGCCACAGCCTCCTCCCCTGTTTGCTCGACCGTGAGCTGCACATTGTTGGGTTCTGCGATCATCGCAGGAGCTCCAACCAAGCCGTTAGTGCAGACCTCAAAAACCCTAGGCCCGATTTCACTCCTGCGCAGGTAATAGCTGATTTGTCTTTGATCATGGTTTTAGGGTTTTGACTTGGTATTAATTCCTAAGTTATGTGTCGATTTAAAATGCAGACCTCGGAGTGAACTAAGAAGCCGTTGAGACAAGGAAATCGTAAACTGCGTAAAACCCTAGGTGAGGGAAATGCAATTCTTTTGGACGTTCGAATTATTTTTATTGAATTTAGGATTGAAATTAGAATTGGAAACTATATGTATGCTTTGAATTAAGTTCGACTCAAAGGAAATGTACTTTCCTGCAATTTCATATGAAATTATTTAGGTTAAATATAGGATTTTATACAAATTGGACTGCGAAGCATGGAAGAATATCTTAGATAGTATTAAGTTTTTTTTTGTTTAATTGGGTTGTGTAGCTTTCTTTGGGATTTGAGCCTAAGGATTGATGCGTTGTTTTACATTATAGTTGATGTTGCATATAGGTAAGTCAAATACAATATCTATATTATGAAAATAGGTTTCAATACCTTTAAAATGAGATATGGTTTGAAGAAATCGGATGAGAATTGAAAAGTGTATGAATTTTCAAAGATTTTTCTAATTTATAGGGAATTTATGTATTTAGACGTGTTTTCGATTTTGAACGATTTTAGGTTTGAATTTAACTTGATTTTGATTTGGTTATTTACTTATAAATGGAATGACAATTGATTACATTGGAGTTTATTCATAAATTGGAGAATTAAGGTTTGTACAAACTTAGGGAAAATGATAAACCCTAAGAATAATTGGAAATTTGATGATTTTATGTGATACTTTGATTAGGTTGATCTTGTTGGAGACTTGAGAAGTCAAATTCGGATTTATTTTAGAAATAGGGAGTGATTACCCTCCCTGAAATGTGAGTGGGACCCTAATCTCTTGCATGAAATAGTGAAACCTGATTTTTATCATGATTTTAATAAAACATGCTTTTGATATGCATGATCTCGACGTATGAAATTGAAATTCAAATCTGTTTTGTGATTATTAGAGTGTCGTACTTATGTTTTCCACGATTATGCATCTATGTTTGAATGAAATGAAATTGTGCCATGATTTGAGAACTTGAATATTTTCTATTCTACCATTGCATCGGTTGTTGATTTGAAATGATTTTGATGAAAATGTATTGGCACACGGATTTGAAATGTTTTGAGATCTGTGAGGGCACTGGGATGCCCACTTGTGATGATATGGTTCTTATCTGCGGGACATTGTGCCCTTGTGATACTGTGAAGATGACATTGATAATTCCGTAGCTATGAAGGGACTTTGTAGAGGCACGAGTTGCCTGGATACGCTTCTGCGGGAGGTATCCGCAAATGTCCAATTTATTTTATTCATAGGCGCGGCCGGTTGAACCCACATCGGGGGAGGACGTGTGTCCATCACCATCTAGCACCGCACGTGGTCCTATTTGACGAGACTGGGTAAGCAAGGAGCTAAGCCCACGGCCAACATCGGGGTAGAGAGCTACTTTTGAAACACTTTGCATAATAACACCCCCGATGCGCCTGTCCTTGGTGTTGAAATGAAGGACAATTAGGGTATGAAATTAACTCTAAAATTAGTGCACCTTGTTCTCCTTAGAAAGGTCCATTTGTATGTCTCAAAGAAAGGGTATTTTGTGTCTAGAATGTTTGGCCAATTTAGGGACCCAAAATGGGCCCTAAATTGGCCTGGCCCGCGGAATTCGGGCTGGGCCAGCAAAAGGGGGCCCAATTGGGCCCCAACGGCTAGGCAAATCTAGCCGTTGGAGGCTGTCCAACGGCTAGTAATTCTAGCCGTTGGAGGCTGTCCAACGGCTAGTAATTCTAGCCGTTGGAGACAGCCTCTAACGGCTAGTAGAGAGGGGTCTTAACCCCTCTCTTGTTCTCCCATTTGCTCTCTAATTCTTTCCCTCTTCTTCTTCTATAAATAGGTTTCTATGTATTTAAGCAACGGCTTGTAATTCTAGCCGTTGGAGACAGCCTCCAACGGCTAGTAGAGAGGGGTCTTAACCCCTCTCTTGTTCTCTCATCTGCTCTCTAATTCTTTCCCTCTTTTTCTTCTATAAATAGGTTTCTATGTATTCAAGCAAAGGCATGAACAAAAGTTCAAAGCTATGAATGTTATTTGCTTTCATTATCAATAAAATTCAGAATTTTATTTCAAAGATCTCTTGTGTTCTTACTTTGATCTTTCAACATGGTATCAGAGCAATCGATCTCATCCTCTTCTAGGTTGGGTGACCCTCCTCCTTCCATAAACATTACTCAAATGCAAAATTTATCCTCCATTCAATTGAAAGGGGGAAACTACTACCAATGGGCAAATGTGATGAAGAGAGCACTCAATCTCAACAATCTAGAAAGCCATGTTCTTGATGATCCTCTTGAGGAAACAGATCCATCATTTCGAGAATGGAAGAAAAGGGATGATCATGTCTTCATTCTCCTCCTTAATTCTCTAGATGAAACTCACAAGGCAATGGTGACATATGCTCCAAATGCAAAAACTTTGTGGGATGAGATGTTCTCTTTATATGGCTTGGAATCCAACCTTGGGAGAATCTTTGAGCTTAAGAGGCAAATTGCTTCCATAAAAAAGGAAGGCAAATCTCTTCCTCAATTCTTTGGTGAGTACACAGACGCTTGGAATGAGCTAATTACTCTACGGCCAGATTCTATAGACCTCAAAGTTCTTCGAAAGAGAAGAGAGGAGGATAAGATATTTGGTCTTCTCATGGGCTTAGATGATTCATATTCTCATCTAAGGCAAGAAATCCTTCGAATGAAGGACTTTCCATCATTTGGGGAAGTTCAAAATATAATACAAAGAGCTGAAGTAAGCATTAGATTGGAAGAAAGCTCCAAACAAAAATTAGAAGCTCAAGCATTCATTGCCTCAACAAATGAATTCGTTGCTGCCAAAGTAACTCAAACTCAAAGGAGAAATGAGATTTGTTCTCATTGCAAGAAAAGGGGTCATTCAAAAGATAAATGCTGGCAATTGTATCCTCATTTGAAGCCTAAAATATTCAAACAAAGAGACCAGCAAGGAGCTCCAAATGCCTTCGGTTCTGGACAGCAGCCTTCTGCCCAATTTGTGAAGGTCCAAGCTCCATCAATTGCTGATTTTGCTGCACTCCAAACTCAACTAAATGAGGTTACAAAAAGGCTTCAACAAATAGCTTTTTCATCCGGTAAAAATCAAGAACCTTTCTCATGTTTAAATTCTGAAAAATTTCTCATTGATTCGGGAACCGAATGTCATATGGTTAAGGATAAAGCAAAAATAAAAAGTTTTGAAAACCTTCCTAACCATATGATTGTTCATGTTGCAAATGGACAAGATTTGAGAGTAAATCAAGTTGGGGAAGTTGACATTTTTGGAAAACCAACAAAAGCTTTATATGTCCCCAAACTTACCTCAAACCTACTGTCCATTAGCAAGATCACCAAGGATCAAAAGTGTAGAGTTGTTTTTCACCCCAATAATGTCTCTTTTCAGGACCTCAAGTCGAATCAATTGATTGGCAAGGGTTCTAGGAGAGGAGGACTTTATTACTTGGATCAAGAACAAACTGCACTTGTAGCTCACATCAAGGAGGATCAATCTCTTTGGCATGGACACTTAGGACATCCTAGTGATCGAGCTTTAAAACGTCTATTCCCAACCTTCAATTTTGAGAATAGACATTGTAAAGCTTGTATTTTGGCTAAGGAAACCCGAACAATGTATCCCATTTCAGAAACAATTTATGAAAATCCTTTTGATTTGGTTCATTCGGATGTTTGGACTTCTCCTATCATGTCACACTTGGGTTACAAATATTTCATTACCTTCATTGATCATAAAACTAGGTACACATGGGTGTATCTTCTAAATACCAAAGACCAAGCTCTTGAAGCTCTCAAGAGCTATGTGAAGTATGTGACCAAACTATACAATGCCAATATAAAAGTCCTAAGGTCAGATCATGGTGGTGAATTTACAAGCCTCAATTTTGAAAACTACCTTAAGGACAATAGCATTATACATCAAATGTCATGTGTTTACACACCCCAACAAAATGGGGTAGCTGAAAGAAAGAATAGACACATACTTGAAACATCTAGGGCAATGATGTTCTATGCAAACATGCCAAAAAAATTCTGGTGTGATGCGGTTAAAACCGCAGTTCATGTTATCAACCTTATGCCCACTGAAATTTTAAAAGGGCAATCCCCTCTAGAGGTTCTTCTAGGAAGAAAGCCTAAAATCTCTCACCTTAGGACATTTGGTTGCACATGCTACATTCATATTCCAGCACACTTAAGAAACAAATTAGAACATAGAGGAAGAAAGTGTGTATTTCTCGGATATGCAGCCTTTGAAAAAGGTTATAGGTGCTATGATCCTACTACTAACCGAACATACACATCTAAAGATGTGATATTCTTGGAGGATGAGTTCTATTTTGCAGGAAATGAAGAAACAAAGGAAATGCCAAAGACTGAAATTCCTCCTAGCTCTTGGGACTTTCTCATATCTCCTTCTCAAGGAGCTGAACAAACCGAAGGAAACTCCACTTCAGACGCAAGCCACAACTCTCAAAATGAAAATTCAAAAACTTTAGAAGCTGAACAACCAATTGTTTCAGGGGGAGAAAGTGATACGAATGAGGAAAATACAAATGAAGAAGAATCCCTTGAAATTGAAGAGGAACCGGATCAACCTCCACCTCAACTAAGAAGATCAACAAGGCTTAGGCTTCCTTCATCCGAATGGATCAACCGAAGAGTGTTCTATAACTCTAGGGTAACCTCTCATCCTATCTATGATTATTATACCACCTCACATGTTTCCTTGGACCACCAAGCTTTCTTGAGTAATCTAGATAAAGAAGTGGAACCAACATCATTTGAGCAAGCATCAAGGGATCCGAGATGGAAAAGAGCAATGGAGGAGGAATTAGAAGCTTTATCAAAGAATGGAACATGGGAAATCACCACACTACCAAAAGGGAAGAAGGCCGTAGGGTGTAAGTGGGTATACAAAATCAAGCACAAGAGTGATGGATCAATTGAGAGGTTCAAAGCAAGGCTAGTGGCAAAAGGATATACTCAAGCCTATGGGATTGATTACAAAGAGACCTATGCTCCGGTTGCAAAAATGAACACTATTAGAGTCCTCTTGTCTCTGGCGGTGAATCATGGATGGAGCCTATTTCAAATGGATGTAGCCAATGCTTTCCTTCAAGGAGATCTAGAAGAAGAAGTCTACATGCAAATACCGAAGGGCCTTCGATCACAAAGAGGAAATGCATACAAACTTCATAAGGCAATTTATGGTCTCAAGCAATCTCCAAGAGCTTGGTACGCAAAGTTAAGCCATGCTTTCCTTAGTAATGGATTTCATAAATGCAATAGTGATTCATCTCTCTTTCTTAGAAGGACTAATGATCATATCACAATTGCACTAGTGTATGTAGATGACATTATCATCACAGGTAGTGATTTGCATCAAATAGACCTAGTTAGGAATTTCTTAAAGTCTAGATTTGAAATTAAAGATCTAGGGAAACTAAAGTATTTTCTAGGTATTGAGTTAGCCTATTGTCCCAATGGGCTAATTCTCTCCCAAAGAAAATATGCTCTTGACCTTTTGCAGGAAACGGGAAAGCTTGGAGCAAGACCGGCTTGTAGTCCAGTTTCCACTTCCGGTCCTTTAGCCGATGACAATGATCCTTTAGAAGACATTGAGAGATATCAGAGGCTGGTTGGGAAGCTTATCTATCTTACCATCACAAGGCCGGACATAGCATATGCTGTGAGCTATATAAGCCAGTTCATGCATTCTCCAACGAAAGGTCATTGGAGAGCAGCAGAGAGGATTCTTCATTACATCAAAGGATCACCTGGACTAGGGATTTGGATGAAGAACAATGGAAGTTCAGACATTGAGGGGTATTGTGATGCTGATTGCATATGCTGTGAGCTATATAAGTCAGTTCATGCATTCTCCAACGAAAGGTCATTGGAGAGCAGCAGAGAGGATTCTTCATTACATCAAAGGATCACCTGGACTAGGGATTTGGATGAAGAACAATGGAAGTTCAGACATTGAGGGGTATTGTGATGCTGATTGGGCAGGGGATCCCACTGATAGAAAGTCTACCACTGGATATTGTATGTTTGTTGGAGGAAACTTGGTAGCTTGGAAGAGCAAAAAACAACGGGTTGTATCTAGATCAAGTGCAGAGGCCGAATATAGGGCCATGGCAGCTAGTGCAAGTGAGATACTATGGTTGAAGACTTTAGTAGAAGAGCTAGGGTTCACGGTCTCCACTCCAGTCAAGCTCCATTGTGACAATCAATCCGCAATTCACATTGCCACCAATCCGGTCTTCCATGAACGCACTAAGCACATAGAAGTTGATTGTCATTTTATTCGTCAAAAGGTGGAGGAAAAACTCATTGTCACCCCATATATCAAAGGAAAAGATCAACTTGCAGACATCTTCACAAAGGGAGGGACAACAGCTCACCTACAAGAAATGATGAGCAAGTTGGGTACTATCAACATCTACGCACCCAACTTGAGGGGGAGTGTTGAAATGAAGGACAATTAGGGTATGAAATTAACTCTAAAATTAGTGCACCATGTTCTCCTTAGAAAGGTCCATTTGTATGTCTCAAAGAAAGGGTATTTTGTGTCTAGAATGTTTGGCCAATTTAGGGACCCAAAATGGGCCCTAAATTGGCCTGGCCTGCGGAATTCGTGCTGGGCCCGAAGGGCCCAGCCTGAGCCAGCAAAAGGGGGCCCAATTGGGCCCCAACAGCTAGGCAAATCTAGCCATTGGAGGCTGTCCAACGGCTAGTAATTCTAGCCGTTGGAGACAGCCTCCAACGGCTAGTAGAGAGGGGTCTTAACCCCTCTCTTGTTCTCTCATTTGCTCTCTAATTCTTTCCCTCTTCTTCTTCTATAAATAGGTTTCTATGTATTCAAGCAACGGCTAGTAGAGAGGGGTCTTAACCCCTCTCTTGTTCTCTCATTTGCTCTCTAATTCTTTCCCTCTTCTTCTTCTATAAATAGGTTTCTATGTATTCAAGCAACGGCTAGTAATTCTAGCCGTTGGAGACAGCCTCCAACGGCTAGTAGAGAGGGGTCTTAACCCCTCTCTTGTTCTCTCATTTGCTCTCTAATTCTTTCCCTCTTCTTCTTCTATAAATAGGTTTCTATGTATTCAAGCAAAGGCATGAACAAAAGTTCAAAGCTATGAATGTTATTTGCTTTCATTATCAATAAAATTCAGAATTTTATTTCAAAGATCTCTTGTGTTCTTACTTTGATCTTTCAACACTTGGTCATGGTTGACCCTTGCCAGGATCCTTTCGGCCAGCTCTATGTTATACTTGATTTTTAAATGGATGCATATACGTGTGATATCGTGTGAATGATTAAAAGAGTTCATTTTATTAAACATATCATGATTTATTGCGAAGCTTGAGTTATTGTTTACGAATGATACTATTTGACACTCCAATATTCACCTACACTATTAGTACTTGAGATTAATCCCCTCACTCACTGAGTATCCTCCCATAGATACTCACCCCTCTTCTTTCCTCCCCCAGACAGGATTTTTGTGCTGGAGCGACATCTCAGAGTATAGAGTTTGGGTGTACTTGACGTTCAGAAAGGTGAGATCTAAAGTTTAAATTGAAAGATGAATTACGAACTTTATTTCGACCCTGCGAGGTCTTGTTGAGATCCGTAGTTGACCGTGTACATAATTTGGGATGACTGTATAATTTATGTATATTTATTTGCGAAACTCTCATATTTCATTTGCATTAAGGCGATTGTACGTATTTGAATGTTACTTAGGAAATTTGTTATATATTTGTATAAAATTTAGGTCCGCTCGGTGTGGCGGCTGCTCATGCTCTAGTTGGGCATGACAGTAGAGGTCTGTGGCTAGGGTTGTTGATAGATTTTTATAGCCTTGCGTTGTTCTGGATGTCGGCCTTGGGAGTTGTTGGCTTTGGAGAGGCCGAGATGGCCATTTGTTTTATTTTCAGGATGATTTTAAATTTATACAGGTATACAGGTTTAATTGTACATAGGAGACCTCCAATTTATGGGGCGGTTCTGCCCGATTTTCTGTAGAAATACAGCCGGCATTCAGGGCAACGGGCGGCTGTTCACGATTCCCGGTTCGGGGCGTGACACTATTCCCGTTGGAGCTCAAACCCCAACAAATTTCAATAGCTAGTTTTTTGACTGTTGAAATATAAACTGCCCAAACTGCCCCTAACTTTTTGGTTTTGCTTCTTGGACGTTTCTCCATGCTTTTGGGCTTCTTTGGGCTATTTTGGAATGTATTTTGGGCTGGTTTAGGCTGCCCAAGACAGCCATGCTGCTGGACAATGTAGGCTGATTTCTGGGCTTCTAGGAGAGAACTAGATATTGGACCTTTGGATTCTAAGTAGATGCACTTGGTTGGTGACAAGGATGGGTTGAGTTATCATTCTTTTCAACGATTTCAACACTCCCCCTCAAGTTGGGTGTGTATGTATCTATAAAACCCAACTTGACCATATTTTTGTGTATGTGATTGGCGGTCCCCGGCTTGGTGAAGATGTCGGCTACTTGATCATCACTCCTTGTAAAGTTTGGAGTGATGAGCTTTTCCTCAAACTTTTGTCTCACAAAGTGACAATCTACCTCAATGTGCTTTGTTCTTTCATGAAAAACTGGATTTGAGGCTATGTGGATTGCCGATTGATTGTCACAATGGAGTTGTATTGGAGTAGGGACAGAAAACCCTAATTCCTCAACTAGAGCCTTTAGCCAAACGATCTCACTTGTAGCAGCCGCCATGGCTCTATACTCCGCTTTCGCGCTTGACCTAGATACCACATGTTGTTTTTTGCTTTTCCACGCTACCAAGTTTCCTCCAACAAACATGTAATACCCTGTGGTTGATCTTCTATCTTCGGAATCACCGGCCCAATCCGCATCACAATATCCTATGATTTGAGTGCTATTGTTTTTCTTCATCCAAATTCCCATGCCCGGTGTTCCTTTTAGGTAATGAAGAATTCTTTCAGTGGCTCTCCAATACTTTTTCTTTGGCTTATGCATATGTTGGCTAACTTGACTCACTGCAAAGGAAATATCCGGTCTTGTAATGGTGAGGTAGATCAATCTCCCTACAAGCCTTTGATATCTTTGCTCATCCTCGTATTCTTCATCATCATCTTCAAGAGAGAGAGAGGAGCTAACTGGACTGCAAGCAGGCTTGGCACCTAGCTTCCCGGTTTCCTGCAAGAGATCAAGCACATACTTCCTTTGTGATAGAACAAGCCCATTTGGACAATAGGCAAGTTCTATTCCTAAGAAGTACTTTAGTTTCCCTAAGTCTTTAATGTCAAATTTCGTTTGAAGAAATTTTCTAACTTGATTAATTAAATTTAAGTCATTTTCCGGTTTTGATTATATCATCTACATAAACTAAAACTATAATGATTTTTTCATCTTGTTTTTTAATAAAAAGGGATGAATCACTACTGCATTTCTTAAAATCATGATCAAGAAGAGTAGAGCTAAGTTTGTCATACCATGCTCGTGGAGATTGTTTGAGGCCATAGATTGCTTTCTTTAACTTGCAAACCTTGTTGTCTTGATGAGAAAAGCCCAGAGGAACCTCCATATATACCTCTTCTTCTAAGTCCCCTTGAAGAAATTCATTTGCAACATCCATTTGGAATATGGGCAATGAATGATTGGCAGCAAGAGATAGAAGGACTCGAATAGTATTCATTTTTGCTACTGGTGCAAATGTTTCCTTATAGTCTACGCCATAAGCTTGAGTGAAACCTTTGACAACTAATCTTGCCTTATATTTATCAAGGCTTCCATCGCTCTTGTGTTTGATTTTGTAGACCCACTTGCACCCCACGGCTCTCTTTACTTTTGGGAGAGTTGTTATTTCCCATGTTCCATTTTTAGCTAAAGCTTCTAACTCATCATTCATGGCTTGAACCCATTGAGGGTGATTCTTTGCTTCTTCAAAGGTTTTTGGTTCTTGATGAAGATCAATGCTCTTAATGAATCTTTGATGGCTGCAAGACATGTTAGCCACCGTATAATATTTGGAAATAGGATGTGATGTCACCTTTGAGTTGTAAAAGACCCTTTTGTTGATCCATTCAGAGGGAGGAAGCCTAAGTCTTGCAGATCTACTAAGAGGAGGAGGATGTGTTGAAAAGAAGAACTAATCAAGCTTCTCATCACAAATTTAAAGTCTTCCCAAGCATTCAGCAAGTTGTCTTCCATTGGACCTCTAAAATTGCCTGAGCCCATGGGCCTCTTTGAGCCCAAGAAAGGGCCCATTACAACCCATCAAAGGGGGCCCAATTGGGCCCCCCTTAGGCTGTTTAAAACAGCCGTTGGAGGCTGCTCCAACGGCTAGAAATTCTAGCCGTTGGACAGCCTCCAATGGATAGAAGATTAGAATTAAACTTAGGCACATATAGAGCTTTAGTTTTCTTGCCAAGTAACTCAATTTCACCTAGATGATCAACTCTCAATTTTTCACCATTAGCTACTTTGACAATCCTAGAATCAGTGAGAGGAATAAGCCTTTTTATTTTGCTTTTATCCTTTACCATATGATTATCACAACCAGAGTCAATAAGCCATGAAGGAGATGTGTTTAGAAGATTACCAGAATGTGAAGCAATCTGTCCAATGAGCTTTTTCATCTCCCTTTGCATTTCCTCCATTTTGTTTTCAAGGACGGCAACTTGAGAAACATGCTGGACATTTGCCATTTGATCTCCTTCCCTTTTGTTGAACTTTGGCCGTAAATGGGGATGAAGATGCCAGCATTTTTCCCTTTTATGGCCAGGTTTCTTACAATGGGAACAAACATCTCTCTTGGTGAAATTTTGAGCTTTGTTGGCTGGATGTTCTTCTTGGATTGATTTGAATGCTTGAGCTTCAGATTTGAGTTTAGTTGAATCCTCAAGCCTCATACTTGTTTCAGCTCTTTGAACCATGAATTGCACCTCTTGGAATGAAGGAAATATCTTCATTCTTAATGTTTCTTGGCGAATGGGAGCAAATTCTTCTCCAAGACCCATAAGAAGACCAAAGGTCATGTCTTCATCAGTTCTTTGAAGGAGAACTTTAAGATTTGAAGTAGGAGGCCTCAAGAGATTGAGTTCATTCCAAAGATCCCTATATTCCCCAAAGAATTCGGGTAGGGTTTTACCTCCTTTTTGAACTTTGAAGATCTTCCTTTTTAATTCGAATATTCTGCCCGTATTTGTTTCTTGCCCATATAGAGAGTGCATTTGATCCCACAAAGCCTTAGCATTTGGAATGCAAGTGACCATTGCCTTGTGGGTTTTGTCAAGAGACATTTGTAGGAGAACCACCACTTGATCATCTCTTTTCTTCCATATTTTGAATGAAGGATCAGCATCATCAAGAGGTTCTTCAAATATATGATTTTCAAGGTTGAAGAAATTTAAGGACCTCTTGATGGTGTCTTGCCAAGCATTGTAGTTTGATGAATCCAAAAGAATGGATGTGAACATTGAAGTGCTAATTTGTGGTGGTGGATCTCCAAGACCGGAGGAGGAAGGGATATTGGCCTGCTCTGATACCATGTTGAATTTCTAGGAGAGCAAGCAAAGAGAAATGAATAAAACTTCAAGACTTTTTATTTAAATCTCAAAGAGAATGCATAACAAATTGAGGCATTTTTTCATGCCTTACAAAGCTCCTAATTGACATATATATTGAAGAAGGAGAAGAGAAGAGATTGAATGAAGAGGGGAGAGGGCAATGCCCTCTCCCAAGTGCTGCCCCAACGGCTAGCACAAGCTAGCCGTTGGGGAGGCACCCAACGGCTAGTTTAATAACTAGCCGTTTTGGCCCCTTTGGGGCTTTCCTTTGCTGGGCTCATTTGAGCCCAGCACAATGGTTATTAGGGCCCTTTCTTTGGCCTTAGGAGAAGAAGCAAATGGGCTCTAGGAATTGGATCAATTTGGAAGCTTCAATGTGCACATTCATGGAGATTAATTCTGACTTCTTGGAAAGGATTATCTAGGCTTCATTATGCTTCATTTCAACACTCCCCCTCAAGTTAGGTGTGTATATATTAATAACACCTAACTTGCCCAAATTTTTGAGGATGTGCTTGGCGGTTCCTGGTTTTGTAAAGATATCCGCAACTTGAAGATCACTTCTTGTGAATCTTGGAGAGATGAGCTTATCTTCAATCTTTTGCCTTATAAAGTGACAATCTACCTCAATATGCTTGGTTCTTTCATGAAATACCGGATTTGAGGCTATGTGAATTGCTGATTGATTGTCACAATAGAGTTGAATTGGAGTCGAGACAAAGAACCCTAATTCTTCTGTTAGAGCCTTTAGCCACACGATCTCACTAGTAGCGGCTGCCATTGCTCTATACTCTGCTTCGGCACTTGATCTTGAGACTATACGTTGTTTTTTGCTTTTCCATGCTACTAGGTTCCCTCCAACAAACATGCAATAGCCGGTAATAGATCTTCTATCCTCCGAATCCCCGGCCCAATCCGCATCACAATATCCTATGATTTGTGAGCTGCAATTGTTCTTCATGACAATTCCCATGCCGGGAGTGCCTTTTAGATAGTGCAAGATCCTTTCGGTGGCTCTCCAATGCTTCCATTTTGGCTTGTGCATATGTTGACTAACTTGCCCCACAGCGAATGAGATGTCAGGCCTTGTTATGGTGAGATAGATCAATTTCCCTACAAGCCTTTGATATCTTTGTTCATCCTCAAATTCTATGTCATCATCTTTGAGTCCACAAGCGGTGCTGATCGGGCTACACGCGAGCTTGGCACCTAGCTTACCGGTTTCCTGCAAAAGATCAAGCACATACTTTCTTTGTGATAGAGCAAACCCATTTGGAGAATAGGCAAGCTCTATCCCTAGAAAGTACTTTAGTTTCCCTAAATCTTTAATATCAAACTTTGTTTGGAGAAATCTTCTAACTTGATTGATTAAGTCTAGATCATTTCAGTTAGGATGATATCATCTACATATACTAAGACTATGATAAATTTATCTCCTAGTTTTTTAATAAAGAGGGATTGAATCACTAGAGCATTTTTTAAAGTTATGATCAAGAAGTATAGAGCTGAGTTTAGCATACCAAGCTCTTGGAGATTGCTTGAGTCCATAGATGGCTTTCTTTAACTTGCAAACTTTGTTGTCTTGATGAGAAAAGCCCGGAGGAACCTCCATATATATTTCTTCTTCTAAGTCCCCTTGAAGGAAGGCATTTGCAACATCCATTTGAAATAAAGGTAAGGTGTAGTTGGCAGCAAGTGATAGAAGCACACGGATGGTATTCATTTTTGCCACGGGAGCATATGTTTCTTTGTAGTCCACTCCATAAGCTTGAGTGAAACCTTTGGCAACTAGTCTTGCCTTGTATTTATCAAGACTTCCATCACTTTTGTGCTTAACTTTGTAAACCCACTTGCATCCTACAGCTCTTTTCCCTTTAGGTAGTGATGCTATTTCCCATGTTCCATTTTTCCTCTAAAGCCTCCAATTCATCTTTCATAGCTTGTACCCATTGAGATTGATTTTTAGCTTCTTCAAACGATCTTGGTTCTTCATGAAGATCTATGTTTCGAATGAATCTTTGATGGCTGCAAGAAGTGTTAGCAATTGAATAATATTCGGAAATAGGATGAGAGGTTACTTTAGAGTTATAAAAAACTCTTTTGTTGATCCATTCAGAAGAAGGAAGCCTAAGCCTTGTAGATCGACGAAGAGGAGGAGGTGGGTCATCCATGATTTGTTCTTCTTCGTCTATGGGCAGCTCTTGTTCCAAATCATCTCCCCTTTGTTCTTGAATGATTTCTTGATCAGAATGAGATGGTGAGGGATCCTCTTGAGTTGGTTCCTCATGATCATTCGGAGCCGGTTCTTGCTGAATGTTTGGGTGATTGATTGTTGGTAGAATAATGCTCCATGGATCTTGAGCATCTCCTTTTCCAGCTTGGTCTAGGTCTTCCTTATCTGAAAAATAAAGTTCTCTTTCTACAAATATCACATCCTTGGATGTGTATAGCTTCTTGGTTAGTGGATCATAACATTTATACCCTTTTTCAAAAGTTGAATATCCTAAGAACACACATTTTCTCCCCTTTTCTTCTAACTTATTTCTGAAATTTTCAGGTACATGAACATAGCATAAGCATCCAAAAACTGTAAGATGGGAGATATTGGGTTTCCTTCCTAGTAGTAGCTCTAATGGAGATTTTCCTCCTAGAACTTGAGTGGGCATAAGATTAATGAGATGGGCAGCGGTTTTTATTGCCTCACTCCAAAACCTTTTAGGCATATTAGAGTGGATCATCATTGCCCTAGCTGTTTCTAATAAGTGCCTATTTTTCCTTTCGGCCACTCCATTTTGTTGTGGAGTGTACACACATGATTTTTGATGCATGATCTCTTTTTCATCTAAGAAGGATTCAAATGCATGACTAGTATATTCTCCCCCATGGTCAGACCTTATGATTTTAATGTTGGCATTAAATTGTTTGGTTACATATCTATAATAGCTTTTAAAGGCTTCAAGAACCTCGGATTTGGTCACCAATAGATATACCCAAGTATATCTAGTTTTGTGATCAATAAATGTCACAAAATATTTAAAGCCATTATGAGACATTAGAGGTGAGGTCCAAACATCAGAATGAACAAGTTCAAATGCATTTTCATATATAGTTTTTGAAATGGGATAATACACTCTAGTTTGTTTTCCAAGAACACATGCTTTGCAATGCCTATTTTCTACTTCTAGATTTGGAAATAGGCGTTTCAAAGCTAAGTCCCCAAGGTGACCTAAACGAGCATGCCATAATGAATGCATTTGACTTTGGACAGCAAAAGCTTGGTTTTCTTGATCCAAGTAGTATAAGTTGTGTCTCCTAGACCCCTTGCCAATCAAGTGATTCGTTTTGAGATCCTGAAAAACAACTTCATTAGGATCAAATGTAACTTTGCAATTTTGTTCTTTTGTTATCTTTCCAATGGATAGAAGATTAGAATTAAACTTAGGCACATATAGAGCTTTAGTTTTCTTGCCAAGTAACTCAATTTCACCTAGATGATCAACTCTCAATTTTTCACCATTAGCTACTTTGACAATCCTAGAATCAGTGAGAGGAATAAGCCTTTTTATTTTGCTTTTATCCTTTACCATATGATTATCACAACCAGAGTCAATAAGCCATGAAGGAGATGTGTTTAGAAGATTACCGAATGTGAAGCAATCTGTCCAATGAGCTTTTTCATCTCCCTTTGCATTTCCTCCATTTTGTTTTCAAGGACGGCAACTTGAGAAACATGCTGGACATTTGCCATTTGATCTCCTTCCCTTTTGTTGAACTTTGGCCGTAAATGGGGATGAAGATGCCAGCATTTTTCCCTTTTATGGCCAGGTTTCTTACAATGGGAACAAACATCTCTCTTGGTGAAATTTTGAGCTTTGTTGGCTGGATGTTCTTCTTGGATTGATTTGAATGCTTGAGCTTCAGATTTGAGTTTAGTTGAATCCTCAAGCCTCATACTTGTTTCAGCTCTTTGAACCATGAATTGCACCTCTTGGAATGAAGGAAATATCTTCATTCTTAATGTTTCTTGGCGAATGGGAGCAAATTCTTCTCCAAGACCCATAAGAAGACCAAAGGTCATGTCTTCATCAGTTCTTTGAAGGAGAACTTTAAGATTTGAAGTAGGAGGCCTCAAGAGATTGAGTTCATTCCAAAGATCCCTATATTCCCCAAAGAATTCGGGTAGGGTTTTACCTCCTTTTTGAACTTTGAAGATCTTCCTTTTTAATTCGAATATTCTGCCCGTATTTGTTTCTTGCCCATATAGAGAGTGCATTTGATCCCACAAAGCCTTAGCATTTGGAATGCAAGTGACCATTGCCTTGTGGGTTTTGTCAAGAGACATTTGTAGGAGAACCACCACTTGATCATCTCTTTTCTTCCATATTTTGAATGAAGGATCAGCATCATCAAGAGGTTCTTCAAATATATGATTTTCAAGGTTGAAGAAATTTAAGGACCTCTTGATGGTGTCTTGCCAAGCATTGTAGTTTGATGAATCCAAAAGAATGGATGTGAACATTGAAGTGCTAATTTGTGGTGGTGGATCTCCAAGACCGGAGGAGGAAGGGATATTGGCCTGCTCTGATACCATGTTGAATTTCTAGGAGAGCAAGCAAAGAGAAATGAATAAAACTTCAAGACTTTTTATTTAAATCTCAAAGAGAATGCATAACAAATTGAGGCATTTTTTCATGCCTTACAAAGCTCCTAATTGACATATATATTGAAGAAGGAGAAGAGAAGAGATTGAATGAAGAGGGGAGAGGGCAATGCCCTCTCCCAAGTGCTGCCCCAACGGCTAGCACAAGCTAGCCGTTGGGGAGGCACCCAACGGCTAGTTTAATAACTAGCCGTTGGGGCCCCTTTTGGCCCCTTTGGGGCTTTCCTTTGCTGGGCTCATTTGAGCCCAGCACAATGGCTATTAGGGCCCTTTCTTTGGCCTTAGGAGAAGAAGCAAATGGGCTCTAGGAATTGGATCAATTTGGAAGCTTCAATGTGCACATTCATGGAGATTAATTCTGACTTCTTGGCAAGGATTATCTAGGCTTCATTATGCTTCATTTCAACAATCCAAAGGACTGAAGTAAGCATTAGATTGGAAGAAAGCTCCAAACAAAAATTGGAAGCTCAAGCTTTCATTGCTTCCTCGAATGAATTCAATGCTGCCAAAGCCAATCAAATTCGAAGAAGAAATGAAATATGCTCTCATTGCAACAAGAGGGGTCACTCAAAAGACAAATGCTGGGAATTGCATCCTCATTTAAAGCCTAAAGTACTCAAGCAAAGAGATCAGCAAGGAGCTTCAAATACATACTATTCTGGACAGCAACCTTCTGCCCAATTCGTGAAGATCCAAGCTCCATCAATGGCTGAGTTTGCTGCTCTCCAAACACAATTAAATGAAGTTACAAAGAGGCTTCAACAAATGGCTCCATCATCAGGTAAGAAACAAGAACTTTTCTCATATTTAAATTCTGAAAAATTTCTCATTGATTCGGGAACCGAATGTCATATGGTTAAGGATAAAGCAAAAATAAAAAAGTTTGAAAACCTTCCTAACCATATGATTGTTCGTGTTGCAAATGGACAAGATTTGAGAGTAAAACAAGTTGGGGAAGTTGACATTTTTGGAAAACCTACAAAAGTTTTATATGTTCCCAAACTTACCTCAAACCTATTGTCCATTAGCAAGATCACCAAGGATCAAAAGTGTAGAGTTGTTTTTGACCCCAATAATGTCTCTTTTCAGGACCTCAAGTCGAATCAATTGATTGGCAAAGGTTCTAGAAGAGGAGGACTTTATTACTTGGATCAAGAACAAAGTGCACTTGTAGCTCACATCAAGGAGGATCAATCTCTTTGGCATGGACGCTTAGGACATCCTAGTGATCGAGCTTTAAAACGTCTATTCCCAACCTTGAATTTTGAGAATAGACATTGTAAAGCTTGTATTTTGGCTAAAGAAACCTGAACAATGTATCCCATTTCAGAAACAATTTATGAAAATCCTTTTGACTTGGTTCATTCGGATGTTTGGACATCTCCTATCATGTCACACTTAGGTTACAAATACTTCATTACCTTCATTGATCATAAAACTAGATACACATGGGTGTACCTTTTAAACACCAAAGACCAAGCTCTTGAAGCTCTCAAGAGCTATGTGAGGTATGTGACCAAACTATACAATGCAAATATAAAAGTCCTTAGGTCAGATCATGGGGGTGAATTTACAAGCCTCAATTTTGAAAACTACCTTAAGGAAAATAGCATTATGCATCAAATGTCATGTGTATACACACCCCAACAAAATGGGGTAGCTGAGAGAAAGAATAGGCACATACTTGAAACGTCTAGCGCAATGATGTTTTATGCAAACATGCCAAAAAAATTCTGGTGTGATGCGGTTAAAACTGCGGTTCATGTTATAAACCTCATGCCCACTGAAATTTTAAAAGGGCAATCCCCTCTAGAGGTTCTTCTAGGGAGAAAACCTAAAATCTCTCACCTTAGGACATTTGGTTGCACATGCTACATTCATATTCCAGCACACTTAAGAAACAAGTTAGAACATAGAGGAAGAAAGTGTGTATTTCTTGGATATGCAGCCTTTGAAAAAGGGTATAGATGCTATGATCCTATTACTAACCGAACATACACATCTAAAGATGTGATATTCTTGGAAAATGAGGTTTATTTTGCAGGAAATGAAGAAACTAAGGAAATGCAAAAAATTGAAATTCCTCCTAGCTCTTGGGACTTTCTCATAGCTCCCTCTCAAAGAGCTGAACAAACCGAAGGAAACTCCTCTTCAGATGCAAGCCACAACTCTCAAAATGAAAATTCAGAAGCCTTAGAAGCTGAACAACCAACTACTTTAGGGGGAGAAAGTGATACAAATGAGGAAGTTACAAATGAAGAAGAATCCCTTGAAATAGAAGAGGAACCGGATCAACCTCCACCTCAACTAAGAAGATCAACTAGGCTTAGGCTTCCTCCATCCGAATGGATCAACCAAAGAGTGTTCTATAACTCTAGGGTAACCTCTCATCCTATTTGTGATTACTATAACACCTCTCATGTTTCCTTGGACCACCAAGCTTTCTTGAGTAACTTAGATAAAGAAGTGGAACCAACATCATTTGAGCAAGCATCAAGAGATCCAAGATGGAAAAAGGCAATGGAAGAGGAATTAGAAGCTTTATCAAAAAATGGAACGTGGGAAATCAATACTCTACCTAAAGGGAAGAAGGCCGTAGGGTGTAAGTGGGTTTACAAAATCAAGCACAAGATTGATGGATCAATTGATAGGTTCAAAGCAAGGCTGGTGGCAAAAGGATATACTCAAGCCTATGGGATTGATTACAAAGAGACTTATGCTCCGGTTGCAAAAATGAACACTATTAGAGTCCTCTTGTCCCTTGCGGTGAATCATGGATGGAGCCTATTTCAAATGGATGTAGCCAATGCTTTTCTTCAAGGAGATCTAGAAGAAGAAGTCTACATGCAAATACCAAAGGGTCTTCATTCACAAAGAGGAAATGCATGCAAACTTCATAAGGCAATTTATGGTCTCAAGCAATCTCCAAGAGCCTGGTACGCAAAGTTAAGCCATGCTTTCCTTAGTAATGGATTTCATAAATGCAATAGTGATTCATCTCTCTTTGTTAGAAGGACTAATGATCATATCACAATTGCATTAGTATATGTAGATGACATTATCATAACAGGTAGTGATTTGCATCAAATAGACCTTGTTAGGAACTTTTTAAAATCTAGATTTGAAATTAAAGATCTAGGGAAACTAAAGTATTTTCTAGGCATTGAGTTAGCCTATTGTCCCAATGGCTAATTCTCTCTCAAAGAAAATATGCTCTTGATCTTTTGCAGGAAACGGGAAAACTTGGAGCAAGACCGGTTTGCAGCCCAGTTTCCACTTCCGGTCCCTTAGCCGATGACAATGATCCTCTAGAAGACATTGAAAGATATCAGAGGCTAGTTGGCAAACTTATCTATCTCACCATCACAAGACCAGACATAGCATATGCAGTGAGTTATATAAGTCAGTTCATGCACTCCCCAACAAAAGGTCATTGGAGAGCAGCGGAGAGGATTCTTCATTACATCAAAGGATCTCCTGGGCTAGGAATTTGGATGAAGAACAATGGGAATGCAGACATTGAAGGGTATTGTGATGCTGATTGGGCAGGGGATCCCATCGATAGAAAGTCTACCACTGGATATTGCATGTTTATTGGAGGAAACCTGGTAGCTTGGAAAAGCAAAAAACAATGAGTTGTATCTAGATCAAGTGCAGAGGCCGAGTATAGAGCCATGGCAGCGGGAGCCAGTGAGATTGTATGGCTAAAGGCATTGATAGAAGAACTAGGGTTTGCGGTCACCACTCCTATCAAGCTTCATTGTGATAATCAATCTGCAATTCACATTGCCACTAACCCAGTTTTCCATGAACGAACCAAGCATATAGAGGTTGATTGTCATTTTATTCGGCAAAAGGTAGAAGAAAAACTCATTGTCACTCCTCACATCAAAGGAGAAGATCAACTTGCGGACATCTTCACAAAAGGAGGGACGGCAGCCCACCTACAAGAAATGATGAGCAAGTTGGGTACTATCAACATCTACACACCCAACTTGAGGGGGAGTGTTGAAAAGAAGAACTAATCAAGCTTCTCATCACAAATTTAAAGTCTTCCCAAGCATTCAGCAAGTTGTCTTCCATTGGACCTCTAAAATTGCCTGAGCCCATGGGCCTCTTTGAGCCCAAGAAAGGGCCCATTCCAACCCATCAAAGGGGGCCCAATTGGGCCCCCCTTAGGCTGTTTAAAACAGTAGTTGGAGGCTGCTCCAACGGCTAGAAATTCTAGCCGTTGGACAGCCTCCAACGGCTAGAATAGAGAGGGCCAATGCCCTCTCTTATTCTCTCTTGTTCTCTCTTATTCTCACTTGTAATCTCTCCCTCCTTGTTTCTCTATAAATAGTCTTCAATGCTCTCTAACATAGGTATGAACAAAAGTTCAAACTATGAATGTTCTTAGCTCTTTATTTCAATAAAATCCAGAATTTTATTTCAAGGCTCTTTGAGTTCACACTTTGATCTTTCAACAGGATGTTCTTCTATGCTTTCCCCCTCTTGTTCCATGGTAGGTTCTTGTTCCAAAATATCTCCCCTTGCTCTTGTAAGGATTCATGGTCAGAATGGGAAGGGGTGGAATCCTCTTGAGTTGAGTCATCTCTCTCATTCTGAATGGGTTCTTCTTCATTGCTATGATGAGGTGAATCATTAATGGTAGGAAGAACCACATTCCATTGATCTTGAGCTTGTTTTTCTCTTGATTGTTCTTGATTTCCTTGACCTGCAAAATAAGGCTCTTTCTCTACGAATATCACATCCTTGGATGTGTATAGCTTTTTAGTTAGAGGATCATAGCATTTATATCCTTTTTCAAAGGTTGAGTAACCTAAAAATACACATTTTCTTCCTTTTTCATCTAATTTATTCCTAAAGTGTTCTGGTACATGAACATAACAAATGCATCCAAACACTTTTAAATGTGCAATATTAGGTTTCCTACCAAGAAGTACTTCTAGAGGAGATTTTCCCTTTAAGACTTCACTAGGCATAAGGTTTATGAGATGAGCAGCAGTCTTAATTGCCTCACTCCAATATTCCTTTGGTACATTTGAGTGAAACATCATAGCTCTAGCAGTTTCCAACAAGTGTCTATTTTTTCTTTCAGTAATTCCATTTTGTTGAGGGGTATAAACACATGACTTTTGATGAATGATTCCTTTTTCTTCTAGGAAATTTTCAAAGGGATGGCTAATGTATTCACCTCCATGGTCTGACCTAAGAATTTTGATATTGGCATTGAATTGCTTGGTTACATATTTAGAATAACTTTTAAATGCTTCAAATACCTCAGATTTTGCTACCAAAAGATATACCCAAGTGTATCTAGTTTTGTGATCAATGAAGGTGACAAAATATCTAAATCCATTATGTGACACTATGGGTGAAGTCCACATATCGGAATGAATAAGATCAAAAGCATTTTCATATATTGTTTTGGAGATGGGATAATACATTCTTGTTTGCTTTCCTAGAACATAAGCTTTGCAATGCCTATCCTCTATATCTATGTTTGGAAATAGGCGTTTCAAAGCTAAATTCCCCAGGTGACCTAGGCGAGCATGCCACAAATTCGATACTTGACTTTGAACTCCAAAAGCTTGGTTTTCTTGATCTAAGTAGTAGAGGTTGTTCTTCCTAAACCCCTTACCAATCAAGTGATTCGTTTTGAGATCCTGAAATATAACTTCGTTAGGATCAAATGTGGCTTTGCAATCATGTTCTCTAGTTACTTTGCTAATAGATAGAAGGTTTGAATTGAACTTAGGCACATATAATGCTTTAGTTTTCTTTCCTAGGAGTTCAATTTCTCCTAAGTAATCAACTTTCAATTTCTGACCATTAGCTACCTTGACAACCTTATGGTTAGATAGAGGAATAAGTTTCTTAATTTTTTCATTATCTTTCACCATATGATTATCACAACCAGAATCTATGAGCCATGAATTAGAATAAGATGGGTTTAAAAGGTTACCAGAATGTAACGCAATCTGGCCAACAAGTTTCCTCATCTCCTTTTGCATTTCCTCCATTTTCGATTCGAGCGCAGCCACTTGAGAGACATGTTGTGCATTTGCTGGTTGTTCAGGTTCTCTTTTATTGCTTTTTGGCCGCAAGTGTGGGTGGAGGAACCAACATTTCTCCCTTTTATGACCTGGTTTCTTGCAATGACTGCACACGTCTCTTTTGGCAAAATTTTGAGCTTTGTTGGCCTGATGCTCCTCCTAGACAGATTTGAATGCTTGAGCTTCGGATTTGAGCTTGGTTGATTCCTCAAGCCTTATACTTATTTCAGCTCTTTGCACCATAAATTGAACTTCTTGGAATGAGGGAAATACCTTCATTCTAAGAATTTCTTGACGAATAGGAGCATATTCTTCTCCAAGACCCATTAGAAAACCAAAGGTCATGTCTTCATCATTTCTTTGGAGGATTGTTTTGAGATTGGAAGTAGGAGGCCTCAAAAGATTGAGTTCATTCCATAAATCCTTATATTCCCCAAAGTATTCGGGTAGGATTTTACCTCCTTTTTTAATCTTGAAGATTTTCTTCTTCAATTCGAAAATTCTGCCGGTGTTCGCTTGACCATATAAAGCTTGCATTTGGTCCCTGCATTTGGTATACAAGTAACCATGGCCTTGTGGGTTTTGTCAGGAGACATTTGTAGGAGCACCACCACTTGATCATCTCTTTTCTTCCATGCTTGGAATAAAGGATTGGCATCATTGAGAGGATCTTCAAATATATGATTTTCAAGATTGAAAAAGTTCAAAGATCTCTTGATGGTGTCTTGCCATGCATTGTAGTTTGAAGAATCTAAGAGGATGGAAGTGAACATTGAAGGGCTGATTTGTGGTGGTGGGTCACCAAGACTAGAAGAAGGTATAAAGGCCTGCTCTGATACGATGTTGAAATATCAAAGTCTAGAGACAAAGAAAGTGTGAAATAAATTCTGGATTTATTGAAAAACAATAAGAGAATACATTGGTGGTTGAGAGCATTGAATCATAGTTTTGGGTGATACAATGGGGCTCTATTTATAGAGAAAATGAAAAAATAGCCAGTAGATAGAGCTTGAAAGACACTATTCCCGTTGGAGCTCAAACCCCAAGAAATTCCAACAGCTAGTTTTTTGACTGTTGAAATATAAACTGCCCAAACTGCCCCTAACTTTTTGGTTTTGCTTCTTGGACGTTTTTCCATGCTTTTGGGCTTCTTTGGGCTATTTTGGAATGTATTTTGGGCTGGTTTAGGCTGCCCAAGACAGCTATGCTGCTGGACAATGTAGGCTAATTTCTGGGCTTCTAGGAGAGAACTAGATATTGGACCTTTGGGCTTCTAAGTAGATGCACTTGGTTGGTGACAAAGATGGGTTGAGTTATCATTCTTTTCAACGATTTCAACATCATACACCAGAAATTGTGTCTACACTCCACAACAAAATGGAGTTGCCGAAAGGAAAAATAGGCACTTATTAGAAACGGCTAGGGCCATGATGTTCCATTCTAATGTACCCAAAAACTTTTGGAGTGAGGCAATAAAAACTGCTGCCCATCTTATTAACCTTATGCCCACTCAAGTTCTAGGAGGAAAATCTCCTTTAGAACTACTCCTAGGAAGGAAACCCAACATCTCTCACCTTAGAGTTTTTGGGTGCATTTGTTATGTGCATATTCCTAAAAATTTCAGAAATAAACTAGAAGAAAGAGGAAGAAAATGTGTATTTTTAGGATACTCAACATTTGAGAAAGGTTATAAATGTTATGATCCACTAACCAAAAAGCTATACACATCCAAGGATGTGATATTTGTAGAAAGAGAACCTTATTTTTCAGGAAAGGATGATCAAGATCAAGTTGAAAAGGAAGGAACTCAAGATCTATGGAACATCATTCTCCCTTCCATCAATAACTCTTCCCATCCAAATATTCATGAAGAATCTGCCCCAAATGATCACGAAGTACTGGTTCAAGAAGACTCTTCACCTTCTCATTCAGATCATGAAATAACTCAAGAACAAAGGGATGATGATTCGGACCAAGAACCGGCTCTAGAGCAAGAAGAACAAGTTATACATGAATAGCCTCTTACTCTTCGTAGATCGACAAGGCTTAGGCTTCCTCCCTCCGAATGGATCAACAAAAGAGTTTTCTATAACTCTAAAGTAACCTCTCATCCTATTTCGAAATATTATTCAGTTGCTAATACTTCTTGCAGCCATCAAAGATTCATTCAGAACATAGATCTTCATGAAGAACCAAGATCTTTTGAAGAAGCTAAGAACCAACATCAGTGGGTGCAAGCTATGAAGGATGAGTTGGAAGCTTTAGCTAAAAATGGAACATGGGAAATAGCATCACTTCCAAAAGGGAAAAGAGCTGTAGGATGCAAATGAGTTTACAAAATCAAGCACAAAAGCGATGGAAGTCTTGATAAATACAAGGCAAGACTAGTTGCCAAAGGTTTCACTCAAGCCTATGGAGTGGACTACAAGGAAACATATGCTCCCATGGCAAAAATGAATACCATTCGTGTGCTCTTATCTCTTGCTGCTAACTACTCCTTACCTTTATTTCAAATGGATGTTGCAAATGCCTTTCTTCAAGGGGACTTTGAAGAAGAAGTATATATGGAAGTTCCTCCGGGCTTTTCTCATCAAGACAACAAAGTTTGCAAATTAAAGAAAGCTATTTATGGATTCAAGCAATCTCCAAGAGCTTGGTATGCTAAACTCAGCTCTACACTTCTTGATCATAACTTTAAGAAATGCTCTAGTGACTCATCTCTTTTTGTTAAGAAATTAGGAGATAAATTCATCATAGTCTTAGTATATGTAGATGATATCATCTTAACTGGAAATGATTTAGACTTAATCAATCAAGTTAGGAAATTTCTCCAAACAAAGTTTGATATTAAGGATTTAGGGAAACTAAAGTACTTTCTAGGGATAGAGCTTGCCTATTCTCCAAATGGGTTTGTTCTATCACAAAGAAAGTACCAGCAAGCTAGGTGCCAAGCCCGCATGTAGTCCGATCAGCACCTCTTATGGCCTCAAAGACGATGACATAGAGTTTGAGGACGAACAAAGATACCAAAGGCTTGTAGGAAGATTAATCTATCTCACCATAACAAGTCCCGAAATCTCATTTGCTGTGGGGCAAGTTAGCCAACATATGCACAAGCCAAAATGGAAGCATTGGAGAGCCACCGAACGGATTCTTCACTACCTAAAAGGCTCACCCGGCATGGGAATTGTCATGAGGAACAATTGCAGCTCTCAAATCATAGGATATTGTGATGCGGATTGGGCCGGGGATTCAGAAGATAGAAGATCAACTACTGGTTATTGCATGTTTGTTGGAGGGAACCTAGTAGCATGGAAAAGCAAAAAACAACATGTAGTCTCAAGATCAAGTGCCGAAGCGGAGTATAGAGCAATGGCAGCCGCTACTAGTGAGATCGTGTGGCTAAAGGCTCTAATAGAAGAATTAGGGTTCTTTGTCTCTACTCCAATTCAACTCCATTGTGACAATCAATCGGCAATTCACATTGCCTCAAACCCGGTCTTTCATGAAAGAACAAAGCATATTGAGGTAGATTGCCACTTTGTGAGGCAAAAGATTGAAGATAAGCTCATCTCTCCAAGTTTCACAAGGAGTGATCACCAATTAGCCAACATCTTCACCAAACCGGGAACCGCCAATCACATACAAAGGAATATGGGCAAGTTGGGTGTCATAGATATATACACACCCAACTTGAGGGGGAGTGTTGAAATGAAGCATAATTAAGCCCTTTAGCTCTTCCTCCATGATGCCCTAATTAGAAGTCTTAAATGAGCTCCTAAAAAGGGTCATCTTTTGAGCCTCTTTACAAGACCATCTTAAAGCCCAAAGAGGGCCATCCAAGGGTAATCAACTGGGTCCTAATTGGCTCAGCCCAACCCTCTCAAAGAGGGCCCCCAAACCCCCCAAACGGCTAGTAAAGAACTAGCCGTTGGGGGCCAACGACTAGGAGAGGGCATTGCCCTCTCCTCTCTCTCATTTTCTCCTCTCTTAATTCTCATTCCCTTCTTCTATAAATATGGTAGCTAGTTGCTTTTAATGGGTATAAAAAAATGCCTTCAATCTCTTGTATTTTCTCTTCAAATTATCAATAAAGTTCTTGAGGTTTTTATTCATTGTTCTTTGCTTGCTCATTTAGAAAATCAACATATAGTGCACTCCCTATCACAGTATTAAGCGTTTACCCTATGGGGTGACGTGGTGGGGTAATACGGGAGTAGGGGTTTGAGTCCCCTGTCTCTGTCCAACGATCCAATAGACGAGCACCACATGAGGACCGTATCAACACCAAGGGAAGGGGGAAAATATATGTGTTTTATTCTTATGACATTTTGGTGATCCCTTGATGGATTTTACCATGATTAGGCCAAACTATGGGTATAATGCGTTTTTGACACCCAATTGATGCATGATTTATGATAATGATGCATATTATTTTGAATTACATGATATGTTTGCAAATGAATGAAATATAATTTGAAAATGATATTTTGACTTGCCACTCTCACAAATTCATTTATTGTCATTATATAGTCATTGCACCTCACTCACTGAGTATGTGGATTATATTCACTCCTCATAATTACATTTTCAGTTTATACTGTGTTGACTTACGTTGAGATACTGTACCACGAGCTTTATCGAGGGATACTATCGGGTATATATTCATACCCACCTTTATTTACTATTGGACCATGCATATAAATGTTATATGTAAATTGGAGGCAAATGTTTCTAAAGAAAATTTTTATTTTGAAACTATCTTATTTAAATGTTTCGCTGTATAATTTTGACTTAGTGATATCGAGTAGGGTCATAATATTAGCCTTGCGTCACCTCGATGTGCGAGTAGGACATACCTATGCCTTGAGGAGTCGCGGCGATCTATTCGTATGCTCGACCTATGGGTCGGGGCGTGACACACCTGTTTGGGGAGTTCTATCCTATTTTGATGACACGTTCATTCGATAAGATCATGGTGACTTAGGCCCAACATACAATAGGAAACAATTTATAGTAGGGTCGTGTATCACACCCCGAACCGGGGTCATGAACAGCCGCCCGTTGCCCTGGATACCGGCTACATTCTATAGAAAATCGGGCAGAACCTCCCCATATCTCGGAGGTCTCCCATATACAAACCAACTTGTATATTGAATGATCATCCTGCCACCTAAATAAACAGGCCAACCCGGCCTCACAACAAATCAATCACATTCGTATAATATCAATCAATCCACAGCGTAAAAACTAGGACAACGCAAAGCTATCATGAATACTAGTAGTCCTAGTCACAGACCTCTACTGTCATGCCCAAGAAGGGCATGAGCAACCGCCACACCGAACGAGTCTAAAATTTTATGCATGTGTACAATAAATTCCCAAGTTAAGAAGTTAAATTCTTTCAAGTCCTCAATGCAGGTGTAATGAGCCAATATGAGAGTTTCACTAATAAATATCAATAATTTATACAGTCATCCCATAAAATGTACATGTCAATCTACGGATCTCAATATCAAAGCCTCACAGGGTCGATATACAATACGGATCTCAAATTTCAAATAAAATTTAGATCTCACCGTAGTGAATACGTAAATCCACAATTACGCGACAAAGACGTCTAGAGCCCGATGCGTCACTCTATCACAATAACCCTATCTGAGAAAGGAAAAGAGAGGGGTGAGTATCAAGGAAGATACTCAGAGAGTGAGGGGATTAATATCAAGCATAAATAGTGTGTGTGAACCATTAGAGTATCAAACATAATTATTCGTAAATAATTCACATTTTGCAGAAAAACATGGTATGTTCAGTAAAATGAAATCATATAGTCCATCACACAATAGTATCATACATATATGCATTCATTCAAAATCAAGTATTTTTAGAGCAAGCCGAATATGATCCTGACAAAGGTCAACAATGACTAATGACAGGCGCATAAGAGGTTTTATTTAGCATAAATGTTCAAAAGTCACTCTCTACCCCGACGTTGGCCATGAGCTTCACCGGGGTTAGCTCATACAAAGATCGGATCACGTAAAGGACCCTGCCCGGTGCTAGACAGTGGCATCACACATATCCTCCCCCTTGCGGGTTTAACCGGCTGTGCCTATACCCATATACCAGACATTTGCAGGTACCTCCATACGAAGTGTACCCAGACGCATACTCGGTGCCATAACAAATGTCCCCCATAGCGATGGGCGTCCTCTCGGGACTCAATCATATCATAACAGTCATCCCACGGTCAAACGGTCCCCAACTCAGTGATATAGAAACCATAGTGTTCAATAAATATGCCAAATTGGGTCATATGAAATTAAACATGTGAAAATCATAAAACATGGCACCATTTCAGTTGAATCAAATTTGTGGATACATATTCATAGAAAACATGAATTCACGACACTCCAATATGTTGAAAGATCAAAGAGAGAACTCAAGGGAACTTGAAATGTAATTCTGAATTTTATTGAAATAGAGAACTAATAACATTCATAGTTTGAACTTTTGTTCATACCAAAGCTAGGGAACATTAAAGGCTATTTATAGAGAAGGGGGGAAGAGAGAATTAGAGAGAATAAGGGAGAGCAAGAGAGGGCTTTAGCCCTCTCTATTCTAGCCGTTGGAGGCTGCTCCAACGGCTAGAAATTCTAGCCGTTGGACAGCCTCCAACGACTGTTTTAAACAGCCATTTGGGGGCCCAATTGGGCCCCCTTTGATGGGCTGGAACGGGCCCCTTCTTGGGGCTTGAAAAGGCCCATGGGCTGAGGTCTTTTATGGCTCTAATTTGAGACAAGAACAAAAGACAATTCTTAGTGAGTTTAGGCTCTATGAAAGAGAACTTGCTGGATTCTTGGGAAGGCTTTAAATTGGTGATGAGGGGGTTGATTAATACTTCTTTTCAACACTCCCCCTCAAGTTTGTTGAAAGATCAAAGTGTGAACTCAAAGAGCCTTGAAATAAAAATCTGGATTTTATTGAAATAAAGAGCTAAGAACATTCATAGTTTGAACTTTTGTTCATACCTATGATAGAGAACAATGAAGACTATTTATAGAGAAACAAGGAGGGAGAGATTACAAGGAGAATAAGAGAGAACTAGTGAGAATAAGAGAGGGCATTGGCCCTCTCTTATTCTAGCCGTTGGAGGCTGTCCAATGGCTAGAATTTCTAGCCGTTGGAGCAGCCTCCAACGGCTGTTTTAAACAGCCTAATGGGGGCCCAATTGGGCCCTTCTATGGGCTCAAAGAGGCCCATGGGCTGAAGCAAATTTAGAGGTCCAATGGAAGACAACTTGCTGAATGCTTTGGAAGGCTTTAAACTTGTGATGAGAAGCTTGATTAGTTCTTCTTTTCAACACTCCCCCTCAAGTTGGGTGCGTAGATGTTGATAGTACCTAACTTGCTCATCATTTCTTGTAGGTGGGCTGCCGTCCCTCCCTTTGTGAAGATGTCCGCAAGTTGATCTTCTCCTTTGATGTGAGGAGTGACAATGAGTTTTTCTTCTACCTTTTGCCGAATAAAATGACAATCAACCTCTATGTGCTTGGTTCGTTCATGAAAAACTGGGTTAGTGGCAATGTGAATTGCGGATTGATTATCACAATGAAGCTTGATAGGAGTGGTGACTGCAAACCCTAGTTCTTCTATCAATGCCTTTAGCCATACAATCTCACTGGCTCCCGCTGCCATAGCTCTATACTCGACCCGCACTTGATCTAGATACAACCCATTGTTTTTTGCTCTTCCAAGCTACCAAGTTTCCTCCAACAAACATGCAATATCCAGTGGTAGACTTTCTATCGATGGGATCCCCTGCCCAATCAGCATCACAATACCCTTCAATGTCTGCATTCCCATTATTCTTCATCCAAATTCCTAGCCCTGGAGATCCTTTGATGTAATGAAGAATCCTCTCCGCTGCTCTCCAATGACCTTTTGTTGGGGAGTGCATGAACTGACTTATATAACTCACTGCATATGCTATGTCTGGTCTTATGATGGTGAGATAGATAAGTTTGCCAACTAGCCTCTGGTATCTTTCAATGTCTTCTAGAGGATCATTGTCATCGGTTAAGGGACCGGAGGTGGAAACTGGGCTGCAAACTAGTCTTGCTCCAAGTTTTCCCGTTTCCTGCAAAAGATCAAGAGCATATTTTCTTTGGGAGAGAATTAGCCCATTGGGACAATAGGCTAACTCAATGCCTAGAAAATACTTTAGTTTCCCTAGATCTTTAATTTCAAATCTAGATTTTAAAAAGTTCCTAACAAGGTCTATTTGATGCAAATCACTACCTGTTATGATAATGTCATCTACATATACTAATGCAATTGTGATATGATCGTTAGTCCTTCTAACAAAGAGAGATGAATCACTATTGCATTTATGAAATCCATTACTAAGGAAAGCATGGCTTAACTTTGCGTACCAGGCTCTTGGAGATTGCTTGAGACCATAAATTGCCTTATGAAGTTTGCATGCATTTCCTCTTTGTGAATGAAGACCCTTTGGTATTTGCATGTAGACTTCTTCTTCTAGATCTCCTTGAAGAAAAGCGTTGGCTACATCCATTTGGAATAGGCTCCATCCATGATTCACCGCAAGGGACAAGAGGACTCTAATAGTGTTCATTTTTGCAACAGGAGCATAGGTCTCTTTGTAATCAATCCCATAGGCTTGAGTATATCCTTTTGCCACCAGCCTTGCTTTGAACCTATCAATCGATCCATCAATTTTGTGCTTGATTTTGTAAACCCACTTACACCCTACGGTCTTCTTCCCTTTAGGTAGAGTAGTGATTTCTCACGTTCCATTTTTTGATAAAGCTTCTAATTCTTCTTCCATTGCCTTTTTCCATCTTGGATCTCTTCATGCTTGCTCAAATGATGTTGGTTCCACTTCTTTATCTAAGTTACTCAAGAAAGCTTGGTGGTCCAAGGAAACATGAGAGGTGTTATAGTAATCACAAATAGGATGAGAGGTTACCCTAGAGTTATAGAACACTCTTCGGTTGATCCATTCGGATGGAGGAAGCCTAAGCCTAGTTGATCTCCTTAGTTGAGGTGGAGGTTGATCCGGTTCCTCTTCTATTTCAAGGGATTCTTCTTCATTTGTAACTTCCTCATTTGTATCACTTTCTCCCCCTAAAGTAGTTGGTTGTTCAGCTTCTAAAGCTTCTGAATTTTCATTTTGAGAGTTGTGGTTTGTATCTGAAGAGGAGTTTCCCTCGGTTTGTTCAGCTCTTTGAGGAGGAGCTATGAGAAAGTCCCAAGAGCTAGGAGGAACTTCAATTTTTTGCATTTCCTTAGTTTCTTCATTTCCTGCAAACTAAACCTCATTTTCCAAGAATATCACATCTTTAGATGTGTATGTTCGGTTAGTAATAGGATCATAGCATCTATACCCTTTTTCAAAGGCTGCGTATCCAAGAAACACACACTTTCTTCCTCTATGTTCTAACTTGTTTCTTAAGTGTGCTGGAATATGAATGTAGCATGTGCAACCAAATGTCCTAAGGTGAGAGATTTTAGGTTTTCTCCCTAGAAGGACCTCTAGAGGGGATTGCCCTTTTAAAATTTCAGTGGGCATTAGGTTTATAACATGAACCGCGGTTTTAACCGCATCACACCAGAATTTTTTTGGCATGTTTGCATAAAACATCATTGCCCTAGATGTTTCAAGTATGTGCCTATTCTTTCTCTCAGCTACCCCATTTTGTTGGGGTGTGTAAACACATGACATTTGATGTATAATGCTATTTTCCTTAAGGTAATTTTCAAAATTGAGGCTAGTAAATTCACCCCCATGATCTGACCTAAGGACTTTTATATTTGCATTGTATAGTTTGGTCACATACTTCACATAGCTCTTGAGAGCTTCAAGAGCTTGGTCTTTGGTGTTTAAAAGGTACACCCATGTGTATCTAGTTTTATGATCAATGAAGGTAATGAAGTATTTGTAACCTAAGTGTGACATGATAGGAGATGTCCAAACATCCGAATGAACCAAATCAAAAGGATTTTCATAAATTGTTTCTGAAATGGGATACATTGTTCGGGTTTCTTTAGCCAAAATACAAGCTTTACAATGTCTATTCTCAAAATTGAAGGTTGGGAATAGACGTTTTAAAGCTCGATCACTAGGATGTCCTAAGCGTCCATGCCAAAGAGAGTGATCCTCCTTGATGTGAGCTACAAGTGCACTTTGTTCTTGATCCAAGTAATAAAGTCCTCCTCTTCTAGAACCCTTGTCAATCAATTGATTCGACTTGAGGTCCTGAAAAGAGACATTATTGGGGTCAAAAACAACTCTACACTTTTGATCCTTGGTGATCTTGCTAATGGACAGTAGGTTTGAGGTAAGTTTGGGAACATATAAAGCTTTTGTGGGTTTCCCAAAAATGTCAACTTCCCCAACTTGTTTTACTCTCAAATCTTGTCCATTTGCAACACGAACAACCATATGGTTAGGAAGGTTTTCAAATCTTTTTATTTTTTGCTTTATCCTTAACCATATGACATTCGGTTCCCGAATCAATGAGAAATTTTTCAGAATTTAAATATGAGAAAAGTTCTTGTTTCTTACCGGATGATGGAGCCATTTGTTGAAGCCTCTTTGTAACTTCATTTAATTGTGTTTGGAGAGCAGCAAACTCAGCCATTGATGGAGCTTGGACCTTCACGAATTGGGCAGAAGGTTGCTGTCCAGAATAGTATGCATTTGAAGCTCCTTGCTGATCTCTTTGCTTGAATACTTTAGGCTTTAAATGAGGATGCAATTCCCAGCATTTGTCTTTTGAGTGACCCCTCTTGTTGCAATGAGAGCATATTTCATTTCTCCTTCGAATTTGATTGGCTTTGGCAGCATTGAATTCATTCGAGGAAGCAATGAAAGCTTGAGCTTCCATTTTTTGTTTGGAGCTTTCTTCCAATCTAATGCTCACTTCAGTCCTTTGGATCATATTTTGGACTTCTCCAAATGATGGAAATTCCTTCATTCGAAGGATTTCTTGCCTTAGATGAGAATATGAATCATCCAAGCCCATGAGAAGACCAAATATCTTATCTTCCTCTCTTCTCTTTCTAAGAACTTTGAGATCTATAGAATCTGGTCGAAGAGTTGTTAGCTTATTCCAAGCATCCGTATACTCCCCAAAATATTGAGGAAGAGATTTGCCTTCCTTTTTGATGGAAGCAATTTGTCTCTTAAGTTCAAAAATTCTCCCAAGGTTGGATTCCAAACCATAGAGAGAGAACATTTCTTCCCATAAGAGTTTTGCATTTGGAGCACACGACACCATCGCCTTGTGAGTTTCATCTAGAGAATTCAGAAGAAGAATGAAGACATGATCATCTCTTTTTTTCCATTCTCGGAATGATGGATCGGCTTCTTCAAGTGGATTGTCAAGAACATGATTCTCTAGATTGTTGAGATTGAGTGCCCTCTTCATCACATTTGCCCATTGATAGTAATTTCCTCCTTTCAATTGGATGGAGGATAAATTTTGCATTTGGGTAATATTTATGGATGGAGGAGGGTCACCCAACCTAGAAGAGGATGGGATCGATTGCTCTGATACCATGTTGAAAGATCAAAGTGTGAACTCAAAGAGCCTTGAAATAAAAATCTGGATTTTATTGAAATAAAGAGCTAAGAACATTCATAGTTTGAACTTTTGTTCATACCTATGATAGAGAACAATGAAGACTATTTATAGAGAAACAAGGAGGGAGAGATTACAAGGAGAATAAGAGAGAACTAGTGAGAATAAGAGAGGGCATTGGCCCTCTCTTATTCTAGCCGTTGGAGGCTGTCCAACGGCTAGAATTTCTAGCCGTTGGAGCAGCCTCCAACGGCTGTTTTAAACAGCCTAATGGGGGCCCAATTGGGCCCCCTTTGATGGGTTGGAATGGGCCCTTCTATGGGCTCAAAGAGGCCCATGGGCTGAAGCAAATTTAGAGGTCCAATGGAAGACAACTTGCTGAATGCTTTGGAAGGCTTTAAACTTGTGATGAGAAGCTTGATTAGTTCTTCTTTTCAACAAAGTTGGGTGCGTAGATGTTGATAGTACCCAACTTGCTCATCATTTCTTGTAGGTGGGCTGCTGTTCCTCCCTTTGTGAAAATATCAGCAAGTTGATCTTTTCCTTTGATGTGAGGGGTGACAATGAGCTTTTCCTCCACTTTTTGTCGAATAAAATGACAATCGACTTCTATGTGCTTGGTTCGTTCATGGAACACCGGATTAGTGACAATGTGAATTGCGGATTGATTGTCACAATGAAGCTTGATAGGAGTGGAGACCATAAACCCTAGTTCTTCTACTAAGGCTTTTAGCCATACTATCTCACTGGCTCCTGCTGCCATGGCTCTATACTCGGCCTCTGCACTTGATCTAAATACAACCCGCTGTTTTTTGCTCTTCAATGCTACCAAGTTTCCTCCAACAAACATGCAATATCCAGTGGTAGAGTTTCTATCGGTGGGATCCCCTGCCCAATCAGCATCACAATATCCTTCGATGTTTACACTTCCATTGTTCTTCATCCAAATTCCTAGCCCAGGTGATCCTTTGATGTAATGAAGAATCCTCTCCGCAGCTCTCCAATGACCTTTCGTTGGAGAATGCATGAACTGACTTATATAGCTCACAGCATATGCTATGTCAGGCCTTGTGATAGTAAGATAAATAAGCTTTCCAACCAGTCTCTGATATCTCTCAATGTCTTCTAAAGGATCATTGTCATCGGCTAAAGGACCGGAAGTGGAAACTGGACTGCAAACCGGTCTTGCTCCAAGCTTTCCCGTTTCCTGCAAAAGATCAAGAGCATATTTTCTTTGGGAGAGAATTAGCCCATTGGGACAATAGGCTAACTCAATACCTAGAAAATACTTTAGTTTCCCTAGATCTTTAATTTCAAATCTAGACTTTAAAAAATTCCTAACTAGGTCTATTTGATGCAAATCACTACCTGTTATGATAATGTCATCTACATATACTAGTGCAATTGTGATATGATCATTAGTCCTTCTAAGAAAGAGAGATGAATGACTATTGCATTTATGAAATCCATTACTAAGGAAAGCATGGCTTAACTTTGCATACCAAGCTCTTGGAGATTGCTTGAGACCATAAATTGCCTTATGAAGTTTGCATGCATTTCCTCTTTGTGATTGAAGGCCCTTTGGTATTTGCATGTAGACTTCTTCTTCTAGATCTCCTTGAAGGAAAGCATTGGCTACATCAATTTGAAATAGGCTCCATCCATGATTCACCGCAAGAGACAAGAGGACTCTAATAGTGTTCATTTTTGCAACCGGAGCATAGGTCTCTTTGTAATCAATCCCATAGGCTTGAGTATATCCTTTTGCCACTAGCCTTGCTTTGAACCTCTCAACTGATCCATCACTCTTGTGCTTGATTTTGTAAACCCATTTACACCCTACGGCCTTCTTCCCTTTAGGTAGTGTAGTGATTTCCCATGTTCCATTCTTTGATAAAGCTTATAATTCCTCCTCCATTGCTCTTTTCCATCTTGGATCTCTTGATGCCTTGCTCAAATGATGTTGGTTCCACTTCTTTATCTAGATTACTCAAGAAAGCTTGGTGGTCCAAGGAAACATGTGAGGTGGTATAATAATCACAAATAGGATGAGAGGTTACCCTAGAGTTATAGAACACTCTTCGGTTGATCCATTCGGATGGAGGAAGCCTAAGCCTTGTTGATCTTCTTAGTTGAGGTGGAGGTTGATTTGGTTCCTCTTCATTTTCAAGGGACTCTTCTTCATTTGTATTTTCCTCATTCGTATCACTTTCTCCCCCTAAAGCAATTGGTTGTTCAGCTTCTAAAGCTTCTGAATTTTCATTTTGAGAGTTGTGGCTTGCGTCTGAAGAGGAGTTTCCCTTGGTTTGTTCTGCTCCTTGAGAAGGAGATATGAGAAAGTCCCAAGATCTAGGAGGAATTTCAGTCTTTGGCATTTCCTCTATTTCTTCATTTCCTGCAAAATAGAACTCATCCTCCAAGAATATCACATCTTTAGATGTGTATGTTCGGTTAGTAGTAGGATCATAGCACCTATAACCTTTTTCAAAGGCTGCATATCCAAGAAATACACACTTTCTTCCTCTATGTTCTAATTTGTTTCTTAAGTGTGCTGGAATATGAATGTAGCATGTGCAACCAAATGTCCTAAGGTGAGAGATTTTAGGTTTTCTTCCTAGAAGAACCTCTAGAGGGGATTGCCCTTTTAAAATTTCAGTGGGCATGAGGTTGATAACATGAACTGCGGTTTTAACCGCATCACACCAGAATTTTTTTGGCATATTTGCATAGAACATCATTGCCCTAGATGTTTCAAGTATGTGTCTATTCTTTCTTTCAGCTACCCCATTTTGTTGGGGTGTGTAAACACATGACATTTGATGCATAATGCTATTTTCCTTAAGGTAGTTTTCAAAATTGAGGCTTGTAAATTCACCACCATGATCTGACCTTAGGACTTTTATATTAGCATTGTATAGTTTGGTCACATACTTCACATAGCTCTTGAGAGCTTCAAGAGCTTGGTCTTTGGTATTTAGAAGATACACCAATTTGTACCTGGTTTTATGATCAATGAAGGTAATGAAGTATATGTAACCTAAGTATGACATGATAGGAGAAGTCCAAACATCCGAATGAACCAAATCAAAAGGATTTTCATAAATTGTTTCTGAAATGGGATACATTGTTCGGGTTTCCTTAGCCAAAATACAAGCTTTACAATGTCTATTCTCAAAATTGAAGGTTGGGAATAGACGTTTTAAAGCTCGATCACTAGGATGTCCTAAGCGTCCATGCCAAAGAGATTGATTCTCCTTGATGTGAGCTACAAGTGCAGTTTGTTCTTGATCCAAGTAATAAAGTCCTCCTCTTCTAGAACCTTTGCTAATCAATTGATTCGACTTGAGGTCTTGAAAAGAGACATTATTGGGGTCAAAAACAACTCTACACTTTTGATCCTTGGTGATCTTGCTAATGGACAGTAGGTTTGAGGTAAGTTTGGGAACATATAAAGCTTTTGTAGGTTTTCCAAAAATGTCAACTTCCCCAACTTGATTTACTCTCAAATCTTGTCCATTTGCAACACGAACAATCATATGGTTAGGAAGGTTTTCAAATCTTTTTATTTTTGCTTTATCCTTAACCATATGACATTAGGTTCCCGAATCAATGAGAAATTTTTCAGAATTTAAATATGAGAAAAGTTCTTGATTTTTACCAGATGATGGAGCCATTTGTTGAAGCCTCTTTGTAACTTCATTTAATTGAGTTTGGAGTGCAGCAAACTCAGCCATTGATGGAGCTTGGACCTTCACGAATTGGGCAGAGGGTTGCTGTCCAGAATTGAATATATTTGGAGCTCCTTGCTGGTCTCTTTGTTTGAACATTTTAGGCATTAAATGAGGATGCAATTCCCAGCATTTGTCTTTTGAGTGACCCCTCTTTTTGCAATGAGAGCATATTTCATTTCTCCTTCTGATTTGATTGGCCTTGGCAGCATTGAATTCATCCGAGGAAGCAATGAAAGCTTGAGCTTCCAATTTTTGTTTGGAGCTCTCCTCCAATCTAATACTCACTTCAGTCCTTTGGACCATATTTTGGACTTCTCCAAATGATGGAAAGTCCTTCATTCGAAGGATTTCTTGCCTTAGATGAGAATATGAATCATCTAAGCCCATGAGAAGACCAAATATCTTATCTTCCTCTCTTCTTTTTCGAAGAACTTTGAGATCTATAGAATCTGGTCGGAGAGTTATTAGCTCATTCCAAGCATCCGTATACTCCCCAAAATATTGAGGAAGAGATTTGCCTTCCTTTTTGATGGAAGCAATTGTTGAAATTTAAAGATAGCAAGCTAAGAATGAAGAAATAAACTTCAAGAATTTTATTGAGAAATTAAAGAGAGTTTACATGCAATGAAGACATGTTTTTCATGCCTTTCAAAGGAACATATATGCTCTATTTATAGAGAACAAGAAGAGAGGGAAAGAGTTGAGAAAAGAGAGAAAGGAGAGGGCATTGTGCCCTCTCCATTCTAGCCGTTGGGGTTGTCCCCAACGGCTATATTTTACTTAGCCGTTGGGGGCCTTTTGGGCCCCCATTTGTTGGCCCGAGCTGGGCCCTTCGGGCACAGCCCGAAATGTGCGGCAAGGTCCATTTAGGGCCCGATATGGAACCCTAAAGGGGATTACAAATATGACAAAGGAGAAGGAAAATTCTGCTTAGTTTAGGGCTATACATTTAGACTTCATTCCCTTAGGATATAAACCCTAATTATCCTCTATTTCAACACTCCCCCTCAAGTTGGGTGTGTATGTATCTATAACACCCAACTTGACCATATTTTTATGTATGTGATTGGCAGTTCCCAGTTTGGTGAAGATATCCGCTACTTGATCATCACTTCGTGTAAAGCTTGGAGTGATGAGTTTTTCTTCAAACTTTTGTCTCACAAAGTGACAATCCATTTCAATGTGTTTTGTTCTTTCATGAAAAACCGGATTTGAGGCTATGTGAATTGCCGATTGATTGTCACAATGGAGGAGGATTGGAGTAGGAACGGAGAACCCTAGTTCTTCAATTAGAGCCTTTAACCAAACTATTTCACTTGATGCAGCAGCCATGGCTCTATATTCGGCTTCGGTGTTGAAAAGAAGAACTAATCAAGCTTCTCATCACAAGTTTAAAGTCTTCCCAAGCATTTAGCAAGTTGTCTTCCATTGGACCTCTAAAATTGCCTCAGCCCATGGGCCTCTTTGAGCCCAAGAAAGGGCCCATTCCAACCCATCAAAGGGGGCCCAATTGGTCCCCCGTTAGGCTGTTTAAAACAGCCGTTGGAGGCTGCTCCAACGGCTAGAAATTCTAGCCGTTGGACAGCCTCCAACGGCTAGAATAGAGAGGGCCAATGCCCTCTCTTATTCTCTCTTGTTCTCTCTTATTCTCACTTGTAATCTCTCCCTCCTTGTGTCTCTATAAATAGTCTTCAATGCTCTCTATCATAAGTATGAACAAAAGTTCAAACTATGAATGTTCTTAGCTCTTTATTTCAATAAAATCCAGAATTTTATTTCAAGGCTCTTTGAGTTCACACTTTGATCTTTCAACATGGTATCAGAGCAATCGATCCCATCCTCTTCTAGGTTGGGTGACCCTCCTCCATCCATAAATATTACCCAAATGCAAAACTTATCCTCCATTCAATTAAAAGGAGGAAACTACTATCAATGGGCAAATGTGATGAAGAGGGCACTCAATCTCAACAATCTAGAGAATCATGTTCTTGATGATCCACTTGAAGAAGCTGATCCATCATTCCGAGAATGGAAAAAAAGAGATGATCATGTCTTCATTCTTCTTCTGAATTCTCTAGATGAAACTCACAAGGCGATGGTGTCGTGTGCTCCAAATGCAAAACTTTTATGGGAAGAAATGTTCTCTCTCTATGGTTTGGAATCCAACCTTGGGAGAATTTTTGAGCTTAAGAGACAAATTGCTTCCATCAAAAAGGAAGGCAAATCTCTTCCTCAATATTTTGGGGAGTATACGGATGCTTGGAATGAGCTAACAACTCTTCGACCAGATTCTATAGATCTCAAGGTTCTTAGAAAGAGAAGAGAGGAAGATAAGATATTTGGTCTTCTCATGGGCTTGGATGATTCATATTCTCATCTAAGGCAAGAAATCCTTCGAATGAAGGAATTTCCATCATTTGGAGAAGTCCAAAATATGATCCAAAGGACTGAAGTAAGCATTAGATTGGAAGAAAGCTCCAAACAAAAATTGGAAGCTCAAGCTTTCATTGCCTCCTCGAATGAATTCAATGCTGCCAAAGCCAATCAAATTCGAAGGAGAAATGAAATATGCTCTCATTGCAACAAGAGGGGTCACTCAAAAGACAAATGCTGGGAATTGCACCCTCATTTAAAGCCTAAAGTACTCAAGCAAAGAGATCAGAAAGGAGCTTCAAATTCATACTATTCTGGACAGCAACCTTCTGCCCAATTCGTGAAGATCCAAGCTCCATCAATGGCTGAGTTTGCTGCTCTCCAAACACAATTAAATGAAGTTACAAAAAGGCTTCAACAAATGGCTCCATCATCGGGTAAGAAACAAGAACTTTTCTCATATTTAAATTCTGAAAAATTTCTCATTGATTCGGGAACCGAATGTCATATGGTTAAGGATAAAGCAAAAATAAAAAAGTTTGAAAACCTTCCTAACCATATGATTGTTCGTGTTGCAAATGGACAAGATTTGAGAGTAAAACAAGTTGGGGAAGTTGACATTTTTGGAAAACCTACAAAAGCTTTATATGTTCCCAAACTTACCTCAAACCTACTGTCCATTAGCAAGATCACCAAGGATCAAAAGTGTAGAGTTGTTTTTGACCCCAATAATGTCTCTTTTCAGGACCTCAAGTCGAATCAATTGATTGGCAAGGGTTCTAGAAGAGGAGGACTTTATTACTTGGATCAAGAACAAAGTGCATTTGTAGCTCACATCAAGGAGGATCAATCTCTTTGGCATGGACGCTTAGGACATCCTAGTGATCGAGCTTTAAAACGTCTATTCCCAACCTTGAATTTTGAGAATAGACATTGTAAAGCTTGTATTTTGGCTAAAGAAACCCGAACAATGTATCCCATTTCAGAAACAATTTATGAAAATCCTTTTGACTTGGTTCATTCGGATGTTTGGACATCTCCTATCATGTCACACTTAGGTTACAAATACTTCATTACCTTCATTGATCATAAAACTAGATACACATGGGTGTACCTTTTAAACACCAAAGACCAAGCTCTTGAAGCTCTCAAGAGCTATGTGAGGTATGTGACCAAACTATACAATGCAAATATAAAAGTCCTTAGGTCAGATCATGGGGGTGAATTTACAAGCCTCAATTTTGAAAACTACCTTAAGGAAAATAGCATTATGCATCAAATGTCATGTGTTTACACACCCCAACAAAATGGGGTAGCTGAGAGAAAGAATAGGCACATACTTGAAACATCTAGGGCAATGATGTTTTATGCAAACATGCCAAAAAATTCTGGTGTGATGCGGTTAAAACCGCGGTTCATGTTATAAACCTCATGCCCACTGAAATTTTAAAAGGGCAATCCCCTCTAGAGGTTCTTCTAGGGAGAAAACCTAAAATCTCTCACCTTAGGATATTTGGTTGCACATGCTACATTCATATTCCAGCACACTTAAGAAACAAATTAGAACATAGAGGAAGAAAGTGTGTATTTCTTGGATATGCAGCCTTTGAAAAAGGCTATAGATGCTATGATCCTATTACTAACCGAACATACACATCTAAAGATGTGATATTCTTGGAAAATGAGGTTTATTTTGCAGGAAATGAAGAAACTAAGGAAATGCAAAAAATTGAAATTCCTCCTAGCTCTTGGGACTTTCTCATAGCTCCCCCCTCAAAGAGCTGAACAAACCGAAGGAAACTCCTCTTCAGATGCAAGCCACAACTCTCAAAATGAAAATTCAGAAGCTTTAGAAGCTGAACAACCAACTACTTTAGGGGGAGAAAGTGATACAAATGAGGAAGTTACAAATGAAGAAGAATCCCTTGAAATAGAAGAGGAACAGGATCAACCTCCACCTCAACTAAGAAGATCAACTAGGCTTAGGCTTCCTCCATCCGAATGGATCAACCGAAGAGTGTTCTATAACTCTAGGGTAACCTCTCATCCTATTTGTGATTACTATAACACCTCTCATGTTTCCTTGGACCACCAAGCTTTCTTGAGTAACTTAGATAAAGAAGTGGAACCAACATCATTTGAGCAAGCATCAAGGGATCCAAGATGGAAAAAGGCAATGGAAGAGAAATTAGAAGCTTTATCAAAAAATGGAACGTGGGAAATCACTACTCTACCTAAAGGGAAGAAGGCCGTAGGGTGTAAGTGGGTTTACAAAATCAAGCACAAGATTGATGGATCAATTGATAGGTTCAAAGCAAGGCTGGTGGCAAAAGGATATACTCAAGCCTATGGGATTGATTACAAAGAGACCTATGCTCCGGTTGCAAAAATGAACACTATTAGAGTCCTCTTGTCCCTTGCGGTGAATCATGGATGGAGCCTATTTCAAATGGATGTAGCCAATGCCTTTCTTCAAGGAGATCTAGAAGAAGAAGTCTACATGCAAATACCAAAGGGTCTTCATTCACAAAGAGGAAATGCATGCAAACTTCATAAGGCAATTTATGGTCTCAAGCAATCTCCAAGAGCCTGGTACGCAAAGTTAAGCCATGCTTTCCTTAGTAATGGATTTCATAAATGCAATAGTGATTCATCTCTCTTTGTTAGAAGGACTAATGATCATATCACAATTGCATTAGTATATGTAGATGACATTATCATAACAGGTTGTGATTTACATCAAATAGACCTTGTTAGGAACTTTTTAAAATCTAGATTTGAAATTAAAGATCTAGGGAAACTAAAGTATTTTCTAGGCATTGAGTTAGCCTATTGTCCCAATGGGCTAATTCTCTCCCAAAGAAAATATGCTCTTGATCTTTTGCAGGAAACGGGAAAACTTGGAGCAAGACCGGTTTGCAGCCCAGTTTCCACTTCCGGTCCCTTAACCGATGACAATGATCCTCTAGAAGACATTGAAAGATATCAGAGGCTAGTTGGCAAACTTATCTATCTCACCATCACAAGACCAGACATAGCATATGCAGTGAGTTATATAAGTCAGTTCATGCACTCCCCAACAAAAGGTCATTGGAGAGCAGCGGAGAGGATTCTTCATTACATCAAAGGATCTCCTGGGCTAGGAATTTGGATGAAGAACAATGGGAATGCAGACATTGAAGGGTATTGTGATGCTGATTGGGCAGGGGATCCCATCGATAGAAAGTCTACCACTGGATATTGCATGTTTATTGGAGGAAACTTGGTAGCTTGGAAAAGCAAAAAACAACGGGTTGTATCTAGATCAAGTGCAGAGGCCGAGTATAGAGCCATGGCAGCGGGAGCCAGTGAAATTGTATGGTTAAAGGCATTGATAGAAGAACTAGGGTTTGCGGTCACCACTCCTATCAAGCTTCATTGTGATAATCAATCCGCAATTCATATTGCCACTAACCCAGTTTTCCATGAGCGAACCAAGCATATAGAGGTTGATTGTCATTTTATTCGGCAAAAGGTAGAAGAAAAACTCATTGTCACTCCTCACATCAAAGGAGAAGATCAACTTGCGGACATCTTCACAAAAGGAGGGACGGCAGCCCACCTACAAGAAATGATGAGCAAGTTGGGTACTATCAACATCTACGCACCCAACTTGAGGGGGAGTGTTGAAAAGAAGAACTAATCAAGCTTCTCATCACAAGTTTAAAGTCTTCCCAAGCATTCAGCAAGTTGTCTTCCATTGGACCTCTAAAATTGCCTCAGCCCATGGGCCTCTTTGAGCCCAAGAAAGGGCCCATTCCAACCCATCAAAGGGGGCCCAATTGGGCCCCCTTTAGGCTGTTTAAAACAGCCGTTGGAGGCTGCTCCAACGGCTAGAAATTCTAGCCGTTGGACAGCCTCCAACGGCTAGAATAGAGAGGGCCAATGCCCTCTCTTATTCTCTCTTGTTCTCTCTTATTCTCACTTGTAATCTCTCCCTCCTTGTGTCTCTATAAATAGTCTTCAATGCTCTCTATCATAAGTATGAACAAAAGTTCAAACTATGAATGTTCTTAGCTCTTTATTTCAATAAAATCCAGAATTTTATTTCAAGGCTCTTTGAGTTCACACTTTGATCTTTCAACATTCGGCACTTGATCTTGATACCACATGTTTTTTGCTTTTCCAAGATACTAGATTTCCTCCAACAAACATGCAATATCCTGTGGTTGATCGTCTATCTTCTGAGTCTCCGGCCCAATCCGCATCACAATATCCTACGACTTGTGAGTTGTTGTTCTTCTTCATCCAAACTCCCATGCCGGGTGTGCCCTTTAGATAATGGAGGATTCTTTCGGTGGCTCTCCAATGCTTTCTTTTGGGTTTGTGCATATGTTGGCTAACTTGGCTCACGGCAAAGGAGATGTCCGGTCTCGTTATGGTGAGGTAGATCAATTTCCCTACGAGCCTTTGATATCTTGGTTCATCCTCATAATCTTCATTATCATCCTTGAGACCACAAGAGGAGCTAATGGGACTACAAGCGGGCTTGGCACCTAACTTCCCGGTTTCCTGCAAGAGATCAAGCACATACTTCCTTTGTGATAGAACAAGCCCATTTGGACAATAGGCAAGTTCTATCCCTAAGAAGTACTTTAGTTTCCCTAAGTCCTTAATATCAAATTTTGTTTATAAGAAACTTCTCACTTGGTTGATTAAGTCTAAATCATTACCGGTTATGATTATATCATCTACATAAACTAACACTATAATGATTTTTTCATCTAGTTTCTTAATGAAGAGAGAAGTGTCACTATTGCATTTTTTGAAATCATGATCAGAAAAAGTTGAGCTAAGTTTGGCATACCAAGCTCTTGGAGATTGTTTTGAGACCATAGATTGCTTTCCTAAGTTTGCAAACTTTGTTGAGTTGGTGAGAAAAGCCCGGCGGAGTCTCCATGTACACTTCTTCTTCTAGATCACCTTGAAGAAAAGCATTGGCTACGTCCATTTGAAACATTGGCCAAGAGTGATTGATTGCAAGGGACATCAAGACTCAAATTGTGTTCATCTTGGCCACCGGAGCATAAGTTTCCTTGTAGTCTACTCCATAAGCTTGAGTGAAGCCCTTTCTAATCTAGCTTTGTATCTATCAATGCTTCCATCGCTTTTGTGCTTGATCTTATAGACCCATTTGCATCCTACCGCCCTTTTTCCTTTAGGAAGAGATGATAACTCCCAAGTTCCGTTTCTTTCTAAGGCTTCTAGCTCATCTTTCATGGCTTGAATCCATTGGGGATGTTATTTTGCTTCTTCAAAGTTTCTAGGCTCTTGATGAAGGTCTAAATTCTTGATGAATTTTTTATGGCTACAAGACATGTTAGCAATCGAATAATATTGGGAAATGGGATGAGATGTCACCTTTGAGTTATAGAACACTCTTTTGTTGATCCATTCCGAAGGAGGGAGCCTAAGCCTTGTTGATCTTCGAAGAGGAGGGGGAGGCGGCTCCTCAATACTTTGTTCTTCTTCCTCTATAACTTGCCCTTGATCTAAGTTGTCTCCCCCTTCCTCTTGGACAGATTCATGATCAGAATGAGATGAGGTTGATTCTTCTTGAGTTGGATGATTTTCAGCTTGGATTGGTTGTTCTCCTTCTTCATTTTGATGGGAAGGTTCTTTGATTGAGGTAAGAACTATATTCCATTGGTCTTGAGCTCCTCTTTCCTTTGATTGCTCTTGATCCTCTTTTCCTACAAAATAAGGTTCTCTTTCTACAAATATCACATCCTTGGATGTGTATAGCTTTTTGGTTAGAGGATCATAACATTTATATCCTTTTTCAAAGGTAGAGTATCCTAGAAATACACATTTTCTCCCCCTTTCATCTAGTTTATTTCTAAAGTTTTCCGGTACATGCACATAACAAATGCACCCAAAAACTCTTAAGTGTAAGATATTAGGTTTTCTTCCTAGGAGTAGTTCTAAGGGGGATTTTCCTTCTAACACTTGAGAGGGCATAAGGTTTATAAGGTGGGCGCAGGTTTTAATGGCTTCACTCCAAAACTTTTTAGGTACATTGGAGTGAAACATCATAGCCCTAGCCGTTTCTAGTAAATGTCTATTTTTTCTTTTGGCAACTCCATTTTGTTGAGGAGTGTACACACAAGACTTTTGATGAATAATTTCTTTTTCTTCTAGAAAATTTTCAAGTGCATGGCTAGTGTATTCCCCCCCATAATCCGATCTAAGGATTTTGATGTTTGCATTGAATTGCTTGGTTACATATCTATAATAGCTCTTAAGTGCCTCAAATACTTCAGATTTGGCTACTAATAAGTACACCCAAGTGTATCTAGTTTTGTGGTCAATGAAGGTTACAAAGTATTTGAAGCCATTATGAGATTCTATGGGTGAAGTCCACACATCGGTATGAATGAGTTCAAAGGCATTTTCATATATTGTGTTTGAGATTGGATAATACACTCTAGATTGTTTTCCAAGAATACAAGCTTTGCAATGCCTATTTTCTACCTTTTGACTTGGAAATAGGCGTTTCAAAGCTAAATCTCCCGGGTGACCTAGACGAGCATGCCATATAGAGGATACTTGACTTTGAACTCCAAAAGCTTGATTTTCTTGGTCTAAGAAATATAGGTTGTTCCTTCTAGACCCCTTGCCAATCAAGTGATTCGTTTTGAGATCCTGAAAAATAACTTGGTTAGGATCAAAAGTGGCTTTGCAATTATGGTCTTTTGTAATTTTGCTAAGGGACATGAGGTTAGAGTTGAATTTTGGCACATATAAAGCTTTAGTTTTCTTGCCTAGGAGTTCAACTTCTCCTAGATGATCAACTTTTAGTTTTTGACCATTAGCAACCTTGACAATCTTATGACTAGATAAAGGAATGAATTTCCTAACTTGATTTTTATCCTTTACCATGTGATTGTCACAGCCCGAATCAATAAGCCATTTATTTAAATGAGATGAGTTCAAGTTGTTACCGGAATGTAGGGCAACTTGGCCAAGGAGCTTTTTCATCTCTTTTTGCATCTCCTCCATCTTGGATTCGAGTGCAACAACTTGGGAGACTTGTTGAGCATGAGCTGGTTGTTCCATCTCCTTCTTGTTGTTCTTTGGGCGCAAATTAGGGTAAAGAAACCAGCACCTTTCCCTTTTGTGGCCGGGTTTCTTGCAATTTGTGCAAACATCCCTTTTAAAGAAATTTTGAGCTTTGTTGGCCATATGATCATCTTGGACAGCTTTGAAGGCTTGAGCTTCAGATTTGAGCTTGGTAGACTCCTCTAGCATCATGCTAGTCTCGGCCCTTTGAATCATAAATTGAACTTCTTGGAATGAAGGGAATATCTTCATTCTAAGGATTTCTTGACGAATAGGAGCATATTCATCTCCAAGACCCATAAGAAGACCAAAGGTCATGTCTTCATCATTTCTTTGAAGATGGGTCTTGAGATTAGAAGTTGGAGGCCTAAGAAGATTAAGCTCATTCTAAAGATCCCTATATTCCCCAAAGTATTCGGGTAGGGTTTTACCTCCTTTTTGAATCTTGAAGATTTTTCTTTTGAGCTCAAAGATTCGTCCGGTGTTGGTCTCTTGCCCATATAGAGCATGCATTTGATCCCACAAAGCCTTTGCATTTGAAATACAAGTAACCATTGCTTTGTGGGTTTTGTCAAGAGACATTTGAAGTAGCACCACCACTTGATCATCCTGCTTCTTCCATGATTTGAATGTAGGGTCGGCATCATCTAAGGGATCCTCCAATATGTGATTTTCAAGATTGAAGAAATTCAAGGATCTCTTGATGGTGTCTTGCCAAGCATTGTAATTTGATGAATCTAAGAGAATGGAAGTAAACATGGAAGTACTAATTTGTGGTGGAGGATTACCAACACCGGAAGATGAAGGTATCGAAGTCTGCTCTGATACCATGTTGAAATTTAAAGATAGCAAGCTAAGAATGAAGAAATAAACTTCAAGAATTTTATTGAGAAATTAAAGAGAGTTTACATGCAATGAAGACATGTTTTTCATGCCTTTCAAAGGAACATATATGCTCTATTTATAGAGAACAAGAAGAGAGGGAAAGAGTTGAGAAAAGAGAGAAAGGAGAGGGCATTGTGCCCTCTCCATTCTAGCCGTTGGGGTTGTCCCCAACGGCTAGATTTACTAGCCGTTGGGACACCCCAACGGCTATATTTTACTTAGCCGTTGGGGGCCTTTTGGGCCCCCATTTGCTGGCCCGGGCTGGGTCCGAAGGGCCCAGCCCGAAGTGTGCGGGCAAGGCCCATTTAGGGCCCGATATGGAACCCTAAAGGGGATTACAAATATGACAAAGGAGAAGGAAAATTCTGCTTAGTTTAGGACTATACATTTAGACTTCATTCCCTTAGGATATAAACCCTAATTATCCTCTATTTCAACAACAATTTGTCTTTTAAGCTCAAAGATCCTCCCAAGGTTGGATTCCAAACCATAGAGAGAGAACATTTCATCCCACAAGAGTTTTGCATTTGGAGCACATGACACCATCGCTTTGTGAGTTTCATCTAGAGAATTAAGAAGAAGAATGAAGACAAGATCATCTCTTTTGTTCCATTCTCAGAACGATGGATCAGTTTTTTCAAGTGGATCATCAAGAACATGATTCTCTAGATTGTTGAGATTGAGTGCCCTCTTCATCACATTTGCCCATTGATAGTAGTTTCCTTCTTTCAATTGAATGGAGGATAAATTTTGCATTTGGGTAATGTTTATGGATGGAGGAGGGTCACCCAACCTAGAAGAGGATGGGATCGATTGCTCTGATACCATGTTGAAAGATCAAAGAGAGAACTCAAGGGAACTTGAAATGTAATTCTGAATTTTATTGAAATAGAGAACTAATAACATTCATAGTTTGAACTTTTTGTTCATACCAAAGCTACGGAACATTAAAGGCTATTTATAGAGAAGGGGGGAAGAGAGAATTAGAGAGAATAAGGGAGAGCAAGAGAGGGCTTTAGCCCTCTCTATTCTAGCCGTTGGACAGCCTCCAACGGTTGTTTTAAACAGCCATTTGGGGGCCCAATTGGGCCCCCTTTGATGGGCTGGAACGGGCCCCTTCTTGGGGCTTGGAAAGGCCCATGGGCTGAGGTCTTTTAGGGCTCTAATTTGAAACAAGAACTAAAAACAATTCTTAGTGAGTTTAGGCTCTATGGAAGAGAACTTGCTGGATTCTTGGGAAGGCTTTAAATTGGTGATGAGGAGGTTGATTAATACTTCTTTTCAACACAATAGTCACAAAACAAATTCGAAATCTAGTGGTACACGTCGAGTCATACATATCAAAAGCATGTTTTGTGGAAAACATGACAAAATCAAGTTTCACTTTTCATGCATGAGATTGGAGTCCCACTCACCATAATAAGGAGGGTATAGCACTCCCAAATGAACCACAATTTTGATGTGTCGAGCTCTCTTTAACAACTTAGGCAAAAGTCACCTAACAAGTTCATTCATAGTTCTCCACTTTGGTGCCACTTTGCGCAGTCCTACGAAAATTTGCATAACCTTTTATATATCAGTCCAAATCAAGTGAAATTTTGATATGTTGTAGGTCACTTCACGACCTACAACTTTTATGCTATACACTTTCCCAAAATCACATCACAAAATTCCCATAAATTCTTATTTTGTTTCAGTTGCATTCTAAATTCAGATTCTGTCCCATTTTAGTGCAAAAGCCAGAACTTTCACTATACCTATCCAAAGTTAATGGAATTTTAACATGTTATACCCAAGACATAGGCCTACCACTTTCATGTTTTGAGTTTCTCTCAGTTGTGCTTAGAAGGAGGTTGAAATTATTGAAATTCTAAAAGAGCAAGCTAAGAGAAATGAATAAGAACTTCAAGACTTTATTGAAATCTTTTGAGAGAATACATAACAAGTAAAGGCATTTTTTCATACCTTACAAAGATCCATATTGACATATATATAGAAGAGGGGAGAAGAGGAGTGAAAATATGGAGAGGAGAGAGGGCAATGCCCTCTCCCTAATGCTGCCCCAACGGCTAGCAAAAGCTAGCCGTTGGAGGGGGTCCCAACGGCTAGTTTACCAACTAGCCGTTGTGGCCTCTTGGCCCCTTTGGGGGCATCCCTTGCTGGGCTCATTTGAGCCCAGCTCAATGACCATTAAGACCCTCACTTTGGGCCTTAGGAATGGGACCAATTTGGGCTCTAAGGATTGGACCATTTGGAAGCATCAATATGCACATTCATGGAGACTTATTCTAACTTCTTAGCAAGACTTATTATGCTTCATTTCAACACTCCCCCTCAAGTTAGGTGTGTATATATTAAAAACACCTAACTTGCCCAAGTTTTTGAGAATGTGATTGGCTGTTCCCGGTTTTGTAAAGATATCCGCAACTTGAAGATCACTTCTTGTGAATCTTGGAGAGATGAGCTTATCTTCAATCTTTTGTCTCACAAAGTGGCAATCTACCTCAATATGCTTCGTTCTTTCATGAAATACCGGATTTGAAGCTATATGAATTGCTGATTGATTGTCACAATGAAGTTGAATTGGAGTGGAGACAAAGAACCCTAATTCTTCTATTAGAACCTTTAGCCACACGATCTCACTAAGATGGCTGCCATTGCTCTATACTCTGCTTCGGCACTTGATCTTGAGACTACACGTTGTTTCTTGCTTTTCCATGCTACTAGGTTCCCTCCAACAAACATGCAATAGCCAGTAGTCGATCTTCTATCTTCTGAATCCCCGGCCCAATCCGCATCACAATACCCTATGATTTGTGAGCTGCAATTGTTTTTCATGATAATTCCCATACCGGGAGTGCCTTTTAGATAGTGCAAAATCCTTTCGGTGGCTCTCCAATGCTTCCTTTTTGGCTTGTGCATATGTTGACTAACTTGCCCCACAAATAATGAGATGTCAGGCCTTGTTATGGTGAGATAGATCAATTTCCCTACAAGCCTTTGATATCTTTGTTCATCCTCAAACTCTATGTCGTCATCTTTGAGGCCATAAGAGGTGCTGATCGGACTACACGCGGGTTTGGCACCTAGCTTGCCTTTTCCCCCAAAAGATCAAGCACATACTTTCTTTGTGATAGAGCAAACCCATTTGGAGAATAGGCAAGCTCTATCCCTAGAAAGTACTTTAGTTTCCCTAAATCCTTAATATCAAACTTTGTTTGGAGAAATTTCCTAACTTGATTGATTAAGTCTAAATCATTTCCGGTTAAGATGATATCATCTACATATACTAAGACTATGATGAATTTATCTCCTAATTTCTTAATAAAAAGAGATGAATCACTATAGCATTTCTTAAAGTTATGATCAAGAAGAGTAGAGCTGAGTTTAGCATACCAAGCTCTTGGAGATTGTTTGAGTCCATAAATTGCTTTCTTTAATTTGCAAACTTTGTTGTCTTGATGAGAAAAGCCCGGAGAAACCTCCATATATACTTCTTCTTCTAAGTCCCCTTGAAGAAAGGCATTTGCGACATCCATTTGAAATAAAGGTAAGGAGTAGTTAGCAGCAAGGGATAAGAGCACACGAATGGTATTCATCTTTGCCACGGGAGCATATGTTTCCTTGTAGTCCACTCCATAGGCTTGAGTGAAACCTTTGGCAACTAGTCTTGCCTTGTATCTATCAAGACTTTCATCGCTTTTGTGCTTGATTTTGTAAACCCATTTGCATCCTACTGCTCTTTTCCCTTTTGGAAGTGATGCTATTTCCCATGTTCCATTTTTAGCTAAAGCTTCCAACTCATCCTTCATAGCTTGCACCCATTGAGGTTGGTTCTTAGCTTCTTCAAAGGATCTTGGTTCTTCATGAAGATCTATGTTCTGAATGAATCTTTGATGGCTGCAAGATGTATTAGCAACTGAATAATATTTCGAAAGAGGATGGGAAGTTACTTTAGTGTTGTAAAAAACCCTTTTATTGATCCATTCGGAAGGAGGAAGCCTAAGCCTTGTCGATCTACGAAGAGTAGGAGGCTGCTCATGAATAGCTTGTTCTTCTTGCTCTAGAACCGGTTCTTGATTTGGATCATCATCCCCATGTTCCTCATGATCCGAATGAGAAGGTGAAGAGTCTTCTTGAACCAGTACTTCATGATTATTTGGAGTAGATTCTTCATGATTATTTGGGTGAGAGGAGTGGTTGATGGATGGGAGAATGATATTCCATAGATCTTGAGTTCCTTCCTTTTCAGCTTGATCTTGATCATCTTTTCCTGAAAAATAAGGTTCTTTTTCCACAAATATCACATCCTTGGATGTGTATAGTTTTTTGGTTAGAGGATCATAGCATCTATAACGTTTTTCAAATGTTGAATATCCTAAGAATACACATTTTCTTCCTCTCTCATCTAGTTTGTTCCTAAAATTTTCCGGTACATGCACATAGCAAATGCACCCAAAAACTCTTAAATGAGAGATATTGGGTTTCCTTCTTATGAGTAGTTCTAAGGGAGATTTTCCTCCTAGAACTTGAGTGGGCATAAGATTAATAACATGGGCAGCAGTTTTTATTGCCTCACTCCAATAAATTTTTGGCATATTAGAATGGAACATCATGGCCCTAGTTGTTTCTAATAAGTGCCTATTTTTCCTTTCGGCAACTCCATTTTGTTGTGGAGTGTAGACACATGATTTTTGGTGCACGATCTCCTTTTCTTCTAAGAATTTTTCAAATGCATGACTAGTATACTCCCCCCCATGATCAGTCATAATGATTTTGATGTTGGCATTGAATTGCTTGGTCACATATCTATAATAGCTTTTAAGGGCTTCAAAGACCTCAGATTTGGCTGCCAATAGATAAACCCAAGTGTATCTAGTTTTGTGATCTATAAATGTCACAAAGTATTTAAAACCATTGTGAGATACTATGGGTGAAGTCCAAACATCAGAATGAACAAGTTCAAATGCATTCTCATATATAGTATTTGAAATAGGATAATACACTCTAGTTTGTTTTCCAAGTACACAAGCTTTGCAATGCCTATTTTCTACTTCTAAATTTGGAAATAGGCGTTTCAAAGCTAAGTCTCCAAGATGACCTAGGCGAGCATGCCATAAAGAATGCATTTGACTTTGGGCAGCAAAAGCTTGGTTTTCTTGATCCAAGTAGTATAGATTGTGCCTCCTAGACCCCTTGCCAATCAAGAGATTCGTTTTGAGGTCCTGAAAAATAACTTTATTAGGATCAAAAGTAGCTTTGCAATTTTGTTCTTTGGTTATTTTTCCAATGGACAGAAGGTTAGAATCAAATTTGGGTACATACAAAGCTTTAGTTTTCATGCCAAGCAATTCAATTTCTCCTAATTGATCAACTTTTAATTTATCACCATTAGCAACTTTGACAATTTTATGATCAGTAAGTGGAAAAAACTTTCTAACTTTGCTTTTATCTTTGACCATATGATTGTCACAACCGGAATCAATAAGCCATGGACTAGATTTAGATGAGTTTAGAAGGTTACCAGAATGGAGAGTAATCTGTCCAATAAGCCTTTTCATATCCTTTTGCATTTCCTCCATTTTGGTTTCAAGGGCAGAAACTTGGGAGACGTTTTGAGCACTTGCCATTGATTCTCCTTCTCTTTTGAAGCTTTTAGGCCGTAGGTGAGGATGGAGATGCCAACATTTGTCTTTCCTATGGCCCGGCTTTTTGCAATGAAAGCAAAAGTCTCTTTTTCCAAAGTTCTGGATTTTATTGGCACCGGAAACTCCTCTTGGAGGGATTTGAATGCTTGAGCTTCGATTTTGGGTTTGGATGATTCCTCAAGCTTCATGCTAGTTTCAGTTCTTTGAACCATGAATTGGACCTCTTGGAATGAAGGAAATAGCTTCATCCTAAGAATTTCTTGACGAATAGAAGCAAATTCTTCTCCTAGTCCCATTAGAAGACCAAAAGTCATGTCTTCATCATTCCTTTGAAGAAGAGTTTTGAGATTTGAGGTTGGAGGCCTCAAAACATTAAGCTCATTCCAAAGATCCCTATATTCCCCAAAGAATTCGGGTAGGGTCTTTCCTCCTTTTTGAATGTTGAAGATTTTCTTCTTTAGCTCAAAAATTCTGCCCGTGTTGGTTTCTTGAGCATAGAGAGCATGCATTTGGTCCCACAAAGTTTTAGCATTTGGAATGCAAGTGACCATTGCTTTGTGGGACTTATCGAGAGACATTTGTAAGAGCACCACCACTTGATCATCTCTCTTTTTCCAAGCTTTGAAGGATGGATCAGCATCATCAAGAGGATCTTCAAATATATGATTTTCAAGATTGAAGAAATTTAGGACCTCTTGATGGTGTCTTGCCATGAGTTGTAGTTTGATGAATCCAAAAGAATGGATGTGAACATTGAAGTGCTAATTTGTGGTGGTGGGTCTCCTAGACCGGAAGAAGAAGGAATATTGGCCTGCTCTGATACCATGTTGAAATTCTAAAAGAGCAAGCTAAGAGAAATGAATAAGAACTTCAAGACTTTATTGAAATCTTTTGAGAGAATACATAACAAGTAAAGGCATTTTTTCATACCTTACAAAGATCCATATTGACATATATATAGAAGAGGGGAGAAGAGGAGTGAAAATATGGAGAGGAGAGAGGGCAATGCCCTCTCCCTAATGCTGCCCCAACGGCTAGCAAAAGCTAGCCGTTGGAGGGGGTCCCAACGGCTAGTTTACCAACTAGCTGTTGGGGCCTCTTGGCCCCTTTGGGGGCATCCTCTTGATGGGCTCATTTGAGCCCAGCTCAATGACCATTAAGACCCTCACTTTGGGCCTTAGGAATGGGACCAATTTGGGCTCTAAGGATTGGACCATTTGGAAGCATCAATATGCACATTCATGGAGACTTATTCTAACTTCTTAGCAAGACTTATTATGCTTCATTTCAACAGAAATGGATCATGCTCAGAATAGGCAGGTTTCAGTTGGAAAACAGGATTTCTGTCGACACTTATTTACTAAAATGGGCATAACATTTGATTCCATCATGTAAATTGGCTGAAATTTTAACATGATGTAGCTAAGAGGTATATCTACAGCTTTTATTCTTTGAGCTTTTCCCAAACTAGGACTGGGAGAGGGTCGTTTTTATACACTGTTTTTAGGGTTTGAAACAGGACAACCTTCTGTTGAGTTTCAGGAAAATTGCCATAACTTTTGACACGAGAATCGGATTAAGGTGATTTTTATCTCGTTGGAAAGATAAGACCTAGATTGACAAATTAAATAACTGGAACATTTGCTAATTTAGAACATAAGACACCTCAAAACAGAGGCTAAATCACGGACAGAAACAGAGCTAAAGCAGGACAGAACAAAAATTTCTGTGCAGAACACTTAACTTTGAAAAATCATAATAAATCTGATTCTCATCAGAATGCAACAAATCATATCTCATTTTAAAGCTCTGTGAGTCTAGTTTCACTTGAAATTAACCTAGCTTAGTTTTCCTTTGTGCAAAAAATGTTATGACCAAAATATCACAGCATGGTCAGAATGTCCTATTTGCAGAAATTTTCAAAGTTTTCATTTAATTTCTTGGCCGAGCAAGGTTCAGATTTTTCTGCACTCATTCCTCATGTTCTAATGGGTTCCACTTAGGCTCTAGGTTATAGAATCGTGCTCAAAACATCACATTCAAGCATTCATACGAAGCCCTCAAAAAAAGAATTCAGCAAGTGCAGATTTTCTTACCTCCTTGAAGCTTTTAGTCTCTCTCTAGATCCACTTAGTTAGGCTTCTCATTTCCTCCCAATTTTTGGATATATCATACTAGGGTTTGTGAGGAATGAATTTATGTAAAAACATTGGTTTGTTGTTTGGAGAAATCAAATTTTCCTTGAAGACAAGCTCTCGGTCATGGAGGTTGAAGAAGAAGAAGATGGAGTTTCTTCGTTCTTCCTTGGGCGCCTCACGGTTTTGAGGATGAAGAAGAATTGTTTGGTACTTGTTCTCTCACAACACTCTCTTTCTCAAGTCCCACAAGTCAAGCTTCATTAATTGCTTCATTAATACCTTGTCTCCCAACCACCTAATCTAATGGCTCAAGATTTTCTACCTTTTCTCCATCCAACTTCCACCATTGATTTAATTGAAATAAGTCAAACACCACTATGCTTGAATAGTACCTTGTCTCCAACCTTTTTCTGAATTGCATATTATGACCTTTTTAAATTTGTGCGAAAATTTCTACCTTGATTTTCGTGTAACGCACGGTGGGGTCAATATTCAACCTGAAATCCGAGAAATTTGAATTTACCCATTTGGTTCAGTTTTTCGCACTGAATTCAATAGAGTTGATCTCGCACGTAGATGAAATCATTTGACCTTCCAAATCGCCCTTAAACGTATTAGGCAATTATGTTTCCTGCCTTGCGTTTTTGTCAAAATTCGTTGACCCTTGACTTCAAGAGCATTATAAATTGAAAAAAAAAAATTTATGAGTGACTTTTCTCTATAAGAAAATGAAGACATATCATATATGGAATAAATGAGGAGTACAATATACAATATACCGAGTGTCGGTGTTACACCGTGTCCTTCTGTTCGGGGAGTTCTATCATATTTTGACGACACGTTCGTTCGATAAGATTAGGGTGACTTAGGCCCAACGTTGGATAGGAAACAATTGATAGTAGAGCCGGTCCACCCGTTCGTGGAGTTCTATACCATTTTTACGACAAATTAGTTCGATAGGAAACTTTAGGTAGGAGATCCATGTCCATCTGTTTGGGGAGTTCTATCCCATTTTGACGACACATTCGTTCGATAGGATCAGGATGACTTAGACCTATTGTATGATAGGAAACAATTGATAGTAGGGTCGTATCCACCTATTCAGGGAGTTCCATCCCATTTTGACGACACGTTTGTTTGATAGGAAACTTTAGGTAGGAGGGCCGTGTCCTCCCGTTTGGAGAGTTCTATCCCATTTTGATGACATTGCCATGAATCTGAAGGATTACCCCTTCTGGTCCGTCGTGCGGCGGACTAGGGTCCGGTCAGTTGGGTGGCTCATTCTCCCGTGGCGGATTGCGTCAGTTTGGGGAAGGTAGATTCCTCCCTTCCATATTGATGAACCTCTGTAGCCTTCCACTACAAACCAAGAACTCCAACTCGTTTTTGAGCCTCTTTCACTCATCGGTCATGTGACCATAATCTCGATGAAAATGATAGTACTTGCACTTATCTTTCTTGGAGTTTTCCTCTGTGGAACGAGGGGGCCACCTGATATACGATTTTTTTTGATTTGATATAGGACTCGACTCGGGGTCTCATTCAGCGGCATGTATACATTGAACCTTCGTGAGGGTGGAGGCCCTGGTCTGCTCCTCTTTGGGGAAGGCTGAAGAGGCGATCAACTGCATTCTTTTATGCTCGAATAGTTCTTTTGTCAATCGAACACCTCTACTGTTCAAAGATCAAACTAAGAGCACAAATGATCTTGAAATAAAGTTCCGAATTTTATTGATAAAAAGAGAATGTAACATGCATAGCTTTTGAACTTTTGTTCATGCTTTTCCTAGAATACATTGAGGACTATTTATAGAGAAAAAGAGAGAGGAGAACTAAGGAGACAACCAAGAAACAAGAGAGGGCTTAAGCCCTCTCTATACTAGCAGTTGGAGGCTCCTCCAACGGCCAGAAATTCTAGCCGTTGGACAGCCTCCAACGGCTATTTAGAATAGCAATTGGGGGCCCTTTAGGGCCCCCTTTGATGGGCTGAAATGGGTCCCTTTAGGGGCCTGATGAAGCTTATGGGCTGAGGTCTTTATGGGCTTCAATTTGAGGTGGTAACAAATGTAAATCTTGGCTTTAAGAGAGAAACCTTGCTGGAAGACTTTAAAAGGTGATGAGTAGATTGATTATTTCTTCTTTTCAACACTCCCCCTCAAGTTGGGTGCGTAGATATTGATAGTACCCAACTTGCTCATCATTTCTTGTAGGTGAGCTGCTGTCCCTCCCTTTGTGAAGATGTCTGCAAGTTGATCTCTCCCTTTGATGTGAGGGGTGACAATGAGTTTTTCTTCCACTTTTTGTCGAATAAAATGACAATCAACTTCTATATGCTTGGTTCGTTCATGGAACACCGGATTAGTGGCAATGTGAATTGCGGATTGATTGTCACAATGAAGCTTGATAGGAGTGGAGACCGTAAACCCTAGTTCTTCTATTAAGGCTTTTAGCCATACTATCTCACTAGCTCCCGCTGCCATGGCTCTATACTCGGCCTCTGCACTTGATCTAGATACAACCCGCTGTTTTTTGCTCTTCCAAGCTACCAAGTTTCCTCCAACAAACATGCAATATCCAGTGGTAGACTTTCTATCAGTGGGATCTCCTGCCCAATCAGCATCACAATACCCTTCAATGTCTAAACTTCCATTGTTCTTCATCCAAATCCCTAGCCCGGGTGACCCTTTGATGTAATGAAGTATCCTCTCTGCTGCTCTCCAATGACCTTTCGTTGGAGAATGCATGAACTGACTTATATAGCTCACAGCATATGCTATGTCCGGTCTTGTGATGGTGAGATAGATAAGCTTCCCAACTAGCCTCTGATATCTCTCAATGTCTTCTAGAGGATCATTGTCATCGGCTAAGGGACCGGAAGTGGAAACTGGACTGCAAGCTGGTCTAGCTCCAAGTTTTCCTGTTTCCTGCAAAAGGTCAAGAGCATACTTTCTTTGGGAGAGAATTAGCCCATTGGGACAATAGGCTAACTCAATACCTAGAAAATACTTTAGTTTCCCTAGATCTTTAATTTCAAATCTAGATTTTAAGAAATTCCTAACTAAGTCTATTTGATGTAAATCACTACCTGTGATGATAATGTCATCTACATATACTAGTGCAATTGTGATATGATCATTAGTTCTTCTAAGAAAAAGAGATGAATCACTATTGCATTTATGAAATCCATTACTAAGGAAAGCATGGCTTAACTTTGCATACCAAGCTCTTGGGGATTGCTTGAGACCATAAATTGCCTTATGGAGTTTGCATGCATTTCCTCTTTGTGATTGAAGGCCCTTCGGTATTTGCATGTAGACTTCTTCTTCTAAGTCTCCTTGAAGGAAAGCATTGGCTACATCCATTTGAAATAGGCTCCATCCATGATTCACCGCAAGAGACAAGAGGACTCTAATAGTGTTCATTTTTGCAACCGGAGCATAGGTCTCTTTGTAATCAATCCCATAGGCTTGAGTATATCCCTTTGCCACTAGCCTTGCTTTGAACCTCTCAATTGATCCATCACTCTTGTGCTTGATTTTGTACACCCACTTACATCCTACGGCCTTCTTCCCTTTTGGTAGTGTGGTGATTTCCCATGTTCCATTCTTTGATAGAGCTTCTATTTCCTCCTCCATGGCTCTTTTCCATCTTGGATCCTTTGATGCTTGCTCAAATGATGTTGGTTCTGCTTCTTTATCTAATTTACTCAAGAAAGCTTGGTGGTCCAAGGAAACATGAGAGGTGGTATAATAATCACAAATAGGATGGGAGGTTACCCTAGAGTTATAGAACACCCTTCGGTTGATCCATTCAGATGGAGGAAGTCTAAGCCTTGTTGATCTTCTTAGTTGAGGTGGCGATTCATCTGGTTCCTCCTCAATTTCAAGGGATTCTTCTTCATTTGTAGGTTCTTCATTTGTATTACTTTCTCCCCCTGAAGTACTAGGTTGTTCAGCCTCTAATGCCCCTGAATTATCATTTTGAGTGCTGTGGCTTGTATCCGAGACTGAATTTCCTTCGGTTGATTCAGCTTCTTGAGGAGGAGATATAAGAAAGTCCCAAGTGCCTTTAGGGATTTCAGTCTTTGGAGCTTCCTTTACCTCTTCATTTCCTGCAAAATAGAACTCATTTTCCAAGAATATCACATCTTTTGATGTGTATGTTCGGTTAGTTGTAGGATCATAGCACCTATAGCCTTTTTCAAAGGCTGCATATCCAAGAAATACACACTTTCTCCCTCTATGTTCTAACTTATTCCTTTGGTGAGCTGGAATATGAATGTAACATGTGCAACCAAATGTCCTAAGGTAAGAAATGTTGGGTTTCCTTCTTAGGAGAACCTCAAGAGGAGATTGCCCTTTTAAAACTTCAGTTGGCATAAGATTAATTACATGAACCGCGGTTTTAACCGCATCACACCAGAATTTTTTTGGCATATTTGCATAGAACATCATAGCCCTAGATGTCTCAAGTATGTGCCTATTCTTTCTTTCAGCTACCCCATTTTGTTGGGGTGTGTAAACACATGACATTTGATGTATGATGCTATTATCCTTAAGGTAATTTTCAAAGTTGATGCTTGTAAATTCACCACCATGATCTGATCTTAGGACTTTTATATTTGCATTGTATAGCTTGGTTACATACTTCACATAGCTCTTGAGTGCTTCAAGAGCTTGGTCTTTAGTATTTAGAAGATACACCCATGTGTACCTTGTTTTGTGATCAATGAAAGTGATGAAGTATTTGTAACCTAGGTGAGACATGATGGGTGAAGTCCAAACATCGGAATGAACCAAATCAAAAGGATTTTCATATATTGTTTCAGAAATAGGATACATTGTTCGGGTTTCCTTAGCCAAAATACAAGCTTTACAATGTCTATTCTCATAATTCAAAGTTGGGAATAGACGTTTTTGTTGAAAAGAAGAACTAATCAAGCTTCTCATCACAAATTTAAAGTCTTCCCAAGCATTCAGCAAGTTGTCTTCCATTGGACCTCTAAAATTGCCTCAGCCCATGGGCCTCTTTGAGCCCAAGAAAGGGCCCATTCCAACCCATCAAAGGGGGCCCAATTGGGCCCCCCTTAGGCTGTTTAAAACAGCCGTTGGAGGCTGCTCCAACGGCTAGAAATTCTAGCCGTTGGACAGCCTCCAACGGCTAGAATAGAGAGGGCCAATGCCCTCTCTTATTCTCTCTTGTTCTCTCTTATTCTCACTTGTAATCTCTCCCTCCTTGTTTCTCTATAAATAGTCTTCAATGCTCTCTAACATAGGTATGAACAAAAGTTCAAACTATGAATGTTCTTAGCTCTTTATTTCAATAAAATCCAGAATTTTATTTCAAGGCTCTTTGAGTTCACACTTTGATCTTTCAACATGGTATCAGAGCAATCGATCCCATCCTCTTCTAGGTTGGGTGACCCTCCTCCATCCATAAATATTACCCAAATGCAAAATTTATCCTCCATCCAATTGAAAGGAGGAAACTACTATCAATGGGCAAATGTGATGAAGAGGGCACTCAATCTCAACAATCTAGAGAATCATGTTCTTGATGATCCACTTGAAGAAGCTGATCCATCATTCCGAGAATGGAAAAAAAGAGATGATCATGTCTTCATTCTTCTTCTGAATTCTCTAGATGAAACTCACAAGGCGATGGTGTCGTGTGCTCCAAATGCAAAACTTTTATGGGAAGAAATGTTCTCTCTCTATGGTTTGGAATCCAACCTTGGGAGAATTTTTGAGCTTAAGAGACAAATTGCTTCCATCAAAAAGGAAGGCAAATCTCTTCCTCAATATTTTGGGGAGTATACGGATGCTTGGAATGAGCTAACAACTCTTCGACCAGATTCTATAGATCTCAAAGTTCTTAGAAAGAGAAGAGAGGAAGATAAGATATTTGGTCTTCTCATGGGCTTGGATGATTCATATTCTCATCTAAGGCAAGAAATCCTTTGAATGAAGGAATTTCCATCATTTCGAGAAGTCCAAAATATGATCCAAAGGACTGAAGTAAGCATTAGATTGGAAGAAAGCTCCAAACAAAAATTGGAAGCTCAAGCTTTCATTGCTTCCTCGAATGAATTCAATGCTGCCAAAGCCAATCAAATTCGAAGGAGAAATGAAATATGCTCTCATTGCAACAAGAGGGGTCACTCAAAAGACAAATGCTGGGAATTGCATCCTCATTTAAAGCCTAAAGTACTCAAGCAAAGAGATCAGCAAGGAGCTTCAAATACATACTATTCTGGACAACAACCTTCTGCCCAATTCGTGAAGATCCAAGCTCCATCAATGGCTGAGTTTGCTGCTCTCCAAACACAATTAAATGAAGTTACAAAGAGGCTTCAACAAATGGCTCCATCATCGGGTAAGAAACAAGAACTTTTCTCATATTTAAATTCTGAAAAATTTCTCATTGATTCGGGAACCGAATGTCATATGGTTAACGATAAAGCAAAAATAAAAAAGTTTGAAAACCTTCCTAACCATATGATTGTTCGTGTTGCAAATGGACAAGATTTGAGAGTAAAACAAGTTGGGGAAGTTGACATTTTTGGAAAACCTACAAAAGCTTTATATGTTCCCAAACTTACCTCAAACCTACTGTCCATTAGCAAGATCACCAAGGATCAAAAGTGTAGAGTTGTTTTTGACCCCAATAATGTCTCTTTTCAGGACCTCAAGTCGAATCAATTGATTGGCAAGGGTTCTAGAAGAGGAGGACTTTATTACTTGGATCAAGAACAAAGTGCACTTGTAGCTCACATCAAGGAGGATCAATCTCTTTGGCATGGACGCTTAGGACATCCTAGTGATCGAGCTTTAAAACGTCTATTCCCAACCTTGAATTTTGAGAATAGACATTGTAAAGCTTGTATTTTGGCTAAAGAAACCCGAACAATGTATCCCATTTCAGAAACAATTTATGAAAATCCTTTTGACTTGGTTCATTCGGATGTTTGGACATCTCCTATCATGTCACACTTAGGTTACAAATACTTCATTACCTTCATTGATCATAAAACTAGATACACATGGGTGTACCTTTTAAACACCAAAGACCAAGCTCTTGAAGCTCTCAAGAGCTATGTGAGGTATGTGACCAAACTATACAATGCAAATATAAAAGTCCTTAGGTCAGATCATGGGGGTGAATTTACAAGCCTCAATTTTGAAAACTACCTTAAGGAAAATAGCATTATGCATCAAATGTCATGTGTTTACACACCCCAACAAAATGGGGTAGCTGAGAGAAAGAATAGGCACATACTTGAAACATCTAGGGCAATGATGTTTTATGCAAACATGCCAAAAAAATTCTGGTGTGATGCGGTTAAAACCGCGGTTCATGTTATAAACCTCATGCCCACTGAAATTTTAAAAGGGCAATCCCCTCTAGAGGTTCTTCTAGGGAGAAAACCTAAAATCTCTCACCTTAGGACATTTGGTTGCACATGCTACATTCATATTCCAGCACACTTAAGAAACAAGTTAGAACATAGAGGAAGAAAGTGTGTATTTCTTGGATATGCAGCCTTTGAAAAAGGGTATAGATGCTATGATCCTATTACTAACCGAACATACACATCTAAAGATGTGATATTCTTGGAAAATGAGGTTTATTTTGCAGGAAATGAAGAAACTAAGGAAATGCAAAAAATTGAAATTCCTCCTAGCTCTTGGGACTTTCTCATAGCTCCCCCTCAAAGAGCTGAACAAACCGAAGGAAACTCCTCTTCAGATGCAAGCCACAACTCTCAAAATGAAAATTCAGAAGCTTTAGAAGCTGAACAACCAACTACTTTAGGGGGAGAAAGTGATACAAATGAGGAAGTTACAAATGAAGAAGAATCCCTTGAAATAGAAGAGGAACCGGATCAACCTCCACCTCAACTAAGAAGATCAACTAGGCTTAGGCTTCCTCCATCCGAATGGATCAACCGAAGAGTGTTCTATAACTCTAGGGTAACCTCTCATCCTATTTGTGATTACTATAACACCTCTCATGTTTCCTTGGACCACCAAGGTTTCTTGAGTAACTTAGATAAAGAAGTGGAACCAACATCATTTGAGCAAGCATCAAGAGATCCAAGATGGAAAAAGGCAATGGAAGAGGAATTATAAGCTTTATCAAAAAATGGAACGTGGGAAATCACTACTCTACCTAAAGGGAAGAAGGCCGTAGGGTGTAAGTGGGTTTACAAAATCAAGCACAAGATTGATGGATCAATTGATAGGTTCAAAGCAAGGCTGGTGGCAAAAGGATATACTCAAGCCTATGGGATTGATTACAAAGAGACCTATGCTCCGGTTGCAAAAATGAACACTATTAGAGTCCTCTTGTCCCTTGCGGTGAATCATGGATGAAGCCTATTTCAAATGGATGTAGCCAATGCTTTTCTTCAAGGAGATCTAGAAGAAGAAGTCTACATGCAAATACCAAAGGGTCTTCATTCACAAAGAGGAAATGCATGCAAACTTCATAAGGCAATTTATGGTCTCAAGCAATCTCCAAGAGCCTGGTACGCAAAGTTAAGCCATGCTTTCCTTAGTAATGGATTTCATAAATGCAATAGTGATTCATCTCTCTTTGTTAGAAGGACTAATGATCATATCACAATTGCATTAGTATATGTAGATGACATTATCATAACAGGTAGTGATTTGCATCAAATAGACCTTGTTAGGAACTTTTTAAAATCTAGATTTGAAATTAAAGATCTAGGGAAACTAAAGTATTTTCTAGGCATTGAGTTAACCTATTGTCCCAATGGGCTAATTCTCTCCCAAAGAAAATATGCTCTTGATCTTTTGCAGGAAACGGGAAAACTTGGAGCAAGACCGGTTTGCAGCCCTTTCCACTTCCAATTTCCTTAGCCGATGACAATGATCCTCTAGAAGACATTGAAAGATATCAGAGGCTAGTTGGCAAACTTATCTATCTCACCATCACAAGACCAGACATAGCATATGCAGTGAGTTATATAAGTCAGTTCATGCACTCCCCAACAAAAGGTCATTGGAGAGCAGTGGAGAGGATTCTTTATTACATCAAAGGGTCTCTGGCTAGGAATTTGGATGAAGAACAATGGGAATGCAGACATTGAAGGGTATTGTGATGCTGATTGGGCAGGGGATCCCATCGACAGAAAGTCTACCACTGGATATTGCATGTTTATTGGAGGAAACTTGGTAGCTTGAAAAAGCAAAAAACAACGGGTTGTATCTAGATCAAGTGCAGAGGCCGAGTATAGAGCCATGGCAGCGGGAGCCAGTGAGATTGTATGGCTAAAGGCATTGATAGAAGAACTAGGGTTTGCGGTCACCACTCCTATCAAGCTTCATTGTGATAATCAATCCGCAATTCACATTGCCACTAACCCAGTTTTCCATGAACGAACCAAGCATATAGAGGTTGATTGTCATTTTATTCGGCAAAAGGTAGAAGAAAAACTCATTGTCACTCCTCACATCAAAGGAGAAGATCAACTTGCGGACATCTTCACAAAAGGAGGGACGGCAGCCCACCTACAAGAAATGATGAGCAAGTTGGGTACTATCAACATCTACGCACCCAACTTGAGGGGGAGTGTTGAAAAGAAGAACTAATCAAGCTTCTCATCACAAATTTAAAGTCTTCCCAAGCATTCAGCAAGTTGTCTTCCATTGAACCTCTAAAATTGCCTCAGCCCATGGGCCTCTTTGACCCCAAGAAAGGGCCCATTCCAACCCATCAAAGGGGGCCCAATTGGGCCCCCCTTAGGCTGTTTAAAACAGCCGTTGGAGGCTGCTCCAATGGCTAGAAATTCTAGCCGTTGGACAGCCTCCAACGGCTAGAATAGAGAGGGCCAATGCCCTCTCTTATTCTCTCTTGTTCTCTCTTATTCTCACTTGTAATCTCTCCCTCCTTGTTTCTCTATAAATAGTCTTCAATGCTCTCTAACATAGGTATGAACAAAAGTTCAAACTATGAATGTTCTTAGCTCTTTATTTCAATAAAATCCAGAATTTTATTTCAAGGCTCTTTGAGTTCACACTTTGATCTTTCAACAGTTTTAAAGCGCAATCACTAGGATGACCTAAACGTCCATGCCAAAGAGATTGATTCTCCTTAACCTGAGTTACAAGTGCATATTGTTCTTGGTCCAAGTAATAAAGTCCTCCTCTTCTAGAACCCTTGCCAATCAATTGATTCGACTTGAGGTCCTGAAAAGAGACATTATTGGGGTCAAAAACAACTCTACACTTTTGATCCTTGGTGATCTTGCTAATGGACAGTAGGTTTGAGGTAAGTTTGGGGACATATAAAGCTTTGGTTGGTTTTCCAAAAATGTCAACTTCCCCAACTTGATTTACTCTCAAATCTTGTCCATTTGCAACACGAACAGTCATATGGTTAGGAAGGTTTTCAAATCTCTTTATTTTTGCTCTATCCTTCACCATATGACATTCGGTTCCCGAATCAATAAGAAAATTTCCAGAATTTAAATATGCAAAAGGTTCTTGAATTTTACCGGAAGGGGGAGCCATTTGTTGAAGTCTCTTTGTAACTTCATTTAATTGAGTTTGGAGTGCAGCAAACTCAGCCATTGATGGAGCTTGAACCTTCACGAATTGGGCAGAGGGTTGCTGTCCAGAACCGAATGCATTTGAAGCTCCTTGCTGGTCTCTTTGTTTGAATGTTTTAGGCTTTAAATGAGGATGCAATTCCCAGCATTTGTCCTTTGAATGGCCCCTCTTTTTGCAATGAGAGCATATTTCATTTCTCCTTCGAATTTGATGGGCTTTGGCAGCATTGAATTCATCCGAGGAAGCAATGAAAGCTTGAGCTTCCAATTTTTGTTTGGAGCTTTCTTCCAATCTAATGCTTACTTCAGTCCTTTGAATCATATTTTGGACTTCCCCAAATGGTGGAAAGTCCTTCATTCGAAGGATTTCTTGCCTAAGATGAGAATACGAATCATCTAAGCCCATGAGAAGACCAAATATCTTATCTTCCTCTCTTCTTTTTTGAAGAACTTTAAGATCTATAGAATCTGGCCGGAGAGTGATTAGCTCATTCCAAGCATCCGTATACTCCCCGAAATATTGAGGAAGAGATTTGCCTTCCTTTTTGATGGAAACAATTTGTCTTTTAAGCTCAAAGATCCTCCCAAGGTTGGATTCCAAACCATAGAGAGAGAACATTTCATCCCACAAAATTTTCGCATTTGGAGCACATGACACCATTGCTTTGTGAGTTTCATCTAGAGAATTAAGAAGAAGAATGAAGACACGATCATCTCTTTTTTTCCATTCTCGAAATGATGGATCAGTATCTTCAAGTGGATCATCAAGAACATGATTCTCTAGATTGTTGAGATTGAGTGCCCTCTTCATCACATTTGCCCATTGATAGTAGTTTCCTCCTTTCAATTGAATGGAGGATAAGTTTTGCATTTGGGTAATGTTTATGGATGGAGGAGGGTCACCCAACCTAGAAGAGGATGGGATCGATTGCTCTGATACCATGTTCAAAGATCAAACTAAGAGCACAAATGATCTTGAAATAAAGTTCTGAATTTTATTGATAAAAAGAGAATGTAACATGCATAGCTTTTGAACTTTTGTTCATGATTTTCCTAGAATACATTGAGGACTATTTATAGAGAAAAAGAGAGAGGAGAACTAAGGAGACAACCAAGAAACAAGAGAGGGCTTAAGCCCTCTCTATACTAGCCGTTGGAGGCTCCTCCAACGGCCAGAAATTCTAGCCGTTGGACAGCCTCCAACGGCTATTTTGAATAGCTATTGGGGGCCCTTTAGGGCCCCCTTTGATGGGCTGAAATGGGTCCCTTTAGGGGCCTAATGAAGCTTATGGGTTGAGGTCTTTATGGGCTTCAATTTGAGGTGGTAACAAATGTGAATCTTGGCTTTAAGTGAGAAACCTTGCTGGAAGACTTTAAAGGTGATGAGTAGATTGATTATTTCTTCTTTTCAACATCTGCTTCTTCTGTCGTATTGTATTTCTCAGCGTAGGAGTAAAACTCCTGAATGGTTGAAAGGGGATTTTTCGTAATGATGGTCTTCATGTCGGAGAGGCGTAGGCCCGTTAGAAGAGCAGCTAATTCGATGGAATGGTCCAAAGTTAGGACCTTCAACATCTCTGCTTTGAATTTCTCTAGGAAATCTCTCAGGGACTCGTCTTCCCATTGCCACAATGATAGCAAGGAGGTGGAATTCGCTTGGCTCCTCGGCTGATTATAAAGTGAGTCTTGAACTACTGTTGAAACTAGGTAAAACTTTTGATACTGAATGGCAAGAAAGAGTTGAACCATGCTAGGGCATTGCCCTTGAGCGTAGTGGGGAAGTGCTTACACATGGCCGCATCTGACAGGTCTCTGGAGACCATGACTGTTATGAAGTGGGTGGCATGATCACGGAGGTCGGTTGTTCCATCGTATCTCTCTATGGGAGGTAGAAAGATGTCTCTTGGCATTGGTTCCAGCGAGATCTTCGGATCGAAAGGCGATACTCCTGAAGGGTGGAGAGAACTTTCATCCTTCTTCGCGCCTGCTTTTCTAAGCTCGACAGTTACAAGTTGCTCGATTTGTTTTCTCAGATCTTTTGGGTTGTGATGAGAGGTCACATGAGATATTTGTCGCTGGGGACGTTCATGTCCAGAGTACGTTATGGATGACTGGTAGGGCTCGACTGAGTCCTTCCAGTTGTTTGCTCATATTTTGGAGTCTAGACTCTAGCCTATCCATCTGGGGATGACTGGCTCGTTTTGGGCCAAGGGGTGCAATCAGTTATTCTTGAGTTACAGGTTATAGGACCTGCTCCAAGTGAGATGTCTGAGGGGGAACCATACGATCATGAACGTAGTAATTGGATGCCTCAGGAGAGATGGCTTTGGATGGTATTGTGGTGTGCTCACCTACGGTGGGGGTTGGTTTCGAGGAAACTCTGGTTCTTGGAGGCATGGTTGCGCAATGATTTGTCGGTCTTTCAAAGATTGCTCTAGTCTGTTCCCAGAGACAATGATAATCTGTTGGAGATGAGTTATGGTTTCACAGATACCGACTCTTGATGACTTGAACGGTTACCGTCGATAGAATGCAAGACCTGTAAAAACTACAAGAGGGTGGTCTGACAGGAGAGGCTCCGATGCTCAAGTCAGAAAGAGCGGTTTTCGAATGTAATGAAATAGACTGAGAGTTTTAGAGAGGGAGAGATTCCTTGTGACCAGTGTATCCAGTGTGTAAAGTCAAGAAAGCGTATCTAACTTAGAAGGTTTTAAAGTATCTTATACCTGATAGAGTCGTGTTCTTTCGAGACGTTACAACTCTACTTTCTTTATGGAGATGATCCGAGAATCTTGAGAGTTAAATATTCCAAAACGTTCATGATCTTTATCATATGGGAAGTTTTGTTACTTAGGGAAATCTTTTTCTTATTAGTAGGATTCAGGAGATACTGCTCTTAAGTAGGGAACCAGAGTCATTGGGTGTGGTTTGACCCTTCCTTAGGATCAATAAGACCGTTGGCTTTCGGTCGGTCTTTTAGCCAACGCAGAGCCTTCGGGGTTTGCTCGTTCAGTACACCAGGGGCTAAGTATCCACTTGGGAAGATAAATCCCACTTGATAAATTTTGTTTGATAAGCAGGGCGACTAAGACCCTATGATTCGGGAGACGGGGTGACTAAAATCATTCGGTAGATCAATTGAGTAGCCATAGAGGGTACTCGTTCTATAATACTGGGTTGTGCTTGCCTATTGGTCAGTAGTTGCTCCATTGGTTGGAACGATCCCTTCTAAGTTATGGGTCTCGTGTGTGGGTCTTTCAAGTGTTGACCCTTCGAAACAGATGTTGGGCTATGTCCCATCAGGGTTTCAAACTATTGAGACATGAATTCTGTATCTAATTATACTCACTAACATCTTCCATCAAAGTACTCTAATTTATAAAATTCTCCTTTTAAGTTAACTTTACTAAGTCATTTAATTGTTTACCAACATAACCGAAATTACGAAGTTAAAAAAAAAATATATAGATATAAAAATATGAGTGACGAAAAAACCCACACAATTGTACAAATGTATCGGCACTTAACTTACCTATCTCCAAAAGGAAATATCTTGTACTTGCGATGCTTTCAATTGTTGCATAATTATAATTTTTTCAATAGTAATATCATGAATAACAATATAATCAGATTTATCAAAACTTTATGAAAAACTTTCTATTTGTATCCATCAATGATCTCAAGTAAATACGAGATACACAAAATATTATTAGCAATAGAATGATACTATGTTCACCCAAAAGTATATTGATATTGTTTGATTTATTCTACATGTATGCGTATGTGGAAGTGTGAAAATTAAATAGTCGGAATTTCAGGATAAATATCTCAATGTGGAGGTCTTGATGTGAGTTATTCCATTATACCAATTTTAAATTCAAAACAATGTGAATTATATCCCAAAAATGCCTCTAGATGGCCATACAAACTCATATATATATATATATATATATATATAGAAATAAACTAAATCCTTTAACTCATAATACAAAGTATTCAAATCATTCTATAAAGTGTGCCAAGTTCCATGGCATTTATTGGACTTTTATCTATTCAATATTTTTCATTTGAGTGTTTTATTAACAGAAAAAAATACATCCTTCTCAAGGGGATAGCCCAGTGGTTAAGAGCTCTTACTCTAATGTCTACCCTTAGGTCTCATGTTCAAACCTTTGTGGGTGCATGTACTTCCGCGATTATTGCGACTCCTATGTAACCAAAAAAAAATGAAAAAAAATGAATCTATTATTCACTTATTATAATTTTAAAGATCATGACATAAATATGATAATTCAAACCAATTTGAAAAATGAATTTATCATTTTTCCCAAAAAAAATATTTTGTACTCCGGCATTAACTAATTTATGCATTAAAATTGAGTGTCTTATCACAGTAATCAATTCTAAAAATTAGTTTCATTTTATCATTATTTTTTTTCTTTCAAAAATACGTGTAACAAATAATAATATAACATTTTGTTAATTTTTCCTTTGAAAATACATGTGTTGGATAATATAACTTTCTTGTAACAAATAAATTCTCCATTGTTAGAGGTGAGTTTGACTCCACAGATGATAACTCACTAACTCGAATGGGAGGACTTGATTTCCTAGTGATTTCGATCAATGAAACCTGTAAAAATCGCCGAAGGGTACTCTGGTGGGGGAAACTCCGATGCACAAATTAGAGAGCGGTTTTCGAAAGGAAAGAACAAATTGATTACAAAGAGAGAGAGAGAATGTTCTGTTTTTGGTCATCTGCTTTGTGTGGGCCAAGAGAACTTCCCTAGGCGGTCGATGCATAGAGTTTATATATTTTTCGAGCATGAGAGTCGTGTGTTTGCGGGATGAAAAACCCTAGTTTCCTTCTGAGAATGTTCCGAGATTTTAGGAAATCATGGCATAAGATACTCAAAGATTATAAAACCTTATTGATATAGAAAGTCCAAATTGTCATGGAGATTCTTCCCTTATCAGCTATGATGGTATGTTTTCTTTTTGTTTTCGTAAGATTGCCTCTGTGATTCAAAAGAAGTTAACATTACATCGATCAAGTAACGATCGATAAGTACCGATCAATTGAGGTACCCAACAGGTGGCTATTAGAGATAAGAAGTGACTGGTGTGCACTGGGATGGCTCGTATGTGGGCTTTTGGGCTTGATTGACTATGGACTCCTTATGATTTGGGTTATATATCATCATTTGCCCTTCACTCCTTATGTTATTTTTGAAAGAGAAATGTAAGGAGTAAGTCAAAAAAGCAGTTACTTGAAAGGTTGTAAAGGCGTAAATGCACTTAACTCCTGAGTAAATGGCCCTTGATTAAATGCCAAGTGGGAAGTTAAAGAAGTCGAAGTTTTTCATTTATTGCGCATGCTTCTCAGTAAGTCATTTCGTCTGCTCTAGATTTGTAAATCTCGCTCCCGTGGCTATAAATATGGGTTGCATGGCTTGCTTTAGCTTCAGAGGAATTTTGAGCACTTTCAATTCTATGAAACCCTTCTGTTGAGAGTCTGTTATTGTAAGGTTGCTTGGTAATGGGCTTTGAGCCGCAACATTTAGTAGTATAGAACGCTTCTAGTTTCTGTCAAGGATGGGGTTGCTGATGTGAGATTCTGTCATGTCGTCTGAACTCCAGATGCCTTGACGGGCTCCATCAGGGTTCTTGACCTTGAGGAGGATGAGACGATCTTTGGTCACGGGCTCTCTTCTTAAGGTCAGATTCATCATCCGATTCTCGGGTGCAATAGGTGGTTGATATATTCCCTTAGGTTGGGCAAAGAGCTGGAAGATGGTCGGAGGTGATGCATTCTTATGGTCTCTTTTTGGCCATCTCCCATCTTCTCAAAATCCTTTCCTGCTTCTGTCGAAAAGGGTTAGCAGTTTTTACCCTCCTCAATTCCATTGTCTCGTGGTGATTCTATAGTCTTCTTATCTCAATCGAGCGACACTCATGGGCCGCAGAGCTTCTTTCCAGTTTTCATTTTTCATCCAATTGGCTTTCCCTTATGGAGTCTTTGTATCATTTTTTTGATGTAGTTCTGTCCATCTTAAGGACTTGTATGACTTCTTTTTCCTCTGTATCCAATTGTATACGCTAACGAATACTTGTCATTTGGAAATAAAAGAAGAGCTTTTGTTCCTCACTAATCGATCTTGTGTTTGAATAATCATCTTGCCATTAGCACCCATCGTTGTCTATGATGAATACGAGACTATTGAGTAGCCAAGGTGACCAATAGAATCTGATCGATGATGGATTCCATGAACGGTTGACCTTCCTCCTATGCTGTCCTTGTGATTTGAGGCTGAGAGAGTGAGTTTGTCCGAGGGTCGAACATAAGGGCTACATCCACCCATTTGGGAGACCTGTTCCTTGACTCGTTCATTCGATAAACAGGCGATGCTCAACCATTAGGGGAGATAAGTCCCTATGATAGGACTGGGTGACATAGTCCCGTTCGGGGAGATAAATTCCTAATCGTAGGATGGGGAGACATAGGCCCATCCCAATGATAGGCTGGGACGACATAAGTCCATTTGGGGAGATAAATTCTAATAATAGGACGGGACAACATAGACTTGTTCCGAGAGATAGATCCCAAAGATAGGTCCTGAAAGACATGAGAAAAAATCGATAGGTTAACATAGCAGGATAAAAGATTGCAGGGGTTTTCCCAATCGTAAGATTGAATGTGATTGAGACGTGCTTGTCTGATAGAGCATTGGCCTTTATTGATAGTAGATGTGTAGGTTTTTGGAGTTTCACATTCTGCGTACGGGTGAGCCGTCTAGGTGATCAAGACGATAAGTGCTTGAATAAACTATTGATCATATCTTGTAGTGGCCTTCCTAATTAGGTGCCTGCTTGCCCCCTAGTTGGGATTGACTAGTGGCCTCTACTTTCTTGAGCACCAGGTTGCCTGGCTTGAACATCTTTGTCTTGACTTGTTTATTATAATATCTGGCCATCTGTTGTTAGTAGGCTACCATTCAGATGGACGCAGTTTCGTTTAGTTCGGGGAGTAAGTCTAGTTGTTCATGTAGGGTGGATTTGTTTTTCCCTTTTGCATATTGATCCACCCTTAATGAGTGAATCCTGATTTCAACTGGTATGACTGCCTTGAAACCATATATGAGATTGAATGGTGTCTCTCCTATAGCCCTTTGGGGGGTCATTCGATAAGTCCAAAGAATGCTGTAGAGCTTGTCTACCCAACTACTCTTGACTTCATCCAGTGCGGCCTTCAGCCTTTACAGGATCATTCGGTTGGTCACCTCAGTGAGGCTATTGGCTTGCGGGTAGACAATAGAAGTAAAGCGGTGTTGGATCTCTAACCTATCTTAGAAGTCTCAAAACTTCTGTTATCAAATTTCTTGCCATTGTCAGTGTTCAGAACGTGGGGTATACCGAATCTAGTGATGAGGGATGCCCATACAAAGTGTTGTATCTTGCCAGTAGTGATTTGAGCTAGTGGTTTAGCTTCCACCCACTTAGTGAAGTAGTCGATAGCTACGACTAGGAACTTACATTGTCTAGTTGCTGTAGGGAATGGTCCCAGGGTGTCCATTCCCATTATGCGAACGACCATGGACTGGTTATCAGGCTAAGCTCGGTAGTGGGTTGGTGTGGCACTCACGAGAAGTGCTAGAACTTGTCACATCTTTTGATATAGCTATCCGTATCAGCTTTTATGCTTGGCCAGTAGTACCTTTGTCAAAGGGCTTTATTCACTAGATTTTGAGCACTTAAGTGATTGTCGCATATCTCCTTGTGGATTTCTCAGAGGACGTAGTCCCCTTCTTCAGGTATTAGGCATTTTAGATAAGGGTGTGCATAAGACTTCTTGTAGAGATTACTGTCGATAATAGTATAATGGGTGGCCTTGCGCCTTGTCTTGGAGGCTTCAGTGGGGGAGCTTGGTACCCGTACTTTAGATAGGTCTCGATGGGATCTTTCCAACTTAGTGTGGTGTTCGTCGTTAGGACCTGTTCATGCTCTTTGATATTGGGATATGGTAAACTCTCAATGTAGATGGTGCAATTGGTTGTTATTGAGTCCAAACTGGCTAACTTTGAGAGTGTATTGACTAGAGCATTCTCTGATCAGAGGATTTGTTGTATGTCAACCCTATCGAACTGGTCTATAGCTTGGCGTATGTTGGAGAGATACTTCACTATCGTTGGTTCTTCAGTTTCATAAACTATCCCTTGATCTATTTAACGACCAACTGACTGTTGGTAAAGACTTATATGTTTCGGACTCCCAATGATGCTGCGGTTCGTAGCCTGGTTAGAAGGGCTTCATACTTAGTCTGGTTGTTGTTCACTCAGAAGTTAAAGCGGAGAGCATATTCAGCCTTGAAGTCGTTAAGCCTTACTAAGATGAGTTCGGCTCCACTACCTAATGAATTGGATGACCCATCCATATAGAAGGTCTATTTGTGTGACTTGCACTCTTTTTGGTCATTAGTAGGGGATTGCCCGGCAACCATAAGGAATGTGCATTCAAGCATGAAATCGGTGAGGGCTTGGCCCTTAATGGCTGGTCTCTGTTGGTATTGCTGAAGATGAAGAAGAAGATGAAGCATTCATAGAAATGTGCAAGTGGATGCCCCCCGAATACATTGCACTAATTCGATAAAATATTATGCAAACAATGGAATAAAGAAAGGTTACAAATTGAAGATCAAAATGGGCTAGAAAGAAGCCCAGAATTCTGCCCATTGTGCCCACCTAATGAAGCCCATCTTAGGCTCACTTAAAGGTCACTTCAAGAGCATGGAAAGAAGCCCTAATCCAAGCCAAGATGGACTTCATAGGAGGCCCAAATAAAGCCAAGAAGACAGACCCAAGATGCTGTCCAGATTATTTCAAGATCCAAGTCCATTTTGGTTCAAGGTTCAAGCCTATTTGTGAGCTGCATTTGGTCCAGTCCTTAAGGGTGTTTTACCCCAATATCTTGGGCATATTGTAGCCCATAAAAGGGCTTAATCCAAGTCCCCAACAGCTAGTTCAAAAGAACTAGCCGTTGGACTGTATAACAGCCAAAAATATGGCTGTTATACAGTGTTTTGGGGACAGAAATCTGTCCCCTTTGTCCCCCAACGGTTCTATTGGGCTTTGGTGGTCTATTTCCTCCTTTTTGTTAAAATTTAAAGAAAGATAAACAAAACAAATTCAGAACTTCATTGAATTTGAGAGTGATTTTGAACACAACGTGAGAGCATTTTTTCATGCTTTACAAAAGAGAGATCATCCTCTATTTATAGAGAAAAGAGAGAGGAGAGAACAAATGAGAACATAAGAGGGAGGAGAGGGCTTTGGCCCTCTCCTTTCTAGCTGTTGGGGCTGTCCCCAACGGCTAGTTTTACTAGCCGTTGGGACAGCCCCAACGGCTATAATATCAAGCCAATGGGGGACCCTTTGGTCCCCCAAATGCTGACCCAGGCTGGGCCCTTCGGGCCCAGCCCGAACTCCACGGGCCAGGCCCATTTATGGCCCAAATTTGGGTCCCTAAATGGGCCCACTTTTCTTGGAAAGAAATGGGCAGAAATCTGCCTCTATAATTTAGACTTGTTTTGAATAAGCAAGGGAAAAGAACAATCGCTTTTGGGGTTAATTGAGTACCCTAAGTGTTCTTCATTTCAACACTTTTAACATGTAATAATCTCTATAAATAGGGAGCAAAGTGATGGAAGAAAAACACAATTGAGCTTAGTCTCAAACTTAGAATAGAATAGAGCATAGTCTCCAAAAAGTCTCTTTGTATCTTGAGCTTTGTCTCAACACAAAAATGTCTTGTAATTGATAGTTCATCAATACAATACTTTGAGTTTATTCTCACAAATTCAAGTGTTCTTTCTTTATTGTTCATCAACACATCCAAATACACAAACACCAAGTCTTCTCTTCCTTGCTCAAATATCAAAATCCTAGCTCACCAACCTAGCTTCCGCATTCCAAATTTTAACAGGTATTCGATGTCGAATTTGTCTAGTTCAATGCTCAACTTGATGAGTCGGCCCGAAGTGTCCCTCTTTTGTAAGATTTGTTTCAGGGGCTGGTTGGTCAGCACCATGATATTGTGGGCTTGGAAGTATTGTTGGAGGCATCTAGCAGTAATTACCAGTACAAAGGCTATCTTCTAGATGGGTTGGTAGTTGATCTCTAACTCATGAAGCATCCGGCTAACGTAGTACACTGGCCTTTGTGTGGTGAATTCTTGTCTTATAAGGACAGAGCAGAGTGCTTGTTCAGAAACAAAGAGATAGAGATAGAGCTTCTTACCTGGGAGCGGTCGGAGAGGAGTGGGGGTGACATGAGATACTGCTTAAGCTTTTCGAATGCGGTTTGGTATTCAGGTGTCTATGCAAACTTTTGTAACTTCTTCAAAGCATCGTAAAAGGGTTTGTACTTCTCCCTCACTTTTGACATGAATCGATTGAGGACAACGATTTTGCCTATGAGGCGCTACATATCTTTCACCGTCTTAGGTGGCGCCATGTCGAGTATGGCTTAGATTTTCTCTGGATTTGCTTTGATCCCTCGATTACTGATCAAGAAGCCTAGGAACTTTCTAGACATGATTCCAATGGTGCACTTCATAGGGTTTAACCTCATGTTATATTGTTTCAGAGTCTGGAATGTTTCTTCTAGATCGGCAACGCGGTCGTTAGCATCAGTGCTCTAGATGAGCATGTCATTGATGTAGGCTACCACATTCCTACCAAGTTGGTCATTGAAGACCTTGTTAACCAGTTGTTGGAAGGTTGCCCCAGCATTTTTGAGGCCGAACAGCATGACCCTGTAGCAGTAAGTTCCGAACTCTATGATGAAGCTGGTTTTTTCTTCGTCTTCAGGAGCCATATGTATTTGATTGTATCCAGAGTATGCATCCAAGAAACTTAAGAGTTGGTGACCCGATGAGTTATGGACCAGCTTGTGTTGGGGAGTGATAGCAATATTTTTATACACTTGAATTATATCTTTTTTAGTATTTATTTATGTGTTTTATGATTGATTTAAATCATATTTTATGATTTTATATTGATTTATTTTTGTGGTCATTGATTTAGGAAAAATGGAGCAAATTTGCTATTTTCGGACTGGACAGACAACATTCAGTATTTTAGCCATAACTTTTTGTTCTGATGTCCGATTGAGGTGATTCTTATGAAATTGGGAAGAAGATTCGAGCCCTACAATTCTTGTGAAGACCTCAAATGCTGGATCAGACCAGAAGATGTCCGTAAATTTAGTTGAAATTACTACAGTACTGGAAAACGAAAACTGGGAATCAAAATAGAAACATGGTGCTATAATTTCGGATTTGCATTTCTAATAACTTCATAAATTATCTAAATTGAAGAAAAGAGAATTTTCTGTTGAAAACAAGAACTACTCAACTCTCTTGTACAGCCATTAAGTTAAGGTTCTCATAGGGATCCTAAAATTGTCCTAAGTCCAAGCCCATGTGCTGGTCCAGAAGATGTCCCATTAGGCCCACTTAAAGGTGACTTCAAGAGCATGAAAAGAAGTCCTAAATCAAGACAAGAGGGACTGCTCAAGAGATCAAAATGAAGCTCCAAAAGGTTGGTACAAGATGCTGTCCAGATTGTCCAATGAACTAGTCCCAATCCAAGTCAAGTGGCAAGCTCAATTCAAGGCAGTCCAAGGTCCAGCCAATGAGGGTTTTTTTAGTCCATAAAATACCCATATTAAAGCCCTAAAATGTGGCCCAAAAAGGCCCTTAAAAGGGCTCAAACGGCTAGTTCAAATGAACTAGCCGTCGGACTGTATAACAGCCATAAATATGGCTGTTATACAGTCCATTGGGGACAGGAATCTGTCTTCCTGTCCCCTCAACGGCTCTATGAGCATTTCCCCCCTTTAATGCACTCTTTTCTCTCTATAAATAGCATATAGAACTCCTCTTGTGAAAAGAAATGGACACAAAGAAGCAACATTGGAGGGCTGCCAAAAGGGTGCTACACTACCTTAAAGGATCTCCTGGCTTACGAGTATGGATGAAAAGAAATGGAAACATAGAAATTGAAGGTTATTGTGATGCCGATTGGGCGGGAGATACCTTGGATAGAAGATCCACTTCAGGCCATTGCATGTTTGTAGGTGGAAACTTGGTTGCATGGAAGAGCAAAAAATAAAAGGTGGTATCTAGGTCAAGTGCGGAAGCCGAATATAGAGCTATGGCATCAGCCGCAAGTGAAATCATATGGCTCAAAGCCTTGATGGAAGAGCTTGGATTTAAAGTTTCAACTCCAATCAAGCTTCATTGTGATAATCAATCGGCCATTCATATCGCATCAAATCCGGTCTTCCATGAAAGAACCAAACATATAGAGGTCGATTGCCATTTTATTAGGTAAAAGGTAGAAGAAAGAATTATTACTACTCCTCATATCAAAGGAAAAGATCAACTCGCGGACATTTTCACTAAAGGAGGAGCCGCAGCCCACCTTGAAGACATAATGCGCAAGTTGGGTACTATTGATATCTTCGCACCCAACTTGAGGGGGAGTGTTGAAATGAAGAACTCTTAGAGTATTCATCTAACCCTAAAAATTTGTTTCTCCCCTTAGTCATTCAAGGCTCAAAGGAAGCCCAATTATAGATCTTGTAAGGAGGTAGATTTATGCCTCATTTTTGTCCAGAATGTATGGCTCATTCCGCAGGTTTCGGGCTGGGCCAGCAAATGGGCCTATTTCATCTCCCCCAAAGGGGGCCCAAATGGGCCCCCATCAGCCCTTTGAAGGAGCCGTTGGGACTGTCCCAACGGCTAGTAAAACTAGCTATTGGAGACAGCCCCAACGGCTAGTAGAGGAGAGGGCACAATGCCCTCTCCATTCTCTCTTTTCTCTCCTTTGAGCATTCTCTCTTTTCTCTATAAATAGGGGCTGAAGTTCCCCTTGTAAAGTATGAGTAAATTCTCTCAAGTTGTGTTCAAATTCTCTCAAGAACATCAATGAAGTTCTAAGTTATTATTCAGAATTCTTTGTTCATTTGATTTGCACAATTCTACAAGTTCATCATTTGTGATCAGATCCTCAAAGATAAGAAACTATTTCTCCAGACTAAAGCATACCCAACTAAAACAAGAGATGTAAACTGAAGATGCCTCCTACCTAGGTTTAAATGATGCTTCTTGTTGTTCCTCCTTAGATACTTTCTATGTCCAACGGTGAATGTGTTCCCTGCTTCCAGACACCTTATGGCTACGATTGATGTCAACAATGCTGGCCAATACAACTAGGTCAAATTTATGTTATGATGGTTTGCCGACGGTGCTAATTTAAAGGTCTAGTAAAGAGAAGAGGAAGAGAGGAAGAAGAGAGGAATTGGTGGTTGTTGACTTTTACTCATGGTGTGTTTTCATGTCATAGTGCAATTCAATTTGATGTTTATAACATAACACAATTCATATCCATTGGTATTTACTCATTAACAATGTATATTGATCTTTTACTTCGAGAATGTCAAGGTTGGTGATTTGGGCGGTCACAAAAAAACTACCCCTTCGGTATTGGACTACTGACCGAGTCAATTAGAGACTTGGATTCGAGCATGTAAATGTAAGTTAAGTTCATACCTCCATTATCTGAAATGTAAATTCTAATGAGTTAATTCATATTTAATCATATGTATTATAAGGTTTGTTGTCAAATAAAGTTGTGAAGAAATCTTCAAGTGTCAACAAAAATAAAGAAATCAAGAGATTGAAATATGTTGTGGCCCTGGCAGAAGGATTCTTTAGAGACAATGTAGAAGAAATTAAGGTATATATCAACAAATTTACCACCTGTTATCGTGCACATACCACTAGTTATCGAGCACTTACCACTTGTTATCGCAAACTTAATACTAAATATCTCAATCTTACTATCTATTTTATATAAGGAGTTGGTATTAAACAAGAACTTGAAAAGTTTCTGAAGGATTCAATTCAAATCCAATCTGATCCATTACACAAACTGCACAACTCTAATATAGAGGAAGACAAGAAGCGAAAGGGTTATGATTTTGTTGAGAATAAAATAATTTAGGAATCAGGGCAAGAGATATCGGACAAAGGGCAGAAGGGTTGGGATGAAGAGGAGAATCATTCACCCACTTCATGGTCAGATGCTCATTGGATGAAGTGCTCAATGCATTAATTGAAATGAAGGAGGTGAAGACAAACGCAAGTCCTACCTTTGCTAAGGCTAGGACTTTTTCTCCTGAAGAAGATGGTGTTTAGCTTTTCTATGGGCAAAAAGCAGTAAAAAATAAAGTTAGGAAAGTTTTATTATGTTACAACATAACTATCATTTATATTAGTGCTGCTGTTACTAATTCCACCTTTTTTATAGCAATTGATAGAACAATTTTGCATGATATTGCTATTTGTCCTACAGTGAGGCTTATGAGCTGGTATCCTGTCACTGGATCGGTACATTGGTATGAATATATGAATAAGTATTGGCGATTTTTTTATTTGTTACCTAAACTCACTAAATCTGCACTAAATCTTTACAAACCATGAATTACTACATCCAGTTCCTCAACACTTACTATCCAAAGCCTCCATCTCCCTTTTCTAGTAGTTTTCTTCCCATGTGGTTTTCAGTAAGATCTTTCACAAAGTCAACTTGTTTCATAGTAACTATGTAGTCGACCGCGAGCCCCCTGTTCGACCACACCAAGCGCTTGCACGACTGACTCACAAAGCAGTCAAACATCAAATAATAAAATATAGAATATTAAAAAAATTAATAATAATAATTTTTTCCTTTCACGTCTATACATACACCAGCTTATTTACCATTTAAATATTTCTCTCTTCTTCTCATGATTACAAAACCACAAAACTCTAAAAAACTCTCATTTTCCTCACAAAATTTAAACATCACCTCTACAATACAACTCACCACTCTCTCTCTCTCTCTCTCTCTCTCTCTCTCTCTCCTCACATGCTCAGTCCAAAACCCTTCCACATCTAACTTACTGCTGTAACTTTAATAATCTTAAACCACCTCATAAATAATACACAACACCATACCCATATTTTTGTGCTTGCCCATTTTGACACACATCTCCTACCATTCTCACCTTGTGTTGTTTTACTAATGTAGATGTCTATGGTTTCTACGTCTGGCATTGACACACATCTCCTATCATTCTCACCTTGTTTTGTTTTACTAATCTAGATGTCTGTGGTTCCTGTATTTGGCTTGGATGCCAAACAAACAAGCTGATAAAGCAACTAGGATATTTCCATGGTTGAGAGTTATCTATCTAAAAAAGCACTTGGATTCCAATTTTAATTGTACAATATAGTAAGTTTATCATTACACATTTTAGCATTAATATACATTTCTATTAATATACATTTTGACAGGTTTTCGTCTCCATCATTTTCAAAGAACATTGGTTTGGTCACGCTCTTCAGGTGGACAAGCAAATCATATACCTTTCGACTTAGGTTTTCGCTTCAGAGATAGTGAAAATGACCAATTACAAAATTTGATGGCAATTACTTGATATACTTAAACGTCAAATTTTGTTTAACTATAACACATAATATTTCAGTTAATTTCTCTTACAAAAAGACTATATTGAGAGGACTTGTGAAAATTGGCTACGTATCTCCGAAATTGGGTCTGTTCAAGTTCGAAAGCTGGCTAACATGTAAATTGATTTGTACTCATTCTTTTGTGAATATACCATATAATACATGATCAAAACGACATAAAATAATTTATACATATCAAGGATGATTGTGGAATATTTGTTATAAGGTTTCTGGAGATATGGTAACCTGGGATGTCCATAAGTCCACTAACTCAAGAAGCATGTTGTTGAAAACCATTGTTATTATTGATTCTTACCTTATGTTATCCAATCCTCACCTCACCCACCTCACGCTCTTTGTATTGTAATTACTAATGGCTTCTTGATTATTTCAGGACATTAATTTCTTGAGGCAAGAATATTTTCTTAGACTTCTAACATTATAACATAATGCAGTTCGTTCCTAGATCATGTCCATGATGCAAGAGATGTAGGAAACAAAAAGAAAATCAATAAAAACAAACTCTAAACGAGGGTAAAGAAAAGCAATAAAGCCAAAGTTTGAACGAGGGTGATAGAAACTTGTAAAGGAACGTCACGTTATCCCTTAAGAAGTAAAACCAATTGATTGTGAAGTACTAGGTTTTTGTAATATACGACAACAATCTCATTTGAAATAATTTTTTTTAACTTATTAGAAACAATAATAATCTATATTAATAATCTTACTCTAATAACCATTTGCCAATTTACAACACCTGTTTACCACTACATATCGCAACTCTAATGTATAATAATATTACCATACTTTACCATCTATTACTGCACTTTAGCACCTGTAGGTGGCAATTTAATACATGTTACCGCAAAATAATTACACAGTCTTTCACTTTAATGTATAATAATATTACCACATTTTATCACTAGTTATCACAAACTTACAATAACTTATCGCAAAATTATCACATGTTATTGTGAGCTTACCAACTGTTTACTGGGTAAGATTGTGCCAATTTACACCACCTGTCTCCAATGTATAATAATATTGCCATATTTTACCACCTATAATTGCACTTTACCACTTGTAGGTGGTAATTTAGTACCTATTACCGCAAATCACTATAGTATTTCACTCTAATGTATAATAATATTAACACATTATATTACCACCACTTATCACAAATTTACCACAACTTATAGCAAAATTGCCACATGTTATCACAAACTTACCAACTATTACAGCAGAGCACCAACTATTATCCCAAATTATTCCTTATTATTAAAACTTACCACTAGGCATCGCAAATAGTTTGATACCTTAACCCTTAAATTTTTAAGGTATCCCTAAAGACTATATAGATAATAGGGTTCAGTAGTCAGATGGCACATATAGAGACTATTTAGTCCCTAACGAGTATCCCATTTATGGATGAAAACTAATAATTGTTAGAATAGTATATAGTATTTACAAACAATACAATATATGGGTTAACATAGTCATAGACTTGTTGATTTTCTAAGAAAGCAAGCAATGAGAAATGAATAAGAACTTCAAGAACTTTATTGAAATTTCAAAGAGAGTACATAAGAAGTTGAGGCATTTTTTCATGCCTATTCAATGCTCCAACCTGACCTATTTATAGAAGAGGGAGAAGAAGAGAATTTTGATGGAGGGAGGAGAGGGCAATGCTGCCCCAACGGCTAGCACAAGCTAGCCGTTGGGGCCTTTTGGCCCCTTTAGGCCCATCTGGCCCCTTTAGGGCCATCCTTTGCTGGGCGCATTTGAGTCCAGCTCAATGGGCTCTAAGAATGAATACAATTTGGGCTCTAAGAATTGGATCATTTGGAATATCCAATTTGCACATTTTTGGAAACTTATTTTGACTACTTGGCAAGACTTATCTAAAATGGCTTGATTATGCTTCATTTCAACACTCCCCCTCAAGTTAGGTGTGTATATATTAAAAACACCTAACTTGCCTAAGTTTTTGAGGATGTGATTGGCGGTTCCCGGTTTTGTAAAGATATCCGCAACTTGAAGATCACTCCTTGTGAAACTTGGAGAGATGAGCTTATCTTCAATCTTTTGCCTTACAAAGTGGCAATCTACCTCAATATGCTTTGTTCTTTCATGAAAGACCAGATTTGAGGCTATGTGAATTGCTGATTGATTGTCACAATGGAGTTGAATTGGAGTAGAGACAAAGAACCCCAATTCTTCTATTAGAGCCTTTAGCCACACGATCTCACTAGTAGCGGCTGCCATTGCTCTATACTCTACTTCGGCACTTGATCTTGAGACTACATGTTGTTTTTTGCTTTTCCATGCTACTAGGTTCCCTCCAACAAACATGCAATAACCAGTTGTTGATCTTCTATCTTCTGAATCCCCGGCCCAATCTGCATCACAATACCCTATGATTTGTGAGCTGCAATTGTTCTTCATGACAATTCCCATGCCGGGTGTGCCTTTTAGATAGTGAAGAATCCTTTCAGTGGCTCTCCAATGCTTCCATTTTGGCTTGTGCATATGTTGGCTAACTTGCCCCACAGCGAATGAGATGTCAGGCCTTGTTATGGTGAGATAGATTAATTTCCCTACAAGCCTTTGATATCTTTGTTCGTCCTCAAACTCTATGTCATCATCTTTGAGGCCACAAGAGGTGCTGAGCACCTAGCTTGCCGGTGTCCTACAAAAGATCAAGCACATACTTTCTTTGTGATAGAGCAAACCCATTTGGAGAATAGGCAAGCTCTATCCCTAGAAAGTACTTTAGTTTCCCTAAATCCTTAATATCAAACTTTGTTTGAAGAAATTTTCTAACTTGAATGATTAAGTTTAAATTATTTCCAGTTAGGATGATATCATCTACATATACTAAGACTATGATGAATTTATCTCCTAGTTTTTTAATAAAGAGAGATGAGTCACTAGAGCATTTCTTAAAGTTATGATCAAGAAGTGTAGAGCTGAGTTTAGCATACCAAGCTCTTGGAGATTGCTTGAGTCCATAGATAGCTTTCTTTAATTTGCAAATTTTGTTGTCTTGATGAGAAAACCCCAGAGGAACCTCCATATATATTTCTTCTTCTAAGTCCCCTTGAAAAAAGGCATTTGCAACATCCATTTGAAATAAAGGTAAGGTGTAGTTGGCAGCAAGAGATAGAAGCACACGGATGGTATTCATTTTTGCCACAGGAGCATATGTTTCCTTGTAGTCCACTCTATAAGCTTGAGTGAAACCTTTGGCAACTAGTCTTGCCTTGTATTTATCAAGACTTCCATCACTTTTGTGCTTAATTTTGTAAACCCATTTGCATCCTACAGCTCTTTTCCCTTTAGGAAGTGATGCTATTTCCCATGTTCCATTTTTCTCTAAAGCTTCCAACTCATCTTTCATAGCTTGTACCCACTGAGGTTGGTTCTTAGCTTCTTCAAAGGATCTTGGTTCTTCATGAAGATCTATGTTTCGAATAAATCTTTGATGGCTGCAAGAAATATTAGCAATTGAATAATATTTGGAAATAGGATGAGAAGTTACTTTAGAGTTATAGAAAACTCTTTTGTTGATCCATTCAGAAGGAGGAAGCCTAATCCTTGTCGATCTACGAAGAGGAGGAGGTGGTTCATCTATGCTTCGTTCTTCTTGATCTATGGCCAGCTCTTGCTCCGAGTCATCTCCCCCTCATTCTTGAATGGTTGCTTGATCAGAATGAGATGGTGAGGGATCTTCTTGAGTTGGTTCTTCATGATCATTCGGAGCTGGTTCTTGTTCAATGTTTGGGTGATTGATAGTCGGTAGAATAATGCTCCATGGATCTTGAGCATCTCCTTTTCCATCTTGGTCTGGATCTTCCTTTCCTGAAAAATAGGATTCTCTTTCTACAAATATCACATCCTTGGATGTGTATAGTTTCATTGTTAGTGGATCATAACATTTATACCCTTTTTCAAATGTTGAGTATCCTAAGAACACACATTTTCTCCCCCTTTCTTCTAATTTGTTTCTGAAATTTTCAGGTACATGAACATAGTATAAGTATCCAAAGACTCTAAGATGGGAGATATTGGGTTTCCTTCCTAAAAGTAGCTCTAATTGAGATTTTCCTCCTAAAACTTGAGTGGGCATAAGATTAATGAGATGGGCAGCGGTTTTTATTGCCTCACTCCAAAACTTCTTAGGCACATTAGAGTGGATCATCATAGCCCTAGCTGTTTCTAGTAAGTGTTGAAATGAGACATAATTGAGCTCATTAGCACTCTCTTCAAGATGCCCTATCTAGGAGTTTCTTAAATGATTATAAGGAGGTCTAAATTTAGCCCATGAAAAAGACCTTCTCTAAGCCCATTTGTAAACCCATTTAAAGGGCCCAATATGGGCCTCCCAAACCTCAGCAGCTGGGCCGTAAATGGACCAGCCCAACCCACTCAAAGTGGGGGCATCAGCCCCCAACGGCTAGTAGAGAACTAGCCGTTTGGGGACTGCCCAACGGCTAGTTCTCACTAGCCGTTGGGGCCGGCTGTTAGGAGAGGGCAATGCCCTCTCCTCTCTCTTATTTCTCTCCTTCTTTACCTCCCTTCTCCTTCTCTATAAGTAGGATAGGTGGTTGAGCTTAATGAGTATGAAAAATATGCCTTCATTATATGTAAACTCTCTTTGATCTTTCAATAAAATTCTTGAAGTTTATTTCTTCATTTCTTAGTTTGCTATCTTTGAATTTCATCATGGTATCAGAGCAAGCTTCGATACCTTCTTCTTCCGGTGTTGGTAACCCTCCACCACAAATTAGCACCTCCATGTTCACTTCCATTCTTTTAGATTCTTCCAATTACAATGCATGGCAAGACACCATCAAGAGATCTCTCAATTTCTTCAATCTGGAAAATCACATATTGGAGGATCCCTTAGATGATGTCGATTCTTCATTCAAAGCTTGGAAAAAACAAGATGATCAAGTGGTGGTGCTACTCCAAATGTCTCTTGACAAAACCCACAAAGCTATGGTTACTTGTATACCAAATGCAAAGGCTTTGTGGGATCAAATGCATGCACTATATGGACAAGAGACCAACACCGGACGAATCTTTGAGCTAAAGAGGAAAATCTTCAAGATTCAAAAAGGAGGTAAAACCCTACCCGAATACTTTGGGGAATATAGGGATCTTTGGAATGAGCTTAATCTTCTTAGGCCTCCAACTTCTAATCTCAAGACTCTTCTCCAAAGAAATGATGAAGACATGACCTTTGGTCTTCTTATGGGTCTTGGAGACGAATATGCTTCTATTGGACAAGAAATTCTTAGAATGAAGATGTTCCCTTCATTCCAAGAAGTTCAATTTATGGTTCAAAGGGCCGAAACTAGCATGAGGCTAGAGGAATCCACCAAGCTCAAATCCGAAGCTCAAGCCTTCAAAGCTGTCCAAGATGATCACATGGCCAACAAAGCTCAAAATTACTTTAAAATGGATGTTTGCACAAATTGCAAGAAACCCGGCCACAAAAGGGAAAGGTGCTGGTTTCTTTACTCTAATTTACGCCCAAAGAACAACAAAAAGGAAATGGAACAACCAGCTCATGCTCAACAAGTCTCCCAAGTAGCTGCACTCGAATCCAAGATGGAGGAGATGCAAAAAGAGATGAAAAAGCTCCTTGGCCAAGTCGCTCTACATTCCGGTAACAACTTGAACTCGTCTCATTTAAATAAGTGGCTTATTGATTCGGGCTGTGACAATCACATGGTAAAGGATAAAAATCAAGTTAGGAAATTCATTCCTTTATCTAGTCATAAGATTGTCAAGGTTGCTAATGGTCAAAAACTAAAAGTTGATCATCTAGGAGAAGTTGAACTTCTAGGCAAGAAAACCAAAGCTTTATATGTGCCAAAATTCAACTCTAACCTCATGTCCATTAGCAAAATTACAAAAGACCATAATTGCAAAGCCACTTTTGATCCTAACCAAGTTATTTTTCAGGATCTCAAAACGAATCACTTGATTGGCAAGGGGTCTAGAAGGAACAACCTATATTTCTTAGATCAAGAAAATCAAGCTTTTGGAGTTCAAAGTCAAGTATCCTCTATATGGCATGCACGTCTAGGTCACCCGGGAGATTTAGTTTTGAAACGCCTATTTCCAAGTCAAAAGGTAGAAAATAGGCATTGCAAAGCTTGTATTCTTGGAAAACAAACTAGAGTGTATTATCCAATCTCAAATACAATATATGAAAATGCCTTTGAACTTATTCATACCGATGTGTGGACTTCACCCATAGAATCTCATAATGGCTTCAAATACTTTGTAACCTTCATTGACCACAAAACTAGATATACTTGGGTGTACTTATTGGTAGCCAAATCTGAAGTATTTGAGGCACTTAAGAGCTATTATAGATATGTAACCAAGCAATTTAATGCAAACATCAAAATCCTTAGATCGGATCATGGGGGAGAATACACTAGTCATGCATTTGAAAATTTTCTAGAAGAAAAAGAAATTATTCATCAAAAATCTTGAGTGTACACTCCTCAACAAAATGGAGTTGTCGAAAGAAAAAATAGACATTTACTAGAAACGGCTAGGGCTATGATGTTTCACTCCAATGTACCTAAAAGGTTTTCGAGTGAAGCCATTAAAATCGCTGCCCACCTTATAAACCTTATGCCCTCTCAAGTATTAGAAGGAAAATCCCCCTTAGAACTACTCCTAGGAAGAAAACCATGTTAAAAATGAGGAGGAGATGTACATTGTATGTAGCTCGATGCCTCCCATTTACTATGAGCTATTTCACTCCAATTTGGACAACAGCAAAGGAGCAATGAATCAACCATCCAAGTCCAAGAAAAAGAAGGCTAGAAAGGGCAAGAAATGAGCCATCTCATAGCCCAAACCCACAGCACAATTATGGATAGTAGGTTAGGCAGAATGTTTGCCAAACATTCTGCCCAAATGGGCCCAGAAATCTGCCAAGAAACTTGGCCCAAAATTAGGCCCGTTCACAGCCCACCTTCGGCCCACTCAAAGGAGACTTCAAGTTCATTAAATGAAGTTCCAATCAAGGCCCTAAGTGACTATATAGCAGGTCCAAAAGAAGCCCAAAAGCCAGGGCCAAGATGCTGTCCAGAATTGTTCTCTGCTCAAGGCCCATTTCAAGCCAAGTTCAAACCCAATTTTCAATCAGCCTTTGGTCCGATTCTTAAGGGATTTTTAGTTCATAAAATGGGCATATTAAAGCCCTAAAAGGGAGCCCAAAAGGGCCCTTAAAAGAGCTCAAACGGCTAGTTCAAATGAACTAGCCGTTGGACTGTGTAACAGCAAAAAATATGGCTGTTATACAGTCCATTGGGGACAGAAATCTGTCCCCCTGTCCCCCCAACGGTTCTCTAATGCTTTGGAGACCATTTTCTCTCATTTTAAGCTCCTCTCTTCCTCTATAAATAGATCTCAAAGGGATGGAGCAAAGTCTCCTTTAGAGTAGTTTAGAGCATAGTCTCTCCCAAATTGTCTTTGTATTTCTTGAGCTTTGTCTCACAAATGTCTTGTATTCTTGATACTTCATCAAGTAAATAAATTGTGTTCATTCACACATATTCAAACTCTCTTTTCATTTGTTGTTCTTTAACATTCAAACAAAACCTTCAAAACCTTTTGGGCTCACCACAAAACCTTAGCTCAAGTACCAAAGCTTCCACACTCCAAATTTCAACATGGTATCAGAGCGGGTTACATTTCCTTCCCTCACTTATGAAAATTACCCTCAATGGGCTGCCATAATCAAAAGGCTCTTAAACATTTCAGATTCTTTGGAGCATATCCAAAATGAGCCTTTTGAGTCCACACATCCAAAATTCGAGCAATGGAAGAAGCAAGATGATGGCATCACTCTCAAGCTCCTCACATCAATGGATGAAGCACATCAGAGCATGGTGAGGGGCTGCCCAAATGCCAAAGCCATGTGGGATACTTTGGAAGGTCTCTACGGCAACAAACACATCTTGGGAAGAGTGTTTGAACTCAAAAATCAAATTTTCAGCCTACAAAAGCATGAAAATGCTCTATCACAAACTCTTGGCAACTTCAATAGGCTGTGGAGTGAGCTTGAGGAATTAAGGCCACCAACCAGAGATATGAAGATTCTTCTTCAAAGGAGAAATGAAGACAAGGTGTTTGCCTTCCTTATGACTCTTGGAGATGCATTCAAAGAAGTTCGCCAAGAGGTTCTAAGAAAAGAATCACTACCTTCCTTTGATGAGGTAGTGATGATGGTCCAAAGAGCCGAAACCTCTAAGAGGCTTGAGGAAGAAAGTCGACAAAAAATGGAAGTCTACGGCTTCAATGTGACGGTGGAGCAACATGCTGAAAACGTGTGCCCCCATTGCAAAAGAAAAGGCCACACCAAAGAAAGGTGTTGGGACTTGCATCCAAACCTCAAGCCAAACGGAGCTAGGCCGGATCAAAGAAGGAGTGAACTGCCTAATAAAGGTATAAAGTCCAATCCAAATTTAAATGCTTTCAAATATGTGTATTGCCACATTAGGGAAATCCCAAGCATGACTAGAGAAGGTTACACATATGCTATATTTTTTATTGATGCACTCTCTAGCTATACTTGGGTCTATATGCTTAAAAATGTGGCACATGCACATAATGCTTTTAAAAAATTCTATCACTTAGTCACCCAAGTTTACAATGCATCTATGCACAAACTTCGAACGGATGATAGACAATCCATTTGCCCTAGCTTTGAAAGCTTTTTGAAACAAAAGGGCATTGACCTAGAAATTGTGAGTCAAGTCGTAAATGTGGACCTCATGAACTTATTTGCACAAAAGCTTCTAAATGAAGCAAACTTGACTCAAACATATTGGTGTGATGCTATAAGAATGGCTACACACCTTTATAACCGTGTTCCTCAAAATGAACTCCTAATGAAGTCTCCCTTGGAGATAATCACAAATAGAAAAGCTTGCATTACTCACTTTAGAACATTTGGAAGTGCATGCTACGTTAATGGAAAACGATGCTTGTTCTTAGGATTTGGTTCAAGGAAAAATGGTTATATTTGTTTTGATCCTAAGACTAATAAGGCATACACATTGAAAGATGTGAAATTTGCCAAAAATGAGCTTTATTTTGCAGAATTGGGTGATCAAGCATCACTAAGTTTGCCTATGGAAGCTCCAATTGTGGAGCAAGAGGGAAAGCAAGAATGCCTAGTACATGCAACACTCATCGAGCATCAAGTTGAGGGGGAGCCAAGAACTAAAGCCATACAGAAAAAGAACAAAAAGAAAAAGGCTAAGGAGGCTCAACCAACTGACATCACTTCCGCAAGTCACGGCTCCATGGAAGTCCATTCTCCGGACTTGAGGGGGAGTGTTAAAAATGAGGAGGAGATGTACATTGTATGTAGCTCGATGCCTCCCATTTACTATGAGCTATTTCACTCCAATTTGGACAACAACAAAGGAGCAATGAATCAACCATCCAAGTCCAAGAAAAAGAAGGCTAGAAAGGGCAAGAAATGAGCCATCTCATAGCCCAAACCCACAGCACAATTATGGATAGAAGGTTAGGCAGAATGTTTGCCAAACATTCTGCCCAAATGGGCCCAGAAATCTGCCAAGAAACTTGGCCCAAAATTAGGCCCGTTCACAGCCCACCTTCGGCCCACTCAAAGGAGACTTCAAGTTCATTAAATGAAGTTCCAATCAAGGCCCTAAGTGACTATATAGCAGGTCCAAAAGAAGCCCAAAAGCCAGGGCCAAGATGCTGTCCAGAATTGTTCTCTGCTCAAGGCCCATTTCAAGCCAAGTTCAAACCCAATTTTCAATCAGCCTTTGGTCCGATTCTTAAGGGATTTTTAGTTCATAAAATGGGCATATTAAAGCCCTAAAAGGGAGCCCAAAAGGGCCCTTAAAAGAGCTCAAACGGCTAGTTCAAATGAACTAGCCGTTGGACTGTATAACAGCCAAAAATATGGCTGTTATACAGTCCATTGGGGACAGAAATCTGTCCCCCTGTCCCCCCAACGGTTCTCTAATGCTTTGGAGACCATTTTCTCTCATTTTAAGCTCCTCTCTTCCTCTATAAATAGATCTCAAAGGGATGGAGCAAAGTATCTTGGAGCAAAGTCTCCTTTAGAGTAGTTTAGAGCATAGTCTCTCCCAAATTGTCTTTGTATTTCTTGAGCTTTGTCTCACAAATGTCTTGTATTCTTGATACTTCATCAAGTAAATAAATTGTGTTCATTCACACATATTCAAACTCTCTTTTCATTTGTTGTTCTTTAACATTCAAACAAAACCTTCAAAACCTTTTGGGCTCACCACAAAACCTTAGCTCAAGTACCAAAGCTTCCACACTCCAAATTTCAACAAACCAAATATCTCACACTTAAGAGTTTTTGGGTGCATTTGTTATGTGCATGTACCAGAAAACTTTAGAAATAAACTAGATGAAAGGGGAAGAAAATGTGTATTTTTAGGATACTCTACCTTTGAAAAAGGATATAAATGTTATGATCCTCTAACTAAAAAGCTATACACATCTAAGGATGTGATATTTGTAGAAAGAGAACCTTATTTTGCAGGAAAAGAGGATCAAGAGCAAGCAAAGGAAAGAGGAGCTCAAGACCAATGGAATATAGTTCTTCCCTCAATCAAAGAACCTTCCCATCAAAATGAAGAAGGAGAACAACCAATCCAAGCTGAAAATGATCCAATTCAAGAAGAACCAACCTCATCTCATTCTGATCATGAATCTGTCCAAGAGGAAGGGGGAGACAACTTAGATCAAGGGCAAGTTATGGAGGAATAAGAACAAAACATTGAGGAGCCGCCTCCCCCTCTTCGAAGATCAACAAGGCTTAGGCTCCCTCCTTCGAAATGGATCAGCAAAAGAGTGTTTTATAACTCAAAGGTAACATCTCATCCCATTTCCCAATATTATTCAACTGCTAACATGTCTTGTAGCCATCAAAAATTCATCAAGAATCTAGACCTTCATCAAGAGCCTAGAACCTTTGAAGAAGCAAAACAACATCCCCAATGGATTCAAGCCATGAAGGATGAGCTAGAAGCCTTAGAAAGAAACGGAACTTGGGAGTTATCATCTCTTCCTAAAGGAAAAAGGGTGGTAGGATGCAAATGGGTCTATAAGATCAAGCACAAAAGCGATGGAAGCATTGATAGACACAAAGCTAGATTAGTAGCTAAGGGCTTCACTCAAGCTTATGGAGTAGACTACAAGGAAACTTATGCTCCGGTGGCCAAGATGAACACAATTCGAGTCTTGATGTCCCTTGCAATCAATCACTCTTGGCCAATGTTCCAAATGGACGTAGCCAATGCTTTTCTTCAAGGTGATCTAGAAGAAGAAGTATACATGGAGACTCCACCGGGCTTTTCTCACCAACTCAACAAAGTTTGCAAACTTAGGAAAGCAATCTACGGTCTCAAACAATCTCCAAGAGCATGGTATGTCAAACTTAGCTCAACTCTTCTTGATCATGATTTCAAAAAATGCAATAGTGATACTTCTCTCTTTATCAAAAAACTAGATGAAAAAATCATTATAGTGTTAGTTTATGTAGATGATATAATCATAACCGGCAATGATTTTAACTTAATCAACCAAGTGAGAAGTTTCTTACAAACAAAATTTGATATTAAGGACTTAGGGAAACTAAAGTACTTCTTAGGGCTAGAACTTGCCTATTGTCCAAATGGGCTTGTTCTATCACAAAGGAAGCATGTGCTTGATCTCTTGCAGGAAACCGGGAAGTTAGGTGCCAAGCCCGCTTGTAGTCCCATTAGCTCCTCTAGTGATCTCAAGGATGATAATGAAGATTATGAGGATGAACCAAGATATCAAAGGCTCGTAGGGAAATTGATCTACCTCACTATAACGAGACCAGACATCTCCTTTGCCGTAAGTCAGGTCAGCCAACATATGCACAAGCCCAAAAGGAAGCATTGGAGAGCTACCGAAAGAATCCTTCACTACCTAAAGGGCACACCGGGCATGGGAATTTGGATGAAAAAGAACAATAACTCACAAATCATAGGGTATTGTGATGCGGATTGGGCCGGAGACTCAGAGGATAGACGATCAACCACAGGGTATTGCATGTTTGTTGGAGGAAATTTAGTAGCTTGGAAAAGTAAGAAACAACATGTGGTATCAAGATCAAGTGCCGAAGCCGAATATAGAGCCATGGCAGCCGCATCAAGTGAAATAGTGTGGCTAAAAGCTCTAATTGAAGAAATAGGGTTCTCCGTTCCTACTCCAATCCAACTCCATTGTGACAATCAATCGGCAATTCACATAGCCTCAAATCCGGTTTTTCATGAGAGAACAAATCACATTGAGGTGGATTCTCACTTTGTGAGACAAAAGTTTGAAGAAAAGCTCATCACTCCAAGCTTCACAAGAAGTGATGATCAAGTAGCCGACATCTTCACCAAACCGGGGACCGCCAATCACATTCACAAAAATATGGTCAAGTTGGGCGTTATAGATACATACACACCCAACTTGAGGGGGAGTGTTGAAATGAGACATAATTGAGCTCATTAGCACTCTCTTCAAGATGCCCTATCTAGGAGTTTCTTAAATGATTATAAGGAGGTCTAAATTTAGCCCATGAAAAAGACCTTCTCTAAGCCCATTTGTAAACCCATTTAAAGGGCCCAATATGGGCCTCCCAAACCTCAGGAGCTGGGCCGTAATTGGCCCAGCCCAACCCACTCAAAGTGGGGGCATCAGCCCCCAATGGCTAGTAGAGAACTAGCCGTTTGGGGACTGCCCAACGGCTAGTTCTCACTAGCCGTTGGGGCCGGCTGTTAGGAGAGGGCAATGCCCTCTCCTCTCTCTTATTTCTCTCCTTCTTTACCTCCCTTCTCCTTCTCTATAAATAGGATAGGTGGTTGAGCTTAATGAGTATGAAAAATATGCCTTCATTATATGTAAACTCTCTTTGATCTTTCAATAAAATTCTTGAAGTTTATTTCTTCATTTCTTAGTTTGCTATCTTTGAATTTCATCAGTAAGTGCCTATTTTTTCTTTCGGCCACTCCATTTTGTTGTGGAGTGTACACACATGATTTTTGGTGCATGATCCCCTTTTCATCTAAGAAAGTTTCAAATGCATGACTAGTATACTCCCGCCATGATCAGACCTCATGATTTTAATGTTGGCATTGAATTGTTTGGTTACATATCTATAATAGCTCTTAAGGGCTTCAAGAACCTCAGATTTGGTTACCAATAGGTATACCCAAGTATATCTAGTTTTGTGATCAATAAATGTCACAAAGTATTTAAAGCCATTATGAGATATTATAGGTGAGGTCCAAACATCAGAATGAACAAGTTCAAATGCATTTTCATATATAGTTTTTGAAATGGGATAATATACTCTAGTTTGTTTTCCAAGAACACACGCTTTGCAATGCCTATTTTCTACTTCTAGGTTTGGAAATAGGCATTTCAAAGCTAAGTCCCCAAGATGACCTAGACGAGCATCCCATAATGAGTGCATTTGACTTTGGGCAGCAAAAGCTTGGTTTTCTTGATCCAAGTAGTATAAGTTGTGTCTCCTAGACCCCTTGCCAATCAAGTGATTCGTTTTGAGATCCTGAAAAACAACTTCATTAGGATCAAATGTAACTTTGCAATTTTGTTCTTTAGTTATCTTTTCAATGGATAAAAAGATTAGAATTAAATTTAGGCACATATAGAGCTTTAGTTTTCTTGCCAAGTAACTCAATTTCACCTGGATGATCAACTCTTAATTTCTCACCATTAGCTACCTTAACAATCCTAGAATCAGTGAGAGGAATAAGCCTTTTGATTTTGCTTTTATCTTTCACCATATGATTATCACAACCAAAATCAATAAGCCATGAAGGAGATGTGTTTAGAGAATTACCAGAATGCAAAGCAATCTATCCAATGAGCTTCTTCATCTCCCTTTGCATTTCCTCCATTTTGTTTTCAAGGACAGCAACTTGAGAAACATGCTGGACACTTGCCATTTGATCCCCTTCCCTTTTGTTGAATTTTGGCCGTAAATGGGGATGAAGATGCCAACATTTTTCCTTTTTATGGCCAGGTTTCTTACAATGGGAACAAACATCTCCTTTTGGTGAAATTTTGAGCTTTGTTGGCTGGATGTTCTTCCTGGACGGATTTGAATGCTTGAGCTTCAGATTTGAGTTTAGTTGAATCCTCAAGCCTCATACTTGTTTCAGCTCTTTGAACCATGAATTGCACCTCTTGGAATGAAGGAAATGTTGAAAGATCAAAGTGTGAACTCAAAGAGCCTTGAAATAAAATTCTGGATTTTATTAAAATAAAGAGCTAAGAACATTCATAGTTTGAACTTTTGTTCATACCTATGTTAGAGAGCATTGAAGACTATTTATAGAGAAACAAGGAGGGAGAGATTACAAGTGAGAATAAGAGAGAACAAGAGAGAATAAGAGAGGGCATTGGCCCTCTCTATTCTAGCCGTTGGAGGCTGTCCAATGGCTAGAATTTCTAGCCGTTGGAGCAGCCTCCAACGGCTGTTTTAAACAGCCTAAGGGGGCCCAATTGGGCCCCCTTTGATGGGTTGGAATGGGCCCTTTCTTGGGCTCAAAGAGGCCCATGGGCTGAGGCAATTTTAGAGGTCCAATGGAAGACAACTTGCTGAATGCTTGGGAAGACTTTAAATTTGTGATGAGAAGCTTGATTAGTTCTTCTTTTCAACACTCCCCCTCAAGTTGGGTGCGTAGATGTTGATAGTACCCAACTTGCTCATCATTTCTTGTAGGTGGGCTGCCGTCCCTCCTTTTGTGAAGATGTCCGCAAGTTGATCTTCTCCTTTGATGTGAGGAGTGACAACGAGTTTTTCTTCTACCTTTTGCCGAATAAAATGACAATCAACCTCTATATGCTTGGTTCGTTCATGGAAAACTGGGTTAGTGGCAATGTGAATTGCGGATTGATTATCACAATGAAGCTTGATAGGAGTGGTGACCGCAAACCCTAGTTCTTCTATCAATGCCTTTAGCCATACAATCTCACTGGCTCCCGCTGCCATGGCTCTATACTCGGCCTCTGCACTTGATCTAGATACAACCCGTTGTTTTTTGCTTTTCCAAGCTACCAAGTTTCCTCCAATAAACATGCAATATCCAGTGATAGACTTTCTATCGATGGGATCCCCTGCCCAATCAGCATCACAATACCCTTCAATGTCTGCATTCCCATTGTTCTTCATCCAAATTCCTAGCCCAGGAGATCCTTTGATGTAATGAAGAATCCTCTCCGCTGCTCTCCAATGACCTTTTGTTGGGGAGTGCATGAACTGACTTATATAACTCACTGCATATGCTATGTCTGGTCTTGTGATGGTGAGATAGATAAGTTTGCCAACTAGCCTCTGATATCTTTCAATGTCTTCTAGAGGATCATTGTCATCGGCTAAGGGACCGGAAGTGGAAACTGGGCTGCAAACCGGTCTTGCTCCAAGTTTTCCCGTTTCCTGCAAAAGATCAAGAGCATATTTTCTTTGGGAGAGAATTAGCCCATTGGGACAATAGGCTAACTCAATGCCTAGAAAATACTTTAGTTTCCCTAGATCTTTAATTTCAAATCTAGATTTTAAAAAGTTCCTAACAAGGTCTATTTGATGCAAATCACTACCTGTTATGATAATGTCATCTACATATACTAATGCAATTGTGATATGATCATTAGTCCTTCTAACAAAGAGAGATGAATCACTATTGCATTTATGAAATCCATTACTAAGGAAAGCATGGCTTAACTTTGCGTACCAGGCTCTTGGAGATTGCTTGAGACCATAAATTGCCTTATAAAGTTTGCATGCATTTCCTCTTTGTGAATGAAGACCCTTTGGTATTTGCATGTAGACTTCTTCTTCTAGATCTCCTTGAAGAAAAGCATTGGCTACATCCATTTGAAATAGGCTCCATCCATGATTCACCGCAAGGGACAAGAGGACTCTAATAGTGTTCATTTTTGCAACCGGAGCATAGGTCTCTTTGTAATCAATCCCATAGGCTTGAGTATATCCTTTTGCCACCAGCCTTGCTTTGAACCTATCAATTGATCCATCAATCTTGTGCTTGATTTTGTAAACCCACTTACACCCTACGGCCTTCTTCCCTTTAGGTAGAGTAGTGATTTCCCACGTTCCATTTTTTGATAAAGCTTCTAATTCCTCTTCCATTGCCTTTTTTCATCTTGGATCTCTTGATGCTTGCTCAAATGATGTTGGTTCCACTTCTTTATCTAAGTTACTCAAGAAAGCTTGGTGGTCCAAGGAAACATGAGAGGTGTTATAGTAATCACAAATAGGATGAGAGGTTACCCTAGAGTTATAGAACACTCTTCGGTTGATCCATTCGGATGGAGGAAGCCTAAGCCTAGTTGATCTTCTTAGTTGAGGTGGAGGTTGATCCGGTTCCTCTTCTATTTCAAGGGATTCTTCTTCATTTGTAACTTCCTCATTTGTATCACTTTCTCCCCTAAAGTAGTTGGTTGTTCAGCTTCTAAAGCTTCTGAATTTTCATTTTGAGAGTTGTGGCTTGCATCCTGAAGAGGAGTTTCCTTCGGTTTGTTCAGCTCTTTGAGGGGGGAGCTATGAGAAAGTCCCAAGAGCTAGGAGGAATTTCAATTTTTTGCATTTCCTTAGTTTCTTCATTTCCTGCAAAATAAACCTCATTTTCCAAGAATATCACATCTTTAGATGTGTATGTTCGGTTAGTAATAGGATCATAGCATCTATACCCTTTTTCAAAGGCTGTATATCCAAGAAATACACACTTTCTTCCTCTATGTTCTAACTTGTTTCTTAAGTGTGCTGGAATATGAATGTAGCATGTGCAACCAAATGTCCTAAGGTGAGAGATTTTAGGTTTTCTCCCTAGAAGAACCTCTAGAGGGGATTGCCCTTTTAAAATTTCAGTGGGCATGAGGTTTATAACATGAACCGCGGTTTTAACCGCATCACACCAGAATTTTTTGGCATGTTTGCATAAAACATCATTGCCCTAGATGTTTCAAGTATGTGCCTATTCTTTCTCTCAGCTACCCCATTTTGTTGGGGTGTGTAAACACATGACATTTGATGCATAATGCTATTTTCCTTAAGGTAGTTTTCAAAATTGAGGCTTGTAAATTCACCCCCATGATCTGACCTAAGGACTTTTATATTTGCATTGTATAGTTTGGTCACATATCTCACATAGCTCTTGAGAGCTTCAAGAGCTTGGTCTTTGGTGTTTAAAAGGTACACCCATGTGTATCTAGTTTTATGATCAATGAAGGTAATGAAGTATTTGTAACCTAAGTGTGACATGATAGGAGATGTCCAAACATCCGAATGAACCAAGTCAAAAGGATTTTCATAAATTGTTTCTGAAATGGGATACATTGTTCGGGTTTCTTTAGCCAAAATACAAGCTTTACAATGTCTATTCTCAAAATTCAAGGTTGGGAATAGACGTTTTAAAGCTCGATCACTAGGATGTCCTAAGCGTCCATGCCAAAGAGATTGATCCTCCTTGATGTGAGCTACAAGTGCACTTTGTTCTTGATCCAAGTAATAAAGTCCTCTTCTAGAACCCTTGCCAATCAATTGATTCGACTTGAGGTCCTGAAAAGAGACATTATTGGGGTCAAAAACAACTCTACACTTTTGATCCTTGGTGATCTTGCTAATGGACAGTAGGTTTGAGGTAAGTTTGGGAACATATAAAGCTTTTGTAGGTTTTCCAAAAATGTCAACTTCCCCAACTTGTTTTACTCTCAAATCTTGTCCATTTGCAACACGAACAATCATATGGTTAGGAAGGTTTTCAAACTTTTTTATTTTTGCTTTATCCTTAACCATATGACATTCGGTTCCCGAATCAATGAGAAATTTTTCAGAATTTAAATATGAGAAAAGTTCTTGTTTCTTACCCGATGATGGAGCCATTTGTTGAAGCCTCTTTGTAACTTCATTTAATTGTGTTTGGAGAGCAGCAAACTCAGCCATTGATGGAGCTTGGATCTTCACGAATTGGGCAGAAGGTTGCTGTCCAGAATAGTATGTATTTGAAGCTCCTTGCTGATCTCTTTGCTTGAGTACTTTAGGCTTTAAATGAGGATGCAATTCCCAGCATTTGTCTTTTGAGTGACCCCTCTTGTTGCAATGAGAGCATATTTCATTTCTCCTTCGAATTTGATTGGCTTTGGCAGCATTGAATTCATTCGAGGAAGCAATGAAAGCTTGAGCTTCCAATTTTTGTTTGGAGCTTTCTTCCAATCTAATGCTTACTTCAATCCTTTGGATCATATTTTGGACTTCTCGAAATGATGGAAATTCCTTCATTCGAAGGATTTCTTGCCTTAGATGAGAATATGAATCATCCAAGCCCATGAGAAGACCAAATATCTTATCTTCCTCTCTTCTCTTTCTAAGAACTTTGAGATCTATAGAATCTGGTCGAAGAGTTGTTAGCTCATTCCAAGCATCCGTATACTCCCCAAAATATTAAGGAAGAGATTTGCCTTCCTTTTTGATGGAAGCAATTTGTCTCTTAAGCTCAAAAATTCTCCCAAGGTTGGATTCCAAACCATAGAGAGAGAACATTTCTTCCCATAAAAGTTTTGCATTTGGAGCACACGAAACCATCGCCTTGTGAGTTTCATCTAGAGAATTCAGAAGAAGAATGAAGACATGATCATCTCTTTTTTTCCATTCTCGGAATGATGGATCAGCTTCTTCAAGTGGATCATCAAGAACATGATTCTCTAGATTGTTGAGATTGAGTGCCCTCTTCATCACATTTGCCCATTGATAGTAGTTTCCTCCTTTCAATTGGATGGAGGATAAATTTTGCATTTGGGTAATATTTATGGATGGAGGAGGGTCACCCAACCTAGAAGAGGATGGGATCGATTGCTCTGATACCATGTTGAAAGATCAAAGTGTGAACTCAAAGAGCCTTGAAATAAAATTCTGGATTTTATTGAAATAAAGAGCTAAGAACATTCATAGTTTGAACTTTTGTTTATACCTATGTTAGAGAGCATTGAAGACTATTTATAGAGAAACAAGGAGGGAGAGATTACAAGTGAGAATAAGAGAGAACAAGAGAGAATAAGAGAGGGCATTGGCCCTCCCTATTCTAGCCGTTGGAGGCTGTCCAACGGCTAGAATTTCTAGCCGTTGGAGCAGCCTCCAACAGCTGTTTTAAACAGCCTAAGGGGGGCCCAATTGGGCCCCCTTTGATGGGTTGGAATGGGCCCTTTCTTGGGCTCAAAGAGGCCCATGGGCTGAGGCAATTTTAGAGGTCCAATGGAAGACAACTTGCTGAATGCTTGGGAAGACTTTAAATTTGTGATGAGAAGCTTGATTAGTTCTTCTTTTCAACACTCCCCCTCAAGTTGGGTGCGTAGATGTTGATAGTACCCAACTTGCTCATCATTTCTTGTAGGTGGGCTGCCGTCCCTCCTTTTGTGAAGATGTCCGCAAGTTGATCTTCTCCTTTGATGTGAGGAGTGACAACGAGTTTTTCTTCTACCTTTTGCCGAATAAAATGACAATCAACCTCTATATGCTTGGTTCGTTCATGGAAAACTGGGTTAGTGGCAATGTGAATTGCGGATTGATTATCACAATGAAGCTTGATAGGAGTGGTGACCGCAAACCCTAGTTCTTCTATCAATGCCTTTAGCCATACAATCTCACTGGCTCCCGCTGCCATGGCTCTATACTCGGCCTCTGCACTTGATCTAGATACAACCCGTTGTTTTTTGCTTTTCCAAGCTACCAAGTTTCCTCCAATAAACATGCAATATCCAGTGATAGACTTTCTGTCGATGGGATCCCCTGCCCAGCATCACAATACCCTTCAATGTCTGCATTCCCATTGTTCTTCATCCAAATTCCTAGCCCAGGAGATCCTTTGATGTAATGAAGAATCCTCTCCGCCGCTCTCCAATGACCTTTTGTTGGGGAGTGCATAAACTGACTTATATAACTCACTGCATATGCTATGTCTGGTCTTGTGATGGTGAGATAGATAAGTTTGCCAACTAGCCTTCGATATCTTTCAATGTCTTCTAGAGGATCATTGTCATCGGCTAAGGGACCGTGGAAAGCGGGCTGCAAACCGGTCTTGCTCCAAGTTTTCCGTTTCCAAAGATCAAGAGCATATTTTCTTTGGGAGAGAATTAGCCCATTGGGACAATAGGCTAACTCAATGCCTAGAAAATACTTTAGTTTCCCTAGATCTTTAATTTCAAATCTAGATTTTAAAAAGTTCCTAACAAGGTCTATTTGATGCAAATCACTACCTGTTATGATAATGTCATCTACATATACTAATGCAATTGTGATATGATCATTAGTCCTTCTAACAAAGAGAGATGAATCACTATTGCATTTATGAAATCCATTACTAAGGAAAGCATGGCTTAACTTTGCGTACCAGGCTCTTGGAGATTGCTTGAGACCATAAATTGCCTTATAAAGTTTGCATGCATTTCCTCTTTGTGAATGAAGACCCTTTGGTATTTGCATGTAGACTTCTTCTTCTAGATCTCCTTGAAGAAAAGCATTGGCTACATCCATTTGAAATAGGCTCCATCCATGATTCACCGCAAGGGACAAGAGGACTCTAATAGTGTTCATTTTTGCAACCGGAGCATAGGTCTCTTTGTAATCAATCCCATAGGCTTGAGTATATCCTTTTGCCACCAGCCTTGCTTTGAACCTATCAATTGATCCATCAATCTTGTGCTTGATTTTGTAAACCCACTTACACCCTACGGCCTTCTTCCCTTTAGGTAGAGTAGTGATTTCCCACGTTCCATTTTTTGATAAAGCTTCTAATTCCTCTTCCATTGCCTTTTTTCATCTTGGATCTCTTGATGCTTGCTCAAATGATGTTGGTTCCACTTCTTTATCTAAGTTACTCAAGAAAGCTTGGTGGTCCAAGGAAACATGAGAGGTGTTATAGTAATCACAAATAGGATGAGAGGTTACCCTAGAGTTATAGAACACTCTTCGGTTGATCCATTCGGATGGAGGAAGCCTAAGCCTAGTTGATCTTCTTAGTTGAGGTGGAGGTTGATCCGGTTCCTCTTCTATTTCAAGGGATTCTTCTTCATTTGTAACTTCCTCATTTGTATCACTTTCTCCCCCTAAAGTAGTTGGTTGTTCAGCTTCTAAAGCTTCTGAATTTTCATTTTGAGAGTTGTGGCTTGCATCTGAAGAGGAGTTTCCTTCGGTTTGTTCAGCTCTTTGAGGGGGGAGCTATGAGAAAGTCCCAAGAGCTAGGAGGAATTTCAATTTTTTGCATTTCCTTAGTTTCTTCATTTCCTGCAAAATAAACCTCATTTTCCAAGAATATCACATCTTTAGATGTGTATGTTCGGTTAGTAATAGGATCATAGCATCTATACCCTTTTTCAAAGGCTGTATATCCAAGAAATACACACTTTCTTCCTCTATGTTCTAACTTGTTTCTTAAGTGTGCTGGAATATGAATGTAGCATGTGCAACCAAATGTCCTAAGGTGAGAGATTTTAGGTTTTCTCCCTAGAAGAACCTCTAGAGGGGATTGCCCTTTTAAAATTTCAGTGGGCATGAGGTTTATAACATGAACCGCGGTTTTAACCGCATCACACCAGAATTTTTTTGGCATGTTTGCATAAAACATCATTGCCCTAGATGTTTCAAGTATGTGCCTATTCTTTCTCTCGGCTACCCCATTTTGTTGGGGTGTGTAAACACATGACATTTGATGCATAATGCTATTTTCCTTAAGGTAGTTTTCAAAATTGAGGCTTGTAAATTCACCCCCATGATCTGACCTAAGGACTTTTATATTTGCATTGTATAGTTTGGTCACATATCTCACATAGCTCTTGAGAGCTTCAAGAGCTTGGTCTTTGGTGTTTAAAAGGTACACCCATGTGTATCTAGTTTTATGATCAATGAAGGTAATGAAGTATTTGTAACCTAAGTGTGACATGATAGGAGATGTCCAAACATCCGAATGAACCAAGTCAAAAGGATTTTCATAAATTGTTTCTGAAATGGGATACATTGTTCGGGTTTCTTTAGCCAAAATACAAGCTTTACAATGTCTATTCTCAAAATTCAAGGTTGGGAATAGACGTTTTAAAGCTCGATCACTAGGATGTCCTAAGCGTCCATGCCAAAGAGATTGATCCTCCTTGATGTGAGCTACAAGTGCACTTTGTTCTTGATCCAAGTAATAAAGTCCTCCTCTTCTAGAACCCTTGCCAATCAATTGATTCGACTTGAGGTCCCGAAAAGAGACATTATTGGGGTCAAAAACAACTCTACACTTTTGATCCTTGGTGATCTTGCTAATGGACAGTAGGTTTGAGGTAAGTTTGGGAACATATAAAGCTTTTGTAGGTTTTCCAAAAATGTCAACTTCCCCAACTTGTTTTACTCTCAAATCTTGTCCATTTGCAACCCGAACAATCATATGGTTAGGAAGGTTTTCAAACTTTTTTATTTTTGCTTTATCCTTAACCATATGACATTCGGTTCCCGAATCAATGAGAAATTTTTCAGAATTTAAATATGAGAAAAGTTCTTGTTTCTTACCCGATGATGGAGCCATTTGTTGAAGCCTCTTTGTAACTTCATTTAATTGTGTTTGGAGAGCAGCAAACTCAGCCATTGATGGAGCTTGGATCTTCACGAATTGGGCAGAAGGTTGCTGTCCAGAATAGTATGTATTTGAAGCTCCTTGCTGATCTCTTTGCTTGAGTACTTTAGGCTTTAAATGAGGATGCAATTCCCAGCATTTGTCTTTTGAGTGACCCCTCTTGTTGCAATGAGAGCATATTTCATTTCTCCTTCGAATTTGATTGGCTTTGGCAGCATTGAATTCATTCGAGGAAGCAATGAAAGCTTGAGCTTCCAATTTTTGTTTGGAGCTTTCTTCCAATCTAATGCTTACTTCAATCCTTTGGATCATATTTTGGACTTCTCGAAATGATGGAAATTCCTTCATTCGAAGGATTTCTTGCCTTAGATGAGAATATGAATCATCCAAGCCCATGAGAAGACCAAATATCTTATCTTCCTCTCTTCTCTTTCTAAGAACTTTGAGATCTATAGAATCTGGTCGAAGAGTTGTTAGCTCATTCCAAGCATCCGTATACTCCCAAAATATTGAGGAAGAGATTTGCCTTCCTTTTTGATGGAAGCAATTTGTCTCTTAAGCTCAAAAATTCTCCCAAGGTTGGATTCCAAACCATAGAGAGAGAACATTTCTTCCCATAAAAGTTTTGCATTTGGAGCACACGAAACCATCGCCTTGTGAGTTTCATCTAGAGAATTCAGAAGAAGAATGAAGACATGATCATCTCTTTTTTTTCCATTCTCGGAATGATGGATCAGCTTCTTCAAGTGGATCATCAAGAACATGATTCTCTAGATTGTTGAGATTGAGTGCCCTCTTCATCACATTTGCCCATTGATAGTAGTTTCCTCCTTTCAATTGGATGGAGGATAAATTTTGCATTTGGGTAATATTTATGGATGGAGGAGGGTCACCCAACCTAGAAGAGGATGGGATCGATTGCTCTGATACCATGTTGAAAGATCAAAGTGTGAACTCAAAGAGCCTTGAAATAAAATTCTGGATTTTATTGAAATAAAGAGCTAAGAACATTCATAGTTTGAACTTTTGTTTATACCTATGTTAGAGAGCATTGAAGACTATTTATAGAGAAACAAGGAGGGAGAGATTACAAGTGAGAATAAGAGAGAACAAGAGAGAATAAGAGAGGGCATTGGCCCTCCCTATTCTAGCCGTTGGAGGCTGTCCAACGGCTAGAATTTCTAGCCGTTGGAGCAGCCTCCAACAGCTGTTTTAAACAGCCTAAGGGGGGCCCAATTGGGCCCCCTTTGATGGGTTGGAATGGGCCCTTTCTTGGGCTCAAAGAGGCCCATGGGCTGAGGCAATTTTAGAGGTCCAATGGAAGACAACTTGCTGAATGCTTGGGAAGACTTTAAATTTGTGATGAGAAGCTTGATTAGTTCTTCTTTTCAACAGGAAATATCTTCATTCTCAGAATTTCTTGGCGAATAGGAGCAAATTCTTCTCCAAGACCCATAAGAAGACCAAAGATCATGTCTTCATCAGTTCTTTGAAGGAGAACTTTAAGATTTGAAATAGGAGGCCTCAAGAGATTGAGTTCATTCCAAAGATCCCTATATTCCCCAAAGAATTCGGGTAGGGTTTTACCTCCTTTTTGAACCTTGAAGATCTTTTTTAATTCGAATATTCTGCCCGTGTTTGTTTCTTGCCCATATAGAGAGTGCATTTGATCCCACAAAGCCTTAGCATTTGGAATGCAAGTGACCATTGCTTTGTGGGTTTTGTCAAGAGACATTTGTAGAAGAACCACCACTTGATCATCTCTTTTCTTCCATGTTTTGAATGAAGGATCAGCATTATCAAGAGGATCTTCAAATATATGATTTTCGAGATTGAAGAAATTTAAGGACCTCTTGATGGTATCTTGCCAAGCATTATAGTTTGATGAATCCAAAAGAATGGATGTGAACATTGAAGTGCTAATTTGTGGTGGTGGATCTCCAAGGCCGGAGGAAGAAGGAATATTGGCCTGCTCTGATACCATGTTGATTTTCTAAGAAAGCAAGCAATGAGAAATGAATAAGAACTTGAAGAACTTTATTGAAATTTCAAAGAGAGTACATAAGAAGTTGAGGCATTTTTTCATGCCTATTCAATGCTCCAACCTGACCTATTTATAGAAGAGGGAGAAGAGGAGAATTTTGATGGAGGGAAGAGAGGGCAATGCCCTCTCCGTAGTGCTGTCCCAACGGCTAGCACAAGCTAGCCGTTCGGGCCTTTTGGCCCCTTTAGGGCCATCCTTTGCTGGGCTCATTTGAGCCCAGCTCAATGGGCATTAGTGCCCTCTCTTTGGACCTTAGGAATGAATACAATTGGGCTCTAAGAATTGGATCATTTGGAATATCCAATTTGCACATTCTTGGAAACTTATTTTGACTACTTAGCAAGGCTTATCTAAAATGACTTGATTATGCTTCATTTCAACAAGACTAACATAGACGGTATAATTCAGTGGACAATATAAATTAACCATATAGAGCCTATTTTAAAATCATCCCAACAAAAAGTGATAATAGTTATTATTATTGTAGATAGCAATTACATATGGTACAATCAATGGGTAAGCACTATAGCATTTATGCAAACTGTATGGTTTAGGGTTAGTAAAATGACTCAATTAAAACTGTTTTCAAATTGTCCCCAAAAGAGTATCACATTTACCGATGACGACTGATAACCTTCCTAATTGAACATCGCTTTTACAGATAGTCCAATATATAGGTTAGCATAGGAATTGAACTTATGCAAACGGTATGGTATTGTAATGAGTAAAAAAGACTCTTTTCAAACTGTCACTAAAGACAGCCCCATTTATTGATGACAAGTGATGACTATCCAAATGGTAGATAACATTTATAGACGGTGAATATATCAGTTAGCATAGGTGTAGAACTTTTGCAACTGGTATGGTTAAATAAACAATAAAAAAGAGTTATATTAAGATTGTTTTTAAACCATCACTAAAGATAATCACATTTATTGACCAGAAGTCATAACCATTAGAATTGAACGTAACTTTTAAAGACGGTGCAATATATGGGTTAGCATAGATATAGAATTTATATGGATGGTATGATTAAATAAACTATAAAGAAGAGTCATATAGAGACTATTTTCAAATCATCTCTAAAGATTGTCATATTTACTACCACAAGTGATAATTGTTAGAATTGAACATCGCTTTTGCAAATGGTTGTACCACCTTTACTGATGGTTGATAAACTCTTTCTGACGAACAATTTATACTGTATATATTTCCCGACTATTTTATCAAAAGCAACTCTATAGTGAAAAAAAAAATCGTCACTATAGGTTACTAATAGCAAAAGTTAACATCAGCATAGGGCTTTAATTTAGTAGTGGTATAAAAATATGAAACACTAGCTTTTCTACTTTTAAAAATTTCATAAGGGGTTTTATGTGTTAAATGTCTAAGAAAAACTCTATTAATTATATAACATGTCGTAGAAGCAGTTTCAACCCAAAAATAGTTTCCTACATCACTATCATTTAGTATAGTCCTAGTCATTTCTTGAATTGTCCTTGATGGGACATAGCTTAAAGGCCTGTAGTGGAAATGCTCTAAGTCTTGAAAGCCCATGATCCGTTAAACATTCCATATCACGATGTGTCAACAATGAGGGATCTATCTCCCCAAATGGTAGATGCAGCCCGATTTTTTGATTAACCTCTTTTTCTAGCGACTTGATCAGTTCATGGCCCTTGTCAGTATTCGATATTCAGGAAACCGAGTCAATACATTTTCTTCTCGTTTTGTGACCGGCAGCCTTGATAGGAGGCTAATCATTTTTACGTCTCTTGATGACTTATTCTCATCGATAGCAATATTCAATTAAGATTCGCTTATTTCATATTCGGTTGCACGCATGATTCCTAGATAAGGAATGAGATCTTCACAATCATATCAATAAGGAAATAATCTCCTTAATTCATTGGACTTCCCAAATGATAAGAATCCTAAATCTTTTGAGAATATTTGACTATCGAGTCTCGAGATTTCAGGATATTCCCATAACGAAACTAGGGTTGTGCCCTGAATGCACACGACTGATAAGGTACCGACTTATAAATACATTTTGCATGACATCACCCAGGTATGCTCTCTTGGAACAACACACTTGACACAAAAGTGTACATAGGGCATCCGTTCTCTGCCCTCTCTTGCTTAGTTTGTTTTATTCTCTTCGAAAACCATTCGTTTTGACTGGAGTATCAGAGCCTCCCCTATTGGAGCACCCTCCGACGGTCTTTTACAGGTTTCATTCCATTAAGTGGAGTAGTGAACCAATCTCTCACCGAGCTAAAGGAGCCGATATTATGAAGTTACAGCTTACCTCCAACAGATTGGTGCCGTTCATAGGAAACAGACTATAGTAGCTTTAGTAAACACCTTGAATTGTCAAATAACCATGCCTCAAAAAAAAAAAACCAAAACAGCCTCGAAGGCTGCATCCGTTATGGACAGACATATAGCTACTCCAACATATACTGCTCTATTGATGGCATTAACTCATTCCGTCGATATCCCTGCTACTCGGTCTCAACTCCCCCATCTTAAGGAAGTCTTACCGCCTATGCCTTAAGGTCGCCTGGCCTTGCCTCCTGTACCAATATCCCCAAAGAGAGCCAACCGACCCTAATTGGAAAGACTCAAGTAAAAAATATAGAGCATGAGTAAGCAACTAAAAAAGACTTAGATGTGCCCTTAGACCTGAAGAAATTTGAAGTATGATGAACAAATTGTTTTTGAAATAAAATTCAGAACTTCATTGAATTTGAGAGCATTTTTGTACATAATAAGAGGGCATTTCTTCATACTCTCTAAAGAAGACTTCTACACCTATTTAAAGAGAAAGAAGAGGGAGAGAAGAGAGGGCTTAATGCCCTCTCTACTAGTTGTTGGGAGCATCTCCCAACGGCTAGAATTCTAGCCGTTGGAGATGCTTCCAACGGCTAGATTGTCTAGCCTTTGGGGGGGCCTTTTGGGCCCCCATGACTTGGGCTGGGTTGGGCCGAATTGGGCCCAGCTGCTGCCCATGGGATGGGCCATTTAGGGACTTATTTGAGTCCCCTAAATGGGCCTAAAATCTGGACAAAATGGGGGCAGCATTCTGCCCCCTCTTGAATTACATTTTGGGCCTTCATGGACCTTGATTAGAGTAAACTAAATGTCTCATTTTTGCTTCATTTCAACACTCCCCCTCAAGTTAGGTGCGTATATGTCAATAGTACCCAACTTGCCCATGATATCTTGAAGATGAGCCGCGGTTCCCCCTTTAGTGAAGATGTCCGCAAGTTGATTTTCTCCTTTGATGTGAGGAGTGGAAATAAGTCTTTCTTCTACCTTCTGCCGAATAAAGTGACAATCGACCTTTATGTGTTTGGTCCTTTCATGGAAGACTAGATTTGATGCGATATGAATGGCGGATTGATTGTCATAATGAAGTTTGATTGGAGTTGAAACTTTAAACCCAAGCTCTTCCACCAAGGCTTTGAGCCAAACGAGCTCACTTGCGGCCGACGCCATTGCCCTATATTCTGCTTCCGCACTTGACCTAGACACCACATGTTGCTTTTAGCTTTTCCATGCGACCAAGTTCTCTCCTACAAACATGCAATGGCCAGAGGTAGATCTCCTATCCAAGGTATCACCCGCCCAATCGGCATCACAATAGCCTTCAATTTCTGTGTTTCCATTTTTCTTCATCCATATTCCTAAGCCAGGAGATCCTTTAAGATAGTGTAGCACTCTTTCGATAGCCCTCCAATGTTGCTTCTTTAGGAGATCCTTTAAGATAGTGTAGATCTCCTATCCGGTCTTATAATCGTCAAGTAGATCAATCTTCCTACAAGCCTTTGATATTGCTTGATATTCTTATATGGTTCATCATCATTAAAAGATTCAGAGGTGGCAACTGGTGTACAAGCTGGTTTTGCTCCCAATTTTCCTGTTTCCTGCAATAACTCAAGAGTATACTTTCTTTGGGATAGAACTACCCCATTAGGACAATAAGCTAACTCGATTCCTAGGAAATATTTTAACTTTCCTAAGTCTTTAATTTCAAATCTAGATTTCAGGAAGTTTCTAAGGGAGTCTATGTGGTGTGTGTCATTCCCGGTGATAATGATATCATCTACATAAACTAGAGCAATGGTGATTTTTCCATTATCCTTTCTAACAAACAGAGATGAATCACTAGCGCACTTTGTAAATTCATAACTAAGGAAGACATGACTTAATTTGGCATACCATGCTCTTGGAGATTGTTTTAGCCCATAGATAGCTTTGAGGAGTCTGCATACTTTGCCTTCATGGTTCTGAAGTCCTTGAGGTAATTGCATATAGACTTCTTCTTCAAGATCCCCTTGAAGAAATGCATTTGCCACATCCATTTGATACATACTCCATCCTTGATTTATAGCCAAAGATATGAGAACCCTAATTGTGTTCATTTTTGCAACTGGTGCATATGTTTCTTTATAGTCTATGCCATATGCTTGGGTGAATCCCTTTGCCACTAGCCTAGCTTTGAAATGATCAATCAATCCATCGCTTTTGTGTTTAATCTTATATACCCACTTGCATCCAACCGCCTTTTTGTTGTTTGGCAGGTTTGTAAGTTTCCAAGTTCCATTCTTGGTGAGTGCATCTAGCTCTTCTTTCATAGGTTGTCTCCATCTAGGATCATCCTTGGCCTCTTCAAATGATTTTGGTTCCTGTTCTTTGTCAATTCCACTCAAGTATGCTTGGTGGTGCAAAGAGACATTAGATATAGTGTAATAATTAGAAATTGGATGTGATGTTACCTTGGAGTTATAAATGACTCTTCGATTAATCCATTCTGATGGTGGGAGTCTTAATCTTGTTGATCTCCTAAGGGGAGGTGGAGGTACATCTGATTATTCTTGTTTGGATGCCTCTTCTTCCATTATTTGTTGTTCTCCCCCTGAGCCTGATGGTAGTTTCTCTTCTAAGGTGTTTGATTCTTCTTCAATGTCTTGAGAGTGAACCACATCTTGGGAATCATTTCTTTCTTCAACTTGAGTGGGCGGAAGACGAGGTAGAGCTAGAAAGTCCCAAGTTTGTGTTGGAGCATATTCCTTAGGTACTTCATGTGTCTCTTTTCCTGAAAAGAAAAACTTATTTTCCACAAATATCACATCCTTAGATGTGTATGTTTTGTTAGTTGTCGAATCATAACATCTATATCCCTTCTCAAATGTTGCATATCCTAAAAATAGGCATTTCCTTCCTCTATGATCCAATTTGTCCCTAAATTGTGAGGGAATATGGATGTAGCATGTACACCCAAAAACTCTGAGATGTGAGATTTTTGTTTTTCTTCCCAAGAGGACTTCTAATGGAGATAAGCCCTTTAAAACTTCAGTAGGCATTAAATTCATTACATGGACTGCGGTCTTAATTGCATCACACCAAAACTTCTTTGGGACATTGGCGTAGATCATCATGGCTCTTGCGGTCTCTAATATATGCCTATTTTTTCTTTCCGCTACGCCATTTTGTTGAGGTGTGTACACACATGACATTTGGTGAAGGATCCCATTGTCTCTTAGGAATTCTTCAAATTTGTGACTTGTGTACTCCCCACCATGATCTGTTCTAAGGACCTTGATTTTGGCATTGTACAAGTTTGTTACATATTTGAAATAACTTTTGAGTGCCTCAAATGCTTGATCTTTAGAATGCAAAAGATAAATCCATGTGTACCTTGTTTTTTGATCAATAAATGTAATGAAGTATTTGTATCCTAGATGTGATATGATTGGGGAGGTCCAAATGTCTGAATGCACTAGTTCAAAGGGAGAGACATACTTGTTTTCTGAACTAGGATAGGAAGTTCTTGTTTCTTTTCCTAATATGCATGCTTCACAAGACTTGTTTTTAATGCTCAAATTAGGAAGAAGAATTTTCAAAGCCTTGTAGTTTAGATGTCCTAGTCGTGCATGCCAAAGTGAAGCATCATTATTAATGTGAGTAGTGAGTGCATGATGCTCTTGATCTAAGTAATATAAGCCTCCTTTTTGAGTTCCTTTGCCAATCAAATGGTTAGTTTTTAGATCATGAAATGTAACTATTTCTGGATCAAAGATGACCCTACATCCTTGATCTTTGGTGATCTTGCTAATGGACAAGAGATTAGAAGTAAGTGTTGGAAATATCAAAGTCTAGAGACAAAGAAAGTGTGAAATAAATTCTGGATTTATTGAAAAACAATAAGAGAATACATTGGTAGTTGAGAGCATTGAATCATAGTTTTGGATGATACAATGGGGCTCTATTTATAGAGAAAAGGAAAAAATAGCCAGTAGATAGAGCTTGAAAGACACTATTCCCGTTGGAGCTCAAACCCCAAGAAATTCCAACAGCTAGTTTTTTGACTGTTGAAATATAAACTGCCCAAATTGCACCTAACTTTTTGGTTTTGCTTCTTGGACGTTTCTCCATGCTTTTGGGCTTCTTTGGGCTATTTTGGAATGTATTTTGGGCTGGTTTAGGCTGCTCAAGACAACCATGCTGCTAGACAATGTAGGCTGATTTCTGGGCTTCTATGAGAGAACTAGATCTTGGACCTTTGGGCTTCTAAGTAGATGCACTTGGTTAGTGACAAGGATGGGTTGAGTTATCATTCTTTTCAACGATTTCAACACTCCCCCTCAAGTTGGGTGTGTATGTATCTATAAAACCCAACTTGACCATATTTTTGTGTATGTGATTGGCGGTCCCCGGCTTGGTGAAGATGTCGGCTACTTGATCATCACTCCTTGTCAAGTTTGGAGTGATGAGCTTTTTCTCAAACTTTTGTCTCACAAAGTGACAATCTACCTCAATGTGCTTTGTTCTTTCATGAAAAACTGGATTTGAGGCTATGTGGATTGTTGATTGATTGTCACAATGGAGTTGTATTGGAGTAGGGACAGAAAACCCTAATTCCTCAACTAGAGCCTTTAGCCAAACGATCTCACTTGTAGCAGCCGCCATGGCTCTATACTCCGCTTCCGCGCTTGACCTAGATACCACATGTTGTTTTTTGCTTTTCCATGCTACCAAGTTTCCTCCAACAAACATGCAATACCCTGTGGTTGATCTTCTATCTTCGGAATCACCGGCCCAATCCGCATCACAATATCCTATGATTTGAGTGCTATTGTTTTTCTTCATCCAAATTCCCATGCCCGGTGTTCCTTTTAGGTAATGAAGAATTCTTTCAATGGCTCTCCATTGCTTTTTCTTTGGCTTGTGCATATGTTGGCTAACTTGACTCACTGCAAAGGAAATATCCGGTCTTGTAATGGTGAGGTAGATCAATCTCCCTACAAGCCTTTGATATCTTTGCTCATCCTCGTATTCTTCATCATCATCTTTAAGAGAGAGAGAGGAGCTAACTGGACTGCAAGCAGGCTTGGCACCTAGCTTCCCGGTTTCCTGCAAGAGATCAAGCACATACTTCCTTTGTGATAGAACAAGCCCATTTGGACAATAGGCAAGTTCTATTCCTAAGAAGTACTTTAGTTTCCCTAAGTCTTTAATGTCAAATTTCGTTTGAAGAAATTTTCTAACTTGATTAATTAAATTTAAGTCATTTCCGGTTATAATGATATCATCTACATAAACTAAAACTATAATGATTTTTTCATCTTGTTTTTTAATAAAAATGGATGAATCACTGCTGCATTTCTTAAAGTCATGATCAAGAAGAGTAGAATTAAGTTTGGCATACCATGCTCTTAGAGATTGTTTGAGGCCATAGATTGCTTTCTTTAACTTGCAAACCTTGTTGTCTTGATGAGAAAAGCCCGAAGGAACTGTTGAAATATCAAAGTCTAAAAACAAAGAAAGTGTGAAATAAATTCTGGTTTTATTGAAAAACAATGAGAGAATACATTGGTGCTTGAGAGCATTGAATCATAGTTTTGGGTGATACAATGGGGCTCTATTTATAGAGAAAAGGAAAAAATAGCCAGTAGATAGAGCTTGAAAGACACTATTCCCGTTGGAGCTCAAACCCCAAGAAATTCCAACAGCTAGTTTTTAGACTGTTGAAATATAAACTGCCCAAACTGCCCCTAACTTTTTGGTTTTGATTCCTGGACGTTTCTCCTTGCTTTTGGGCTTCTTTGGGCTATTTTTGAATGTATTTTGGGCTGGTTTAGGCTGCCCAAGACAGCCATGCTACTTGTCAATGCAAGCTGATTTCTGGGCTTCTAGGAGGGAACTAGATCTTGGACCTTTGGGCTTCTAAGTAGATGCACTTGGTTGGTGATGAGGATGGGTTAAGTTATCCTTCTTTTCAACATTCCCTCTCAAGTTGGGTGCGTAGATGTCGATAGTGCCCAACTTGTTCATGATTTCTTGAAGATGTATTGCGGTTCCCCCTTTTGTGAAGATATCCGCCAGTTGCTCTTTTCCTTTGATGTGGGGAGTGGCTATAAGCTTTTCTTCCACCTTTTGCCGAATGAAGTGAAAATCAACTTCTATGTCTTTGGTCCTTTCATGGAAGACTGGATTTGATGCAATATGAATAGCCGATTGATTGTCACAATGCAAGTTGATTGGTGTAAAAACATTGAACCCTAATTCTTCTACTAGGGCTTTTAACCATACGATCTCACTAGCCGCTGATGCCATTGCCCTATACTCAGCCTCCGCACTCGATCTTGACACCACATGCTGTTTTTTGCTCTTCCATGCTACCAAGTTACCTCCTACGAACATGCAGTAACCGGTGGTTGATCTCCTATCCTTTGAATCGCTCGCCCAATCTGCATCGCAAAAGCCTTCAATTTGGGAGCTTCCATTGTTCTTCATCCAAATACCTAGTCCGGGAGATTTCTTGATGTAGTGAAGGATGCGCTCAGCTGCTCTCCAATGACCTTTCTTTGGAGAATGCATATGTTGACTAATTTGGCTCACAGCGAAGGCTATGTCTGGCCTAGTGATGGTGAGGTAGATTAGCCGTCCTACAAGCCTCTGATATCTCTCTATGTCCTCAAATAGCTCCTCATCATCTACTAAAGGTCCAGTGGTGACAACAGGGCTACAAGCCGGCTTTCCCCCGAGCTTCCCTGTTTCCTGCAAAAGATCAAGAGCATATTTCCTTTGGGATAAAACTAGCCCATTATTACAATAGGCTAACTCAATTCCTAGGAAATACTTTAGTCTTCCTAAATCTTTAATCTCAAATCTAGAACTCAAAAAATTTCTAACTATATTTATTAAATGAATGTCATTTCCTGTAATGATGATATCATCTACATAAACTAAGGCTATTACTACTTTATCATTATTCTTTTTAATACAAACAGATGAGTCGCTATGGCATTTAACAAATCACTACTAAGGAAAGCATGACTTAATTTTGCATACCATGATCTTGGAGATTGCTTCAGCCCATAGATAGCCTTGCGTAGTTTGCACACGTTTTCTCCTTGTTGTTGGAGCCCTTGAGGAAGTTGCATGTACACTTCTTCTTCGAGGTCTCCCTGAAGAAATGCATTTGCTACATCCATTTGAAACATGCTCCATCCATGGTTCACCGCAAGAGACATCAAAACTCTAATTGTATTCATTTTGGCGACGGGAGCATAGGTTTCCTTGTAGTCTATCCCATAAGCTTGTGTAAATCCCTTCGCCACAAGCCTTGCTTTGAACCTCTCTATCGACCCATCACTCTTGTACTTGATTCTATATACCCACTTGCAACCTACGGCTCTCTTTCCTTTGGGAAGAGAGGTGATTTCCCAAGTGCCATTCTTGGATAGAGCATCTAGTTCCTCCTTCATTGCCTTTCTCCATCTTGGATCTCTAGATGCTTCATTGAATGTCCTAGGCTCCTGTTCTTTATCTATACCACTCAAGAAGGCTTGGTGGCTCAAAGAAACGTGTGAGGTAGTATAGTAATCTGAAATGGGATGTGATGTTACCTTTGAATTATAATAAACCCTTCGATTAATCCATTCCGATGGAGGGACCCTAAGTCTGGTGGATCGCCTAAGTCGGGGAGGTGGCTCATCGGGCTCAACGGATTCATCCACAACTTGTTTTGAAGGCTCTTCTTCTTCTGTTTCTTGTTCTCCCCCTGAAGTGTGAGCTGCCTCCTCTTCTATGGAGTTTGATCATTCTTCAATACTTTGAGAGTGATCATTAGTCTCTTGGGAGGTGCCTTCTTCAATCGATGGAGATGGTTGATATGAAGGGAGCAGGAAATCCCATGTACTATGAGAATCTTCTTTGCATGATGCTTTGGGTGTTTCTTCTTCTGCAAAAAAGAATTCTTCCTCTAAAAATATCACATCCTTAGATGTGTATGTTCGGTTAGTACTTGGATCATAACACCTATACCCTTTTTCAAAAGAAGCGTAACCTAGGAATAGGCATTTTCTACCCTTGTGATCTAACTTATCCCTCATATGAGATGGTATATGAATATAACACACACAGCCAAAGATCCTAAGGTGTGTTATCTTAGGTTTCCTTTCTAAAAGCATTTCTAGAGGAGACATGCCCTTTAATATTTCAGAAGGCATTAGATTTATAACATGGACAACCGTTTTGACCGCATCACACCAAAACCTTTTAGGTACGTTTGCGTAGAACATCATGGCTCTAGCAGTTTCCAAAATGTGCCTATTTTTCCTCTCGGCTATCCCATTTTGTTGGGGGTGTATAAACACAAGACATTTGATGAATAATGCTATGATCTTTGAGAAAGTTTTCAAAGTTGTGACTTGTGTACTCGCCCCCATGATCTGATCTAAGGACCTTTATGTTGGCATTATAAAATTTGGTCACATATTTTACATAGCTCTTGAGAGCTTCAAGAGCTTGGTCCTTGCTGTTCAAAAGGTAAATCCAAGTGTATCTAGTCTTATGGTCAATGAAAGTAATGAAGTATTTGTATCCTAAGTGTGAGAAGATAGGAGAAGTCCAAATATCTGAATGTACTAAATCAAATGTATTTTCATATATTGTTTTAGAACTTGGGTACATTGTTCGGGTTTCCTTTGCCAAAATACAAGCTTTACAATGTCTATTCTCAAAATTTAAAGTTGGAAATAGACGTTTTAAAGCTCGATCACTAGGATGCCCTAATCGCCCATGCCAAAGAGATGAGTCTTCCTTGACGCGAGCTGTGAATGCACATTGTTCTTGATCCAAAAAGTAGAGGTCTCCTCTTCTAGTACCCTTGCCAATCAATTGATTCGACTTGAGGTCCTGAAAAGAGACAGAATTTGGATAAAAAACAACTCTACATTCTTGATCCTTAGTGATTCTTCCTATGGACAACAAGTTTGAAGTAAGTTGGGGAACATATAAAGCATCAATTGTTTTTCCAAAGATATTAATTTCCCCAATATGGCTTACTTTCAAACCTTGCCCATTTGCCACCCAAACTATCTTATGGTTAGAGAGTTTTTTAAAACGTTTGATTTTTGATTTATCCCTAACCATATGATGATCGGTGCCCGAATCAATGAGAAAATTTTCAGAATTTAAATGAATAGGGGGTTTTTGAATTGTACCAGCAAAGGGGGTGAGTTGTTGCAGCCTTTTTGTTGCATCTTCAAGAGTGGCTTTGAGGGCTGCTATCTCGGCTATAGAGGATGTTCGTGTGACAGCTTGTTGGGCCATGGCATGAGGGCCGGAGTTTGAAGGAATGAAGGCAGCATTTTGATCTCTCGGCTTGAATGATTTTGGCCTCAAGTGTGGATGCAAGTGCCAACATTTGTCTTTTGTATGACCCTTCTTCTTGCAATGAAAGCATACATCTCTTTTGGGCATTTGAAGCACCTTGGCAGCCATGAGTTCTTCTTGGGCAGCCACAAAGCCATGAACTTCCATCCTTTGTTTTGAGCTTTCCTCAATCCGCATGCTAATCTCGGCACGTTGAATCATATTTTGAACCTCTCCAAATGAAGGAAATTCCTTCATTCGAAGTATTTCTTGTCGAAGATGTGTGTATGACTCATCTAGCCCCATGAGCAAAGAGAAGATTTTGTCTTCCTCCCTTCTTTTTTGAATGATCTTTAGATCGATGGAGTCTGGCCGAAGAGTTAATAGCTCGTTCCATATGTCGGTGAGAACTCCAAAATATTGAGGAAGTGTCTTTCCTTCTTTCTTGATGGTTGCAATTTGCTTTTTGAGTTCAAAGATTCTTCCAAGGTTGGACTCTTGACCATAGAGTGAGAACATTGTGTCCCATATTACTTTGGCAATTGGAGCTCACGTCACCATGGCCTTGTGAGTTTCATCAATGGAGTTGAGAAGTAGAAAGAATACATGATCGTCCCTTTTCTTCCACTCTCTGAAGGTTGGATTGGAGTCTTCAAGTGGCTCATCTAGAATGTGACCCTCTAGATTGTGAAGATTTAGAGCCCTTCTCATCACACTAGCCCATTGATAGTAATTTCTTCCTTTTAATTGAATGGAGGAAATATTTTGGAATTGGGTTATGTTGATGGAAGGTGGAGGGTCACCCAACCTTGAAAAGGAAGGGATCGAAGTATGCTCTGATACCATGTTGAAATATCAAAGTCTAAAAACAAAGAAAGTGTGAAATAAATTCTGGTTTTATTGAAAAACAATAAGAGAATACATTGGTGCTTGAGAGCATTGAATCATAGTTTTGGGTGATACAATGGGGCTCTATTTATAGAGAAAAGGAAAAAATAGCCAGTAGATAGAGCTTGAAAGACACTATTCCCGTTGGAGCTCAAACCCCAAGAAATTCCAACAGCTAGTTTTTAGACTGTTGAAATATAAACTGCCCAAACTGCCCCTAACTTTTTGGTTTTGATTCCTGGACATTTCTCCATGCTTTTGGGCTTCTTTGGGCTATTTTTGAATGTATTTTGGGCTGGTTTAGGCTGCCCAAGACAGCCATGCTACTGGTCAATGCAAGCTGATTTCTGGGCTTCTAGGAGGGAACTAGATCTTGGACCTTTGGGCTTCTAAGTAGATGCACTTGGTTGGTGATGAGGATGGGTTAAGTTATCCTTCTTTTCAACAGGAACCTCCATATAAGTCCCCTTGAAGAAATGCATTTACAACATCCATTTGGAATAGGGGCAATGAATGATTGGCAGCAAGAGATAGAAGGACTCGAATAGTATTCATTTTAGCTACCGATACAAATGTTTCCTTATAGTCTACGCCATAAGCTTGAGTGAAACCTTTGGCAACTAATCTTGCCTTACATTTATCAAGGCTTCCATCGCTCTTGTGTTTGATTTTGTAGACCCACTTGCACCCCACGGCTCTCTTTCCTTTTGGGAGAGTTGTTATTTCCCATGTTCCATTTTTAGCTAAAGCTTCTAACTCATCCTTCATGGCTTGAACCCATTGAGGGTGATTCTTTGCTTCTTCAAAGGTTTTTGGTTCTTGATGAAGATCAATGCTCTTAATGAATCTTTGATGGCTGCAAGACATATTAGCAACCGTATAATATTTGGAAATAGGATGTGATGTCACCTTTGAGTTGTAAAAGACCCTTTTGTTGATCCATTCAGAGGGAGGAAGCCTAAGTCTTGCAGATCTACGAAGAGGAGGAGGATGTTCTTCTATGCTTTCCTCCTCTTGTTCCATGGTAGGTTCTTGTTCCAAAATATCTCCCCCTTGCTCTTGTAAGGATTCATGGTCAGAATGGGAAGGGGTGGAATCCTCTTGAGTTGAGTCATCTCTCTCATTCTGAATGGGTTCTTCTTCATTGCTATGATGAGGTGAATCATTAATGGTAGGAAGAACCACATTCCATTGATCTTGAGCTTGTTTTTCTCTTGATTGTTCTTGATTTCCTTGACCTGCAAAATAAGGCTCTTTCTCTACGAATATCACATCCTTGGATGTGTATAGCTTTTTAGTTAGAGGATCATAGCATTTATATCCTTTTTCAAAGGTTGAGTAACCTAAAAATACACATTTTCTTCCTTTTTCATCTAATTTATTCCTAAAGTGTTCTGGTACATGAACATAACAAATGCATCCAAACACTTTTAAATGTGCAATATTAGGTTTCCTACCAAGAAGTACTTCTAGAGGAGATTTTCCCTTTAAGACTTCACTAGGTATAAGGTTTATGAGGTGAGCAGCAGTCTTAATTGCCTCACTCCAATATTCCTTTGGTACATTTGAGTGAAACATCATAGCTCTAGCAGTTTCTAATAAGTGTCTATTTTTTCTTTCAGCAATTTCATTTTGTTGAGGGGTATAAACACATGACTTTTGATGAATGATTCATTTTTCTTCTAGGAAGTTTTCAAAGGGATGGCTAATGTATTCACCTCCATGGTCTGACCTAAGTATTTTGATATTGGTATTAAATTGCTTGGTTACATATTTAGAATAACTTTTAAATGCTTCAAATACCTCAGATTTTGCTACCAAAAGATATACCCAAGTGTATCTAGTTTTGTGATCAATGAAGGTGAAAAAATATCTAAATCCATTATGTGACACTATGGGTGAAGTCCACACATCGGAATGAATAAGATCAAAAGCATTTTCATATATTGTTTTGGAGATGGGATAATACATTCTTGTTTGCTTTCCTAGAACACAAGCTTTGCAATGCCTATCTTCTATATCTATGTTTGGAAATAGGCGTTTCAAAGCTAAGTTCCCCAGGTGACCTAGGCGAGCAAGCCACAAATTCGATACTTGACTTTGAACTCCAAAAGCTTGGTTTTCTTGATCCAAGTAGTAGAGGTTGTTCTTCCTAAACCCCTTGCCAATCAAGTGATTCATTTTGAGATCCTGAAATATAACTTGGTTAGGATCAAATGTGGCTTTGCAATCATGTTCTCTAGTTACTTTGCTAATAGATAGAAGGTTTGAATTGAACTTAGACACATATAATGCTTTAGTTTTCTTTCCTAGGAGTTCAATTTCTCCTAAGTAATCAACTTTCAATTTCTGACCATTAGCTACCTTGACAACCTTATGGTTAGATAGAGGAATAAGTTTCTTAATTTTTTCATTATCTTTCACCATATGATTATCACAACCAGAATCTATGAGCCATGAATTTGTTGAAATGAGGCATAATTGAGCTCTTTAGCACTTCCTTCAAGATGCCCTAACTAGGAGTCTTAAAATGTGATTCTAAGGAGGTCTTAATTCAGCCCCTATAAAGGACCTTCTCTAAGCCCTTTTGTAATCCCATTGTAAGGCCCAATATGGGCCATCCAAACCTCAGCAGCTGGGCCTTAATTGGCCCAGCCCAGCCCACTCAAAGTGGGGGCAAAAGCCCCAACGGCTAGTAGAGAACTAGCCGTTTGGGGACTGCCCAACGGCTAGTTCTCACTAGCCGTTGGGACCAGCAACTAGGAGAGGGCAATGCCCTCTCCTCTCGCTCAGTTAACTCCCCTCTTACCTCCCTTTCTCCTTATCTATAAATAGGGTAGGTGGTTGTGTTTAATGGGTATGAAAAACATGCCTTCTCTCTATGTAATCTCACTTTGATTTTTCAATAAACTCTTGAAGTTTCCTTTCTCCATTCTTAGCTTGCTATTTTAAATTTCATCATGGTATCAGAGCAGGCTTCGATACCTTCTTCTTCCGGTGTTGGTAACCCACCACCACAAATTAGCACCTCCATGTTCACTTCCATTCTTTTAGATTCTTCCAATTACAATGCATGGCAAGACACCATCAAGAGATCCTTGAATTTCTTCAATCTTGAAAATCACATATTGGAGGATCCCTTAGATAATGTCGATCCTTCATTCAAAGCTTGGAAGAAACAAGATGATCAAGTGGTGGTGCTACTCCAAATGTCTCTTGACAAAACCCACAAAGCAATGGTTACTTGTATACCAAATGCAAAGGCTTTGTGGGATCAAATGCATGCACTATATGGACAAGAGACCAACACCGGACGAATCTTTGAGCTAAAGAGGAAAATCTTCAAGATTCAAAAAGGAGGTAAAACCCTACCCGAATACTTTGGGGAATATAGGGATCTTTGGAATGAGCTTAATCTTCTTAGGCCTCAAACTTCTAATCTCAAGACTCTTCTTCAAAGAAATGATGAAGACATGACCTTTGGTCTTCTTATGGGTCTTGGAGATGAATATGCTTCTATTCGTCAAGAAGTTCTTAGAATGAAGATGTTCCCTTCATTCCAAGAAGTTCAATATATGATTCAAAGGACCGAAACTAGTATGAGGCTAGAAGATTCAAACAAGCTCAAATCTGAAGCACAAGCATTCAAAGCTGTCCAAGAAGATCATGTGGCCAACAAATCTCAAAATTTCATGAAAAAGGAGGTATGCACCAATTGTAAGAAGCCCGGCCACAAAAGAGATAGTTGCTAGTTTCTTTATCCCAATTTGCGCCCAAAGAACTTCAAAAGGGAGATGGAGCAACCAGCACATGCACAACAAGTCTCTCAAGTTGCTGCACTCGAATCCAAGATGGAGGAAATGCAAAAAGAGATGAGAAAGCTCATTAGCCAAGTTGCTCTACAATCCGGTAACAACTTAAACTCATCTCACTTTGATAAATGGCTTATTGATTCGGGTTGTGACAATCATATGGTCAAAGATAAAAGCAAAATTAAGAAATTCATTCCTCTATCTAGTCATAAGATTGTCAAAGTTGATAATGGTAAAAAACTTAGAGTTGATCATTTAGGTGAAATAGAACTCCTTGGCAAGAAAACTAAAGCTTTATATGTACTTAAATTCAACTCTAACCTCCTATCCATTAGTAAAATTACTAAAGATCAAGAATGCAAGGATACTTTTGATCCTAACCAAGTTACATTTCAGGATCTCAAAACGAATCACTTGATTGGCAAGGGGTCTAGGAAAAACAACCTATACTACTTAGATCAAGAGAATCAAGCTTTTGGAGTTCAAAGTCAAATGTCTTCTATATGGCATGCTCGTTTAGGTCATCCAGGAGAGTTAGCTTTGAAACGCCTATTTCCAAATCAAGAAGTAGAAAATAGGCATTGCAAAGCTTGTATTCTTGGAAAACAAACTAGAGTGTACTATCCAATTTCAAATACAATATATGAGAATGCCTTTGAACTCATTCATTCTGATGTGTGGACCTCTCCTATAGTTTCTCATAATGGCTTTAAGTACTTTGTCACATTCATTGACCACAAAACTAGATACACATGGGTATATTTACTAGTATCTAAATCTGAAGTTTTTGAAGCACTTAAGAGCTATTATAGATATGTAACCTAGCAATTCAATGTAAATATCAAAATCCTTAGATCGGATCATGGGGGAGAATACACTAGTCATGCATTTGAAAATTTCCTAAAAGAAAAAGAAATCATTCATCAAAAATCATGTGTGTACACTCCACAACAAAATGGAGTCGCCGAGAGGAAAAATAGACATTTGCTTGAGACGACTAGAGCTATGATGTTTCACTCCAATGTACCTAAAGAATTTTGGAGTGAAGCCATTAAAACCGCTGCCCATCTTATTAATATCATGCCCTCTCAAGTTCTAGAAGGAAAATCTCCTTTAGAACTACTCTTAGGAAGGAAACCTAGTATTTCCCATTTAAGAGTCTTTGGGTGCATTTGTTATGTGCATGTACCAGAAAACTTTAGAAACAAACTAGATGAGAGGGGAAGAAAGTGTGTGTTTCTAGGATATAAATGTTATGATTCTCTAACCAAAAAATTATACACATCTAAGGATGTGATATTTGTGGAAAGAGAGCCTTACTTTGCAGGAAAAGAGGTTCAAGAACAATCAAAAGAAAAGAGTGCTCAAGACCAATGGAACATAGTTCTTCCTCCCATCAAAGATCATGCTCATCGAAATGAAGAAGAAAGAGAACCAATACAAGCTGAAAATGATCCAACTCAAGAAGAATCAATCCCATCCAATTCTGATCAAGAATCCGTCCAAGAGGAAGGGGGAGACAACTTAGATCAAGATCAAAGCATAGAACAAGAGGATCAAAATGTAGAAGAGCCACCTCCTCCTCTTCGAAGATCAACAAGACTCAGACTTCCTCCATCAGAATGGATCAACAAAAGAGTGTTCTATAACTCAAAGGTGACCTCACATCCCATTTCCAAATACTATTCGGTTGCTAACATGTCTTGTAGCCACCAAAGATTTATCAAGAACATAGATCTCCACCAAGAGCCAAGAAACTTTGAAGAAGCAAAACATTATCCTCAATGGATCCAAGCCATGAAGAATGAGCTAGATGCTTTAGCAAGAAATGGAACATGGGAGATAACATCTCTTCCTAAAAGAAAGAGGGCTGTAGGATGCAAATGAGTCTACAAGATCAAGCATAAGAGTGATGGAAGCATTGATAAATACAAAGCTAGATTAGTAGCAAAGGGCTTCACTCAAGCTTATGGAATAGACTACAAGGAAACATACGCACCGGTAGCCAAGATGAACACAATTCGAGTATTGATGTCTCTTGCAATCAATCATTCTTGGCCAATGTTTCAAATGGATGTAGCCAATGCATTTCTACAAGGAGATCTAGAAGAGGAAGTATACATGGAGATTCCACCGGGCTTTTCTCATCAACACAACAAGGTGTGCAAACTTAAGAAAGCAATTTACGGCCTCAAACAATCTCCAAGAGCTTGGTATGCCAAACTTAGCTCTACTCTTTTTTATCAAGATTTCAAAAAATGCAATAGTGATACTTCTCTCTTTATTAAAAAAAAATGAAAAAATCATTGTAGTGTTAGTTTATGTAGATGACATAATCATAACCGGAAATGATTTAGAACTAATCAACCTAGTGAGAGGTTTTTTACAAACAAAGTTTGATATTAAGGACTTAGGGAAACTAAAGTACTTCTTAGGGATAGAACTTGCCTATTGTCCAAATGGGCTAGTTCTATCACAAAGGAAGTATGTGCTTGATCTTTTGCAGGAAACAGGAAAGTTAGGTGCCAAGCCTGCATGCAGTCCTATTAGCTCCGCTTGTGGTTTTAAGGATGATGATGAAGAATATGAGGATGAACAAAGAAACCAAAAGCTTGTAGGGAGATTGATCTATCTCACCATAACAAGACCAGATATCTCCTTTGCCGTAAGTCAAGTAAGCCAACATATGCACAAGCCCAAAAGGAAGCATTGGAGAGCTACCAAAAGAATCCTTCACTACCTAAAAGGCACACCGGGCATGGGAATTTGGATGAGAATGAACAATAACTCACAAATCATAGGGTATTGTGATGCGGATTGGGCCGGAGACTCAGAGGATAGACGATCAACCACAGGGTATTGTATGTTTGTTGGAGGAAATTTAGTAGCTTGGAAAAGCAAGAAACAACATGTGGTATCAAGATCAAGTGCCGAAGCCGAATATAGAGCCATGGCAGCCGCATCAAGTGAGATATTCTGGCTAAAGGCTCTAATTGAAGAACTAGGGTTCTCCGTTCCTACTCCAATCCAACTCCATTGTGACAATCAATCGGCAATTCACATAGCCTCAAATCCGGTTTTTCATGAAAGAACAAAGCACATTGAGGTGGATTGTCACTTTGTGAGACAAAAGTTTGAAGAAAAGCTCATCACTCCAAGCTTCACAAGAAGTGATGATCAAGTAGCCGACATCTTCACCAAGCCGGGGACCGCCAATCACATACACAAAAATATGGTCAAGTTGGGCGTTATAGATACATACACACCCAACTTGAGGGGGAGTGTTGAAATGAGCATCAATTAGGGTCCAAATATTCCAAGTCATGATCCCTCAAGTATGCAGTTGTTTCTTCCCTTTTTTGTCCAGAATGTATGGCCCATTTAGGGACCCAAAATGGGCCCTAAATGGGCCTTGTCGGGCCCAGCCCGGGCCAGCAAATGGGGGACCGAATGGGCCCCCAACAGCTAGCAAAAACTAGCCGTTGGAGGCCCCAACAGCTAGCTCCTAAACTAGCCGTTGGAAGCCTCCAACGACTAGTTAAAGGAGAGAGCACTAAGCTCTCTCCACTCTCCCATTTCTCTCATTTTTCCCTCTCCTCTTTTCTCTATAAATAGGGCACTTAAGTCCCTTTATAAAGTATGAAAACATGCCTTCTCTCTATGTAATCTTTCTTTGATTTTTCAATAAAACTCTTGAAGTTTACTTTTTTCATTCTTAGCTTGCTATTTTAAAATTTCAACAGGAAGAAGAGTAATACCACCAAACCAAGAGACTGAAGAGCCTCATCAACATGTTAAAAGGGACATTCTGTTTAGTTCCAGCTCTAAACGATGGAAATCAAAACGATCGACTATCCGACTTATCTTGGTTATGTTAACATAGTTGTACGGATTGTCCCTAGTGCTGATTGTGATAGTGCCCCTTTCGTTTAAGCCTTTTCGACCATCAAAAGATCGGATAGGAATAGGAGGAAGATGAGTCCCATCAATTACCTTATGCTTCCCCTTGCATGGGGGCCACAAGGGAATAGCAAACGATGGCCCAGACATCTCCCTCATAACAAAATAAGGAGTGCTTGGATCCTCCGATGGCCTTACTTCAGCAGTTGTCACATTGGCACCCCCATGCTCCTCCACATCTGGTGCTTCCCCTACCAACACATCTTTGCCAGGTTCGACAATCAAAGGGGATGTATGGTCATAGATGTCGAGCTATTGGCCCTCTTTAACCCAATGACTGCTAGCTCAGAGTTTCTTAATGGAGTAGGAAATGTGTGATCTTTGACCTCTCTAGTTTCTTCTCCCTCTGTTAAAGACTATAGTAACTGAGCATTCCTCCACTTTGGAAAAGGAAGTGTAGCTTTTAATGACAGAGCTCCAAATGCCTTATCAACTTCCTTTAAAGGTCTATTCGCATTCAGTGTCACCTATCTATTTGTTGTGACTTCCCTCAAGACAGCATCCCCAGGGGAGGACGAGACATCTATGAGATCTCTTTTTATCCTCTCCTCCAGAAGGGGTCTGTCAATCTTTCTCTTCTCCCCGATTAAAGACCAGCCAAAGACAATATTTGATCTTCCACAAGAGAGTCCACCCAAATATTTCTCTGAGTGGACGTGTAGTAATTGCCAACCGAAGGCACGAATTTGGAATGGCAAGAAGAAACCGAAGGTATTGACTCGATTAACGGCTCATCGTTAGCCCTAGGCAACTTCAACATGAGGTCTCAGTTTGAAAACACTATAAAGAAATACTTATACATCCAACTCTTATCGATTGACTCCTTATAATAAAATCTCTAATTGGATTCGGGTCGAGTTTGCAATCTATACAAACCTTGAGTAAAACCATTACTCCTATATCGTTTTAGCGAAAAAATGGCCGTCAGAATCTCAAAATCAAAACTGAGACCACAAAAACTTAACAGAGAAATCACAACGACAACCAAACAGCAAGTACTGGGTAGGAGCATTGTCAAAAATATGTTCCAATGAAGTAACACCTCTCCGATAAGGCTGATGTATGATATTTTCAGGCCATATTTCACTAATTGCTCATGCATCAGAACGTGACCCTCTCGTAACCTATTGGTCGTATCTTCGTCCGTAGTCGACACAAGGGTATAGTCGTTCCCCACCAACATATCAGTTTGGACTTCGCGGATTTCCTCCTATATCATCGTGCTCCATATGTCAACGATACCTTGATGGGTTCATGATGGAGAACATTTAGCCATTCTCCTAGGTTAGGCTTTTCTTATATAAGGGTAATTTATAGATTGTTTCGAAAGAATATGAGACTGTTAAAAGAAGGGTACATTGGTGTTTAATCCATTCAGATAACACACTTTATGTCACGCCCTGAACCGGGATTGTGAACAGCCGCCCGTTACCCTGGATGCCGGCTGTATTTCTACAGAAAATCGGACAGAACGTCCCCATAAATCAGAGGTCTCCCATGTACAAATAAACCTGTATACCTGTATAATTTAAAATCATCCTGTAAATTAAACAAATGGCCATCCCAGCCTCTCCAAAACCAACAAATCCCACAACCGACATCCAGAACAACATAAGGTTAAATAAATTACCAACAGTCCTACCCACAGACTTCTACTGTCATGCCCAACTAGAGCATGAGCAGCCGCCACACCGAGCGGGCCTAAATTTATACAAATATATTACAAATTCTCAAATTAACACTTTAAATATTTACAAATATCTTAATGTAAGTGAAATATGAGAGTTTTGCAAACAAAAGTCCAAAAATTATACAGTCATCCCATAATATGTATACGGCCAACTACGGACCTCAATATCAAGACCATGCATGGTCAACATAAAGTACGAAATTCATATTTTCAATTAAAACTTAAATCTCACAGTCGTAAATACCAAATCCACCAACAAGCTATCAAGCCCTCTAGAGCCAAATGCGTCGCCCTAGCACCATAATCCTGTCTGGGGAGGGAAAGAAGAGGGGTGAGTACTCAGGGAAGAATACTCAGTGAGTGAGTGGGTCAATGTAATCGTCTAATATGGGGTGTGAAACTGGAGTGTCAAAGCATAAGTATATAAATCATATTTCAAATCATCATACTTTTCATTTCAACAATATATCATTAGTGTTGAAGATGAAGATGACGATGGAGCATTTAGAGAGATGTGTGATTGGATGCCCCCCGAATACATAGCCCTAATCCGTCAACAACTTGGATAGCAAATACACATCAAAAGTCCATACAAAGGAAGAAAGAAATGGCTCCAAAATGAAGCATACCATGACCCAAGAAGGCTGCCCAAACTTGGGCAGAAAGATAGGCAAATTTCTAGACAGAAATTTACCCAGAAAATTGGCCCAGAATTAGGCCCATTTACAGCCCACCTTCAACCCACTTAAAAGAGACTTCAAGACCATCAAATGAAACCCTAATCAAGGTCCAAGATGTCTCTATAGCCAGCCCAAAACGGAACCAAAAGATTGGCCCAACAATCTGTCCAGAATGCTCACAAGAACAAGGCCCAATTCAATTCAAGTTCAAGTTCATTTCAAGGGAGCTTTTGGACCAGCTATGGGAGCTTTTAAAGCCCAGCAAAATGGGCACATTTAGTCCAATTAAGGGCCTAATTGAAGGCTCCAAACAGCCAGAAAAATCTAAGGAAAAAGGGCCCAAACGCAGGGCGGTTTGGGGCGAGTCCATATTCCAACAGCTAGTTTTTCTAGCTGTTGGAATTCCTTGGTTTTGAAGCCCAACGTCTCTTTTGGCTTTAGACATCATTTTGTATCATTTTAGGCCCCTCTCTTCCATTATAAATAGCTCTCAAAGGGATAGAGCAACATACAATTGAGCTTAGTCTCAAACTTAGAATAGAATAGAGCATAGTCTCCAAAAAGTCTCTTTGTATTCTTGAGCTTTGTCTCAACACAAAAATGTCTTGTAATTGATAGTTCATCAATACAATACTTTGAGTTTATTCTCACAAATTCAAGTGTTCTTTCTTTGTTGTTCATCAACACATCCAAATACACAAACACCAAGTCTTCTCTTCCTTGCTCAAACATCAAAACCCTAGCTCACCAATTTAGCTTCCGCATTCCAAATTTTAACAATTAGCACGCATTATCAAGTCAAATATGTATCCAAAACACTGTTATTAAAATCATAGAGCTACCAGCCGAAAATGTCCTGGCAGAGGTCTACCTCGACCTATGATAGGCGCACTGGGGGTGTTATATGCGATTTTATTTAAAGTGCTCTCTATCCCGGCGTTGGCGACAGACCTCGTCCAGGTGCTAGACTTGGAGAGAGTATCAAATCCTCCCCCTTTCGGGTTCAACCTGGCTAGTACAGTATCGTTAATATAATCAAGACAACTCGTGGAATACCCCAGGCCTAGGCATATCCGGACGCCACCCAAGCGCCTCTCACGGTGTCCTTCATAGCTACGGAACAATACATACCAAAGCCCTCAAGACCAAAATCAGTATCGTATCAAGAATGTGCCGTAAATCAAGTTCGCAAACCAAATGCAACATATAGCGTAAAATGGCACATTATACATTTCAACCACATGGATGCATAATTTCATAATTCAACCCAATTTTTGGACACTCTATCGGTTCACAAAATGTCAGTTACAAAACCAGTCAAAACATTTCAAGCACACGAAAAATCATACTCATTTATCAAAATGTTATAAAACAGGGTTTACATATTAAACGAAAACTTTGAAATAAATCTCACTCACTGTATGGGGAGGGTAGCACACTCCCCAATAATACCACGAAGCGAAAAAAAAGTGTTCCCCTCAATCAAGACATCCAACACTTACGAATGTATAAAATTAGTAAGTTTCAAACCTGCGCAGTTATAGGAAATAGGCTATAACTTCTAATACACCTTTACAAATCAGGGGGTTTCTTATTTCATTTTTAAAGCTAAGGATGTCTAGTGTCTAAGGTAGAAAACCTCATGTCATTCAGAGCTGTGTAGAGAAAGTTATGCTAAAGGACTACATGTTGTTCAATTGGCTAAAATGTATATTTTTCACTTTCAAATTTCCAATGTCAAGTCAAGTCTTTTAGGCCACTATCTTAACTCTTCATATTTTGTCAATGCTTACAACATGTCCACAAGACTCAAATGGTGGTACTCAACCAATCCTGCAAAAAGTTCACACCAATCCAAATCTCTCGCTGCACATAAGAGCCAACATATACACCAACACACTCTTATTCAAAATTCTTTATCAACTTCTTCTTTTCAATACACCAATACAATACTATACATTTATCATATAAATACAAACACATGCTTTTGCTCATTATTTTACAATTACACATTTTGATATCACTTTAACACACCAATATCACTATATATGCATACACTTTTTATACCTTATTACATACACATATAAGCCTCCATCTTGCTTACTAGATTCATTCCCAATCTCTCCAATGGATTCGGTCAAGACATTTTTACATCCACATGCTCGCTAACCTCTATCCAAAATTCAACATACATATATACATAATTCCTCACACTCATAGCCTCAATTTCACATACACATAGTCAATAACACACCACAAAATTCTGCATACTTTCTTATTCCATTTTTCCTTACATTTCACTACATATTTCACATGAAAATGACTTCCTTGTTTCCATTTGTGTAGAAAATTCTGCACTCATTCCTTCCTCATTTCATTCACTAATACACATATATACACAATCACCACAACAATGCCCTCAAGACACACATGCATTGGAGTTCTCTTCCCCATGCATTTTTCACTCCAAAATCCATTAAAGTTTCTGCCCAATGTCCCCAAACTCACTGCACTTATTTGGCTCTCATTTCACTCATATAAACTCCCTTATTGGTGCCACATTTTTGCATACATGCACCAACACTCCAGCACACATATCCCAAAGCAATTTCATGCATTTATGTTGAAAATGAGGAGGAGATGTATATTGTATGTAGCTCAATGCCTCCCATTTACTATGAGCTATTTCACTCCAATTTGGACAACAACAAAGAAGCAATGAATCAACCATCCAAGTCCAGAAATCTACCCATTAAGCTAGCCCAACATTAAGGCATAAGTTAGCCCGAATTTGTCCAAGCTTAGGAGTCCAAAAAGTCCAAGTTTTATGCTCCATTTAAGGTTCAAAAAGGGCTTCATTCAAAGCCCTTCAAGGCCCAAGAAGAAGCTCAAACAATGCAAGGGCAGAATGGGTAAAATTTATAACGGCTAGTTTTTGGGTTTGTGTCTACCGGCTAGTTTTTGTGTCTACCGGATAGTTCTTCTCTCTACTGGCTAGTTGGACCATTTTTGGCTATAAATAAGTCTCCTCTCTTCATTTGTAACACACAATTGAGCTTAGTCTCAAACTTAGAATAGAATAGAGCATAGTCTCTCAAAGTGTGTCTTTGTATTCTTAAGCTTTGTCTCAACACAAATATGTCTTATAATTGATAGTTCATCAATGCAATACACTTGAGTTTATTCTCACATATCTAGTGTTCTTTCTTTGTTGTTCTTCAACCTTCAACAACACAAACGCAAAGACTTCTCCTCATTGCTCAAACATCAAAAACCCTAGCTCACCAACCTAGCTTCCACATTCCAAATTTTAACATGGTATCAGAGCGGGTTTCACTTCCTCTCCTCACTTCTGAAAATTACCTACAATGGGCAGAAATTATGCAAAGGCTCTTGAATTTGTACAATGCATTAGAGCATATCCAAAATGAGCCACTTGATGCATCCAACCCCAATTTTGAGCAATGGAAGAAGAAGGATGATTACATCTTTTTGATGTTACAAAATTCACTGGACAAAGCTCACCAAACCATGATGGCTGGCTGTCTAAGCTCAAAATCCGTGTGGTCCACTCTTGAAGGGCTGTACGGGAACAAACACAACTTGGGAAGGGTCTTTGAGCTTCAACAACAAATCTCCAAAGTTGAAAGAGGTGGCAAAACCCTACCTCAAGTCTTCGGCGACCTTGAAATGCTATGGATAGAAATGGAGACTTTGAGGCCACTAACAATGGACCTCAATGTTCTACAACAAAGGAGAAATGAAGACAAGACATTTGCCTTGCTCATGTCTCTTGGAGAACCGTTCAAAGAGGTGCGCCAAGAAATCCTAAGAAGGGAAACTCTACCATCCTATGAGGAGGTTAGTGGAATGATCCAAAGAGCCAAAACCTCTAAGAGGCTTGAGGAAGAAAGCCAACCACAAATGGAGGTCTATGGCTTCAAAGTGATGGTGGAGGAGTAACATGCTGAGAACGTGTGCCCCCATTGCAAAAGAAAAGGTCACACCAAAGAAAGGTGTTGGGACTTGCATCCAAACCTCAAGTCAAACGGAGCTAGGCCGGATCAAAGAAGGAGTGAACTGCCTATTAAAGGTATAAGCTCCAATCCAAATTTAAATGCCTTTAAATATGTGCATTGCCATATTAGAGAAAACCCTTGCATATCTAGAAAAGGATACAAATTTATCATATCATTCATTAATCATCACTCTAGATATACATGGGTATATATGCTTAAAGATTTGGCACAAGCACATAATGCATTTAAAAAGTACTATCATCTAGTCACTAAGGTGTACAATACATTAATTCACACACTTAGAACGGATGATAGAAATAACATATGCCCAAACTTTGAAAACTTCTTAAACCAAAAGGGTATAACCTTAGAAATTATGAGTCATGACAACCTCATTATAAATGAGGAAGATATAAATATGCTTGCATGCACACTTCTAGAAAATGCAAATGACTCATGAATATTGGTGTGATGCAATTAGCACCGCCTCTCACTTGTACAATCGTATGCCCCAAGAATCACTTAATGACAAGTCTCCATTAGAGACAATTAGAAGTAGCAAACCAAACCTCATGCATCTTAGGACATTCGGATGTGTTTGTTACATAAATGGGGAACGATGCATATTCTTAGGATATGGTCCAAGGAAAAATGGATACATTTGTTATAATCCTAAGACTAACATGGCATACATGTCGAAAGATATGAAATTTGTCGAAACAGAATTTTATTTTGCAGAATCCGGTGACAAAGCACCACTGAGTCTGCCTATTGAAGCTTCAATTGTGAAGCAAGAGGGAGAGCAAGAATGCCAAGTACATGTAGCACTCATCGGGCATCAAGTTGAGGGGGAGCCAAGAACTAAAGCCAAAAAGAAAAAGAACAAAAAGAAAAATCTAAGGAGGCTCAACCGACCGACATCACTTTCGCAAGTCATGGCTCCATGGAAGTCCATTCGCCGGACTTGAGGGGGAGTGTTGAAAATGTGGAGGAGATGTACATTGTATGTAGCTCAATGCCTCCCATTTACTATGAGCTATTTCACTCCAATTTGGACAACAACAAAGAAGCAATGAATCAACCATCCAAGTCCAAGAAGAAGAAGGCTAAAAATGGCAAGAAATGAGCCATCTCATAGCCCAAACCCACGGCCCAAATATGGACAGAAAGATAGGCAGATTTCTGGACAAAAAATGTCCAGAAATCTACCCATTAAACTAGCCCAACATTAAGGCATAAGTTAGCCCGAATTTGTCCAAGCTTAGGAGTCTAAAAAGTCCAAGTTTTATGCTCCATTTAAGGTTCAAAAAGGGCTTCATTCAAAGCCCTTCAAGGCCCAAGAAGAAGCTCAAACAATGCAAGGGCAGAATGGGTAAAATTTATAACGGCTAGTTTTTGGGTTTGTGTCTACCGGCTAGTTTTTGTGTCTACCAGATAGTTCTTCTCTCTACTGGCTAGTTGGACCATTTTTGGCTATAAATAAGTCTCCTCTCTTCATTTGTAACACACAATTGAGCTTAGTCTCAAACTTAGAATAGAATAGAGCATAGTCTCTCAAAGTGTGTCTTTGTATTCTTAAGCTTTGTCTCAACACAAATATGTCTTATAATTGATAGTTCATCAATGCAATACACTTGAGTTTATTCTCACATATCTAGTGTTCTTTCTTTGTTGTTCTTCAACCTTCAACAACACAAACACAAAGACTTCTCCTCATTGCTCAAACATCAAAAACCCTAGCTCACCAACCTAGCTTCCACATTCCAAATTTTAACAATTTCACACTCCAAAATCCCTTCAATTTCCATGTCCAAGGGTCCAAAAAGTTACTGCAGATAATTGAACAGAATTTCTACCAAAATTTATGACCACCTAGGTCCAAATTACTCTCATATGGTTGCTGAAAATTCTGCAATCTAGTCTAGGTTCATTCTCCACTAATTTGGACACAAATTTGGGATTGAAACAATCCATTTTCTTATGCCAAAGTCCTGCACACCTAAACTAAGTTATGCCCATGTTTCTACTTCCTCCTAGGGTCATTTTAAACACCAAAGGCAGTCCATTAGAATGCCCATCCAAAATTCCCCAATTTCCTTCATTTTTCACCAATTTCGACCCCCTTGTTCTTAAACAAAACAACCTTACCATGGCATGAAATTTAAGTATGTAATGGACAAAGAGGAGAGTAGAACACTTACCAACAATTGCTGGATGAAGATTGAAGGAAGTGTAAAATTTTTCCTTGGATTTGGACTTCCGGCTCTTCAAATTCCACAAAGCAATCTTTGCCTTTTTGTCTCCATTCTTGGACAGGTTTTTGTGAGGCTTGAGGGAGGGTGATTGAAGGTAGAAATGGTGTTAAAAGCTTGAAGAAAGAGGCTGTCCACGATGGGAAGAAAGGGAGGAGAAGAGGCTCTCACGAAGGGGTGTTTCTCCTTGGCTTCCTCACGATTTCTTGCTTGAAGGAATAGAGAAGTGAGGTTTTTCTCTTCTTAAGTGACATCTTCTTCTTTTTCTAATTACACTTAAGTCCTTTCTTAATTTTAATTTACACCCAACCCCCTAATCTTGGCCATCTATAAATTTTCAAGTCATGATCTTTCTCTCCACATGTTGCCACTTGTCATGATCTCACATTTCTCCATAAAGCACTCTCACACATTCCAAGGACATTAATTACATGTCTTTTGAGTCTATCCACAAGTCCCCGCTTTGACCTAAGACCGGTCAAAGTTACTATTCATTTCAAAATTTTCTAAAATCACACACTGAATGCAGGTTTTCGTTCTGAGTCCAGCCCCATAGATCTCATCCGAATATGAGGTCGTTTGACCATCCAAATGTCCTCCGGAGTGAAGATGAGCGTCGATCGGTCAAAATTTGACCTAGGCCTCGAAATTCGTGAAATGTTGCTACAGGCTCCCTTGTATGCGTAGAATCATAAAAATATAAGTCTCAGATGAAAACAAGACCGTTTGCTTGGACAAATTTCACTTCTGCCTAGAATTCGGTTTTCTTCGACGAGAATTCTAGGGTTCCAAGCCTTCTCCGGGCCAACGCTCAAATTTCACCCTTCTGCCCAGAGCAATCATCTTTAAAACATATTTGGCCACATGTAAATCCCACAGTGTCAATTTCGCACACGTGGATTTCATTTTTGCTCGGTAGGGTCAATTTCCCTACGTGCCGAGCAAATTTCAGGAATCTCTCAGAATTATGATTTATCTTAGGAAAATCATAACTTAGCCTGATTTAGGCTTCCTTGTGAAATTTTAGCAATTTCGCACATCTAGAATTTAATTTGGCCCGATGGAAGTAATTTCTTCACCTTTGGGTGAATGCGCACCGAGCGTTTCCCAGTAAACGTATGAGAATTCTTGAAATTCGGGCTTGCTTAACCTTTTTAGTCAATTTGGCACATGACATTTCATTAGAAATGAAATTGCACGGGTAAATCTCAAAATGGCCCGATGACCCTTCATTTTGGGTCCATGGTGCACTATTCGTGCTACCCCTGGGCTCAATTTCTGGCCCGACATGGAAATGCATGCAAGTAGCCTCACTGGCCAATTACGACACTCTGAATCTAATGGAACTGATCCTATGTAAAACTGAGATCGTTTGCTTGCTCGAATCTCACCTCATCCGAATTAGGGTTTTCAGGCACGCTTTTCAAAACATAGAGTTAACGAGCGCGAATTTAGATAGCGAAGCAAATCGTGAAAAATTTTGAGTGAAGTTTACTACTCAGAACATCACATATATATATGTACATATACCTGAATAGAGTACAGCACAATACACCGAGAGTCGGTGTTACACTTTATAAAGTGTACTAGAGACAATTTGTGAAGCAGCACATGTCATATTAAATGCTCTATATTTATTCCTATTCAATTCCTGCTCGATGGCCACTACTCATAGCGCCCTTCTTACAAAGCAATGTCATGAGTTGGGGGTGAATGATGGGACATAGCCCAAAGGCCCATAGTGGAAACGCCCCAAAGTCTTGCAAGCCCATGATTCGTTGAACGTTCCATATCACAATATGTCAACAATAAGGGATCTATCTCCCTGAATGGTGGATATAGCCCAGTTTCTTAATTTACCTCATTTGCTAACAACCTAATTGGTTCATGGTCCTTATCGATATTCGGTATTCAGGAAACTAATTTGATACATTTTCTTCTTGTTTTGTGACAGGCAGCCTTAATAAGAGGCTAACCGTTTTTACGTCTTTTGATGACTTATTCTTATTGATGGTAATATTCAATTAAGATTCGCTTATTTCATATTCGGTTGCACGTAATATTCCTCGATAAGGAAGGAGATCTTCACAATCGTATCGATAAGGAAATAATCTCCTGAACTCATTGGACTTCCCAAATAATAAGGATTCTAAATCTTTTGAGAATATTTGCCTATTGAGTTCCAAGGTTCTAAGACGTTCTCATAAGAAAACTAGGGTTGTAATGCACACGACTCATGAGGTATCGACCTATAAATACATTTTGCATGACATCACCTCGGCACGATCTCTTGGAACAACACACTTGGCATACAACGTTACACAGGGCATTCATTCTCAGCCCTCTCATGCTTAGTCTATTTCATTCTTTTCGAAAACCGTTCTTTCTAACGTGAACGTTGAAGCATCCCCTGCCGGAGCACCCTTCGACAATTTTTAGTAGGTTTCATTCCATCAAGTGGAGTAGCGAACCAATCTCTCGCTCAAGCCAAAGGTGCAGGTATCTGTAGAGTTACAACCCACCTCCAATAGTCCTTTTTTTCTCTCAACTACTCTATTTTGTTGGGGTGTATAGGGAGCTGAAAAATTATGATTAATTCCCTTTTTATTATAATTTTCTAAACATTCTACATTGTCAAATTTTCTACCATGATTCATTCTCAACCCAACAATTTTTAGACTTTTTTTCATTTTGAATTTTCTTAACAAAAATTTTAAAAGACTTAAAAGTATCTTTTTTATTAGTTAAAAATATAATCCATGTAAATCTAAAAAAATTATCTTCAATTACAAGACCATATTTATTTCCTCCTAAACTTTGAATTCTAATTGGTCCAAATAAATCCATATGTAAAATTTCTAAAGATCTAGATGTTGAAATATAATCTTTATTTTTAAATGATACTTTTACTTGTTTATTAAGTGAACATGTATCACAATTTATGTAATCGTTTAAAATTATTATTGGTAAGCCTCTTATCAAATTTTTCTTAGACAAATTTTCTAATTGTTTAAAATTTATATGACCTAATTTTTTATGTCATGCAAAAATATCATTACTTAGGATCATTAAGCAATCTTTCTTTAAATTATCAAAAATTAACGAATCTACTATATAAACATTTCCTATTCTAAATTCTTTAAAAATCTTTTCTTGTTTTTCAACATTGGAAACATTGCACTTGTTTCTTTTAAATAACATATCATAACCCATGGCACACAATTGACTCACACTTAAAAGATTATTTATCAACAAATAAAACATTTTTAATAGATGTAGAATTTATACCGATGGTGCCTTTGCCAATGATTTTTCTGCAAAGGTCACCATTCCATGATCTTTTTTTTTTCCTAGCTCTTTGAACAATAAGACATTTCCCATCATTGGTCTTGAACATCCACTATCAACATACCATTTTCTTTTAATTTTTGTCTCATATTCCTATACAAATAAAATAGAGCATTATACCCAAACTAGCTTGGGTCCTCTAGAAAATTTGCTTGTACTTATATTGCATTTAACTTGATATTAATTAAGCTTGTTCAACCTTAAAAAACAAAATTTTGCAATATGACCATGTTTATGACAATAAAAGCATAAAAAATTATTTTTTATTTTCTTAAAATTATATCTATATTTATATTCTACATGTAAAAAATCAGATTCTTAATTGTTAGAAAATTTTCTAAATTTTTTGTAAAAGTTAGTAGGTTTATAACTTTTTCTACCCTTATTTCTATGACTGTTGCTTCTATGACTAATTTTTACAGTCTATGTATTTTTTACTTCTTTATTTTTGTACTTCATGTTTTCTGTGCGAACAAAAATAGTTTTATTAGATGGTACACTACTTCCAACAATTGCATTATACCCTAAACCATTTCTAGAAAAATCATGTCTTTGAATTGCAAGATGTTTATTCAATTTTTCATCACTTTCATTGAATTTTTGGAATGTAGTTTTTATAGATTTTAACAAATCATAAACTCTAGTTTCAAAACTGAATTTTTTATTTTTTTTAAACCATTATTTTTATTTTCCAAATCCAAGATTATGCACATCAACTTGGAGTTAGTTTTCAACAATTCATTAAATTCAGAGTTAAAATCTGCAAAATGATCAGAATTCATCTTTGTTTCTATCATGAAACAAAAGTTAGCCTCTTCTGGATTTTTAGAAGCTCTAGACTCTAAATCCGAATCAGACTCCTCCAAATCACTCTAGGCAACCATTATTACTTTTCCAACATGTTTGGTAAAATGATTGGTAACATATGTAGGGTTTTGTTATTATCAAAATATTAAAATTTGACAACAATTTCCTTAACACTTTTAAATGTCGACACGAGAATTTGAAACACAAAAATAAAATTCAAATGTCAATGAATATAAATATTACATTATATGTACTCTATATGCGATTACAATCACAATCGCAATCGCAATCACAATTACAGTCATAACCTACGCAATCCAAATAATCTAACATGTCTCACAAACATTTTTCTAAGTATTGGCTTTGTAAAAGGATTAGCCACCATCAAATGCATAAGCATATTTTTCAGTGTCACTTCCCTCTTTTCAATCATGTCTCTAACAAAATTGAACTTTATGTTTATGTGTTTGGTTTGCCAAGGTGCGTCTCACATATAAGCAATAACTGATTGATTATTACCATAAATTGTCATAACTCCCATTGAGTTGCTTACTACTCCCAAATACTACAAAAATCTACTCAACCAAACACCATCCTAAATTGCAGAAGTATAGGCCACAAATTCTGCTTCCATTTTTGAAAAAGATGTTTAGGTTTGTTTCTTGCTACTTTATGAGATGGTGCTATCGTTGAGCAATAACCGAAGCTATATTTTCTCTCATCTAACACCTTATCAATCAATATCCCTACTTCATTTCTGTAATAGATCCTTTCCTTCGTAACAAAAGAAATAAACTATAATTCCTTTCATGTATCATAATATCTTTTTCACAATAATGCAGTGACTCTTCCCTAGATTAGACTGATGCCTACTGACCAAATCCAAAATGTGACAAATGTTGGGACAAGTGTATATCATAGCATATGTCAAGCTCCCAACCACACTGGAATAACTCTACACATTTTATCTATTTCATCAGTCTTCGACCATATTTTGTGGCTTACAATGTGTCTATGACATATAGGAAAAGAATCACAAATTTGCAATTGGACTTCTTTACATAGACGTAGTGGTATTCATCTATCATGATGAAATCATAAAAGATCAAAAGTTTACAAAATCTCAAATATCATTATCTTGAAAACTACTTAAGACCATTAAATTGATTTGTTCAATTTACATACTTTGTCTTCCTGACCCTTAAAGACAAAACCCTTTGCTTGTGTCATATATACTTCTTCCTGAAGTTCTCCATTAAGAAAGGCAGTCTTTATATCATCTGATATAATTCTAAATCCAAATTGGCCCCAATTGCCAACAACAGGCGAGTGGAGGTAAATTCCATTACTGGGAATAAGGTTTCTACATAATCAATGCCCTCTTGCTAAATGTCACCTTTTGCCACTAGTTGATCCTCGTACCTCTCATTAGATCCATTATCCTCTGTTTTGTTTTGAGAACCAACTTGTTCCCAATAATCTTGTGCCCTGGTGGAAGTTTAATAAACTCTCAAACATGGTTGGACCTCTTCTGTTGAAATTTGTAGTGCGGAAGCTTTGGTGGTTGAGCTAGGGTTTTGGTGTTTGAGCAATGGAAAGAAGGTTTTGTGTTTATGAGTTTGTAATTGTTGATGAAACAACAAGAAAGAAGAGAGCTTCAATATATGAGAATATACTCAAATATTGCTTTGATGATTATCAAAGTTACATAACAACAACATTGAGACAATGCTCAAAGAATACAATTTGTGTTTGAGAGACTTTTGCTCTAATTTTTCTACAAGGAGACTAAGCTCCAAAAAGTGTGTTTCAAGGAGAGAAAAGGAGCCTTATTTATAGTGAAAGAAGTCCAATTAACCAGTAGAGAGAAGGGCTGGCCGTTGGACATCAAAACCAAGAAATTCCAACAGCTAGAAAAACTAGCTGTTGGAATATGAACTGCCCATTCTGCCCTTGGCTGATTGGGCTGACTTGCTGGGCTTTTTTCCACACTTTTGGGCAGCAAATTCTTACTCCTATTTAACCAAAATATGGCTCATGATTTAGCCTTAATTGCTTTCCTTTTGCTGAACCAAATGTTACCTCAAAGTGGGCTTGAACTTGGCTTGAATTGAGCCTGGTTCTGGGAACATTTCTGGACAGCATCATAGACCAATCTTCAAGGCTCTTTTTAGGCCAGCTATGTAGCTTACTTGGACATCATTTAGTGGTTCTTTTGATGGTCTTCAAGTCTTACTTGAGTGAGTCGAAGATGGGCTACTTTCTGGGCCCATTTGGGCAGAATGTTTGGCAAACATTCTGCCTTAACCTACTGCCCATGTTTGGGCCGTGGGTTTGGGCTATGAGATGGCTCAATTCTTGCCCTTTTTAGCCTTCTTTTTCTTGGACTTGGATAGTTGATTCATTGCTCCTTTGTTGTTGTCCAAATTGGAGTGAAATAGCTCATAGTAAATGGGAGGCATAGAGCTACACACAATGTACATCTCCTCCTCATTTTTAATACTCCCCCTCAAGTCCGGCGAATGGACTTCCATGGAGCCATGACTTGTGGAAGTGATGTCGGTTGGTTGAGCCTCCTTAGCCTTTTTCTTTTTATTCTTTTTCTTTTTGGCTTTAGTTCTTGGCTCCCCCTCAACTTGATGCTCGATGAGTGCTGCATGTACTTGGCATTCTTGCTCTCCCTCTTGCTCCACAATTGGAGCTTCCATAGGCAAACTCAGTGGTGCTTTATCACCTAATTCTGCAAAGTAAAGTTCATCTTGGGCAAATTTCATATCTTTTGACATGTATGCCGTGTTAGTCTTAGGATCATAGCAAATATATCCATTTTTTCTTGGCCTGTATCCTAAGAATATGCATCGTACTCCATTCATGTAACAAACACACCCAAATCTTCTAAGATGCGAAAGGTTTGGTTTGCTATTTCTAATGATCTCTATTGGAGATTTATCATGAGATTCATAGTGTGGAATGCGATTGTATGTGTATGTGGCAGTGCTAATAGCATCACACCAATATTCATGTGTCAAATGTGCATCATCTAATAATGAATATGCCATTGAGTTTATATCTTCCTCATTTATTTTGAGGTTTTCTTGACTCATGATTTCTAATGCTATGCCCTTTTGGTTTAAGACGTTTTCAAAGCTTGGGCATATTTTATGTTTATCATCCGTTCTAAGTGTGTGAATTGATGCATTGTACACTTTAGTAACTAGATGATAGTACTTTTTAAATGCATTATGTGCTTGTGCCAAGTCTTTAAGCATATATACCCATGTATATCTAGAGTGATGATCAATGAATGATATGATAAACTTGTATCCTTCTCTAGACATGTAAGGAGTTTCTTTAATATGGCAATGCACATATTTAAAAACATTTAAATTTGGATTAGAGCTTATACCTTTAATAGGCAGTTCACTCCTTCTTTGATCCGGCCTAGCTCCGTTTGGCTTGAGGTTTGGATGCAAGTCCCAACACCTTTCTTTGGTGTGGCCTTTTCTTTTGCAATGGGGGCACACATTTTCAGCATGTTGCTCCACCATCACATTGAAGCCGTAGACTTCCATTTTTGGTCGACTTTCTTCCTCAAGCCTCTTAGAGGTTTCGGCTCTTTGGACCATCATCACTACCTCATCAAAGGAAGGTAGTGATTCTTTTCTTAAACCTCTTGGCGAACTTCTTTGAATGCATCTCCAAGAGTCATAAGGAAGGCAAACACCTTGTCTTCATTTCTCCTTTGAAGAAGAATCTTCATATCTGTGGTTGGTGGCCTTAATTCCTCAAGCTCACTCCACAGCCTATTGAAGTTGCCAAGGGTTTGTGATAGAGCATTTTCATGCTTTTGTAGGCTGAAAATTTGATTTTTGAGTTCAAACACTCTTCCCAAGATGTGTTTGTTGCCGTAGAGACCTTCCAAAGTATCCCACATGGCTTTGGCATTTGGGCAGCCCCTCACCATGCTCTGATGTGCTTCATCCATTGATGTGAGGAGCTTGAGAGTGATGCCATCATCTTGCTTCTTCCATTGCTCGAATTTTGGATGTGTGGACTCAAAAGGCTCATTTTGGATATGCTCCAAAGAATCCGAAATGTTTAAGAGCCTTTTGATTATGGCAGCCCATTGAGGGTAATTTTCAGAAGTGAGGGAAGGAAATGTAACCTGCTCTGATACCATGTTGAAATTTGTAGTGCGGAAGCTTTGGTGGTTGAGCTAGGGTTTTGGTGTTTGAGCAATGGAAAGAAGGTTTTGTGTTTATGAGTTTGTAATTGTTGATGAAACAACAAGAAAGAAGAGAGCTTCAATATATGAGAATAAACTCAAATATTGCTTTGATGATTATCAAAGTTACATAACAACAACATTGAGACAATGCTCAAAGAATACAATTTGTGTTTGAGAGACTTTTGCTCTAATTTTTCTACAAGGAGACTAAGCTCCAAAAAGTGTGTTTCAAGGAGAGAAAAGGAGCCTTATTTATAGTGAAAGAAGTCCAATTAACCAGTAGAGAGAAGGGCTGGCCGTTGGACATCAAAACCAAGAAATTCCAACAGCTAGAAAAACTAGCTGTTGGAATATGAACTGCCCATTCTGCCCTTGGCTGATTGGGCTGACTTGCTGGGCTTTTTTCCACACTTTTGGGCAGCAAATTCTTACTCCTATTTAACCAAAATATGGCTCATGATTTAGCCTTAATTGCTTTCCTTTTGCTGAACCCAATGTTACCTCAAAGTGGGCTTGAACTTGGCTTGAATTGAGCCTGGTTCTGGGAACATTTCTGGACAGCATCATAGACCAATCTTCAAGGCTCTTTTTAGGCCAGCTATGTAGCTTACTTGGATATCATTTAGTGGTTCTTTTGATGGTCTTCAAGTCTTACTTGAGTGAGTCGAAGATGGGTTACTTTCTGGGCCCATTTGGGCAGAATGTTTGGCAAACATTCTGCCTTAACCTACTGCCCATGTTTGGGCCGTGGGTTTGTGCTATGAGATGGCTCAATTCTTGCCCTTTTTAGCCTTCTTTTTCTTGGACTTGGATAGTTGATTCATTGCTCTTTTGTTGTTGTCCAAATTGGAGTGAAATAGCTCATAGTAAATGGGAGGCATAGAGCTACACACAATGTACATCTCCTCCTCATTTTTAATATCTTCGACTCTAATTTTTCTTTCATTGCCTTTTTCCATTCATTCATGGTAAATCAATATAGAGCCTCAACTCTATTCTTAGGCTTTTCTTCAATTTCTAAGGAAATAATAAATGCATGCCCTTCAATCTCAAAATAATGCTTGGGCATGGTTTTCCTAGCACTCTACCGAGTTGGTAACTCAATTGGATTACTAAAATTTAAATCCTTCCCACTGGGATCAACATCTAACTCATTTTTCTAGTGATTCCAATAATCTAATATGGAAAGAGCCATCCTCTGAATTAACTAATTCAAATAAAGGATTTATATTATTCACATCACCTCTTCTAGGAAATACTTTCTTCAAAAATATAAAATCTTGTGATTCATTTTCTGCTACAGTACCTCTACTAGGAAATACATTCTCCAAAAATGTGACATCTTATGTTCAATTTTCGCTACAGTGCCTCTACTAGGAAATACATTCTCCAAAAATGTGACACTTATGACTTAATTTCTGCTACAGTATCATAATTTCATTCACCAATGAACACAAAACTTTTATGTTAGTCAGAGTATCTAATAAAGATATAACTTTTTCCATAAAAACCTCATTTTCTAAACTTATTCGAAAAATCTAGAATATATGTTGTCAATTCCTAAGGTCTAAGAACACTCAGATATGGTTTTTTATCGGCCCAAAGTTCATATGGTGTTGTTGGTACTAACTTTGAAGGTATTCTATTCAAAATATAGGCTACAGTTAACAAGACATCTCCCTAAAAGAAAATTAGCAAGTTAGTCTGTGCTATCATGGATTTTGTCATATTTGACAATATTTTATTCATTCTCTCTATAATACCATTTTGTTAAGGTGTATAAGAAATGCTTAATTGTTTGATTATGCCTTCTTTCATTACAGAGATTCTTAAATTGATTTGATAGATATTTATGCCCTTTATCCGCTCTTAAGACCCTTATCGTTCTATCCCTTTGATTCTTTATCTTATTCATATATGGTCTAAAACACTCAAATGCTTTCGATTTGTGAGAAATCAAATAGATATGGCTAAATAGGGTGAAATCATCTATGAACATAACGAAGTACGAAACTTCAAGTCTAGCCTTCACATTCATTGGACACAATTTCTGAATGGACCAACTATAATAGAAATTCATCCCATATGGGCCCTTCAAATGGTTTTCTCATCATTTTGCCAATAAGACAATATTTAACATAATAGTTAAATATTTGTCCATCACATTGCAAAATCATAAAACTATTGATAAACTGTCTAAAGCCAATATACATGTCTTCTAAATACAATCTAATCTCATCTACTTGAAAGTTCATAACACAGCCATTTCAAGGGAACAACAACAGAAATTAAATTTCATCGAGTTTATGGAACGTAGAAAACATTTTGCAAAATGAGAGTTCGACGATTTTGTAATTTCAATTTAGAAGTGTCAACTCCTTTAATCTCTACTCTTGCATTATTTTCTAACATAGAACCATAACTAGAAGGCACCCAAGGAAAATCCATAAATGCCTCAAAATCTCTAGTCACATGGTCTATTGCTCCTGAGTCTCTAATCCATATAGGATAAGAACTAGCAAGCAAAACAATACTAGAGACATCATCATACTCAAAAGAAATGTTTTTAAGTGTTACCTTTTTCTGCTTAGGGTATTCATGAACGAAATTACCAAGAGTTTCGTAATTGTAGCGCTTCAGCTTGCTCTTGTCCCGTTTCTTTCTAAAGCGTCTATGTCTATTCTTTTATTTTCCATCTCTAATTTCTTTTCCTTTCTTGCTTTTGTTTTGATTCCTCTCACTTAGAGCTCAAGTCTCTCTTAGAATTGGTGTTTGGAATAAAAGCATCAGTTATGGATCTTGGAGCACTATACCATTTATTCTCAAGCTTAACGACCAGCAGCCAAGAAATTATTTACACTGTCATTGTGAGTTAAATTGACTTTCTGGTGCTCTCACTTGTTAGGAAGTGATTGGATCAATGCTTGAACTTTCTGTTCATCAAAGAGTACATGACCGGTTGACTTCAACTCTCTTATCATGTTGGACATGACTCTTAAATGCTATTTGATACAATGATCACTTTGCCTTTTATAGGTATCAAACTTTATAGTCAACTATCTGTTGAAATGAGGCATAATTAAGCTCTTTAGCACTTCCTCCAAAATACCCTAACTAGGAGCCTTAAAATGTGATTCTAAGTAGGCCCAAATGAAACCCCTTTATAACATCATTGTAAGGCCCAACTTGGGCCATCCAAATCTCAGCAGCTGGGCTTCAAATTGGCCCAGCCCGGCCCAGCTACAAGTTGGGGGCAAAAGCCCCCAACGGCTAGTAAAGAACTAGCCGTTTGGGGACCCCCCAACAGCTAGTTCTTACTAGCCATTGGGGGAGCTGCTAGGAGAGGGCAATGCCCTCTCCTCTCTCTCATTTTCTCCTCTCTTACCTCCCTTTCTCCTTCTCTATAAATAGGGTAGGTGGTTGTGTTTAATGGGTATGAAAAAATGCCTACAATCTCTTGTATTCTCTCTTTAAATCATCAACAAAGTTCTTGAAGTTCTTATTCATTGTTCTTAGCTTGCTTACTTACAAATTCATCATGGTATCAGAGCAGGCTTCAATTCCCACTTCATCCGGTCTTGGTGACCCACCACCTCAAATTAGCACTTCAATGTTTACTTCCATTCTTTTGGATTCTTCAAATTACAATTCATGGCAAGACACCATCAAGAGGTCTCTAAACTTCTTCAATCTTGAAAATCACATATTTGAAGATCCTCTTGATGATGCTGATCCATCCTTCAAGACATGGAAAAAGAGAGACGATCAAGTGGTAGTGCTCTTACAAATGTCTCTCGATAGGACCCACAAAGCAATGGTCACTTGCATTCCAAATGCTAAGACTTTGTGGGATCAAATGCATGCTCTCTACGCTCAAGAAACCAACACGGGTAGAATATTTGAGCTAAAGAAGAAAATCTTCAACATTCACAAAGGAGGAAAGACCCTACCCGAATATTTTGGGGAATATAGGGATCTTTGGAATGAGCTTAATGTTTTGAGGCCTCCAACCTCAAATCTCAAAACTCTCCTTCAAAGGAATGATGAAGACATGACTTTTGGTCTTCTAATGGGTCTTGGAGAAGAATTTGCTTCTGTTCGTCAAGAAATTCTTAGAATGAAGCTATTTCCTTCATTCCAAGAAGTCCAATTCATGGTTCAAAGAACTGAAACCAGCATGAAGCTTGAGGAAACATCCAAGACCAAAATCGAAGCTCAAGCATTCAAATCTGCCCAAGAAGAGTTTCCGGCCAATAAAGTCCAAAATTTTGGCAAAAGGGATTTTTGCTTTCATTGTAAGAAACCTGGCCATAGGAAAGAAAAGTGCTGGCATCTCCATCCTCATTTATGGCCAAAAAGCAACAAAAGAGAAGGAGATCTAATGGCAAGTGCTCAAAACATCTCTCAAGTTGCTGCCCTTGAAAACAAGATGGAGGAAATGCAAAAGGAGATGAAAAAGCTTATAGGACAGATTACTCTCCATTCTGGTAACCTCCTAAACTCATCTAAATCTGGTCCATGGCTTATAGATTCTGGTTGTGACAATCACATGGTCAAAGATAAAAATAAAGTTAGGAAATTTATTCCTCTTGCTGATCACAAAATTGTCAAAATTGCTAATGGTGAAAAATTAAAAGTAGATCATCTAGGTGAAGTTGAATTACTTGGCATGAAAACTAAAGCTTTGTATGTACCCAAATTTGATTCTAACCTTCTGTCCATTAGGAAAATAACTAAAGAACAAAATTGCAAAGTTACATTTGATCCTAATCAAGTTGTTTTTCAGGACCTCAAAATGAATCATTTGATTGGCAAAGGGTCTAGGAGGCACAACCTATATTACTTGGATCAAGAGAACCAAGCTTTTGCTGCCCAAAGTCAATTGCATTCATTATGGCATGCTCGTCTAGGTCATATTGGGGACTTAGCTTTGAAACGCCTATTTCCAAATCTAGAAGTAGAAAATAGGCATTGCAAAGCTTGTGTTCTTGGAAAGCAAACTAGAGTGTATTATCCCATTTCAAATACTATATATAAGAATGCATTTGAACTTGTTCATTCTGATGTTTGGACCTCACCCATAGTATCTCATAATGGTTTTAAATACTTTGTGACATTTATAGATCACAAAACTAGATATACTTGGGTTTACCTATTGGCAGCCAAATCTGAGGTCCTTGAAGCCCTTAAAAGCTATTATAGATATGTGACCAAACAATTCAATGCCAACATCAAAATTATTAGGTCTGATCATGGGGGGGAGTATACTAGTCATGCATTTGAAAACTTCTTAGAAGAAAAGGAGATCATGCACCAAAAATCATGTGTCTACACTCCACAACAAAATGGAGTTGCCGAAAGGAAAAATAGGCACTTGTTAGAAACGTCTAGGGCCATGATGTTCCATTCGAATGTGCCAAAAATTTATTGGAGTGAGGCAATAAAAACTGCTGCCCATGTTATTAATCTTATGCCCACTCAAGTTCTAGGAGGAAAATCTCCTTTAGAACTACTCCTAGGAAGGAAACCCAACATCTCTCATTTAAGAGTCTTTGGGTGCATTTGTTATGTGCATGTACCGGAAAACTTTAGAAACAAACTAGATGAGAGAGAAAGAAAATGTGTATTCTTAGGATACTCAACATTTGAGAAAGGTTATAAATGCTATGATCCTCTAACCAAAAAACTATACACATCCAAGGATGTGATATTTGTAGAAAAAGAACCTTATTTTTCAGGTAAAGATGATCAAGATCAAGCTGAAAAAGAAGGAACTCAAGATCTATGGAACATCATTCTCCCATCCATCAACAACTCCTCTCACCCAAATATTGATGAAGAACTTGCCTCAGATGAACATGAAGCAGCAGTTCACGAAAATCCTTCACCCTCTCATTCGGATCATGAATCAACGCAAGAACAAGGAAATAATGACTTAGATCAAGAACCAGCTCTAGAACAAAAAGAACAAGTTATACTTGAACCTCCTCCTCCTCTTCGTAGATCAACAAGGCTTAGGCTTCCTCCCTCTGAATGGATCAACAAAAGAGTTTTCTATAACTCCAAAGTAACTTCTTATCCCATTTCAAAATATTACTCAATTGCTAATACTTCTTGCAGCCATCAAAGATTCATTCAAAATATAGACCTTCATGGAGAACCAAGATCGTTTGAAGAAGCTAAGAACCAACCTCAGTGGGTGCAAGCTATGAAGGATGAGTTGGAAGCTTTAGCCAAAAATGGAACATGGGAAATAGCATCTCTTCCAAAAGGGAAAAAGGCTGTAGGATGCAAATGGGTTTACAAAATCAAGCACAAAAGCGATGGGAGTCTTGATAAATACAAGGCAAGATTAGTTGCCAAAGGTTTCACTCAAGCTTATGGAGTGGACTACAAGGAAACATATGCTCCCGTAGCAAAAATGAATACCATTCATGTGCTCTTATCTCTTGCTGCCAACTTCTCCTTACCTTTATTTCAAATGGATGTTGCAAATGCCTTCCTTCAAGGGGACTTAGAAGAAGAAGTATATATGGAGGTTCCTCCGGGCTTTTCTCATCAAGACAACAAAGTTTGCAAATTAAAGAAAGCAATCTATGGGCTCAAGCAATCTCCAAGAGCCTGGTATGCTAAACTAAGCTCTACACTTCTTGATCATAACTTTAAGAAATGCTCTAGTGACTCATCTCTTTTTGTTAAGAAATCAGGAAATAAATTCATCATAATCTTAGTATATGTAGATGATATCATCTTAACTGGGAACGATTTAGACTTAATCAATCAAGTTAGGAAATTTCTCCAAACAAAATTTGATATTAAGGATTTAGGGAAACTAAAGTACTTTCTAGGGATAGAGCTTGCCTATTCTCCAAATGGGTTTGCTCTATCACAAAGAAAGTATGTGCTTGATCTTTTGTAGGAAACCAGTAAGCTAGGTGCCAAGCCCGCATGTAGTCCGATCAGCACCTCTTGTGGCCTTCAAGATGATGACATAGAGTTTGAAGATGAACAAAGATACCAAAGGCTTGTAGGAAGATTAATCTATCTCACTATAACAAGGCCCGATATCTCATTTGCTGTGGGACAAGTTAGCCAACATATGCACAAGCCAAAATGGAAGCATTGGAGAGCCACCGAAAGGATTCTTCACTACCTAAAAGGAACACTCGGCATGGGAATTGTCATGAAGAACAATTGCAGCTCACAAATCATAGGGTATTGTGATGCGGATTGGGCCGGGGATTCGGAAGATAGAAGATCAACTACTGGTTATTGCATGTTTGTAGGAGGGTACCTAGTAGCATGGAAAAGCAAAAAACATGTAGTCTCAAGATCAAGCGCCGAAGCGGAGTATAGAGCAATGGCAGCCGCTACTAGTGAGATCGTGTGGCTAAAGACTCTAATAGAAGAATTAGGGTTCTCTGTCTTTACTCCGATTCATCTCCATTGTGACAATCAATCGGCAATTCACATAGCCTCAAATCCGGTTTTTCATGAAAGAACAAAGCATATCGAGGTAGATTGCCACTTTGTAAGACAAAAGATTGAAGATAAGCTCATCTCTCCAAGTTTCACAAGGAGTGATCACCAAGTAGTCGATATCTTCACCAAGCCAGGAACCACAAAGCACATCCTCAAGAATATGGGCAAGTTGGGTGTCATAGATATATACACACCCAACTTGAGGGGGAGTGTTGAAATGAGGCATAATTAAGCTCTTTAGCACTTCCTCCAAAATACCCTAACTAGGAGCCTTAAAATGTGATTCTAAGTAGGCCCAAATGAAACCCCTTTATAACATCATTGTAAGGCCCAACTTGGGCCATCCAAATCTCAGCAGCTGGGCCTCAAATTGGCCCAGCCCGGCCCAGCTGCAAGTTGGGGGCAAAAGCCCCCAACGGCTCGTAAAGAACTAGCCGTTTGGGGACCCCCCAACGGCTAGTTCTTACTAGCCGTTGGGGGAGCTGCTAGGAGAGGGCAATGCCCTCTCTTCTCTCTCATTTTCTCCTCTCTTACCTCCCTTTCTCCTTCTCTATAAATAGGGTAGGTGGTTGTGTTTAATGGGTATGAAAAAATGCCTACAATCTCTTGTATTCTCTCTTTAAATCATCAACAAAATTCTTATTCATTGTTCTTAGCTTGCTTACTTACAAATTCATCACTATCTAAAACGAGTCATACTGATCCCTTTATATTTTTCCCTAAGGTAAACATAATATCATGAGTAGTCAGATATTGCTCACACTCGAGAATCATGTTATCATTCACAGAGCTAACTAGGATCTCTCGAGTAGAAGAAACTCTCATTTTCTATGCCTAGTAAGTATCTTGATCTTTCCTATACTGAGAAGTATTGCCCACATTAGGGTTTGTTACACAATTTTAGTATATCACAATTTCAAGCAAATATACCCGAGTCGAGTGTTGTGCGCAGTGCGAGCAAGTGTCGTTCCCATGAGAATATTTTATACTACCAAGTATGAATAAACCTAATCTAAGTTGGACAGATCGAATCAAAATTATGAAGATAATAAAAAAAACTAAAAAATAATATGAAACCCTAATTTAATAAAAACCCTAACGTGAAAGAACCCTAGAATATTGATTTCATCTATTTTTAACTTTTTGTACAGTTGAATCTTTTCAATCCTTAAGTTTATTGGTTAATAAGTTCTTATTGATGATGGTAGATTTCTTTAGATTAGATTCACCTAATGATCATGCAATGAATCTTTAATTCGACTAACTAAAACCCAATGGTGATATAATCTTAATTAAATCAAGCTACATTAAGTTTTATGGATAATATGTAAATTTGAATTTCCCCTAAAATCCTACACATGAAATTAATCCAATGGTCATACTCATACTTTTATATAGATTTTATTATTCGGAGTAATCTTATGCAATTATATGGGTCATGCATACACTCAATTTCAAATCATGCAAAACGCAGGTCTAAACGTTATGAAGCATTAAGCTCAATAATAAAATCTCATCAAATAATAATCATGCCTATAAAACTCAAAGGAAAAAATTAAGTCAAGCCATGTATTAATTTAAAAGATAGAATCCATTAAGTTCTAGAAACAAGAAAATTAGGTCGACATTAAAAAGAAAATCAAGAAAACAAAGAAAAAATTATAACCTATGTTTGCACGAGTACGGATATGGAAATCTTCCTCTAATGGGTGGTGGCTACTAAGGTTCATAAAGTGGTGGAGGGAATATAGAATGATGAAGGAAAAATTTGGAATGAAAGAGGCATGGAACGAATGAATGATGCTGCTAGGAAAGCCAAATATATAGGACTAAAACCCTAGAAATGTTTGGAAACTTGGACTTTTTGGGAACTTAGAGCTTGACTTTGATTTGGAAAATTGTTGCTAAGAATTTTTTTGTTTCCCCAAAAATTTGAGAGCTTCTTTTTTATCTTAATCCAAGAATAGATTTTGAAATTATCAACAACATCAATCCTAAATTTTCAGCACTTTGTTCTTTTTTCAGTAGGGGATTCCTTTTTCCAGTGTGCAGTAACTTTGACCCAGATTTCAGACAAACTCCTACCTAAATTAGCCTCAAAAGATTTGTAAGGCTTGAAGTCTTCTTTTCAATTCTGCAAAAATCACCTCAATTGGACTAGTTGCTCATGCAATTTGAAAATAGCAAGTAAACCCAAGGTTTCCTAAATCATTAACCACGAAATTAAATCAGTATAATATCAAAAAATGTGGTTCAAAATAGTCCTAAAACTCATAAATAAATGTTAAAAATATATAATTCAAGTGTATTAAAATATTGCTATCAAACACCACCACACTTGAATGTTTGCTTGTCCTCAAATAAGAAAAATATCAAAAAAATTTTCTTCTAAAACCAATTCAATTTTTCCAAATCCTTAACTATCCATATGACAAGTTCAAACCGGAATTATAGTTAAGACATTTAATATTTCACAGTATTTAGCACTAGAGAAACTATTGCATCTCCTATAATCTCCTTGAAATCAAAGAACAATATAAGATTCAAACACCATGTCAATTGGTTCACTCAATAGAATAAAAGGAACTAAGATTTAACTATGCACTCAATTTTATGACAAGATATATGTATCACTTAAATCAATACAATGAGATAACATTAGCATAAACTTGCTAATATATCAAATCTCTACCACTCATGGTTCGGCCTAGGCTGAGCCTAGGAATTGCAAGCCAATTCGGCCATGGTTCCGAGGCCTTCCATGGCCAGGTCAGGTTAGTTCTAGAAAATTTTTATTTGGAATCGGCCCGACCTGATGAATCAGGCCAACCGTGTTGAGCCCAGCTGAGTTGGTTCACGGTCTTTTCTTTTTTTTAACTCTTTTTTATTTTTTTTAACTATCTTTTTTTTTTTTTATCTCATTGTTTTTTTTTTAATTCTTTTTTACTCTTTATTTTCTTTTAACTCTCTTTGTTTTTTTTTACTCACCTTTTTTTTAAACTCACTTTTAAAAAAAAAAAATAACTAATAAATAGATAAAAAAAAATTGGAGACATAAAAAATTTTTAAAGCAGTTCCACCGAATTCGGTGTACATCCACTACCAAGCTCTTCAATTGGATTTTGAAATCTATTAATTTTCTATGGTTACATTTTTTATTTAATTTTTACACAAGGACGATTTTTTTTTTACGTATTTACATAACTTTTCCTCAAAAAAATTATTATTATTATTATTATTCATCATCATCATCTTCTTCTTTTTCTTCTTCTTCTTCTTCTTCTTCTTCTTCCAAGTTCTTGAGGATGCCTTGCATCCTTCTTTCTGTATCACTCCAATCTTTAATGCAAATCAAGAATTCCAAAGTGTTGTCCGCCAAATTTATATGTTTCTTATTTAATACTCAACTACTTACACTAAAAGCACTTTTCGATAGCACTGTGGATACCAGAGGGGTTATTATATATTTGGCCATTTGAGCCAAAATTGGATAATAAGATGTATTATTTTTCCACCAACCTAATATATAAAAAAAAATCAGTATCATCACAATCTTCTAACCTATGTATTTGTTGGTATAAAATTAATTTATTTAATGACGATAAAAAAGTTCTTTATATTTTTCCAAACATATGTAAAGGATTAAAAAAAAATTGAAGATGAACAAGTCATTGACTACTATTACAACTACCTACATCACTAATATTTATATTATTATGTTCATTTTCATATAATTTAAACATAGCTTGTAAAGTATTAACTATTTGTCGTTTTAAAAGTTGTCGACTAATATATATTTCCATTAGAAAACTTTCCACAAAATAATTTATTAATATTTCAACACTTTTAACTTTTACATGTGAATCTAAAACACTTGCTATTAAATACAAAATAGAAGTTTCTTCATAATATTTTAAAATTTTTATTTTTATTAGTTAAACAATGTCACTAAACCTATCTTCTTTTTCAAATTGACTAAATACGAAATAAATTTTTACAAAGACTAGGAAATATATTTGTATATGTATAAAAAATTTTCAATAATTAAGTTAGTGTGGTTGTAAAATCAAAAGCGGTATTATCAACAAAATCATATTCATAATTAGAATTTATAAATTTAATTAAAACATTTGTAAAAAGAAGTACACATTATATCATATCATAAGTTGAATTCATTTAGTTTCACATTTTTGTTTAAATTTTTTAAATTTTATATTTTGTGATTAACATAATTATCTTATTTCTTGAGTTTTTTTTTTTTTTTTGAAAAATTTCTAATTTGATAAATTAAATCACAAATGGGTTGAAAACTACTTCTATCATTTCTAAACCGTCTCTAACATATAAATTTAAAATATAACATGCGCACCCAATATGAAAAATGCTCCATCTAAAATTGTTTTTAAAGTATGTTTTAAAATATTAACTGTATCAGAATTAGCTGAAACATTATCCAAAGATAAAGAAAAATTTTTATCACTAATTTCATATTCATAAATAATATTCGTAATTACTTTAACTATGTGAACACCAAAATGTGGATGATCCCAACATTGAAAAACTAATATTCTTTTTTCTAAAGTCCAAAAATTATTAACCTAATGATATATTATTACAATAAAATGTTCTTTTTTAGGTTCATTTTTTAAGTATCTAAAGCTAATAAAAATTTACATTTGTTGCACATAAATTATGCAATTATATCATCTTTTAATTCTTAAATCAATCTATTGACCTCCTCCTATCTGATTTTCTACTACTTCTTTTGTAATCTAATTGTAAATATTTTTGAACATATTCTTTAAAAACTAGACATTTAACTATACTAAGTGATAATTCTTTTCTTGTTATCTATTCTATTTGATCAATTTTTCCACTTCTGTATTATATTTAAATATACCAGTGATATTTTCCCCCCGATGGCTATTTGTTTTTGCCTAGTTTAAGATAATTTATTTGGATGATCTCTAGCAAAGTGTCTCTTAAGTGTGTCTACTCTCCAACCCTTCAAAAATTTATATTTTTGATGACAAATTTTATAAGTTGCCTTTTGTTCATCATAATTTTTAACAAAAAAAATCTCATATATTAAAATTATGTTTTCTAGCACGTGTTGTATTAAATTGTGTGTTACTAGATTGATTTTCTTCTAAATAATTTTCAATATCTATATGTTCTGGAATGCCCTCTTGGAAAAATAAAAATGGAGGGAGAAGAGATTTTTTAGAAACTTGTGAAGAAGGTGTTCCGGGCATTCTTTTAAAAAAATTAAGATTAAATATGTAAAAAAATTAATATGAATGAATTAATTATGCAAAAAAGTAAAGTCACAAAAAATTAAATATACCGACTTGATAGAGATCACGGTTGGTTTTCGTCAAAACTTGAAAATTTGAGCTCTTAACCTTGAAATCTTGCCAAAACTTGATGAATCTTGTATGTGGTGGAAATGGTAGAGTTGAGAGATGGAAATAGTGGAATTGATGGAAATGGTAGAATTGAGAGATGAAAATAGTGGAAATATATTCAATGTGATTAATAAGAGATGGAAATGATAGTGTAGAAAATTAAAATTGAGTTTGAGAGAGTGTAGTAGAGTCGAGAGAATAAGATTGTGAGAGAGAGTATGAGATTTTGTTGTGGGGGTTTGGAAATGAGGTGTGACCTACTTATATGAAAATTTTTTGAACTCATGGACCAAAATACCCCATAAACTAGTCATTTTATAGCTGTTGGGAGTGTTAAAATGAGAGAGAAAAAAAAAAAGATATGGTCGTTGGAACCAATCAAGTTGGGCTGGTTCTATAGTCGTTAAAATCAGTTGGGCTATACTGGTTGTAACACCGACCCCTTGGTATATCCTATGGTGTATTCAAAATTCATATATATATATATATATATATATATATATATGATGTTTTAGACGACTACGTTCATGAATTTTCAATAAGAAATTTTTTCGATAAAACGACCCCAGAGAATTTTGTCCCGATTATCGGCAAAGGTAAATATTTTCAGAAATGACCAATAAATGATCCTATGATGATAATAAGGGATTAGGAGAATGTAGGAGTTTTTTTAAATTTGATGAATATAAATTTCTAAGGTTAAATTGGCAAAACCCCAGAAATTTATCGGTAAAATGCAAATCGCATCAATTTTGACTCAAAGAGACTCAATAACCTTAATTTCACATTAAATAAATTTAATTAGGCATAACATAAAATTTTGGGTCTGATGTGTAATTATAAAAATTTTTAGGGGTCAAATTTGAAGTTTTATAAGTTAAAAGACTTGTTAGCAATTAACAAAAACTTAAATGAAATGTGACAAGTGTATTCTATTAAAAAAATGAATTGAACAAGTGTTAGAGTAAGGAGGACAAGTGGTTGGCCAAATTTGAGAGGAAAAATGAGAATTTGTTGAAGCTTGATCCAAGGGTAGGAAGTTTGCTTGAAGTTGCATGCAAATGTAAGCCATTGGATTGAGATAGTAGATGATAAGACCTTTTCAATGATTAAAGTGTGGAAGCAAATCAAGGTAGGGATTTTGCATGGAGAAGTTCAAGATTTGTGGACCTTAGATCATGGTTGAGTGCAATTAGGATTTAAAGCTAACAAGTACAAGTGCCTTGTTGTTTCCTTGTCCAAACCGTGGGAGAAAGAAGCCTTCACTCTTCACAAAAAGCCACCCATATTCTTACATTAATCCCACCTATTCTTATCCTAGAACAACATAATATAAAGCTAGGACCAAAAGAGAACACTTGTTAGTGAGAACAAGAGCAAAACCAAGAGCCTCATAGAGAGAAGATCTTGAAATTTCAGCAACTCTTCTTCAAGCTTCCTTAGGTAAGAACATGTTCTTTCTTCATTTTCTTTAGCACATGTCGATTTAAGCCAAGATAAGCCTTGTCTCATGATTTTAAGGAAGGCAAAATCAAGTTGCAAAGAAGGAAGAAAGGGCCTTTGAGGTGAAGATTTGTGGACTTAAAATTCCTAGCTTTAAGTAAAGGGATTTCTGTCCTGTTTTAAATTCTATTCTTAGTCCTGTCCGTGACTTTGCCTTTGTTTTGATGCATCTTACAGTCTAAATTAGAAAATGCTCTAATTAAGTAAATTGTAGATCTAGGTCTTATCTAAGAACCACCTTAATCTGATACCTGTGCCAAAAGTTATGACATTTTTCCTGAAACGCGACAGAAAGTTGTTCTGTTTCGGACCATAAAAATAGTGTGCAAAAACGACCCTTTTCCAGTCCTAATTTAGAGAAACTAAAAAATAAAAGTTGTAGGGATCACCTTTTTCTACAACATATAAATATTTCAGCCAATTCTCATGAGGGAATCAAAAGTTATACCCTTTTTCCTAAAGAAGTTTTGACAGAAACCTTGTTTCCAATTGAAACCTGACTGTTCTGATCATGAATTATTTCAACCCCTTTCTTGGCATAATTGAGTGAAACTCAAAACATTAAAGTTTTAGATCTATGTCTTAAGTATAACATGTTTAAATTTCATTAAGTTTGGATGAATAGGGTGAAAGTTATGGTTTCTGTACAAAAATAGGACAGAATCTAAATATAGAACGTGACAGAAACAAAATGAGTATTTTTGGAAATTCTGTGATGAGAGTTTGAGAAAATGCATAACATGAAAGTTGTAGGTCATAAAGTTACCTACAACATATCAAAATTTCACTTTAATTGGAGTTGTGTATAAAACGTTATTGTATTATTTCTAAGACATGATAGAATGGGGAGAATATGAGGTTAGTGTATGGAAATTCTAGTGACTTTAACCGGGCCAAACTTTGGAAAATTGGATACTTTGTACAAATAAACTTAGGAATTTATTTAAAATGCCCTAAAACTTGGCCCTAGACAAAGAAATTGTTAAACTACAATTTATTTCATATATTTTCCTATAGTGACATACGTGTGCATATATGATCATTGTAGTGACGTGATTAGTGATCGATTCGAGGGGGTTCCATTTGCTGGTTATAGTGGTACTTTGGGGAGTGATCTACCCTCCCCCATACTGTGAGTGAGACTTTGACATCTACTATTGATTGACAAATCATGTTTTACCGATTTTCAAATGACATGATTTCTATACGTGTGAAAACTGAGTTTTTGGATTTTGATAAGTGTATGTACATATTTTTGTGACCATTGGAGTGTCCCAACTGCTGATTTTATTAATATGCATCCATGAGTTTGATAACTGGATATTGTGCCACCTTTCTTTGACATATTGACATGTTTTAATGCTACCACTGGTATTGGCACATGGTTTTAAATGAATTTATATGTACTATTTGGGCTGTACGCCCAACCGACGTTATGATACGATGCATGGGGCTGTATGCCCGGCCGACGTGATGATGTGATGCATGCGGGCTGCGTGCCCGGCTGATATGATATGCTTCCTATAGCATCCGTAGCTACGAAGGACATTTGGTAGAGGCACCCCTTGTGCCCGGATACGTTTCGGCCGGAGGTATCCGCCAAATTGTCATGTGTATGGTTGTCCCAGGTTGACCCTCATCGGGGAGGACGTGAGTTTACCTCTATCTAGCACTGGGCGGGGCACCATACATGGCCGACTATTTATATATACATATTATTATTATTTACAGGCTAGTTGAAGTAGTCTGTAGCCAACATTGGGGTAGAGAGCCATTATTTGATATTTGCATTATGAAAACCCCCAATGCGCCCGTCCTTGGTCGAGGTAGACCATTGTCGGGGTTGTTTGTTCGGCCGGCTCTACATATACGACTTGATATATGGATGGATGCATATATATTATTTTCTGATGTATGCCTGAGAAATGTTTTGGTTGAAACAACATATTTGGTTTTGCACACTTGATATTTGATATATGCTTTGACACTCCAAGTTCACACTTGATATTGATAGCATGATGTTAATCCCCTCACTTGTTGAGTATCCTCCCATTGATACTCACCCCTCACTTTCCCTTTCACAGGTATAGTCTTGGATTGAGGGGCTGGTAGAGACTTGATTTCGTTGGATTTATATTGGAGATTGGGCTGGGGTATGATTACCCGTTTCTTCCGCTATATTCATATGAGGTTATTATATTATTTTGGAGTATTTAGTTTGACCATTGTACTTATTTGCTTTGGGATGACTGTATATTATTTTTGGCACATGTAAATGGTAACTCTCATCTTATGATTGTATATTCATGCATTTGAGGCACACGGAGATATTTTACTTTTATTACTTGGGAATTCATGTGATTTAGTAACCGATGTGTTTTTAGCCTTACGGTGCCTCGATGTCTCGGAGGGTTGTGCCCGTGCATTGAGGTGTCACGGCGGTTGCTCACGTGCTTGACCCGGGGGTGGGTCGGGGCATGACACTGGTTCAATTTAAACATTGGAACTGGCGGGCCGATTCTAGGCCCGGGCTGGTTCTGTACCGATTCAGGGCCCAGGCCGGTTCGATTTCGGGTTATTGTTCACCCAGCTGGGCTTTTTAGGGTCGGTTGGACTGGTTTTTGTGCCGAAAATGGCTTAGTCCAATCTCTGCACTCATATGTAGAAATTAATTCACCAATCAAAACGTCTTTTATTTGGTTGTAACGGAATTAAGGTAAAATTTAGAATAATGGACAAAGACGTTGGCTTTAAAATAATTCACTAACTATACTTAAACATCAAAATATGATATTCTTTATATCAAGGCAAAAAAAGAAAAAAAAAATACTAACTTCTATAATTTCTCATTCCAAAATATGTATAGCACTCCAACTCTGAACATGTAATGTATCACTTCTCCGAACTATAGAATATGATATGGAACCCCAATAAAAGAATGAATAATATCCAAGAATGAAAAATATCTTTTCTTAATTTTTTTCTTTTTTTTCATCCAACACTTTTTTCATTTTTTTCAGCTGGCTTTTTTTTATTATTTTTCTTTTGAAAACTCAACATGATAATGACTAACAAAAAGCATATATAAAACTCCTATATATAAGAAAAACATAATGCCTAAAAAATACAATGTCATGCTATCAACTATAAGTAAATTAGTAAACTAGGGTTCAAAATCTAGGGTTAGAAAAAAAAAAGTTATAGGGTAAATTATGTGGATAATATAAGAAAGAAAAGATTTAAGCTCAAATGGATTAACTAAGGGATATAAAATATTATAGATGGTATTTTTCGAAAGTCAAAAGTGTGTAATTCTAGATGTCTTAATCATTTTGGTATATGAAAATAAAAAATGTGATCTCAAAATATATAATGAAACAAATTCTAAAATGTTCATCCATGTGTGATGTATGCTTAACAAGAAAAAAAGAGAGCACAAAGAATTGCTTTTTAAGGCTCAATTCCTCAATTGGGTAAATTTTTGTGTCGAATCTTGCATGCATATCCTTCTAATCAACCATAAAAATATGAACAGCAAATCATGCACTAAATAACCACTAATATCAATCATCCTTCATGCGACCCAATTTAAAACAAGTAACACACAATAACTAGAAAACTCAAGAAAGTCTTGTTGGCATGGAAGAAGAAAAAAATTTAGCAAAACTCTTGAGAACCAAGCAAAAATTTAGCAATATAAATTCCTAAAAAAAGAAAAAATCAACTGTGAAAATTTGAATTTAGAAGAGACATAATATTCTTGAAAATGAAACCAAAATTTCATTGATTTTGAGAGTTGTTTATACAAGACTTTTTGGTGCACTTTGAGAGCACTTGTTCATGGTTTACAAGAGGAGTTCTATAGGCTATTTATAGAGAGAAAAAAGTGCATTAAAAGGGGGAAATGCTCATAGAGCCGTTGGGGGGATAGGAAGACAGATTCCTGTCCCCAATGGACTGTATAACAGCCATATTTATGGTTGTTATACCGTCCAACGGCTAGTTCATTTGAACTAGCCGTTTGAGCCCTTTTAAAGGCCTTTTTGGGCCACATTTTAGGGCTTTAATATGGGTATTTTATAGACTAAAAAACCCTCATTGGCTGGACCTTGGACTGCCTTGAATTGAGCTTGCCACTTGACTTGGATTGGGACTAGTTCATTGGACAATCTGGACAACATCTTGTACCAACCTTTTGGGACTTCATTTTGATCTCTTGAGTAGTCCCTCTTGACTTGATTTAGGACTTCTTTTCATGCTCTTGAAGTCACCTTTAAGTAGGCCTAATGGGACATCTTCTGGACCAGCACATGGGCTTGGACTTAGGACAATTTTAGGATCCCTATGAGAACCTTAACTTAATGGCTATACAAGAGAGTTGAGTAGTTCTTGTTTTCAACACTCCCCCTCAAGTTGGGCGCGTAAATGTCGATAGTGCCTAACTTGCCCATTATTTAATGAAGATGAGTTGTGGTTCCCCCTTTTGTGAAGATATCCCCGCAAGTTGTTCTTCTCTTTTGATATGAGGGGTGATGATGAGCTTTTCTTCTACTTTTTGACGAATAAAATGACAATCCACCTCTATGTGTTTGGTCCGCTCATGGAAGACTGGATTTGATGCAATGTGGATAGCGGATTGATTATCACAGTACAAGCTAATTGGTGTTGAGACTTTGAACCCTAGTTCCTCTACTAGGGCCTTGAGCCATATAATCTCACTTGTCGCCGATGCCATAGCCCTATATTCGGCTTCCGCACTTGATCTAGAGACTACATGTTGTTTCTTGCTCTTCCAAGCAACTAAATTTCCTCCTACAAACATGCAGTACCCAGATGTAGATCTCCTATCATTGGTATCACCTGCCCAATCCACATCACAATATCCTTCAATTTCTGAATTTTTATTATTTTTCATCCAAATGCCTAGCCCGGGTGATCCTTTAATGTAATGAAGGATCCTTTCAGCTGCTCTCCAATGACATTTCTTTGGAGCATGCATATGTTGACTCACTTGGCTTACGGCAAAGGAAATATCTGGCCTAGTGATGGTGAGATAGATCAATCGTCCTACGAGCCTCTGATATCTCTCTATGTCCTCAAAGGGTTCCTCATGATCTACCAAAGGTCCGGATGTAGAGACAGGGCTGCATGCTGGCTTGGCTCCAAGTTTCCTTGTTTCCTGCAATAAGTCAAGAGCATACTTTCTTTGGGAAAGAACTAGCCCATTGGGACAATAGGCTAGCTCAATTCCTAAGAAATACTTTAGTTTCCCTAAATCCTTAATTTCAAATTTAGTTTTCAAGAAATTTCTAACTAGCTCTATGTGATGTGTGTCATCCCCTGTGATAATGATATCATCTACATATACTAGTGCAATAGTTATCTTTCCATTTTCCTTTTTAACAAAGAGAGATGAATCACTATTGCATTTAAAAAAACCATAACTAAGAAAGGCTTGGCTTAGTTTAGCATACCATGCTCTAGGAGATTGTTTCAATCCATAGATAGCTTTGCGGAGTTTGCATACTTTTCCTTCATGATGTTGGAACCCTTGAGGCGGTTGCATATAGACTTCCTCTTCTAGATTTCCTTGAATGAATGCATTAGCAACATCCATTTGATACATGTTCCATTCATGATTTACGGCCAAGGACATAAGTACTCTAATGGTATTCATTTTTGCTACCGGAGCATAGGTTTCCTTGTAGTCTATTCCGTATGCTTGAGTAAACCCTTTTTCCACTAATCTTGCCTTGAAGCGATCAATTGATCTATCACTTTTATGTTTAATTTTATATACCCATTTGCATCCTATGACCTTTTTGTTTTTGGGTAAATGTGTAATCTCCCAAGTTCCATTTTTGGTAAGAGCATCTATCTCTTCTTTCATGGCTTGCACCCATCTAGGATCTTGTTTTGCTTCTTCGAAAAACCTAGGCTCCACCTCTTTGCCAATCTTGCTTAAGTATGCTTGGTAGTTTGTTGAGACATGTGAGATAGAGTAATAATCCGAAATGGGATGTGAAGTTACTTCAGAGTTGTAGAACACTCTTCGGTTGATCCATTCGGATGGAGGAAGTCTTAATCTTGTCGATCTTCTAAGAGGAGGTGGTGGAGATGGAGGTGCTTCATTTGAACTTTCAGAATTAGGATCCTCGGTTTGTTCTAAATTTTGAGCTCCCCCTGAATCATTTGTGGGGTCTTCTTCTGAAGAGGTAGAATCTTCATTGTCTTGAGTATTCTCTCCTTCCATTTGAGGGTTATTTTGGATTTCGTTTGCTAGAGGCTGGTATGGAAGAACTAGGAAATCCCAAGAATTTGTTGGAGTATTTTGCCTTGGTTCTTCATGTTCTTCTTTTCCTAAAAAAAAGGATTCATTTTCTACAAATATCACATCTTTAGATGTGTATGTTTTGTTAGTTATGGGATCATAACATTTATATCCTTTTTCAAATATTGCATAACCTAGGAATAGGCATTTCCTTCCTTTATGGTCTAATTTGTTTCTGAATTATGAAGGAATGTGAATGTAGCATACACACCCAAAAACTTTGAGATGAGAAATCTTTGTTTTCCTTCCAAAAAGCACTTCTAAAGGTGATTTGCCTCTTAAGATCTTGGAAGGCATTAAGTTTATCACATGGACTGCGGTTTTAACCGCATCACACCAAAACTTTTTGGGTACGTTAGCATGGATCATCATGGCTCTTGCAGTCTCCAATATATGCCTATTCTTTCTTTCGGCTACCCCATTTTGTTGGGGTGTGTAAACACATGATTTTTGGTGAAGGATGCCATTCTCACTTAGAAAGTTATCAAATTTATGGCTTGTGTATTCCCCACCATGATCAGTTCTAAGAGCTTTGATTTTAGCATTATAAAGATTGGTTACATACTTGAAATAGCTTTTGAGTGCTTCAAAAGCTTGATCTTTAGAATGCAATAGGTATACCCAAGTGTATCTAGTTTTTTGATCAATGAATGTGATGAAATATTTATACCCTAGGTGTGATATGATAGGAGAAGTCCAAATGTCCGAGTGAACTAATTCAAATGGTGTGATATATTCACTTTCTAAACTGGGGTATGTGGCTCTTGTTTCTTTCCCTAAGATGCATGCTTCACAAGTTTTGTTTTCTATATTCAAATTTGGGAGAAGATGCTTCAATGCCTTGTTGTTTAGATGCCCTAATCGTGCATGCCAAAGTGAGGCATCATTATTGATGTGAGTAGTGAATGCATGATGCCCTTGATCCAAGTAATATAGGCCACCCCTTTGAGACCCTTTTCCAATCATTTGGTTAGTGTTTAAGTCATGGAATGTGACTATGTCCGGATCAAAGATGGCTCTGCACCCTAGGTCTTTTGTGACTTTACTAATGGACAAAAGATTTGAAGTAAGTTGGGAAATATAAAGAGCACATGAGGGTTTTCCAAAGATTTCAACTTCTCCCATTTACTTTACTTCCAAATCTTGCCCATTAGCAACTCTCACTATCTTACAATTAGGAAGATTTTTAAAGCATTTAATTTTCTTCCTATCCCTAACCATGTGGTGGTCTGTGCCAGAGTCTACAAGAAATTTTTCAGAATTTAAGTAAGAGGTAGAGTTTTGTTTATTACCATCCATGTGTACCGAATGTAGAGACCTCTTCAAGTGAATATCCAATTTATATTGAAGGGCTCCACATTGGGCAACACATCCGGCCACTACGGAAGCATAAGATCTTCTTTGTTGGATAGCTTCTTGAAGGCTGAAATTGGAGGAATTTGAAGTTGATTGGACAGCCTCTTTGTGATCAACCTTGCTGTCCAAAAGTGGGGCTACTTTTTCATCTTCTTGGGGGCCGAATTTGATGGACTTTGTACTAATTTGTTGACCCTTTATTCTTCCCATTTCTTCCCTTTTACATTTCATTTCTTCATAGGATGGAAGAGCTCTTGTATTGGAGATACATTGTTGCAAAGTTTTCCACAGCCCCTTGAATTTATATGATCCAAATGGCTCCTTGAAAATGAGGTTTAGTTCCTCACAAATATTCAGCATACCTTGCATCAAAAGAGCCCACTTTGGATCATCTTTGAAGTTGAGAGACGGATCATGAACCCGCTCTGATACCATGTGAAAATTTGAATTTAGAAGAGACATAATATTCTTGAAAATGAAACCAAAATTTCATTGATTTTGAGAGTTGTTTATACAAGACTTTTTGGTGCACTTTGAGAGCACTTGTTCATGGTTTACAAGAGGAGTTCTATAGGCTATTTATAGAGAGAAAAGAGTGCATTAAAGGGGCGAAATGCTCATAGAGCCGTTAGGGGGACAGGAAGACAGATTCTTGTCCCCAATGGACTGTATAACAGCCATATTTATGGCTGTTATACCGTCCAACGGCTAGTTCATTTGAACTAGCCGTTTGAGCCCTTTTAAGGGCCTTTTTGGGCCACATTTTAGGACTTTAATATGGGTATTTTATGGACTAAAAAACCCTCATTGGCTGGACCTTGGACTGCCTTGAATTGAGCTTGCCACTTGACTTGGATTGGGATTAGTTCATTGGACAATCTGGACAACATCTTGTACCAACCTTTTGGGACTTCATTTTGATCTCTTGAGTAGTCCCTCTTGACTTGATTTAGGACTTCTTTTCATGCTCTTGAAGTCACCTTTAAGTAGGCCTAATGGGACATCTTCTGGACCAGCACATAGGCTTGGACTTAGGACAATTTTAGGATTCCTATGAGAACCTTAACTTAATGGCTATACAAGAGAGTTGAGTAGTTCTTGTTTTCAATATCAACCCCTATATATGTATATGCTCCTCTCCCCACACTAAGTTAAATTAAGTATTGTCCTCAATATGTAAAGTAAATAAAATAGAAAGAAAGAAAACAGAAAATTCTCTTAAAACCTACAACTTCCTCTTCAGCAACAACTTCCTTCCTCTCATGCAAAGGGTTTCTTATTCACTTATAAAATACCATCTAAACTTAAATCTAAATTAAATCAACCAAAATAAATATTAAAGAAAATCATAAAAACATTGAGTTGCCTTCTAATAAGTGTCTTTCTTTATTGTTTGGCCAAATATAATCTCCTTCCTTCAACCTGGCTCATAAATCTTCACACTATGACCATTCATGGCATCTTGCCATGTTTTTGTCCTTTTCTTATCACTTCGAGCATTCTTTCCTCTAACTTATTGAATTGCAACTTCCTTTCTTTACCTGCATGAAACCTCCTTTTTGATTTAAATTCACACCCAAGGCTGCACAAGCATCAATATATTCATTGTCTAGAAAATCATATTTGACATGCGATGAACTAACAATGCAATTTTCAATAGGATCACTTGAATAAAAGACATTGACATCATGTTCAGAAATCATTTTATTACATTCAATCCTAAAAACCTCTTGTTTATCAAAATTTTTTATGCAATGGAAAACATTAAACTCAATTTTTTTATCATTGATCTTCAAAATCAACTTTCTAGTAGAAACATCAATCAAAACACATGTAGTAGCAAGAAAAGGTTGGTTTAAAATCAAAGAAATGCTCTCATCAACCTCCATATCCAAGATAACAAAATCAACAAAAAAATGAATTTATCAATTTTAACCAAAATATCCTTTATAATGCCTCATAGATGTTTTATATTCTTATCAACCAATTGTAAGAAAATATTAGTATGTCTATATTCCCTTAACTCTAACTTTAAGAACATAGAGTATGGTATGAGATTGATACCAGCACTCAAATCACATAAATCATTAGAAAAATTAGAAGAATCGATTGTACAAGGGATAAAAAAACTCCTTGGATCCTTGAGTTTTGGTGGTAGCTTTCTTTGTAAGACAATAGAACACACCTCTGTGAGCTTGACCTTTGAAGCTTAATCTAGCTTCTTTTTATTGATCACATCCTTGAGGAATTCCCATTAACATGGCACTTGTCTAATTACATCCAAAAGAGAAATATTAATGTGCAGTTTTTTAAAAGTTTTTAAAAATTTTGCAAATTCTACCTTTGCACGTGGCACGTAAAAGACGCCTAAGAAAAGTAGCAGGGAATTTATATTCACTCAAACGTAAAATACTTCTCTATTTAGAATATGGTGTCTTGGACTTCTCACTTATAGTCTATTGGATTTCTTCCTTGACCTCTTGTTTTTCCTCTTCATCCTGGGACAAATCTGATGCCCTTTGTAATTCTTTACTATTCCCCTATGTGATTGCATTAACCTGCTCTCTGAGGTTCTTCTCAGTGTCACTTGGTAATCTACCTGGTACACGAATTGATCAATTTTATTTTCAAGTTTTTCAAACCTTTCACTAGTCACTATTGCTAAACTCTTAATCCTTTCACTTATCGCTACTACCAAACATTCAATTGCCATTTCCCATGATGCCTTGTTCTATTATGGTTATGGATTTGAGTTAAACCCTAGTAGATTGTTTGGTTTTTGTGGTACCCCTTAACTATATGAAAAGTTGGGATGATTTCTCCACTTAGGGTTATATGTGTTAAAGTGAGGGTTGTTTTGAGTCCTGTTAAAGTTAGAAACATAATTTGTTTGTTGTACTTGCAAACACTCAAAAGCCAAGTGAGTTGAATCACCACAAAAATCACAATACAAGACTTGATTAGTCATAGCATTAAATTGATTAGTTTTTATGGCATTAATCAAAGAGTCAATTTTTGCGGTCAGCGTGGTAAAACTATCAACCTTATGCACACCAACTTTTTGCCTAGGAATCTCATGATCATTAGGCCAATCGTACTGCTTAGATGCCATATCATCAAGTAATATATATGCCTCACTATATGACTTGCTCATAAATGTACCCCCCCAACTGCAGCATCAATAGTAATCTTAACAGAGTGTAAAAGACTATCATAAAATGTTTGTAAAATTAACCAATCAGGTATACTATGATGTGGGCATTAAATCGCTCTTAAGCACTATATAAAGACTCACCATCGAATTATCTAAAACTAGTAATATCATTACATAACTTCGCAATCTTACCAAATGAAAACTATTTAGTTAAGAATGCTTGAGATAGATTTTTTCAATTTGTAAAATAATTAGAAGGGAATGAGTTAAGCCATATCTTTGCTTTTCCCCTAAGAGAGAAAAGAAATAATCATAGCCTTATTGCATTAGGGTTTACACCATTTAGCTTGATGGTATCATAGATCTCCAAGAGTTTCTTCAAATGATTGTTGGGGCCTTCAAAAGTCTCTCCTTCAAACGGACCAGCTTGCACCATGCCAATTAGACTTGGTTTAAGTTCGAAGTTGTTGGCTTCTATAGGGGGTTATGCAATGCTAGTCTGTACGTCCTAAAGTCTAGGCATCGAGAACTCTCTCATTGCTCTATTCTCTTGATCAATTACTTCCTCAAGTTCCATAGCTTCTCTAGCTTGTTTATGAATGGTTCTCAGGGTCTTCTCTATCTCGAGATCAAAATCGGTTAGGTCAAAACTTTTTGATCTCCGCATAAACCCGATACGGACACAAAAGTAGCATAAAATTAGATCTCTAAAATAAATTACAAAAACTAATCTAATAAATCTAGATTATCTATATGAAAGTATAAATAAAAAAAAATACGATAAACAAATACATAGAACATACTTAAATAGTTAACCAAAAAAAAATCACAAAAAAATCAATGAAAAATGGAACAATCAATGAAAATGATGGAATTTGGCATTTGCCATAGGCTTTGCTCAGCAACCCAAAATCCTTTTGAAATAGTGGTCACTTAACTCTAAATCAAAACTTGTTTCTTGAACCCTGAAAATTTCCAAAAATTACCACCAAATTTCTCAAAAAACCAAAATCTAAAACAACAACTATATAACCTAACCCTAATCTAAGAAAATAAATAAGAAATATTAAAGTCCAATTCCAAATAAGATTATTGTGATTGATATACAAAATTATCCCCGACAACAGTGCCAAAAACTTGTTATGCGATTTCGGTATATCACGATTTCGGACAAGTATACCCGAGTCAAGTTTTATGTATAGTGTGAGTAAGTGTCGTTCTTATGAGGATACTTTATACTACCAAGTATGAATGAACCTAATCTAAGTTGGACAGATCAAATCAAAATTGTGAAGATAATTAAAAATAAAAACTAAAAACTAAAGTGGAATATGAAAACCCTAATTTGTCAAAAACCCTAATGTGATGGAAACCTTATGATATCGATTTCATCTATTTTTAACTTTTTATATAGTTGAATCTTTTTAATCCCTAACTTCATTGGCTAATAGTTACTATTGACAATGGCAAATTTCTCTAAATTAGATTCACCCAATAGTTATATAATGAATCCCTAATTTGACTACCCAAAACCCAATGATCATGCAATCCTGATTAGATCGAACTACATTAAGTTTTATGGATAATCTGTAAATTAGAGTTTCCCCTAAAATCCTACACATGAAATTAATCCAATGGTCATGCTCATGATTTCATATGAATTTTATTATTTGGACTAATCTTATGCAATTATATAGATCATGTATGCACTTGATCTCAAATCATACAAAATGTAGGCCTAAACATCGTGAAGCATTAAGTTTAACAATAAAATTTCATCAAATAATAATCATGCCACTAAAACATAAGAGAAAGAATTAAATCAAGCCATATATTAATCAAAAGATAGAATCCATCAAGTCCTAAGAACAAGAAAATTAGATGGATATTGAAAAGAAAATCAATAATATAAAAGAAAACATTACAACCCTTGTTTGCACGAGTATGGATGTGGAAATCTTCCTCTAATGGGTGGTAGCTGATAGGGTTTGTAAAGTGGTGGAGGGAATATAGAATGATGAAGGAAAAGCATGGAATTGAGGATTCATGGAATGAATGAATGTGGCTGCTAGGAAAGCCATATATATAGGACTTGTTGAAATGAAGCATAATTAGGGATCCAAAAATAGGCCCTAAATGGGCTTGCCCGCGGGTTTCGGGCTGGGCCCGAAGGGCCCAGCCCGGGTTAGCTTTTAGGGGGCCAAAGGCCCCCAACGGCTAGTTCTTACTAGCTGTTGGGTCCAACGGCTAGGAGAGGGCAATGCCCTCTCCTCCCTCTCATTTTTCCTTTCTCCACTCTTTTCCCTCTTCTTCTATAAATAGAATAGGTTATTGCATGAAAGAGGCATGAAAAAATGCTTCAATTTCTTGTATTCTCCTTTGAAATAATTCTTTGAAGTATTCATTCAAAATTCATTGCTTGCTTACTTGAAATTTTAACATTGTATCAGAGCAGGCTTCAATACCCTCTTCATCCGGTCTTGGTGATCCACCACCACAAATTAGCACCTCAATGTTCACTTTCATTCTTCTAGATTCATCAAACTACAATGCATGGCAAGACACCATCAAGAGGTCCTTGAATTTCTTCAATCTCGAAAATCATATATTTGAAGACCTCTTGATGATGTTGATCCTTTATTCAAATCTTGGAAAAAGAAAGATGATCAAGTGGTGGTGCTTCTTCAAATGTCTCTTGACAAAACCCACAAAGCAATGGTCACTTGTATTCCAAATGCAAAGACTTTGTGGGATCAAATGCATGCTCTTTATGCTCAAGAGACCAACACCGGCAGAATATTTGAGTTGAAGAAGAAAATCTTCAACATTCAAAAAGGAGGAAAGACCCTACCCGAATATTTTGGGGAATATAGGGATCTTTGGAATGAACTCAATGTGTTGAGGCCTCCAACCTCAAATCTCAAAATTCTCCTTCAAAGAAATGATGAAGACATGACTTTTGGTCTTCTTATGGGTCTTGGAGATGAATATGCACCTATTCGCCAAGAAATTCTTAGAATGAAGATATTTCCTTCATTCCAAGAAGTCCAATTTATGGTGCAAAGAGCTGAGACTAGCATGAGGCTAGAAGAGTCCACTAAGTCCAAAACCGAAGTCCAAGCTTTTAAATCTGTCCAAGAGGAGCATCCGGCCAACAAAGCTCAAAACTTTGCTAAAAGAGACATATGTTCTCATTGCAAAAAGCCAGGCCATAGAAGGGAGAAATGCTGGCATCTCCATCCCCATTTACGGCCAAAGAACAACAAAAAGGAGGGAGATCAAATGGCAAGTGCCCAACATGTTTCTCAAGTGGCTGCCCTTGAAAACAAAATGGAGGAAATGCAAAAAGAGATGAAAAAGCTTATTGGACAGATTGCTTTACATTCTGGTAACTTCTCAAACACATCTCATTCATGGCTCATTGATTCCGGTTGTGATAATCATATGGTCAAAGATAAGAGCAAGATTAAAAGACTTATTCCTCTCACTGATTCTAGGATTGTTAAGGTAGCTAATGGTGAGAAACTAAGAGTTGATCATCTAGGAGAAATTGAATTACTTGGCAAGAAAACTAAAGCTCTATATGTGCCTAAATTTAATTCTAATCTTCTATCCATTGGAAAGATAACTAAAGAACAAAATTGCAAAGTTACATTTGATCCTAATGAAGTTGTTTTTCAGGACCTAAAAATGAATCATTTGATTGGCAAGGGGCCTAGGAGGCACAACCTATACTACTTGGATCAAGAGAACCAAGCTTTTGCTGCCCAAAGTCAAATGCATTCATTATGGCATGCTCGTCTAGGTCATCTTGGGGACTTGGCTTTGAAACGCCTATTTCCAAATCTAGAAATAGAAAATAGGTATTGCAAAGCTTGTGTTCTTGGAAAACAAACTAGAGTGTATTATCCCATTTCAAATACTATATATGAGAATGCATTTGAACTTGTTCACTCTGATGTTTGGACCTCACCCATAGTATCCCATAATGGTTTTAAATACTTTGTGACCTTTATTGATCACAAAACTAGATATACTTGGGTATACCTATTGGTAACCAAATCTGAGGTTTTTTAAGCCCTTAAGAGCTATTATAGATATGTGACCAAACAATTCAATGCCAACATCAAAATCATTAGGTCTGACCATGGGGGGGAGTATACTAGTCATGCATTCGAAAACTTCTTAGATGAAAAGGGGATCATGCACCAAAAATCATGTGTCTACACTCCACAACAAAATGGAGTTGCCGAAAGGAAAAATAGGCACTTGTTAGAAACGGCTAGGACCATGATGTTCCATTCTAATGTGCCTAAAAATTTTTGGAGTGAGGCAATAAAAACTGCTATCCATCTTATTAATCTTATGCCCACTCAAGTTCTAGGAGGAAAATCTCCTTTAGAGCTACTCTTAGGAAGGAAACCCAACATCTCCCATCTTAGAGTCTTTGGGTGCATTTGCTATGTTCATGTTCCAGAAAATTTCAGAAATAAGTTAGAGGAAAGAGGAAGAAAATGTGTATTCTTAGGTTACTCAACATTTGAAAAAGGGTATAAATGCTATGATCCTCTAACCAAAAAGTTATACATATCCAAGGATGTGATATTTGTAGAAAAAGAACCATACTTTGCAGGAAAAGAAGACCATGAACAGGCTGGAAAAGGAGAAACTCAAGATCAATGGAACATCATTCTTCCAACTATCAATAATTTCTCACATCCGAATATTGGAGAAGAACCAGCCCCAAATGAACATGAAAATCCTACTCAAGAAGATGCCTCACCATCTCATTCTGATCATGAAACCATTCAAGAGCAAGGGGGAGATGATTCTGATCAAGAACAGGTCATAGATCAAGAGGAACAAATCATAGATGAACCACCTCCTCCTCTTCGTAGATCAACAAGGCTTAGGCTTCCTCCCTCCGAATGGATCAACAAAAGAGTTTTCTATAACTCTAAAGTAACTTCTCATCCCATTTCCAAATATTATTCAATTGCTAATACTTCTTGCAGCCATCAAAGATTCATTCGGAATATAGATCTTCATGAAGAACCAAGATCTTTTGAAGAAGCTAAAAACCAACCTCAGTGGGTGCAAGCTAGGAAGGATGAGTTAGAAGCTTTAGCAAAAAATGGAACATGTGAAATAACATCTCTTCCAAAAGGGAAAAGAGCCGTAGGGTGCAAGTGGGTCTACAAAATCAAGCACGAAAGTGATGGGAGTCTTGATAAATACAAGGCAAGATTGGTTGCCAAGGGTTTCACTCAAGCTTATGGAGTGGACTACAAGGAAACATTTGCTCCCGTGGCAAAAATGAATACCATTCGTGTGCTCTTATCCCTTGCTGCCAACTACTCTCTACCTCTATTTCAAATGGATGTTGCAAATGCCTTTCTTCAAGGGGACTTAGAAGAAGAGGTGTATATGGAGGTCCCTCCGGGTTTCTCTCATAAAGACGACAAAGTTTGCAAATTAAAGAAAGCTATCTATGGACTCAAACAATCACCAAGAGCTTGGTATGCCAAACTTAGTTCTACTCTTCTTGATCATGACTTTAAGAAATGCACTAGTGACTCATCTCTTTTTGTTAAGAAACTAAAAGATAAATTCATTATAGTCCTAGTATATGTAGATGATATAATCATAACCGGAAATGACTTGAACTTAATTAATCAAGTTAGGGAATTTCTCCAAACGAAGTTTGATATTAAGGACTTAGGGAAACTAAAGTACTTTCTAGGGATAGAACTTGCCTATTGTCCAAATGGGTTTGTTCTATCACAAAGAAAGTATATGCTTGATCTTTTGCAGGAAATCGGAAAGTTAGGTGCCAAGCCCACATGTAGTCCGATCAGCACTTCTTGTGGCCTTAAAGATGATGATGAAGAGTTTGAGGATGAACAAAGATACCAAAGGCTTGTAGGGAGACTAATCTATCTCACCATAACAAGGCCCGATATCTCATTTGTTGTGGGACAAGTTAGCCAACATATGCACAAGCCAAAAAAGAAGCATTGGAGAGCCACCGAAAGAATACTTCACTACCTAAAGGGTACACCCGGCATGGGAATCTGGATGAAGAAAAATAACAGCTCACAAATCATGGGGTATTGTGATGCGGATTGGGCCGGGGATTCGGAAGATAGAAGATCAACTACGGGATATTGCATGTTTGTTGGAGGGAATCTAGTAGCATGGAAAAGCAAAAAACAACATGTAGTATCAAGATCAAGTGCTGAAGCAGAGTATAGAGCAATGGCAGCCGCTACTAGTGAGATCGTTTGGCTAAAAGCTCTAATAAAGGAATTAGGGTTCTTTGTTCCTACACCAATTCAACTCCATTGTGACAACCAATCGGCAATTCACATAGCCTCAAATCCAGTCTTCTATGAAAGAACAAAGCATATCGAGGTAGATTGTCACTTTGTGAGGCAAAAGATTGAAGATAAGCTCATCTCTCCAAGTTTCACAAGGAGTGATCATCAAGTAGCCGATATCTTCACCAAGCCAGGAACTGCAAAGCACATCCTCAAAAATATGGACAAGTTGAGTGTCATAGACATATACACACCCAACTTGAGGGGGAGTGTTGAAATGAAGCATAATTAGGGATCCAAAAATAGGCCCTAAATGGGCTTGCCCGCGGGTTTCGGGCTGGGCCCGAAGGGCCCAGCCCGGGTTAGCTTTTAGGGGGCCAAAGGCCCCCAACGGCTAGTTCTTACTAGCCGTTGGGTCCAACGGCTAGGAGAGGGCAATGCCCTCTCCTCCCTCTCATTTTTCCTTTCTCCACTCTTTTCCCTCTTCTTCTATAAATAGAATAGGTTATTGCATGTAAGAGGCATGAAAAAAATGCTTCAATTTCTTGTATTCTCCTTTGAAATAATTCTTTGAAGTATTCATTCAAAATTCATTGCTTGCTTACTTGAAATTTCAACAGGACTAAAACCCTAGAATGATTTGGAAACTTGGACTTTTTGGAAACTTGGAGTTTCAGTTTGATTTGGAAAGTTGTTATTGATAAGAATCTCTTTGTTTCTTCATAAATTTGAGAGCTTCCTTTTTATCTTAATCCAAGAATAGATTCTAAACCCTTAATGATTTAGGAAACATAGAGTTTACTTTTTATTTTCAGACTGGACAAATAGCACTCGGTATTTTGGGCATAACTTTCTGCTCTGACATCCTATTAAGGTGATTCTCATGGTATGGGAAAGAAGTCTTCAAGCCCTACAAGTCTTTTGAAGGATTAAAGGCTAATTTAGGTAGGATTGTGTCCAAAAATTGAGTCAAAATTGCTCTATGTTGTAAGTCAATCCCCTACTGAAAAAAACAAAGTGCTGGAAATTTAGAAATTATGTTGCTATCAATTTTAAAATTTATCCAAAGATCAAGAAGTTTCCAAATTGTTAGGGAAGTAAGAGATTGTCACCATCCTAACAATGATAGTTTCCAAAAAGTCCAAATATCTAAAATGTTTAGGTTTCCAAATTCTTTCAGGGTTTTAGTACTATAAATATAGCATTATTGTACACAGTAGCATCATTTGTGCCCTCACCATTCTCTCCCATGCCTCCCATTTTATTTCTCTCATTCTTCCACCACTTTACAAACCCTAGCAACTACCTCCATACCAGGGACTTCGACCTCCTTCATCATGTGCAAAAGAGTTGTAACATTTCTTATTTTCTTTTCATTTTTATTTTCAATGTCTAACTAAGTTTTTTTCTTTTAGGACTCAATGGATTCTATTTTTTGATTAATTACATGGTTTGATTTAATTCTTTCCCTTGAGTTTTATTTGCATGATTATTTTATATGAGATTTTATTGTTGAACTTAATCTTTCAAAATGTTTAGGCCTATGTTTGTATGATTTGAGATTGAATGCATGAGACCGAGAGAAGATTGTAAGAGATTAATCCAATATAATAAAAACCTTATAGGGTTATGAGATCGAGAGAAGAATAATTCTGTATGTAGTGTTTTAGGAAAAACCTTAAATTATAGATATTTTGCAGAACTTAATGCAATTTGGCTTAATCAAAATTGTGTGACCATTGGGTTTTGGTTAGTTAAATTAGGGATTCATTGCATAACCATTGGGTGAATTTAATTTAGGAAAATTTGTCATCATCAATAATAACTTGTTAGCTAATAAACTTAGAGATTGAATAGATTCAACCGTGTAAGATTAAAAATACATGAAATCGATATGCTAAGATTTCCATCATATTAGGGTTATATATCTTGATCTTGTTTTTAGTAGTTTCTAATATTTTCACATCTTTGAATTGATTTGTTCAACCTAAATAGTTTTATTCATAATTGGTAATATAAAATATTATCATGGGAATGATACTTGTTTCACACTATACACAACACTAGATTAGGGTATACTTGTCCAAAATCGTGACATACCAAAATCGTATATCAAGTTTTTAGTGCCACTACCAGGGATATCTTTGTATATTAACTATAATAACTTTGTTTGAGATTGGACTTTAATATTTCTTGTTTATCTTAGGGTTTAGGTTACACAATTGTTATTTTAAATTTAGATTTTAGGAAATTTGGCGGAATTTTTTGGGAATTTTTGGAGTCTGAGAAAATATTTTTGATTTAGATTTAAGCAACTACTTTTTCTAAAGGATTTTGGCCTATTGAGCAAAACCTGTAGTTCCTCTACGGGCACCACCCTATCTTGTCCAAACTCCATCATTTTCATTGGTTTTTCTATTTTTTTTTATTTTTTTTATGATTTTTTAGTTTTTTAGTTTACTGTTTAAGTGTGTTTTGTGCATTTATTTACTGTATTTTTATGATTTCCATTCTTATATAGGTAATCTAGATTTATTAAAGTGGTTTTTGCAATTTATTTTAGAAATCTAATTTTTGCTACTTTTGTGTCCGTACATAGTTTATGCTAAGATCGAAGAGTCATGACTTAACTGAATTTGATCCTAGATAGAGAAGACTCTAAGATTTGTTCCTAAACAAGTTAAGGAAAACAAGGAACGTGAGGAAGCAATGGTTTATGGGAATAGAGCTATGAATGAGTATTCTATGCCTAGATTTCAATATATTCAGGCTAGTATTGCACGACCTACAACAGAAACAAATACTTTTGAACTACAACCTAGTCTTATTAGTATGGCATAGCTAGATCAATTTGGCGGAGAGACCTTTGAAGATCCTAATAGCCATCTAAAGAGCTTTCTAGAAATAAGTGACATAATCAAGTTGAATGGAGTAAACTGAGATGCTATAAGGTTATGACTATTCCCTTTCTCTCTTGGGGGAAAAGTAAAGGTATGGTTTAACTCATTTCCTCCTAATCATTTTACAAATTTGGAAGCCTGTTTCAAGTATTTTTAGCTAAGTACTTTCCACCTGGTAAAACTGCTAAGCTACATAAGGACACTACTAGTTTTAGACAATTTAATAGTGAATCTTTATATAGTGCTTGGGAACAATTAAAGATTTGATTAGAAAGTTCCCATATCATGGTATACCCGATTGGCTAATTTTACAAACTTTGTATGGTGGCCTTTCAAGTTTTGTCAAAATAACGATTGATGTTGTGACTGGGGGTGCATTCATGAGCAAGTTATATAATGAGGCATGGACATTATTAGATCATATGGCTTTTAATTTGTATGATTGGTCTAATAAGTGTGACATTCCTCAGCAAAGACCTGATGTGCATAAGGTTGATAGTTTTACTATGCTTAATACAAAAATTGACTTTTTGATTAATTGTATGAAAACTAATCAACTTAATGCTATAACTAATCAAGTCTTGTATTGTGATTATTATGGTGATTCTACTCATAGGGCTTCAAAGTGTCCATAGGTATAATAAGCATACTACGTTTCTAACTTTAGCAGACTCAAGACAACCCTTACACCAACACGTATAACCTTGGGTGGAGGAACCATCTCAATTTTTCATAGAATCAAGGAGAAACACAGAGAGTGAATCCATTAGAATTTAATTCTAAATCAAAACTTGTTTCTTGAACCCTGAAAATTTCCAAAAATTACCACCAAATTTCTCAAAAAAACAAAATCTAAAATAGCAACTATATAACCTAACCCTAATCTAAGAAAATAAATAAGAAATATTAAAGTCCAATTCCAAATAAGATTATTGTGATTGATATACAAAATTATCCCCAACAACAGTGCCAAAAACTTGTTATGCGATTTCGGTATATCACGATTTCGGACAAGTATACCCGAGTCGAGTTTTATGTATAGTGTGAGTAAGTGTCATTCTTATGAGGATACTTTATACTACCAAGTATGAATGAACCTAATCTAAGTTGGACAGATCAAATCAAAATTGTGAAGATAATTAAAAATAAAAACTAAAAACTAAAGCGGAATATGAAAACCCTAATTTGTCAAAAACCCTAATGTGATGGAAACCTTATGATATCGATTTCATCTATTTTTAACTTTTTATACAGTTGAATCTTTTTAATCCCTAACTTCATTGGCTAATAGTTACTATTGACAATGGCAAATTTCTCTAAATTAGATTCACCCAATAGTTATATAATGAATCCCTAATTTGACTACCCAAAACCCAATGATCATGCAATCCTGATTAAATCGAACTACATTAAGTTTTATGGATAATCTGTAAATTAGAGTTTCCCCTAAAATCCTACACATGAAATTAATCCAATGGTCATGCTCATGATTTCTTATGAATTTTATTATTTGGACTAATCTTATGCAATTATATAGATCATGTATGCACTTGATCTCAAATCATACAAAATGTAGGCCTAAACATCGTGAAGCATTAAGTTTAACAATAAAATTTCATCAAATAATAATCATGCCACTAAAACATAAGAGAAAGAATTAAATTAAGCCATATATTAATCAAAAGATAGAATCCATCAAGTCCTAAGAACAAGAAAATTAGATGGATATTGAAAAGAAAATCAATAATATAAAAGAAAACATTACAACCTTTGTTTGCACGAGTATGGATGTGGAAATCTTCCTCTAATGGGTGGTAGCTGATAGGGTTTGTAAAGTGGTGGAGGGAATATAGAATGATGAAGGAAAAGCATGGAATAGTGGATTCATGGAATGAATGAATGCGGGGAATCCACAACAAAGGGAGACCAATGCATCATGGGAGTTGGCAATCGAATGATTGGTAACAGTAATAAATGAAAGGTTTGAGAAGCTTGAAAATAAAATTGATCAATTAGCTAATGCTTTTCATTCTCATGTGCCAGGTAGATTAATAAGTGATATTGAGAAGAACTCCAAATAGTAGGTTAATGCAATCACATTGAGAAGTGGTAAAGAATTACAGAAGGTACCAAATCCATCCAAGGATAAAGAGGAAAAACAAAAGGTCAGGAAGAAATCCATTTGCCCATAAATAAGAAGACCAATGTACCGGATTCTAAATAGAAAAGTACTTTATGTTTGAATGAATATAAACCTCCTATTCTTTTTCCTAGGTGTTTTTTACGTGTAAGGGCTGAATTTGAAAAAAAATTTAAAATTTTTAAGAAAGTGCACATTAATACTCCTCTTTTGGATGTCATCAGACAAGTGCCAGGTTCCTAGGGGACTCGAGGAAGAGGAAGAGGAAACTCGATGAGGGTTCAAAGATCAAGCTCACGGAGGTGTGTTTGCAGGCTTACAAAGGAAGCTACCATCGAAACTCAAGGATTCAGGAAGTTTTTGTATCCCTTACACCATTGGCTCTACTGAATTTTTTGATATTTTGTGTAATTTATGTGCTAATGTCAATCTCATGCCATACTCTGTATTCTTAAAGTTAGGGTTAAAAGAACATAGACATACTAATATTTCCTTACTATTGGCTGATAAGAGTATAAAACATCCAAGAGACATTATAGATGATATTTTGGTTAAAGTTAATAAATTCATTTTTCCTATTGATTTTGTCATCCTGGATATAGATGTTAATGAGGCCACTTCTTTGATTCTAGGTTGACCTTTCCTTGCCACTGCACAAGCACTAATTGATGTTTCTTGTGGGAAATTGATTTTCAAATTGAATGATGAAAAAATTAAGTTTAATATTTTTCATCACATGAAAATTTTTTATTAATAAGAGGTTTCTAAAATTGATTGCACTAAAAAGATTGCTAAACATGATGTTAATGTCTTTTATTCAAGTGATTGCATTGTTAGTTCATCGCATGTCAAACATGATTTTATAGACAATGAACATATTAATGCATATGCTAATTTGGGTGTGAATTTAAATCAAAGAGGCGATTTCATGCAGGTAAAGAAAGAAAGTTGTAATTCAATTAGTGGGATTAAGAACAAGAGACATTTGAGAATGATCGAATTGATAAAGAAATGACAAAAGTATGGTAAGATACCACGAATGGTCAAAGTGTACAGATCTATGAGCCAGGTTAAAGCAAGGAGATTATGTCTGGCCAATGATAATAAATAAAGGTGCTTATTGGGAGGCAACCCAATGCTTTCATGATTTTTTTAATATTTGTTTTTGAATTTAATTTAAGTTTAAAATTTGGTAGTATTTTATAGGTGAATAAAAAACCCTTCACACTAGTCACTGCTGAAGAGGAGGTTACAAGTTTCAGGGGAGTTTTCTGTTCTCTCTCTTTATTTTTTTATTTTATTTGCTTTCCACATTGAGGACAATGCTTAGTTTAAGTGTGGGGAGATGCATATATATATATAGGCATATAGGCTGATTCTTTTTGAAGATTCCTAGGAATATGGGTGCTAAATTTTTGCTTGGTTCTCAAGATCTTGTTCTGAATTTTTCCATACCAATTAATTTTTTTGAGTTTTCTAATCCTTGTATGTTACTTACTTTGAATTAGAATGCATGAAGAAGGATTGGTATTAGTGGTTATTTGGTACATGATTAGTTATTCATCTTTTTATAGCTAATTTGAAAGATAGGAATGCAAGTTCAACACAAAAATTTATCTAAGTGAGGATTTGAGCTTTAAAAAGCAATTCTTTATACTCTTATTTTTCTTGATTGAGCATATATCATACATGGGTTGATTATTCTAGAACTTGTTTTGTTATTCATTTTGAGACCACATTCTTGATTTTCATGTACCAAAATGATTAAGACACATAGGGAGAAGAGGTACATCCTTGGTTCCTCAAACTTTGCCCACAAACTTCACCAAGCTTCCAGAACTCCATATACCAACTGTACTTCATAAGCTTTACCCGCAGGCTTCGTAAAGCTTTCAGAGAAATCTTTGTGTTATCATTTTCTCTTTATATTTCTTTATGATTCACATAATGTAATGATCACAAAAACCACAATTCATCACAAGAATTGCATAAATTTTATATCCAAACATCCCGAATATGCAATCCATATAGTTAACCAACTCATAGCACATCGATGAGCCACTTCAATGAGTGTCCAGTACAAATAGGCTTTAATAAAACTACCATAACTTAGCTACAATACCTGGATTAAGATCATAGCTAGGTCTAATTCTAATCACACAGTGATATCCAAATTAATCAAATTTGTATCCCAAAATTTACCATATAGTTTGCGCAGTCTTAGAAAACATGACATAACTTTCTCTGCACATATCAAATTGAGGTGATTCTAGTGTCCATTTAAAGATAAGACATGAAACTACAAATTTTATGTATAGAACTTAACTTAATTCAGACTAGAAGATTGCTCAAAATTATAGCAAAATTCAAACACAAAACAAAGTAGAAAACATAGCAGTTTTCTATAGAAATGATGTTATTGCAAAAATTCACCAAAAATTCAATTCTCAATGAAACTCTTCGAATCATATATCATTTTAAAGGTATAAAACAAAAGAATATGGTATTCCATTTGAAGTTGTGCAGAAAGAGTTATAGGCTAAAAACTATAACAAGGTCAATTTGTACAATAAGCAGAGATCATGGTTATTCAAATTTCTAAGTTCAAAAACGGGTTTTTTTTTTCCTTCTTTAACCCACTTTATCCTTGTTCTAATACCACAAACAATCTGAAAACATATTAAACATGGCTATTAGATATTAAACATATTAAACAATCTGAAAACATTTGAAATTTACATCAAACTTGTAATTTGTCTTTTGAGTTCCCTTGCTTTCCTCTCCATGCTTTATTTGAATTTCTAGATTGTTCTTTATGTTTCCTACAGCCCTTTTTGCTAGCCAAAGACTAGGGTTTACATGTATATGGATAGAGGTCATTTATTTTAAGCTTAAAGGGTGGTTTTCATGGAGGTTTAGGTGGGTTTTTGTGAGAGATAAATGAGATACAGGAATAGGGTTTTCTTTTTGGAAGGGAAGACTCTCTCTCTCCCCCCCACCCTCTTACTTTCTCTTTATCTAAGTGGAATGTGTTGAAATTTTAAAATAGCAAGCTAAGAATGAAGAAAGGAAACTTCAAGATTTTTATTGAAAAATCAAAGAGAGATTACATAGAGAGAAGGCATGTTTTCATACTTTACAAAGGGACTTAAGTGCCCTATTTATAGAGAAAAGAGGAGAGGGAAAAATGAGAGAAAATGGGAGAGTGGAGAGAGCTTAGTGCTCTCTCCTTTAACTAGCCGTTGGAGGCTTCCAACGGCTAGTTTAGGAGCTAGCCGTTGGGGCCTCCAACGGCTAGTTTTTGCTAGCTGTTGGGGGCCCATTCGGTCCCCCATTTGCTGGCCCGGGCTGGGCCCGAAGTTTGCGGGCAAGGCCCATTTAGGGCCCATTTTGGGTCCCTAAATGGGCCATACATTCTGGACAAAAAAGGGAAGAAACAACTGCATACTTGAGGGATCATGACTTGGAATATTTGGACCCTAATTGATGCTCATTTCAACACTCCCCCTCAAGTTGGGTGTGTATATATCTATAACGCCCAACTTGACCATATTTTTGTGTATGTGATTGGCGGTCCCCGGCTTGGTGAAGATGTCGGCTACTTGATCATCACTTCTTGTAAAGCTTGGAGTGATGAGCTTTTCTTCAAACTTTTGTCTCACAAAGTGACAATCCACCTCAATGTGCTTTGTTCTTTCATGAAAAACCGGATTTGAGGCTATGTGAATTGCCGATTGATTGTCACAATGGAGTTGAATTGGAGTAGGAACGGAGAACCCTAGTTCTTCAATTAGAGCCTTTAGCCAGATTATCTCACTTGATGCAGCTGCCATGGCTCTATATTCGGCTTCGGCACTTGATCTTGATACTACATGTTGTTTCTTGCTTTTCCAAGCTACTAAATTTCCTCCAACAAACATGCAATACCCTGTGGTTGATCGTCTATCCTCTGAGTCTCCGGCCCAATCCGCATCACAATACCCTATGATTTGTGAGTTATTGTTCCTTCTCATCCAAATTCCCATGCCCGGTGTGCTCTTTAGGTAGTGCAGGATTCTTTCGGTAGCTCTCCAATGCTTCCTTTTGGGCTTGTGCATATGTTGGCTTACTTGACTTATGGCAAAGGAGATATCTGGTCTTGTTATGGTGAGATAGATCAATCTCCCTACGAGCCTTTGGTATCTTTGTTCATCCTTATATTCTTCATCATCATCCTTAAAACCACAAGCGGAGCTAATAGGACTGCATGCGGGCTTGGCACCTAACTTTCCTGTTTCCTGCAAAAGATCAAGCACATACTTCCTTTGTGATAGAACTAGCCCATTTGGACAATAGGCAAGTTCTATCCCTAAGAAGTACTTTAGTTTCGCTAAGTCTTTAATATCAAACTTTGTTTGTAAAAAACCTCTCACTAGGTTGATTAGTTCTAAATCATTTCCGATTATGATTATGTCATCTACATAAACTAACACTACAATGATTTTTTCATTTTGTTTTTTAATAAAGAGAGAAGTATCACTATTGCATTTTTTGAAATCATGATAAAAAAGAGTATAGCTAAGTTTGGCATACCAAGCTCTTGGAGATTGTTTGAGGCCGTAAATTGCTTTCTTAAGTTTGCACACCTTGTTGTGTTGATGAGAAAAGCCCGGTGGAATCTCCATGTATACTTCCTCTTCTAGATCTCCTTGTAGAAATGCATTGGCTACATCCATTTGAAACATTGGCCAAGAGTGATTGATTGCAAGAGACATCAATACTCGAATTGTGTTCATCTTGGCTACCGGTATTGAATTGCAAAATCTAATGTGCTAAGTATTATGAAAATACAATTCAGAATTTCATTGATGTTTTTGAGAGAATTTGTACACAACTTGAGAATATTTCTTCATGCTTTACAAGGGGAACTTCAGCCCCTATTTATAGAGAAAAGAGAGAATGCTCAAAGGGGAGAAAAGAGAGAATTGAGAGGGCATTGTGCCCTCTCCACTACTAGCCGTTGGGGCTGTCTCCAACGGCTAGTTTTACTAGCCGTTGGGACAGTCCCAACGGCTCCTTCAAAGAGCAAATGGGGGCTCAATTGGGCCCCCTTTGGGAGAGCTGAAACGGGCCCATTTGCTGGCCCGGGCTGGGCCCGAAGGGCCCAGCCCAAAACCCGCGGAATGAACCATACATTTTGGACATAAATGAGGCATAAATCTACCTCTTTACAAGATCTATAATTGAGCTTCCTTTGAGCCTTGAATGACAAAGGGGAGAAACAAAGTTTTTAGGGTTAGATGAATATTCTAAGAGTTCTTCATTTCAACACTCCCCCTCAAGTTGGGTGCGAAGATATCAATAGTACCCAACTTGCACATTATGTCTTCAAGGTGGACTGCGGTTCCTCCTTTAGTGAAAATGTCCGCGAGTTGATCTTTTCCTTTGATATGAGGAGTGGTAATAATTCTTTCTTCTACCTTTTGCCTAATAAAATGGCAATCGACCTCTATATGTTTGGTTCTTTCATGGAAGACCGGATTTGATGCGATATGAATGGCCGATTGATTATCACAATAAAGCTTGATTGGAGTTGAAACTTTAAATCCAAGCTCTTCCATCAAGGCTTTGAGCCATATGATTTCACTTGCGGCTGTTGCCATAGCTCTATATTCGGCTTCCGCACTTGACCTAGATACCACCTTTTGCTTTTTACTTTTCCATGCAACTAAGTTTCCACCTACGAACATGCAATGGCCTGAAGTAGATCTTCTATCCAAGTTATCACCCGCCCAATCGGCATCGCAATAACCTTCAATTTTCGTGTTCCCATTTCTTTTCATCCACACTCCTAAGCCGGGAGATCCTTTAAGGTAGTGAAGCACTCTTTCGGCAGCCCTCCAATGTTGCCTTTTTGGAGCATGCATGTGTTGGCTAATCCTACTTACTGCATAAGCAATGTCCGGTCTTGTAATCGTCAAGTAGATTAGTCTCCCCACAAGCCTTTGGTATTGTTCTATATCTTTATATGACTCATCATCACCAAGAGAGTTGGAGGTGGCAACTGGTGTACAAGCTGGTTTTGCTCCTAATTTCCCTGTTTCCTGCAACAACTCAAGAGTATATTTTCTTTGGGATAGAACTACCCCGTTAGGACAATAAGCTAGCTCAATTCCTAGGAAATATTTTAACTTTCCTAAGTCCTTAATTTCAAATCTAGATTTCAAGAAACTTCTAAGAGAGTCTATGTGGTGTGTGTCATTCCCAGTGATAATAATATCATCTACATAGACTAAAGCAATGGTGATTTTTCCACTATCCTTCCTAACAAAAAGAGATGAATCACTAATACATTTTGTAAATCCATAACTAAGGAAAGCATGACTTAGTTTGGCATACCATGCTCTAGGAGATTGTTTGAGTCCATAGATGGCTTTGTGGAGTCTACAAACCTTGCCTTCATGGTGCTGGAGCCCTTGAGGTAATTTCATATAGACTTCTTCCTCGAGATCTCCTTGAAGGAATGCATTTGCAACATCCATTTGATACATATTCCATCCTCGATTTATGGCCAAAGATATTAGGACTCTAATTGTGCTCATTTTTGCAACTGGTGCATATGTTTCTTTGTAGTCCACCCCATATGCTTGAGTAAATCCCTTTGCTACCAATCTTGCCTTAAACCGATCGATTGTGCCATCACTTTTGTGCTTGATCTTATATATCCATTTACACCCTACGGCCCTTTTGTTTTCGGGCAGATTGGTGATCTTCCAAGTTCCATTCTTAATAAGGGCATCTAGTTCCTCCTTCATGGCTTCTCTCCATCTTGGATCCTCCTTTGCTTCCTCAAAAGATCTTGGTTCCTTTTCTTTATCAATGCCACTCAAGAATGCTTGGTGGCTTATGGAAATGTTAGATGTAGTATAATAATCAGAAATTAAGTGAGCGGTTACCTTAGAGTTAAAATAAACTCTTCGATTAATCCATTCAGATGGAGGAAGCCTTAATCTTGTTGATCGCCTTAGTGGAGGAGAATTTGGTGGTGGTTCAGTTTCTTCCAAGCTTTGTTCTTGAGGCTCAGACTCTTCTGAATTTTGATCTCCCCCTGAATCATTTGAGGGTTCTTCTTCTGAAGGACTAGATGCTTCTTGATTGTTTTGAGATCCTTCACCAGCCTCTTGATTGGTATTCTCTCTTTCGACCAAGGGAGTTTGATATGAAGGAAATATGAAATTCCATGTACTTTCTTGATTTTCTTCTCTTTGTGCTTCATGAGTTTCCTTTCCTGAAAAATAGAATTCCTTTTCCAAAAATATCACATCCTTAGATGTGTAAGTTTTCTTAGTTATAGGATCGTAGCATTTATATCCCTTTTCAAAGGAAGCATATCCTAAGAATATACATTTTCTTCCTCTATGATCCAATTTATCTCTAAAATGAGAAGGTATGTGAATGAAGCATACACATCCAAAGACTCTAAGGTGAGAGATTTTTGTTTTCCTTCCTAGGACAAGTTCAAGAGGTGATGATCCCTTCAAAACTTCGGAGGGCATCAAGTTTATGGTGTGGACTGCCGTTCTAACTGCTTCATCCCAAAATTTCTTTGGGATATTTGCATGAATCATCATAGCTCTTGCGGTTTCTAATATATGTCTATTCTTTCGTTCGGCTACCCCATTTTGTTGGGGAGTATACACACAAGACATTTGGTGAATAATGTTATGATCACTCAAAAAATTCTCAAAATTGTGACTTGTATATTCTCCTCCATGATCTGTCCTTAGGACCTTTATTCTGGCATCATAAAGATTGCTCACGTATTTGAAGTAACTTTTGAGAGCCTCAAAAGCTTGATCTTTGGAGTGTAGGAGATATATCCAAGTGTATCTAGTCTTTTGGTCAATGAATGTAATGAAGTATTTGTATCCTAGATGTGATATGATTGGGGAGGTCCAAATGTCCGAATGCACTAGTTCAAAGGGAGAGTCATATTGGCTTCTGAACTAGGATAAGTAGTTCTTGTTTCTTTTCCTAATATACATGCTTCACAAGATTTGTTTTCTATATTCAAATTTGGAAGAAGATGTTTCAATGCCTTGTTGTTTAAATGCCCAAGTCGTGCATGCCAAAGTAAGGCATCATTATTGATGTGAGTAGTGAATGCATGATGCTTTTGATCCAAGTAATATAGGCCTCCCCTTTGAGACCCTTTTCCAATTACTTTATTAGTGTTTAAGTCATGGAATGTAACCATGTCCGGATCAAAGACTGCCCTACATCTTAAGTCTTTTGTGACTTTACTAATGGACAAAAGATTAGAAGTAAGTTGGGGTACATAAAGAGCGCTTGAGGGGTTTCCAAAAATTTCAACTTCTCCTATTTGCTTTACTTCCAAATCATGCCCATTAGCAACTCTAACTATTTTCCGATTAGGGAGATTTTTAAAGCGTTTGATTTTCTTCCTATCCCTAACCATGTGATGATCCGTTCTGGAATCTATGAGAAAATTTTCAGAATTTAAAGTAGAGGTAGAATTTTGTTTATTACCATCCATGTGTGCCGAATGTAGAGACTTCTTCAAGTGAATGTCCATTTTTTCTTGAAGAGCTCCACATTGGGCAACACATCTAGCCGCTACGGAAGCATAAGATCTTCTTTGTTGGATAGCTTCTTGAGGGCCGAAATTTGAGGAATTTGAAGTTGGTTGGACAGCTTCTTTGTTGTCCAAAAGTGAGGCTGCATTTTCATCTCCTTGTGGGCCGAATTTGAAGGGCCTTATACTATTTTGTTGACCTTTTATTCTGCCCATTTCTTCCCTTATTGAATGATGAGCATGCTTCATTTCTTCATAGGATGGAAGGGCTCTTGTATTGGAGATACATTGTTGCAAGGTTTTCCACAGCCCCTTGAATTTGTAGGATCCAAATGGCTCTTTGAGAATGAGGTTTAGTTCCTCACAAATGTTCAGCATACCTTGCATCAAGAGAGCCCATTTTGGATCATCTTTGAAGTTGAGAGACGGATCATGAACCCGCTCTGATACCATATTGAATTGCAAAATCTAATGTGCTAAGTATTATGAAAATACAATTCAGAATTTCATTGATGTTTTTGAGAGAATTTGTACACAACTTGAGAATATTTCTTCATGCTTTACAAGGGGAACTTCAGCCCCTATTTATAGAGAAAAGAGAGAATGCTCAAAGGGGAGAAAAGAGAGAATGGAGAGGGCATTGTGCCCTCTCCACTACTAGCCGTTGGGGCTGTCTCCAACGGCTAGTTTTACTAGCCGTTGGGACAGTCCCAACGGCTCCTTCAAAGAGCAAATGGGGGCCCAATTGGGCCCCCTTTGGGAGAACTGAAACGGGCCCATTTGCTGGCCCGGGCTGGGCCCGAAGGGCCCAGCCCGAAACCCGCGGAATGAGCCATACATTCTGGACATAAATGAGGCATAAATCTACCTCTTTACAAGATCTATAATTGGGCTTCCTTTGAGCCTTGAATGACAAAGGGGAGAAACAAAGTTTTTAGGGTTAGATGAATACTCTAAGAGTTCTTCATTTCAACAACCGGTGCGTATGTTTCCTTGTAGTCTATTCCATAAGCTTGAGTGAAACCCTTTGCTACTAATCTAGCTTTGTATCTATCAATGCTTCCATCACTCTTATGCTTGATCTTGTAGACCCATTTGCATCCTACAACCCTCTTTCCTTTAGGAAGAGATGTTATCTCCCATGTTCCATTTCTTGCTAAAGCATCTAGCTCATTCTTCATGGCTTGGATCCATTGAGGATAATGTTTTGCTTCTTCAAAGTTTCTTGGCTCTTGGTGGAGATCTATGTTCTTGATAAATCTTTGGTGGCTACAAGACATGTTAGCAACCGAATAGTATTTGGAAATGGGATGTGAGGTCACCTTTGAGTTATAGAACACTCTTTTGTTGATCCATTCTGATGGAGGAAGTCTGAGTCTTGTTGATCTTCGAAGAGGAGGAGGTGGCTCTTCTATATTTTGATCCTCTAGTTCTATGCTTTGATCTTGATCTAAGTTGTCTCCCCTTTCCTCTTGGATGGATTCTTGATCAGAATTTGATGGGATTGATTCTTTTTGAGTTAGATCATTTTCAGCTTGTATTGGTTCTCTTTCTTCTTCATTTCGATGAGCATGATCTTTGATGGGAGGAAGAACTATGTTCCATTGGTCTTGAGCACCCTTTTCCTTTGATTGTTCTTGAACCTCTTTTCCTGCAAAGTAAGGCTCTCTTTCCACAAATATCACATCCATAGATGTGTATAAGTTTTTGGTTAGAGGATCATAACATTTATATTTTTTTTCAAAGGTAGAGTATCCTAGAAACACACACTTTCTTCCCCTCTCATCTAGTTTGTTTCTAAAGTTTTCTGGTACATGCACATAACAAATGCACCCAAAGACTCTTAAATGGGAAATACTAGGTTTCCTTCCTAAGAGTAGTTCTAAAGGAGATTTTCCATCTAGAACTTGAGAGGGCATGATATTAATAAGATGGGCAGCGGTTTTAATGGCTTCACTCCAAAATTCTTTAGGTACATTGGAGTGAAACATCATAGCTCTAGCTGTCTCAAGCAAATGTCTATTTTTCCTCTCGGCGACTCCATTTTGTTGTGGAGTGTACACACATGATTTTTGATGAATGATTTCTTTCTCTTCTAGGAAATTTTCAAATGCATGACTAATGTATTCTCCCCCATGATCCGATCTAAGAATTTTGATATTTGCATTGAATTGCTTGGTTACATATCTATAATAGCTCTTAAGTGCTTCAAAAACTTCAGATTTAGATACTAGTAAATATACCCATGTGTATCTAGTTTTGTGGTCAATGAATGTGACAAAGTACTTAAAGCCATTATGAGAAACTATAGGAGAGGTCCACACATCAGAATGAATGAGTTCAAAGGCATTCTCATATATTGTATTTGAAATTGGATAGTACACTCTAGTTTGTTTTCCAAGAATACAAGCTTTACAATGCCTATTTTCTACTTCTTAATTTGGAAATAGGCGTTTCAAAGCTAACTCTCCCGGATGACCTAAACGAGCATGCCATATAGAAGACATTTGACTTTGAACTCCAAAAGCTTGATTCTCTTGATCTAAGTAGTATAGGTTGTTCCTCCTAGACCCCTTGCCAATCAAGTGATTCGTTTTGAGATCCTGAAATGTAACTTGGTTAGGATCAAAAGTAACCTTGCATTCTTGATCTTTAGTAATTTTACTAATGGATAGGAGGTTAGAGTTGAATTTAGGTACATATAAAGCTTTAGTTTTCTTGCCAAGGAGTTCTATTTCACCTAAATAATCAACTCTAATTTTTTTACCATTAGCAACTTTGACAATCTTATGACTAGATAGAGGAATGAATTTCTTAATTTTGCTTTTATCTTTGACCATATGATTGTCACAACCCGAATCAATAAGCCATTTATCAAAGTGAGATGAGTTTAAGTTGTTACCGGATTGTAGAGCAACTTGGCTAAGGAGCTTTCTCATCTCTTTTTGCATTTCCTCCATCTTGGATTCGAGTGTAGCAACTTGAGAGACTTGTTGTGCATGTACTGGTTGCTCCATCTCCCTTTTGAAGTTCTTTGGGCGCAAATTGGGATAAAGAAACCAGCATCTATCTCTTTTGTGGCCGGGCTTCTTGCAATTGGTGCACACCTCCTTTTTCATGAAATTTTGAGATTTGTTGGCCACATGATCTTCTTGGACAGCTTTGAATGCTTGTGCTTCAGATTTGAGCTTGTTTGAATCTTCTAGCCTCATACTAGTTTCGGCCCTTTGAATCATATATTGAACTTCTTGGAATGAAGGGAACATCTTCATTCTAAGAATTTCTTGACGAATAGAAGCATATACATCTCCAAGACCCATAAGAAGACCAAAGGTCATGTCTTCATCATTTCTTCGAAGAAGAGTCTTGAGATTAGAAGTTGGAGGCCTAAAAAGATTAAGCTCATTCCAAAGATCCCTATATTCCCCAAAGTATTCGGGTAGGGTTTTACCTCCTTTTTGAATCTTGAAGATTTTCCTCTTTATCTCAAAGATTCGTCTGATGTTGGTCTCTTGCCCATATAGTGCATGCATTTGATCCCACAAAGCCTTTGCATTTGGTATACAAGTAACCATTGCTTTGTGGGTTTTGTCAAGAGACATTTGGAGTAGCACCACCACTTGATCATCTTGTTTCTTCCAAGCTTTGAATGAAGGATCGACATCATCTAAGGGATCCTCCAATATGTGATTTTCAAGATTGAAGAAATTCAAGGATCTCTTGATGGTGTCTTGCCATGCGTTGTAATTGGAAGAATCTAAAAGAATGGAAGTGAACATGGAGGTGCTAATTTGTGGTGGTGGGTTACCGACACCGGAAGAAGAAGGTATCGAAGCCTGCTCTGATACCATGTTAAAATTTTAAAATAGCAAGCTAAGAATGAAGAAAGGAAACTTCAAGATTTTTATTGAAAAATCAAAGAGAGATTACATAGAGAGAAGGCATGTTTTCATACTTTACAAAGGGACTTAAGTGCCCTATTTATAGAGAAAAGAGGAGAGGGAAAAATGAGAGAAAATGGGAGAGTGGAGAGAGCTTAGTGCTCTCTCCTTTAACTAGCCGTTGGAGGCTTCCAACGGCTAGTTTAGGAGCTAGCCGTTGGGGCCTCCAACGGCTAGTTTTTGCTAGCTGTTGGGGGCCCATTCGGTCCCCCATTTGCTGGCCCGGGCTGGGCCCGAAGTTTGCAGGCAAGGCCCATTTAGGGCCCATTTTGGGTCCCTAAATGGGCCATACATTTTGGACAAAAAAGGGAAGAAACAACTGCATACTTGAGGGATCATGACTTGGAATATTTGGACCCTAATTGATGCTCATTTCAACAGAATGTGGGTCCCCAAAACATGGTGATATATCAAAGGTGTGAGTACCATGTGTTGGGTGATCATGTGCCATGGTCTCTCTTGTAATAGTGTGACACATACTCTTTGTGGGTCACATACCAAACTCTTTACGAGTCTCACACCAAATTCTAATTTGGTTCTCTTGTGGTCTTATTCCAATCGTTCTCATTTACCGATATGTCCTACTAATCTATAGTAATTTTAATATTCACGATCTATAGTTAAAACCATTACATAAAAGGTAAAGTATGTATCGTGCATAAAAATTCAACGAATTTAGTACAGTGCAATTCAAATAATTTAAATATATTCAATAAAATAAGAAAAATACAAATGCAAATGCATGATTTATTGTTTTTTCAAAACGGGACCTTATACAACTAGCTCTAAAAATTTTTCTCAAGGGGTCAATAATACTTAAAAAATTCATAATTAAAATAAAATATATATATCATTAAAATTTTACATAAAAATAATATATATATCATTACAATTTTCATTATTACATTTTATAACAATTTTGATTAGAGATTTTTCAAATGCTTTATCAAATTCACGAAACTTCTTCCTCTATATTAACTTGTTGTATTATATTTTATAACAATTTTGAATAGAGATTTTTCAAACCCTTCATCAAATTCATGAAACTTCTTCCTCTATATCAACTTGTGGTATCAGTTTTGAGCAAAAGAAAAATAACACACAAAGATTCTCTTGCTGCCACGTGACTGAATCCAGAAAGGGATTCTGACTTGACTAATGTTCTACAGGACAATTCAAGCAAGCTTCCTGGTTCATCATTTTTCAAAGATAAGAATAGGAAAAAAAAAAAAAAAAAAGGAAGTAAAGGTTTAAAAAAACAAACCAACAAACTTAAATATTCATGTAAAAAATTCTAGAATCTTTAATGGGTTAGAATCACTTACCTCTTTTGGCAATTGGGTATTCTAGGTCGAAAAGATGCCACAAAATCAGATCACCTTCTATTGTTCACAAACCATATGTCTTGGTGGAAAATGAACAACTCTTTTCTAAAACCCTCCATTTATTCTTTGAATGTGAGAAATTCTCTCACACCTTCTTTCTCAAACACAAAAAATGCCTTCTCTTTTTACTTACTCAAAAAGTGCCTTTCCCCCCTTTTTTTTGTTCTCATTCACGTGTGCATGTAAACCATGGGAAGTTAGTGGGAATGAAAGACATAAGGGTATTAAGAGATGAATGGGAGGTTAAGGGGTGGTTGACAAAAAGCCACTCCCTCCTCTTTTGTCGCCCTATTCAAATTTAAACAACATGGGGCTTGGGTTGGGTCTATCCATATGGGCGAAATTGTGCACATTTTCTAACATCTCCCACTCGTACATGAGGGTTAGACTAATATATAGTATGATCATTATAATTGAATATCACTAAGTTTATACAAGCAAGTGGGTAGTGTGACCCACAAGAATCCCAAGAGCTCTAAGACTATACATTGTGTTGAATTGTGCAAAACAAATGAACAAAGAATTCTGAATAATAATTTAGAACTTCATCGATGTTCTTGAGAGAATTTGAACACAACTTGAGAGCATTTGTTCATGGTTTACAAGAGGAGTTCTATAGGCTATTTATAGAGAGAAAAGAGTGCATTAAAGGGGGGAAATGCTCATAGAGCCATTGGGGGGACAGGAAGACAGATTCTTGTCCACAATGGACTGTATAACAGCCATATTTATGGCTGTTATACAGTCCAACGGCTAGCTCATTTGAACTAGCCGTTTGAGCCCTTTTAAGGGCCTTTTTGGGCCACATTTTAGGGCTTTAATATGGGTATTTTATGGACTAAAAAACCCTCATTGGCTGGACCTTGGACTGCCTTGAATTGAGCTTGCCACTTGACTTGGATTGGGACTAGTTCATTGGACAATCTGGACAGCATCTTGTACCAACCTTTTGGAGCTTCATTTTGATCTCTTGAGCAGTCCCTCTTGTCTTGATTTAGGACTTCTTTTCATGCTCTTGAAGTCACCTTTAAGTGGGCCTAATGGGACATCTTCTGGACCAGCACATGGGCTTGGACTTAGGACAATTTTAGGATCCCTATGAGAACCTTAACTTAATGGCTGTACAAAAGAGTTGAGTAGTTCTTGTTTTCAACACTCCCCCTCAAGTTGGGCGCGTAAATGTCGATAGTGCCTAACTTGACCATTATTTGATGAAGATGAGCTGCGATTCCCCCTTTTGTGAAGATATCCGCAAGTTGTTTTTCTCCTTTGATGTAAGGAGTGACAACGAGTCTTTCTTCCACCTTTTGCCTAATAAAGTGACAATCGACCTCTATGTGTTTGATCTTTTCATGAAAGACCGGATTTGATGCGATATAAATAGCGGACTGATTGTCACAATGGAGCTTGATTGGAGTTGAAACCTTAAACCCAAGCTCCTCCATCAAGGCTTTAAGCCATATGATTTCACTTGCAGCTGATGCCATTGCTCTATATTCTGCTTCCGCACTTGACCTAGACACCACCTTTTGTTTTTTGCTCTTCCATGCAACCAAGTTTCCACCTACAAACATGCAATGGCCCGAAGTGGATCTTCTATCCAAGGTATCTCCCGCCCAATCGGTATCACAATAACCTTCAATTTCTGTGTTTCCATTTCTTTTCATCCATACTCCTAAGCCGGGAGATCCTTTAAGGTAGTGTAGCACCCTTTCGGCAGCCCTCCAATGTTGCTTCTTTGGAGCATGCATGTGTTGGCTAATTCTACTCACAGCATAAGCAATGTCTGGTCTAGTGATTGTCAAGTATATTAGTCTTCCTACAAGTCTTTGATATTCTTCTATATTCTTATATGGCTCATCATCATCAAGGGATCCGGAGGTGGCAATTGGAGTGCAAGCTGGTTTTGCTCCTAACTTCCCTGTTTCCTGCAACAACTCAAGAGTATACTTTCTTTGGGATTGTACTACCCTGTTAGGACAATAAGCTAACTCAATTCCTAGAAAATATTTTAATTTTCCTAAGTCTTTGATTTCAAATCTTGATTTCAAGAAATTTCTAAGAGAGTCAATGTGGTGTGTGTCATTTCCAGTGATAATGATATCATCTACATAAACTAGAGCAATGGTGATTTTTCCACTATCCTTCCTAACAAAAAGAGATGAATCACTATTGCATTTTGTAAATCCATAACAAAGGAAAGTATGACTTAATTTGGCATACCATGCTCTAGGAGACTGTTTTAATCCATAGATAGCCTTGCGAAGTCTACACACTTTGCCTTCATTGTGCTGGAATCCTTGAGGTAATTTCATATAGACTTCTTCCTCAAGATCCCCTTGGAGGAATGCATTTGCAACATCCATTTGATACATACTCCATCCTTGATTTACAGCCAAAGAAATTAGAACTCTTATTGTGTTCATTTTTGCAACCGGTGCATATGTTTCTTTATAGTCTATGCCATATGCTTGGGTAAATCCCTTTGCTACTAATCTAGCTTTGAAGCGGTCAATCGATCCATCGCTTTTGTGTTTGATCTTATACACCCACTTGCATCCGACTGCTCTTTTATTTTTGGGCAGATTTGTAACCTCCCAAGTTCCATTCTTGGTGAGTGCTTCTAGTTCCTCTTTCATAGCTTGTCTCCATCTAGGATCTTTCTTAGCTTCTTCAAATGATCTCGGTTCCTGTTCTTTGTCAATTCCACTCAAGAATGCTTGGTGGTGCAAAGAGACATTAGATGTAGTGTAATAATTAGAAATCGGATGTGATGTTACCTTAGAGTTGTAAAAAACTCTTCGGTTAATCCATTCAGATGGTGGGAGTCTTAATCTTGTTGATCTTCTAAGAGGAGGTGGAGGAGCATCTGATTCTTCCATAGCTTGTTCGGATGCTTCTTCTTCTATTACTTGTTGTTCTCCCCCTAAGGTGGATTCTGGTTCCTCTAGCAAAGTGTTTCATTCTTCTTCATTGTCTTGAGAGTCATTTCTTTCTTCAACTTGAGTGGGTGGTTGGCATGGTAGAATTAGAAATTCTCAATCTTTAGATGAAGCATTTTCCTTGGGTGCTTCATGTGTCTCTTTTCCTGAAAAGAAAAACTCATTTTCCACAAATATCACATCTTTAGATGTGTATGTTTTGTTAGTTGTTGCATTATAACATCTATATCCCTTTTCAAATGTTGCATATCCTAGAAATATGCATTTCCTACCTCTATGATCTAGTTTGTTTCTAAATTGTGAGGGGATATGGATATAACATGTACACCCAAAAACTCTAAGATGTGAGATCTTTGTTTTTCTTCCCAAGAGGACTTCTAATGGAGATAGGCCTTTTAAAACTTCAGTGGGCATTAAATTCATTACATGGACCGCGGTCCTAACCGCATCACACCAAAACTTCTTTGGGACATTGGCATGAATCATCATAGCTCTTGCGGTCTCTAATATATGTCTATTTTTCCTTTCTGCTACCCCATTTTGTTGGGGTGTGTAGACACATGACATTTGATGAAGGATCCCATTATCTTTTAGGAACTCTTCAAATTTGTTGCTTGTGTACTCTCCACCATGATCTGTTCTAAGGACCTTGATTTTGGCATTGTACAAGTTTGTTACATACTTGAAATAACTTTTAAGTGCCTCAAATGCTTGATCCTTTGAATGCAAAAGATATATCCATGTGTACCTTGTTTTTTGGTCAATAAATGAGATGAAGTATTTGTATCCTAGATGTGATATAATAGGAGAAGTCCAAATGTCAGAATGCACAAGTTCAAAGGGAGAATTATACTTGGTTTCTGAATTAGGGTAAGAAGTTCTAGTTTCTTTTCCTAATATACATGCTTCACAAGGCTTATTTTCAATGCTCAATTTAGGGAGAAGAAGTTTCAATGCCTTGTAATTTAGATGTCCTAATCTTGCATGCCAAAGTGAAGCATCATCATTCATGTGGACAGTGTATGCATTGTGCTCTTGATCTAAGTAATATAGGCCTCCCATTTGAGCACCCTTGCCAATCAAGTTATTTGTTTTTAGATCATGAAATGTAACCATGTCTGGATCAAAGGTGACCCTACATCCATGGTCCTTTGTAATTTTGCTAATAGACAAAAGATCAGAAGTAAGTTGAGGAACATACAATGCATTTGTAGGTTTTCCAAAAATTTCAACTTCCCCTATTTGTTTTACTTCTAGATCTTGTCCATTAGCAACACGCACAATCTTTCGATTGGGAAGCCTTTTAAAATGTTTGATCTTTCTCTTATCCCTAATCATGTGATGATCCGTACCTGAATCTATAAGGAATTTCTCAGAATTTGAAGAAGGGATAAGGTTTTGGCTATTACCATTCATGTGTGCTGATAGTTGAGGCCTCTTCAAGTGAAAATCCGAAATATCTTGAGAGGCTCCAGCATATCCAGCCACAACAGAAGCATAGGATCTTCTTTGTTGAACATCATCTTGAAGTCCCTTTAAACAATTATTAGTCTTTGGTTGGAGACCAGTACATTCGGCCATCATAGAGGCTTCATTTTGATCCTTTGTTGTGAGTAAATTTCGGGCAGCACTTGAGAGATATGCGTTCCCTTTTGAACCGACTGCTGTAGATCCTTTATGCACTCATTTAGCTTTATTTGGAGTTCATCACATTTGGCTCCTATTGATAATAAAGGATCTTCATAGTGTGTGTCAGCTTGGTAGCCGGATTTGGAGGAAATGGATGCATTTTGTTGCTGCTCCATTGTGGTAGTAAAGACATTCCCTTCATTCGGAATTTTACCTTGTTTTTGTGATATTTTGAATACCTTCATTTGCTGAATGGTAGCCTTCATTTCTTCATAATGTGGAAGTGCTTTTATATTGGAGGTGTCTTGATGTAACTTCCTCCATAACTCCAGAAATTTGAAGGCTCCAAATGGCTCTTTCAAAATAAGACTTAAGTCATCACATAAGTTTTGCAATTTTTGTATGAGATCCACCCAATTTGAGTGATCTATGGAGTTGAGAAGATGGAGCATTCCCTGCTCTGATACCATGTTGAATTGTGCAAAACAAATGAACAAAGAATTCTGAATAATAATTTAGAACTTCATTGATGTTCTTGAGAGAATTTGAACACAACTTGAGAGCATTTGTTCATGGTTTACAAGAGGAGTTCTATAGGCTATTTATAGAGAGAAAAGAGTGCATTAAAGGGGGGAAATGCTCATAGAGCCGTTGGGGGGACAGGAAGACAGATTCCTGTCCCCAGTGGATTGTATAATAGCCATATTTATGGTTGTTATACTGTCCAATGGCTAGTTCATTTGAACTAGCCGTTTGAGCCCTTTTAAGGGCCTTTTTGGGCCACATTTTAGGGCTTTAATATGGGTATTTTATGGACTAAAAAACCCTCATTGGCTGGACCTTGGACTGCCTTGAATTGAGCTTGCCACTTGACTTGGATTGGGACTAGTTCATTGGACAATCTGGACAGCATCTTGTACCAACCTTTTGGAGCTTCATTTTGATTTCTTGAGCAGTCCCTCTTGTCTTGATTTTGGACTTCTTTTCATGCTCTTGAAGTCACCTTTAAGTGGGCCTAATGGGACATCTTCTGGACCAGCACATGGGCTTGGACTTAGGACAATTTTAGGATCCCTATGAGAACCTTAACTTAATGGTTGTACAAGAGAGTTGAGTAGTTCTTGTTTTCAACACATTGGTTAAGAATATATAGCAGTTCAATGTCAATGTGGTGATGAGGATGTCGTATTTTGTTACACCCCAAACCTCTTTTACTCGGCATAGTCAACATATCTCTCATGCCTCAAAACAATATGTGAGCATATTTGACTCAAATCCAATCATGTATCCATAATTATGTCTATAAACACTAAGTCATGACAAATTGACTGGTTTGTAGATACAAAATAATGTGTTAGTTAAAGATAGTACCCCTTTCATACTGTTAACTTTCAACTTTATCTTAACTGCTTTCCTAAATATGCATCGCCAAACCGAATCAACTATAATTTTTTGGTGACATGTTAAAGTAGTAACACTAAAATAAAATTTCTAAAGACAGACGAGAGTCCTAAGGGTATAAATTGAAATTGAATATGAACCTCCAGGTCTAACACAATGAGATGAAGAGGGATGCACCATCTCATTACCCATATAGTTACATAAACATACGTGGTATAAAACACATGCTACGATATTCTTTCTTCCTATCTACAAGTATATGTCTTCTTTTCTAAAATTAACGTATCATACATGTCTTAGTCCAAGTATACACAATACTGGACCTGATTTTTCCTTCTTACAAGTCCTCTAAAAATCTTACAATATCATGGAAAAGCTCGTACCTGGCTATTCAACAAGTTCAATAGATTATGAGGAATCCATTTCGATAAACACATATGTATATGGAACTGGTAATCTCATCTTAGTACTCTACTAAGGCGGCATATATACGTTAATTCAACACAAATTAACACCGTCTCATCTCAATATATCATACAGGCATTAGAGGCGATTGCTCCTGTGAAAAAACCAATCTCCAAAACTTGTCCAACATATTTTCAAGCATAGACGAACACAAATCAAATGCCAATGAGTATGAGCTTTACATTATATATACTCTGTATATGATTACAATTACAATCATAGTAACAAATACTATCACGGCCTATGCAAACCAAGAGATCTTATATGTCTCTGGATATTAGCTTCGTAGAAGGATCAACCACCATCAGATGTGTAAAGATATACTTCAGTATCACTTCTCTCTTTTCAATCATGTCATTGACAAAATTGAATTTGTTTCTATGTGTTTGGTTTTGCTATCATATAAGTAATAGCTGACTGATTGTCATAATACAGCTCTCACTAAATTGCTTACTACTCCCAAATATTGTAAAAATCTACTCAACGAAACTTCTTCTTGAACTGTAGAAGCACTGACCACAAATTCTACTTTCATCATAGAAAAAGATACATAGGTTTATTTCTTGCTTCTCCATGAAATAGCACTATCATTGAGTAAGAAAACATAATCAGGGTAGACTTTGTCTCAACTAAATCACCTTCCCAATCAACATCCATGTATCCTTTCAATACAATATCTTTTCCTTAACAATAAAGCACTAAAAATTGTTTATATTAAAAAACAGTAAACCAAATTTAATTTTAATTTGTAACGAGAACACAAAACTAATAACTAAAGCTAAAAACATTAAACCCATCATTGTATTCAATGTTGAAGGAGATACAGAAATTTACCTGAAAATCTTGTACCTAAAAAGATATATTTCACTAATCCAGTAAAATTTTTCTCCCATTGATGTGTGATTTTTTTAAATCACAAATTCAAGCAAGTATATCCCAGTCAAAATTGTGTATAGAGATGAGATCAAGCATCGTTCCCATGAAGATATCTTGTATTACAATTATGAATTAACATAATCTAAGTTGGATAGATCAAATCAAAGTTATGAGAATAATAAAAATTATTAAAAATAAAATTTATGACTAGAAAAACCCTAATTTATAAAAACCTTGGGATATTGATTTCATCTATTTTCACTCTTTCACATGGCTGGATCTTTTCAATTCCCTTAAGTTTATTGACTGAAGAGTTATTGTTGATGATGATAGATTTTCTAAGATTGGATTCACCTAATAGTAATGCAATGAATCCCTAATTCATCTAACCAAAACCCAATGGTAATCTAATTTTGATTAATTCGAATTGCATTAAGTTTTGTGAGAAATTGTAATTAATATTTTACCCTAAGTTCCCAAATATAAAATTAATCTAATGGTTATACTCATAATCTTATGTGTATTTTATTGTTATGGACTAATATCTTACAATTTTATTAGTCATGCATACATTTAACCTCAGATCATACAAAACCCGGATCTTAACGTTTTGAAATATTAAGATCAATAATAAAATCTCATTATACAATAATCATGCCAATAAAAGTTAAGGAAAAGAAATAAATCAAGCTATATTATTAATCAAAAATAGAATCCATCGAGTTCTAGAAACAAGAAAATTAACTAAACATATTAAAGAAAAAACAAGAAAAGAAAAGAAAATATTACAACCCTTTTTGCACAAGAAATTGATGAAAATCGTGTCCTTTGATGGCAGCTACTAGGGTTCACATCTTCATCCTTCAAGAATCTAGAAGAGAATGTAAAATATGTGTAAAATTAATGCTCCTCACGTCCTCGAATAGCAACCTCTTTTATAGGACCAAAACCCTAGTTAGTGAAATAACAATAGCAAGAATTTTAGAAAATTTTCTCTTTTTTTCGATTTTGGAAACTTGCTTTTGTTGTAATGGTGGAGATCTTTTGCATTCCCATGAATTAGTAAGCTTTCGTAATGTTGGAATATTTCTTTAGAGAAACAATGTTGAAAAGATGGAGCATGAAGCTTGGGGAAGGCCCACCGAACCTCAAGGCCTCAAGAGGTGGTCAAAGGAAAAGTCCAAAATGTCCAAAGCATAAACCGAGGCGGTACAAGTACAAAGCTCATTCAGAGGCAATCCTAAGTCCAACCCTGAGAGGTGGTCCATGGAGAAGTCCAGAAATGTCCAAAGCACAAACCGAAGCGATCAAGTGTTAAAGTTCATTCAAAGGCAAATCCGGAGACCAACCCAAGAGGAGATTTAAAGCCCATAAATTAGGGCATGTAATTAACCCTAAATGGGTATTATTTGTAACCCTAAAATAAGGCCCAATTGTAAGACACAAATGGGGGCAGAATACTGCCCCCATTCTGTCCAGATTTTTAGGCCCATTTAGGGACCCAAAATGGGCCCTAAATGGGCCCGGCCCATGGGTCACAGCTGGGCCCAAATGGGCCCAGCACTGTCCAGCAAAAGGGGGCCCAAAATGGGCCCCCAATGAATAAAAAAGGTGGGGGCAGAAACTGCCCCCACTGCCCAGAAAATTGGGCCCATTTGGGGACCCAAAGTGGGCCCTAAATGGGCCCAAACCATGAGTAACAGCTGGGCCCAAAAGGGCCCAGCGAAAATACAAGACATGGGGGCCAAAATGGCCCCCATTGGCTGTAAAATACAGCCGTTGGGGCAGTCCCCAACGGCTGGAAATTCTAGCCGTTGGGGCATGCCCCAACGGCTAGTGGGAGAGAGCTTTATGCTCTCTCCCTCACTCCACTCTCCACTCTCTTATTTCTCTCAAACCCTCTCCCCCATTTTCTATAAATAGGCATGTCCAATGCCTTGTAATGCATGAATGAGAAAGAGCAAATAACACCTAAATAAAGGGCATTTGACTCTCTAAAATTATGGAGAAAATTCTCCCAAAAAGAGGGCTAAGTGACCCTCATAGATAGGGCATTTAGTTTTTCATTTTGAGCATTGTCTCATTGTAATTTTCTTTGGGTATTGTCCCACATTCATTATTTATAAAATGCCCATTGAGGCAAATTCATTTTCTATTTTTTCTACAAACAATAGCTTGTTTCCAAAAATCACTCCATTATCATGTGCACTTAGTTTCGTTTTTTTAGCATAGATTTGACCTAAAGCACTGCAGCAACTTCAACTCAATTTTTGGATATGCTTTGTTTGAATCAGCTTTTGGGCTCTTCACAAGATTTGTAGATCTCGAAGTTTTCTTTCCAAGCAATAAGAATCTCTTCAATCAGATGTCGAAATAGAAAATTATGTCCAAAATATTGACTACTACTTATCCGGTCTGAAATTTAGAAAGTTGGCCTAATATTTCCTACATCATTAACCACAAAATTAAATCAGTGTAATATCATAAAATATGGTTTATAGTAGTCCTAATATTCATAAATAAATGTTGAAAAAAATATAATTCAAGAGTATAAAAATATTACTTTCAAATATCCCCATGTTAAATGTTTGCTTGTCCTTAAGCAAGACAAATAACAAAACAATTTTCTTCCAAAACCAATTCAATTGTTCAAAGTCCCTAACCATGCGTATGACTAATTCAAACTAGGATTGCAATCTAGATAGCCAATACTTTGACCACTTAGCACTAGAGAAACTATTGCATCCCCTATAATTTCCTTAAAATCAAGAACAATGCAAGATTCAAGCACCCTTACATTAAGTTCACTCAATGCAAAGAGCAATATGATAAAGGAAATAAAAATCGACTATTCTACGCACTCAATTTTATGAAATGGTATCACTAAAATGAAGACAATGAAATGACATTACCATAAACTTGCTAATATATCAAATCTTCACCACTTGAATATATAAAATCTATACACTAATCAAAAGGTCTTTTATTTGGTTGAATGGGGTTAGGGTGAAGGTTAAGATAATATGAAGAAATATTGGGTTAAAATAATTCACTAAAAATATCCAAATATCAAGACATGACAGTCTTTACATCAAGGTAAAGAAAGTACTAACTTCATAATTTCTCATCCCAAAATACGTATAGTGCTCCAATTCTAGATATGTAATGTATCACTCATTCATAACAAAGAATATGAATGAAACTCCACTATAAGAGTGAACAATATCCAAAAATGAAAATTATTTTTTTCTTTTTTCCTTTTTTTCCTTTTTTTCTCAAGTTACAATTTTTGTTTCTTCTTTTTTCAAATTTGGCTTTTTATTCAACATGATAATGCCTAAAAATATATATGAAACTGTTCAAAGATCAAACTAAGAGCACAAATGATCTTGAAATAAAGTTCTTAATTTTATTGATAAAAAGAGAATGTAACATGTATAGCTTTTGAACTTTTGTTCATGCTTTTCCTAGAATACATTGAGGACTATTTATAGAGAAAAAGAGAGAGGAGAACTAAGGAGACAATCAAGAAACAAGAGAGGGCTTTGTTGAAATGAGGCATAATTGAGCTCTTTAGCACTTCCTTCAAGATGCCCTAACTAGGAGTCGGAGATCCAAATTCAGCCCCTATAAAGGACCTTCTCTAAGCCCTTTTGTAACCTCATTGTAAGGCCCAATATGGGCCATCCAAACCTCAGCAGCTGGGCCTTAATTGGCCCAGCCCAGCCCACTCAAAGTGGGGGCAAAAGCCCCCAACGGCTAGTTCAACTAGCCGTTGGGACCAGCAGCAAGGAGAGGGCAATGCCCTCTCCTCTCTCTCATTTTTCTCCTCTCTTACCCCCTTTCTCCTTCTCTATAAATAGGGTAGGTGGTTGTGTTTAATTGGTATGAAAAACATGCCTTCTCTTTATGTAATCTCACTTTGATTTCTCAATAAACTCTTGAAGTTTCCTTTCTCCATTCTTAGCTTGCTATTTTAAATTTCATCATGGTATCAGAGCAGGCTTCGATACCTTCTTCTTCCGGTGTTGGTAACCCTCCACCACAAATTAGCACCTCCATGTTCACTTCCATTCTTTTAGATTCTTCTAATTACAATGCATGGCAAGACACCATCAAGAGATCCCTCAATTTCTTCAATCTGGAAAATCACATATTGGAGGATCCCTTAGATGATGTCGATTCTTCATTCAAAGCTTGGAAGAAACAAGATGATCAAGTGGTGGTGCTACTCCAAATGTCTCTTGACAAAACCCACAAAGCTATGGTTACTTGTATACCAAATGCAAAAGCTTTGTGGGATCAAATGCATGCACTATATGGACAAGAGACCAACACCGGACGAATCTTTGAGCTAAAGAGGAAAATCTTCAAGATTCAAAAAGGAGGTAAAACCCTACCCGAATACTTTGAGGAATATAGGGATCTTTGGAATGAGCTTAATCTTCTTAGGCCTCCAACTTCTAATCTCAAGACTCTTCTTCAAAGAAATGATGAAGACATGACCTTTGGTCTTCTTATGGGTCTTGGAGACGAATATGCTTCTATTCGACAAGAAATTCTTAGAATGAAGATGTTCCCTTCATTCCAAGAAGTTCAATATATGATTCAAAGGACCGAAACTAGTATGAGACTAGAAGATTCAAACAAGCTCAAATCTGAAGCACAAGCATTCAAAGTTGTCCAAGAAGATCATGTGGCCAACAAATCTCAAAATTTCATGAAAAAGGAGGTATGCACCAATTGCAAGAAGCCCGGCCACAAAAGAGAGAGATGCTGGTTTCTTTATCCCAATTTGCGCCCAAAGAACTTCAAAAGGGAGATGGAGCAACCAGCACATGCACAACAAGTTTCTCAAGTTGCTGCACTCGAATCCAAGATGGAGGAAATGCAAAAGAGATGAGAAAGCTCCTTAGTCAAGTTGCTCTACAATCCGGTAACAACTTAAACTCATCTCACTTTGATAAATGGCTTATTGATTCGGGTTGTGACAATCATATGGTCAAAGATAAAAGCAAAATTAAGAAATTCATTCCTCTATCTAGTCATAAGATTGTCAAAGTTGCTAATGGTAAAAAACTTAGAGTTGATCATTTAGGTGAAATAGAACTCCTTGGCAAGAAAACTAAAGCTTTATATGTACCTAAATTCAACTCTAACCTCCTATCCATTAGTAAAATTACTAAAGATCAAGAATGCAAAGTTACTTTTGATCCTAACCAAGTTACATTTCAGGATCTCAAAACGAATCACTTGATTGGCAAGGGGTCTAGGAGGAACAACCTATACTACTTAGATCAAGAGAATCAAGCTTTTGGAGTTCAAAGTCAAAGGTCTTCTATATGGCATGCTCGTTTAGGTCATCCGGGAGAGTTAGCTTTGAAACGCCTATTTCCAAATCAAGAAGTAGAAAATAGGCATTGCAAAGCTTGTATTCTTGGAAAACAAACTAGAGTGTACTATCCAATTTCAAATACAATATATGAGAATGCCTTTGAACTCATTCATTCTGATGTGTGGACCTCTCCTATAGCTTCTCATAATGGCTTTAAGTACTTTGTCACATTCATTGACCACAAAACTAGATACACATGGGTATATTTACTAGTATCTAAATCTGAAGTTTTTGAAGCACTTAAGAGCTATTATAGATATGTAACCAAGCAATTCAATGCAAATATCAAAATCCTTAGATCGGATCATGGGGGAGAATACACTAGTCATGCATTTGAAAATTTCCTAGAAGAGAAAGAAATCATTCATCAAAAATCATGTGTGTACACTCCACAACAAAATGGAGTTGCCGAGAGGAAAAATAGACACTTGCTTGAGACGGCTAGGGCCATGATGTTTCACTCCAATGTACCTAAAGAATTTTGGAGTGAAGCCATTAAAACTGCTGCCCATCTTATTAATATCATGCCCTCTCAAGTTCTAAAAGGAAAATCTCCTTTAGAACTACTCTTAGGAAGGAAACCTAGTATTTCCCATTTAAGAGTCTTTGGGTGCATTTGTTATGTGCATATACCAGAAAACTTTAGAAACAAACTAGATGAGAGGGGAAGAAAGTGTGTGTTCCTAGGATACTCTACCTTTGAAAAAGGATATAAATGTTATGATCCCCTAACCAAAAAATTATACACATCTAAAGATGTGATATTTGTGGAAAGAGAGCCTTACTTTGCAGGAAAAGAGGTTCAAGAACAATCAAAGGAAAAGGGTGCTCAAGACCAATGGAACATTATTCTTCCTCCCATCAAAGATCATGCTCATCGAAATGAAGAAGAAAGAGAACCAATACAAGCTGAAAATGATCCAACTCAAGAAGAATCAATCCCATCCAATTCTGATCATGAATCCGTCCAAGAGGAAGGGGGAGACAACTTAGATCAAGAACAAAGCATAGAACAAGAGGATCAAAATGTAGAAGAGCCACCTCCTCCTCTTCGAAGATCAACAAGACTCAGACTTCCTCCATCAGAATGGATCAACAAAAGAGTGTTCTATAACTCAAAGGTGACCTCACATCCCATTTCCAAATATTATTCGGTTGCTAACATGTCTTGTAGCCACCAAAGATTTATGAAGAACATAGATCTCCACCAAGAGCCAAGAAACTTTGAAGAAGCAAAACATTATCCTCAATGGATCCAAGCCATGAAGAATGAGCTAGATGCTTTAGCAAGAAATGGAACATGGGAGATAACATCTCTTCCTAAAGGAAAGAGGGCTGTGGGATGCAAATGGGTCTACAAGATCAAGCATAAGAGTGATGGAAGCATTGATAGATACAAAGCTAGATTAGTAGCAAAGGGCTTTACTCAAGCTTATGGAATAGACTACAAGGAAACATACACACCAGTAGCCAAGATGAACACAATTCGAGTATTGATGTCTCTTGCAATCAATCACTCTTGGCCAATGTTTCAAATGGATGTAGCCAATGCATTTTTACAAGGAGATCTAGAAGAGGAAGTATACATGGAGATTCCACTGGGCTTTTCTCATCAACACAACAAGGTGTGCAAACTTAAGAAAGCAATTTACGGCCTCAAACAATCTCCAAGAGCTTGGTATGCCAAACTTAGCTCTACTCTCTTTGATCATGATTTCAAAAAATGCAATAGTGATACTTCTCTCTTCATTAAAAAACAAAATGAAAAAATCATTGTAGTGTTAGTTTATGTAGATGACATAATCATAATCGGAAATGATTTAGAACTAATCAACCTAGTGAGAGGTTTTTTACAAACAAAATTCGATATTAAGGATTTAGGGAAACTAAAGTACTTCTTAGGGATAGAACTTGCCTATTGTCCAAATGGGCTAGTTCTATCACAAAGAAAGTATGTGCTTGATCTTTTTCAGGAAACAGGAAAGTTAGGTGCCAAGCCCGCATGCAGTCCTATTAGCTCCGCTTGTGGTTTTAAGGATGATGATTAAGAATATGAGGATGAACAAAGATACCAAAGGCTCGTAGGAAGATTGATCAATCTCACCATAACAAGACCAGATATCTCCTTTGCCGTAAGTCAAGTAAGCCAACATATGCACAAGCCCAAAAGGAAGCATTGGAGAGCTACCGAAAGAATTCTTCACTACCTAAAGGGCACACCGGGCATGGGAATTTGGATGAGAAGGAACAATAACTCACAAATCATAGGGTATTGTGATGCGGATTGGGCCGGAGACTCAGAGGATAGACGATCAACCACAGGGTATTGCATGATTGTTGAAGGAAATTTAGTAGCTTGGAAAAGCAAGAAACAACATGTGGTATCAAGATCAAATGCCGAAGCCGAATATAGAGCCATGGCAGCCGCATCAAGTGAGATAGTTTGGCTAAAGGCACTAATTGAAGAACTAGGGTTCTCCGTTCCTACTCCAATCCAACTCCATTGTGACAATCAATCGGCAATTCACATAGCCTCAAATCCGGTTTTTCATGAGAGAACAAAGCACATTGAGGTGGATTGTCACTTTGTGAGACAAAAGTTTGAAGAAAAGCTCATCACTCCAAGCTTTACAAGAAGTGATGATCAAGTAGCCGACATCTTCACCAAGCCGGGGACCGCCAATCACATGCACAAAAATATGGTCAAGTTGGGCGTTATAGATACATACACACCCAACTTGAGGGGGAGTGTTGAAATGAGGCATAATTGAGCTCTTTAGCACTTCCTTCAAGATGCCCTAACTAGGAGTCTTAAAATGTGATTCTAAGGAGATCCAAATTCAGCCCCTATAAAGGACCTTCTCTAAGCCCTTTTGTAACCTCATTGTAAGGCCCAATATGGGTCATCCAAACCTCAGCAGCTGGGCCTTAATTGGCCCAGCCCAGCCCACTCAAAGTGGGGGCAAAAGCCCCCAACGGCTAGTAGAGAACTAGCCGTTTGGGGACTGCCCAACGGCTAGTTCTCACTAGCCGTTGGGACCGGCAGCAAGGAGAGGGCAATGCCCTCTCCTCTCTCTCATTTTTCTCCTCTCTTACCCCCTTTCTCCTACTCTATAAATAGGGTAGGTGGTTGTGTTTAATTGGTATGAAAAACATGCCTTCTCTTTATGTAATCTCACTTTGATTTCTCAATAAACTCTTGAAGTTTCCTTTCTCCATTCTTAGCTTGCTATTTTAAATTTCATCATGGTATCAGAGCAGGCTTCGATACCTTCTTCTTCCGGTGTTGGTAACCCTCCACCACAAATTAGCACCTCCATGTTCACTTCCATTCTTTTAGATTCTTCTAATTACAATGCATGGCAAGACACCATCAAGAGATCCCTCAATTTCTTCAATCTGGAAAATCACATATTGGAGGATCCCTTAGATGATGTCGATTCTTCATTCAAAGCTTGGAAGAAACAAGATGATCAAGTGGTGGTGCTACTCCAAATGTCTCTTGACAAAACCCACAAAGCTATGGTTACTTGTATACCAAATGCAAAAGCTTTGTGGGATCAAATGCATGCACTATATGGACAAGAGACCAACACCGGACGAATCTTTGAGCTAAAGAGGAAAATCTTCAAGATTCAAAAAGGAGGTAAAACCCTACCCGAATACTTTGGGGAATATAGGGATCTTTGGAATGAGCTTAATCTTCTTAGGCCTCCAACTTCTAATCTCAAGACTCTTCTTCAAAGAAATGATGAAGACATGACCTTTGGTCTTCTTATGGGTCTTGGAGACGAATATGCTTCTATTCGACAAGAAATTCTTAGAATGAAGATGTTCCCTTCATTCCAAGAAGTTCAATATATGATTCAAAGGACCGAAACTAGTATGAGACTAGAAGATTCAAACAAGCTCAAATCTGAAGCACAAGCATTCAAAGTTGTCCAAGAAGATCATGTGGCCAACAAATCTCAAAATTTCATGAAAAAGGAGGTATGCACCAATTGCAAGAAGCCCGGCCACAAAGAGAGAGATGCTGGTTTCTTTATCCCAATTTGCGCCCAAAGAACTTCAAAAGGGAGATGGAGCAACCAGCACATGCACAACAAGTTTCTCAAGTTGCTGCACTCGAATCCAAGATGGAGGAAATGCAAAAAGAGATGAGAAAGCTCCTTAGTCAAGTTGCTCTACAATCCGGTAACAACTTAAACTCATCTCACTTTGATAAATGGCTTATTGATTCGGGTTGTGACAATCATATGGTCAAAGATAAAAGCAAAATTAAGAAATTCATTCCTCTATCTAGTCATAAGATTGTCAAAGTTGCTAATGGTAAAAAACTTAGAGTTGATCATTTAGGTGAAATAGAACTCCTTGGCAAGAAAACTAAAGCTTTATATGTACCTAAATTCAACTCTAACCTCCTATCCATTAGTAAAATTACTAAAGATCAAGAATGCAAAGTTACTTTTGATCCTAACCAAGTTACATTTCAGGATCTCAAAACGAATCACTTGATTGGCAAGGGTTCTAGGAGGAACAACCTATACTACTTAGATCAAGAGAATCAAGCTTTTGGAGTTCAAAGTCAAAGGTCTTCTATATGGCATGCTCGTTTAGGTCATCCGGGAGAGTTAGCTTTGAAACGCCTATTTCCAAATCAAGAAGTAGAAAATAGGCATTGCAAAGCTTGTATTCTTGGAAAACAAACTAGAGTGTACTATCCAATTTCAAATACAATATATGAGAATGCCTTTGAACTCATTCATTCTGATGTGTGGACCTCTCCTATAGCTTCTCATAATGGCTTTAAGTACTTTATCACATTCATTGACCACAAAACTAGATACACATGGGTATATTTACTAGTATCTAAATCTGAAGTTTTTGAAGCACTTAAGAGCTATTATAGATATGTAACCAAGCAATTCAATGCAAATATCAAAATCCTTAGATCGGATCATGGGGGAGAATACACTAGTCATGCATTTGAAAATTTCCTAGAAGAGAAAGAAATCATTCATCAAAAATCATGTGTGTACACTCCACAACAAAATGGAGTTGCCGAGAGGAAAAATAGACACTTGCTTGAGACGGCTAGGGCCATGATGTTTCACTCCAATGTACCTAAAGAATTTTGGAGTGAAGCCATTAAAACTGCTGCCCATCTTATTAATATCATGCCCTCTCAAGTTCTAAAAGGAAAATCTCCTTTAGAACTACTCTTAGGAAGGAAACCTAGTATTTCCCATTTAAGAGTCTTTGGGTGCATTTGTTATGTGCATATACCAGAAAACTTTAGAAACAAACTAGATGAGAGGGGAAGAAAGTGTGTGTTCCTAGGATACTCTACCTTTGAAAAAGGATATAAATGTTATGATCTCCTAACCAAAAAATTATACACATCTAAAGATGTGATATTTGTGGAAAGAGAGCCTTACTTTGCAGGAAAAGAGGTTCAAGAACAATCAAAGGAAAAGGGTGCTCAAGACCAATGGAACATTATTCTTCCTCCCATCAAAGATCATGCTCATCGAAATGAAGAAGAAAGAGAACCAATACAAGCTGAAAATGATCCAACTCAAGAAGAATCAATCCCATCCAATTCTGATCATGAATCCGTCCAAGAGGAAGGGGGAGACAACTTAGATCAAGAACAAAGCATAGAACAAGAGGATCAAAATGTAGAAGAGCCACCTCCTCCTCTTCGAAGATCAACAAGACTCAGACTTCCTCCATCAGAATGGATCAACAAAAGAGTGTTCTATAACTCAAAGGTGACCTCACATCCCATTTCCAAATATTATTCGGTTGCTAACATGTCTTGTAGCCACCAAAGATTTATCAAGAACATAGATCTCCACCAAGAGCCAAGAAACTTTGAAGAAGCAAAACATTATCCTCAATGGATCCAAGCCATGAAGAATGAGCTAGATGCTTTAGCAAGAAATGGAACATGGGAGATAACATCTCTTCCTAAAGGAAAGAGGGCTGTGGGATGCAAATGGGTCTACAAGATCAAGCATAAGAGTGATGGAAGCATTGATAGATACAAAGCTAGATTAGTAGCAAAGGGCTTTACTCAAGCTTATGGAATAGACTACAAGGAAACATACGCACCAGTAGCCAAGATGAACACAATTCGAGTATTGATGTCTCTTGCAATCAATCACTCTTGGCCAATGTTTCAAATGGATGTAGCCAATGCATTTTTACAAGGAGATCTAGAAGAGGAAGTATACATGGAGATTCCACCGGGCTTTTCTCATCAACACAACAAGGTGTGCAAACTTAAGAAAGCAATTTACGGCCTCAAACAATCTCCAAGAGCTTGGTATGCCAAACTTAGCTCTACTCTCTTTGATCATGATTTCAAAAAATGCAATAGTGATACTTCTCTCTTCATTAAAAAACAAAATGAAAAAATCATTGTAGTGTTAGTTTATGTAGATGACATAATCATAACCGGAAATGATTTAGAACTAATCAACCTAGTGAGAGGTTTTTTACAAACAAAATTCGATATTAAGGATTTAGGGAAACTAAAGTACTTCTTAGGGATAGAACTTGCCTATTGTCCAAATGGGCTAGTTCTATCACAAAGAAAGTATGTGCTTGATCTTTTTCAGGAAACAGGAAAGTTAGGTGCCAAGCCCGCATGCAGTCCTATTAGCTCCGCTTGTGGTTTTAAGGATGATGATGAAGAATATGAGGATGAACAAAGATACCAAAGGCTCGTAGGAAGATTGATCTATCTCACCATAACAAGACCAGATGTCTCCTTTGTCGTAAGTCAAGTAAGCCAACATATGCACAAGCCCAAAAGGAAGCATTGGAGAGCTACCAAAAGAATTCTTCACTACCTAAAGGGCACACCGGGCATGGGAATTTGGATGAGAAGGAACAATAACTCACAAATCATAGGGTATTGTGATGCGGATTGGGCCGGAGACTCAGAGGATAGACGATCAACCACAGGGTATTGCATGATTGTTGGAGGAAATTTAGTAGCTTGGAAAAGCAAGAAACAACATGTGGTATCAAGATCAAGTGCCGAAGCCGAATATAGAGCCATGGCAGCCGCATCAAGTGAGATAGTTTGGCTAAAGGCACTAATTGAAGAACTAGGGTTCTCCGTTCCTACTCCAATCCAACTCCATTGTGACAATCAATCGGCAATTCACATAGCCTCAAATCCGGTTTTTCATGAGAGAACAAAGCACATTGAGGTGGATTGTCACTTTGTGAGACAAAAGTTTGAAGAAAAGCTCATCACTCCAAGCTTTACAAGAAGTGATGATCAAGTAGCCGACATCTTCACCAAGCCGGGGACCGCCAATCACATGCACAAAAATATGGTCAAGTTGGGCGTTATAGATACATACACACCCAACTTGAGGGGGAGTGTTGAAATAAGGCATAATTGAGCTCTTTAGCACTTCCTTCAAGATGCCCTAACTAGGAGTCTTAAAATGTGATTCTAAGGAGATCCAAATTCAGCCCCTATAAAGGACCTTCTCTAAGCCCTTTTGTAACCTCATTGTAAGGCCCAATATGGGCCATCCAAACCTCAGTAGCTGGGCCTTAATTGGCCCAGCCCAGCCCACTCAAAGTGGGGGCAACAGGCCCCAACGGCTAGTAGAGAACTAGCCGTTTGGGGACTGCCCAACGGCTAGTTCTCACTAGCCGTTGGGACCGGCAGCAAGGAGAGGGCAATGCCCTCTCCTCTCTCTCATTTTTCTCCTCTCTTACCCCCTTTCTCCTTCTCTATAAATAGGGTAGGTGGTTGTGTTTAATTGGTATGAAAAACATGCCTTCTCTTTATGTAATCTCACTTTGATTTCTCAATAAACTCTTGAAGTTTCCTTTCTCCATTCTTAGCTTGCTATTTTAAATTTCATCAGGCTTAAGCCCTCTCTATACTAGCCGTTGGAGGCTCCTCCAACGGCCAGAAATTCTAGCCATTGGACAGCCTCCAACGGTTATTTTGAATAGCTATTGGGGGCCCTTTAGGGCCCCCTTTGATGGGCTGAAATGGGTCCCTTTAGGGGCCTGATGAAGCTTATGGGCTGAGGTCTTTATGGGCTTCAATTTGAGGTGGTAACAAATGTGAATCTTGGCTTTAAGAGAGAAACCTTGCTGGAAGACTTTAAAAGGTGATGAGTGGATTGATTATTTCTTCTTTTCAACACCAAGCCCATGAGAAGACCAAATATCTTATCTTCCTCTCTTCTTTTTCGAAGAACTTTAAGATCTATAGAATCTGGCCGGAGAGTGATTAGCTCATTCCATACTCCCCGAAATATTGAGGAAGAGATTTGCCTTCCTTTTTGATGGAAGCAATTTGTCTTTTAAGCTCAAAGATCCTCCCAAGGTTGGATTCCAAACCATAGAGAGAGAACATTTCATCCCACAAAATTTTCGCATTTGGAGCACATGACACCATTGCTTTGTGAGTTTCATCTAGAGAATTAAGAAGAAGAATGAAGACATGATCATCTCTTTTTTTCCATTCTCGAAATGATGGATCAGTATCTTCAAGTGGATCATCAAGAACATGATTCTCTAGATTGTTGAGATTGAGTGCCCTCTTCATCACATTTGCCCATTGATAGTAGTTTCCTCCTTTCAATTGAATGGAGGATAAGTTTTGCATTTGGGTAATGTTTATGGATGGAGGAGGGTCACCCAACCTAGAAGAGGATGGGATCGATTGCTCTGATACCATGTTCAAAGATCAAACTAAGAGCACAAATGATCTTGAAATAAAGTTCTGAATTTTATTGATAAAAAGAGAATGTAACATGCATAGCTTTTGAACTTTTGTTCATGCTTTTCCTAGAATACATTGAGGACTATTTATTGAGAAAAAGAGAGAGGAGAACTAAGGAGACAATCAAGAAACAAGAGAGGGCTTAAGCCCTCTCTATACTAGCCGTTGGAGGCTCCTCCAACGGCCAGAAATTCTAGCCGTTGGACAGCCTCCAACGGCTATTTTGAATAGCTATTGGGGGCCCTTTAGGGCCCCCTTTGATGGGCTGAAATGGGTCCCTTTAGGGGCCTGATGAAGTTTATGGGCTGAGGTCTTTATGGGCTTCAATTTGAGGTGGTAACAAATGTGAATCTTGGCTTTAAGAGAGAAACCTTGCTGGAAGACTTTAAAAGGCGATGAGTAGATTGATTATTTCTTCTTTTCAACAGAAACTCCAACATATATATATATATATATATAACATAATGCCTAAAAACATAATGTCATGCGATCAACTTCAAGTATATCAGTAAACTTGTGTTCAAAATCTGGAGTTAGAAAAAAAATAGGTTATGGAGTGAATTATGTGAGTGATTTAAAAAAAAAAAAGGTTTAGACTCAAATGAGTTAACTAAGAGATATAAAATGTCAAATATGGTATTTTTTTAAAACCAAAAGTGTATAAACCTAAGTGTCTTAATCATTTTGGTGTATGAAAATATAAAAGTGGTCTCGAAATGTATAACAAAGCAAATTCTAGAATAATCATTCTATGTGTGTTATAGGCTCAACAAGAAAAGCGAGAGTATAAGGAATTTCTCCTTAAGACTCAATTCCTTACTTGGGTAAATTTTTGTGTTAAATCTTGCATGCTTATCTTTCAAATCAATCATAAAAAAATGAATAGTTAATCATGTACTAAATAACCACTAATATCGATCTTATTTCATACAAATCAATTTAAAACAAGTAACACACAAGAATTAGAAAACTTGAAAAAATCTTGTTGGCATGGAAAGAAAAAAAAAACCCTCAGCAAAACTCTCGAGAACCAAGCAAAAATTCAGCACTCAAAAAAATCAGCCTATATATACTTCCCTCTCACTTAAACTAAGCATTGTCTGCAATGTATAAAATAACATATAACTGAAATAATAAAATTAGAAGAAAAGGAATAGAAAACTCTCTTACTAAAGTAGATAAACTTGCAACTTCCTCTTTAATAACCTCTTTCGTCCTCATAAATCTTGACACTATATCTATTCATTGCATCATGTTATGTCTTTATCCTTTCCTTATATGTTCGTGCATCCTCATATGCTTTGTTGCGTTATTCCTCCAGCTTAACTATCGTCTACAACTTTCTTTCTTTGCCTGTATCAAGCCTCATTTTTTATTGAAATTCAATTATTTTATACCCAAGACAGCACATGCATAAATATATTCATTGTCTAGGAAGTCATGATTTACATACATCGAATTAATAATACAATTTTCAATAGAATTGCTAGAATGAAAAACTTTGTACTCAATCTTTCCATCATCAATTTGCAAAATTAACTTCCCAACATAGACATCTTTCAAGGCTCGTGCAGTGTTTAGAAAATGTCAATCTAGAATAAATGAAGTACAATCATCATTATCCATATACAAGACAATAAAATCGACAGAAAAAATAAATTTATCAATTTTAACAAATATATCATTAACAATCCCACTTGGATATTTTATACTTTTATAAGCTAATTGCAAAGATATACTTGTAGGTCGCATTTTGTTAATCCTAATTTAGAGAAGATGGAATAAGGCATGATACTCACACCAGCACAAAGATCACACAAAAAATTAGAAAAATCAGTTTGGCCAATAGTGCAAGGAATAGAAAAACTCTCAAGATCTTTGAGTTTTGGTGGCAGCTTTCTTTGTAGAATCGCAGAGCACTCCTCCATAAGCTTGATTGTCGAAACTTTATCTAACTTCCTCTTGTTGGAGATCACGACCTTGAGGAATCCTCCATAACTCGGCACCTGTCTGATGACATCCAAAAGAGGAATATTAGTATGCACTTTCTTAAAAATTTCTAAAAATTTTTCAAATTCTACTTTTGTACGTAAAACATGCCCAGGAAAAGGAATAGAGGTTTATACTCACTAAAACATAAAGTACTTCCTTATTTAAAATCTAGTGTCTTAACTCCTCATTTGTAGACTTTTGGAGCTCTTGCTTTTCATCTTTTTTATCCTCTTTATCCTTATCTTGTACCTCATGCAATTCTTTACCACTCCTTAATATGACTATATTAACTTGCTCTCTGGAGTTTTTCCCAGTGCCACTTGACAATCTACCTGGCACAAGAGAATGAAAGGTATTAACTAATTGATCAATTCAATCCTCTCAAACCTTTCATTTGTCACCATTGCCAAGCGTATAATTACAACTTCCCATGATGCCTTACTCTCCCTTCGCTATGGATTCCCTAGATTAAAGTCTGATAGATTCAATCTCTGTGGTTGTGACGACCTGCTATCCAGACGTCATACATCCTAGCAAAAAGGAGACAAATATGCAAACACGGAAGCAACCAACATAATTAAAATGCAATGTTTGGACTAATGAATGTCGCACTCCCTGTGTATGATAACATAGAAGGAGATATAAATTAAAAGAAAACAAATTATTTGCTCTTTCCAAAAGAACAATTGGCAGAGTCACCCCTATTTAGTAACCATTTAGCCACCTGAGGTTAACATAAAATCGGATAAAGCAAATAGAACACTTTAATATCAAACAAACTGGCATCAATGTCTCTCTCAGCCATCAAGCAATATACACCATGGTATGTAAACATAATATAACCAAACTATACATATAGGGCTCTCCTTGGCCATCAACTATGTATCCACAAATAAAACATAACTTATACAATCCGAAAAGAAACACAAAGACTACATAACTCAACAAAACAAGTGGTCAAAAATGAGTAAGGATCTAAATCTCTTGACTCAAAGGCCTTTACCCAGTGATTCCCTCTCATCTCCTTTATCACTTGAAAAATAAGGATATCGGGGTTAGCATAAGTTGAGCAAATACACGGTAAACCAATAGCATTTATAGCAAGAAAGTAGATACAAGAATATCATCATCACTATATAAGTATCGGAAACATAGCAAAGAGTATAAAAAATGCACATTAACTCAAGAAAACAATTACAATTGTCACTTTTAGAATCATTATCCTTTTTTCCATCTTCGTTGTTCTAATTTAGTTTAATAATTAAATAAAAAAAGGAATCGAGTGTTGAACCAAATTAGTGTATGAGGGTCTAGAGAGCAAACTAAATTTAGGGATTCCTAAATTATTCTAGGTCTTTTTTTGGGTTAGACTCTCAAACACTTTACTTGCTTCTAATTCCACTCTCATAGGGAGAAGAGATCTATCCATCGTTCCTTAAGCTTCACCTATAGGTTTCGCACAAGTTGTGAATTTCTATGTGCAAACCATACTCTTCAAACTTCACCCATAGGCTTTGCACAAACTTTCGGAGGTATTTTTGTGCTATCACTTTCTCTTTATATCTCTTTGTGATTCTCATGATATAATAACCACAAAGACCACAATCTATCACAAGTTTCACACAAAAGTTGCAATCCAACATCACAATTATATATGTCATAAAACGCATTGAGCACTAAAGAACTTGTTTAACAAATTTTCAACACAAGCAGCTTTAGGAAAAGTGATGGATTAAAGTGATTCTAACTACCACTTAAAGAAAAGACACAAAGCTATAACTTTCATATTTATAGTTAGATTCAATTCCAATTACACAGAGAAACACAGATCAATCAAAGTTACAGCTCAAAATTCATAACACAGCTTGCACAGTTATAAAAAAAATAACATAACTTCTTTTACACATATCAGATTGAGGTGATTCTAGTTCCATTTAAAGATAAGATATAAAGCTACAACCTTTATGTTTAAAGCTTAACTTAATTCAACCTAGAAGATTTCTCAAAACTATAGTAAATTTTAGACATGAAATAGAGTAGAAAACAGAGTAGTTTCCTGTAGAAATCATGCTTGTTGATGTTTCAAAGTAACAAACAACAAGTGAAGAGTGAAAACTTCAAGAGTTTTATTGAGCTTTCAAAGAGAATGTACAAGAGAGGACATATTTTTCATGCCTTCCAAAGGAAAATATATGCCCTATTTATAGAGAACAAGAAGAGAGGGAAAGAGAAGGGAGGAGAGGGCAATGTGCCCTCTCCATTTCTAGCCGTTGGGGTTGATCCCAATGGCTAGTTTTACTAGCCGTTGGGGATTGCCCCAACGGCTGTTTTTGCTTAGCCGTTGGGGGGCCATTTGGCCCCCCATTTGCTGGCCCGGGCTGGGCCCTTCGGGCCCAGCCCGAAGTCTGCAGGCAAGGCCCATATTGGGCCCCTTTTGTAACCCTAAAGGGAATTACAATTATGACATAGGAGAAGGAAAATTTTGCCTAATTTAGGGCTATACATTTAGACTTCATTCCCTTAGGATATAAACCCTAATTACCCTTTATTTCAACACTCCCCCTCAAGTTGGGTGTGTATATATCTATAACACCCAACTTGACCATATTCTTATGTATGTCATTGGCGGTTCCTGGTTTGGTGAAGATATCCACTACTTGGTCATCACTTCGTGTAAAGCTTGGAGTGATAAGTTTTTCTTCAAACTTTTGTCTCACAAAGTGACAATCGACCTCAATGTGCTTTGTTCTCTCATGGAAAACCGGATTTGAGGCTATGTGAATTGCCGATTGATTATCACAATGAAGATGAATTGGAGTTGAAACAGAGAATCCAAGTTCTTCAATTAGAGCCTTTAACCAAACTATCTCACTCGTTGCAGCAGCCATGGCTCTATATTCCGCTTCGGCACTTGATCTTGATATTACATGTTTTTTGCTTTTCCATGCTACTAAATTTCCTCCAACAAACATGCAATACCCTGTGGTAGATCGTCTATCCTTCGAATCTCCGGCCCAATCCGCATCACAATAGCCTATGATTTCTGAGCTACCATTTCTTTTCATCCAAATTCCCATGCCCGGACTGCCTTTTAGATAATGTAGAATTCTTTCCGCAGCTCTCCAATGTTTTCTTTTCGGCTTGTGCATGTGTTGGCTTACTTGGCTCATAGCAAATGAAATGTCGGGCCTTGTAATTATAAGGTAGATTAATTTTCCAACAAGCCTTTGATATCTTTGCTCATCCTCATATTCTTCATCATCATCCTTGAGGTCATGAGAGGAGCTGATGGGACTACAAGCGGGCTTAACACCTAACTTTCCGGATTCCTGCAAAAGGTCAAGAGCATACTTCCTTTGTGATAGAACAAGCCCATTTGGACAATAGGCAAGTTCTATCCCTAAGAAGTACTTTAGTTTCCCTTGGTCTTTAATATCAAATTTAGTTTGGAGAAACCTTCTTACTTGGTCAATAAGATCTAAATCATTCCCGGTTATAATTATATTATCTACATAAACTAATACCACAATGATTTTTCCATTTTGATTTTTAACAAATAGGGATGTATCACTATTGCATTTCTTGAAATTATGATTAAGAAGAGTAGTGCTAAGTTTGGCATACCAAGCTCTTGGAGATTGTTTGAGGCCATAGATTGTTTTCTTCAATTTGCATACTTTGTTGCCTTGATGTGAAAAACCCAGTGGAATCTCCATATATACCTCTTCTTCTAGATCCCCTTGTAAAAATGCATTTGCTACATCCATTTGATACATTGGCCAAGAGTGATTGATTGCAAGAGACATTAGGACTCGAATTGTATTCATCTTGGCTACCGGTGCATATGTCTCCTTGTAATCTATCCCATAAGCTTGAGTGAAGCCCTTTGCAACCAGCCTTGCCTTGAACCTATCAATGCTTCCATCACTTTTGTGCTTAATTTTGTAGACCCATTTGCAACCTACAGCTCTTTTTCCTTTTGGAAGAGATGCTATTTCCCATGTCCCATTCTTAGCCAAAGCATCTAGTTCATTTTTCATAGCTTGGACCCATTGCGGATGATGTCTAGCTTCTTCAAAGTTTCGAGGCTCTTGGTGTTGATCTATATTTCTTATGAAGTTTTGATGGCTACAAGACACGTTAGCAATTGAGTAGTAATTGGAAATGGGATGTGAGGTTACCTTTGAGTTATAAAAGACTCTTTTATTGATCCAATCGGATGGGAGAAGTCTAAGTCGTGTTGATCTTCGAAGAGGAGGAGGTTCATCTATACTTTCTTGCTCTTGCTCCAAATTATCTCCCCCTTGCTCTTGTTCTATTTCTTGGTCAGAATGAGATGAGGATATGTCTTCTTGAGTCGGTTCATTGCCCCCATTCTGAATAGGTTCTTCTTCTTCGTTTTGAGGAGGAGGATCTTTGATGATTGGAAGGACCTCATTCCATTGTCTTTGAGCACTTCTTTCACTTGGTTGTTCTTGATTTCCTTTTCCTGCAAAATAGGGTTCTTTTTCCACAAATGTCACATCCTTAGATGTGTACATTCTTTTTGTTAAAGGATCATAACATTTATAACCTTTCTCAAATGTTGAATATCCTAGGAACACACATTTTCTCCCCCTTTCATCTAATTTGTTCCTAAAGTTTTCTGGTACGTGAACATAGCATGTACATCCAAAAATTCTTAGATGAGAGATATTGGGTTTTCTTCTTAAGAGTAGCTCTAATGGTGACTTCCCTCCTAGAACTTGAGTGGGCATAAGATTTATGAGATGAGCAGCGGTTTTAATGGCCTCACTCCAAAATTCCTTAGGCACATTAGAATGAAATATCATAGCTCTAGCCCTCTCTAGTAAGTGCCTATTTTTTCTCTCGGCAACTCCATTTTGTTGTGGGGTATATACACATGACTTTTTGATGAATGATTCCTTTTTCTTCAAGGAAATTTTCAAATGCATTACTAGTGTATTCTCCCCCATGATCGGATCTAAGAATTTTGATGTTGGCATTGAATTGCTTAGTCACATATCTAAAATAGCTCTTAAGTGCCTCAAAAACCTCAGATTTTGTCACCAAAAGATAGACCCAAGTGTACCTAGTTTTGTGATCAAGAAAAGTCACAAAATATTTAAATCTGTTATGAGATACTATGGGTGAAGTCCAAACATCAGAATGTATGAGTTCAAAAGGGTTTTCATATATTGTGTTTGAAATTGGATAGTACTGTTGAAATATCAAAGTCTAAAAACAAAGAAAGTGTGAAATAAATTCTGGTTTTATTGAAAAACAATGAGATAATGCATTGGTGCTTGAGAGCATTGAATCATGATTTTGGGGGATACAATGAGGCTCTATTTATAGAGAAAAGGGGAAAATAACTAGTAGATAGAGCCTCAAAGACAATATGACCATTGGAGCTCAAACCCCAAGGAATTCCAACAGCTAGTTTTTTGATTGTTGAAATATACACTGCCCAAACTGCCCCTAGCCATTTGGGTTTGCTTCCTGGACTTTTCTCCATACTTTTGGGCTTCCTTGGGCCTATTTTTGAATGTATTTTGGCTGGTTTAGGCTGCCCAAATGGGCCATGCTTGCTGGACAATGTAGGCAGATTTCTGGGCTTTTAGTAGAGAACTAGATCTTGGACCTTTGGGCTTCTAAGTAGATGCACTTGGTTGGTGATGAGGATGGGTTAAGTTATCCTTCTTTTCAACACTTCCCCTCAAGTTGGGTGCGTAGATGTCGATAGTGCCCAACTTGTTCATGATTTCTTGAAGATGTATTGCGGTTCCCCCTTTTGTGAAGATATCCGCCAGTTGCTCTTTTCCTTTGATGTGGGGAGTGGCTATAAGCTTTTCTTCCACCTTTTGTCGAATGAAGTGACAATCAACTTCTATGTATTTGGTCCTTTCATGGAAGACTGGATTTGATGCAATATGAATAGCCGATTGATTGTCACAATGCAAGTTGATTGGTGTAGAAACATTGAACCCTAATTCTTCTACTAGGGCCTTTAACCATACGATCTCACTAGCCGCTGATGCCATTGCCCTATACTCAGCCTCCGCACTCGATCTTGACACCGCATGCTGTTTTTTGCTCTTCCATGCTACCAAGTTACCTCCTACGAACATGCAGTAACCGGTGGTTGATCTCCTATCCTTTGAATCGCTCGCCCAATCTGCATCGCAAAAGCCTTCAATTTGGGAGCTTCCATTGTTTTTCATCCAAATACCTAGTCCGGGAGATTTCTTGATGTAGTGAAGGATGTGCTCAGCTGCTCTCCAATGACCTTGTTGAAATGAAGCATAATAAGTCTTGCTAAGAAGTTAGAATAAGTCTCCATGAATGTGCATATTGATGCTTCCAAATGGTCCAATCCTTAGAGCCCAAATTGGTCCCATTCCTAAGGCCCAAAGTGAGGGTCTTAATGGTCATTGAGCTGGGCTCAAATGAGCCCAGCAAGGGATGCCCCCAAAGGGGCCAAGAGGCCCCAACGGCTAGTTGGTAAACTAGCCGTTGGTGTTGAATTTCTAGGAGAGCAAGCAAAGAGAAATGAATAAAACTTCAAGACTTTTTATTGAAATCTCAAAGAGAATGCATAACAAATTGAGGCATTTTTTCATGCCTTACAAAGCTCCTAATTGACATATATATTGAAGAAGGAGAAGAGAAGAGATTGAATGAAGAGGAGAGAGGGCAATGCCCTCTCCCAAGTGCTGCCCCAACGGCTAGCACAAGCTAGCCGTTGGGGAGGCACCCAACGGCTAGTTTAATAACTAGCCGTTGGGGCCCCTTTTGGCCCCTTTGGGGCTTTCCTTTGCTGGGCTCATTTGAGCCCAGCACAATGGTTATTAGGGCCCTTTCTTTGGCCTTAGGAGAAGAAGCAAATGGGCTCTAGGAATTGGATCAATTTGGAAGCTTCAATGTGCACATTCATGGAGATTAATTCTGACTTCTTGGCAAGGATTATCTAGGCTTCATTATGCTTCATTTCAACACTCCCCCTCAAGTTAGGTGTGTATATATTAATAACACCTAACTTGCCCAAATTTTTGAGGATGTGCTTGGCGGTTCCTGGTTTTGTAAAGATATCCGCAACTTGAAGATCACTTCTTGTGAATCTTGGAGAGATGAGCTTATCTTCAATCTTTTGCCTTATAAAGTGACAATCTACCTCAATATGCTTGGTTCTTTCATGAAATACCGGATTTGAGGCTATGTGAATTGCTGATTGATTGTCACAATAGAGTTGAATTGGAGTCGAGACAAAGAACCCTAATTCTTCTGTTAGAGCCTTTAGCCACACGATCTCACTAGTAGCGGCTGCCATTGCTCTATACTCTGCTTCGGCACTTGATCTTGAGACTATACGTTGTTTTTTGCTTTTCCATGCTACTAGGTTCCCTCCAACAAACATGCAATAGCCGGTAGTAGATCTTCTATCCTCTGAATCCCCGGCCCAATCCGCATCACAATATCCTATGATTTGTGAGCTGCAATTGTTCTTCATGACAATTCCCATGCCGGGAGTGCCTTTTAGATAGTGCAAGATCCTTTCGGTGGCTCTCCAATGCTTCCATTTTGGCTTGTGCATATGTTGACTAACTTGCCCCACAGCGAATGAGATGTCAGGCCTTGTTATGGTGAGATAGATCAATTTCCCTACAAGCCTTTGATATCTTTGTTCATCCTCAAATTCTATGTCATCATCTTTGAGTCCACAAGCGGTGCTGATCGGGCTACACGCGGGCTTGGCACCTAGCTTACCGGTTTCCTGCAAAAGATCAAGCACATACTTTCTTTGTGATAGAGCAAACCCATTTGGAGAATAGGCAAGCTCTATCCCTAGAAAGTACTTTAGTTTCCCTAAATCTTTAATATCAAACTTTGTTTGGAGAAATCTTCTAACTTGATTGATTAAGTCTAGATCATTTCCAGTTAGGATGATATCATCTACATATACTAAGACTATGATAAATTTATCTCCTAGTTTTTTAATAAAGAGGGATGAATCACTAGAGCATTTTTTAAAGTTATGATCAAGAAGTATAGAGCTGAGTTTAGCATACCAAGCTCTTGGAGATTGCTTGAGTCCATAGATGGCTTTCTTTAACTTGCAAACTTTGTTGTCTTGATGAGAAAAGCCCGGAGGAACCTCCATATATATTTCTTCTTCTAAGTCCCCTTGAAGGAAGGCATTTGCAACATCCATTTGAAATAAAGGTAAGGTGTAGTTGGCAGCAAGTGATAGAAGCACACGGATGGTATTCATTTTTGCCACGGGAGCATATGTTTCTTTGTAGTCCACTCCATAAGCTTGAGTGAAACCTTTGGCAACTAGTCTTGCCTTGTATTTATCAAGACTTCCATCACTTTTGTGCTTAACTTTGTAAACCCACTTGCATCCTACAGCTCTTTTCCCTTTAGGTAGTGATGCTATTTCCCATGTTCCATTTTTCTCTAAAGCCTCCAATTCATCTTTCATAGCTTGTACCCATTGAGATTGATTTTTAGCTTCTTCAAACGATCTTGGTTCTTCATGAAGATCTATGTTTCGAATGAATCTTTGATGGCTGCAAGAAGTGTTAGCAATTGAATAATATTCGGAAATAGGATGAGAGGTTACTTTAGAGTTATAAAAAACTCTTTTGTTGATCCATTCAGAAGAAGGAAGCCTAAGCCTTGTAGATCGACGAAGAGGAGGAGGTGGGTCATCCATGATTTGTTCTTCTTCGTCTATGGGCAGCTCTTGTTCCAAATCATCTCCCCTTTGTTCTTGAATGATTTCTTGATCAGAATGAGATGGTGAGGGATCCTCTTGAGTTGGTTCCTCATGATCATTCGGAGCCGGTTCTTGCTGAATGTTTGGGTGATTGATTGTTGGTAGAATAATGCTCCATGGATCTTGAGCATCTCCTTTTCCAGCTTGGTCTAGGTCTTCCTTATCTGAAAAATAAAGTTCTCTTTCTACAAATATCACATCCTTGGATGTGTATAGCTTCTTGGTTAGTGGATCATAACATTTATACCCTTTTTCAAAAGTTGAATATCCTAAGAACACACATTTTCTCCCCCTTTCTTCTAACTTATTTCTGAAATTTTCAGGTACATGAACATAGCATAAGCATCCAAAAACTCTAAGATGGGAGATATTGGGTTTCCTTCCTAGTAGTAGCTCTAATGGAGATTTTCCTCCTAGAACTTGAGTGGGCATAAGATTAATGAGATGGGCAGCGGTTTTTATTGCCTCACTCCAAAACCTTTTAGGCATATTAGAGTGGATCATCATTGCCCTAGCTGTTTCTAATAAGTGCCTATTTTTCCTTTCGGCCACTCCATTTTGTTGTGGAGTGTACACACATGATTTTTGATGCATGATCTCTTTTTCATCTAAGAAGGATTCAAATGCATGACTAGTATATTCTCCCCCATGGTCAGACCTTATGATTTTAATGTTGGCATTAAATTGTTTGGTTACATATCTATAATAGCTTTTAAAGGCTTCAAGAACCTCAGATTTGGTCACCAATAGATATACCCAAGTATATCTAGTTTTGTGATCAATAAATGTCACAAAATATTTAAAGCCATTATGAGACATTAGAGGTGAGGTCCAAACATCAGAATGAACAAGTTCAAATGCATTTTCATATATAGTTTTTGAAATGGGATAATACACTCTAGTTTGTTTTCCAAGAACACATGCTTTGCAATGCCTATTTTCTACTTCTAGATTTGGAAATAGGCGTTTCAAAGCTAAGTCCCCAAGGTGACCTAAACGAGCATGCCATAATGAATGCATTTGACTTTGGACAGCAAAAGCTTGGTTTTCTTGATCCAAGTAGTATAAGTTGTGTCTCCTAGACCCCCTTGCCAATCAAGTGATTCGTTTTGAGATCCTGAAAAACAACTTCATTAGGATCAAATGTAACTTTGCAATTTTGTTCTTTTGTTATCTTTCCAATGGATAGAAGATTAGAATTAAACTTAGGCACATATAGAGCTTTAGTTTTCTTGCCTAGTAACTCAATTTCACCTAGATGATCAACTCTCAATTTTTCACCATTAGCTACTTTGACAATCCTAGAATCAGTGAGAGGAATAAGCCTTTTTATTTTGCTTTTATCCTTTACCATATGATTATCACAACCAGAGTCAATAAGCCATGAAGGAGATGTGTTTAGAAGATTACCAGAATGTGAAGCAATCTGTCCAATGAGCTTTTTCATCTCCCTTTGCATTTCCTCCATTTTGTTTTCAAGGACGGCAACTTGAGAAACATGCTGGACATTTGCCATTTGATCTCCTTCCCTTTTGTTGAACTTTGGCCGTAAATGGGGATGAAGATGCCAGCATTTTTCCCTTTTATGGCCAGGTTTCTTACAATGGGAACAAACATCTCTCTTGGTGAAATTTTGAGCTTTGTTGGCTGGATGTTCTTCTTGGATTGATTTGAATGCTTGAGCTTCAGATTTGAGTTTAGTTGAATCCTCAAGCCTCATACTTGTTTCAGCTCTTTGAACCATGAATTGCACCTCTTGGAATGAAGGAAATATCTTCATTCTTAATATTTCTTGGCGAATGGGAGCAAATTCTTCTCCAAGACCCATAAGAAGACCAAAGGTCATGTCTTCATCAGTTCTTTGAAGGAGAACTTTAAGATTTGAAGTAGGAGGCCTCAAGAGATTGAGTTCATTCCAAAGATCCCTATATTCCCCAAAGAATTCGGGTAGGGTTTTACCTCCTTTTTGAACTTTGAAGATCTTCCTTTTTAATTCGAATATTCTGCCCGTATTTGTTTCTTGCCCATATAGAGAGTGCATTTGATCCCACAAAGCCTTAGCATTTGGAATGCAAGTGACCATTGCCTTGTGGGTTTTGTCAAGAGACATTTGTAGGAGAACCACCACTTGATCATCTCTTTTCTTCCATATTTTGAATGAAGGATCAGCATCATCAAGAGGTTCTTCAAATATATGATTTTCAAGGTTGAAGAAATTTAAGGACCTCTTGATGGTGTCTTGCCAAGCATTGTAGTTTGATGAATCCAAAAGAATGGATGTGAACATTGAAGTGCTAATTTGTGGTGGTGGATCTCCAAGACCGGAGGAGGAAGGGATATTGGCCTGCTCTGATACCATGTTGAATTTCTAGGAGAGCAAGCAAAGAGAAATGAATAAAACTTCAAGACTTTTTATTGAAATCTCAAAGAGAATGCATAACAAATTGAGGCATTTTTTCATGTCTTACAAAGCTCCTAATTGACATATATATTGAAGAAGGAGAAGAGAAGAGATTGAATGAAGAGGGGAGAGGGCAATGCCCTCTCCCAAGTGCTGCCCCAACGGCTAGCACAAGCTAGCCGTTGGGGCCCCTTTTGGCCCCTTTGGGGCTTTCCTTTGCTGGGCTCATTTGAGCCCAGCACAATGGTTATTAGGGCCCTTTCTTTGGCCTTAGGAGAAGAAGCAAATGGGCTCTAGGAATTGGATCAATTTGGAAGCTTCAATGTGCACATTCATGGAGATTAATTCTGACTTCTTGGCAAGGATTATCTAGGCTTCATTAATTATGCTTCATTTCAACAGTTGGGACCCCGTCCAACGGCTAGCTTTTGCTAGCCGTTGGGGCAGCATTAGGGAGAGGGCATTGCCCTCTCTCCTCTCCATATTTTCACTCCTCTTCTCCCCTCTTCTATATATATGTCAATATGGATCTTTGTAAGGTATGAAAAAATGCCTTTACTTGTTATGTATTCTCTCAAAAGATTTCAATAAAGTCTTGAAGTTCTTATTCATTTCTCTTAGCTTGCTCTTTTAGAATTTCAACAGACCTTTCTTTGGAGAATGCATATGTTGACTAATTTGGCTCACGGCGAAGGCTATGTCTGGCCTAGTGATGGTGAGGTAGATTAGCCATCCTACAAGCCTCTGATATCTCTCTAAGTCCTCAAATAGCTCCTCATCATCTATTAAAGGTCCAGTGGTGACAATAGGGCTACAAGCCGGCTTTCCTCCGAGCTTCCCTGTTTCCTGCAAAAGATCAAGAGCATATTTCCTTTGGGATAGAACTAGCCCATTATTACAATAGGCTAACTCAATTCCTAGGAAATACTTTAGTCTTCCTAAATCTTTAATCTCAAACCTAGAACTCAAAAAATTTCTAACTATATCTATTAAATGAATGTCATTTCCTGTAATGATGATATCATCTACATAAACTAAGGCTATTACTACTTTGTCATTATTCTTTCTAATAAAAACAGATGAGTCGCTATGGCATTTAACAAATCCACTACTAAGGAAAGCATGACTTAATTTTGCATACCATGCTCTTGGAGATTGCTTCAGCCCATGGATAGCCTTGCATAGTTTGCACACGTTTTCTCCTTGCTGTTAGAGCCCTTGAGGAAGTTGCATGTACACTTCTTCTTCGAGATCTCCCTAAAGAAATGCATTTGCTATATCCATTTGAAACATGCTCCATCCATGGTTCACCGCAAGAGATATCAAAACTCTAATTGTATTCATTTTGGCGACGGGAGCATAGGTTTCCTTGTAGTCTATCCCATAAGCTTGTGTAAATCCTTTCACCACAAGCCTTGCTTTGAACCTCTCTATCGACCCATTGTTGAAATGAGACATAATTGACCTCATTAGCATTCTCTACAAGATGCCCTTCCTAAGAGTTTCTTATATGATCATAAGGAGTTCTAATTTTAGCCCATGTAAAAGTCCTTCTCCAAACCCCTTTGTAAACCCATTTAAGGGGCCCAATATGGGCCTCTCATTCCTCAAACAGCTGGGCCGAAATTGGCCCAGCCCAAGCCCAATCCAAGTGGGGGCAGCAGCCCCCAACGGCTAGTAGAGAACTAGCCGTTTGGGACTGCCCAACGGCTAGTTCTCCTAGCCGTTGGGGGCCGGCTGTTAGGAGAGGGCAATGCCCTCTCCTCCCCCTTATTTCTCTCATTCCTTACCTCTCTTCTCCTTCTCTATAAATAGGATAGGTGTGTGTGCTTTAGAGGTATGAAAAATATGTCCTCATTATGTGTAAACTCTCTTTGATCTTTAAATAAAAGTCTTGAAGTTTATTTCTTCATTTCTTAGTTTGCTATCTTTGAATTTCATCACCCATCACTCTTGTACTTGATTTTATATACCCACTTTCAACCTACGGCTCTCTTTCCTTTGGGAAGAGAGGTGATTTCCCAAGTGTCATTCTTAGATAGAGCATCTAGTTCCTCCTTCATTGCCTTCCTCCATCTTAGATCTCTAGATGCTTCATTGAATGTCCTAGGCTCCTGTTCTTTATCTTTGCCACTCAAGAAGGCTTGGTGGCTCAAAGAAACGTGTGAGGTAGTATAGTAATCAGAAATGGGATGTGATGTTACCTTTGAATTATAATAAACCCTTCGATTAATCCATTCTGATGGAGGGACCCTAAGTCTGGCGGATCGCCTAAGTTGGGGAGGTGGCTCATCGGGCTCAACGGATTCATCCATAACTTGTTCTGAAGGCTCTTCTTCTTCTGTTTCTTGTTCTCCCCGTGAAGTGTGAGCTGCCTCCTCCTCTATGGAGTTTGATCCTTCTCAATACTTTGAGAGTGATCATTAGTCTCTTGGGAGGTGCCTTCTTCAATCGATGGAGATGGTTGATATGAAGGGAGCAGGAAATCCCATGTACTATGAGAATCTTCTTTGCTTGATGCTTTGGGTGTTTCTTCTTCTGCAAAAAAGAATTCTTCCTCTAAAAATATCACATCCTTAGATGTGTATGTTCGGTTAGTACTTGGATCATAACACCTATACCCTTTTTCAAAAGAAGCATAACCTAGGAATAGGCATTTTCTACCCTTGTGATCTAACTTATCCCTCATATGAGATGGTATTGTTGAAAAGATGGAGCATGAAGCTTGGGGAAGACCCACCGAACCTCAAGGCCTCAAGAGGTGGTCAAAGGAAAAGTCCAAAATGTCCAAAGCATAAACCGAGGCGGTACAAGTGCAAAGCTCATTCAGAGGCAATCCTAAGTCCAACCCTGAGAGGTGGTCCATGGAGAAGTCCAGAAATGTCCAAAGCACAAACCGAAGCGGTCAAGTGTTAAAGTTCATTCAAAGGCAAATCCGGAGACCAACCCAAGAGGAGATTTAAAGCCCATAAATTAGGGCATGTAATTAACCCTAAATGGGTGTTATTTGTAACCCTAAAATAAGGCCCAATTGTAAGACACAAATGGGGGCAGAATACTGCCCCCATTCTGTCCAGATTTTTAGGCCCATTTAGGGACCCAAAATGGGCCCTAAATGGGCCCGGCCCATGGGTCACAGCTGGGCCCAAATGGGCCCAGGGCCCCCAATGAATAAAAAAGGTGGGGGCAGAAACTGCCCCCACTGCCCAAAAAATTGGGCCCATTTGGGGACCCAAAGTGGGCCCCAAATGGGCCCAAACCATGAGTAACAGCTGGGCCCAAAAGGGCCCAGCGAAATTACAAGACATGGGGGCCAAAATGGGCCCCCAATGGATAAAAAATGGGGGGCAGTAAACTGCCCCCCACTGTCCAGAAAAATGGGCCCATTTAGGGCCCCAAAATGGGCCCTAAATGGGCCCAATCCATGGATTACAGCTGGGCCCAAAAGGGCCCAGCAAAATCCAAGTCATGGGGGGCCAAATGGCCCCCCCTAAATTGTGGCCGTTGGGGACTGCCCCAACGGCTACAATTTCTAGCCGTTGGGGACAGCCCCCAACGGCTAGTGGAGAGAGCTTATGCTCTCTCCCTCTCCACTCTCTCATTTCTCAAACTCTCTCCCCCATTTTTCTCTATAAATAGGCACCTCTATGCCTTGTAAATGTATGAAAAAAATAAGAGCAAATTGCACCAAAATAATGGGCATTTGACTCTCCAAAATTATGGAGCAAAGTCTCCTCTTGTAGGGCAAAGTCCCATATTTATTTTGAGCATTGTCTCATTGTAATTTTCTTTGGGCATTGTCCCACATTCATTATTTATAAAATGCCCATTGAGGCAAATTCATTTTCTATTTTTTCTACAGGTATATGAATATAACACACACAACCAAATGTCCTAAGGTGTGTTATCTTAGGTTTCCTTTCTAAAAGCATTTCCAGAGGAGACATGCCCTTTAATATTTCAGAAGGCATTAGATTTATAACATGGACAACCGTTTTGACCGCATCACACCAAAACCTTTTAGGTACGTTTGCGTAGAACATCATGGCTTTAGCAGTTTCCAAAATATGCCTATTTTTCCTCTCGGCTACCCCATTTTGTTGGGGTGTATAAACACAAGACATTTGATGAATAATGCTATGATCTTTGAGAAAGTTCTCAAAGTTGTGACTTGTGTACTCGCCCCCATGATCTGATCTAAGGACCTTTATGTTGGCATTATAAAATTTGGTCACATATTTTACATAGCTCTTGAGAGCTTCAAGAGCTTGGTCCTTGCTGTTCAAAAGGTAAATCCAAGTGTATCTAGTCTTATGGTCAATAAAAGTAATGAAGTATTTGTATCCTAAGTGTGGAAAGATAGGAGAAGTCCAAACATCAGAATGTACTAAATCAAATGTATTTTCATATATTGTTTCAGAACTTGGGTACATTGTTCGGGTTTCCTTTGCCAAATAACAAGCTTTACAATGTCTATTCTCAAAATTTAAAGTTGGAAATAGACGTTTTAAAGCTCGATCACTAGGATGCCCTAATCGCCCATGCCAAAGAGATGAGTCTTCCTTGACGCGAGCTGTGAATGCACATTGTTCTTGATCCAAAAAGTAGAGGTCTCCTCTTCTAGTATCCTTGCCAATCAATTGATTCGACTTGAGGTCCTGAAAAGAGACAGAATTTGGATCAAAAACAACTCTACATTCTTGATCCTTAGTGATTCTTCCTATGGACAGCAAGTTTGAAGTAAGTTGGGGAACATATAAAGCATCAGTTGTTTTTCCAAAAATATTAATTTCCCCAATATGGCTTACTTTCAAACCTTGCCCATTTGCCACCCAAACTATCTTATGGTTAGGGAGTTTTTTAAAACGTTTGATTTTTGATTTATCCCTAACCATATGATGATCGGTGCCCGAATCAATGAGAAAATTTTCAGAATTTAAATGAGTAGAGGGTTTTTGAATTGTACCAGCAAAGGGAGTGAGTTGTTGTAGCCTTTTTGTTGCATCTTCAAGAGTGGCTTTGAGGGCTGCTATCTCAGCCATAGAGGATGTTTGTGTGACAGCTTGTTGGGCCATGGCATGAGGGCCAGAGTTTGAAGGAATGAAGGCAGCATTTTGATCTCTCGGCTTGAATGATTTTGGCCTCAAGTGTGGATGCAAGTGCCAACATTTGTCTTTTGTATGACCCTTCTTCTTGCAATGAGAGCATACATCTCTTTTGGGCATTTGAAGCACCTTGGCAGCCATGAGTTCTTCTTGGGCAGCCGCAAAGCCATGAACTTCCATCCTTTGTTTTGAGCTTTCCTCAATCCGCATGCTAATCTCGGCACGTTGAATCATATTTTGAACCTCTCCAAATGAAGGAAATTCCTTCATTCGAAGTATTTCTTACCGAAGATGTGTGTATGACTCATCTAGCCCCATGAGCAAAGAAAAGATTTTGTCTTCCTACCTTCTTTTTTAAATGATCTTTAGATCGATGGAGTCTGGCCGAAGAGTCAATAGCTCGTTCCACATGTCGGTGAGAACTCCAAAATATTGAGGAAGTGTCTTTCCTTCTTTCTTGATGGTTGCAATTTGCTTTTTGAGTTCAAAGCTTCTTCCAAGGTTGGACTCTTGACCATAGAGTGAGAACATTGTGTCCCATATTACTTTGGCAATTGGAGCACACGTCACCATGGCCTTGTGAGTTTCATCCATGGAGTTGAGAAGTAGAAAGAATACATGATCGTCCATTTTCTTCCACTCTCTAAAGGTTGGATCGGAGTCTTCAAGTGGCTCATCAAGAATGTGACCCTCTAGATTGTGAAGATTTAGAGCCCTTCTCATCACACTAGCCCATTGATAGTAATTTCCTCCTTTTAATTGAATGGAGGAAATATTTTGGAATTGGGTTATGTTGATGGAAGGTGGAGGGTCACCCAACCTTGAAGAGGAAGGGATCGAAGTATGCTCTGATACCATGTTGAAATATCAAAGTTTAAAAACAAATAAAGTGTGAAATAAATTCTGGTTTTATTGAAAAATAATGAGAGAATGCATTGGTGCTTGAGAGCATTGAATCATGATTTTGGGGGATACAATGAGGCTCTATTTATAGAGAAAAGGAGAAAATAACCAGTAGATAGAGCCTCAAAGACAATATGACCATTGGAGCTCAAACCCCAAGGAATTCCAACAGCTAGTTTTTTTACTGTTGAAATATACACTGCCCAAACTGCCCCTAGCCATTTGGGTTTGCTTCCTGGACTTTTCTCCATACTTTTGGGCTTCCTTGGGCCTATTTTTGAATGTATTTTGGCTGGTTTAGGCTGCCCAAATGGGCCATGCTTGCTGGACAATGTAGGTAGATTTCTGGGCTTTTAGTAGAGAACTAGATCTTGGACCTTTGGGCTTCTAAGTAAATGCACTTGGTTGGTGATGAGGATGGGTTAAGTTATCCTTCTTTTCAACAAGTACATCCTAGTTTGTTTTCCAAGAACACAAGCTTTGCAATGCCTATCTTCTAGCTCTATGCTTGGGAATAGGCGTTTCAAAGCTAAGTTGCTCGGATGTCCTAAACGAGCATGCCATAAAGAAGGATTTTGACTTTGGACAGCAAACACTTGATTTCCTTCATCCAAAAAGTATAAGTTGTTCTTTCTATACCCCTTGCCAATCAAGACATTCGACTTGAGATCCTGAAAAATAACTTGGTTAGAATCAAAAGTGGCTTTACATTCTTGTTCCTTAGTTATTTTGCCAATGGACATAAGGTTGGAGTTGAACGTTGGCACATATAAAGCTTTAGTTTTCTTGCCAAGAAGTTCGACTTCACCTAAGTAATCAACTTTTAATTTTTGACCATTGGCAACTTTGACAATCTTATGGTCTGAAAGAGGAATGAGTTTTTTAATTTTGCTTCTATCTTTGACCATATGATTGTCACAACCGGAATCAATAAGTCATTTGTCAAAATGAGATGAGTTTGGATTGTTACCAGAATGTTGAGCAATTTGACCAATAAGTCTTTTCATCTCCTTTTGCATTTCGTCCATTTTGGTCTCAAGGGCAGCAACTTGAGAGACTTGTTGGGCATGTGCTGGTGGTTCTCCCTCCTTCTTGTTGTATTTCGGCCTTAAGTGGGGATGGAGGAACCAACATTTTTCCCTTTTGTGGCCTGGTTTCTTGCAATGTGAGCATACATCTCTCTTCATGAAATTTTGAGCTTTGTTGGCCATATGATCATCTTGGACAACTTTGAAGGCTTGAGCTACGGATTTGAGTTTAGTAGACTCTTCTAGCCTCATGCTAGTTTCAGCTCTTTGAAGCATAAATTGAACTTCTTGGAATGAAGGAAATATCTTCGTCCTAAGAATTTCTTGACGTATTGATGCATATTCATCTCCAAGACCCATAAGAAGACCAAAGGTCATGTCTTCATCATTTCTTTGAAGAAGAGTCTTGAGATTGGAGGTAGGAGGCCTCAAAAGATTGAGTTCATTCCATAGATCCCTATATTCCCCAAAATATTCGGGTAGAGTTTTACCTCCTTTTTGGATCTTGAAGATCTTTCTTTTCAGCTCAAAAATTCTGCCGGTGTTTGTCTCTTGACCATATAAAGCATGCATTTGATCCCACAAAGCCTTTGCATTTGGAATACAAGTGACCATTGCTTTGTGGGTCTTGTCTAGAGACATTTGTAGGAGTACCACCACTTGATCACCCTTTTTTTTCCATGCTTTGAATAAAGGATCAGCATCATCAAGAGGGTCTTCAAATATATGATTTTCGAGATTGAAAAAATTTAAAGACCTCTTGATGGTATCTTGCCATGCATTGTAATTTGAAGAATCTAAAAGAATGGACGTGAACATGGAAGTACTAATTTGTGGTGGTGGATCACCAAGACAAGAAGAAGAAGGAATTGAAGCCTGCTCTGATACCATATTGATGTTTCAAAGTAACAAACAACAAGTGAAGAGTGAAAACTTCAAGAGTTTTATTGAGCTTTCAAAGAGAATGTACAAGAGAGGACATATTTTTCATGTCTTCCAAAGGAAAATATATACCCTATTTATAGAGAACAAGAAGAGAGGGAAAGAGAAAGGAGGAGAGGGCATTGTGCCCTCTCCAGTTCTACCCGTTTGGGGGCCATTTGGCCCCCCATTTGCTGGCACGGGCTGGGCCCGATGCCCTCTCCAGTTCTACCCGTTTGGGGGCCATTTGGCCCCCCATTTGCTGGCCCGGGCTGGGCCCTTCGGGCCCAGCCCCGAAGTCTGCAGGCAAGGCCCATATTGGGCCCCTTTTGTAACCCTAAAGGGAATTACAATTATGACATAGGAGAAGGAAAATTCTGCCTAATTTAGGACTATACATTTAGACTTCATTCCCTTAGGATATAAACCCTAAATACCCTTTATTTCAACAATGCTAATTTGAAAATTCATCAAAAATTCAATTCTCAATGAAACCCTTTGAATTATATGTCATTTTAAAACTATGAAAGTCTAGTTTTATTAGAAGAAAACCTCACTTGAATTGTAGTTGTGCAAAAAAAAAGATATGGATTAAATAATAGAGTATCGTCATGCTATAAAATAGGGCAGAATCTCTCAATTTCCATACCTTATGTTCAAATTCGAAATTTCTTTTTTCTTCTCCCACTCTACTCTTACATAATTCTAATTTCACTTATACTTTTAACTCTATTCGTACTTAATCTTCTATTTTGTTTCTACTTGACTTTCTCTTCTTTGTTTCCCATGCACTATATATATATATATATATGTATATATGTATATATATATATACACACACAACATTTGTGGAATTTATACGTGTAAAACTCAAGCGTAGGCCTATCGCAGGCATGTACAGTCTACTCCTACACGATCTATTGTGCAGGCAAGCATGGTCTATCGCACTCCTTTAGCAGTCTACCGCATAGGCATGCATGGCCTACCATGCTCCTAAGCGGTATACCGCGTAGGCATGTGTGGTCCTGTGCACATGTGCAGCCGGTTGTAAGCCCTATGATAATTAATTAGGGTTTAATATAATAACATATAGTCTATTTCAATATCATGACAATTCATATAAAGTTATTAATACTATTAATTTAGATAATATAATGATATGAAATTAGTAATTTATAAAATATAGTGTTATAATATGATTTTTTTTATTATTAGATAATATAGTGTTATAATATAAAATTATGAAAAGAATAAAGTAATGGTGTAACATACATTATATTTAATATTAGTAATTATTAATATTATATAATATAATGTTAATTATCAATATTATATAAATTTATATAAATTTCAAGAAAAAACAACAAATAAGAATAAGAAAAAAAAACATAAGACAAATAAATAAGAAAGAGAATAAGAAAATGACATAAATAAGAGGACCATGAGTTCCAAAACAACATTAATATAGTTGACATTTAATTTACGACATTTTAACTGTTGGTTGATATGCCCATGTGGGGCATTTTTGGAAGAATAGAATTAATTTTAAATTTAATTTTGGAGATAATGGGTTAACACTCATTATCCCCACTACTTCCATAACTCCCAATAACATTCCTAATAGGTCTCCACTACTCTCTCTCTCTCCTATGAATGGGTGTGTCAATGTAAAAAGCCTCTTGGGAGGTTACATCTGAGTGAAAAAGAATACATTTTGTAGAGAGCCCATGTGAGATCTATATTCTCTAGAGTGAGAAATCGATCGAGGGATCGAGAAATTTTTGCGTAAGAAAATTTTTCCCGTTGTTACGATCACTAGATTGAGAGTTACGGCATCGTGGAGTTGCAGTGGTGGCTCAATTAATATCATGATCACCATCCCGGCCGCGAGATCCGATCGAGAGATTTGTCGTTCGGTTGATTTTGGTGACTCTACATATTGAGGTATTTACTCTATACTCGATCCATTTTATTTCTTTCAAAAATTATTTGTATGCTTCCATTGTATATGAGAACCCATAATTCCAACATTGGTATCAGAGCCAGGTTGGATTAATTAAAATTAATTTTTGGAATTATTTCGGGTATAAAAAATATAGATATTAAATTTAGGGTTCGGATCACAAATGAGTTTCATGAATCCAAGAGCACCATTCTGCTGCCCATGATCTGTAGAATATGAAAATAATTTTTATTGAATTTTTTGAGAACAATAGGGCCATAAAAACCGAGGTTAAAGTTTTCAGCCCAAATATTGACCGGACCTTTAGATCTTAAATCTGTCGAGTTGAAGGATGAATTGATCTAAACAAATGGTACATATGTGTTCTATGTGTGTTGATCTACGTTTTGACATATATATATTGTGTATTGTCGTTGCCAGAAACTGGGATTTCTGAAAATGGCCACAAAGGTCCGTGACTTTGGATCTTTGATTCGACAAATTTGGGCTTTAATCCTTCATAAAATCGAGTCAGGATGATTGAAGGAGGCTCGAATTAAATTTTCCAATCGAAATCCGTCAAAAAAATGACCAGAAATGGAGGTTTTCGGCAACCGGATCGAAAGACCCAGTTGCAGAAAAGTCGGACAGAGAAGAAAGGCTCCAAACCCGCAGGAGCTACAGTGCACGCACACAGGAGGAACATGACAGCAAGGACAGCAGGCGCGTAGAGCTCACGCTCACAGAGGCGCATGAGCTCTAGGAGTCTGGTCCGAGTCAGTTCCGACCTTGATCCAGACCCGACCCGCGAAGGGGGTTCGACCCTTACCCAGGACGCGAAACCCGACCCGGCGGGCGGGTCACGCCTGTGTAGGTTTGTGGCCCACGCCCTGCTCATCTGGCGCGTGCGCCGATACACAGAGCGTGAGTACAGGCACGTGCCAGACGTGCTGCGCGTCTGGCACGCACCCTAGGCTCTCCCCGGCATGTACAGGCACATGGGGACACGTCACCGGTGCGTGGCTGTGCCTGGGACGGCCGGTGGAGCTTGAGGTCACCCTGAAATGGAATTCTCCATTTTTCTGAGGGTCCCATATCCATATTTATGACTTTTTGTGGGTTTTTGAGTACCGAATCCTAATCCAAATGGTGAGATGTAATCCAGAATTGTGGTGTATGGTATCCGTTGACTCATACGCTCGTCTTGGGGTCTGTACATGAGTTATTTGGGACTTGATGATTTGTAGGGTGCACAAAATGTGAGAATAAGTATCGATAAGTCACTATTGTCTTTTTTGACTACTCTAAAAATTGTCCTTATTGAAATGAAGCAAAAATGAGACATTTAGTTTACTCTAATCAAGGTCCATGAAGGCCCAAAATGTAATTCAAGAGGGGGCAGAATGCTGCCCCCATTTTGTCCAGATTTTAGGCCCATTTAGGGGACCCAAATAAGTCCCTAAATGGCCCATCCCATGGGCAGCAACTGGGCCCAATTCGGCCCAGCCCAGCCCAAGTCATGGGGGCCCAAAAGGGTCCCCCAAAGGCTAGACAATCTAGCCGTTGGAAGCATCTCCAACAGCTAGAATTCTAGCCGTTGGGAGATGCTCCCAACAGCTAGTAGAGAGGGCATTAAGCCCTCTCTTCTCTCCCTCTTCTTTCTCTTTAAATAGGTGTAGAAGTCTTCTTTAGAGAGTATGAAGAAATGCCCTCTTATTATGTACAAAAATGCTCTCAAATTCAATGAAGTTCTAAATTTTATTTCAAAAACAATTTGTTCATCATACTTCAAATTTCTTCATGGTATCAGAGCAGGAAATGGCCCATCTTCTCAGCAACAAAAGTCATCCAAAATGGATGGATCTCATACAAAAATTGCTGAACTTATGTGATGATTTAAGTTTACTTTTGAAAGAGCCTTTTGGAGCATTCAAATTCTTGGAACTATGGAGGAAGTTGCATGTAGATACCTCCAATATAAAGGCTCTTCCACAATATGAAGAAATGAATGCCACTATTCAGCAAATGATGGCATCCGAAATGTCTCAAAATCAGGGTCAAATTCTGAACAAAGGAAATGTCATCATCACCACAATAGAGCAACAACAAAATGCTTTTATTCCTCCTAAATTCGGCCACCAAGCTGCTGCATTCTATGAAGACCCTTTATCATCAATAAAAGTCAAATGTGATGAGCTTCAAATGAAGCTGAATAAGTGCATTAAAGATCTACAGCAGCCGGCCCAAAAGGAAAGCTATATTCCTCAAGTTCAGCCTGAAATCAGCTCACAAGCAAAGGATCAAAATGTATTCTATATGATGCCCGAATACACTAATCGCAAAACAAAGTCAAATCAGAGCTTAAGGGGGCTTCAAGAACAAAGAAGATCCTACGCTTCAATTGTGGCTGGATGTGTTGCTCAATGTGGAGCCTCTCAAGATAAGTTGGACATTCACTTGAAGAGGCCTCAACATTCAACACACATAGATGGTAACAATCAAAACCCTATCCCTTCTTTAAATTCTGAGAAAATTCTTATAGATTCCGGAACGGATCATCACATGATTAGGGATAGAAGAAAAATCAAACGCTTTAAACATCTCCCTAATCAAAGGGTAGTACGTGTTGCTAATGGACAAGATTTAGAAGTAAAACAAATGGGAGAAGAAGAAATTTTTGGAAAAACTACAAATGCTTTATATGTTCCACAACTTACTTCCAATCTCTTGTCCATTAGCAAGATCACCAAAGATCAAGGATGTAGGGCCATCTTTGATCCAGAAATAGTTACATTTCATGATCTAAAAACTAACCATTTGATTGGCAAAGGAACTCAAAAAGGAGGCTTATATTACTTAGATCAAGAGTATCATGCAATCATTACTCACATTAATAATGATGCTTCACTTTGGCATGCACGACTAGGACATCTAAACTACAAGGCTTTGAAAAATCTTCTTCCTAATTTGAGCATTAAAAACAAGTCTTGTGAAGCATGCATATTAGGAAAAGAAACAAGAACTTCCAATCCTAGTTCAGAAAACAAGTATGTCTCTCCCTTCGAACTAGTGCATTCAGACATTTGGACCTCCCCAATCATATCACATCTAGGATACAAATACTTCGTTACATTTATTGATCAAAAAACAAGGTACACATGGATTTATCTTTTGCATTCTAAAGATCAAGCATTTGAGGCACTCAAAAGTTATTTCAAATATGTAACAAACTTGTACAATGCCAAAATCAAGGTCCTTAAAACAGATCATGGTGGGGAGTACACAAGTCACAAATTTGAAGAATTCCTAAGAGACAATGGGATCCTTCACCAAATGTTATGTGTGTACACACCTCAACAAAATGGCGTAGCGGAAAGAAAAAATAGGCATATATTAGAGACCGCAAGAGCCATGATGATCTACGCCAATGTCCCAAAGAAGTTTTGGTGTGATGCAATTAAGACCGCAGTCCATGTAATGAATTTAATGCCTACTGAAGTTTTAAAGGGCTTATCTCCATTAGAAGTCCTCTTGGGAAGAAAAACAAAAATCTCACATCTCAGAGTTTTTGGGTGTACATGCTACATCCATATTCCCTCACAATTTAGGGACAAATTAGATCATAGAGGAAGGAAATGCCTATTTTTAGGATATGCAACATTTGAAAAGGGATATAGATGTTATGATCCGACAACTAACAAAACATACACATCTAAGGATGTGATATTTATGGAAAATGAGTTTTTCTTTTCAGGAAAAGAGACACATGAAGCACCTAAGGAATATGTTCCAACAAAAACTTGGGACTTTCTAGCTCTACCTCGTCTTCCGCCCACTCAAGTTGAAGAAAGAAATGATTCCCAAGATGTGGTTCACTCTCAAGACATTGAAGAAGAATCAAACACCTTAGAAGAGGAACTACCATCAGGCTCAGGGGGAGAATAACAAATAATGGAAGAAGAGACATCCGAACAAGAAGAATCGGATGTACCTCCACCTCCCCTTAGGAGATCAACAAGATTAAGACTCCCACCATCAGAATGGATTAATCGAAGAGTCTTTTATAACTCCAAGGTAACATCACATCCAATTTCTAATTATTACACTATATCTAATGTCTCTTTGCACCACCAAGCATACTTGAGTGGAATTGAAAAAGAACAGGAACCAAAATCATTTGAAGAGGCCAAGGATGATCCTAGATGGAGACAAGCTATGAAAGAAGAGCCAGATGCACTCACCAAGAATGGAACTTGGAAACTTACAAACCTGCCAAACAAGAAAAAGGCGGTTGGATGCAAGTGGGTATATAAGATTAAACACAAAAGCGATGGATCGATTGATCATTTCAAAGCTAGGCTAGTGGCAAAGGGATTCACCCAAGCATATGGCATAGACTATAAAGAAACATATACACCAGTTGCAAAAATGAACACAATTAGGGTTCTCATATCTTTGGCTATAAATCAAGGATGGAGTATGTATCAAATGGATGTGGCCAATGCATTTCTTCAAGGGGATCTTGAAGAAGAAGTCTATATGCAATTACCTCAAGGACTTCAGAACCATGAAGGCAAAGTATGCAGACTCTTCAAAGCTATCTATGGGCTAAAACAATCTCCAAGAGCATGGTATGCCAAATTAAGTCATGCCTTTCTTAGTTATGAATTTACAAAGTGCGCTAGTGATTCATCTCTGTTTGTTAGAAAGGATAATGGAAAAATCACCATTGCTCTAGTTTATGTAGATGATATCATTATCACCAGGAAGGACACACACCACATAGACTCCCTTAGAAACTTCCTGAAATCTAGATTTGAAATTAAAGACTTAGGAAAGTTAAAATATTTCCTAGGAATCGAATTAGCTTATTGTCCTAATGGGGTAGTTCTATCCTAAAGAAAGTATACTCTTGAGTTATTGCAGGAAACAGGAAAATTGGGAGCAAAACCAGCTTGTACACCAGTTGCCACCTCTGAATCTTTTGATGATAATGAACCATATAAGAATATCAAGCAATATCAAAGGCTTGTAGGAAGATTGATCTACTTGACGATTACAAGACCGGACATTGCTTATGCAGTAAGTAAGATTAGCCAACATATGCATGCACCAAAGAAGCAACATTGGAGGGCTATCGAAAGAGTGCTACACTATCTTAAAGGATCTCCCGGCTTAGGAATATGGATGAAGAAAAATGGAAACACAGAAATTGAAGGCTATTGTGATGCCGATTGGGCGGGTGATACCTTGGATAGGAGATCTACCTCTGGCCATTGCATGTTTGTAAGAGGGAACTTGGTCGCATGGAAAAGCAAAAAGCAACATGTGGTGTCTAGGTCAAGTGCGGAAGCAGAATATAGGGCAATGGCATCAGCCGCAAGTGAGCTCGTTTGGCTCAAAGCCTTGGTGTAAGAGCTTGGGTTTAAAGTTTCAACTCCAATCAAACTTCATCGTGACAATCAATCCGCCATTCATATCGCATCAAATCCAGTCTTCCATGAAAGGACCAAACACATAGAGGTCGATTGTCACTTTATTTGGCAAAAGGTAGAAGAAAGACTTATTTCCACTCCTCACATCAAAGGAGAAAATCAACTTGCGGACATCTTCACTAAAAGGGGAACCGCGGCTCATCTTCAAGATATCATGGGCAAGTTGGGTACTATTGACATATACGCACCCAACATGAGGGAGAGTGTTGAAATGAAGCAAAAATGAGACATTTAGTTTACTCTAATCAAGGTCCATGAAGGCCCAAAATGTAATTCAAGAGGGGGCAGAATGCTGCCCCCATTTTGTCCAGATTTTAGGCCCATTCATGGGACCCAAATAAGTCCCTAAATGGCCCATCCCATGGGCAGCAGCTGGGCCCAATTCGGCCCAGCCCAGCCCAAGTCATGGGGGCCCAAAAGGGCCCCCCAAAGGCTAGACAATCTAGCCGTTGGAAGCATCTCCAACGGCTAGAATTCTAGCCATTGGGAGATGCTCCCAACAGCTAGTAGAGAGGGCATTAAGCCCTCTCTTCTCTCCCTCTTCTTTCTCTTTAAATAGGTGTAGAAGTCTTCTTTAGAGAGTATGAAGAAATGCCCTCTTATTATGTACAAAAATGCTCTCAAATTCAATGAAGTTCTGAATTTTATTTCAAAAACAATTTGTTCATCATACTTCAAATTTCTTCAGTCGTATTAGATCTTTGTAAGGGTGATAAAACTTAATGGTGATAATTATGAGATTTTATACCGGTAAATTCAGTTTATCCTCGAGGAGCAAGATCTAGCTGAAATCTTGAGGCATGAGATGGTGGACTCCGAGGAGAGTAGCACGCCCTAGAGAGACAAGATTATGAGACATTACGTGCATTGAAGAAGAAGGATGGCCAAGTTAGGGAAATCCTAAGAGCATGATGTGCGATGATGTGATTGTGGTCTACGAGTAATATCCTATGGTTATGTCGGTTTGGCTCATCCTATAAAGAGCATTGTGGTGCTCTTATAGATCCTGAGACGAGGTTGAATTTATAACTTTAACAACTTATAAGAAAAGGGTTGATTATACTAAGATGCAACATTTGATGAAAATGTTAAGTATTATCACCGAGTTGGGGTGTGAACGAGCCTATTTCGGATGTATTTTCGAGTACTGGGTGCAATCCAGTTCTTTACCGGATTCATAGGAAATCATGAAAAACCTTTTTCACATGCGATGATAGTATTCGCACTTTCACTGATTGAATAGGCATAGTGAGCTCTAGTAGGAGCATCTGGAGGCGAGTAGGTCATACTCGGGTCATGTTTATGTAGAGGAGTTGAGCAAAGACTTTCGTGGCACCCACCATAACTACATAAGCATAAGTAATAGACTCGAGGTTCAAGTAAGAAGAAACCATCTGAGAAAATCGAAAACTAAATATTAAAGCGTAGAAAGAAGGAGTTGGATAAGAGCAATGTGTAGTACTCATCTGTAGTAGACTTGGTCATTTCGCTTATAAGTGTGACGAGCAAAAATTATTTCTTTCTTCTTTTCGTGGATTATAAACTCATGAGCTACTGACAACGTAGCTCAAGACAGGAGTGCGCATATATAGTTTTGCCATGTGAGTCCTCAAGTAGGAGGATTTATGTGGGGAATGGAGTGTTTTGTTGATAACAGAGGGAATGACACTTGCAAGTTAGAGTTGCTAAGTTGGCAGACTCTGTACGTTATTTATGCTCTAAATGTTTGACAGAACTTAATCTCAACCTAGGATATGCTCTATTAATTTGGAAATTTTATAGTTTTCATTCAATACGAAAGTTCTTTGATTGGTTCTGGCTTAGTCTATGAGGGACTATATGCACTGGAAGTGAATCCTTCTAATGGTGTTTCTTGTTATCCTCATAGGGTGAGAGAGAATAAATCAGTTAATATTGAGTGGTCTGTACGGCCCACTAACTAGTTTTGCCTAGATGGCATAGTTACAAGAAAACCATTCGATAATGCAATGAGGGCTGGGACTCCATTGTAGTCGGTTCACTCCAATATCTGTGACCGTATGAACGTGAAAACCCGAAATGGAGTTAGATATTCTATTACATTCATAGACAATTACATGTATTTCGGTTATGTCTACCTGATCTTGCACAAGTCTGAGGCATTGAGGTACCCCAGGAGATTTATTAGCGAGATTGAGAATCAGTTAGACTTAAGAGTTGAGATTCTCAGGACTGATCGAGGGCGCAAGTATTTGTTTGAAGAGCTCTGTTTCGAGAAGAGTATTACGAGACAGCTGACTATTCCACTACCTAGTAGAGTAGAGTAGCTAAGAGAGGAATGAGACTTTGTTTGAAATGGTGAGATCGATGATAGGGCGTGCCAATTTGCTCGTTTCCCATTGGGGAGATGCATTATTGGTTGTCGCTTACATCCTCAATCATATTTCATTAAAGTCCGCAATCAGTACCTCATATGACTTTTGGATAGGGAGGCAGCCTAACATTAGCCATTTCAGGTTATGGGGTTGTGCTACGTATGTTCATAGTTTCTTGTATCTATATGGCAAGTTAGGCCTGCAAGAAAAGAGGCGTATCTCTATGAGATACTTAGAACACTCCAAGGGGAATGTGTTCTAAATATACAGACAGCACTGTCAGTAAGATTGAGTCTCGTGATACCGAGTTTCTTGAAAATGATTTCCCTATGAGAGGTGAAATCAATTGGGACTTTACCTTCTATAAGATGGGTGAGCCTAGTGGCTTAGTTGATCCCAACAGTAGGACCCAAGAATACATTACGAATCTTGGTCCTAGTGGGAGCAATCCATCTAGAGGTGAAAAGGTTTCCCCTCCTCATAAGGGTAGTCGAGGACGCGTACCTAACCATCACTTCTCGATTGAGGAAGAGGCTCTCAAAGTGACTCTTGAGGATGATAAGATACCTTGAACGGTCCTAGAGGCTCTTCAGGGTTCTGTGAAGGACCACTGGTTCAAGGTCATGGATAAGAGAAAGAGTTGATAAGAATCAATGGGATCTGAAATCTAATTGATTTACCTGAAGATAGTAAGACCATTGAGAACAAGTAGATTCTCAAGATCAAGAGAAAGGCTGACGGATCGGTGAAGAGGTATAAGTCTCGTCTGATAACCAGGGGGTTACGCTCAGACTAAGGGCGAGATTATGTCGATCCGTTTACTTTTAGTGATTGTCACGGACATGGATATGGAGTAACACCAGATGGACATTGCGACTGCCTTCCTGAGTGGGAGTTTGGATGAGTAGATTTACAAAGAACAACCATCTGACTTTATTCCTGTAGATCAGGATGATAAGGTCTGTCAATTTCAAAAGTCGACATACGACTTTAATCATTAATCCAGACAGTGACACTTGAGTTTTCATGAGGAGGTGATATCTCACAGTTTCGTGGTGAGCGAGGAGGATCATCGAGTACACCTTATACGTTCTCATGATTCTTAAGTGATCATGTCCTTGTGTGATAATGACATTCTGTTGATTAGGAACAATAGAGGGTATCTGATAACCACGATGAGGTGGATATTGTCGAGTCTTGATATGAAGGACATGGGTGAGGCTCAATTCTTCCTTGAAGTTAAAATCTAGAGGGATCGCTCGAGATAGGTGTTGGCTCTTTTATAAGAGTCCAACATCAAGGGAGTTCTCGAGCGCTTCGAGAAGAACAATAGCAATCCTATAGATACTCTTATTATTAAAAGTTTAAAGCCTAAGTCTTGACACGTGCCTTATAACTCAGGAAAAGACAAGGGAGATGAGTAGAATCTCTTATACCAATGCAGTGAGTAATCTTATGTACACAATATTACGTATATGACCAGAAGTTTGTTTTGTAGTCAGTCTGGTGATTAGATCTCAATCGAATCCTAGAAACGATCACTAGAGAGTAGTGAAAAGGATTCAAAGATATCTAGAAGGAATTGCGGACCTCTCCTTGTGTTACGGAGGAGGTGATTTGCGCTTGTTGGGCATTCAGACACCAACTGAGGTGGTGATCTAAATAGATACAAATCGACCGGTTTCATGAGAAACCTGTATATCTTTATTTATGATAGAGGCTAAGCTTATGGCATGCTCAGTGGCAGTTCAGGAGAGTGTTTGACTCTGGAGATTTCCAAATGACTTAGGGATGTGACAGATAGTGGGAGGCCAGTGATGTTTTATTGAGGAAATTAGGTCGTCATTCACCACACTCGAGACCTTAAGTATCATTGTAAGACCAAACATATTGATATCTAATACCATGTTAAAAGAGATATCATCGAGAAGGGTGAAGTGACAATTAAGTACACTACTATACAGCATGGTGGCTAATCCCTTCACTAAACTCATTGCGAGGGATTCCTTTATGAGATTTAGGAATCATTGGGTTTATGTGTTTCTTGGCATTTCTCACTTTGTACTGATACTTATAGTGTTTTGTATATATATGACATGTGTGCATAATTGAGTCACTTATTTATTGCATTATTTTTATTGTTATATATTTTGTGATTTACTATAATAAATGATATGTCAGGCAGGCATGGTCGACTCTCTTACACGAGTGACCACCTCCAGCTCTGAGTGAGCGGGGATGAGATGATTTCTAGTTATAATAGGCTCTGAGAATGGCCTTGCTAGAACAAAAGTCACCTTGATACGAGTTCAGGATAAGGTCATATGTGATATGATTGACATGGACGTACCCACATCCATGTTGTCTATAAGTAGCCAGATTTGAGATCTCAGATATCACCTGCGATTAGTGATATTGTCTCTGAGATACTCTCTCTGAGATCTCTGGGTAAAGTCTTATGTGTAAACTTAGTCCTATACCTGCACAGTGTTAAAGAAATTTGACATATCCCTTTGAGAGATGGGGGAATAACACTGTGGCACGCGTTTCATACCGCGTGTGATATATCGACTAGGATAATGGGAGCATTATTTGAGACATTGACATAATTTAGATCATTGTTCCCACTATGTGAGATCCAAGATCCATTGGGTGGGATCTCTTGTACTCTTATCAGTTTCAGCTATTTTTAGAAAACTTGGCTTAGTGTTACTACTTTAGTCTGTTTACTGATGACCCAGAATATAAATTGAGGTCTAAGGGACAGGTCTAGAAAAACAGTTGAATTGAGGCTAATAGATTCGAGTTTGGGAAAAGAAAGACCAATTGATATTACATCATTGTATTGCATTTACCGACTAGTCTATTATGTTTATCCATGTTGGGATGTAAGTATAATAGTAGATACACAGTCGAGCATTTATTGGGGATTACTTTCGATGAGGAAAGTAACTCGATGGATATAATTAGTCTTAGATCTAGAGTGTAGCGAATCCTTTTTTTTAGTACTAACTATGACTTCTCAATAATCCTAACAGGTGCATCAAGAGGCCTTTGCTTGCTGGTGTATTCGCCGGTCGGACGACACCCAATCCTGTATGAAAGTCCAGTAGAGTGACGGAATAGATTGCATGAGTTGTGATCTTCTGATGGATACAAAATGTTCTCATGTGCAAGTGGGAGATGCTGGTTGATATGCCCATATGGGGCATTTTCATAAGAATAGAATTAATTTTAAGTTTAATTTTGGAGATAATGGGTTAACACCCATTATCCCCATTACTTCCATAACTCCCAATAACATTCCAAATAGGTCTCCACTACTCTCTCTCTCTCCTATGAATGGGTGTGTCAATGTAAAAAGCCTCTTGGGAGGTTGCATCCAAGTGAAAAAGAATACATTTTGTAGAGAGACCATATGAGATCTATATTCTTTAGAGTGAGAAATCGATCGAGGGATCGAGAAATTTTCATGTATTAAAATTTCTCCCATTGTTACGATCACCGTATTGAGAGTTACGGTGTCGTAGAGTTGCGGTGGTGATTCGATTAATATCGTGATCACTATCCCAGCCGCGAGATCCGATCGAGGGATTTGTTGTTCGGTTGATTTTAGAGACTCTACATATTGAGGTATTTACCCAATACCTGATCCATTTTATTTCTTCTAAAATTATTTGTATACTTCCACTGTGTATGAGAACCCCTGATTCTAACATTAACAAATGAGAATATAAATGGGAGTATGATAAGTCCCACAAGCAATAACCTCATTTATTGTCAATTTAATCAGACCTCTTTTTTGGCACCAAAAATATTTTTCTACTCTATTTGCTCCATGTATTTATTTCATTTATTTCTGTTGGTTTGCGCAAAAGCATTTGTATTTGTATTTAATATGATGGACATGTCATAGATGTATTCTAAATCAAGAGCAAATGATGAATATATTGGTGGGATTAATGCATTTCTTGAATTTGCATCTGCAAATATTCGATCCATCGATGACAAGATATCATGTCCTTATGTTAAATGCTTCAATACATTGAGATTTCCTACACTCATGGTGTTCAATCACTTGTTACGTCATATATTTCAACATGCCTATGATAAGTGATATATAATGGGGAGAGTAATGGAAAATTTACATCTCATGCATCCAACGTATCTAACCTAGATGACCCCTCGAATATTAATGATAATCTCTTTGACCATGATATGATTGGCACCTTACATGATGCATTCTCACAGTTACATGATGCATCCAACTACACAAACCAACTTCTCAAGCATCTAATGTAGATGAACCAACTTCAGATAAGTTTTATGAATTACTTGAGAATGCCCAAAAATCAGTATACCAAATTCAAAATATATTATGCTTATAACTATTGTGTACTTACACTATTTAAAGTGTTTGTGTGGGTGGACCAGCAAATCTTTTTCATTACTATTAATTTTTTTAATAGAATTGTTAGAAGATCAAAACATATTGTCAAATAGTTGCCACGCAGTGATGAAAACTATTTTAGTTTTAGGATTGGGATATGAGAAAATACATGCATGTTCTAATGATTGCATGTTGCACTAAAAGACAGAGATAAAGACAATACATGTTATGTGTGTGGTACTTCTAGATGGAAACGAAATGTAGATAGAGATCAAGGAAATCAAGATGTTAATAAAAAAAACTGTCAAAATATTGAAATGGTTTCCTTTAATCCCTAAATTACAAAGACTATTTACATGTGGCAAAACTACTCTTCGATGCGATGGCATCATGATAAGAGAACAAATGAAGGACTCCTAAGACACCCAGCAATTCTCCTATATGGAAAGAGTTTAATTCCCTATACCCTAACTTCTCTACTGACTTAAGAAATATTTGATTAGAACTAGCAACAAATGGTTTCAATTCATTTAAAAAAATGAACTATATATATAGCACTTGGCCAGTCTAATGATACCATATAACCTACCTCCTTAGTTATGTATGAAGTTTGCAGACTTCATACTTACATTATTTGTTTGTGATCCTAGAAGTCCTGGAGATAAGATAGATGCGTACATGCAACCAATGGTAGAAAAACTAAAAAAAATATGGTACGAAGGAGTAGATACTTATGATTCTTCAGTTGATGAAAGATTTAAAATGCATGTAGCACTGTTATAGACCATTAATAACTTTCCTACGTATGCTAATCTGTCTGGATGGAGTACTAAAGGTAAATTTGCATGTCTAGTATGTGGATATGATACATGTTCTCAATGGTTATGTCAGAGTCGGAAGTATTGTTATATGAGACATCGAAGATAGTTGGAGTTAACTCATCTATTTAGGTATAATAAACATTATTTTGATAGAATGAAAGAATTCAGAGTTGCTCTTAAACAACGATCTGGAACCGATATGTTGCAAGAATTAGATGAGATTGACTTAATAAGTCCTAATAACATACAAGGATGAAAACAAAAAAGAGCATATTGTTTCATTTGCCTTACTAGAAAATGTTTTAATTAGACACAATATTGACATGATGCACACTGAGAAAATTTGTTTTGATATACTTGTTAGTACTATTCTTAGGAAAGAAGGAAAGTCTAAGGACAAGTATAAGGATAGACTTGATCTTGAAGAGATGAGAATAAGAAAGTATCTACATGCAATACATAGACCAAACTTTATAAACCTATTTTTGCCTAAAACATATTGTCAAATGATTTTGTAGGAAAATGATGCATTTCTTAAGGTTTTGAATGACTTAAAACTTCCTAATAAGTGATCCACTAACATCTCCAGATGTATTCAATTAAAGCGGCGAAAGCTAATAGGTCTAAAGATTTATAACTGTCACATTTTAATGCAAAAGTTTATTTTCATAGCAATTCGTGGATCACTGTCTGACAGTGTCAGCTCTGTTATCATTAAAATTTGTAACATTGTTAAATATCTTTGCTCCAGAGAGCTTGACCCATGAGAATTTGAGCAATTAAAGGTATTAGTTCCGCAAATTATGTGTGAGCTTGAAAAGATTTTTCCTCGTTCATTTTTTACGAGTATGATATACTTGATCATGCACTTCACAAGTAAAGAAAGGATTAGTGGACTAGCAACATATAGGTGGATGTATCCAGTTGAAAGATTTATTTTATTTTGATCATTAATTTAACAATCATACTTGTTTTATTTAATAATCATATACATGTGATATTTACTATGTATATATTGTATGTAATACAATATATATGTATACAGACATTTCTTTCAACTCAAATCTTATGGAGGTAAAAGAGCATGGCCTGAAAGTTCAATCACGAAAGGGTATATAACAAACGAGTGCTTGTTGTTCTGTTCAAGATATTAAGATAGAATTGAAATAATGTTTAATGATCCATTGCAGAATGATGACAACCATATTACATTTGGAGAAAATGAATCCATTTTAAGAACTATTGGAAGGCCTTTGGGAATAAGGATACATAAATCTATTAAAAGATAAAAAAGAAAAAGAATATCTTAAATCCGTCTTGATGAGAAATCACTGCAGCAACACCATAGATACATATTATTTAATAGTGACTTAATTGCCTTAGTTAGAGTGTAAGTACACTTTGTGATAATAATGTTTATGAATATTAAACTCTAATGTCATATAATAATATATATGTATTGTTTCATATGAAGGGAACACTTACAATATGTTCAAAGAACAAATCATGGGAAGAAGTTAAATATTTTTCAAATTGACAAGTTTCATAGTAAAGACTTGAGTACCTGGTTTAGTCATCGTGTAGGTATATCAATAGTCAATCCTTTTAGTGTTATTAATTTCTTCAATTTTTCATGATTTTTTTCCCAAGTTACAAATCCAAAATACTCTAGAGAGATTATAGATAAAGTTAAATAGATTGCTAATGGATCAGATTTATTAGTTATAAATTATAATGGGTATGTAATCAATGGATATCGATTCCATGTAAAAGATCACAAGAAGTACCCTCAAACTCAGAATTCAGGAGTTGTGGTAGTAGTAGATGACGTTAGTTATGTAAGTGAAAGGGATAAAAGGCCTATTGAAGGTAAAGTTAATTATTATGAAATGTTACCACAAATCATTCAAGTAAATTATAATGGAATATATACGTTTGTGTTATTTCGGTGTGATTGGGTCAACCTACAATGAAGATGTAAGGATAGATTTGGCTCAATACTTGTGAATTTCTCCTATCTGAATCATATGGGTGTCGATTTGCTGGATGATCCTTATATGTTAACATCCCAAGAAAAGAAGATATTTTATGTGGCTGATGAAAGACATAAAGGGTGATTTGTTGTAAAGCATGTTAAAGTTAGAGATGAATTTGACATGGGTGATGAAGTGACAAATCAACATCTAAATACAGAAAGTAACCCATTCTCAAACAATCAGGTGTGGGTTTAGACTAATGTTGATGAAGATGGTGCAAATATATCAACATAGATGAATGACGATGATGAGATTAATAAACTAGGATGGGATGCATATATGTACGAAATGTAATAAGATTTCATTTATACATTATGCAATCATTGATGTCTTTTATTCGATGCATGATATGTAATTATATGGCTATAATATATGGTAACAAGGGTAATAAGTGCATGATATGGAGTGATATTGCTATAATGCATGGTAACAACTATTAATAAGTGCATCCTATGTTACAAAATTAGATTTTGATGATGAAAATTTAAGTAAAAACTAGATTTGAAAATAATCTGGAAATAATCTAATAAATTGGTTTAAATTAAGTTGACAATATCAATCCCGGATGCCTAAACTGCAAAAGCTCAGTGGCTAATGTGTAAAGCATAAATGGTCAACTGCGAGCGCCATGTGCACTCATGTGGTTGACTGCATGCTTGCGCAAAACCGCGAGCGCCTTATGTGAAACATAGGCGAAACCTATTCACCCCTTTAGGTTTCTTTCATATACAAAACACAGTACGACTATCGATTTTGTTGACGTAAAATATAACAATTTCATGTGATTGGGACTATGTACTGATATTAACTTAACATGGTATGTATCTTTAAAACAGGGTAACAAGTCATAAAAATTGCATGAAATATAATAATATAGCTATAATGAATGGTAAAAATGATTATTTTTTGAACAACCTAAATAATGCAAAAGGGAAAGATATATGGCAAGTATTCACTAAAAGTATTGAAAAAAAAAAAGTGAGAAATTAAGAACACGATAATGACTAAAAGTCTGGAAAAAAGTACGTAATGAAAAAAGAGGCGTGTAAAGAGTAAAAATGTGAAAAAAGTGCAGAAAAAACCGCGGGTTTTGAAAATTTGTTTATAAAAATGATGGTCAAATGACTAAAATCAAATATACTATAAATCATCTTATGGAAACCATCCTTTCCTCGAAAGCTCTCCTCCCCTCCAAGTTCTCAAAATCCATAGAAAGTTCTAACTTAACCAAATATATTTTCCACCTCACTCCTATCGAAAGCTCTCACTCAACCAAACATATTTTTAACCAAAATCAAAAACTTTCCTCCCCTGACCCATCTAAAGCTCTCACTCAAGCTTTCACTAAAGTACTCTATAACATATGTTCAAATACCAACAAATCTACAATGACTTTACAAAGTTTTATCAAAAGGTAATCGTATTTTTTATTTAAAAAAAAAAAGTTACTCTGGGTTCTACTAAGTTGTGCTGGGAATGAGTATTTGAAAGATTTTAATTTTTTTCAATTTAAATATGGGACGAAGTAAACGACGGATGAGTATTGTAGCTAACCATGAAGAGCTATAACCATCCCAAGAACAAATTCAGTTTGACAAGGCCCAATCATCCTAAGATGTTACCCTAAATTTAAAAATATACAGATAATTTAAATTTGAGGTTTAATATTAAAATGTCATCAAGTAATTATCCGTTTTTAATTTTTTTTTAAGCAGTTGTAAAGAATTGTAAAGGTCTAACGTGCTATCAAGATGTTTGGAACTTAGAAAAAGGAAAGCACATGATAGTTAAAATGATTGAATTAAATCAACCAATAGGAATCGATGATATGATCTTTATCAGATTCCTTAGCTAGAGTAAATTCGATTACTCCAATAAACTATAGGATTTGGCATGACATGCCAACATAGTATAAAGACTACATGTGGGAGATTGTATAGGTATCTAGTTTTATTACTCAATGACATAGATGGAGAGTTAATATATCTAATTTTAGTCCTCATATATATATATTTTTTATTTTAATTATAGTCAAAGATTACTTTCAAGTCACTCACAGATAACACTAAAAAATGGGTTATTGAAAATTTGTGTGACAAATGGAAGAGTTTTAAAAATACTTTAAAATCAAAGTGGTTCGATGATTTACTTGGATAGATAAAAGTATCAAAAGAATAGAAGATTGATCCAAATCAGTACACAGAACTTGTTACTTTTTGGTTGAGTGATAAAGGAAAGGTACAAGTTACCAATTTTTGTTACTAATACTCTATAATGCAATCCACTTGTTGTTCTAATACTTTTTTCTTTGTGTTAGGAAATTAGTAAAAGAAATTCAGAATATTGCACAAAGTTGACTGATCCACATTATTTGGGATCGAAGTCATTTACCAAGTTCATACATGAGAAGATATAAAGAATTCATATTTTATTTTGCTTACAATTAATTTTACCCACATAACACTTCAAAGTGGTTTATTTTTATCATCATAAATGACACAATCTAGGATAAAATCTTTTAAAGCTGAACTTTATATTATAAGTAGAATACGATTAGATGACAATTTAGTCTCCATAAAGGCATCGGAAGTTATGGCATGGATGATTATCTTTTATGTAATTCTAATTGATATGTTTATAGGACATTGATGTTTGATTCACTTTACTTCTTATAGGAAATGATGAAGAGTGGAATGGAGTCTATTTGTAGTGAAGAAGGGCAAGTAGAAAGTTCAAAATTGTCTTGCGAAAGTGATATCATATCTAAAGTTAAAGGACCCAATTCGAGGTGAAGAATCAGATATGTGGGGAAGGTTATAACTCGATCACAATGTATGCATTCAACCAGACCTGAGAATAAAGATATGACTATTATGATGGAATGATTAATGGAACAAAATCACAATTTTACTAATTTGTTGAGCAATTTCTTATACATGTTGCTATGCTTGCTGGAAATGAACAGCAAGATGAATTGATGAACCTAGTTAATGAAGCAAGGCTTGTTACTAGTATTCATGTACGAATGTCATTTCTTTGGTTCAACATAATCTTACTAATTTCATATTTATCTTTGAATAATAATTCAAACTATTTGTGTTAGGTTCGTCCAATATCAAATACTGGGAGTGCACATAGAAGCCAACCATCACTATCACCATCTAACTCCATCTCAGAAGATAATATTTTCATTTATAACTATTCTTTACAATATCACCATATAATTATATTCATATCACTATTGGTTTTTTTGAATAGATTGACATGAAAGATTGTGCATAAAGTTGGTCACCTGCTTAGTTTTGATGCTAGGATGATAACATTTTTTGTGATCAAAGTGAAAATTTTTTGCTTAGCATTTCAAAAGACATACAGTTAAGGGACATGCAATCTTTTTCTTTTTCTTTTTCTTTTTTTTTATCTTATATGTATTCGTTATTCTACTTACGAATCAAGATATCAATCATTCTTGCTTATTAATACAATCCTTATTATGTTTATATTATTTTTGTAACTTCTTTATTTAGTAATGCAAATCTACACTATCTTAAAAGGCCATCACTATTGATATCATGTGGTAATCGATGATAAAAGACAATAAATTTTCCTATCACTTGTGCTAACCAACGAATATAGTAATTTTGCTAACACTTGTGTTAACTGACGATAAAAGAAAGTAATTTTTCCTGACACTTGTGATAATTGACAATAAAAGATAATAATATTTCCTAACACTTGTGGTAACTGACGATATAAGATAGTAAATTATACTAACACATGTGGAAACCTATACTAACACATGTGGTAACCGATAATAAAATACAGTTACTTTTCCTAACGTCTTTTCTAACCGACGATGAAAAGCAATAACTTTTTCTAATACATATAGTAACCAATGATAAAAGACAATAATATTTCCTAACATTTGTGGTAACTGACAGTAACATTTTGCTAACATTTATAATAACTGATGATACAAGGTAGTAATATTTCCTAACATGTGGCAACCGATGATGAAAGATAGTAACATTTCTTAAAATGTGATAACCGATGATAAAAGGTAATAATATTTCCTAACAAATCTCATAATCAACCATAAAAGATAGCAACTTTTACCAACTCTTTTCAAACCGACGTGGTAGCAATAACATTTCCTAACACGTGTGATAACTAACAATAAGAGGTAATAACTTTTATAAACATTTTTCTAACCTTAGTATTGTTGAAATTTGGAGTGCGGAAGCTAGGTTGGTGAGCTAGGGTTTTATGTTTGAGCAAGGAAGAGAAGACTTGGTGTTTGTGTATTTGGATGTGTTGATGAACAACAAAGTAAGAACACTTGAATTTGTGAGAATAAACTCAAAGTATTGTATTGATGAACTATCAATTACAAGACATTTTTGTGTTGAGACAAAGCTCAAGAATACAAAGAGACTTTTTGGAGACTATGCTCTATTCTATTTTAAGTTTGAGACTAAGCTCAATTGTGTTTTTCTTCCATCACTTTGCTCCCTATTTATAGAGATTATTACATGTTAAAAAGAGGAAATAGACCACCAAAGCCCAATAGAACCGTTGGGGGACAAAGGGGACAGATTTCTGTCCCCAAAACACTGTATAACAGCCATATTTTTGGCTGTTATACAGTCCAACGGCTAGTTCTTTTGAACTAGCTGTTGGGGCCTTGGATTAAGCCCTTTTATGGGCTACAATATGCCCAAGATGTTGGGCTAAAACACCCTTAAGGACTGGACCAAATGCAGCTCACAAATAGGCTTGAACCTTGAACCAAAATGGACTTGGATCTTGAAGTAATCTGGACAGCATCTTGGGTCTGTCTTCTTGGCTTTATTTGGGCCTCCTATGAAGTCCATCTTGGCTTGGATTAGGGCTTCTTTCCATGCTCTTGAAGTGACCTTTAAGTGAGCCTAAGATGGGCTTCATTAGGTGGGCACAATGGGCAGAATTCTGGGCTTCTTTCTTGCCCATTTTGATCTTCAATTTATAACCTTTCTTTATTCCATTGTTTGCATAATATTTTCTCGAATTAGTGCAATGTATTCGGGGGGCATCCACTCGCACATTTCTATGAATGCTTCATCTTCTTCTTCATCTTCAACAAGTATAGACTCGGGACATACTCCAACGGCGACAAAAACCGTTAGGATAAATATATCCTAACTGATGTATACCCAACTGAAGGCCCATCCATCAGAGAAGGTTCTACTGACCGTTTTAGTGGGTTTTGCAGATGGTTTTCGTCTGTCATGATAGGGCATTTGCTTTAGTGCAATTCAAAATTTTTATTCAAGAGATCTTAGTTTTCTTTTGCATACATGATCATGTGAATTCTCAAAAGAAACTTTATATTAAAATCTTAAAATTTTCGCTGGTATAAGATCATGGTTCTAACAAATAGTCCCAATATGTAAAAAGAAAACATGTAAATTTATTATCTAAATTCAAGACAAATCCATTCGAGATATCATATTTACAATTTCTTTAGATAGCCTATCCCTAGGAGTAAATCTCTTTACGGTACATGGGGTACTATTTATATTTTAGGATAGTTTTTTCTTCATTTGGATCTCTACGTTCTTGACTTCCCACTTTTCTATTAATATTGGTCTCATATCGTCAAAAATCATATGCCTGCTCTCGACAAGAAAACTCATCAATCATGTAAGCCTAATAAGAAGTTAGGAAATTTCTCAATATGTATATGTCATCCCCTCAAAAGACATGACCTAGTTAAATAAGTTCCTAACATTTCTCTTCCATGATCTCCAAATGATTTGGCAAAGTATGAGATGGGTCCATTTTGTAATTCAATATTTGACTCAACTTCATCAAACATTCTGAACTTTTCAAATCCCTTTCCCTCCCTAGAGGCTGAGAAGAGTTCCAAGATTGCATCCGATTATCACCATTTTACTAGAAAATGGAAACAATATTAGATTGGATACACAGCTAGCCATAATATTATACAAGAAATTCAAAAATATCAATTTTAAATAAAATGCTCAATTTTCAATTAATTTTATGTTAAAAACAAAATTTTCAAACATAAAAAAAAAAAATGAGCATTAAACTAAAAGGGGTGTGGAAAATTTTCATTTGAATAGCCAAATTAAGAAAATAATTTTTTATACTCATACAAAATATTTTAGAATTTTTCGGATAGAAAATTGATTTTTCTGTAATTTTGTAACAATTTACTAATTAAAAATCAATAAAAATTATTTATCAACTCTGAAAAATAAATTAAAAATCACAAAAAATGTAAATAAATAAAATATTTATTTTAATGAAAATTTAGACCGAAAACATTATTTCATGCGCCCCCAGGTGCCACCGTGGGTGGCTGCACAAAAAATAAAAAGAAAATGGCCATCCTCACATGCCATCAACAGTGTGTGAGGCCAACGCGCCACCTTCCCAGTGGAGAATGGCCACTTGATTTTGGTTGCCCCCCATTTTTGATATCTCTAAGTTCAATAGTAGTCTCAGTTTTCAATTCAATCATCTCTAACCTAGGGTTTGTGTTAGACGCACCTCAGCCGTGAGTGGAAATGGTCAAAAATTAATGTTCATCTTCTTCATATTTTTGCAATTCGAACCAAATTTTGAAAAGTCATATCTCTCTCAATTCTTAACCATATAAATTTCAGATCACGAAACATAATATTTTAAAAGATACGAATATATAAAATTTCGGCTAGGGTTTGAAATATCTCATAATGTACTCATCTAATGCATATCAAATTTTGCATATTTAATCCTCATGTAATAAGCATGCTACTGTGTTAAATTGGGAGCATTTTGTTAAGCATATTTTAAGATGCCATTAACGAACCATAAACATTTTTATAGCATTTTTCATTTTTAATTACCTAAAAAAGGCATAAACAATCCAAAACTACTCTGATACCAAAAAATGCTTTAAAAAAACAAACCAACAAATTTAAATATTCATACAAAAAATTTCAGAATCTTTAACGGGTTAGAATCACTTATCTCTTTCGGCAATTGGGTATTCTAGATTGAGAAATTATCAAAAAATCGGATCACTTTCTATTGTTCACAAACCAAATGCCTTAGTGGAAAATGATTAACAGTTTTCTAAAACCCTCTCTTTATTATTTGAATGTGAGAAATTCTTTCACACCTTCTTTCTCAAACACAAAAATTGCCTTCTCTTTTCACTTAGTCAAAAAGTGTCTCTTTCCCCCTTTTTTTTTTTTTGGTTCTCATTCACGTGTGTATGTAAACCATAGGACGTTAGTGGGAATGAAAAAGAGATGGGTATTAAGAGATGAATGGGAGGTTAAGGGGTGGTTAACAAAATACCACTCCCTCCTCTTTTGTTTCCCTATTTAAATTTAAACAACATGAGGCTTGGGTCGGTCTACCCACATGGGCGGATCCATGCCCATTTTCCAAGTGGAATTCAAAGAATAGTAAATATCATAATGAAATGACGTGATTAAAAAATAAAATATATTAAAAACTAAGATAAAAATAAAAGTTTATTTGGTTTTTTTGTGTCCTTACTCCCAGCAAAATCTGTGTAAAGCTATGTAACTCCAGAAAGGACTAAGCTTCCAATCCTTGCTGGTTGGGTCCATCCAGAGATTCGAAATTAGTTTGGCCATCTTACCTCAACAATGATAACAAGTGGCTTGATGGAGTCCAGTCAAATAAGGGGAACTACTGATGAGCATGGGGTATCTTTGTTTCTGATTCAACTGGGTCAATACGAAATGAAAGTGGATAATGGTTTGTTACTTGACTTCACTAGCTTCTAGTCGACCATATTAACGGCCTTGTTTTTCTTTTTGGTATTGATGGTACATGGACCGAAAGTCTACGACTATAAGGCCCATATACTACGAGGGGGTCTGTCATTTGAATCCCCTCAATGCCCATCTCTCGGTTCCATGGTTCTCGATCACTCTGCCTCCTTATTGAGTCCTTTCGATATAAGCCTCCTGACTAAGTCATTTGCTTATCTCTCTACCAAACACTCTCTCGAGCATTGCTAGCCTCTTGGTTAATAACGCTTTGAGATCTAGATAACAATCATTCAAGATTTGAACTTCCTCCAATCCCATGAGTAACCTTCCTTGATAAGGAAGGAAACTTATATAATCACTTTCGATTAAGAAGAGAACATTCATAATAACTTGAACTTCCCTTAATTGCAAAGATCCTAAATCTCTTAAAATATCTTTGATCTTAGCCCCTGTAATCTCGGGAGACCTTTACAAGGAAACTAGGGTTTCTACAGCACTAAAACACGGCTTCCATATAGGTATATGCTATATGTACTAAATCGAGATAACTAGCTAGGTACATTTAATCTCTTTATACAAAACACACAAAAACTACACAGAGCTACTCTATAGCTCTTTCAGTCTGTTTCTCTTTCTAAACCGCACTTTTTAACTTAAATGTTAGAGTTTTCTCCGCGAAAACCTCTTCCAATGGTGTTTTATAGGTCCTACCATTTATGAAGGTCAAGAACACTCGATAGTACCAGTTCCTTGTTCAAGTCAGTAAAGCAATTATCTGTGGAGTAAAATCCATCTCTAACAGATTGACGTCGTTTATGAGATTAGACTGATTTATTAGCAAAACTCATTTCATAACCAGTATTACAATCTTCTTAGTAGCCATGCCTTTAAAAAGAAGAAATAGAAACATCTCGAAGGTTATGTCACCCTGGAAGGACAAACGCTCGACCCAGCAAACCTTGTTTAACCAATGACTTCAGTTAATCAAACGGACACTTCCATCAATCACCCCCAGCATCCAATGGGACCATCTCCATAGGGATAACCCCAACTGCATGTCACTCAACCTTATAACCAACCAGTTCCATCCCCCGCTCTTATCTCTCTTGATAGATTCCACCACTACGAAATGGAAAAGTTTGAATCAAAGATATAAGGGATGAGCAAACTGTTGAAATGAGCATCAATTAGGGTCCAAATATTCCAAGTCATGATCCCTCAAGTATGCAGTTGTTTCTTCCCTTTTTTGTCCAGAATGTATGGCCCATTTAGGGACCCAAAATGGGCCTTGCCCGTAGACTTCGGGCTGGGCCCTTCGGGCCCAGCCCGGGCCAGCAAATGGGGGACCGAATGGGCCCCCAACAGCTAGCAAAAACTAGCCGTTGGAAGCCTCCAACAGCTAGTTAAAGGAGAGAGCACTAAGCTCTCTCCACTCTCCCATTTCTCTCATTTTTCCCTCTCCTCTTTTCTCTATAAATAGGGCACTTAAGTCCCTTTGTAAAGTATGAAAAACATGCCTTCTCTCTATGTAATCTCTCTTTGATTTTTCAATAAAACTCTTGAAGTTTCCTTTCTTCATTCTTAGCTTGCTATTTTAAAATTTCAACATGGTATCAGAGCAGGCTTCGATACCTTCTTCTTCCGGTGTCGGTAACCCACCACCACAAATTAGCACCTCAATGTTCACTTCTACTCTTTTAGATTCTTCCAATTACAATGCATGGCAAGACACCATCAAGAGATCCTTGAATTTCTTCAATCTTGAAAATCACATATTGGAGGATCCTGTTGAAAAGATGGAGCATGAAGCTTGGGGAAGACCCACCGAACCTCAAGGCCTCAAGAGGTGGTCAAAGGAAAAGTCCAAAATGTCCAAAGCATAAACCGAGGCGGTACAAGTACAAAGCTCATTCAGAGGCAATCCTAAGTCCAACCCTGAGAGGTGGTCCATGGAGAAGTCCAGAAATGTCCAAAGCACAAACCGAAGCGGTCAAGTGTTAAAGTTCATTCAAAGGCAAATCCGGAGACCAACCCAAGAGGAGATTTAAAGCCCATAAATTAGGGCATGTAATTAACCCTAAATGGGTATTATTTGTAACCCTAAAATAAGGCCCAATTGTAAGACACAAATGGGGGCAGAATACTGCCCCCATTCTGTCCAGATTTTTAGGCCCATTTAGGGACCCAAAATGGGCCCTAAATGGGCCCGGCCCATGGGTCACAGCTGGGCCCAAATGGGCCCAGCACTGTCCAGCAAAAGGGGGCCCAAAATGGGCCCCCAATGAATAAAAAAGGTGGGGGCAGAAACTGCCCCCACTGCCCAGAAAATTGGGCCCATTTGGGGACCCAAAGTGGGCCCCAAATGGGCCCAAACCATGAGTAACAGCTGGGCCCAAAAGGGCCCAGCGAAAATACAAGACATGGGGGCCAAAATGGCCCCCATTGGCTGTAAAATACAGCCGTTGGGGCAGTCCCCAACGGCTGGAAATTCTAGCCGTTGGGGCATGCCCCAACGGCTAGTGGGAGAGAGCTTTATGCTCTCTCCCTCACTCCACTCTCCACTCTCTTATTTCTCTCAAACCCTCTCCCCCATTTTCTATAAATAGGCATGTCCAATGCCTTGTAAAGGATGAGAAAAAAAGAGCCAATAGCCACTCAAAGTAGGGCATTGGACTCTCCAAAATCATGGAGCAAAGTCTCCTCTTGTAGGGCAAAGTCCCATATTTATTTTGAGCATTGTCTCACTCTCTTTCTTTGGGCATTGTCCCACCTTGTACTCAAAAATATATTTGGGCATTGTCCCACATTCATTATTTATAAAATGCCCATTGAGGCAAATTCATTTTCTATTTTTTCTACATGGTATCAGAGCATCAAGATCTTGTCCTATGAATGGAGCTTTGGAGGCGGCAAGAAGGCAAGTTTCAAAGGCACTTTTGGAGCAAAGTTTCCGTGTAGCCGAAGGAGCAAGCTCAAATGTTGCCATCCAAAAGTCTACCAAACAAAGGGCCCATGGAATGGAGCTAAGGAGGTGGCCAAGAGCACTACACCATTGGCGAAGTCTATTTTTTGGAACAAAGTTTCCGGGTTTAGCCGAGGGAGTGGAGCTCAAAGGTTACCATCCGAAAGTTACCAAACCAAGGTATGAGACTTGTGCAAAAATTTAATTTCATTAAAAAGTATTTTTATTATTATGAACTAACCAAGATGCACATTTAAAGAATGTGACATCAAAGTTAGAAAAATAGGATTTCTTGCTTAAAAATGTAGGAATTCCAAAGAAGACTTCACGTCAATCGAACGGGAGCAACAACTTAAGGGGGAGGCCATCTTCAAACATTTTTCTCACCATTGGCAAGTCGCGTCTCCAACGACGGACTTGAGGGGGAGTGTTGAAAAGATGGAGCATGAAGCTTGGGGAAGACCCACCGAACCTCAAGGCCTCAAGAGGTGGTCAAAGGAAAAGTCCAAAATGTCCAAAGCATAAACCGAGGCGGTACAAGTGCAAAGCTCATTCAGAGGCAATCCTAAGTCCAACCCTGAGAGGTGGTCCATGGAGAAGTCCAGAAATGTCCAAAGCACAAACCGAAGCGGTCAAGTGTTAAAGTTCATTCAAAGGCAAATCCGGAGACCAACCCAAGAGGAGATTTAAAGCCCATAAATTAGGGCATGTAATTAACCCTAAATGGGTATTATTTGTAACCCTAAAATAAGGCCCAATTGTAAGACACAAATGGGGGCAGAATACTGCCCCCATTCTGTCCAGATTTTTAGGCCCATTTAGGGACCCAAAATGGGCCCTAAATGGGCCCGGCCCATGGGTCACAGCTGGGCCCAAATGGGCCCAGCACTGTCCAGCAAAAGGGGAAAATGGGCCCCCAATGAATAAAAAAGGTGGGGGCAGAAACTGCCCCCACTGCCCAGAAAATTGGGCCCATTTGGGGACCCAAAGTGGGCCCCAAATGGGCCCAAACCATGAGTAACAGCTGGGCCCAAAAGGGCCCAGCGAAAATACAAGACATGGGGGCCAAAATGGCCCCCATTGGCTGTAAAATACAGCCGTTGGGGCAGTCCCCAACGGCTGGAAATTCTAGCCGTTGGGGCATGCCCCAACGGCTAGTGGGAGAGAGCTTTATGCTCTCTCCCTCACTCCACTCTCCACTCTCTTATTTCTCTCAAACCCTCTCCCCCATTTTCTATAAATAGGCATGTCCAATGCCTTGTAATGTATGAATGAGAAAGAGCCAATAGCCACTCAAAGTAGGGCATTGGACTCTCCAAAATTATGGAGCAAAGTCTCCTCTTGTAGGGCAAAGTCCCATATTTATTTTGAGCATTGTCTCACTCTCTTTCTTTGGGCATTGTCCCACCTTGTACTCAAAAATATATTTGGGCATTGTCCCACATTCATTATTTATAAAATGCCCATTGAGGCAAATTCATTTTCTATTTTTTCTACAGATCCCTTAGATGATGTCGATCCTTCATTCAAAGCTTGGAAGAAACAAGATGATCAAGTGGTGGTGCTACTCCAAATGTCTCTTGACAAAACCCACAAAGCAATGGTTACTTGTATACCAAATGCAAAGGCTTTGTGGGATCAAATGCATGCACTATATGGGTAAGAGACCAACACCGGATGAATCTTTGAGCTAAAGAGGAAAATCTTCAAGATTCAAAAAGGAGGTAAAACCCTACCCGAATACTTTGGGGAATATAGGGATCTTTGGAATGAGCTTAATCTTCTTAAGCCTCCAACTTCTAATCTCAAGACTCTTCTATAAAGAAATGATAAAGACATGACCTTTGGTCTTCTTATGGGTCTTGGAGATGAATATGCTTCTATTTGTCAAGAAATTCTTAGAATGAAGATGTTCCCTTCATTCCAAGAAGTTCAATATATGATTCAAAGGGCCAAAACTAGTATAAGGCTAGAAGATTCAAACAAGCTCAAATCTGAAGCACAAGCATTCAGAGCTATCCAAGAAGATCATGTGGCCAACAAATCTCAAAATTTCATGAAAAAGGAGGTGTGCACCAATTGCAAGAAGCCCGGCCACAAAAGAGATAGATGCTGGTTTCTTTATCCCAATTTGCGCCCAAAGAACTTCAAAAGGGAGATGGAGCAACCAGCACATGCACAGCAAGTCTCTCAAGTTGCTGCACTCGAATCCAAGATGGAGGAAATGCAAAAAGAGATGAGAAAGCTCCTTAGCCAAGTTGCTCTACAATCCGGTAACAACTTAAACTCATCTCACTTTGATAAATGGCTTATTGATTCGGGTTGTGACAATCATATGGTCAAAGATAAAAGCAAAATTAAGAAATTCATTCCTCTATCTAGTCATAAGATTGTCAAAGTTGCTAATGGTAAAAAACTTAGAGTTGATCATTTAGGTGAAATAGAACTCCTTGGCAAGAAAACTAAAGCTTTATATGTACCTAAATTCTACTCTAACCTCCTATCCATTAGTAAAATTACTAAAGATCAAGAATGCAAGGTTACTTTTGATCCTAACCAAGTTACATTTCAGGATCTCAAAACGAATCACTTGATTGGCAAGGGGTCTAGGAGGAACAACCTATACTACTTAGATCAAGAGAATCAAGCTTTTGGAGTTCAAAGTCAAATGTCTTCTATATGGCATGCTCGTTTAGGTCATCCGGGAGAGTTAGCTTTGAAACGCCTATTTCCAAATCAAGAAGTAGAAAATAGGCATTGCAAAGCTTGTATTCTTGGAAAACAAACTAGAGTGTACTATCCAATTTCAAATACAATATATGAGAATGCCTTTGAACTCATTCATTCTAATGTGTGGACCTCTCCTATAGTTTCTCATAATGGCTTTAAGTACTTTGTCACATTCATTAACCACAAAACTAGATACACATAGGTATATTTACTAGTATCTAAATCTGAAGTTTTTGAAGCACTTAAGAGCTATTATAGATATGTAACCAAGCAATTCAATGCAAATATCAAAATCCTTAGATCGAATCATGGGGGAGAATACACTAGTCATGCATTTGAAAATTTCCTAGAAGAGAAAGAAATCATTCATCAAAAATCATGTGTGTACACTCCACAACAAAATGGAGTCGCCGAGAGGAAAAATAGACATCTGCTTGAGACGGCTAGAGCTATGATGTTTCACTCCAATGTACCTAAAGAATTTTGGAGTGAAGCCATTAAAACCGCTGCCCATCTTATTAATATCATGCCCTCTCAAGTTCTAGAAGGAAAATCTCCTTTAGAACTACTCTTAGGAAGGAAACCTAGTATTTCCCATTTAAGAGTCTTTGGGTGCATTTGTTATGTGCATGTACCAGAAAACTTTAGAAACAAACTAGATGAGAGGGGAAGAAAGTGTGTGTTTCTAGGATACTCTACCTTTGAAAAAGGATATAAATGTTATGATCCTCTAACCAAAAAATTATACACATCTAAGGATGTGATATTTGTGGAAAGAGAGCCTTACTTTGCAGGAAAAGAGGTTCAAGAACAATCAAAGGAAAAGGGTGCTCAAGACCAATGGAACATAGTTCTTCCTCCCATCAAAGATCATGCTCATCGAAATGAAGAAGAAAGAGAACCAATACAAGCTGAAAATGATCTAACTCAAGAACAATCAATCCCATCCAATTCTGATCAAGAATCCATCTAAGAGGAAGGGGGAGACAACTTAGATCAAGATCAAAGCATAGAACAAGAGGATCAAAATGTAGAAGAGCCACCTCCTCCTCTTCGAAGATCAACAAGACTCAGACTTCCTCCATCAGAATGGATCAACAAAAGAGTGTTCTATAACTCAAAGGTGACCTCACATCCCATTTCCAAATACTATTCGGTTGCTAACATGTCTTGTAGCCACCAAAGATTTATCAAGAACATAGATCTCCACCAAGAGCCAAGAAACTTTGAAGAAGCAAAACATTATCCTCAATGGATCCAAGCCATGAAGAATGAGCTAGATGCTTTAGCAAGAAATGGAACATGGGAGATAACATCTCTTCCTAAAGGAAAGAGGGCTGTAGGATGCAAATGGGTCTACAAGATCAAGCATAAGAGTGGTGGAAGCATTGATAGATACAAAGCTAGATTAGTAGCAAAGGGCTTCACTCAAGCTTATGGAATAGACTACAAGGAAACATACGCACCAGTAGCCAAGATGAACACAATTCGAGTATTGATGTCTCTTGCAATCAATCACTCTTGGCCAATGTTTCAAATGGATGTAGCCAATGCATCTTTACAAGGAGATCTAGAAGAGGAAGTATACATGGAGATTCCACCGGGCTTTTCTCATCAACACAACAAAGTGTGCAAACTTAAGAAAGCAATTTACGGCCTCAAACAATCTCCAAGAGCTTGGTATGCCAAACTTAGCTCTACTCTTTTTTATCATGATTTCAAAAAATGCAATAGTGATACTTCTCTCTTTATTAAAAATAAAATGGAAAAATCATTGTAGTGTTAGTTTATGTAGATGATATAATCATAACCGGAAATGATTTAGAACTAATCAACCTAGTGAGAGGTTTTTTACAAACAAAGTTTGATATTAAGGACTTAGGGAAACTAAAGTACTTCTTAGGGATAGAACTTGCCTATTGTCCAAATGGGCTAGTTCTATCACAAAGGAAGTATGTGCTTGATCTTTTGCAGCAAACAGGAAAGTTAGGTGCCAAGCCCGCATGTAGTCCTATTAGCTCCGCTTGTAGTTTTAAGGATGATGATGAAGAATATGAGGATGAACAAAGACACCAAAGGCTCGTAGGGAGATTGATCTATCTCACCATAACAAGACCAGATATCTCCTTTGCCGTAAGTCAAGTAAGCCAACATATGCACAAGCCCAAAAGGAAGCATTGGAGAGCTATCGAAAGAATCCTTCACTGCCTAAACGGCACACCGGGCATGGGAATTTAGATGAGAAGGAACAATAACTCACAAATCATAGGGTATTGTGATGCGGATTGGGCCGGAGACACAAAGGATAGACGATCAACCATAGGGTATTGTATGTTTGTTGGAGGAAATTTAGTAGCTTGGAAAAGCAAGAAACAACATGTGGTATCAAGATCAAGTGCCGAAGTCGAATATAGAGCCATGGCAGCCGCATCAAGTGAGATAGTCTGGCTAAAGGCTCTAATTGAAGAACTAGGGTTCTCCGTTCCTACTCCAATCCAACTCCATTGTGACAATCAATCGGCAATTCACATAGCCTCAAATCCCATTTTTCATGAAAGAACAAAGTACATTGAGGTGGATTGTCACTTTGTGAGACAAAAGTTTGAAGAAAAGCTCATCACTCCAAGCTTTACAAGAAGTGATGATCAAGTAGCTGACATCTTCACCAAGCCGGGGACCGCTAATCACATACACAAAAATATGGTCAAGTTGGGCGTTATAGATACATACACACCCAACTTGAGGGGGAGTGTTGAAATGAGCATCAATTAGGGTCCAAATATTCCAAGTCATGATCCCTCAAGTATGCAGTTGTTTTTTCCCTTTTTTTGTCCAGAATGTATGGCCATTTAGGGACCCAAAATGGGCCTTGCTCGCAGACTTCGGGCTGGGCCCTTCGGGCCCAGCCCGGGCCAGCAAATGGGGGACCGAATGGTCCCCCAACAGCTAGTAAAAACTAGCCGTTGGAGGCCCCAACGGCTAGTTAAAGGAGAGAGCACTAAGCTCTCTCCACTCTCCCATTTCTCTCATTTTTCCCTCTCCTCTTTTCTCTATAAATAGGGCACTTAAGTCCCTTTGTAAAGTATGAAAAAAACATGCCTTCTCTCTATGTAATCTCTCTTTGATTTTCAATAAAACTCTTAAAGTTTCCTTTATTCATTCTTAGCTTGCTATTTTAAAATTTCAACACAAACAAGTGGAGGAGCTTAGCCATGCTCATAAACAATAAGGTTCGCCCTCTCCCAAAGGTCATAACAATCAAGTTTGTGCAGACTCCAACCATTAAGGTACTAAGAGTGCTTGGCAAACTCCTAACATGATCCAAATGACCTGAGAAAGCAGGTTGAGGACCTCGTGGCAGCTAAATTAAAGCATGTTTGAGCAGGAAGAGATGAGCCCACTCAACACGTCACTAGTCTCTCACCCTTTGATCCCAGAATCTCTACTAAGTTGATGCTACGAGACATGCTCTTTCCTCCTATGGAGAGATACAATGACAACATCGATCCTCGGGACCGTGTTGTCGACTTTATGATAGTGATGATTTCAAGAGATATGTTTGATGCAATTATGTACAAGCATTTCCCCACACCTTAAAGGGCAATTTTCTGACGTGGTCCAACTCTCTACCTCCATTCAGTGTTAGAAGTTTTTCACAATTGAGGAACTATTCGAGGCCCACTTCAAAAGTGGTTGAGGGAACAAGAGGAAATCTACTTCTCTCCTATCACTATGACAAAAGGATGATGAGCCCTTGGGAGATTTTCTTAAAAAGTTTAAATTAGAGATGATGGAAGCTTTGGGCCTAACCACTCTATTGCTTTGGTGGCACTACTTACCGAATTGCGTGTTGATTTTCTAAGAGAGCAAGCAATGAGAAATGAATAAGAACTTCAAGAATTTTATTGAAATTTCAAAGAGAGTACATAAGAAGTTGAGACATTTTTTCATACCTATTCAATGCTCCAACTTGACCTATTTATAGAAGAGGGAGGAGAGAAAAAATTAATGGAGGGAGGAGAGGGCAATGCCCTCTCCTTAGTGCTGCCCCAACGGCTAGCACAAGCTATCCATTGGGGCCTTTTGGCCCCTTGAGGGCCATCCTTTGCTGGGCTCATTTGAGCCCAGCTCAATGGGCATTAGTGCCCTCTCTTTGGACCTTAGGAATGGGTACAATTGAGCTCTAAGAATTGGATCATTTGGAAGATCATTCATGGAAACTTATTTTGACTACTTAGCAAGGCTTATCTAGAATGGCTTGATTATGCTTCATTTCAACACTCCCCCTCAAGTTAGGTGTGTATATATTAAACACACCTAACTTGCCTAAGTTTTTGAGGATCTGATTGGCAGTTCCCGGTTTTGTAAAGATATCCGCAACTTGAAGATCACTCCTTGTGAAACTTGGAGAGATGAGCTTATCTTCAATCTTTTGCCTTACAAAGTGGCAATCTACCTCAATATGCTTTGTTCTTTCATGAAAGACCGGATTTGAGGCTATGTGAATTGTTGATTGATTGTCACAATGGAGTTGAATTGGAGTAGAGACAAAGGACCCTAATTCTTCTATTAGAGCCTTTAGTCACACGATCTCACTAGTAGCGGCTGTCATTGCTGTTGAAATGAAGCATATTGAAGCCTAGATAATCCTTGCTAAGAAGTCAGAATTAGTCTCCTTGTATGTGCATATTAAAGCTTCCATCTTGCTCCATTTCCTAGAGCCCATTTGCTCCCTCTCCTAAGGCCCAAAGAAGGGGCCTAATGATCTTTGTGCTGGGCTCAAATGAGCCCAGCAAGTGAAAGCCTTAAGGAGGCCAAAAGGGGCCCCAACGGCTAGTTATTAAACTAGCCGTTGGGTGCCTCCCCAACGGCTAGCTTGTGCTAGCCGTTGGGGCAGCACTTGGGAGAGGGGATTGCCCTCTCCCTTCTTCATTCAATATCTCCTCTCCTCCCTCTTCTATATATATGTCAATTAGGAGCTTTGAAAAGGCATGAAAAAATGCCTATACTTATTATGTATTCTCTCAAAAGATTTCAATAAAGTCTTGAAGTTCTTATTCATATCTTTTAGCTTGCTCTTTTAGAATTTCAACATGGTATCAGAGCAGGCCAATATTCCTTCTTCTTCCGGTCTTGGAGACCCACCACCACAAATTAGCACTTCAATGTTCACATCCATTCTTTTGGATTCATCAAACTACAACTCATGGCAAGACACCATCAAGAGGTCTCTAAACTTCTTCAATCTTGAAAATCATATATTTGAAGATCCTCTTGATGATGCTGATCCATCCTTCAAAGCTTGGAAAAAGAGAGATGATCAAGTGGTGGTGCTCTTACAAATGTCTCTCGATAAGTCCCACAAAGCAATGGTCACTTGCATTCCAAATGCTAAAGACCAAATGCATGCTCTCTATACTCAAGAAACCAACACAGGCAGAATTTTCGAGCTAAAGAAGAAGATCTTCAACATTCAAAAAGGAGGAAAGACCCTACCCGAATTCTTTGGGGAATATAGGGATCTTTGGAATGAGCTTAATGTTTTGAGGCCTCCAACCTCAAATCTCAAAACTCTTCTTCAAAGGAATGATGAAGACATGACTTTTGGTCTTCTAATGGGACTAGGAGAAGAATTTGCTTCTATTCGTCAAGAAATTCTTAGGATGAGGCTATTTCCTTCATTCCAAGAGGTCCAATTCATGGTTCAAAGAACTGAAACTAGCATGAAGCTTGAGGAATCATCCAAATCCAAAATCGAAGCTCAAGCATTTAAATCCATCCAAGAGGAGTTTCCGGCCAATAAAGTTCAGAACTTTGGAAAAAGAGACTTTTGCTTTCATTGCAAAAAGCCGGGCCATAGGAAAGACAAATGTTGGCATCTCCATCCTCACCTACGGCCTAAAAGCTTCAAAAGAGAAGGAGAATCAATGGCAAGTGCTCAAAACGTCTCCCAAGTTGCTGCCCTTGAAACCAAAATGGAGGAAATGCAAAAGGACATGAAAAGGCTTATTGGACAGATTACTCTCCATTCTGGTAACCCTCTAAACTCATCTAATTCTAGTCCATGGCTCATTGATTCCGGTTGTGACAATCATATGGTTAAAGATAAAAGCAAAGTTAGAAAGTTTTTTCCACTTGCTGATCATAAAATTATCAAAGTTGCTAATGGTGATAAATTAAAAGTTGATCATTTAGGAGAAATTGAATTGCTTGGCATGAAAACTAAAGCTTTGTATGTTCCCAAATTTGATTCTAACCTTCTGTCCATTGGAAAAATAACCAAAGAACAAAATTGCAAAGCTACCTTTGATCCTAATAAAGTTATTTTTCAGGACCTCAAAACGAATCTCTTGATTGGCAAGGGGTCTAGGAGGCACAATCTATACTACTTGGATCAAGAAAACCAAGCTTTTGCTGCCCAAAGTCAAATGCATTCTTTATGGCATGCTCGCCTAGGTCATCTTGGAGACTTAGCTTTGAAACGCCTATTTCCAAATTTAGAAGTAGAAAATAGGCATTGCAAAGCTTGTGTACTTGGAAAACAAACTAGAGTGTATTATCCTATTTCAAATACTATATATGAGAATGCATTTGAACTTGTTCATTCTGATGTTTGGACTTCACCCATAGTATCTCATAATGGTTTTAAATATTTTGTGACATTTATAGATCACAAAACTGTAGAAAAAATAGAAAATGAATTTGCCTCAATGGGCATTTTATAAATAACGAATGTGGGACAATGCCCAAAGAAAATTACAATGAGACAATGCTCAAAATGAGAAACTAAATGCCCTATCTATGAGGGTCACTTAGCCCTCTTTTTGGGAGAATTTTCTCCATAATTTTGGAGAGTCAAATGCCCTTTATTTAGGTGCTATTTGCTCTTTTTCATTCATGCATTTACAAGGCATAGAGGTGCCTATTTATAGAGAAAAATGGGGGAGAGAGTTTGAGAAATGAGAGAGTGGAGAGGGAGAGAGCATAAGCTCTCTCCACTAGCCGTTGGGGGCTGTCCCCAACGGCTAGAAATTGTAGCCGTTGGGGCAGCCCCCCCCGCCCACAATTTTTGGCCAATGGGGGGCCATTTGGCCCCCCATGACTTGGATTTTGCTGGGCCCTTTTGGGCCCAGCTGTAATCCATGGATTGGGCCCATTTAGGGCCCATTTTGGGGCCCTAAATGGGCCCATTTTTCTGGACAGTGGGGGGCAGTTTACTGCCCCCCATTTTTTATCCATTGGGGGCCCATTTTGGCCCCCATGTCTTGTAATTTCGCTGGGCCCTTTTGGGCCCAGCTGTTACTCATGGTTTGGGCCCATTTGGGGCCCACTTTGGGTCCCCAAATGGGCCCAATTTTCTGGGCAGTGGGGGCAGTTTCTGCCCCCACCTTTTTTATTCATTGGGGGCCCATTTTGGGCCCCCCTTTTGCTGGACAGTGCTGGGCCCATTTGGGCCCAGCTGTGACCCATGGGCCGGGCCCATTTAGGGCCCATTTTGGGTCCCTAAATGGGCCTAAAAATCTGGACAGAATGGGGGCAGTATTCTGCCCCCATTTGTGTCTTACAATTGGGCCTTATTTTAGGGTTACAAATAACACCCATTTAGGGTTAATTACATGCCCTAATTTATGGGCTTTAAATCTCCTCTTGGGTTGGTCTCCGGATTTGCCTTTGAATGAACTTTAACACTTGACCGCTTCGGTTTGTACTTTGGACATTTCTGGACTTCTCCATGGACCACCTCTCAGGGTTGGACTTAGGATTGCCTCTGAATGAGCTTTGCACTTGTACCGCCTCGGTTTATGCTTTGGACATTTTGGACTTTTCCTTTGACCACCTCTTGAGGCCTTGAGGTTCGGTGGGTCTTCCCCAAGCTTCATGCTCCATCTTTTCAACACTCCCCCTCAAGTCCGTCGTTGGAGACGCGACTTGCCAATGGTGAGAAAAATGTTTGAAGATGGCCTCCCCCTTAAGTTGTTGCTCCCGTTCGATTGACGTGAAGTCTTTTTTGGAATTCCTACATTTTTAAGCAAGAAATCCTATTTTTCTAACTTTGATGTCACATTCTCTAAATGTGCATCTTGGTTAGTTCATAATAATAAAAATACTTTAATGAAAAATAGACTTTTGGACAAGAACCTAACCTTTTGTTTGGTAGCTTTTGGATGACAACTTTTGGGCCTAGCTCCTTCGGCTACAACCGGAAACTTTGTTCCAAAAAGACGTTACCAATGATGCCTAGCCCTTAGCCGCCTCCTAAGCTCCATTCGAAGGCTGGATCGTGCCGCTCTGATACCATGTAGAAAAAATAGAAAATGAATTTGCCTCAATGGGCATTTTATAAATAACGAATGTGGGACAATGCCCAAAGAAAATTACAATGAGACAATGCTCAAAATGAGAAACTAAATGCCCTATCTATGAGGGTCACTTAGCCCTCTTTTTGGGAGAATTTTCTCCATAATTTTGGAGAGTCAAATGCCCTTTATTTAGGTGCTATTTGCTCTTTTTCATTCATGCATTTACAAGGCATAGAGGTGCCTATTTATAGAGAAAAATGGGGGAGAGAGTTTTAGAAATGAGAGAGTGGAGAGGGAGAGAGCATAAGCTCTCTCCACTAGCCGTTGGGGGCTGTCCCCAACGGCTAGAAATTGTAGCCGTTGGGGCAGTCCCCAACGGCCACAATTTTTGGCCAATGGGGGGCCATTTGGCCCCCCATGACTTGGATTTTGCTGGGCCCTTTTGGGCCCAGCTGTAATCCATGGATTGGGCCCATTTAGGGCCCATTTTGGGGCCCTAAATGGGCCCATTTTTCTGGACAGTGGGGGGCAGTTTACTGCCCCCCATTTTTTATCCATTGGGGGCCCATTTTGGCCCCCATGTCTTGTAATTTCGCTGGGCCCTTTTGGGCCCAGCTGTTACTCATGGTTTGGGCCCATTTGGGGCCCACTTTGGGTCCCCAAATGGGCCCAATTTTCTGGGCAGTGGGGGCAGTTTCTGCCCCCACCTTTTTATTAATTGGGGGCCCATTTTGGGCCCCCTTTTGCTGGACAGTGCTGGGCCCATTTGGGCCCAGCTGTGACCCATGGGCCGGGCCCATTTAGGGCCCATTTTGGGTCCCTAAATGGGCCTAAAAATCTGGACAGATTGGGGCAGTATTCTGCCCCCATTTGTGTCTTACAATTGGGCCTTATTTTAGGGTTACAAATAACACCCATTTAGGGTTAATTACATGCCCTAATTTATGGGCTTTAAATCTCCTCTTGGGTTGGTCTCCGGATTTGCCTTTGAATGAACTTTAACACTTGACCGCTTCGGTTTGTACTTTGGACATTTCTGGACTTCTCCATGGACCACCTCTCGGGGTTGGACTTAGGATTGCCTCTGAATGAGCTTTGCACTTGTACCGCCTCGGTTTATGCTTTGGACATTTTGGACTTTTCCTTTGACCACCTCTTGAGGCCTTGAGGTTCGGTGGGTCTTCCCCAAGCTTCATGCTCCATCTTTTCAACACTCCCCCTCAAGTCCGTCGTTGGAGACGCGACTTGCCAATGGTGAGAAAAATGTTTGAAGATGGCCTCCCCCTTAAGTTGTTGCTCCCGTTCGATTGACGTGAAGTCTTTTTTGGAATTCCTACATTTTTAAGCAAGAAATCCTATTTTTCTAACTTTGATGTCACATTCTCTAAATGTGCATCTTGGTTAGTTCATAATAATAAAAATACTTTAATGAAAAATAGACTTTTGGACAAGAACCTAACCTTTTGTTTGGTAGCTTTTGGATGACAACTTTTGGGCCTAGCTCCTTCGGCTACAACCGGAAACTTTGTTCCAAAAAGACGTTACCAATGATGCCTAGCCCTTAGCCGCCTCCTAAGCTCCATTCGAAGGCTGGATCGTGCCGCTCTGATACCATGTAGAAAAAATAGAAAATGAATTTGCCTCAATGGGCATTTTATAAATAACGAATGTGGGACAATGCCCAAAGAAAATTACAATGAGACAATGCTCAAAATGAGAAACTAAATGCCCTATCTATGAGGGTCACTTAGCCCTCTTTTTGGGAGAATTTTCTCCATAATTTTGGAGAGTCAAATGCCCTTTATTTAGGTGCTATTTGCTCTTTTTCATTCATGCATTTACAAGGCATAGAGGTGCCTATTTATAGAGAAAAATGGGGGGGAGAGTTTTAGAAATGAGAGAGTGGAGAGGGAGAGAGCATAAGCTCTCTCCACTAGCCGTTGGGGGCTGTCCCCAACGGCTAGAAATTGTAGCCGTTGGGGCAGTCCCCAACGGCCACAATTTTTGGCCAATGGGGGGCCATTTGGCCCCCCATGACTTGGATTTTGCTGGGCCCTTTTGGGCCCAGCTGTAATCCATGGATTGGGCCCATTTAGGGCCCATTTTGGGGCCCTAAATGGGCCCATTTTTCTGGGCAGTGGGGGGGCAGTTTACTGCCCCCCATTTTTTATCCATTGGGGGCCCATTTTGGCCCCCATGTCTTAATTTCGCTGGGCCCTTATGGGCCCAGCTATTACTCATGGTTTGGGCCCATTTGGGGCCCACTTTGGGTCCCCAAATGGGCCCAATTTTCTGGGCAGTGGGGGCAGTTTCTGCCCCCACCTTTTTTATTCATTGGGGGCCCATTTTGGGCCCCCTTTTGCTGGACAGTGCTGGGCCCATTTGGGCCCAGCTGTGACCCATGGGCGGGCTCATTTAGGGCCCATTTTGGGTCCCTAAATGGGCCTAAAAATCTGGACAGAAGGGGGCAGTATTCTGCCCCCATTTGTGTCTTACAATTGGGCCTTATTTTAGGGTTACAAATAACACCCATTTAGGGTTAATTACATGCCCTAATTTATGGGCTTTAAATCTCCTCTTGGGTTGGTCTCCGGATTTGCCTTTGAATGAACTTTAACACTTGACCGCTTCGGTTTGTACTTTGGACATTTCTGGACTTCTCCATGGACCACCTCTCAGGGTTGGACTTAGGATTGCCTCTGAATGAGCTTTGCACTTGTACCGCCTCGGTTTATGCTTTGGACATTTTGGACTTTTCCTTTGACCACCTCTTGAGGCCTTGAGGTTCGGTGGGTCTTCCCCAAGCTTCATGCTCCATCTTTTCAACAAAAACTAGATACACTTGGGTTTATCTATTGGCAGCCAAATCTGAGGTCTTTGAAGCTCTTAAAAGCTATTATAGATATGTGACCAAGCAATTCAATGCCAACATCAAAATTATTAGGACTGATCATGGGGGGGAGTATACTAGTCATGCATTTGAAAATTTCTTAGAAGAAAAGGAGATCATGCACCAAAAATCATGTGTCTACACTCCACAACAAAATGGAGTTGCCGAAAGGAAAAATAGGCACTTATTAGAAACAACTAGGGCCATGATGTTTCATTCCAATATGCCAAAAATTTATTGGAGTGAGGCAATAAAAACTGCTGCCCATATTATTAATCTTATGCCCACTCAAGTTCTAGAAGGAAAATCTCCTTTAGAACTACTCCTAGGAAAAAAACCCAATATCTCTCATTTAAGAGTCTTTGGGTGCATTTGCTATGTGCATGTACCAGAAAATTTTAGGAACAAACTAGATGAAAGAGGAAGAAAATGTGTATTCTTAGGATATTCAACAGTTGAAAAAGGTTATAGATGCTATGATCCTCTAACCAAAAAACTATACACATCCAAGGATGTGATATTTGTGGAAAAAGAACCTTATTTTTCAGGAAAAGAAGATCAAGCTCAAACTGAAAAGGTAGGAACTCAAGATCTATGGAATATCATTCTCCCGTCCATCAACCATTCCACTCACCCAAATAATCATGAAGAAGCTACTCCAAATGATCATGAAGTACTTGTTCAAGAAGACTCTTCTCCTTCTCATTCGGATCATGAGGAACATGGGGATGATGATCCAAATCAAGAACCGGTTCTAGAGCAAGAAGAACAAGCTATTCATGAGCAGCCTCCCACTCTTCGTAGATCAACAAGGCTTAGGCTTCCTCCTTCCGAATGGATCAATAAAAGGGTTTTTTACAACACTAAAGTAACCTCTCATCCTATTTCGAAATATTATTCAGTTGCTAATACATCTTGCAGCCATCAAAGATTCATTCAGAACATAGATCTTCATGAAGAACCAAGATCCTTTGAAGAAGCTAAGAACCAACCTCAATGGGTGCAAGCTATGAAGGATGAGTTGGAAGCTTTAGCTAAAAATGGAACATGGGAAATAACATCACTTCCAAAAGGAAAAAGAGCAGTAGGATGCAAATGGGTTTACAAAATCAAGCACAAAAGCGATGGAAGTCTTGATAAATACAAGGCAAGACTAGTTGCCAAAGGTTTCACTCAAGCCTATGGAGTGGACTACAAGGAAACATATGCTCCCGTGGCCAAGATGAATACCATTCGTGTACTCTTATCCCTTGCTGCTAACTACTCCTTACCTTTATTTCAAATGGATGTTGCAAATGCCTTTCTTCAAGGGGACTTAGAAGAAGAAGTATATATGGAGGTTCCTCCGGGCTTTTCTCATCAAGACAACAAAGTTTGCAAATTAAAGAAAGCAATTTATGGACTCAAGCAATCTCCAAGAGCTTGGTATGCTAAACTCAGCTCTACTCTTCTTGATCATAACTTTAAAAAATGCTCTAGTGATTCATCTCTTTTTGTTAAGAAATTAGGAGATAAATTCATCATAGTCTTAGTATATGTAGATGATATCATCTTAACTGGAAATGATTTAGACTTAATCAATCAAGTTAGGAAATTTATCCAAACAAAGTTTGACATTAAGGATTTAGGGAAACTAAAGTACTTTCTAGGGATAGAGCTTGCCTATTCTCCAAATGGGTTTGCTCTATCACAAAGAAAGTATGTGCTTGATCTTTTGCAGGAAACCGGCAAGCTAGGTGCCAAGCCCGCGTGTAGTCCGATTAGCACCTCTTGTGGCCTCAAAGATGATGACATAGAGTTTGAAGATGAACAAAGATATCAAAGGCTTGTAGGGAAATTGATCTATCTCACCATAACAAGGCCTGACATCTCATTCGCTGTGGGGCAAGTTAGTCAACATATGCACAAGCCAAAATGGAAGCATTGGAGAGCCACTGAAAGGATTTTGCACTATCTAAAAGGCACTCCCGGCATGGGAATTGTCATGAAGAACAATTGCAGCTCTCAAATCATAGGATATTGTGATGCAGATTGAGCCGGGGATTCAGAGGATAGAAGATCTACTACCGGCTATTGCATGTTTGTTGGAGGGAACCTAGTAGCATGGAAAAGCAAGAAACAACGTGTAGTCTCAAGATCAAGTGCCGAAGCAGAGTATAGAGCAATGGCAGCCGCTACTAGTGAGATCGTGTGGCTAAAGGCTCTAATAGAAGAATTAGGGTTCTTTGTCTCGACTCCAATTCATCTTCATTGTGACAATCAATCAGCAATTCACATAGCCTCAAATCCGGTATTTCATGAAAGAACCAAGCATATTGAGGTAGATTGTCACTTTATAAGGCAAAAGATTGAAGATAAGATCATTTCTCCAAGATTCACAAGAAGTGATCTTCAAGTTGCGGATATCTTTACAAAACCGGGAACCGCCAATCACATCCTCAAAAATTTGGGCAAGTTAGGTGTTATTAATATATACACACCTAACTTGAGGGGGAGTGTTGAAATGAAGCATATTGAAGCCTAGATAATCCTTGCTAAGAAGTCAGAATTAGTCTCCTTGTATGTGCATATTAAAGCTTCCATCTTGCTCCATTTCCTAGAGCCCATTTGCTCCCTCTCCTAAGGCCCAAAGAAGGGGCCTAATGATCTTTGTGCTGGGCTCAAATGAGCCCAGCAAGTGAAAGCCTTAAGGGGGCCAAAAGGGGCCCCAACGGCTAGTTATTAAACTAGCCGTTGGGGCAGCACTTGGGAGAGGGGATTGCCCTCTCCCTTCTTCATTCAATATCTCCTCTCCTCCCTCTTTTATATATATGTCAATTAGGAGCTTTGTAAAGGCATGAAAAAATGCCTATACTTATTATGTATTCTCTCAAAAGATTTCAATAAAGTCTTGAAGTTCTTATTCATATCTTTTAGCTTGCTCTTTTAGAATTTCAACAATTGCTCTATACTCTGCTTCGGCACTTGATCTTGAGACTACATGTTGTTTTTTGCTTTTCCATGCTACTAGGTTCCCTCTAACAAACATGCAATAACCAGTAGTTGATCTTCTATCTTCCGAATCCCCCGCCCAATCCGCATCACAATTGTTGAAAGATCAAAGAAAGAACTCAAGAGATCTTGAAATATAATTCTGGACTTTATTGAAATAGAAAGCAAATAACATTTATAGCTTTGAACTTTTGTTCATGCCTTTGCTTGAATACATAAAAGCCTATTTATAGAAGAAGAAGAGTGAGAGAATTAGGGAGCAAAATGAGAGAACAAGAGAGGGGTTAAGACCCCTCTCTACTAGCCGTTGGAGGCTGTCTCCAACGGCTAGAATTACTAGCCGTTGGACAGCCTCCAACGGCTAGTTTTGCCTAGCCGTTGGGGCCCAATTGGGCCCCCTTTGTTGGGCTAAAGAGGGCCCTTTGGGCCCAGCCCGAATTCCGCGGGCCAACCCAATTCATGACCCATAAACAATTCATCCTTGGGGTTGATCAATTCATCTTTTCAACAACAATACCCTATGATTTGTGAGCTGCAATTGTTCTTCATGACAATTTCCATACCGAGTGTGCCTTTTAGATAGTGAAGAATCCTTTCGGTGGCTCTCCAATGCTTCCATTTTGGCTTGTGCATATGTTGGCTAACTTGCCCCACAGCGAATGAGATATCAGGCCATGTTATGGTGAGATAGATTAATTTCCCTACAAGCTGTTGAAAAGAAGTATTAATCAAGCCCCTCATCACCAATTTAAAGCCTTCCCAAGAATCCAGCAAGTTCTCTTCCATAGAGCCCTAAAAGACCTTAGCCCATGGGCCTTTCCAAGCCCCAAGAAGGGGCCCCTTCCAGCCCATCAAAGGGGGGCCAATTGGGCCCCCAATTGGCTGTTTAAAACAGCCGTTGGAGGCTGTCCAACGACTAGAATTTCTAGCCGTTGGAGCAGCCTCCAACGGTTCTAGCCGTTGGAGCAGCCTCCAACGGTTCTAGCCGTTGGACAGCCTCCAACGGCTAGAATAGAGAGGGCCAATGCCCTCTCTTGCTCTCCCTTATTCTCTCTAAATTCTCTCTTCCCCCCTTCTCTATAAATAGCCTTTAATGTTCCCTAGCTTTGATATGAACAAAAGTTTAAACTATGAATGTTATTAGTTCTCAATTTCAATAAAATTCAAAATTACATTTCAAGTTTCCTTGAGTTCTCTCTTTGATCTTTCAACATGGTATCTGAGCAATCAATCCCATCCTCTTCTAGGTTGGGTGACCCTCCTCTATCCATAAACATTACCCAAATGCAAAATTTATCCTCCATTCAATTGAAAGGAGGAAACTACTATCAATGGGCAAATGTGATGAAGAGGGCACTCAATCTCAACAATCTAGAGAATCACGTTCTTGATGATCCACTTGAAGAAACTGATCCATCATTTCGAGAATGGAAAAAAAAAGAGATGATCATGTCTTCATTCTTCTTCTTAATTCTCTAGATGAAACTCACAAAGCGATGGTGTCATGTGCTCCAAATGCAAAACTCTTGTGGGATGAAATGTTCTCTCTCTATGGTTTGGAATCCAACCTTGGGAGGATCTTTGAGCTTAAAAGACAAATTGCTTCCATCAAAAAGGAAGGCAAATCTCTTCCTCAATATTTTGGGGAGTATACGGATGCTTGGAATGAGCTAATAACTCTCCGGCCAGATTCTATAGATCTCAAAGTTCTTCGAAAAAGAAGAGAGGAAGATAAGATATTTGGTCTTCTCATGGGCTTAGATGATTCATATTCTCATCTAAGGCAAGAAATCCTTCGAATGAAGGACTTTCCATCATTTGGAGAAGTCCAAAATATGATCCAAAGGACTGAAGTGAGTATTAGATTGGAGGAGAGCTCCAAACAAAAATTGGAAGCTCAAGCTTTCATTGCTTCCTCGGATGAATTCAATGCTGCCAAGGCCAATCAAATCAGAAGGAGAAATGAAATATGCTCTCATTGCAAAAAGAGGGGTCACTCAAAGGACAAATGCTGGGAATTGCATCCTCATTTAAAGCCTAAAATGTTCAAACAAAGAGACCAGCAAGGAGCTCCAAATACATTCAATTCTGGACAGCAACCTTCTGCCCAATTCGTGAAGATCCAAGCTCCATCAATGGCTGAGTTTGCTGCACTCCAAACACAATTAAATGAAGTTACAAAGAGGCTTCAACAAATGGCTCCATCATTTGGTAAAAATCAAGAACTTTTCTCATATTTAAATTCTGAAAATTTTCTCATTGATTCGGGAACCGAATGTCATATGGTAAAGGATAAAGCAAAAATAAAAAGATTAGAAAACCTTCCTAACCATATGATTGTTCGTGTTGCAAATGGACAAGATTTGAGAGTAAATCAAGTTGGGGAAGTTGACATTTTTGGAAAACCTACAAAAGCTTTATATGTTCCCAAACTTACCTCAAACCTACTGTCCATTAGCAAGATCACCAAGGATCAAAAGTGTAGAGTTGTTTTTTACCCCAATAATGTCTCTTTTCAGGACCTCAAGTCGAATCAATTGATTGGCAAGGGTTCTAGAAGAGGAGGACTTTATTACTTGGATCAAGAACAAACTGCACTTGTAGCTCACATCAAGGAGGATCAATCTCTTTGGCATGGACGCTTAGGACATCCTAGTGATCGAGCTTTAAAACGTCTATTCCCAACCTTGAATTTTGAGAATAGACATTGTAAAGCTTGTATTTTGGCTAAAGAAACCCGAACAATGTATCCCATTTCAGAAACAATTTATGAAAATCCTTTTGATTTGGTTCATTCGGATGTTTGGACTTCTCCTATCATGTCACACTTAGGTTACAAATACTTCATTACCTTTATTGATCATAAAACCAGGTACACATGGGTGTATCTTTTAAATACCAAAGACCAAGCTCTTGAAGCACTCAAGAGCTATGTGAAGTATGTAACCAAACTATACAATGCCAATATAAAAGTCCTAAGGTCAGATCATGGTGGTGAATTTACAAGCCTCAATTTTGAAAATTACCTTAAGGACAATAGCATTATGCACCAAATGTTATGTGTTTACACACCCCAACAAAATGGGGTAGCGGAAAGGAAAAATAGACACATACTTGAAATATCTAGAGCTATGATGTTCTATGCAAACACGCCTAAGAAATTTTGGTGTGATGCGGTTAAAACCGCAGTACATGTGATCAATCTTATGCCCACCGAAGTTTTAAAAGGGCAATCTCCCCTTGAGGTTCTCCTAGGAAAGAAACCAGATATTTCTCACCTTAGGACATTTGGTTGCACATGCTACATTCACATTCCTACGCACCTAAGGAATAAACTAGAACATAGAGGGAAAAAGTGTGTATTTCTTGGATATGCAGCCTTTGAAAAAGGCTATAGGTGCTATGATCTTACCACTAACCGAACATACACATCAAAAGATGTGATCTTTCTGGAAAGTGAGTTCTATTTCACAGGAAATGAAGATGTAAAGGAAGCTTCAAAGACTGAAATTCCTCCTAGCACTTGGGACTTCCTCATATCGCCTCCTCAAGAAGCCGAACAAACCGAAGGAAACTCCACTTCTGAAACAAGCCATAACTCTCAAGATGATAATTCAGAAGCTTTAGAGGCTGAACAACCAATTGTTTCAGGGGGAGAAAGTGATACAAATGAGGAGAATACAAATGAGGAGGAATCTCTTGAAATCGAGGAGGAACCGGATGAACCACCACCTCAACTAAGAAGATCAACAAGGCTTAGACTTCCTCCATCCGAATGGATCAATCGAAGGGTGTTTTATAACTCTAAGGTAACCTCCCATCCTATTCATGATTATTATACCACCTCACATGTTTCCTTGGACCACCGAGCTTTCTTGAGTAATCTAGATAAAGAAGTGGAACCAACGTCATTTGAGGAGGCATCAAAGGATCCAAGATGGAGAAAAGCAATGGAGGAGGAACTAGAAGCTCTATCAAAGAATGGGACATGGGAAATCACTTCACTACCAAAAGGGAAGAAAGCCGTAGGATGTAAATGGGTATACAAAATCAAGCACAAAAGCGATGGATCAATTGAGCGATTCAAAGCAAGACTAGTAGCCAAAGGGTATACTCAAGCATATGGGATTGATTATAAGGAGACCTATGCTCCGGTTGCAAAAATGAACACCATTAGAGTCCTTTTGTCTCTTGCGGTGAATCACAGATGGAGCCTATTCCAAATGGATGTAGCAAATGCTTTTCTCCAAGGAGATCTAGAAGAAGAAGTCTACATGCAAATACCAAAGGGACTTCAATCTCAAGGAGGAAATGCATGCAAACTTCATAAGGCAATTTATGGTCTCAAACAATCTCCAAGAGCTTGGTATGCAAATTAAGCCATACTTTCCTTAGTAATGGATTTCATAAATGCAATAGTGATTCATCTCTATTCATTAAAAGAACTAAGGATCATATCACAATAGCACTAGTTTATGTAGATGACATTATCATCACAGGTAGTGATTTGCATCAAATTGACCTAGTTAGAAATTTCTTAAAGTCTAGATTTGAAATTAAAGATCTAGGAAAACTAAAGTATTTTCTAGGAATTGAGTTAGCCTATTGTCCCAATGGGCTAATTCTCTCCCAAAGAAAATATACTCTTGATCTTTTGCAGGAAACAGGAAAGCTTGGAGCAAGACCGACTTGCAGTCCAGTTTCCTCTTCCGGTCCTTTAGCCGATGACAATGATCCTCTAGCAGACATTGAAAGATATCAGAGGTTGGTTGGGAGACTTATCTACCTCACCATCACAAGGCCAGACATAACATATGCCGTTAGCTATATAAGTCAATTTATGCACTCTCCAACGAAAGGCCATTGGAGAGTAGCTGAAAGGATCCTTCATTATATCAAAGGATCCCCGGGGCTAGGCATTTGGATGAAGAACAATGGAAGTTCAGACATTGAAGGGTATTGCGACTGATTGGGCGGGTGACTCCACAGATAGAAAGTCTACCACCGGGTATTGCATGTTTGTAGGAGGCAATTTGGTAGCTTGGAAGAGCAAAAAACAGCGAGTTGTATCTAGATCAAGTGCGGAGGCCGAGTATAGGGCCATGGCAGCTAGTGCAAGTGAGATAGTATGGTTGAAGGCTCTAGTAGAAGAGCTAGGGTTCACGGTCTCCACTCCAATCAAACTCCATTGTGACAATCAATCCGCAATTCACATTGCCACCAATCCGGTCTTCCATGAACGCACCAAGCACATAGAAGTTGATTGTCATTTTATTCGTCAAAAGGTAGAAGAAAAACTCATTGTGACTCCTCATATCAAAGGAGAAGATCAACTAGCGGATATCTTCACAGAGGGAGGGACAGCAGCTCACCTACAAGAAATGATGGACAAGTTGGGTACTATTAATATCTACGCACCCAACTTGAGGGGGAGTGTTGAAAAGATGAATTGATCAACCCCAAGGATGAATTGTTTATGGGTCATGAATTGGGTTGGCCCGCGGAATTCGGGTTGGGCCCGAAGGGCCCAGCCCGGGCCAGCAAAAGGGCCCTTTTTAGCCCAACAAAGGGGGCCCAATTGGGCCCCAACGGCTAGGCAAAACTAGCCGTTGGAGGCTGTCCAACGGCTAGTAATTCTAGCCGTTGGAGACAGCCTCCAACGGCTAGTAGAGAGGGGTCTTAACCCCTCTCTTGTTCTCTCATTTTGCTCCCTAATTCTCTCACTCTTCTTCTTCTATAAATAGGCTTTTATGTATTCAAGCAAAGGCATGAACAAAAGTTCAAAGCTATGAATGTTATTTGCTTTCTCTTTCAATAAAGTCCAGAATTATATTTCAAGATCTCTTGAGTTCTTTCTTTGATCTTTCAACAAGAAGTGTCACTATTGCATTTTTTGAAATCATGATCAAAAAGAGTTGAGCTAAGTTTGGCATACCAAGCTCTTGGAGATTGTTTGAGACCGTAGATTGCTTTCCTATGTTTGCAAACTTTGTTGAGTTGGTGAGAAAAGCCCGGCGGAGTCTCCATGTACACTTCTTCTTCTAGATCACCTTGAAGAAAAGCATTGGCTACGTCCATTTGAAACATTGGCCAAGAGTGATTGATTGCAAGGGACATCAAGACTCGAATTGTGTTCATCTTGACCACCGGAGCATAAGTTTCCTTGTAGTCTGTTGAAAGATCAAAGTGTGAACTCAAAGAGCCTTGAAATAAAAATCTGGATTTTATTGAAATAAAGAGCTAAGAACATTCATAGTTTGAACTTTTGTTCATACCTATGATAGAGAACAATGAAGACTATTTATAGAGAAACAAGGAGGGAGAGATTACAAGGAGAATAAGAGAGAACTAGTGAGAATAAGAGAGGGCATTGGCCCTCTCTTATTCTAGCCGTTGGAGGCTGTCCAACGGCTAGAATTTCTAGCCGTTGGAGCAGCCTCCAACGGCTGTTTTAGACAGCCTAATGGGGGCCCAATTGGGCCCCCTTTGATGGGTTGGAATGGGCCCTTCTATGGGCTCAAAGAGGCCCATGGGCTGAAGCAAATTTAGAGGTCCAATGGAAGACAACTTGCTGAATGCTTTGGAAGACTTTAAACTTGTGATGAGAAGCTTGATTAGTTCTTCTTTTCAACACTCCCCCTCAAGTTGGGTGCGTAGATGTTGATAGTACCTAACTTGCTCATCATTTCTTGTAGGTGGGCTGCCGTCCCTCCCTTTGTGAAGATGTCCGCAAGTTGATCTTCTCCTTTGATGTGAGGAGTGACAATGAGTCTTTCTTCTACCTTTTGCCGAATAAAATGACAATCAACCTCTATGTGCTTGGTTCGTTCATGAAAAACTGGGTTAGTGGCAATGTGAATTGCGGATTGATTATCACAATGAAGCTTGATAGGAGTGGTGACTGCAAACCCTAGTTCTTCTATCAATGCCTTTAGCCATACAATCTCACTGGCTCCCGCTGCCATAGCTCTATACTCGGCCTCTGCACTTGATCTAGATACAACCCGTTGTTTTTTGCTCTTCCAAGCTACCAAGTTTCCTCCAACAAACATACAATATCCAGTGGTAGACTTTCTATCGATGGGATCCCCTGCCCAATCAGCATCACAATACCCTTCAATGTCTGCATTCCCATTATTCTTCATCCAAATTCCTAGCCCGGGAGATCTTTTGATGTAATGAAGAATCCTCTCCGCTGCTCTCCAATGACCTTTTGTTGGGGAGTGCATGAACTGACTTATATAACTCACTGCATATGCCATGTCTGGTCTTGTGATGGTGAGATAGATAAGTTTGCCAACTAGCCTCTGGTATCTTTCAATGTCTTCTAGAGGATCATTGTCATCGGTTAAGGGACCGGAGGTGGAAACTGGGCTGCAAACTGGTCTTGCTCCAAGTTTTCCCGTTTCCTGCAAAAGATCAAGAGCATATTTTCTTTGGGAGAGAATTAGCCCATTGGGACAATAGGCTAACTCAATGCCTAGAAAATACTTTAGTTTCCCTAGATCTTTAATTTCAAATCTAGATTTTAAAAAGTTCCTAACAAGGTCTATTTGATGCAAATCACTACCTGTTATGATAATGTCATCTACATATACTAATGCAATTGTGATATGATCGTTAGTCCTTCTAACAAAGAGAGATGAATCACTATTGCATTTATGAAATCCATTACTAAGGAAAGCATGGCTTAACTTTGCGTACCAGGCTCTTGGAGATTGCTTGAGACCATAAATTGCCTTATGAAGTTTGCATGCATTTCCTCTTTGTGAATGAAGACCCTTTGGTATTTGCATGTAGACTTCTTCTTCTAGATCTCCTTGAAGAAAAGCGTTGGCTACATCCATTTGGAATAGGCTCCATCCATGATTCACCGCAAGGGACAAGAGGACTCTAATAGTGTTCATTTTTGCAACAGGAGCATAGGTCTCTTTGTAATCAATCCCATAGGCTTGAGTATATCCTTTTGCCACCAGCCTTGCTTTGAACCTATCAATCGATCTATCAATTTTGTGCTTGATTTTGTAAACCCACTTACACCCTACGGTCTTCTTCCCTTTAGGTAGAGTAGTGATTTCCCACGTTCCATTTTTTGATAAAGCTTCTAATTCTTCTTCCATTGCCTTTTTCCATCTTGGATCTCTTGATGCTTGCTCAAATGATGTTGGTTCCACTTCTTTATCTAAGTTACTCAAGAAAGCTTGGTGGTCCAAGGAAACATGAGAGGTGTTATAGTAATCACAAATAGGATGAGAGGTTACCCTAGAGTTATAGAACACTCTTCGGTTGATCCATTCGGATGGAGGAAGCCTAAGCCTAGTTGATCTCCTTAGTTGAGGTGGAGGTTGATCCGGTTCCTCTTCTATTTCAAGGGATTCTTCTTCATTTGTAACTTCCTCATTTGTATCACTTTCTCCCCCTAAAGTAGTTGGTTGTTCAGCTTCTAAAGCTTCTGAATTTTCATTTTGAGAGTTGTGGTTTGTATCTGAAGATGAGTTTCCCTCGGTTTGTTCAGCTCTTTGAGGAGGAGCTATGAGAAAGTCCCAAGAGCTAGGAGGAACTTCAATTTTTTGCATTTCCTTAGTTTCTTCATTTCCTGCAAAATAAACCTCATTTTCCAAGAATATCACATCTTTAGATGTGTATGTTCGGTTAGTAATAGGATCATAGCATCTATACCCTTTTTCAAAGGCTGCGTATCCAAGAAACACACACTTTCTTCCTCTATGTTCTAACTTGTTTCTTAAGTGTGCTGGAATATGAATGTAACATGTGCAACCAAATGTCCTAAGGTGAGAGATTTTAGGTTTTCTCCCTAGAAGGACCTCTAGAGGGGATTGCCCTTTTAAAATTTCAGTGGGCATTAGGTTTATAACATGAACCGCGGTTTTAACCGCATCACACCAGAATTTTTTGGCATGTTTGCATAAAACATCATTGCCCTAGATGTTTCAAGTATGTGCCTATTCTTTCTCTCAGCTACCCCATTTTGTTGGGGTGTGTAAACACATGACATTTGATGTATAATGCTATTTTCCTTAAGGTAATTTTCAAAATTGAGGCTAGTAAATTCACCCCCATGATCTGACCTAAGGACTTTTATATTTGCATTGTATAGTTTGGTCACATACTTCACATAGCTCTTGAGAGCTTCAAGAGCTTGGTCTTTGGTGTTTAAAAGGTACACCCATGTGTATCTAGTTTTATGATCAATGAAGGTAATGAAGTATTTGTAACCTAAGTGTGACATGATAGGAGATGTCCAAACATCCGAATGAACCAAATCAAAAGGATTTTCATAAATTGTTTCTGAAATGGGATACATTGTTCGGGTTTCTTTAGCCAAAATACAAGCTTTACAATGTCTATTCTCAAAATTCAAGGTTGGGAATAGACGTTTTAAAGCTCGATCACTAGGATGTCCTAAGCGTCCATGCCAAAGAGAGTGATCCTCCTTGATGTGAGCTACAAGTGCACTTTGTTCTTGATCCAAGTAATAAAGTCCTCCTCTTCTAGAACCCTTGCCAATCAATTGATTCGACTTGAGGTCCTGAAAAGAGACATTATTGGGGTCAAAAACAACTCTACACTTTTGATCCTTGGTGATCTTGCTAATGGACAGTAGGTTTGAGGTAAGTTTGGGAACATATAAAGCTTTTGTGGGTTTCCCAAAAATGTCAACTTCCCCAACTTGTTTTACTCTCAAATCTTGTCCATTTGCAACACGAACAACCATATGGTTAGGAAGGTTTTCAAACCTTTTTATTTTTGCTTTATCCTTAACCATATGACATTCGGTTCCCGAATCAATGAGAAATTTTTCAGAATTTAAATATGAGAAAAGTTCTTGTTTCTTACCGGATGATGGAGCCATTTGTTGAAGCCTCTTTGTAACTTCATTTAATTGTGTTTGGAGAGCAGCAAACTCAGCCATTGATGGAGCTTGGACCTTCACGAATAGGGCAGAAGGTTGCTGTCCAGAATAGTATGCATTTGAAGCTCCTTGCTGATCTCTTTGCTTGAATACTTTAGGCTTTAAATGAGGATGCAATTCCCAGCATTTGTCTTTTGAGTGACCCCTCTTGTTGCAATGAGAGCATACTTCATTTCTCCTTCGAATTTGATTGGCTTTGGCAGCATTGAATTCATTCGAGGAAGCAATGAAAGCTTGAGCTTCCATTTTTTGTTTGGAGCTTTCTTCCAATCTAATGCTCACTTCAGTCCTTTGGATCATATTTTGGACTTCTCCAAATGATGGAAATTCCTTCATTCGAAGGATTTCTTGCCTTAGATGAGAATATGAATCATCCAAGCCCATGAGAAGACCAAATATCTTATCTTCCTCTCTTCTCTTTCTAAGAACTTTGAGATCTATAGAATCTGGTCGAAGAGTTGTTAGCTCATTCCAAGCATCCGTATACTCCCCAAAATATTGAGGAAGAGATTTGCCTTCCTTTTTGATGGAAGCAATTTGTCTCTTAAGTTCAAAAATTCTCCCAAGGTTGGATTCCAAACCATAGAGAGAGAACATTTCTTCCCATAAGAGTTTTGCATTTGGAGCACACGACACCATCGCCTTGTGAGTTTCATCTAGAGAATTCAGAAGAAGAATGAAGACATGATCATCTCTTTTTTTCCATTCTCGGAATGATGGATCAGCTTCTTCAAGTGGATCGTCAAGAACATGATTCTCTAGATTGTTGAGATTGAGTGCCCTCTTCATCACATTTGCCCATTGATAGTAATTTCCTCCTTTCAATTGGATGGAGGATAAATTTTGCATTTGGGTAATATTTATGGATGGAGGAGGGTCACCCAACCTAGAAGAGGATGGGATCGATTGCTCTGATACCATGTTGAAAGATCAAAGTGTGAACTCAAAGAGCCTTGAAATAAAAATCTGGATTTTATTGAAATAAAGAGCTAAGAACATTCATAGTTTGAACTTTTGTTCATACCTATGATAGAGAACAATGAAGACTATTTATAGAGAAACAAGGAGGGAGAGATTACAAGGAGAATAAGAGAGAACTAGTGAGAATAAGAGAGGGCATTGGCCCTCTCTTATTCTAGCCGTTGGAGCAGCCTCCAACGGCTGTTTTAGACAGCCTAATGGGGGCCCAATTGGGCCCCCTTTGATGGGTTGGAATGGGCCCTTCTATGGGCTCAAAGAGGCCCATGGGCTGAAGCAAATTTAGAGGTCCAATGGAAGACAACTTGCTGAATGCTTTGGAAGACTTTAAACTTGTGATGAGAAGCTTGATTAGTTCTTCTTTTCAACATAGTCTACTCCATAAGCTTGAGTGAAGCCCTTTGCTACTAATCTAGCTTTGTATCTATCAATGCTTCCATCGCTTTTGTGCTTGATCTTATAGACTCATTTGCATCCTACCGCCCTTTTTCCTTTAGGAAGAGATGATAACTCCCAAGTTTCGTTTCTCTCTACGGCTTCTAGCTCATCTTTCATGGCTTGAATCCATTGGGGATGTTGTTTTGCTTCTTCAAAGTTTCTAGGCTCTTGATGAAGGTCTAAATTCTTGATGAATTTTTGATGGCTACAAGACATGTTAGCAACCGAATAATATTGGGAAATGGGATGAGATGTCACCTTTGAGTTATAGAACACTCTTTTGTTGATCCATTCGGAAGGAGGGAGCCTAAGCCTTGTTGATCTTCGAACAGGAGGGGGAGGCGGCTCCTCAATACTTTGTTCTTCTTCCTCTATAACTTGCCCTTGATCTAAGTTGTCTCCCCCTTCCTCTTGGACAGATTCATGATCAGAATGAGATGAGGTTGATTCTTCTTGAGTTGGATCATTTTTAGCTTGGATTGGTTGTTCTCCTTCTTCATTTTGATGGGAAGGTTCTTTGATTGAGGGAAGAACTATATTCCATTGGTCTTGAGCTCCTCTTTCCTTTGATTGCTCTTGATCCTCTTTTCCTGCAAAATAAGGTTCTCTTTCTACAAATATCACATCCTTGGATGTGTATAGCTTTTTGGTTAGAGGATCATAACATTTATATCTTTTTTCAAATGTAGAGTATCCTAGAAATACACATTTTCTCCCCCCTTTCATCTAGTTTATTTCTGAAGTTTTCCGGTACATGCACATAACAAATGCACCCAAAAACTCTTAAGTGTGAGATATTAGGTTTTCTTCCTAGGAGTAGTTCTAAGGGGGATTTTCCTTCTAACACTTGAGAGGGCATAAGGTTTATAAGGTGGGCAGCGGTTTTAATGGCTTCACTCCAAAACTTTTTAGGTACATTGGAGTGAAACATCATAGCCCTAGCCGTTTCTAGTAAATGTCTATTTTTTCTTTCGGCAACTCCATTTTGTTGAGGAGTGTACACACAAGACTTTTGATGAATAATTTCTTTTTCTTCTAGAAAATTTTCAAGTGCATGGCTAGTGTATTCCCCCCCCATGATCCGATCTAAGGATTTTGATGTTTGCATTGAATTGCTTGGTTACATATCTATAATAGCTCTTAAGTGCCTCAAATACTTCAGATTTGACTACTAATAAGTACACCCAAGTGTATCTAGTTTTGTGGTCAATGAAGGTTACAAAGTATTTGAAGCCATTATGAGATTCTATGGGTGAAGTCCACACATCGGTATGAATGAGTTCAAAGGCATTTTCATATATTGTGTTTGAGATTGGATAATACACTCTAGTTTGTTTTCCAAGAATACAAGCTTTGCAATGCCTATTTTCTACCTTTTGACTTGGAAATAGGCGTTTCAAAGCTAAATTTCCCGGGTGACCTAGACGAGCATGCCATATAGAGGATACTTGACTTTGAACTCCAAAAGCTTGATTTTCTTGGTCTAAGAAATATAGGTTGTTCCTTCTAGACCCCTTGCCAATCAAGTGATTCGTTTTGAGATCCTGAAAAATAACTTGGTTAGGATCAAAAGTGGCTTTGCAATTATGGTCTTTTGTAATTTTGCTAATGGACATGAGGTTAGAGTTGAATTTTGGCACATATAAAGCTTTAGTTTTCTTGCCTAGGAGTTCAGCTTCTCCTAGATGATCAACTTTTAGTTTTTGACCATTAGCAACCATGACAATCTTATGACCAGATAAAGGAATGAATTTCCTAACTTGATTTTTATCCTTTACCATGTGATTGTCACAGCCCGAATCAATAAGCCATTTATTTAAATGAGATGAGTTCAAGTTGTTACCGGAATGTAGGGCAACTTGGCCAAGGAGCTTTTTCATCTCTTTTTGCATCTCCTCCATCTTGGATTCGAGTGCAGCCACTTGGGAGACTTGTTGAGCATGAGCTGGTTGTTCCATTTCCTTCTTGTTGTTCTTTGGGCGCAAATTAGAGTAAAGAAACCAGCACATTTCCCTTTTGTGGCCGGGTTTCTTGCAATTTGTGCAAACATCCCTTTTAAAGAAATTTTGAGCTTTGTTGGCCATATGATCATCTTGGACAACTTTGAAGGCTTGAGCTTCGGATTTGAGCTTGGTAAACTCCTCTAGCCTCATGCTAGTCTCGGCCCTTTGAATCATAAATTGAACTTCTTGGAATGAAGGGAATATCTTCATTCTAAGGATTTCTTGACGAATAGGAGCATATTCATCTCCAAGACCCATAAGAAGACCAAAGGTCATCTCTTCATCATTTCTTTGAAGATGGGTCTTGAGATTAGAAGTTGGAGGCCTAAGAAGATTAAGCTCATTCCAAAGATCCCTATATTCCCCAAAGTATTTGGGTAGGGTTTTACCTCCTTTTTGAATCTTGAAGATTTTTCTTTTGAGCTCAAAGATTCGTCCGGTGTTGGTCTCTTGCCCATATAGAGCATGCATTTGATCCCACAAAGCCTTTGCATTTGAAATACAAGTAACCATTGCTTTGTGGGTTTAGTCAAGAGACATTTGAAGTAGCACCACCACTTGATCATCTTGCTTCTTCCATGATTTGAATGTAGGGTCAGCTGTTGAAATGAAGGACAATTAGGGTATGAAATTAACTCTAAAATTAGTGCACCTTGTTCTCCTTAGAAAGGTCCATTTGTATGTCTCAAAGAAAGGGTATTTTGTGTCTAGAATGTTTGGCCAATTTAGGGACCCAAAATGGGCCCTAAATTGGCCTGGCCCGCGGAATTCGGGCTGGGCCCGGGCCAGCAAAAGGGGACCCAATTGGGCCCCAATGGCTAGGCAAATCTAGCCGTTGGAGGCTGTCCAACGGCTAGTAATTCTAGTCGTTGGAGACAGCCTCCAACGGCTAGTAAAGAGGGGTCTTAACCCCTCTCTTGTTCTCTCATTTGCTCTCTAATTCTTTCCCTCTTCTTCTTCTATAAATAGGCTTCTATGTATTCAAGCAAAGGCATGAACAAAAGTTCAAAGCTATGAATGTTATTTGCTTTCATTATCAATAAAATTCAGAATTTTATTTCAAAGATCTCTTGTGTTCTTACTTTGATCTTTCAACATGGTATCAGAGCAATCGATCCCATCCTCTTCTAGGTTGGGTGACCCTCCTCCTTCCATAAACATTACTCAAATGCAAAATTTATCCTCCATTCAATTGAAAGGGGGAAACTACTACCAATGGGCAAATGTGATGAAGAGAGCACTCAATCTCAACAATCTAGAAAGCCATGTTCTTGATGATCCTCTTGAGGAAACAGATCCATCATTTCGAGAATGGAAGAAAAGGGATGATCATGTCTTCATTCTCCTCCTTAATTCTCTAGATGAAACTCACAAGGCAATGGTGACATGTGCTCCAAATGCAAAAACTTTGTGGGATGAGATGTTCTCTTTATATGGCTTGGAATCCAACCTTGGGAGAATCTTTGAGCTTAAGAGGCAAATTGCTTCCATAAAAAAAGGAAGGCAAATCTCTTCCTCAATTCTTTGGTGAGTACACAGACGCTTGGAATGAGCTAATTACTCTACGGCCAGATTCTATAGACCTCAAAGTTCTTCGAAAGAGAAGAGAGGAGGATAAGATATTTGGTCTTCTCATGGGCTTAGATGATTCATATTCTCATCTAAGGTAAGAAATCCTTCGAATGAAGGACTTTCCATCATTTGGGGAAGTTCAAAATATGATACAAAGAGCTGAAGTAAGCATTAGATTGGAAGAAAGCTCCAAACAAAAATTAGAAGCTCAAGCATTCATTGCCTCAACAAATGAATTCGTTGCTGCCAAAGTAACTCAAACTCAAAGGAGAAATGAGATTTGTTCTCATTGCAAGAAAAGGGGTCATTCAAAAGATAAATGCTGGCAATTGTATCCTCATTTGAAGCCTAAAATATTCAAACAAAGAGACCAGCAAGGAGCTCCAAATGCCTTCGGTTCTGGACAGCAACCTTTCGCCCAATTCGTGAAGGTCCAAGCTCCATCAATTGCTGATTTTGCTGCACTCCAAACTCAACTAAATGAGGTTACAAAGAGGCTTCAATAAATGGCTCCTTCATCTGGTAAAAATCAAGAACCTTTCTCATGTTTAAATTCTGAAAATTTTCTCATTGATTCGGGAACCAAATGTCATATGGTTAAGGATAAAGCAAAAATAAAAATTTTTGAAAACCTTCCTAACCATATGATTGTTCGTGTTGCAAATGGACAAGATTTGAGAGTAAATCAAGTTGGGGAAGTTGACATTTTTGGAAAACCAACAAAAGCTTTATATGTCCCCAAACTTACCTCAAACCTACTGTCCATTAGCAAGATCACCAAGGATCAAAAGTGTAGAGTTGTTTTTGACCCCAATAATGTCTCTTTTCAGGACCTCAAGTCGAATCAATTGATTGGCAAAGGTTCTAGGAGAGGAGGACTTTATTACTTGGATCAAGAACAAACTGCACTTGTAGCTCACATCAAGGAGGATCAATCTCTTTGGCATGGACGCTTAGGACATCCTAGTGATCGAGCTTTAAAACGTCTATTCCCAACCTTCAATTTTGAGAATAGACATTGTAAAGCTTGTATTTTGGCTAAGGAAACCCGAACAATGTATCCCATTTCAGAAACAATTTATGAAAATCCTTTTGATTTGGTTCATTCGGATGTTTGGACTTCTCCTATCATGTCACACTTGGGTTACAAATATTTCATTACGTTCATTGATCATAAAACTAGGTACACATGGGTGTATCTTCTAAATACCAAAGACCAAGCTCTTGAAGCTCTCAAGAGCTATGTGAAGTATGTGACCAAACTATACAATGCCAATATAAAAGTCCTAAGGTCAGATCATGGTGGTGAATTTACAAGCCTCAATTTTGAAAACTACCTTAAGGACAATAGCATTATACATCAAATGTCATGTGTTTACACACCCCAACAAAATGGGGTAGCTGAAAGAAAGAATAGACACATACTTGAAACATCTAGGGCAATGATGTTCTATGCAAACATGCCAAAAAAATTCTGGTGTGATGCGGTTAAAACCGCGGTTCATGTTATCAACCTTATGCCCACTGAAATTTTAAAAGGGCAATCCCCTCTAGAGGTTCTTCTAGGAAGAAAGCCTAAAATCTCTCACCTTAGGACATTTGGTTGCACATGCTACATTCATATTCCAGCACACTTAAGAAACAAATTAGAACATAGAGGAAGAAAGTGTGTATTTCTCGGATATGCAACCTTTGAAAAAGGTTATAGGTGCTATGATCCTACTACTAACCGAACATACACATCTAAAGATGTGATATTCTTGGAGGATGAGTTCTATTTTGCAGGAAATGAAGAAACAAAGGAAATGCCAAAGACTGAAATTCCTCCTAGCTCTTGGGACTTTCTCATATCTCCTTCTCAAGGAGCTGAACAAACAGAAGGAAACTCCACTTCAGACGCAAGCCACAACTCTCAAAATGAAAATTCAGAAGCTTTAGAAGCTGAACAACCAACTGTTTTAGGGGGAGAAAGTGATACGAATGAGGAAAATACAAATGAAGAAGAATCCCTTGAAATTGAAGAGGAACCGGATCAACCTCCACCTCAACTAAGAAGATCAACAAGGCTTAGGCTTCCTCCATCCGAATGGATCAACCGAAGAGTGTTCTATAACTCTAGGGTAACCTCTCATCCTATTTGTGATTATTATACCACCTCACATGTTTCCTTGGACCACCAAGCTTTCTTGAGTAATCTAGATAAAGAAGTGGAACCAACATCATTTGAGCAAGCATCGAGAGATCCAATATGGAAAAGAGCAATGGAGGAGGAATTAGAAGCTTTATCAAAGAATGGAACATGGGAAATCACTACACTACCTAAAGGGAAGAAGGCCGTAGGGTGTAAGTGGGTTTACAAAATCAAGCACAAGAGTGATGGATCAGTTGAGAGGTTCAAAGCAAGGCTGGTGGCAAAAGGATATACTCAAGCCTATGGGATTGATTACAAAGAGACCTATGCTCCGGTTGCAAAAATGAACACTATTAGAGTCCTCTTGTCTCTTGCGGTGAATCATGGATGGAGCCTATTTCAAATGGATGTAGCCAATGCTTTCCTTCAAGGAGATCTAGAAGAAGAAGTCTACATGCAAATACCAAAGGGCCTTCAATCACAAAGAGGAAATGCATGCAAACTTCATAAGGCAATTTATGGTCTCAAGCAATCTCCAAGAGTTTGGTATGCAAAGTTAAGCCATGCTTTCCTTAGTAATGGATTTCATAAATGCAATAGTGATTCATCTCTCTTTCTTAGAAAGACTAATGATCATATCACAATTGCACTAGTATATGTAGATGACATTATCATAACAGGTAGTGATTTGCATCAAATAGACCTAGTTAGGAATTTTTTAAAGTCTAGATTTGAAATTAAAGATCTAGGGAAACTAAAGTATTTTCTAGGTATTGAGTTAGCCTATTGTCCCAATGGGCTAATTCTCTCCTAAAGAAAATATGCTCTTGATCTTTTGTAGGAAACGGGAAAGCTTGGAGCAAGACCGGTTTGCAGTCCAGTTTCCACTTCCGGTCCTTTAGCCGATGACAATGATCCTTTAGAAGACATTGAGAGATATCAGAGACTGGTTGGGAAGCTTATTTATCTTACTATCACAAGGCCGGACATAGCATATGCTGTGAGCTATATAAGTCAGTTCATGCATTCTCCAACGAAAGGTCATTGGAGAGCTGCGGAGAGGATTCTTCATTACATCAAAGGATCACCTGGGCTAGGAATTTGGATGAAGAACAATGGAAGTGTAAACATCGAAGGATATTGCGATGCTGATTGGGCAGAGGATCCCACCGACAGAAAGTCTACCACTGGATATTGCATATTTTTTGAAGGAAACTTGGTAGCATGGAAGAGCAAAAAACAGCGGGTTGTATCTAGATCAAGTGCAGAGGCCGAGTATAGAGCCATGGCAGCGGGAGCCAGTGAGATAGTATGGCTAAAAGCCTTAGTAGAAGAACTAGGGTTTATGGTCTCCACTCCTATCAAGCTTCATTGTGACAATCAATCCGCATTTCATATTGCCACTAATCCTGTGTTCCATAAACGAACCAAGCACATAGAAGTCGATTATCATTTTATTCGACAAAAAGTGGAGGAAAAGCTCATTGTCACTCCTCACATCAAAGGAAAAGATCAACTTGCTGATATTTTCACAAAGGGAGGAACAGCAGCCCACCTACAAGAAATGATGAGCAAGTTGGGTACTATCAACATCTACACACCCAACTTGAGGGGGAGTGTTGAAAAGAAGTATTAATCAAGCCCCTCATCACCAATTTAAAGCCTTCCCAAGAATCCAGCAAGTTCTCTTCCATAGAGCCCTAAAAGACCTCAGCCCATGGGCCTTTCCAAGCCCCAAGAAGGGGCCCCTTCCAGCCCATCAAAGGGGGCCCAATTGGGCCCCCAAATGGCTGTTTAAAACAGCCGTTGGAGCAGCCTCCAACGGCTAGAATAGAGAGGGCCAATGCCCTCTCTTGCTCTCCCTTATTCTCTCTAAATTCTCTCTTCCTCCCTTCTCTATAAATAGCCTTTAATGTTCCCTAGGTTTGGTATGAACAAAAGTTCAAACTATGAATGTTATTAGTTCTCCATTTCAATAAAATTCAGAATTACATTTCAAGTTTCCTTGAGTTCTCTCTTTGATCTTTCAACAGATCTGAAGATTGTCGGAGGCTCACTATGGCTCCTTTAACTTTGGATTTACCAATATTTCCCTTCTTTCTACTCTGACAAAGTTGCTTAGCCTTCCCTCAATTGCCTCCATTTATGGCCAAATACTCTACCATGTCCCCAAAATTGACATATACATTGGCACCCACAATTAGTCTCTATTAGATTAAAAATATGTCAGTAGAACAATGATCCCTAGTCGCTCGTTACCGTTATGGTCCCATATGGGTTAACCTATACCTTGACCTCTTGACTTTAGGAGATAACACAACTAATGAGGTTGTTAATAGTTAGACTCGTATCTTCACAGCCTTAAATTTTCTAGTAGGCACCACACCAACAACAAAGCACAACATCATCATCTTTATCAAGAAATATCATCCCTACTACTATGCTTGCCAATTTGGCCTGATCCAAGGTGTCTCTAATTCTTACATGTTGATTCTTGGGGCGGAGCATAGAAGATCTTTAACTAAGATTGAGGTGGTAAGAGTGTTGCAAAGCAATGACCTAAAGTTAAGAGGTTTTGCACTTTAAGGGTAATTTTGGTTTGTAGAAGGGGTGGGGGAGGGAAGAGGAGATTTATTTTACTTAGTGGAAATAAATACATTTTCTTCTATTTGTTCGATAAGAGTGGAAGGGAAGGAAATTTGTATTACTTTTCCTTGTTTGGTTGGAGTGAAGAGTGGAGGGAGAGGAGGAAAGAAATGGTATTACTCTCCCTAAGCCATGTAAAATTAAAAAAAGAAGTGGATAATTTTATTTACAAATTTTTATTAATTTGTCCACAAGTGGAAGGAAATTTTTCTAACATGGAGGGGGTGCTATTTTACCCTTCTTTTATTTCCATCTCCCTAACTCTGAACCAAATGAGAGTAATCTCCTATTTCACCTTATAATTACTTATCTTCCTCTTTTCCTCCCACTTTACACCTTAACCAAACTTATTGTAAGGGCTTTACTACCCGGGTCCAAGTTACTGAAGATTTTATCGAACTATGGAGTTTAGTGTTGACCACTCCTTTCATGAGTAAGCCCTTTCTTTCCTGCCCAACTTGTTTTTTTGAAGATAGAGTCCCCAAGGCTTAGGCTCGACTCACTAAGCCTACCATCAAAGTCCAATATCCAAGTATCATCCTATATTCCAAACCCCAAAGCTAAGAACTCAACCACTTAGGCTTTAAGTATAAGACCCCTGCACTAACTACACAAAATCCTGCTATCTAACTCACTTCAATTTCCTAAACTACAAGACCCCAACGAAGGTGTTGGTTGAAGGCAGAAGCTCAGCTCTATTAAGGAAATTATTATCGAACCCTAACGTTTTAATAATAACAAAACCCTACATATGTTACTAGTCATTTTACCAAGTGTGTAGCTTTTTAAAATATTCATTTTTCAAGTAATACAATCTTCTATAGGTAGAAGTTGAAATTTTATAAAAGTTTTCATGAAAACTTGAAAATAGCCACTACACAAAAGACGTTGTCATAGAAGTATGGGTAGAAGTAGCTGAAAATCAAAATTTAAGGGCAAGTGAGAGCTGCTATGATTTTGATTTATTTTTAAGACTTAACTTAGAAAATTAAGTGCAGATTGGGAGATATACTTAATCCTAAAACATGTGAAAATGGGTTAATCAAGATAAAACTACTTAGAAGATTCAAATTCAAGTTTTTACTCAAGATAAACTTCAAATTCAAAGTTTAAAGTAAGATTTCCTGGTTTATTTTTAGGAACTATTCTCTCAAGTGCAATTTATTAATTAACCAAAGGATTTCAAATTTGAAAGTTCCACACTTTAGGGTGATTATTGGATTTTAAATTTGAATAATTACTATAGTAAAAATTAGAAGATATGATGAAGAAAATAAAGCACAAAGTTAGCAATTTAACCAAATTTTTATAGTAATAAAAGTTGCTATGAAGCCAACTTTGCATGCGTATATCTTCATGATGGTGATCAGTTTTGTAAGCACATTTCTTGGGATTTAAAGTACAATATATAGAGAATTTCATTATTTTTTATAGAGTCATTTCGATATTTTGGGAGTGAGATATTAGATCTGGAATTTGGCTACTTGAACTGCTTAAGTTGTGCCTACTACAAGTCTCTCTGAGTTTGTTTTGTGTATGTTTGTACTATAAAGCATCAGTAAGCTTTGGGGAGAGTGTGAGGAATACTTTGTTGGGTAGATACACAAGTTGAATGAGAGTTAAAGGTGATTACTTGTTGGACTAGGTCATCCTCAAGGTTGGAAGTCAAAGCCTTTGGAAATTTAGATGTTAAACACCTATAGTAACAGAGGATGATAAGAGGATGATTTTAATAAACTTTAGGGTAAAATATCTACTTTTATATGCTATTTCCCCTATAGAATTTAACCTTGTTTCATCTTGTGCTACAACTAAAAATATTTTGTACAATTGTGTTTTACTCATGAAGATACAAGGACAATTAAAGTCATAAGGATTAACCTTTTAATGTAAGTGTATGAACTCTTCATATTTCAGCAAGAAGAGTCAATTAAGAACATGTTTAACAGGTTTATAACCACTATGAATGAATTAGAAACACTTGGAGAAACCTTTACAGATGCAGATCATGTTAGAAAAATTTTGCGAGTTCTTGCTAGAGTCTGCAATGCAAAAAAGACAGTAATGAGGAAGTCCAAGATCTATTAAAATTATCACTGAATGAGTTGAGAGGAAAACTCATGTCTTATGAAGTAAATGTCTTTCATGCTGCTGAGAATAAAAGCATGGGAAAGTTGATTGCATTTCTAGCAAAGGGGGAAGAAAAATCTGAAGATGAAAAATCCAGTGACGAAGAAGTGAACTTTTGGCAAAGTGACTGTCAAGAATACCTAAAAAGAGAGGTAAAAAGTTTAATAAATTTAATAACACTAATATCTCTCAAAAGTTCGATGATGATGCAAGAAAAAGTAGAAAAAAATGAAGGAAAAGAAAGATGAAATTATTTACTATGAATGCAAAAAATCTAGACATATCAAGTATGATGTCCAATCATGATGAAGAAGCTGTAAAAATTCCAGAAGAAAGGAAAGGCTAAGATGGCAACATGGAGTGATTTGGATGAATTCGACTCAAAGTCTGAGGTTTCTGAAAATGCAGAAGAAGCTAACTTCTATTTCACAACAGACACACATGTGAATTATGATCATACTGCAGATTTTAGTTCTGAATATAATAAATTGTTGAAGGCTAACTCTAAGTTAATGTGCAATATCCTGGATTTGGAAAATGAAAATGAGGTTCTGAAACAATGAAATACATTTTTGAACTCCGAAATTAACAGAAGTTAAATCTAAAAATATTGTTTTAAAAGATGAATTTAGTTGTTTGAAAATCAAAGTAGAGGATTTGTCAAACCATCCAAAAAATCAATAAAAGTGATAAAAATTAAATAGACTTCTTGTAATTCAAAGACATGATTTTTTTTTAAAATGGTTTGGGGGTATATTTCATATATTAGAAGAAGTTTACAATCTAATAAAACTATTTTTGTTAGTGCAGAAAACCAATAGTACAAAAATAAAGAAATCAGAAATACAAAAACTATAAAACTCATTCATATAAGCAGAGGTCATAAAAACATGGGTTCTAGGAGTAGAAGAAATCATGATCCTGTTTAACTTTATAAAAATTTTAGAAATCTTTCTAAATATCAAAAATCTAATTTTTCACGTGTAAAGGATAATTTTCAGAAAATAAAAAATAATTTTTTATGCTATATTTGTCATAAATTTAGTCACATTGTTAGATATTATTTTATGAACAAATTTAATTCTCATCAAGAAAAATTTAATTCTGACACAAATTTGTTTTCTAGAGAACCCAAACTGTTTGGGTTCCTAAGAATAGATAATGTTCTAGTTTATTGTGTAGAAATATGAGACAAAAATACAAAAATAATAGTATGTGGATAGTGGATGTTCAAGACATATGTGAGATGTCTCATTGTTGAAAGAGTTAAAAAAGCAAGATCATGGAGTGATGACCTTCAGAGATAATAAGAAATGAAAGATTATTTGCAAAGGTATCATTGATATAAATTCTACGTCCATTAAAAATGTTTTACTTGTAGAAAAATTGATGCATAATATTTTAAGTATCAGTAAATTGTGTGACATGAGCTATGAAATGTTATTTAAAAAAATAAATATATTGTCTTTATTGGTGAAACACAAGAAAAGATTTTTGAGAAATTTTTCTAAGCTACTTATCAAATAGCAAAATATTTAGAATTTTAATAAAGAAATTAGATTTGTGGAAGAAACTGTAAACGCAAATTTCAATGAAAATGAATTTCAAGATTTAGAAAATGAAGAAAATAATAAACATATAAAATTACAAAAACTCCCCCATGAAAATGACAAAAATAAAGGTGTTGAAATTGAAAATGAGTCTAGGAAAAAGGTCATTGAAAGCTAGAAATTTTTCCCTGCTTACTCATAAGGTAATATTATTAGTGATATATATAAAATCATAAGAACTACGTCAAGTTATAGAAAAATAGAGAACCAATTTGTACTATTATCTAGCATAGAGCCAAAAAGCATAGATGAAGATGTGTCAATAGAAAATTGTTATGTTTAAATCTTATGATTGAAATAACAACTTAGAGATTATGGGTTGGATTATAAGAATATTTTGATAAAATGTGATAATACAAATGTTATATGTCTTACAAAAGATCCCATAAATCATTCTAAGTTTAAACGCATATAAGTTAGATACTATTTTATAAGAGATTATGTTTTAAATAAAAATATTGTTTTAGAATATGTTGATACTAAAAATTAATTGGTAGATATTTTTATAAAACCCTTAGATAGAGAAATATTTGAGTTTATTAGAAATAAAGTTGGAGTTTGTTTCCCCTTTCATAGAGAAAAAATATATAATCAAAAAGTTTTATAGAAGCACGAATAGAAATAGGAAATACTGGTTCTATAGGTTCCTTACTTTGACTGTACTGCTTGTTTCTTATCTATGTTTTGATAAATGTTTGCAATTTTTAAATTTAAATTTAAACTTTCTTATTTTTTATGAAATAAGAAGGGAGGAGATAAAGAATTAAAAAACTTTGTGAAAAATTGCACATATTAAGGGGGTTCATATATTCATTAGCAGAGAGAGCATGATGTTGAGCATTCATGAGCAAATTTTTTTAATTTTTCTTCATGATTTTGTTATCATAAAAAATGGAGATATTATTAAGAAAATTACTGTCGACTTCTAATATTTTAAAATAACAAAACCTTACATATGTTACTAATCATTTTACCAAGTATACAACTTTTTAAAATATTCATTTTTCAAATAATACAATTTTCTATGGTTAGAAGTTGAAATTCTATAGAAATTCTCATGAAAACTTAAAAATAGCTACTGCCTAGAATATGTTGGCATAGAAGTATGGGTAAAAACAGTTGAAAATCAGAATTTAAGTGCAAATGAGAGTTGTTGTGATTTTGATTTATTTTCAAGACCTAACTCAACAAATTTAACTATAGATTGAAAACTGTATTTAATCCTAAAACATGTGTGAATGGGTTAATCAAGTTCAAACTGCTTAGAAAATTCAAATTCAAATTTTTACTCAAAATAAAATTCAAATTCAAAGTTTGAAGTAAGATTTCCGGTTGATTTTTAGAAACTATTCTCTCAAGTGCAACTTCTTAATCAATCAAAGGATTTCAAATTTGAAAGTTTCATACTTTAAGGTGATTGTTAGATTTTAAATTTGAATAATTACACTAGTAAAAATCAAAAGATATGATAAATAAAATCAAGCACAAAGTTAGTGATATAACCAAATTTTTACAGTAGTAAAAGTTGTTGGGAAGCCAACTTTATAGCCTTATATCTTCACAATGGTGATTAGTTTTGCAAGCATACTTCTTAGAATTTAAAGTGCAATATACATAGAATATTTAGCATTTTTTGTAGAGCCATTTTAATGTCTTGGGAGTGAGATATTAAATCTGAAAGTTGGCTATTTAAACGGTCTGAGTTGTGTCTGCTATAAGTTTCTCTGAATTTGTTTTGTGTATATTTGTACTGTAAAGTTTCAGTAAACTTGGAGAGAGTGGGAGGAACACTTTGTTAGGTAGATACACAAGTTGAGTGAGAGTTAATGTAGATTGCTTGTTGGATTAAGTCATCCTCAAGATTGGAGGAGCAGATTGTTAACAAGTGTGGATATACTCAAACTTGTAACTTTTGTGGAATAGTGGAAACTAACTATCGCTAGATCCTGATTTGCTGAGTTAGAAGTGTAGACGTAGGCATAAGTTCAAATTGTTATAAATCAGGCTTGTTTTCTCTTCCCTAACTTTTATTTTTCCTATACTTTTGCATGTATCTTTGGCCTTAAGATTGTTGAAAATGAGAAGGAGATGTACATTGTATGTAGCTCGATGCCACTCATTTACTATGAGCTATTTCACTCCAACTTGGACAATAACAAAGAAGCAATGAATCAACCATCCAAGTCCAAGAAGAAGAAGGCTAAAAAGAGTCCAAAGTGATCAAGTAACCAATCTAAGGAGGAAGAACAAATTTGGACAGATTGCTGTCCAGAAACTACACATGGGCTTTGGCCCAATCTGGCCAAAGCCCAACCCAACAAAGCAAGCTATTGAAGCCAACTTTCGACCCACTTAAATAAGACTTCAAGACCATCAAAAGGAGTACTAAATGAGGTCTAAATGAGCTGCATAGCAGGCCTAAGAAGAGCCTTGAAGACTGGTTTAGTGTGCTGTCCAGAAAAGTTCCTAGAACAAGTGTAATTCAAGTCCTCTTCATGAGCAATATTTGGCCTGGTCCTTAAGGGATTCTTAGCCCATCAAATGGGCAAATTAAAGCCCTAAAAAGAGGCCCAAAAAGGGCAAAACGGCTAGTTCAATAGAACTAGCCGTTGGGCTGTATAACAGTCATAAAAATGACTGTTATATAGTGTTTTTGGGGACAGAAATCTGTCCCCTTTGTCCCCCAACGGATCTATTGGCTTTTGTGGTCTTTTTCCCTCCTTTTTACATGTAATACTCTCTATAAATAGAGAGCAAAATGGTGGAAGAAAAATACAATTGAGCTTAGTCTCAAACTTAGAATAGAATAGAGCATAGTCTCTCAAAGTGTGTCTTTGTATTTTTGAGCTTTGTCTCAACACAAAAATGTCTTGTAATTGATAGTTCATCAATACAATACTTTGAGTTTATTCTCACAAATTCAAGTGTTTTTTCTTTGTTGTTCATCAACACATCCAAATACACAAACACCAAGTCTTCTCTTCCTTGCTCAAACATCAAAACCATAGCTCACCAATCTAGCTTCCGCATTCCAAATTTTAACAAAGATTACTTAGATTAATTGGAGACTAATTTAAGAACTTTTAGTGACAATCAATTCAACCCCCTTCTTGATTGCCATAAAGACCACATAGGCTCATCTAGAGGCAAATCCATCATGTAGACTTCTTCTATTTCATCTATCGAGCTAGTTCTCCTTTATATAATTCACACGTGCCAAGGGTATCATCGATATTGAATATAGTGATGAGGAAGAGGAAGAGGAAAAGGAACAAGTATCTCAGCTTATTAGAAGGACCTGATCAATGCATTAAGCCACACGTGCATCGATATCTCTAGCCATACTAGTGAAACCCACCACCACTAAGGTAATCCAGTCTCACCCTAGTCAAATCTTTGAAAATAATAGTTTGATATTTGTCCAAAATAAAGAGAAGTTATATTTTTGACTCCAAATTAGAATTTTACTTTTTTTTTGGGTATGATACTAATAGTTCTCTAACTTTGGCAAATTATAAAATTATACTAGAAGATGGTTTTAATTGGCAAGTATTAAAAAAAAATCAAGCATTCAAAATGTTATTATTATTATTATTATTTTGATAACTTCATAGCCATTCTCTTTCCCATTCTCTTTTGGGATATGAAAGAGTGGGAAAGATATGCATTTTGGGATTTGAGAAATTTTTTTTTTATAATTATTGCTCATTGTTGGAATTTGGATAATAATTATCATCACCAACTTGGTGAAACCTAACTTTTGTCAAACCCTAGTCAAAACTCCACTCTTTACACAACCCAACATCAATCAAACCCTCAAAATCTTGTCAACCCATTTCACAATATCAAAAAAAAAAAAAAAAAAACTCATCAAGGAATTTTCTTAATTTCATTGAGATCTAAAGGAAAAAGCCAAACTCACATCAGCTTCACCAATGTTCATTAAATTTCAATAATTATTGTATTTCGAATTTTTTGAGAACACAACCCATCTATCTCTCTCCCTCTCTAGCTCAAAAAAGATTAGTCATCTTCCAATGTTTTGATTTTGTTAGTTTGTTCTTTTTCAATCTTAATTTTAGCAATTTGTGGTGATAGAGAAGAAAGGAGTTGGAAAGAGATGAAGAGAGCGAAGAATTTATCCTTTTTTTTTTAATAAGACGTACAAGTTAGAAAATTCTAAATCAAGTTTCTTGAATGAATACTCTCTCCATTTTAGGGGGAAAAAATTTACATTATAAGGGATCTTTATCTACTTTTCCTATAAAATTGGAAGTTTTTTTGTTCTTTTTTCTTTTTATATTTCTTCTCTATAATTTTTTTCTCTTTGTTCAATCATATGAAGACAGAGAGGTGAGAATTTTTTTCTTTTTCTTTTGGTGTCAAAATACAAAAAAAAAAAAGAGGAAGAACTCTTATCGTTCTTTTTCACTCCTCTCATAGTTTCTTTTGAACTCTTTATTTTACAACCTATAAAAAAAGTTTTTATATGGATATTTTTTTTTTCTCTGTATGATGAAGATAGAGGGACCAGAGAGAGGAGGAAAAAAAAAAAAAAAAGGGGAAAAGAGAAGGGTTGCAATGTGGCCACTTGTCATTTCGGATGAATTGACCCTTGTTTTGAAAAAGGGGAACCCTTTCTTCCCCTTTTCTCACACCAATGGCTGTCTTAATATAAAATATATTAAAATAGCTTCACAAAATTAATTCCAACTTTCTCGTCTTGGCTCTAATTTGACCATAAATAGATTTAAAACGAATATAAGGGAAAATCGGAGAAGACGCGTGCGGCTTGATGGGTAAAGAAGGGAGCGGGAACGCATGTGTTGCCAAATGAATGGAAAAATGACATAACAATATCCTGGCGGCCAGGACATGAAGAGGAATACGTGCTTGAAGAGCGCGTGCGCAATTCATTCCCACAGATTCTTTCCTGGTCGCCTACTCTACCGTTCGTGCTTTGCTTCCTTACAAACATCAATCGCCAAATTGTGCATAGAAGTTTCCGTCGGCAGAGGAGGAATAATTACCAGAAAGAATACCTCTCTCTCTCCCTCCCTCCCCCCCTCTCTCTCTCAATCTGCTCAGATTCAGGTACATACATGTCTTCGAATTTTGCTTATTCTTGAATTTGTTTCTTGTCATTGATTTTTGATGAAACTGCACTGCCTCTAAAATTTTATTAAGCTTCTAGCGTGATTGCTCAAGTCTCTCTAATTTGTATTAAGAATTATGAATGTGTTCTCGGTTAGGCCATTTGGTACTGTTCCTTTGAACTAGGGTTTTGTCAATCAGTTAGGTCGGTCCCGGAAATTCTTGAATTGATTTTCTATGTTACAATTTGTGTAGGTTGATTACGATTACTTCAACAGGACACCAAGCATAAGCTGCAGGGCTTCTTTTTTTCTGAATTAGGGTTTTGCCTTGCCCAGCATAGTTCTAGTTTTGGTTTGGTTGGGAGACAGATAAGTGGTGGATACCATTTAGCCATGTATAATATGTGATTTTGTTACTAGCAGAGTAGTCCTTGTAATGGGGAATAAGTTGGCGAGGAGGCGTCATGTAGTAGATGATAGATATACGAGGCCGCAGGGTTTATACCAGCACAAGGATGTGGATCACAAGAAGCTCAGAAAGCTCATACTTGACTCTAAGCTTGCACCATGTTATCCCGGAGATGAGGAGTGCACTGTTGATCTTGAAGAGTGTCCTATATGCTTTCTGGTCAGTAGTGTTCTGTAGTGTATCTTTAATATTGATCTAAGAAAAGCACGTATAAGTAAAGGTACTGAATGGGGTCAGTCTCTAATAGTTATGGTTTTGCAATTTTGTTTCTTTAGTATTATCCAAGTCTCAATCGCTCCCGATGTTGCATGAAAGGGATTTGTACAGGTACATATGGAGATTAATTTCACTGTGATTCCAAAGAATTTGAATTTGAGCCGACCTAATTTACTCCCTCTTATGTCAGAGTGCTTTTTACAGATGAAGGCTCCCAATTCAACCCGTCCTACACAGTATCCTTGCTTGTATTAACCATATTTTTACTGGAGCAAAGGATTAGTTCTCGACAAATCAAGTTTTCTTAACAGTTGTAGGTGTCCATTTTGCAAAACAGCAAATTATGCTGTGGAATATAGAGGTGTTAGGTCAAAGGAGGAGAAGGGCATAGAGCAAATTGTAAGATTGTTGTTGCCAACTTTTGGGCTTAAGTTTTTGTTGATATTGCTTAAAGCTCTCTGTGATCATTACTAAAGAGTTCTCTAAAATTGTCACTATACAGGAAGAACAGCGAGTTATTGAAGCAAAAATTAGGATGCGGCAGCAAGAACTCTTGGACGAAGAAGAAAGGATGCAGAAAAGACTGGAAGTAAGTTCTTGCATGATCATGACACATGGCCATGTGGAATGTAGCTCCATAGCAGGTAAAATTATGTTATGGGTTCATCAATATTCATTTGTCGTCTCAGTTTTTCCCCTTTTTTGGGGGGTCATATTTTTGGATGCGTTTGTGTGATTTGCTTCTTCTGCAGTGCCATCTTTTAGTTCTCATGCAGAAGATGAAGTGATATCTTGTTCTCAAGACTTATGTGCTACACCCCTGAGTAGGCGGCTCTTACGCTCCAGGCAAAATAGGTACGTGATTCGCTCTTGTATCCAAAGTGAGAATCAGATACAATTTTACCCTGTAGAAGGTATGGAATATATTTCCATGTCACCCAGAAAAGTTGCATATAACTTGATCTACATGATGCTTTTCGAAATTGAGTGTTTCTTAATTTTGTATCTGAATCATAGAAAACTTGCAAATTTGACTATGATTTATGCATCATTTTGATCTATTAATTGTAATAAGTAGCTAACTGTTCTTAAATAGCAAATGATTGATGTTTTCTATTAAAAAACTACTTTCTTTTTGTGGGAAGTTCTAAAAATGCTTTGTTCAATGGCTATTCTTTTTGCATTGAATGAAAGCTCCTGCAGGCAAACTTTGTCTAATGGGTTTATCATAAATGTATTCTGCCAATAATTTAGTCACAAAATGAAAATCATCTTGGAATGACTCGAGCTTCCTTAGGTGAAAAAAGTGCTCTTTTTTTTTTTAATAGATCGAGTGTATTTATTCTCCTCTAGTTTTACAACTCCTCTTCGAGAATTAAGTTTTAGGAACTATCATTAACTTGATTTGTCTGGGAACATTTATATGGTCAAAAAATTTAGTGAGGTTTGTTTCTTGTCTGGAGTGAGAGAAAAGAAGAAACTGGAAATAAGGCTTAAAAATACTGGTGTTACCTTTTGTCATTCATGTAAGGTGGTCTTAAGAGACTTCCTCAAATTGGCACACTAATCGTTCCCGAATACCTTTTTTTTTTGTTTAAATGTTCTTATGTTCGTATGCTATTTTTCTTAACATTATTTTGTTTTTCCCATCTAAGGAATCTAAAATTGAACACAAAGTAGCAAATCTCTTAGCATGGCAAAGAAGTGAAGTTTAGTTGTATGATGTTGCCTAACATGCCAAATCATTCAATTGTAGGTATAAAACTTGTATCTAGTGGTGGACATCAGCTGGTTTTGTTTGACAAATTCCATTGAGCCAAACCAGTTTGTTTTACAAGATAACAAACTATTTCAAGCGTAAAAAAAGACAACTTGTAGATTTTGTTTGCTCAATTTACCACCCAGACCAGTTCAGCACTGGTTCTCGGAAAATTGCAACCTCCAAACAAAACAACAGTCATCACAATAGATGGAAAGACAGTTTAATGACAAATCTAGCCAAAGAAAAATGTAATAGTTTTGAAGGAAATCTCTCCGCAACACCTGCTTATCAAAAAGATGGAGGCGATGTTGATGCAACCTGGACATAGGAACTAAGCACTCACTGATCCCCAATGGTAATTTTAATTGTGCTATCTTCGATGAGCACAGCCATAGTGGAAGAAGACTGAGATCATAGGTAGCTATCTCCATAAGGTGGTGGCTTTGTAGCTATTGAGAAATAACTCTGAAAAAAATTGGGAAACAGCATTTTACACTACCTAATCATAGTCAAATTAAGTTGGAAGGTTCTGTTTCATTTGGTTTCTAGATGAATCAAATCTGGAGCTAAACCAGATCAGAGATTTTTGTATCGGTTGAACAAAAGCCTTTTCTATTGGTTAAACCAAAGTGAACAAGCATGTTTTTGATCTCCAAAATCCCAATTTTGTGAGAAACATGATGCAGGTAAAGGGTTTAGGGCAACTTAATAATTAGGGATAGAATAGGGTAACTGTGGTTAGAACAATAGTTAGGTTTAAAGAAAACCAAATAAATATATTTATTGAGAGAGTACAATAATATCATTGCAAAATGACTACTATTGCCCTTTTATATTAGTAGGACACACCCTAATTTTAGACTTAAAAACTTTCTAATTACATAAAATTTTACAAATACAAATAACAAACTAAGACTTAATTCTAAATTTTGTGGTCGGTCATTTGAGATCAATATAGGAGAAGAGGGGGAGAAACTAGCCATATAAACTTAATGATAATGATAATGATGATGATGATGATGATGATGATGATGATGATGATGATGATGATGATGATGAAGATGATGAGATTTAATTCGGATTTTCTTATGCCACTCATTCTTATATAAAGTTATCTCTTCAACTGAACTCTTGACACTTATATTTTTACAGATGTATTCACATTTTCAATGGTTTATATGGACGTTTCACTAAATTTTCTACATCTAAGGTCTCGCTCCTCTTAGTGATACGTTTTTAGGTCTTGGAGGCATATATTTAAACTATTTTAGGTGATATTCTCTCATTTTATCCAGAATTAAACTTAATCTCAACTTAATGCATATCTTTTTATTTTTAGTTCTATCTTTTCTAATTTTACCACACATTCATTTGAGTATCTTTATTTTAGGTAAAACCATTTTATACATTTCTTGTTGTTTAATGGTCCAATACTCAATATCATATAATAATACATGTTTTATTACAAGTTTATAAAACATTCCCTTCAATTGCAATGACATCGTGCGATCGTAAAGAATTCCAAATACACTTTTGTATTTCATTCAACCTGTTTGAATCTTATGATTCGCATCCTCATTTATATTGCTTTTGCTTTGAATGATGGACCCAAGTTATCTAAAATGTTCACTCTTTGGTCTTTCCTATTCACTTAATCGTTCTTTTATCATCTTGACAACTGTAATCAAATGTTCATTTCATATATTTAATTTTTGACTGACAAAATTTAAATCATTTGAATTTTTGTGTCATTTCGTAATTCCAATTTGGCATTGATATTCTTCCCAGTTGCATTTACCAATACTATATCATCTGTAAAAAGTATATACCATGGTATTTCATTTTGAATGCTCTTTATTATTTCATTTATCATTGTTGCAAATTCCAATATTATATCATCGGTAAAAAATATATACTATGGTATTTTATTTTGAATATTCTTTGTTATTTCATTTATCATTGTTGCAAAGAGGGGGTTTGAATCTTGATAAAACTTAATGCTAATTGGGAATCTATCATTTGAACCTCTACTTCTTATATTGTTAACAACTCTCTTATACATAATTTTGACCTGATCTATGTATTTCAAGGAGATCTTCCCTTTTTATCAACGCCAACCATAGTATGTCTTTGGAGTTCCGTTTTGCACTTTTATAGGTTAATGAATACCATATGTTAGTTTCTCTTCTATACTCTGAACGTCTCTATTAAATGTCTAAACAATTAAATGGATTCGGTGGTAGATTGTCCTCACCTGAACCCAAATTGATTATGAAACACTTTTCTCCGATCTTAATGTAAGCTCTATCATTCTCTCCTACAACTTCATTGTACGACTAATAAGTTTAATTTTCTTGTAATTGGAATTTTGTATATTAACTTTATTGTTATATAGTGATACAAATATACTCTCTATGTTTTGGGCGTTTTTGTGGTTTGTTAAATTTTGTTAAAAAGATTTATTAATATTCCTATCCTCACTAAATACTTCCACGTCTCAATAGGGATGAGATCGGGTTTGTTGCCTTATTATTCTTCCTTTTTTTAAGGTATCCTTTCATGAGGACGAATTTTGTGTTTAAAATCCCTATTGATCTTTTCCACAGGTATCGTGATATCATCGATATTTTTTATGTTCTCAACACTAAAGAGATTATCAATATAGTCTCTCCAATATTTTTTTATGTTCTCATTCCTTATAAGTATATTATTGGTTTCACTTTTATACACGTAACACTATTTAGCTCTTTTCCTGTCATGTCCCTTAGTTTGATAATTTTATAAAGGTTTTTTTCTCCATCCTTAGTTCATGGTTTCTAATATAATTTGTTATGCTAGTTCATGGTTTCTTATATAATTTGTTATGTACCTTGCTCTTTGATTCTTGAATAATCTTTTTCATATCTTTTTTTACAATCTTGTATTTTTCAAATGCATTGCTATTTTTTATTTTTAAGATTTCTATAACACTCTTTTGGTTCGTATAATAGCTTAGATTTCTTTATTTTATTACCATGACTCCTTGTTTATAAGCATCCCCCTTGGATACGATAAGAACTTTCTTACCTAATTTTTTAATATTCTAGACATTTCTATTCACATGATTTCCGAATCATCATTAGTAGACCATGTAGTTTCTTGAATTAGCTTTTCTTTAAAGGTTGCCATCTTTTCTTTTTTCAATTTCTATCACTTAATTTTTTGGCTAATTTTTGACTCCATAAATTGACAATCATTTTTTTGCCTTTTACGTAAATGCACATCTAAAACTAAAAGTTTATGTTGAGTTGCTCCATATCTAAAACTCTGAAATAGTATTCCCGCCTCATTCCTTCTACAAAAGGCATAGTTTTCATGTACGATTTCAAATCCCTTATTATTGTCACCTATATGTCCATTTAGATTTCTTTCGATAAATAATTTCTCTACACTAGATGTGGTTTGTATAAATTTATTTAGATCTTCCTAGAATTGTTGTTTATTAGTTATATTTACACCTTATCGAGGTGTATAAACACTGATTATATTAATTATGTTTTCTTCACTAACTAACTTGACAAGTTAGATTCTATCTTCCTTTCTTTTGATCTTCATTATATCCTCTTCTAAGTCCTTATGGATAATTATTCTTATCTTGTTCTTAGTTTTATCATTGTATACCAAAGCTTATGGTCGTAAGACTTTACTTCTTCAGCATTCTCCCCCACCCGACTTAGTTTTTCAAAAACACATAATATTAATCCTTCGTCTAGTAACTTGTTTTGTCATTAAGTTGGTTTTGGTCTTCTTATGGCTTAAAGAGTGAGATTCTCTTTTTCCTTTCCTTTTCACTACTTTTGTGGTGGACTTATTAAGTTGATTAAGTGGGAGAGGGCTTCATCGAGCCAATACTTTTTTGGTCTTAGGGTGGGAAGTGACGAAGTTTGCATTTTTCATCTTTAGTTTGTGAATGATATTATCATTTTTCTCAAAGAAGACATTGATGGGTTCAATGATATGATTAACCCTAGTATCCTTTGGTTGGGAAGTGGTATGTTTGAGAGGGGTCACTTGGTAAGTTGGGAACATATTTGAAAATCTAAATCTGATGGTGGTTTGGTTATTGTTAACTTGGAGGTGAAAAACATTCCTTGGTAAGCAGATGTTTTTGGAGTTTTCCCTTCAAATCCAATTCTTTATGGTATATAGTTATTAAGAGCAAGTATTATTTTCAATAGAATTCATGTGATGCCAATGTTGGATTGAGAATTCTCATTATAGCCCTTGGAAGTGCATCTCTCAATTATATCAAATCTCTCTCTCTACTATCTTTTAAAGTGGGTGATAGTTCTCATATTCTCTTTTGGGAAGGAAAGATTCTGTCATAGAGGGCTCTCCCATATCATTTTTGTCTCCGCTTTATCAATACTCATGCTTTATTTGGCTTCCATCATTGATTTCTATAATTGGGACGGACACTTGATCTTTTGGAATTTTTGTTTCTTAATAAATTTTAATGATATAGAAGTTATTTTCCTTTCCAACTACCTTGCTACAAGGAAAATAAATGTTCTAATAGTGCTTTTGATACTAGGGTTTTGTATCTTAATAGTTCGGTCATCTTTTTTTTTTTCTTTTTTTTTTGGGGTTTTTAATAGCATTGATACTGTGGGCATTTTTAATTGCAATTTTTTTATCTTTTTATTTTTTTTTATATCATCTTAGTTGCCTTCCTCACTCCCCTCCTTTCCCTTTGATCAATTTCATTTGGAAGACAAAGGTTTTTTGCCAATGTCAAAATTTTTGTGGCCTATGGTGGTGCTTAATAACGGCAATGCAAATGATTTATAATAGCAAAAGACCTTTAAAAGCTGCCTCTTTGGATAATGGTATCATGTGTTGCAAAAATTCTAAAACTAGAGACCAAATATTTTTGCACTATATCATTGCCCAAGAGATCTGGAATTGCCTCTTTATTTGGTGTGATAATGGGTAAATTTGACTTAGAAGCGTCCCTGATATATTATTGACAAAATATATATATATATATATATATATATTTGGATTCTATTTCGCTTTAGGGAAGTGGTTTTGTCACTATTATATGATGTGAGCAGAATGCTAGAATTTTTAGAGATCAGAATATTGGTTCTCAGTGATACCCTCAACACTTGGTATGCCCTAGCGCCCCAAATCAGTGCGCACCAAGGCCAAGCGGTGGGTGGCAACTTGGCATGACCATTGTTGTGGCAAACAAAATGGGGCAAGCAGAGTCAGTTATGTGTGGTGATTGGCAAGGGTATTAGAAGGAATAACCTTTATTTTTTGGATCAAGAGCAAACCGCTCTTCAAGAATGCCATGAAGGATCTTCTTTGTGGCACGAGTGTCTTGATCATCAGGGAGAGCAAACTTTAATGCGTCAATTTCTAGAAGATAGTTTAGAAAATAGACATTGTAAAGTATGTGTTCTTGCAAAAGAAACCTGAGCAATGTACTCGAATACTTGAACTATATATGAAAATATCTTTGATTTAGTGCATTCTGACTTATGGACTTCTCCTATTTTATCAAGTCCAGGATTTAAATATTTTGTTACTTTCATAGATTATAAGTTCAAGTTCAGCTTCACATGGATCTATTTTTTAACTACAAGAGCACAAGCCTATGAAGACTTTAAAAATGACCTAAAGTTTGTAGCAAAACAATTTGGTGCAAATGTTAAAATACTTAGAATTGATCATGGAGGGGAATACATGAGTAATGCGTTCCAAGAATATCTAGAAAAATGAATAATACTCCAAACTTCTTGTTCTTATACCCCACAACAGAACGGGGTAGTCGAAAGAAAAAATGGACATCTCTTAGCAATAGCGAGAGCCCTTATGTTTCACTCAAACATCCCTAGAACTCTATGGTGTGAAGCAATGAGCACTACTTTGTACCTAATAAACAGGCTCCCAACTGAAATACTTAAAGGGAAAATCTCCATTTGAGATCCTCTATAATAAAAAACCTTCCCTATCTTACCTAAAAGTTTTTGGGAGTACATGTTTCATTCACATTCCTAGTCATCATCTTAGAAGGGAAGGGAGAAAAATGTCTTTATAGGATATGCTTCCCATGAGAAGGGATACAAATGTCTAGATCCCAAAATTAACAAACTCTATATCTCAAGGATGTAGTGTTTGTAGAAGATTTATGCTTCAAGGTACACAAAGAAAAAGAAATAAGCAAAGAAGAAGAAAAAAGAATAATTAGTTTTTGGCAACCCACTATTATCCCTCAAACTACTAATAATGAAATCAGTCAAGAAAATCCATAACAACCGGATGAATCTTCTCAACAAAATGAAAATACAGATTTGGGGGAGAAGAATCACACGAAGAATCAAATACAAATGAAGAACAACCATCAAATGAAACTCCTCCTCCTCCTCCACCTCTTATGAGATCAACAAGAATTCAGTCTCCTCCTTCGGAATGGATGAGGAAAGTTTATTATTACTCCAATATAACAACTCATCGCATTTCAAAATATTATACTATCTCGAACGTGTCAATTAAGCATCAAAGGCTCTTAAATAACATAGATAAGACAGAAGAGCCGAACTCTTTCTATGAGGCTCAAGGAATTCCGGAATGGAGGAAAGCAACGGAGGATGAACTCCAAGCTCTGACCAAAAACCAAATGTGGGAAATCACCAATCTTCCCAAAGGAAAAAAGGCCATAGGATGTAAATGGGTGTATAAAGTCGAGCACAGAAATGACGACACAATCGACAAATATAAAGCACGTTTAGTAGGCAAAGGATATATCCAAACCTATGGAATGGGTTATAAAGAAACCTTTGCTCCCATAGCAAAGATAAGCACAATTAAAGTCCTCTTTCCATAGCATCCAATCAAGAATGGCCTCATGTGGCCAATGCTTTTCTTCAAGATGACCTAGAGGAAGAAGTATATATGCAAATTCCTTAAGGGTTGTCTAAACAAGAAGGAAAAATATCCAAACTCAAAAAGGCTTTATATGGGTTAAAGCAATCCTCTAGAGCATGGTACTTCAAATTTAGTAACTCCCTATTAAGTAACAATTTTAAGAAATGCAACAGTGACTTCACTGTTCATCAAAAGCAAAAATGAGAACAAAAAACTGTAATCCTTATATACGTGGGTGACATAATAACCACCGGAAATGATTTGAAATAAATTGAACAAGTGAGAAATTTTTTGAAAGTGAAATTTGAAATCAATGACCTAGGAAAACTAAAACACTTCCTACAATGAGCCATTTGAGGACATTCAAAGGTATCAAAGACTTGTTGGCAAGTTGATCTACTTCACCATCATCCGACCAGAAAGTAAATTCTTCTATCAAGCTCTATGCCGACAACCAATCCGTCATCCACATTGCTTCCAATCTAGTATTCCATAAGAGGACAAATCATATCGAGGTTGATAGTCACTTCATTTGGCAAAAGGTTGAAGAAAACATTATAGAAGCAAGATACATCAAGAGCAATGAACATCTCATAGATATCATGACCAAGGGGACCATGACTAAGCACTTGGTAGAAATTCTCAGCAAGTTAGGATCTATTGATATTTACACGCCAAACTCTTGGGAAAGTGATGAAAATAAGAAAGTAAATTTTCATCAAGCCATTATTAAAGTAACCATTGCTCCTTAATCCACTAAAGCTCTCAAGATAATGCTTAAAGAGATCCAAGGACGCGTTCAAGTCTTGTCAAGCTAGCCCAAGGTGCAAAGTCAGAATTTTGAGCATAAAAGTCCAGAATTCCAGCCTAGAACAGGTCCTATCTTTTAGCCTGTTATAAGCCCAAATGGGTAGACCTTGGTTTTCCTTTTAAGGCCAAAAATGGTCCAAAAGGAGTGGTCCCAACAGCGAGGAAAGTTCTAGCTGGTGGACTGTTTGTTGTGCAGTACATTAAGAGCAGAAATCTGTCCCTCTTTTGTCTACCTCAAAGCTCTCTCTCTCTCTCTCTTGTGTCTAACAGCTATTTTATTATCTTTACTGGCTAGTTGGAGAGATTTCTTTATAAATTGGACTCTCCCAAGTCATTTGGATATGAATGTTCTTTTACTCTCACAAATGCTATAGAAAAAAAGCATTGATAGCCTCTCAAATGTATTCCAGAATTGAATGAAATTTCACCATTTATTCTTCATCATTTAGCATTTCAATATTTAAAATTTTGTTATCCCTCACACCCCCTGAGATTGCTATGGCAATTGTGAAGTGCCCTGCAACCCTTAAGTATGCTCAAACAGGGCAAGACTTGATGGAAGAAGCTCGTGATAGCCTTGCTAAAGCTGTTAAAAGGAAGCAGAATTTTTTAAATAGAAAGAGGAGACCCTTGGAATTCAATGTGGGTGACAGAGTCTTATTGAAGTCAGCTCCTTAGATTTGGAAAAAGATTACTTCAAAGTCGGCACACAAGGGTTTGGTTTCGAGGTATGATGGTCCATTTGAAGTGCTGCAATGCGTAAGGAATGTTGCCTACTGCCTCAAATTGCCTGATTGGATTAAGGTTCATCCAACTTTTCACGTGAGCTTCTTAAAGCCATTTTATGGTGATGCTTTGGATAAAAGCAAGTCTTAAGTCCCACAGAGCTCTGCCCACAGTTTGGAATAGTTTGACAAGGAAGTTGAACTAATCCCAGATAACAAGGTGATTGGGTACAAGAAAAGGAGCAGAATGGTAGACTATTTGGTTGTATGGAAAAGGGCTACTTGGGAGCGTGACATGTAGTGGCAATTTGAGAAAGAAATTAAAGACTACCAGGAGCAGCATTGGATGAGGACGTTGGACTCTTCTGGTGGGGGTGGTTTGTAATACCTCAACACTTGCACCGGCGCCCCAAATCAGTGCGCACCAAGGCCAAGAGACAGGTGGCAACTTGGCACGCCATGGTTATGGCAAACAAAATGGGGCAAGCACAGACGGTTATGGGTGGTGGTGAGCTCGGATCTCGTTGGGTGGTGGCGGCCAGATCATATGACCGAAGCATGTTGGTTGTCGATAGAAATCATGTCGACGGTTGACAGTTATGCTAAAGATGACAATTGGGCCTGGTGGTTTGCTATTCTCACCAAGACGTTGGCGTATGACTCTTGTGGCCAAAGGAGTTGGCTTCATTCAAACAAAGAATGAAGTAGATCTAGCCGCTGGTAAGGCAAAGAGCAGGTAGTTAAAATTGTCTTCGCACATTGGTAGGCGGTTGAGACTTGTCTAGGCATACTTGGCACCAATGTCTGAATACAATTTAAATGTAATAAATTGTATTAGACATGTGTTAGCATTGGTTGTAAATCGGTTATGCTTGTCACCATTGGCAGTTAGGTGTGTCAACTATGAAGATACTTATAAACCAAGTGTCAAAAGGCTGGACAAGGGAAAATTTTGGGGGAGAGATTGTAATTTCGTCCTAGTCTATCCTTGTAACATTGTTGGTGCAATACAAGGTTGGGAAGTGTTTTCCATCTAATTGTGTGCGTGTTTTCTATTAGCCTCCAAAGTACTATTGTGTGGTGAGAAAAACAAACAGGAAGACGTGCTCAAACCAGTAGAGTGCTGGTTTGCATCTCTAGGGGTGAAAAATCCAAGGGATAATTTACCCAGGTGACATTCTCCCTCCTTTGGGATAAGGTTGTCTTTTATGCATCTACTCGGGTTCATGCCTCGGGCGTTTACTATAGGTGCTAAAGGGTTATTGCTGAGCAGTTGTCTATTAGTCTTAAGTGTTTCTCTTTTTCGATTACTTATGAGATTTTCTCATTCCTAGAACTTTTTTATATTTTTTATTATATTAATACATTTCTTTTTCCATGAAAAAGAAGGGTATGAAACACATTTGTTCAGCAAATAACTGAAGAATAAGGAGTGGATCTCTTTTTAGCATCATCTTTGGTGCAGCCGATGGTTTGAAGCATATTGCTTGTCACACTTTTTGTCTCTTGACGAAGGTTGTTAAATAGTGAGAAGGTACTTTCGGCAAAGTTGGGAGGGAGAAAATTTTCTCTAAGTCAAGATTTTCTATTCTCCCAACCTGAAACTCTGGCTTTGCTCTTGCAAACTCACAATTCTTGAAACTTATTCCACCATGTGTAAGCATAACAATGCAAGCTTGTTGCCACCAATTTCACCTTCATATTTTCAGGAGTATCTTGATAATCAAAAAGCTTCTCAATGGCACTAAGGCTATCAGGAAATTCTTTTGGTGGAAAACGACCATAGGATTCTGGCAACTTCATTTTAATGCCATCCCAAGGTTGGAAAATCATCTCTACCAATGTATCTTCACAGGTTGCAGACCTGCAAAAGGATTTACGTTGTTGGAATCATCACTGAGATACCCATAAGTTGAACCACACTCACTGCAAACTTCTAGTTGCTTTAGTTACTGAGTGAGTTGTTTTAACTTGCCTTTGAAGTGCTTGAAGTTCATCTATTTCATCCCTTTGTCCATCTGTCATTTGGTTTCCTCGGCAGACTCCACCTCTCCTTGTCACCATTGGACAACAGCAAGGAAAGCTTAGACCAACGGTGTTTACCAATACCGCATAATGCAGCTACTAAGAGGAGGAAAAAACAAGGAAAAAACAGTAACAACCACTGAGAAGTAAAGGGAAGGGAGCACAAATCAACCTAAATTCTTGTCAAAGAAGTTCTATACAAAATGATCCGTCATCTTCCTCCCCAATTCCTTTATTTATGAGAGTTAAAATCATTATAACAAAGTGATTATCAGTTGAATGCTCTCGTAACTCCTTTATGAAGAGTCACCAGCATGAACTTGATAGGAATTATAGCATTGGTGTTCACCTCGTCAAACATTATGTTGAAACTGCAACATGAACGAAAAAGGATTGTCCCCATAAAGAAATTGTTCTGCCCTGTGAGGAAGAGTGCGAGCGTATTGGAAAACAGGCAAATATTTGCAAATTGAATAAGAGTAAGAGGATGAAAGGCACTTAGCTTTTGTGATTCCTTGTAGATCTCAGCACCCTGGTCTCATTCCCAAGTGCCTTTCTTGAACATACCGTATGTTATGTTTCATGTTTGTGGTTGGCTTAGTTACAGTAGATCTTATCTTCATGTTCTGTTATCTATCTCATGTGTTGTGAGGATTATGTAGGGATGTAGTAATGCTTGTTTTGTGTGCCCCTTGACATGTTTATTTAACTAGATATGGTTGTTAATTTGTGTTCCAGTGTCAAAATCATGTCGGGTTAACCTAGTGGTATGACAACCATCTATATACCAACACGACCCATCAAATGAATTGAGTTTGAAACTTAAACCTGAACATGATGTGTGCTATATGTGCAACACAAAAAAGGGACACGGATTTAAGTTAAAAAATAACCCACATTACCAACATAATAAAGAGAATGTATAGTACAAATGAATAGTCTGGCAAAATCTCCATTTTCGAATGAAATTATTATTAATGTGCAATTTTGGTTTTTTAAAAAATATTTTCAGTTGTACATTTTAAAAATTCAATTTTGTGCAAGTTAGTAGGGCAAAGTTAATCAGAAAATAATTCGATTTTACTTGTGTGCAACATTAACCATCTTAACCAAAGTCAAATTAATAGTGGGTTATTTTTAGGTCAGCAGGTTAACTTGCTATCAAACCCCATTTTTCAGTTGATAATTGGGTTTACACCCTCTTGACCTAGATAGACATATATAAGTCAAATCCAAACAAATTAAATTTGTGTAAGGTTCAAATCTTGTTCATGGGTTGTGTTCATTAAAACTTGGATTCTGGTTTCCTTATGCTTGGGAGTTTTTCTTTCTTATTATACAGGCAAAAATTTAGGTGAATGAATACCAAAATCAGGTGCTAGTACCCCATGGTATGCCTTTCCTATTTTCAATAAATTATGTCTAGTTCTCCCACTTTCTTTCAAAGGAAAAAAAAAAAAAGACATATGGTACTTGCTGCTTTCATTTCTTCCCAATCCGTCTAAGATCTATGTTTATTTTGTAATGTCTCTCATTTCTTTTCTTTTTGCTCTTTCTTTTTCTCTTGTGGTTCCTAATGGCACTACTTTACTCGGAATGTAATGTTCATTTTTTGGTATAAATGTCCCAGTCACATCTATTCCAGCTATTGAGTTGATATTATAAATGCAGGGATGATGAATTTGACCTCGATCTTGAAGACATTATGCTTATGGAAGCCATCTGGCTCTCTGTTCAGGTAGATCATTAGAATGAAAACCTTTAAAGTAGAAGATTTTGTGTCACTATTTCTTGAGAACATGGAAATCAAGTCTCTTATTTGTGGATTATCATCTATTTGTTATTGTCTCTATCACTTGGCTAGGCTTGGGAAGAGAAAATTCTAATCCCAATTTAAAGCCATCCAAGAAATTTAAAACCTAATATCCTTTAAGTCGAAAGGATCATGAATTACTGTGATTATTTTTTTCTCCAAAAGGATATGAAGCCATTACTTGCTGTAACAGAGACATAATATGCATTTGATTTCTTGGACACCTTGGAAACCAAATTCCTTGCATTAAAAAGGTATGCTTACTAAAACGAACGATGGCAACCTTGGAAACTCTCAAAGTCTTGAGTTTCATCAGTTGTTCTCAAAAATCTGATAGCAATTATGTACTTGGCATTTCTTTGGCATCAAAGATACAGTCACTTGACACACAAGAAAGTTGAATGTAATTGGATACCACATGGACACATGTTATAAATATTTATATTGTTATAAGCATAGGTACCATTTTAGGACCTTGTGATTGGCTGGATTTCAAAGTAATTGGAACCTTGGGAGGCTTTGTTTAGCTTAAGAAGGTTGTACAATCCTCATTCAACTGCAAGAATTCCCTTGTACCATCTATTAGTTTAGAGTTTATATAGAATTGAGGGATTTCTTGTGGTGGGGGTTGGACTATTGGGGATGAATATTGATAATCATGTTTTTCTTTTGAGAAAAATGTTCCTGCTCTTTTCTTCTCTTTTTCGGAACACCATTGTGATTGATTTGGTCTTGGTTTCAAGGAATGCAATTTGTAATCATGTGACATTTTCTCATTTGATAAAGTCCGGCCATACATGTCCCATGCAGTGAATGTTGAGTTGTTTTATATATTTTAACATTTGGGTGATTCCAATGGATCATCATATCTTTTCTTGTTTGATTAAGTCTAGCCATAAAACTCTCATGCAATGAATATTGAGTTCTTCTATAAGAAAAATAATTGTAGACTTACATTCCTAGTTTGACTCCTCTTCCAAAATTAATAAATAGCTTTTTGCATCCAGAAAGTAAAAATGTAGAAAATAGAAAAATTAAATAAAGGTCTTGCATTCGTTTTCAACATTGCCTCTTTGCCTCTCACGTGACACACTTCAAAATTGGTGAAGAGTGAACCTGGCACTGTCTCCTCTCTCATGCTTCAGCTTTGCTGAATACTTGTGTCTTTGAAACCTGTCTTGCCTTCACAAAAAGATCTGTTTCTTCATATCTTGACCAGCTCTTAGAGGGGAAAAAAAAGGAAAAAAAAAAAAAAAAAAAAAACAAATCTCCTCCTATACAGCAAATTGAATTGATGGGCCATCTTTGTCTTTCTGCAGGATAGATCCTAAAATCTGCCCTTCTTTTACTGATTTGGCTGGCGTTTGCTTTAGATACTTAAAAATTTGAACGGAGAGAAGATCAAAGTGCAGACGCTTTAAGAGACCTCTTGCTTTCTTTAAAATCAAGCAAATTTTAGATTTCTTCTACGGTTTTGTTCTAGAAAAGCATCTAGCTAATTTTCAATTGGGGTCAACGATTTTGGCAATTTAGATTGTGATCACACCGCAACTCGAAGCACTTGTTCAGGACCGTGATATGTTAGCATGATATGTTAGTGAGGCAATGGTTAAGATACAAGATGATGAATTATTTGTCGGGGAAGGTTTTAAGTACCTAGAATCACTTTTACAAAAAGACAGAGGGATTGGCAAGTATGTATCACATAAAATACAAGCAAGATTGTCGAAATGGAGATGTGTACCGAGTATTCTATGTGATTGAAATGTATCTCTAAAACTTAAAGGGAAGTTTTACATGATTGCGATTAGATCTGCCTTCTTGTTTGAATCTGAATGTCAAGCAGAAAATGAGAGTCGCAAATACTAGAAAAGCATCTAGCCAATTTTCAATTGGGGTCAACGATTTTGGCAATCCAGATTGTGATAACACCGTACTTAGAGCACTTGTTCAGGATTGTGATATGTTAGTGAGGCAATGGTTAAGATACAAGATGATGAATTGTCTGTGAGTGAAGGTTTTAAGTACTTAGAATCACTTTTATAGAAAGACAGAGGGATTGACAAGTATGTATCACATAAAATACAAGCAAGATGGTCGAAATGGAGAAGTGTACCGAGTATTATATGTGATCGAAAGATACCTGTAAAACTTAAAGGAAAGTTTTATAGGATTGCGATTAGATCTGCCTTGTTTGAATCTGAATGTTGGGTTATGGACCAAAATCACGAGCAGAAAATGAGACTCGCAAAGACTAGAAAAGCATCTAGCTAATTTTCAATTGGGGTCAATGATTTTGGCAATCCAGATTGCGATCACACTACAACTCAGAGCACTTGTTCAGGACGTTGATATGTTAGCATGATATGTTAGTGAGGCAATGGTTAAGAGACAAGATGATGAATTATCTCTCAGTGAAGGTTTTAAGTATCCAGAATCACTTTTACAAAAAGACAGAGGGATTGACAAGTTTGTATCACATAAAACACAAGCAAGATGGTCGAAATGGAGAAGTGTATCGGATATTTTATGTGATCAAAAAGTTCCTCTAAACTTAAAGTGAAGTTTTACAAGCTTGCGATTAGATCTACCTTCTTGTTTAAATCTGAATGTTGGGTTATGGACCAAAAGCACGGGCAAAAAATGAGAGTCGCAAAGAGGAGTATGTTAAGGTGCACATACGCTAAGTGAAAGTAAAAGAAACTATTATTGTATTTAGTATATATGCACATCTGAATGAGGTAGTACAAGGATTTTCGCAAAGTGAGAGGATTTTAATAAGATGAGACCTAAAGGGCATGCAGGAGAGAGGAGGAATATGGAAGGGTATGTGGGGGTTATGGTCTTGGAGGAAGAAATGAAAAGTCATTTTGGATTTTGTGACAGCTATTTCGGGACAACATATAAGCTTATCATAGCCAACACATTTTTCCACAAAAAAAAGAATATTTGGTTACTTTTAAAAGTGGGAACAATAAGTCGCTAATTGACTCTCTTATGGTTAGGAAAAGGGATTGAAAAACTTGAGGATTGTAAAATCATCTTGGGAGAGAGTTTAACCATTCAACATAGGTTAGTGGTATTGGATATGCATATCAAGAATGGTATTCTTAGAAGGAAAGTGTGCATAACCTGTAGGATTAAGTGATGGAATTTAACGGATGGGAAATAAAACAACTTTAAGAAGAACAAGGTTTACAAGTACTTAGTGACCCTAATATGGCATGGGAAAAGGTGACACTTCATATGAAAACGGTGGCTAAAAGTGTACTTCGTGGGTCAAAAGGACATGTACATCTAAATAAAGAAACTTGGTGGTGGAAAAAAGAAGTACAAGGAAAAGTAAAAGTGAAAAAAACTATCTATAAATTACTTTATATTAGTAAGAATAAGGAAAATTTAGAGAAGTACGCAATAGTCAAGAAAGAAACGAAGAGAGCCATGAGTGAAGCCGAGAATGAAGCTTTCAAAGATTTTTATCGACGGCTTGATACAAAAGAAGGGGAAAAGGACATCTATAAAATAGCTAAAGCAAGAGATGAAAACAAAAGATCTTATAAAGATAGGATGTATTAAAGATGAATCAAATAGGGTGTTAGTGAATGATGAAGAAATAAAATAGTGATGGAAAAGATATTTTTATCAACTATTTAATAAAGATCAAGATGATCAAGTTAGTTTGGGTGAACTAAGTAGGTCACTGAAGTACAGAAATATGAACCATTATCGGAGAATTCAACCCTTAAAAGTTGAAGAGGCTTTAAAAAGTATGAGAAATGGAAATTTGATTAGACACGACGATATGCCGATAGAGGTATAAAAATGCCCATGGAAGTAGGGTATCGGATGGCAATGAAATTATTCAATATAATATTGAGAAGGAAGAAAAAGTCTGGTCGGTGGAGAGTATTTTAATACCATTATTTAAAAACAAGTGTGACATTAAAAAAAAAAAATTGTGCAAATTATAAGGGTGTTAAACTAATAAGTCATACCATGAAATTTTGACAAAAATTGATTAAAAGATAACTAATGAAGGAGATCAAGGTGACTGAAAATGAATTTGGATTTATTTTTGGAAGGTCGACGATGGAAGCGATGCACATGGTGTTTATTGACCTAGAAAAGACATATGACAGAGTCCATAGGAAAATAATTTGGAGAATTTTAGGGGGGGAAAAAGGTGCAAGAGTAGTGTATATTGAAGCTGTACAATGATGTGGTGACAAAAGTGAGGACATGAGGCAGATTATTTGAAGAGTTTTCAATAAAGATAGTGCTACATCAGAGTCAGCGTTAAACCCATATCTTTTCACACTAATTATGGATGAATTCACGAGACACATTCAGGACATGATATTATGGTGCATGCTATTTGTTGATGACATTGTCTTGGTAGATGAGACACATGGGGCAAATGTTAAATTCGAATCTTGGAGGGAAACATTAGAAGTGAAAAGATTTAAACGTAGTAAGACAAATATAGAATATATTGAATTTAAATTTAGCAATATTAGCGATAGTGAGGTAGAGTGATGTATGAAATAGCAAAGAGCATTCAAGATGAGGTACCATAGTGTATGCTTTTTGCAAATAATATAGTATTTGTCAATGAAACTAGGGAGAATTTTAATGCTAAATTGGAATTATGAACATATTAGAATTTAATTGATCTAGACTCAAAATTTGAGTCAGTCAAAAATTGATTATATGAAATGTACATTTGGTAGTGATCATCAGAATGATGATGAAATGTTTAAATTAAAAGACACGTGTCAAAAAGTGTACGTTTTAGATATTTTGGGTTTATCATTTAAAGTAATGGTAATATAGTTGGGGATGTGAATTATAGGATCCAAGCGGGTTGGATGAAAAGAAAAAATGCATTTAGAGTTCTTTGCGATTGCACGATACTATTGCAGTTGAAAGGAAAGCTTTATAGAATTGCAGTGTGACCTATATTATCGTATGACACTGAGTGTCGGATCATTAAACAATAACAAGAGTATGAAATAGTTATAACTGAAATGAAAATACTTTGATGGATGTGTGGTAAAAGTAGAAAAAATAGAATTAGAAATGAAGAGATGCGTATTAAATTGGAAGTGAATTCAATTATAGATAAGATGTGAGAATATTGCCCAAGGTTGTTTGGATATGTGTAATGAACACCGAAAGACGCACCACTTAGGAGGAGCGAGATCTCAAATGTAAGAAATTTAGTGAAATATTAGAATAAACCATTGAAAATATGAATGTAAGTTATCCATAAGAATGTAAGTGTTAAAAGTTTAACTGAGAAGATACTTTAAATGTAAATGAGTGGCGTGAGAGAATGCGAACTAATTGAAGATACTTTAAATGAAAGATGTACTAAGTTGTTGTTTATCATTATTATTATTATTTTAAGTTTTTACAGGTAGTTTATTTTTATTTTTTACTTTTTATTTTTCGAATTTTTTTTTTGTTTTAACTTTTCTATTCTTGCTTTCAAAGCTTAATTTTTATGTTATTTTATTTTATTCTTTTATCTCTCTTCTCTCTTATGTTAGTCTCTCAAATGACCAACACAAAAACTTGAAATTAAAACTCAGTTTATTATTGTAGCGTTAGTGAGATGATTGTTAAGATGGAGATAATGAATTATTTGTAACTGAGAACTTTAAGTGGCTAGTATCAATTTTACAAAAAATAAAAATAAAAAAAAATAGTGGGATTAATAGAGATATATCACATAGTATACAAGTAGGATAGTTTGAACAGAGAACTATATCGGGTATTCTATGTGATCAAAAGGTAACTTTAAAACTTAAAGAGAAATTTTACAGGATAACGGCTTTGTTGTATGGATTTGAATGTTGGGCAATGAACCAAAAGTACGAGCAAAAGAAGAAAGTTATAGAGATGAGGACGTTAAGGTAGATGCTCAGATACACAAGGATGGACAAGATAAGAAATGAGTGTATTACAACAATAACAGATTGACCCTTAATTCCAAATTTTGATATCAGTCGTTTGAGAGATCAATGTAAGAGAGGAAAAATATAAAATTAAATTTTGAAAGCAAAAATAGTGAAAATAAAAAATAAAAAATAAAAATAAAAATAAAAATAAAAATAATGAAATGAAATGAAAAAAATTAAAATAAACTATCCTAGAAACTTAAAATAATGATGATGATGACAGTAATAATTTAATTGGTTTGGATTTTCCTATTTTCACTTTATCCAAACATTTTCACACCTCGATAGGGATGCTATCGGGTTCTATGACTTTATTATTCTTCAATTTTTTTTAAGATCACTTGTATTTCATGAGAATGATTAGAAATCAGTGTATTAGGGAGAAAGTTGGGATTGCGTCTATTTAGAAAAAACTGAGGAAAACACGATTAAGATGGTATGGACACATACATAGGTGACCGATAGAGGTTCTAGTTAGACGGTATGAGACTATGCTAAGTACTCATATTAATTGAAGTAGAAGGAGACTTAAGAACATTTGGTTAACGACAATAAAATATGAGATGAATTATCTAAATACAAATGAAGATATGATACTAGAGCACAATGGCATAGAAGTATTCATATTGTCAATCTCACTTAGTGGAACGTATAAAGAAAATAATTATATAGATGAACATGCGATATGAAATAGAGTACAATGAAGTAGAAAGACCCATGTAGCAAACCCTACTTAGTGGGATAAAAGTTTGATTGTTGTTGAATATTTTTGATTTTTTTGAATGGTAGCTTCTAAAAAATATAAATTAAGCCTTTAGTATAGGTTGCACTTCAATTTTTACTACATCTTCATCTCACTGATTGATTATCATTGTGTCGTGTGTTTCTTCTACTAATTCTGAAATAATATAGCTTCTTGAAACTTTTGTTTCTTTTCTTTACCTTGATTCTATTATTTCCTCGCATGGTTCCATTGTCTCACACTAGTTTAATGCCGCTACAGTTTAAATAATTTTGAATTTCAACAGTATTTTGGCTCCATTTATTGGACATTTTAACTTGACTGAATTCTATAAAAACAAAAGAATGGTAGTGTCAAACAATTTTTTAAACTTCTGAAATTCCCAAAAAAAAATCCCTAATATTCTCAGTACTCCAAATGTGTCCATCTAGATGGGGCTTTTTCACAATACTCCAAAAACATGTAGATAATATCAATCAAGTCTATCTGCCATGCATCTTTTGCACCCCATATGTTGTTTCTATTGGTCTTCTCAAATTCTTGCTTTTCTTTATTTAGTTTTTAGATCATAAATTTTTTGGTTTAAATCCGATTTGGGTAAATATTAACGTTGTATCTTTTTATTTTTAATGCATTACAAGGGATATGTTATTCATGATAATCATACTCCTTGATTTGGGATCTGATGCCATGAATTACTTCTAATGGGTTTCATCATTAAATAAAAAGAAACTTGAAATTTGAAAAATGACCTTTACAATTCTTCATGCAAAAAATAGGGTGACATGATCTTGATCAAAAGTATTTCCTGCATCGTGATTCACTTTTTTTTTTGTGTTTTGCTAATGAATTTATTAATATTTGTTACCACAACTTGAGGCTTTATGGTTTTCTTAGAAATCCACTGTCTGGCAATCCTAACTTTGTGTTATTAAAGATATTGTAAATATTTTGAGTATTATATATAAATATGGTCAACATATTGGATGGGGGTTTATTTACTTAAGAAGAAAAAAGAGAGAGAAACACAAAAAAAACTATTAATTGTTGAAATATATTTAAAGAATTTAACCAAAGTGCACATAAAAAGGAAAAGAAAGAATAATCTAATTCAACCCCACGCAAAGCATGAAAGACCCAACTAATGTCTTGGTACATAAGTTTTGTCAACTATGATATCGCCATATCACCTAAACAAATCCAAAGTTAATCATGATACCATTTGGATTAGCTTTATCTATTTCTATCTCCTTTACACCTTTTTTTGCCTTGAAACTTTTGAGATTTCCTTGTATGCCTATCATTTTTGCATGCAGTTGTTGTATTAGGTTCCTTAATGAATTTGGTAGGATTTTCACTAAACGTCTTATCAAAGTAATACCTCAATTGTTTTTAATTCTTCTCATCCTTTGCTAAAAGATTTTAATTATCATCTTTGCCACATTTAACATAATAAAGGTCTCATTTTTCTCTTTCTTATTCTAGCTAACTTATACATGTCTTTCCCCATTTGTTCCCACTATGCTTAATTTTTAACTCGTGTTACAACTTGGTTAGCTTTTTTATTTTATTTTATTTCCTTTTTGTTTTTTAAAGCCAAAAATGATCTTCATTTTTAAACATACATTAGCTTATACATATTAGTATTCATGTACCTTGTCTATACTCATTTGACATTTTTATTAATCTTAATTATCTTGTTCATAATTTAGTTAACTATACTGCTGAATCAGCACCTTAAAATCTCCGAACTTCAATCGAGATACTACAGTTCAGTACATTTGCCCATTTTCATCTTTCTTACAACTTCATCTTAGAACCTTTGATTTTTCCTTGCATACCCTATGATTTTGGCTTGCACTAGTTGTATAAGGTTCCTGTATAAATATTCTGTAATTTTGATGGAACAACTTATCAAAATAACTTCTCAAACTTTGTTTAATATTCTCACCTTGTACAAAAACATTTTGATCCTCATCGTTAATGCATTTCAGATAATTATGGTATCATTTTTCTCTTTCTTATTGTAGTCCTTTATTTTTTTTCCTTTTTCTGAAACTCTTTCTTTCTTTTTTTTTTTTTTGGTTGTAGTTAGCTTATTTATGTATTTCCTAGTTTTTTACCAATATACTTATGTTTAGCTCTTGTGACAAGCTTTTCAGTTCTTTCTTGGCCAAAAATTATCTTCACTTCTGAACATATATAAGTAAATCTCTTTGGTTTAGCTACTTTTGTGCTTTTGTTCCACCACCCACTCTCTTTTCCAATATTAACTTTTTGCCACGTACCCTTTTGGGTAGTATTACCTGCTTTCCCCTTAAATTAATAGAATGGAGGTTCAAGTCTCAGTCTCCCCAAGTGTCCCCAAGTGTAAGGACCAAAAGTGTCCATTCTTTTTACATTCTCTAAGCACCTTCTCTGCTAATCTTATAACAAACTCTTTCGTGGTGTTCCACATAATACTAATTTCTGCATGTAAACTTCAAAAGTTGACACTTTTGAATAATATAAAAAGGAACATGGAATTGTTGATTTTTGTACTTGGATTGAAAATAACAATTTTTTCATGGATAAATTACATTCTCTCTCCCTATGGTTTCATGAAATTCCACATACTACCCCTATATTTTAAAATATCGACTTATGCCCTTATGGTTTTAAAAAATGTGGAAAGCTGATGGAAACTGACGGAAATGTGAAAAAATCATAGAGATTGAAAACCACGCGTCGAAGTCTCCATCATCTTGCAAGATTAATTTTTTTCCCAAAATTGCCCCTCTTGTGTGCAACTTCCATTTCCTATCCTCTCTCTCATCCTCTTCAATGGAAACCTCTATCTCTCTGTCTCTCTCTCTCTCCCCCCAAAACTCCAAATTCTCTCTCTTACCCTCTCCCTTTCTTCTCTCTTTAGCCTCAATGGAAACAACTAATAGCTGATTTTCGTGAATATCTGAGCCCCAATCTTCAATGGAAAGAACTATGCTTGGCCCCAATCTTCAATGGTCATATCTTCATCTTCAGCTGTTTTTTCCTTCCATAGCCAATTTGGTTGTGGTTATAGGCTTTTTGTCTTCATTTGTGAAATGGGGTTTATTATTTTGAATTAAATTTGAGTTCTTGAAAGTGGGTCTCGAAAGAGGGGTTTTGGTGAGGGCTTCTTTGACAGATTCAAGCTGTGCTTTATTTTTGATGCTCTCTTCTTCTTCTTCTTTAATTGGCTGTTTGTAAGGGTGTGACTGAGGACAGCTTTTTTTTTTTTTTTTTTGGAAGGGATTTTGTGTTTTTGGGTGCTAATGCAACAACCCATTTTTTGTGAAAACACTGAAGACGGATGTGGTAGCATTGACATTTCCAAAGCTTGTTCCAGAATCATTCTCCAACAACCCATTTCCTCTTCCAGAAACGTTCTCCAAAGCTCGTTGGTTGCACTGATCTCTCTCTCTCTCTCTCTTCCTCTCCCTCTCCCTCTCCCCCTCCCCAAATTAGAAGACTTGAAAACACAAGAAGAAGAAGAACGGACTTAGATTAAATTGAAGGTCTGCCGGAAGAATCTAGCTGATCGGTACCATGTCCATCACCAATGTCGTTTGATTCATCCTCACCAGCATCAGATTAAGGCATCGGAGGACTTATCGGCGGCCGTAAAACGGATGGCTCCTATGAGGCGGCCGTTTGTTTTCAAAAAAATAAAATGAGGTTGCAATGATTTTAACGAAGCCATTCATGAGAGAGAAAGAGAGAGAGAGAGAGAGTGCGAGTCAATTTTTTTTTTTTTCCTTTTTTACCGGAGGTTGAAGATGAATGTGGAAGGAGAGAGTGAGGGATATAATTGACATTTTACATGTCTCCGTTACTTTTCTATTACTTTTTCACGGTTCTGTCCACTTGCCACATTTTTTAAAATCATGGGGGATAAATGGATATTTTTCAACTATAGGGGTAGTATGTGGTTTTTGGTCAAACCACGGGGCAAAGTGTTATTTGCCCATTTTTCATTGTTTTGTAAACATTTGTTGTCTTGTCCAAATTGCTCTTCCATTAGGTGTGTGTAATTTTTCCCAACTATTCGTTGGGGATATTTAATTTATCTATGAACGTAATTATTTGTCCTATTTTCTGCTAGAACTTCCCTCAATACGCAAGTTTTTAAGAGTTTTTGTAGTCTTCATGTTTCATTTTTGCCCATAAATAATTGTCATGCAATTAATTGGTCCTCAATAAATAATTGCCTTGATACATACATAGACACTCACCACTCTTGAAATGCCCCCACCCGAAAAAATAAAAAAATAATAAATAATAAAAAAAAATTAGTGCCATCTCAAAGATTACACCATTACGATGCTTACAATCCAAGCCCAGATGTAAGCTAGTCATTTATAGCTTGGCATGGTCAAGTTAGTGAGTGTGTGATTCCTCAAGCTAGTCATCTGTGAAGCCAAGTCGCAATTGGTTTTACATTGGGATTTAATTTAATTTTGTTACAAGTATGTGCTTGCGAGCCATCCAGAGAAATGATGAGCATGCAGGTGGCTGATTTGATAATTTCTGATTGTCATGATATTCTGGATCAGAAGATGGCTATTGATATGTAACTGGTTACCAGTGCAGGTGCCCATTTGATAATTTCTGATCGTCGTGATAATCTAGATCAGAAGATGGGTATTGATATATAACTGGTTCCTAGTTTTATAAACAATCTATTGCTCAGCAGAATTTTATCTTTGCCAAGTCAGGTTAATGTTGATAGTAATTGTAGACCTTGCTCCTTGTTTGGCAAACCAAGTCTTTTAATTAAAGTCAACCATTAACTCCCTCTTTTGCTAATTTATTGAAAAAGGGAAAAAAAAAATACAACCTTTGTCTTTTGTGTACACGCATGAAATTAATAAGCTCTTACTGGTACCGCTTTGAAAAATTGCTTGCAGGAAAATGGCAGGCAACGAAATCCAGGACTTGGTGAAGCTGCTCTAGCAAAACAATATGCCACAGAAGATTGCTGTGGTTCATCAGCCCTGGTCCAACTGGCAGAATCATCGTCTTCACCTTCAGGTGGCCTTGCTTGTGCAATAGCTGCCCTTGCAGAGCGTCAGCAGATGGATGGAGAATCATCTGTTTGTGAAAACAATGGGAGTATGTCAACATTTAGTGGCCATCCTGGATGTGATGGGTTTCTAAATAGAGATGAACATGTGTCAGACAATTATCATCAGATTACTGGGGACTCAACAGCAACTTCACCCATCAATCAGTTGAATGTTACATGGGATGACGATAATGACTGGAGAATGGGTTGTAGATCAGTGGCTTCTCAACCGGGGACCAGCTGTGCAAGTTATAGCACTACAGAGGACACTAATGATGCTTCTGCATTGCCACCAGCAGAATCGAATAGTTTTGGTACTGTAACAGGACCCATTATTCCTGAGAGCTTTGATGAACAGATGATGCTGGCCATGGCAGTTTCACTCACAGAGGCTCGAGCTAGAGCAAGTGGGCAAGGAGTTGCGTGGCATTAGATTTTAGCAGTAGGACTTTGACCTTGTCAACCATAGCGACTGAGCTGGCTTGTGCTGGAGGAGCTGTGATTGGGGGAAAGCCTTTCAATAGCTTTGTTCCACGTTGAAAGCATTTATAACTCTCTGTCTCGTTCTGTCTTTCTGTCTTCCTCTCGGGAGAGTGAAAATTGGTTTTGGCTAGTGGCTTGCATTCTTTTGATCTTCTGGTGCTTGCAGATGATGGGTTGCGAAACGTAGCAGACTTTTGCCTTCTCATGGAAAAGAGTGTAACGGTAACCAGTTTAATTAGAAAAAGCTGCCACCGGAATCTGCATGATGTTCACAACAGATATTTCATGTAAAAATATGGATACTTAGAAGCTATAGGATTATAAAATTTAGAAACTGAACGGTAATATATTTCATCTGTAGATAAAGGCAGGCGTGTTGTGTTTGGGATTATTATTATTATTATTGAACTCTCTCTCTCTCTCTCTCTCTAGCCACACCCCCACTCTATTTCCAAGCCCATCGCTCGATCAGCTCTCCTAGCATTGCTTGATCTCTCCGCCTTCGGCTCTCGCCTTGTTGCTCTTCCTTGTCTATACCTCCCCTACGATTGTTGTCTTCAACCCAGATCTGTCCCTCCCAAGCCCAGATTTGTCCCTCCCAAGCCTAGATCTCTTTCTCCAGCTCCTCCCTCCCTTTATCCTCTCTCCTTGCTGATCTGTTCCTCCCAGATTTGTCCCTGGCTCCTTATCTCCCTCTCTCTCTCCCCTGTTGCCTCCGGCTTCTCTCTCTCTCTCCCTCCATCCTTGCTGATTCCAGTCAATCTCACTAGCCTTGTTGGTCGACCTTCGAATCTCTGTCTTCCCTAAGAATTATTATTATTATTATTATTATTATTATTATTATTATTATTATTCTAAGATATATTATTATGAATATAAAGTTATGAAAATTTAAAAAATTCTAATTATTATTATCATTATATTTTATCAGTAAAATATATTATTTTTTATTTCTTTTTATATATTATTATTTGAAAATTTTTGCTATGGCCAATATCAAACTCAGGCAAAGTTGTCAAAAAAGAGAGATAAATATAGAAAAAATGACTTTAGGGCATCGCCTAGAAGCGACCACCACATCATTGCTTAGATGTGTCAAATAGGTAAGGGTTCTTGCATTCACATGGATGGGTGTGGGTAAAGAAGTTAGTCTATAAAAATAGGATTGGTCTCATCATTTGGAATATATGATTTTTAACTGACTAAGTTATGAGAAATATGAGAAATAATGGATAGACAAAAAATTAATATCACGTATCTCCGAAAAACTAAGTGGATGAGGGAGAAGTCTAAAGTAGTAAAACCTTATGGCCATAAGTTTCAGTACATAGGTAGAGAAAGAACTAAGAATGAGGTAAGAATAATTATATATAAGAAATTTATTAGAGAATGTAGTGAAAATGAAAAGGAAAGAAGATAGAATTTTACTTTTCAAGTTAGTTAATCGAGAAGATGTAATCAATATAGTCAGTGTGTATGCGTCTCAAGTAAGTGTAAATATAATTAGTAAAACACAATTTTGGGAAGATTTAAATGAATTTATACAAACGATATCTAGCGAAAAAAAGTTATTTATTGGAGGAGACCCCAATGGACATGTAAGATAGAATAATAAAGGATTTAAAATTGTATATGAAAACTTTGACTTTGGGAGTAGAAATAAGGTGGGAGATACTATGTTAGGGTTCGCTACAATATTCGATTTGGTACTTATAAATACATTTTTCAATAGAAAAGAGTCACACATAATTATATATAGAAATATGTTGAATCTTTCTCATCTAGAGGGGTGATAGAGTGACCTATAAGGATTGCAAGATAATATCAGAGGAGAGTGTAGTAACTCAACATAAACTATCAATTTTAAATATACATGTGCCTAAAAGGCAAAAAAAGTAATGTCCATTTATGGAACCAAGAATTAAGTGGTATAATTTAGAGAAAAAAAAGTGACATCTTTTAGAGACAAGTTAATTTAAGTAGCAATTTGGTTCATTAATGATGATTCGGAAACGATGTGAAAATAGATGTCTAATAATGTTAGAAGTATAGGTAGGAAAATTCTTAACATATTCAAGGGTCGGGTTCTAATAGACAAGGAATCATGGAGGTGAAATGAAAAAAATTAAGCTGCTATACGAACCAAATAAGAGTATTATAGAAATCTTAAAAATAACAAAAGTAGCGATACATTTAAAAAACACAAAAGTACAAAAAAGGAGGGGAAGAAGTTTATCTACAAGTCAAAAAGTAAGATGTATTACGAAATATATAAGAGACTAGACACTAAAGATAGAGAAAAAGAGATTTATAGAATTACCAAACTAAGAGAGATAAAGGGAAATGATCTAAATGGTATCAAGTGTATTAAGAGTGAAACAAATTGTATACTTGTAAGGGATGAGAGCATAAGAAAACGATGAAAGGATTATTTTGATAATCTTTTTAACATTCAAAGTACAAGTGATATCATTAATATCATGATACTTGTAGAAAAGATTAATAGGGACTTTAAACATAAGATTCATTTTGATGTGTTGAAATGTTTGAGCAAATTTAGAATAGTAATGTCAATGGCTCTTTTAACAAAATCTGACAAATCAAGAAAATACCCCAAATATGAAGGGAGAGTACACTTATACCACTATATAATAATAAAGGAGACATACAAAATTATTCTAATTACAGATGAATTAAATTTATAAGTTATGTTATAAAGTTATGGGAGAGAGTGATGGAGCATATGTTGAGATTGGAGATAAGTGTGTCTCATAATCAATTTAGATTTATATCATGACGATCCACCACAAAAAAAAATTCACTTGTTAAGACATTTGATGGAGATAGAGCACAGAACACAGACTTACATATGGTATTCATTGATCTAAAAAAATATATGATAGAGTTTCTAAAAATATATTGTAGTGGGCATTGATGAAGAAAGAGATCTTGAAATATATTAATCTCATTAAATATATGTATGGGAAAATTATTACCAATGTAATGCCGAACCAAGATAAAAAGGATGAGATTTAATGTCGGACCTTGTTGAAGTACATTGTTCGACATTAAATCACATTCTTTTTGTAATAGTAATAGAAAAAATCACAAAAATCATTCAAAAGGAAATATGATGGTATATGTTTTTTGTTGAAATATCAAAATATAGAGTACAAGAAATGAAAAATACTTCTGAATTTTATTGAAGAAGAATGAGAGCATACATGGACAGATTTGAGAGCATTTTTCTCATACCCTTGGAAGTGGATGGAGAGCTCTATTTATAGAGTTACAAGGGAGACATTAAGACAAATAAAAGAGTGGGAAAGAGGGAAAAAGTGTCCAAAAGCAAAATAGAACCGTTGGGAATCAAAGGGGATAGATTTCTGTCCCCAATGCACTGCAAAACAGCCAGAAAAGCTGCTTGTGTGTAGTCCAACGGCTAGCTCCATTGACTAGCCGTTGGGGCCTCCTTTTGAGCCCCTTTATGGGCTAAAATATGCCCAAGATGTTGGGCTAAAAATCCCCTTAGGGCCGGAACTAAAGCAGCTTGGAAATGGTCTTGGACTTGGCTTGAAAGGGAGACATTTCTGGACAGATTATGGGCCAGATTCAAGGGCTTGTTTTGGGCTGGCTATGTAATCATCTTGGGCCTTAATTAGGGCTTTATTTGATGGTGTTGAAGTATCCTTTAAGTGGGCCGAAGGTGAGCTGCAACAAGTTGCTTTGTTGGGTTGGGCTTTGGCCGGATTTGGGCCAAAGCCCATGTGTTGATTTTGGAAGCAATTTAGGGCCTCTTGTGCTGGAATGCTACTTGATCTTTTAAGCTTTTATATTCTTATACTTGGTTGATGGAGATGAAATGGGTTTTCCTTCTTTTCAACACTCCCCCTCAAGTTGGGTGCGTAGATGTCGATAATGCCCAACTTGCTCATGATTTGTTGAAGATGAGCTGCGGTTCCTCCTTTGGTGAATATGTCCACTAATTGCTCATTTCCTTTGATGTGTGGAGTGGCGATGAGTTTTTCTTCTACTTTTTGTCGAATGAAGTGACAATCAACCTCTATATGCTTTGTCCTCTCATGGAACACTGGGTTGGAAGCAATGTGGATAGCCGATTGATTGTCACAATGTAGGTTGATTGGAGTTGTGACTTTGAACCCTAATTCCTCTACTAGGGCCTTCAACCACATGATCTCGCTAGCCGCCGCTGCCATTGCTCTATATTCGGCTTCCGCACTAAATCTTGCGACCACGTGTTGCTTCTTGCTTTTCCAAACCACTAAGTTGCCTCCCACGAATATGCAAAATCCAGTGGTGGATCTTCTATCCTTTGAGTCGCTTGCCCAATCCGCATCACAGAAGCCTTCAATTTGTGAGCTCCCATTGTTCTTCATCCAAATGCCTAATCCGGGAGATCCCTTGAGATAGTGAAGGATGCGCTCGGCTGCTCTCCAATGACCCTTCTTCGTAGCATGCATGTGTTGGCTAACTAAACTCACTGCAAAAGCTATGTCCGGCCTAGTGATGGTGAGGTAGATGAGCCGCCCTACAAGTCTTTGATATCTCTCTTCATCCTCAAAAGTCTCCTCATCATCTACTAGTGATCCGGTGGTGGCTACAGGACTACAAGCTGGTTTTGCTCCAAGCTTCCCTGTTTCCTGCAAAAGATCAAGAGTATATTTCCTTTGGGATAGAATTAGCCCATTACTACAATAGGCTAATTCAATTCCTAAGAAATATTTTAGTCTCCCTAAATCTTTAATCTCAAACCTAGATTTTAAGAAATTTCTAACTTTGTCTATTAAATGCATGTCATTTCCAGTAATGATGATATTATCTACATAAACTAAGGCTATTACTACTTTATCATTGTTTTTTCTAATAAAAACAGATGAATCGCTATGACATTTAGTAAATCCACTACTAAGAAAAGCAAGGCTTAATTTTGTATACCATGCCCTTGGAGATTGTTTTAAGCCATAGATAGCCTTGTGTAGTTTGCATATATTTCCTTCTTGATGTTGAAGCCCTTGAGGGAGTTGCATGAACACTTCTTCTTCTAAGTCTCCTTGGAGAAATTCATTTGCCACATCTATTTGGAACATACTCCATCCATGATTCACCGCAAGTGACATCAAGACTCTAATGATGTTTATTTTGGCAACGGGTGCATATGTCTCTTTGTAATCTATCCCATATGCTTGAGTAAATCCTTTAGCCACAAGTCTTGCTTTGAACCTTTCAATTGACCCATCACTTTTATATTTGATTTTGTATACCCATTTGCATCCGACGGCTCGCTTGCCCTTTGGAAGAGAGGTGACTTCCCATGTACCATTCTTAGTCAATGCATCTAGCTCTTCCTTCATTGCCTTTCTCCACCTTGGGTCCTTAGATGCTTCATCATATGTCCTAGGCTCCTGTTCTTTATCTATGTCACTCAAAAAATTTTGGTAGCTCAAAGAAACATGTGAGATGGTATAATAATTAGAAATCGGATATGATGTTACCTTAGAGTTATAGTAAACTCTACGGTTAATCCATTCTGAAGGGGGAACCCTAAGCCTCGTGGATCGCCTAAGTTGAGGAGGTGGTCCATCCAAATCTCCCTCTACATGCTCGGATTCTTCCTCTTCAGTTTCTTGATCTCCCCTTGAAGTGTGGGTTGCCTCCTCTTCTATGGAGTTTGATCTTTCTTCTTCATTACTTTGAGATTGCTCATTTGTCTCTTGGGAGGTTCCTTCTGCATTTGGTGGAGATGATTGATTCGGGAGAAGTAAGAAATTCCACATGCTTGGAGTGCTCTCTTCTTTTGATGATTGATGTTCTTCATTATCTACAAAAAAGGACTCATTCTCCACAAATATCACATCCTTAGATGTGTATGTTCGGTTAGTCTTAGGGTCATAACATCTATACCCCTTTTCAAAAGAAGTATACCCCAAAAATTTGCACTTTCTACCCTTGTGATCTAATCTAACTTATCCCTCATGTGTGTTGGAATATGAATGTAACATACACAACCGAATATTCTAAGATGAGATATCTTAGGTTTTTTATCTAGTAGGACTTCTAAGGGTGACTTGCCATCTAGGACTTGAGATGAGATAAGGTTTATTAGGTGGACAACGGTTTTTACTGCATCACACCAAAATTTCTTAGACACATTTGCATGAAACATCATAACTCGAGTTATTTCTAATATGTGCCTATTTTTCCGTTCGGCCACCCCATTTTGTTGAGGTGTGTACACACAAGACATTTGATGTACAATGTCATTCTCTCTAAGGTAGTTCTCAAATTTCAAACTAGTGAATTTCCCACCATGGTCCGTCCTTAGAATTTTAATGTTGGCATTGTAAAGTTTGGTTACATATCTCTCATAACTTTTGAAGGCTTCAAAAGCTTGATCTTTGGTATTCAAGAGGTAGACCCAAGTATACCTAGTTTTTTGGTCTACAAAAGTAATAAAATACTTGTAGCCTAAATGAGACATGATGGGTGAAGTCCACAAATCTGAATGAACTAAATCAAAAGCATCTTTATAAATTGTTTTTGAATTGGGATACATTGATCGGGTTTCTTTTCCCAAAATACAAGCTTCACAATGTCTATCTTCAATATTAATGCTTGGAAATAGACGCTTTAAAGCTTGGTCACTAGGATGCCCAAAACGTTTATGCCAAAGAGATGCATCTTCTTTGACATGAGCTACGAGTGCATGATGCTTTTGATCCAAAAAATATAGATCCCCTCTTCTAGAACCCTTGCCAATCAATTGATTCGACTTGAGGTCCTGAAAAGTAATAGTGTTTGGGTCAAAAACAACTCTACACCCTTGATCCTTAGTGACTTTGCTAATAAACAAAAGATTTGAAGTGAGTTGGGGAACAAATAAAGCATTTGATGTTTTTCCAAAAAGTTCAATTTTCCCAATTTGCTCAACTTTCAAATCTTGCCCATTGGCAACACGGACTATCTTATGGTTAGGGAGTTTTTTAAAACGCTTGATTTTTCTTCTATCCCTTACCATATGATGGTCCATTCCCGAATCAATGAGAAAATCTTCGAAATTGAAAGAGGATAAAGTGCTTTGATTTTTACCATTGGAGGGAGCAAGTTGTTGAAACTTCTCGGAGATGTCATTGAGTTGACTTTGAAGAGTAGCAAAATCAGCCATGGTAGGTCCTTGAAGCTTGGTGTGAAGTGCATTATGCTGCTCGAAAAGTTACTCCCTTGGTTTGAAGGTCTTGGGCTTTAAATGAGGATGAAGGTTCCAACACTTCTCCTTCGTATGTCCTCTTTTCTTGCAATGGGCGCATACATCAGTTTTCTTTGGAACTTGATGTGCTTTGGCAGCCACGTGCTCTTCAACGGTAGCCACATGACCTTGAGCTTCAAGTCTAAGTTTGGAATTTTCTTCCAAACGCATGCTAACTTCCATTTGTTGGATCATATTTTACACTTCTCCAAATGAAGGAAATTCCTTCATTCGGAGAATTTCTTGTCTAAGAAGAGAGTAGGAATCATCAAGACCTATGAGAAGACCAAAAATTTTATCTTCTTCTTTCCTCTTTTGGAGGACTTTGAGATCTATGGAATCCGGGCGAAGAGTGGAGAGCTCATTCCAAGCATCCGTATATTCCCCAAAATATTGAGGAAGTGATTTCCCTTCCCTTTTGATGTTTGAAATTTGTCGTTTGAACTCAAAAATTCTGCCAAGGTTAGATTCTTGACCATAAAGAGAAAACATTGTGTCCCATATTAATTTTGCATTGGGAGCACAAGTCACCATGGTTTTGTGTGTTTCATCCATGGAATTGAGTAGAAGGAAAAACACATGATTGTCCCTCTTCTTCCATTCTCTAAAGGAAGAATCCACCTCTTCAAGTGGTTGATCAAGTATGTGACCCTCCAAGTTGTGAAGTTCCAACGCTATTCTCATCAAGGCTGTCCATTGATAATAATTTTTCCCTTTTAATTGAATGGAGGATATATTTTGAAATTGGGTAATGTTGATGGAAGGTGGAAGGTCACCCAACCTTGAAGAGGAAGGGATCGAAGTTTGCTCTGATACCATGTTGAAATATCAAAATATAGAGCACAAGAAATGAAAAATACTTCTGAATTTTATTGAAGAAGAATGACAGCATACATGGACAGATTTGAGAGCATTTTTCTCATACCCTTGGAAGTGGATGGAGAGCTCTATTTATAGAGTTACAAGGGAGACATTAAGACAAATAAAAGAGTGAGAAAGAGGGAAAAAGTGTCCAAAAGCAAAATAGAACCGTTGGGAATCAAAGGGGACAGATTTCTGTCCCCAATGCACTGCAAAACAACCAGAAAAGCTGCTTGTGTGCAGTCCAACGGCTAGCTCCTTTGACTAGCCGTTGGGGCCTCCTTTTGAGCCCCTTTATGGGCTAAAATATGCCCAAGATGTTGGGCTAAAAATCCCCTTAGGGACGGAACTAAAGCAGCTTGGAAATGATCTTGGACTTGGCTTAAAAGGGAGACATTTCTGGACAGATTATGGGCCAGATTCAAGGACTTGTTTTGGGCTGGCTATGTAATCATCTTGGGCCTTAATTAGGGCTTTATTTGATGGTGTTGAAGTATCCTTTAAGTGGGCCGAAGGTGAGCTGCAACAACTTGCTTTGTTGGGTTGGGCTTTGGCCGGATTTGGGCCAAAGCCCATGTGTTGATTCTGGAAGTAATTTAGGGCCTCTTGTGCTGGAATGCTACTTGATCTTTTAAGCTTCTATATTCTTATACTTGGTTGATGGAGATGAGATGAGTTTTCCTTCTTTTCAACACTTTTTGCAGATGATATAGTATTGATAAAATAAGAGAGGGTATTAGTACTAAGTTGGAGTTATGGAGGGCTATACTGAATCCAGAGTATTCAGATTGAATCGGTCAAAAACTAAGTATATGAGATGTATATTTAGTGGCAATCATCGGAATTATGAAAAAATGATTAAGTTAGAAGGAAATGATGTACAAAAAAGTGAAACTTTTAATATCTTGGATCCATTATTCACAACGATGGCAATATAGATAAGAATATTAATCATATAATTCAAGTGCGTTAGATGAAGTAGAGAAAGACATTTGAAGTTTTTTGCAATCGCAAGATACCATTATATTTGAAAGGAAAGTTTTGTAAAACCGTAGTAAGACCTGCATTATTATATGACATTAAGTGTTGGTCTATTAAATAACAAAAAGAGTATAAAATGAGTATAACTGAAATGAAAATATTTAGGTAAATGTGTGATAAAAATAGAATAGATAGAATTAGAAATAAAGAGATATGTACAAAGTTTGAAGTGGTCCAATTGTAAATAAGATGCGAGGTATCACCTAAGATAGCTTAGATATGTGTAACGAAAATCCAAAGATGTATCAGTTAGGAGAACTAAGAATTTAAGTATAGAAGATTTAGTGAAACATAGAAGTAGGCCGTTAAAAACTTGATACAATTATCCGTAAATATATGATAGTTATAAATTTAATTGAAGAAATGGTTCTAAATAAGATTGAGTGGTGTAGAAGAATTCAAACAAATTAAATCACCTCTCTTGTCATTCTAAATTTCTAAAGATTTTTTTTTTAATTATATATACATAAATTTGATATTAAGGTTTAGGTTGTTGTTATTTTATTATTATTATTATTATTATTATTATTATTATTATTATTATTATTATTAATAAATGCATAGGAAAAATCCTCAACCCTGTCGTAAATCTAAAATTCGAATCTTCCTCATTTTGTCATTCCCAATCCTAATGCTTTCCTTGTAGTCGAAACTGATTCTTCAAAGATAGGTTGTGGTGGTTTTCTTAAACAATTAATAATTTATCACAAGATTCATTCATTAGGTATCATCACGGATATGGTTCAGATCTCAAAATAACTACCGTGCTATTGAAAAAGAAAATTTATCAATTATTTTATATATTTTAACCAGTAACACTTACCTCTTTAGTACCTTCTCCTATTCCTAATTCACCTTCTGAATCTCTTTTTACATCTCAACATAAATACCTTGATCACAAAAAAGAGTATATACATGAAACCGTTGCTCAAATTGATCTGAGCATGGAAAATTTCCCTAATTGTCAAATGTTAATAGTATGGTTACCCAAACATTTTAATTTCATTCCTTCAACTTTGGTCCAAATTCAAATTTACTATGAACTAATTTTAGTGGATACCAAATCAGTTGAGCTTACTCATCATGCACAACCTAATGATCCATTTTGTTGGAGTCGATTTTGGCCTCCATAGATACATGTTCTTCCGACTTGAGTAGAGAGCTGATGACAGTGGTGTTTATTGGTTCTTCACGGATGAGAAACCTGTAAAAATCGTACCAGAACTGACCCGGCGGAGGGATTCCAACGCTAAAATTAGTATGAGTGATAAAATAAAAACTGATAGTAACTATAGATATTATATCTCTAATTGTGTATAGAATAGAATATGAAAGCATGCCTTTGATCGTTTAGAATTGGCTATAGAGACATACCTCTGATCGTATAAGATTGAGTATGAAGCCCTACCTTCATCGATGTATGTAAATAGGTATGAAGCCCCCCTTTGAATGACATATAGAATTAAGTATGCAACCCCCTCTGATTGACATATAGAATCGGGTATGGAACCCCCTGTATAGAATTGCCTTTATCTTGTGTGAAAAAACTAAGTCTTTTTTTAGGGTTACCTATACTCTGTATTTATAGTCTTCCCAGGTGTGTAGAAAATCCTAGTTTCTTTTTGTTTGAAGTCTTTCAAAATGGTAAGGATTGTAGTAAAAAACTTTTGAAAGATTTAGACTTCCTCGAAATTGAGGAAGGTTTAGAATTTTATCTATGTGAGAGTCCACGAGAATTAGGATCCTAAAGAAATACGGAAAGATTTGATTTTGGTGATTGTCTTCCTCATCAGATAACCATGTATGACTTTTACCTATTAAGTAGGATACCATCATTTGCCCCCACTCCTAATGGCATTTTGAAGAAATTGTATTAGGAGTAGAGTAGATTATAAAAGGTCTCCCAGGAGACTGAGAGGTCAAGAGATCAAGAGGCTAGTAGAATAAGAGATCGAGTCATCAAGAGATCGAGTTATCGCGAGACTGAGTGATCGGATAATCGAGAGATTGAGAGACCTATAGATCGAGCGATCGAGGGATTACCAAACCAATAGGTCAAATGATCGAGAGATTGACAGGTCGAGCGATCGAGATTGGGAGATCGATCGGTCGAAAGATCGAGGGATTACCAGACCGATAGGTCGAATGATTAAGAGATTAAGAGATCGACAGGTCGAGCGATCGAGATTGGGAGATCGACAGCCAAACGATCGAGGGAATACCAGACTGATAGGTCAAACAATCGATCAGGGCGTCACAGGTTCGCTCAGGGAGTTAGATCTCAATGATAGATTAAGGTATCATGGGCCCATTCGAGAAGTTAAATTCCAATGATAGTCTCCATCCGGGAGGATTCGTTAGAATTATATCGATAGGAAATAAACACAGACTGTTGAAAAGAAAAACATAGGGGTCTTACCCGATGAGGGACTTCTTTTGCTCGAGGGAGAGGCGAGAGGGCTTACTGATAGTAGATGCATAGATTCTTCAACAGGTCGAACAATAAAGAGATGACAAGATCAACAGGTTGAGTTATCAGTGGATCGGGGGATCGAGAGATGAGTGTTCAACCAGTTGGGTGATCCGGAGATCAAGCGATCGAGAGAAGATATAGGACCGAGAGATAGAATCACCGAGAGACTCCCTTAGCTAGTTGTGGGCTTAGTAGCCTAGAATCTAGTGGTGATAAGTTTTTTAAGCCATTCAGGCATGTTCCTTCAGAATCTTCAACAATATTGAGAGCCGAGCAGGTAACTAATGTAGAGGGGCAACGATTAGGAGATATAAGATCGAGATAAGATTTTACTTATTTTATTGAGAGCAAATCAAGTAATCTGTTAAAGATCCGTTGACAGACCGAGAGGTTAAGTATCCGAGAAGTCAGGAGACCAGGAGGTCGTTAGAGATTCGAATATTTGAATTATTCTCAAGTGAATATTGCCTTCATTTGTTAAATATGAAAATCACATACCGAGTGAATCATAACATACCGAGAGGTTAGGAGACTGAGAAGCTGAAGGGTCGAGAGGCCAAGGGGTCGTGTGACCAGGAGTTTAGGCGAGCAGTGGTCGGGAGTACAGAATGTTTGTGCTAAGAAAAGCAAAAGTAGAAGATCGGGCTCTGTGTTCTGACCGAATGATATAACTCTCGGTAAATGCGAGAGGCTAGAGACCGATGTAAGAGAATAGGGCTAGGCTTTGCATTCATGAGTGTTGGCTTGTTGTCAAAGGCATCATAACTAAGAGAATATACTAGAGCAATATTGTAACTGGTGTGATGCAATTTTGAACAAAAAGGGAGTTGAATCCCATCTAGTTTAGTAATAGTCATTTTCAACAGAAATCCAAGAGAAAGGGAGCTAAATCCCATCCGGAGGCCAGAGCTCATAAGTAGAAAACCAAGAGAAAGTGGATGCAGAACCCATGTGAAACGTATGATTACAAGCATAAGCTATACGTATTCGGCTCTAAGTTGTGTTCAAGAGAGTTATATTAAGAGATTTCAATCGAAAAAGTGGGCCAGATATGTCCCTCGGGAAGATACATCCCTAGCGATAAGCTCTGTTCAGGAGGACTTATTTAAAAGATTTCATTCAAAAGGATTGGCTATGTTTGCCCATTCGGGGAGATAAATCTCAAACGATAGACTTTGTTCAGGAGGACTCGTTTGTTCGATAGACTGGGAGACGTTTGCCTGTTCGAGGAGATAAATCCCTGACAATAGACTTCGTTTGGGGGGACTCGTTTGTTCAATAGACAGGGCGATCTTTGCTTATTTAGGGAGATACCGATGGGTCGACTGATCAAGAGATAGAAAGACTGATAGGTGATCAAGAGATGGACAGGTTGAGAGATTGGGAGATCGACTATTTTGCAAATCGAGTGATCGAGAGATCAACAGATCTCTAAGTTGAGTAATCGGGGGATTGAGAAACTGAGAGGTCCGAGAGATCGAGAGATTAAGATACAGAGAGGTCGATAGGTCGAGTGATCAAATGATCCAGAGGTCGAGAGACTAACAAGAGATTGAGAGGCCAACAGACCGAATGGTTGAGAGACCGATAAGAGATTGAGAGGCTAATAGGCCGAACGGTGGAGAGACTGACAGGTCGAATGATCCGATGATCCAAAGGTCGAGATATTAACGAGAGATTAAAAGTCCACCAGGTCGAATGGTGGAGAGACCGATAAGTCAAATGATCGACGATTGAGGGCAGTATAGACTCGTTCGGGTAGTTTGTTCTCATCGGTAAATCGGGACGGTATGAGCCCGTTCGAGGAAATAGATCTCATCGGTAGATCGGGGCGGCATGGACCCATTTGGGGAGATAGATCCTATTGGTAGATCAGGACGGCATGGGCCAATTTGGGGAGATAGATCCCATCTATAGATCAGGGCGACATGGGCCCGTTCGGGGAGATAGATCCTATTAGTAGATTGGGGTGGCATACACCCGTTCAGGGAGATAGATCCCATCTGTAGAACAGAGCGACATTGGCTCGTTTAAGGAGATAGATCTTATCAGTAGATCGAGACGTATGGGTCCGTTTGGGGAGATAGATTCTATCAGTAGATCGGGGCGATATGGGTTCGTTCGGGAATAGATCTTATCAGTAGATCGGGGCAGTATGGGCCCGTTCGTGGAACCATCGATAGATTGGAATGATAGATCCCATCTATAGATTGGGACAACATGGATCCATTCGGGGAGATAGATCCCATCGATAGATCGGGGTGACATGGACCCATTCGAGGAGATAGATCCTATTGGTAGATCCAGGTGGGGCTCGTTCGTTCGATAAAATATTATGAGACAGATAATAGACAAATTATCCACACAAGATCGAGAGAATAAGGGAGGGCCAAAAACTTACCTAACGAGGGGTACCCCCAACTGCCTCATCCCGATTGTCACATAATCGAATGAACTCAGGCTGGTGAGTAGAAGTGAAGCAAGGATTAAAATTTTTATGACTGGTTAGTCAGTCATTCTCATAGATGACGCCAATTTGTTGGAGTCGATTTTGGCCTTCACAGATATATGCTCTTCTGACTCAAGCAGAGAGCTGATAACAGTGGTGTTTATTGGTTCTTCACGGATAAGAAACATGCAAAAATGCCACCAAGGTTGACCCGGCGAAAAGACTCAGATACTTAAGTCAGTATGAGTGATAAAATAAAAAACTGATAGTAGTTGTAGATATCATACCTCTAATCGTGTATATAATAGAATATGAAAGCATACCTCTGATCATATAGAATTGGCTATATAGCCATACCTTTGATCGTATAAAATTGAGCATGAAACCTACCTTCATTAGTGTATGTAAATGGGTATGAAGTCCCCCTCTGAATGACATATAAAATTGGGTATGGAACCCTCCTCTGACTGACATATAGAATTGGGTATGTGACCCTCCTCTGACTAATGTACAGAACTGTCTCTCTCTATTTTTTTTTTGTTACAAAGGACGGGAAGACTAACCTCTAAAGGAGACTAGACCCCAAATATCAAAAAGAAGGAAATAATACCCACAAAGGAACCAAGGGGCCCCACCTAGCTAACACATCAGCATATCGAGCCCTCTCTAGGAATAAATTGCACCCTCTGTACAAAAGTTTGCTACATCAAGTCATGACATTCCCTCAAAATGTGATAATGGGGGTGCATTGGATCAAGAGTAGAAGACAAAGCGTCAACCAAGCTTTCTGGATCCAACTCTAGAATCACCGGAGATAACCTCAATCTCCTCAAGAAAAGTAATCCTTCCCGGATACACCACAATTCTATCATAGTCGCATCTGTCACTCCAAGGTTCATTGCAAAACCCCCCTCCAGAGCCCAAACTCATCTCGGAGAATACCACTTGCACCAGCAACTCGAGATTCCAAATTTGATGATGCATTTGTGTTAAGCTTATAAACTCTCGTCAGCGGAGGGCACCATCTTACCCAAAGGCCTGTTGGAGGCCGATTCTCCTTCTCCATCATAATTGTAGACCAACCTTCCCTAGCATAAGAGGAGGCTACATTTCTTACAACCTCGGAGGAGAACGGAATATTTTCAAAAACCAATCTGCATCTAGTTTTCCAAATGGCCCACAATGTATACACAAACCATAAAAACCAAGGCATACCTTGATGAAAAGCATGAGATTTACAATTCATAGTAAGCCATTCCTTCACCTGCCTCTTGTTTAGAACTCTCCTTCTCAGAGGGGATGTTCCAATTATATTAAGCCAAACACCGTGAGTTTTCCTGTAATCCTGAAATAGATGGGTCGAGGGCTCCTCAACATCCCCAGATAAAGGGAAAAGAGAATCCATTATGAAACCCTGATGTGCTCGCGTTGCATTGGTCATTAATGCCCCCCTCAAAACTAGCCATATAAAGACTTTAACTCGCTCTTGACATTTCAAATGCCATACCCACCCGTAGTCTATAGTCTCCACATATTCTTCGATGTTAAAAGCCCTAAACAACTCATACACAGACATGGTTGAGAAATCTCTAGAAGACTCCCTAACCCAATAAACCAAATCCGTAGCATTAAAATCCTGGGGAATTTGGATTGCACGAATCTCCTCCACTATCTCAACGGGAAGCACCCCCGCGAGGCGGGACACATCCCATTGTCTTTCAGGCATGATGAAGCCTCCCACCCTGACTCCCTTGATAAGTGATGTATTATCCGCTGTCCCCATCAAACAATTCCACATAGAAGACTCGAACCCACCCATAAATCTTCCCAAAATTTGATTTTCAAACCATTTCGAAGCCTCCACTTCAATCCTCCAAGTAATCCGTCTCTAATCTTAACTAATCCATGCCATAAAGTGGAGCATCCAGACGTTGTGGTACATTGCATAAAATTCCTTTGCCGTAGGTATTTCTTTCGAAGTACCGTACACCATAATGAAGAATCCTCTACAATTAAGCGCCAACCCAATTTTGCTAAGAGAGCTTGGTTGACTTCCCGGGCTGTGCGAGACCCCCTTCACTCTTCGGTTAACAGACAATGTCCCATCTAACAACATGAATCTACCGAGAGACCTTAGAATCTCCCCAAAGAAATCGGCAATTCATTCAATCCAGTTGTTTGCAAATTTGAGCTGGGAGCCAAGCCGATTGCATAACATAATTTGGGATTGTGGATGTTGCTGCTTGAATTAAGGTCCTTCTACCTGCTAAACTCAAACATTTAGATTTCCAACCCAACATCCTCTTCTGAACTCGCTCTATCATGTATTGATACTTCCGGGGATTATTTCGACCATGGATTAGGGGAACTCCCAAATACATACCAAAGTCGTTTGTTAGCGGGAATTCACATTTCTTCGCCAAACACCTCTTAAGAGCTAGGGGGCCTTGGGGGAGATAAAGAGTCTAAACTTGCGAGGGTTTACTACCAAGCAGCTAATATCCGCAAATTCCTGTAAGCAACTCATAATACTCTCCATATATCGAACCTTCGCTGCTGCGAACAACATCAAATCATCTACAGAGAACAGGTGAGAGATTGCTGGGCCCGTGCCAGAGGGGTGAATAGGGGTCCACTTTTTCCCCTCAACTTTGGCTTGAATCATATAGGATAGCCTCTCCATCACCATGATAAATAGATATGGAGATAACGGGTCACCCTGTCTCAACCCCTTGCCAAGAGCAAAATAGGGAAGCACTTCTCCGTTCCATAATAAAGCAGACTGAGCATGGGTCACAATAAACATAATTAATCGGACTATCTGGGTTGGAACTCTGAAGTCATCCAATGTTTGCTCAAGAAACTTTCAGCTAACACTGTTATAAGCTTTCTGTAAATCAATCTTCATAACCATTCGCCAACGTTTTCTCTACGAACTATGCAACAAGTGAATAATTTCTTAAGCAATAATTACGTTATCTATTGTGCCTCTCCCCGGGAGGAAACTACTTTGAAAGGGGCCCACCACATTCTGTAGAATCGGATGAAGATGCTGAACAATTACCTTGGCAAGTATCTTATAGCATTCAGAAGACTGATCGGACGAAAATCACTCAAACTGATCAGATGAGGCTTCTTTGGAATCAGCACAATGACAGCTCGGATGAACTCCTCCGGGATATGTCCCTCCCTAAAAGCCCCTCTGATGAATTGGTACAGAGTCGGGTGCACGACCTCCCAAAACTTTTGATAGAAAATCGGCTAAATCCCATCTGGACCTGGGGATTTGAGTCCCTACATAGAGAAAACTGCTTGGCGGATCTCTACAACTTCAACCTCTTTTGTCAAACGGTGTCGATCCCCATCTGTCAACTCATGTTGCCAACGGGAATACCTATTTATATCAACTCCTAACTTAGCACCCCGAAAGAGATCTCGAAATAATTCTGAAGCATGGGCTTTAAGTTGCAGCTGATCGTTACACCATTCCCCATTAATTTTAAGTTAGGTAATCCTGTTGCTATTCTGATGTGTAACCGTAGACAAATGATAGAATCTGGTATTTCTGTCTCATTGTACAAACCACTTGACTCGAGATTTCTGGTGCCAAAAGGCTTCCTCCATATCTAGGATCCGATTGTACTCACCAATTAACCGAAGTTCTAAATGTTGCAAAGATTCTAACTGGTCGTATCTACACGAACCCTGAATCCCTCTCAAACACGCTTCTAGTCTTCTCTTCTGGATGAAAATATTACCAAAAACTTATCTATTCCATGTTTTAAGCTTATTTCTTGCCGATTGAATACACCCAAGGAGGGGAGTCTATGCTCCCTCCCACATCCAAGCTACAATGAAAGTTTGATGAAACTGCGGATGGTGAAGCCAAGCAGCTTTGAAACGGAAAGGATGCTTTGGATGAGGGGGAGGAGAGGTCATGCAAGTCTGAAGAAGAACCGAGTGATGATTCCCATATATCCGAGGCAAGTTAATTACCCTTAATTCACGAAAGCATAGGTGACACTTAGTATTTCCCAAGACTCTATCCAATCGTTCCTAGAAGACTACTCTCCCATTCCTTCTGCGAACCCAAGTGTATTGGCATCCTTGAACTTCCAGATCCTCTAAATCACAACTGTATCACCGATCGCAGAATTTGAGAGCACGGGGCAACACCCTCGATGAGCCATGACTGGTCTCTTAAGGCCCTACAATATCATTAAAGTCTACCATAACAAACCAAGAACCATTCATGCTCCCAGCTAAAGTCCCAAGATCTCTCCACGCCTCGTCCTTTTTAACGTAATGAGGTTGAATATATACATAAGTGAGGAACCATGACAACTGACCCACCTGAATCTGATAGTAAATTAGCTCATCAGCGCTAAATCTCACTTTTACCTCTATAAGATCTGAATTCCAAACCAGCCATAACCCACCCCTAAAATCAAGAGATGTGACAACAAATTCTTCATCATATCCCAAGCGCTTTAGAAATTCGGGCAAACGCTGGGAGTTATTTTTAGTCTTGATGAAACAGATCATATTCGGTTGATGCTTTTGAACTAATTCCTTAGTCACCCGACAAAATTGAGGGTTGTTCACTCCCCTCACATTCCAAACTATAAATTTATTATTCATAAAAAAATTTGGAGAAAGGAGATGCTCACCCCTCACCGAGAACAATCCGCCTCGAGGATCTCCATGGGACTATCCCCCTCACTGAATCTAGACGCATCCCTTGCCGAGATTTCAACTTCATCATCATCCTCACTATGAGTAACATCTCCATCCGCTTCTGTAACATGCAGGCTCGTCGTCTCTATCGTAAATCCACAGAGCTCGGCATCTCGATCTTGGCTCTTACTCACAGACGAGCAGAGTTGTGTTTTTTTAGAGAGGAGAGCAATTTTGGGTCCTCCATCAGTCCTCCATCCCCAGGCGAAAAGCGCTCTTCCTCCATTGATTGTCTGGGATCTGGAGGTTCAGAACTGGATAGGGTCTGAACAGCATGCTTCGTCAATTGGTCCTGCTGCCTTGTCCCTTGCTGAATAGTAATCAGACTTCCGGAGTAGGGGGTCGAGCAATTGCCATTAACCTCCATCTTCTCCAATGGTGAAGCTCTCAATCCGTTTGCTAGAAGACTCTCTGAACCCATCAGCCGAACTAGAGCTTTCGTCTGAGGATGGAGAATCTTCTGTGTCGGAGCAGCTGTTAGTTGAAACGGGTTGAGAAGTGGATCTGGGTTTGGGTAGGTGTGAGCTACATTTGGGCCATCAATACTTGAGGATTGGCCCTGGTTATTCTTGGAGGCTCTATGGTTTCTTTGGACCTATTTATCTTTTCCACTCTTCTCCTTTAGGCCATCTCTTGAACCGGTCCATCTGCCTTCATTAGTGTCCTAATCATCCCTCCACTCTTAATCAAATGAACTGGCGCCTCTTCTCTTTTCATAGCCGTTACTTCAATTAACTTCGGATTTATCGCCCCAACCTCCTCCTCCATACTTTCCAAATGAACAAAATGATTCCGTTGACCTTACTCCATCGGAATTTTTTTGGCCGTCGGTAGCTTTTGCGCCTTTCCTTGGTTTTCATTTCACCTGTATCCAAGGCCCAAACTCGGACTCGTGATTTGTTTCATGGTCGACAGTAAACTCACATTGTCCGACCTCTCCACCCCTTGAACCATTCTCTTCATTCTTTTCACCCATATTTTTCCTTGGAAAGTCCAACCGTACCGCAGCAAAAACAGAGTAAGTGAATGCCCTCATATTCCACTTTTTGAATTCTTCTTCGAATACGCAATCTAGGGATCAAAGGTTTCTCGAGGTCCAATTCAACACAGATCCTCGCATACTTACCCCTCGTCTCTGTTGTAGTGTTGACATCCAGTTTTAGGGGCCTTCCAATCTCCTTCCCTGTGAGATACAAAATATCTTCATCGAAAAGTTCTATTGGTAACTCTAGAAGTCTCGCCCACATGGCCGTTCGACTGATTTTTGATTCCAAAGGCACAAACCAGGGACGCCACTTCATTGTCACCAAATAATGTCCCTGAATTATCCAAGGGCCTCCCGTCAACGCTCTCCAATAGTCAGCACTTTCAGATAACTTAATAAGATAGTACCCTTCTCCCATGTCTATCATCTCCATTTCCCCTTCCATTTGCCACATTGTTAGAATCCGATTTCTGAGAAAGTAATATCCCACTGTGCGGCCCCAGAGTTTCACAATAATCAAATTCTTCCACTGTCAATGCAAACTACAAAATCTCTCCTTACTAATGGGAACCATTGGTATGCTTTGAGATAACAAACCCACATCTTCATCTTGCTCTCCATCCGATTCATTATCCGAAACATCCATCACCACTTTTTTCGGCCATATAGCAGATGATTCGTTGCTTAATAGTGAATCCTTAAAACTTCGAGTGAACACTGGTCGTTCCATTTCATCACTCCTTTTGATCTTTTTAGTACTCCGGTGTAGATGATCTGCTTCTTCAGTAGAGATATCCTTGGTATCCCCATTCGCTTCGCCCTCCATTCGATTCATCACCCTAGAACTGTCTTTCTCTTGTGTGTAAAACTGAGTCTTCCCTGAAAGTTGCCTATACTCGGTATTATAGCCTTTCCAGGGGGTATAGAAAACCCTAGTTTTCTTTTGTTTGAAATCTTTCAAAATTGTAAGAATTGTAATCAAAGACTTCTAAAAGATTTAGACTTCCTTGCGATTGAGAAAAGTTTAGAATTTTAGAAAGATTCATTTTCTTTGTAAGAGTCCATGAGAATTAAGATCCTAAAGAAACACATAAAGATTTGATTTTGATGGTGATTGCTTTCTTTATCGAACAACCATGCATGACTTTTGCTTATTAAGCAGTGTACCATCACATTTCAAATTGCCTACTCTAAATGTGTCATTATCAACCTATTGCCTACTCTAAGAGTTTTAAAATTTAAATAAGAAACTGCTTTTCAATTTTACTTAAAAATGTTTTTTTTGAAACAATTGATACAACAACAGCAACTTACACCTTAGTCTCAAATTTTAAGATTGGCCATGAAAGATAAATATCGGGAGATTAAAAAAAGAATAAATAAATAAAATATAATAAAATAAAATAAAAAATATATAAAAAATAAAATAAAAAATATTGATTTAATTGGTCCAAATTCTCTTATGCTATTCATTCCTATCAAAGATCATCTTCTGAACTAAACTCTTAACAACCATGTTTTTACATCTAAATTTTTAATAATCTACTTCTACATTTTACTAAATTTTCTATATTTAAGTTTTCGATCTTCCTTACTGATACGTTTTTGGGTTTTTGTTACACATGTCTAAACTATTTCAGTCAATATTTTCGTATCTTATTCATAATTGAACTAAATCTAAATTTATTATGAATCTCTTAATTTCTAATCCTATCATTTTTTAATTTTGTCACACATCCACTTAAATATTCTTATATTAGTGTCAGTTATTTTATACTCTTATTGTTATTTAATGGCCCAACACTCGGTACCATATAATATTGTAGCTCTAACTATGATTTTATAGAACTTCTCCTTCAAATGCAATGGTATCGTGCGATTACAAAAGAGTCTACTGATACCTTTTTTAGTTTCATCAACCAATACTATATTATCTGTAAATAACATATATCATATATTTTATCTTGAATGTTTTTTATGATTTCATTTGTCACTATTGCAAAGAGGATGTGACTTAATATCGAATCTTGATGAACCTCAATGTTAATAGGAAAGTTATCAGTCAGACCCTCATAAACTCTTACATTAGTTACCACTCCTACATACATATCTCTAATAAGATTAATATATTTTAAGGAGATCCATTTTTCGATAATGCCTACCACACTTTGTCTCTAGGAAACCTATTATATATTTTTTCTAAGTCAATAAATACCATATGTAAGTCTCTCTTTTGTACTCTAAATGTTTCCATCAAATGTCTTAATAAATAAATTACTTCCATGATGGATCGTTCTGGTATAAATCCAAATTGATTCTGAGACACACTTATATTCAATCTCAATTTATGTTTTATCACTCTCTCCCATAACTTTATTATGTGGCTCATAACTTTAATTCCTTTATAATTTGAGCAATTTTATGTTTCATTTATTCTTATATAGTGGTACGAGTATACTCTCTCTCTATACTTGAAGTATTTTCTTAGTTTTTCAAATTTTGTTAAAGAGTTTCGTTAACATTACTATATCAAATTCACTCAAATATCTCTACACCTCAATAGAAATACTATCAGGTCCAATGACTTTATCATTCTTCATTCTCTTTAATGTCTTTTTTATATCATGAAGATGAATTTTACATTTAAAATTTTTATTGATCTCTTCTACAAATATCTCGATATTTTGTATGCCTCTTGTACTCTAAATGTCATACAAATTATTAGAAAAAAATCTTTCTAACGCTTTTTTATATCTTCATTCCTTATAAGTATACTATTTGTTTTACTCTTAGTACACCTAACTCTATTTAAATCTTTTCCCTTTCTCTCTCTTAGCTTGGAAATTCTGTAAATCCCTCTTTCTCCCTTTCTAGTTTTTAGTCTCTTATATAATTTGTCATACACCTTACTCTTTGATTCGTGAATAATCATTTCACATCTTTTTTTACACTTTTGTATTTTTCATATGTATCGCAACTTCTATTATTTTTAAAATCCATATAACACTCTCATTTGGTACGAATAGCAGTTTGTACTTTATTGTTCCACCACCACGACTCCTTGTCTATTGGAACCCGACTCTTAGATACGTCTAGAACCTTCTTGCTTATGCTTTTAATGTTATTAGAAATCTCTTTTCACATTGTTTTTGAATCATCATTTGTAAATCAACTTGCTACTTGAATTAATTTATCTCTAAAAGTCTTTACCTTTTCTTTTTTTAGATTCCATCATTTAATTCGTCTCTACAAATGAACGATATTTTTTTTGTCTTTTATGCACACACACATCTAAATCCAAAAGTCTATACTGAGTTACTACACTCTCTTTCAGTATAACCTTGCAATCTTTACAAGTCATTCTGTCACCTCTTTTGGTGAGAAATAAATCTATTTGGTTTGTATTCGTTCCACTTCTATAAGTGACTATATGCGATTCTCTTTTCTTAAAGTAGGTGTTTACGATTAGCAAATTGAATGTTGTAATAAACCCTAAAATGGTACCTCGTGTCTCATTCCTATTATCAAAATCAAAGTTTCCATGTACAGTTTTGAATCCCTCATTATTCTCTCCTACATGTCCATTCAGATCTCCTCAAATAAATAACTTCTCTTTACTAGATATGGTTTGCATAAACTCATATAAATCCTCCCAGATTTTCTTTTTGTTAGTTGTATCTATATTTCTTGGGGGCGCATACATATTAACTATATTAATTACATTTTCACCATTAACAAAATTGACAAACATGATTCCATCTCCCTTCCTCCTGTTCTCTACTACATCCTCTTGTAGGTCATTATGTACAATTTTTCCTATCCCATTTTTATTTCTATACTGACTTGTGTACTGAATCTTATATCTATAAAACTCTACTACTTTAGCCTTCTCCTCCACCCACTTAGTTTCTTGGAGACACATGATATCAATTTTTCGTCTATTCATTATTTCTCCTATCTCTCCTAATTTACTGGTCAAAGATCCTATACTCCAAGTGGTTGGGTGAATCATATTTTCATGAATTAACTTATTTACTTGCACCTTAAAATCCTTTGTTAACTTGTCACTATACTTGAGATCCATTTAGCGTGTCACTAAGGGGGAAATGCTCCAAAAGTTTTTTTCTATTTGTCTCTCATTTTTCATTCTGACAAAATATTTTACGCTACTTGTCGACCTATCGCAACGCTATTCCTTCATCTAGACTTGGAACCAGTTATAGTGGAATTTTTCAAATAATAATATATAAAATGAATTAAAAAATAAAAATATAAAAATAAAAATAAAAATAGAAATATAAAATGGAATAAAATATGATAAGATATATATATATATATATATATAACTATAATAATAACAAAGTAATAGATTTTATATTACAACTATATCGCTATGAATTTAAAATATTTTAAATTTTAATAATTTGAAATTTATAGTAATATATTTTATATTAATAATAATAATATTGCTACTAAAAGTAATACTAATAATAATAATAATAATAGTAATCATAATAATTATAATGATTGTAATAGCAATAACAATAGTAACAGCAACAGCAATAACAATAATATATTATTATTATTATTATTATTATTATTATTATTATAACAATGGAGGCAGAAGGGGGTAGATGGAAGGGGTAGAAGGGATATGTAGAGGCTTCGACTGATAGAAGGGGCTTCGACTGAGAGAGATAGAAAGGGTGAAAGGGATATGCAGAGGGAGGTAGACTAGGCCGAGAGAGGGAGATAGAGGGATAGGCAGAAGGCCTCGGCTGAGGTTTCAGAAGGCGAACGACGAGAGGCAGTGGATCTGGGCCAAGAGAACGATTATCGTTGGATTAGACAGGGACGAGAGAGCGTAGAACTAGGCCGAAAGAAGGTAGATCTGAGGGTAAAGAGTCGATCTAAGGACAGATCTGGGAGCAAAAGAGCGAGAGAGGGAGAGAGCAAGATGGAGAGAGAGAGAGAGAGAGAGAGAGAGAGAGCGAGAGGTCTGAGGGTTGGTTCCATTTGAAGGAGTGCAGATCTGGGCTGTCTAAGGCTTTCAAAGGGTGCGTTTCTTTAAGTGAAGTAGATGTACCGAGAGAGAGAGAGAGAGAGAGACAGAGATTACTTATTTGATCGAGCAGTGAAGGAGAGCTACTCAAACGATTGCAGTAGAATGGAGGTTGTAGCCGCGAGCAAGATTGAGCGAGAGAGAAATAGTGATAAATATTAAAGTTTCATAAGTAATTCTAAAATTTTTATAAATTAAAAATTAAAATTTTAAGTTCGTAAATACTATAAAATATTTAAAAATATTTAAAGTTCATATATTTTGTAAGAGACAATTTTGTTTATAGTTAAATTAAAAATATACGTAACAAAACACTTTTTCTAGATTTATTTAAATATTTTTTATATATTCATAAATACATAAATATTTAAATAATTTTGAATTTATATATATATATATATATATATATATATATATATATATGATAAAATTGTAATATTTGAAATAGTTAACAATAATTTTGTCGGTCCACAATTTTATTAAGAAAAAGCCATAAAGTAGATAAGTAAAATCCTCAAAAGCTGTGCCTACCCCAAAAGCTCTGGATGATGTTCTCATTCAACATGTGAAGGCCCGTGGCTTCTAAATTAGAATTTTTTTTTTAATAAATAGTGAGTTTTAAATTTAAAATAAAGGAAAGAAAATAATGTTAATTGAACTATTATTTACTTTTAAATTGGATAGATTCATATACTAAAGGGATTCTTCTTTTATAAATTATTGAACAAAATAGCATCACATGGGGTGTGTTGATGATTTTTGTCGACAGATTTTTTGTTCAAATTTTCTGGAATCAACACAAAGAATACAACAAATATTATTTATCCAAATTGTATCACATGGGGTGGTGAGGGCCTCAATTGGTTAATAAAAAAAAAAAAAAAGAAAAATGCGCCCCACAACCACTTGGGGCTATCAAAGGAGTTTCTTTTCAGGATTTTGATCATTTAAGAGTAGAAATTAAAGACTTTGTGAAATTAATTACTTTTAGTAGTGAATGTGGAATCCTTTTCTTTCTTCTATGAAAGAATAAAAAAATAAATAAGCTAAGCTTCTATGTGCGCATAACATGCCAACTTTGCTTATAGAACTGGCTTGTTAGAATTCTCTAGTATTATTATATGCATCACTTATAATTTATTAGTTGTTATACAACAACTATAAGCAACACCCTAAAGTATAATTTGCTTCTTTAAAATTTAATTTATAACCCTCTAAATGAATTGGGGCTAGTCTTTCTGCCTAACTTTTTTCTATTAAAAATTCCTATTGTTAGATTATAAGTTAGTATAAAAATAAAAGTTTAAAAATTTAAGTAATAAGTTGTTTAATAATTTTACTTAAAAAACTTTTTTATAAATTATAATGAAGGATAATTAACATAAAAAAGTTTTATAAATAATTCATAAGGTGAATAATTTTATTAATAATTTTAAAATATTTATAAATTAAAAATAAATATTTTAAGTTTATAAGTATTATAAATAGTTAAAGTTCATATGTTTTTTGAAGGATTTTTTAAATTCATAAAAATAATAAATTAACAATTTATATTTTCCATCAATATTAAAATAGCATGATTATTTTAGGTTTATCTATAAAAAATTGTAATAGTTGAAATAATTAGAGATAATTTCATTAATTTAGATATTTTTACTAAAAAAGTCAATCAGAAACTCATCTCGCAAGTTTTTTTCCCCCCCCTAACTTTTCTTCAAGCATGTTAGCTTTCTTTTTGTGTTAAAAGTTATTACATTTGAATTAGAAGTTAAAGTAAGAAATAAAAGTTTTAAAACATAAATGAGAACCCCATTGCCAATTTTAATTAAAAAGCATTTCTTAAATTGGTTGAATGACAAAATAATTTATATAAGTTTTAATAGTTAATGACATTACAATAAAAGGCAATTGATATTAATGTTTTATAAATATTATATAAAATAAATATTTTCATAAATAATTCTAAAATATTCATAAATTAAAAATAAATATTTTAAGTTATAAATATAAATATTCAAAATATTTAAAACTCATACATCTTTTAAGCAACAATTTCTTAAATAGTTAAATTAAATATACATGTGAAAAATATTTTTTGTGTTTATTTAAATATTTAAATATTTTTAGATTTACATATACATACAAGACAAAATTGTAATATTTGAAATAATTAGAGATAATTTTATCAATCTACATTTTCATTAAAAAAAAAAAAAATTAGAGTAGATAAGCAAAAACATCTCTTAGAATCTTCTCATTTATTTATTTTTTTTTCTTTTTAAACAATTTTTGAAAATTTATCTGATCTAACTTTTAGTTTTAAATCTAACTTGTTTAAACAACTTCTGAAGAAGTCATTTGAATTTATTTTTTCACTTTAAGTTGATTTTAATATGAAAAAAAAAAAGTCAAGTGAAATGGGCACTTATAAAAGATGTTACTATTTTGTGGTTTTTCCTGAAAGAAAAGAATTAAAGATCAGGATGCATAGAAACATTTAAACACTAGCATTTTTCCATTTCTGAAATGTTTTTCATTTTCAAAATATTTCAATACACTAAAATAATTAATATTCACAAAATTTTTTATATTTTTTATATTTATATATTTTTTCATATTTAATAAATTATTTGTTTATTTAATTATTTGTTTATTTTTTATGTTATTTGTTTCATAATTAATATTTACTTAAAAATTCTTATATTTTTTATATTTTTACATTTGTTTATATTTATGTTTCTTTTATTTTACAAAGTGATTCTTGTTCATGTCATTTTGTATCCATTATCATTTTTTTTGTTTCCGTTTCCATGCAACTTAGATTAAAATCACTAATTAAGGGGCTCAAGTGGTTGATAGGAAAAAAAAAATTAAAACATATCCTACCATCATCCTTCTTCAAAAGCAAAAAATGTTGCACTCAATTATATTTGGTTGAATGAAATTTTGGGTGAAAGAATAGTCTAAAATTCCACTGATTTTCCTAAACTAATTCTTTACATATCCTAACTCCATTGCTTCTTTCTTCCCAAAACTATCCGCTATAAAAACCACAAGAGGAATGTACAGAAATAACCCTAAAAATAAAAATATATATATATTCCAGAAAAAACCTATTGGACAAAAATATTTCAATTTTTTTTTGGTAAAAAAAAATTTTCCAAATGCATCGAGTGTTGAACACTTGACTACACTCGACTAATATTGATTGAATGTTAAACATTCGACTAATGTATTTTCATCGAGTTTTCAATACTCGACTAACGTTGGTTGACTGTTCAATACTTGAGTGAGAGATTGACACGAGTTGAGAGAGATTATGCACCACCTTTGTTTTACCTATCCTCACCATTTTTTCCTGACCCCATGACAATGATATTGGACCCTTCTAGATCACACACATAGACGACCTGGGTTTAATATTGATGTTATATCTAATTTTGATGTTAGGCATTATATTAGAAGAAGATGAAGATGTTAAAAGTTGTGTAATTTGTATTTTGTGTAATTTACTATATTAATGAAAATTATATTCTATTTTATTAATAATTATATTGTGAACTGCTATAGTTTATTTGTTGGTTTTATTATATTAGTGAGAAGTTGGATATTATGTATTGGTGAGAAACTGGATATGAGAATTTGTGTTTAAATTTGGATATGAGAATTAGATATGAGTTTGGTTTTTGCTACGAGGGGCGAGGTATTCATCAAGTGTTCAACACTTGACTAACGTCGGTTAACTGTTTAATACTCAACAAATGTTGGTCGCGTGTAGAAGACTTAAAAAATATTGGTCTGAATATTCAACACTCAACGAATGTGTGTTATATTTGAAATATTTTTGCCCGCTAGACTTTTTTAGGAAAATTTTTAATATTACAGAGAGAGAGAGAGAGAGAGAGAGAGAGATGAGGTAGGGAAAGCAAGGGGGTGAGAACATTCAGGCCATCAGCATCAGCACTCACATGCTCACTCTCGATCAACGTCTCTCCCATGCTCTCAACCTTGCTTCCAGATTTCTTCTTCTCCCTCGCCCGGATATTAAGAGATTTTCTTTCCAATGGCAAGAGTCCTGCTATTTTTACTTTTTCATTGCATTGTCGGTTTCATCCTTTATTGTCAAACACAACGTCTGTATTACTTGGAACAATGCTTTTACTTTTGATTGCTAGAAATTGATCAGATTTTCAAGAAGAATGTCTCTCTGTGTGTACTGGTTTTATAAACTCATTTTGAGTGAGCATGAAAGGGGGGAGGAATAGAACTTTTATTTTTGGAGTTATTAAGATGAGAAAATTGGAAGGAATTTCTTCGGGGGTCAGTGGTGGAAGGATTAAAGGATGGAGATAAGACAACCGTGTTTAGCATTTCCATAGAAGGGCTCTTCTCATACGGGGACTAATTTTGTTGACAATTAGGTGAGGTGGGTTAATTATATTTGACTAAGAATGTTGTGGTGAAGGAAAAAGATTAGGCACTGTGGGACATCTTTGTGGGAAAAGCTTAAATTTTGGACAAGGTGAAGAAAGTAAGATTTCATGGCTATGGAGTTTGAGAAGTGATAATGGGTCGGGACAATATTTGGATAATCTTGGCATTTCCATCAATATTGTTTGGTTGTGGTTGATGTAGATTTTAAAATAAACCAACAAACATATTTCGCATATGGAAATTCCCAGATCCATTAGATTAGAATCGCTTATCTCTTTCTGACGATTATATATCTTAAGTTAATAAGGTGTTATAAAATTGGATCACCTTCTGTTTTTCATAATCCAAATGCCTTGATGAGAAATGATCAATCATTATTCAAAGCCCTTTTACTCTCTTAATCAACAAGTTCTCTCTCCTATATACACTTTCTCAAATAATCCTTATGTACTTCCCATTTTTATTTTTCTTCACTCCCTCATACTTACGTAAACACTACTAGAAAATGGAGTATCAGTGATGAAAATTAGCAATGAATAATTAGCTGTCGCTAATTAGTAACAAAATTGCGACGGAATAGTAACGGAATGATTAACGACGGAATTAGCAACAAAAATATCAATTGGAAAAAATTCCGTCGCTAATTTTAGCGACGGAAATATCCGTCGGAAAAAATTATATCGCTAATCCATCGCTAAAATTAGCGACGAAATTATTTCCATCGGTATTCTATTGCTAAAACCTGGAAAATTTTTTTTGGATAAATTAGCGACAGAATTAGCGATGGAAAAATCCATCGCTAAAAATTCTGTCACTAATCTGTTGCTAAAATTAGCGACGGAATTAATTCCGTCAGTAATCAGTCGCTAAAAGTTGAAAAAATTTTTTTAGAAAAATTAGCGACGGTAAAATCTGTTGGAAAAAATTTCATCGCTAATCCGTCGGTAATCCATCCCTAAAAGTTGAAAAAAAATTTGTATTTTTATTAAATATAATTTTGTGTTTTTATTAAATGTAATTTTGTATTTTGTATTTTTATTAAATTAGGGTATTGTTTTTTTATTAAATATAATTTTGTATTTTTATTAAATATAATTTTGTGTTTTTATTAAATATAATTTTACATTTTATATTTTTATTAAATTAGGGTATTTTTTATTAAATATAATTTTTTATTTTTATTAAATATAATTTTGTATTTTTATTAAATATAATTTTATGTTTTTATTAAATGTAATTTTATATTTTGTATTTTTATTAAATTAGGGTATTTTTTTAAATAAATATTGTTGGCGGTGGGTTATGGATCCGTAGATACTGGCTTTTCGTTGACCCGAGCAGTTGCCTTCAAAGAGATGTGATATCTGCAAAAGCACCAAATGGTGCTCCAGCGGGGAGACTCCGACGCTCAAGTCAGAAAGAGCGGTTTTCATATAAAAGGAAAACAGACTGAGAGCTCGAGAGAGTTATTCCCTATGGTTAGAGTGCCTAATGTGTAAGGCCGAGAGAACATTCCTGTCTTGGAGGATTTTGAGATGTTTTATACCTGTGAGAGTCGTACGCCGCTGCAGTGCTTCAACTTTACCTTCCTTATCGAGCCGATATAAAAATTTTGAGGATTCAATATTTCGAATCCACTGTGATCTTCATCTTTTGGAAACTTTCATATTCTAGAGAGAACTTTTTCTTAACTGAAAGATCCTTAGGATACTATTCGCCGTGAGGGACGAAAGTTAATAAGATATTTTGATTTTCCTTTAGGATCGTTGGAATCGTCAGCTATCGATCGGTCGTTCGACCGATGAATAGTCTTCAGAGCTCTTTTGGTTGAGGAGCCGACCATTGAATACCAGATTAGGGTAGTTACATTCACTTGATGAATCACGTTCAGTTGGTAGGGCGACTAAGACCCTATTGTTAGGAAGATCTAGGCGAATGAGGCTCTATCGTTCGGGAGATCTGGGCGACTGAGACCTTTCGGTAAATAATCGCATTTGAACCTCGATCGGTAGCTATCATTCGTGGGCTTTCCATGGGGCCATTCCAAAGTTGACTCATCAGAATGGGTTTAGGGTTACGTCTCATCATTTGCCCCCGACTCATGGCGTTCTTGGTAAAGAGACGCCACGAGTAATTATTGTTGAAAAAAGGCACGAAATTTTTTAATGTGACTCTTATTGCTTCAATTTCCGCGAATTGTCTTCTATACGCTTCATAAGGGTTTATACATACTACTATCTCAGTTTCCCTTCATTGCTTTTCCAATCCCCCTTGTGAGACCCATAGGAGAAACCATCTCCGAAAATAATGGTGAAAATGTTCGCTTCTCAGACTTTTCCGAGCATTAGTGACATTGTAAGTATTATGTCCCTGAAGGAGCTTCAAGAAGTGCAAATGGAAATGCTATTAGGAGATGACTATGCCCTGGTGTCTACAATAGAGGTTGATAGGGCTAATACAGTGCCAGAGGGTTGTGTGCCGATGTACCTCCAATCGGTTAAGTACGGACTAAAAGTTCTATACACAGGTCCTTTCATAGAAGTGTTATACCGTTGGAATATATTTCCGACCCTTTTGATTCCGAGTGCTTGGCGTTTGGCGGTTGCCGTGGCTTCCCTGTTATTTTGCCACCTTCATTTCGACTTTGACATTTTGTCGTCCATCTTTATTTTGATAAGATGCGGAGGTAGCGGCTCCTAGCTTGAGGTTTTACTACAAGGAGTCTATCGATAAGAACTAGATGTAGAAGTTCTTTTATATTGAATTTCTGGATAAGGATTATTTGCCCCAGCTGCCTGAAGCTGATAGGGTTTCTTCTTTGGGGCTGAAGCCTTCGACCGTATCAAAGCATGGTTGCTTCATTTGGTCGGTTGGTGGTTATTGCAGGTCCACTGGTTGAAGCATATGGGTCGAGTCTCTATTGGATGGTCAAATATTGTCTTTGGCCGGTTTGTTGATTGGTAAAAATAGGAAAATTGACAACCCCTTCCGTTGGAGAGGGAGAGAATCGGGTTAGTTGACTCCCTAAATTCTCTTGACGATGTTATATTAGAGAATATTACCATTGACAAGCTGGTTCGACTAGGTGTGAAGAGGTCCCTTTAGGAGGACATCGGGCCGGCTAAGATCCTTCAGCGATCTTCTACCAGGGCGTCTGAGACCCTTATAGTGTCGGCATTTCCATTAGTGAAGAGGAAGACGATTTCCTCTCCCTTGTCTGCGTTGATGATTCTGCTTGATTGTTCAGTTTTAGCCATAGGCGTACCGAGGGAGAATGTTATTTTAAACGAAAGCATTCCGCTGAGTGAGGTGAGTGTTGATGTGGGCATATTGGAGGATCGAGAGATGATCCTTCGTCTGGTGCCACTATGGGGGAGAGCGTTCCTAGAGCAGCGAGAGGCAAGATGCCGGGGCCCTTCTTTGCTGTTCCGGTCTGGCCTGTGCACAAGGGAAAAGACAAAGTTTTTGAAGGAGTAACGTCTCTGTCTATCATTCTTGTTCAGTCCTTTGATGGTAGGAAGGGCTCAAAGGAACGTGGAACTATCGTCGGTTGCACTGGAGATATGCAATATTGTTACATAGATCTGGCGGAGGTGGATTGCATCGCAAAATAGTTTGACTTCTATCGGTGCGAGCTCAACTTCCATAGGATGTCTTACGAGCAAGTCAGTGGGTCTCAAGTCTTTAAGTTTAATGGTACTGTCTTCTCTATATTTGTTTGGTTCTTTCTATTCTTGTTTCTGTTGACTCAATTTTTTCCTTTCAGATCATAGCCCTTGCTGAATTTCAGGAACGACAGGGAAAATAGGTGATACATCACTTGAAGGGGCATCTAACTGAGCTAACTCATTCGGCTCAAGCACAAGAGAAGATTCTTGCTCGGGAGAAAGAGGCCGTAAAGACTGAAAACACTCATGGTACACTGCATAATCAGAAGGAGGAAGAGCTAAAGTAGTTCCGATCAGAGTTGGCCCAATACCAAGGATAATATGAGCGGTTAAAAGCACATCTTCAATCGACCGAAAAGCTGGCCCAACTTTGTGAGGAGTCTCTTCGAACGAAGGAACGTAGTGGTCGGGTTGTCGAAACCCTCAAATTAAAAACTGATTCCCCCAATGCAACAAACTGTAGCAATAGTGGTTACCAGGTCGAATCCCAAGGGAACTAAATAACTTAATCTCCTAGTTGATGTTAAAAATAAAGTTGGCCCGAGCTTTGAACGAGGCAACCATTAAGAATAGGTTCCCAATACGTACCATTGATAACATGTTGGATGAGTTAAGAGGTGCACAATTCTTCTCCAAGCTGGATTTGAGTGCAGGCTACCACCAAATTAGAGTTCAAGAAGTGGATGTGCACAAAATCGTGTTTAGGACTCATAACGGTCACTATGACTATCTTGTCATTCCTTTTGGCCTATATAATGCCCTAAGCACCTTTTAAACCTGAATGAATGGCCTTTTTAGACCCAAGTTGGAGAGGTTTGTCCTTGTCTACTTTGATGACACATAGGTTTATTCAAAGTCTTCAGAAGAACACCTCACACACCTTGAATTTGTACTAAACACCCTAGCTAAGAACTGCTTTTTCATTAAGTTGTCGAAGTGTGTCATTGGTCGGTAGGAAGTTGAGTATTTAGGGCACATTATCTCTATAGAAGGAGTGAAAGTTGCCCCAAAAAGGTGGAGGCTATGCTTGCCTGGCCGAAGGCAAAACCCTTAACGAACTTGAGGGTTTCCTAAGCTTAACCAGGTATTATCACAAGTTTGTCAAAGATTATGGCAATATTACAAGACCCTTGACTAACATGCTTAAAAAAAACACTCTTTTCATGGAGTGAGACTGTTAAGGAAGTCTTTGAAAAATTGAAATTAGCCATGACCCAAACCCCAGTCCTTGTCATGCTCAATTTTGATTGTGAGTTCAAAATTCATTTAGATGTAAGCTTGATTGGTGTTGGTGTTGTCCTAGTCCAAAAGGGGAGACCTTTGGCATATCTTAACAAGACTTTGGGTAGGCAAAAGAAGACTTGGTAAGTCTATGCATATGAGATGTTGGCTATATTATAGAACTTATCCAAATTTAGAGGCCTTACTTGCTCAGTAGGAAGTTTAAGATCATCGCCGACCAGTAACCATTGAGAGAACTGTTGCAGCTGAGAATCACCACTCCCCAATAGAAAAATGGGTCTCAAACTTTTGTGCCATGGAGATGGTGAAATTCTACATGCTATTTTCGATCCTACTTGGGAGATTTGGGATGAGATTCAAGCTGCTCTACCGCTTGATGATTTCAGCCACTCTATGATGCAAAAGCTTGAAGTGAAAGATGAGAATGTCGATGATTATGAGCTGAAGACTGGGTTACTACTTCACAAGGTCCAAGTTTATGTTCCCAAGACTGAAAATGTGAGACAAGTCTTGGAATACTTCCACAACTCGAGAGAAGGCGGACATTCTGGTGTCTTCAGAACTTTGATGATGCTTTCAAGCTATTCATTTGGGAAGGATTGAAGAATGATGTAAGGGCACATGTCAAAACTTGTGAAACATCCAAAAGAACAAAGGGAGATTTGGCCAAACCGTATGAATTCTTACAGCCCTTGTAAATTCTAAGCCAAGTCTAGGAAGATATCACCATGGACATCATAGAAGGACTACCCACAAGTAACGGCTACAAAGGTATCCTTGTCATCATTGATAGATTGTCAAAATACACTCACTTTGTACCTATTTCGCAGCCTTACATAGCTCGGAAAATTACCAAACTATATGCTAAATTTGTGATGAAGTTGTATAGCATTCCAAGGAGCATCATCAAGGATAGGGACAAAATTTTTATGAGTACTTTTTGGAAGGAATTCTTCAAACTGCAAGGCACCAATCTCGCGAGAAGTTCAACCTACCATCCCCAAACCGGCGAGCAAACAGAGTTAACAAATTGAATATTTGAACAGTACCTAAGGAGCTTTGTTTACCAAAATCCAAGGAGGTGGGAAAAGCATTTACCATGGGTTGAATATTGGTACAATACCAGCCACCATTCAACCAAATGGATGACACAATTTTAAGCATTATATGGGAGATTTCCACCTACCCTTCTATCATATGTCGAGGAAAGTATTACCAATGATTTGGTTGATGCAGAGTTGTAGACAAGAGATAAGATTCTTGTTGATCTTAAGTCTAATTTGAAGAAGGCACAAGCAAGGATGAAGAGGATGCATGACAAGAATCAGCCAGACAAAGAATTCTAAGTTGGTGATTGGGTGTATCTTTGGTACTCACCCAAAAACAAGCACCGAAGGTTCAAGGGAGCACTCTGAAAGTTGCAAGCCAAGTTCTTTGGTCCTTTTTGGGATCCTTGCCAAGTATGGGAAGATTGCTTATAACTAGATCTACCAGCCAATGTCCACATACATCAAGTTTTTCATGTGAGCTGGTTGCGAAGACAAGTTGGTGACCCGATGAGAATTATTGCCAACCTTCCTCATGTTGATGAAGATGGCAATGTGTACCTCATTCCAGAATACATTCTAAGTAGCTGTAAGATTAGAAAGGGTGACCAAAAAATAATTGAAGTCTTGGTTAAGTGGAAAGACCTAGGAGACAAAGATGCGACTTGGAAGGAGCTATTTTACTTCAGCCAAACTTATCCAACTTTTGACATTGAGGCCAAGGTCATTCTCCAAGGGGGTGACTGTTGCAAACCTGAGGAGGACCATAAGGAATGCTGGGCTCAGAGCTAGGCATTCCGAAGTAAAGAAGCAGCCCATAGGGGCCATTGAGTGCATAGCCGAGCCCGATGTGCAACGACCGTGCACGGACTACATGGAAAAGGAGCCATTCTACACATTAGAAAAGAGGATGTCAAGGCAGATGTTTCTGAGTCCCAAGGAGTTTTTAGAGCATAGAGGTATTATGCAAGCAAGAGGAGTACAAACTAGAAGAGTCAGAGCCCAAAATAGAAGAGAAGCATCAACTGCGGGCCTTGAGAGCCAAACCGTGTAGCCGGGAGCCCATGAATGGCAGCCTAAGCATTCTACACCATCTTGGGCTCCTAAAGGATGCTAGAGAAGACTTAGAGCTTTTTGGAGAGAAGACTTAGAGCTTTTTGAAAAGATGGCCCAAGGCCCCCAAGAGGGCTCGACCCACTTCGCAGCCCATGAGTAGTTTGATTAGGGTTTTTATTTGATTATGTTTTATTTATTTCTCAAGACTTGTTTGGTAGGAAAATAACCAATTTATGTTCTAGACTTAGTAGTGAGAAAGTGTCACTCCAAAACCCTAATAGTATAAATACTAAAGGAGACACTTTGTAGCTCTAGTTCTTGTTCTAGTCACTTTTGCTTTTCTATCAATGAAGAGTTTTCTCTCCATCCAACTTAGGAGCACAAATGAACTTTATTTTCTAAGTGTTACACCACCTCTTGGGACATCCCCAGGAGCAAATAGATGAGGCATTCAATGAATTCTTGTGAAAGAAAGATTGCCACAATCATTAATTCAAATACCCTAACCATAGTGTATTCACCCTTCCAAACTTCAGCCACCTTCACGTGTGACATGAGTACTACGTTAAGTTTTGCACTCCAATTCCAAATCTAAACCCTTAATACATAAAATCTCATCACACACATACACACACACGTCTAGGTCGCGTCCAGGCTAAGAAGCATGTCAGAAACAGATCGAGGTCAGAACTGACCCAAAACCATACCAATCTGCTCATGCACCTCTACGAGCATGAGCTTCACTTGCTATCTCCTGTGTATGCCATACACCTCAGCGTGCGTGACATGCATGCACCTTGGACCCAAGTTGGGTCTTCTGCACCCAACAAGTCTGTTGTGATGACCCGCTATCTAGATGTCACACCCTTAGCAAAGAGGAGATAAGCATGCAAATGCGGAAACAACCAACATGATTAAAATGTGACGTATGGGCTCACGACAATTGCACTCTCCATATGTGATGACATGGAATGAGATTTATATTAAAAGGAAATAAGTTACTTGCTCTTTCCAAATAAAATATCGACAGAGTCTCCCCTATTTAGTGACTATTTAGCCAGCTTGGGCTAGCATGAAACTTGATAAAGCATAAGAACACTTTTAATATCAACTAACAAGCATTAATGGCTCTCTCAACCATTCAGCACAACATACCATAGTATATAATCACAATATAACCAAAACTATACATATAGGGCTCTCCTTAACCATAAACCATACTTCAACATATAAAACGCAACCCTTACAATCCCACAAGTAAAGATGCCACCGGGCAGGGCTAGGTCGGACTCGGTCCAATTCGGAGACGATTCTAGGAACCGTAGGGCTGGCTGCGATTCCTAGGCCAACCCAGGCCGTGTTGGGCCAGTTCCATAAATATTTATTTTGGAACCGGTCCGACCCGGTGAACTTAAACCGGTGTGCTGGCCTGGCATTTTCTTTTTTTTTTAACTCTCACATTTTTTTCCTCTATTGAGTTCTTTAAAAAAAAATAAAAAAAAGCTTGTTTTATTTTATTTTTTTTTTGGAACCTTTTTTTTAACTCCTTTATTTTCTTTTTTTTATTACTCTTTTTTTTTTTACTCTCCCTTGTGTTCTTTAAAAAAAAAAAAAAAACTCTCTTTTTTGTTTTTTTTTTTTTTTTTTAACTCTTTCTTGTGTTCTTTTTTTTTTTTTAACTCTCTTGTTGTTGTTTTTTTTTTAACTCTCTTGTTGTGATTTTTTCTTCACTTTGTATTTTTTTTTATGAAAATTAACTTTTTAAGAATAAATAGATAAAAAATTAGAAACACAAAATTTTTAAAGTGATTCTACAGAATTCGATGTACGTCCACTATCAAGCTCTTCACTTGGATTTAAAAAGCCACTAAATTTTTTGTTACATTATTTTGATTTTTACACAAATTTGATTTTTTTGATATATTTACATTATGATTCTTATAAAAAAAAATAAATTATACTTCTTATTCTTCTTCTTCTTCGAAAGTCTTGATAATGCCTCGTACCCTTTTATCCGTATCTCCAATCTTTATTGTAAATTAATGCTTCCAAAGTATCCTCCATCAAATTTGTACGCCTTTTGGTTAACACTCGACCACCTATACAAAAAGTACATTCCGATGGTACTATGGATACTGGAAGGGTTAGTATATCTTTGGCTACTTGAACCAAAATTGGATAGTATAATGAATTATTTCTCCACTAACCTAATACATAAAAAAAATCACATCATCGAAACCGTCTAACCTAAGTGTTTGTTTGTATAAAAGTAATTCATTAAATGTTGATGAAGAAGTTTTTTGTTTTTTTCTTAATATATGTAAAGGATTAAAAGAAATTGAAGATAATCTAGTTGTTGTACTAGTACTACTACTATCTATATTACTAATATTTAAATTATTATATTCCTTTTCATACAATCAAACATGACTTGTAAACTATTAGATGTTTTTTGTTTTAAATGTTGTCAACTAATATATATTTCCATTGGAAAAACTTGTACAAAATAATCTATTAACATTTCAACACCTTCAAGTTCAACACGTGGATTTAAAACACCTGCTATTAAATACAAAATAGAAAATTTTTCATAATATTTTAAAATTTTTATTATCATTAGATTAACAATGTCACTAAATCTGTAACACCGACTCTCGGTGTGTTATGCTGTACTCCATTCAGGTATATGTATATATATATATATATGTGATGTTCTGAGTAGTAAACTTCAATCAAAATTTTTCGCGATTTGTTTCGCTATCTAAATTCTAGCTCGTTAACTCTATGTTTTGAAAAGCGTGCCCGAAAACCCTAATTCGGGCGAGGTGAGATTCGAGCGAGCAAACGATCTCAGTTTTACATGGGATCAGTCCCAATAGATTCAGAGTGTCATAATTGGCTAGTGAGGCTACTTGCACGCATTTCTGTGTCGGGCTAGAAATTGAGCTCAGGGGTAGCACGAATAGTACACCATGGACCCAAAATGAAGGGTCATTGAGCCAAAATGAAATTCACGCGTGCAAAATCGATGCCGTGGGATTTACGTGTGTCAAATATTTTTTAAAGATGATTGCTCTAGGCAGAAGGGTGGAATTTGAGCAATTGCCCGGAGAAGGCTCGCAACCCCAGAATTTTCGCCGAATTAACACTTATTCTAGACAGAATTGAAATTTATTCAAGCAAACGGTCTAATATTCATCCGAGACATATATTTTTGTGATTCTACGCGTAAAATAGAGCCTGTAGCAATATTTCACGAATTTCGAGGCCTAGGTCAAATTTCGACCGATCTGTGCTCACTTTCACTCCGGATGACGTTTGGATGGTCAAATGACCTCATATTCGCACGAGATCTACGGCACTGGACTCAGAATGAAAACCTGCATCCAGTGTGTGATTTTAGAAAATTTTAAAATGAATAGTAAATTTGACCGGTCTCAGATCAAAGCGGAGACTTGTGGATAGACTCAAAGGACATGTAAATAATGTCCTTGGAATGAGTGAAAGTGCTTTATGGAGAAATGTGAGATCATGAAAAGTGGCAACATGTGGAGAGAGGGATCATGATTTGATAATTAATGGATGGCCAAGATTAGGAGTTGAGTGTAAATTCAATTTAAGAAGGGACTTAAGTGCAAATAAGAAAAGAAGAAGGGGTCACTTAAGAAGAGAAAAACCCTAACATTTCTCTATTCTTCAAGCCAAGAAAACGTGAGAGGGTGCCAAGGAGAAACACTCCTTCGTGAGAGCTCTTCTCCTCCCTTTCTTCCCATCGTGAACAGCCCCTTTCCTTCAAGACTTCAACCCCATTCTACTTTCAATCAAACTCCCTCAAGCCTCACAATAACCTGTCAAAGAATGGAGAAAAAAGGGCAAATATTTCTTGGTGGAATTTAAAGAGCCAAGAGTCCAAATCCAAGGAAAAATTCTGCACTTCCTTCAATCTTCATCCAGCAATTGTTGGTAAGTGTTCTCCTCTCCTCTTTGTCCATTACATACTTAAATTTCATGCCATGATAAGATTGATTGATTTGAGAACAAGGGGGGGCCGAAATTTGTGAAAAATGAAGGAAATTGGGGGATTTTGGATGGGTATTCTAATGGACTGTTTTTGGTATTTAAAATGACCCTAGGAGGAAGTAGAAACTTGGGCATAACTTAGTTTAGATGTGCAGGACTTTGGCATAAAAAAATGGATTGTTTCAATCCCAAATTTGTGTCCAAATTGGTGGAGAATGAACCTAGGCTAGATTGCAGAATTTTCGGCAACCATATGAGAGTATTTTGGACCTAGGAGATCATAAATTTTGGTAGAAATTCTGTTCAATTGTCTACAGTAAAATTTTTGGACCCTTGGACATGGAAATTGGAGGGATTTTGGAGTGTGAAATGCTTGAAATTGCTTTGGGGTGTGTGTGCTGAATTGTTAGTTCATGTGTGCCAAAAATGTGATGCCAATGACGGGTGTTTATGTGAGTGAAATGGGAGCCAATTAAGTGCAGTGATTTTGGGGACTTTGAGCATACACTTCAATGGATTTTGGAGTACAAGAATGCATGGATTTGTATTGGTGAAGTGTAGGAAACGTTTTGTGATTTTGAGACTTATACGTGTATAATTTTGGATGAGGATGGGAGGCAAAAGAGTGCGGAAATTGTCTGCACAATGGACAATGCATGGGGAAGAGAACTCCAATGCATGTGTCTCTTGAGGGCATTGTTGTGGTGATAGTGTAATGAGATAGTGAGTGAAAAATTATGTAAATTCCTTGTGTTGTTGCTTTTATAGTGACATATCCCTTGATCGTCCGAGGGGAGATTGATTGCTTCTCATGGAGCGTTCGTGCTTGTGACACACCCTGCAGAATACAATGAGTGAGATTTATTTCAATGTTTTTGTTTAATATGTAAATCCTGTTTTACAACATTTTGTTAAATGAGCATGATTTATCGTGTGCTTGAAATGTTTTGACTGGTTTTGGAACTGACTTTTTGTGAACCGATGGAGTGTCCAAAAATTGGGTTGAATTATGAAATTATGCATCCATGTGGTTGAAATGTATAATGTGTCATTTTACGCTATATGTTGCATTTGGTTTGCGAACCTGATTTACGGCACATTCTTGATACGATATTGATTTTGGCCTTGAGGGCTTTGGTATGTATTGTTCCGTAGCTACGAAGGACACCGTGAGAGGCGCTTGGGTGGCGTTCGGATATGCCTAGGCCTGGGGTATCCCATGAGTTGTCTTGATTATATTAACGACACGGTACTAGCCAGGTTGAACCCGAAAGGGGGAGGATTTGGATACTCTCTCCAAGTCTAGCACCTGGACGAGGTCCGTCGCCAACGCCGGGGTAGAGAGCACTTTAAATAAATTTGCATATAACACCCTCGGTGCGCCTGTCATAGGTCGAGGTAGACCTCTGCCAGGATATTTTCAGCTGACAGCTCTATGATTTTAATGACAGTGCTTTGGATGTATATTTGACTTGATAATGTGTGCTAATGATATATTGTTGAAATGAAAAGCATGATGATTTGAAATATGATTTGTATACTTATGCTTTGACACTCCAGTTTCACACCCCATATTAGACGATTACATTGACCCACTCACTCACTGAGTATTCTTCCCTGAGTACTCACCCCTCCTCTCTTCCTCCTCAGACAGGATTATTGTTGTGCCGGAGTGACGCTTTAGATTTTGGAGATTTTGGTGGATTTGGGTGATTCACGACGGTGAGATCAAAGTTTAATTTAAAAGATGAATTACGTATTTTATTTTCGACCCTGCGAGATCTTGTTGAGGTCCGTAGTTGGACGTGTACTTAATTTGGGATGACTGTATAATATATGTATATTTATTTGCGAAACTCTCACATTTCATTTGCATTGAGGCAATTGTACGTATTTGAATAATACTTGGGAAAATTATTATAAATTGTATAAAAACTTAGGTCCGCTCGGTGTAGCGGCTGCTCATGCTCTAGTTGGGCATGACAGTAGAGGTCTGTGGCTAGGATTGCTGATAGTTTATTTAGCCTGGCGTTATCCTGGATGTCTGCTATGGTTGGTGGGTTGTTGTGAGGCCGGGATGACCATTTATTTTAATTACAGGATGATTTTAAATTTTACTGGATTAAACATGTTTATTTGTACATTGGAGACCTCCGATTTATGGAGAGGTTCTACCCGATTTTCTATAAAAATACAGCCGGCATCCAGGGCAACGGGCGGCTGTTCACGATCCCAGTTCGGGGCGTGACAGTTCTATTGGTATCAGAGCTCTAGGTTGAGAGCTGTGTTTGATAGAATAGTTTTGAAAATATTTCCAAGTATGATTTAAAAGTCCTCAATGCATACGAGAGTTTCATTACAGTCATGGGATCCCAGTACATGGTTTTAGGCATATGAGTTATTCTTTTTAGGGGGTTAGATACGGTGCGTATCTAACCTAGTATATTGGTTCTATCAGTTCTTAAACTTATAATTTTATTCATTTTAGGGGGTTAGTTACTTTGTAACTAACCCCAATTTTTGAATCATATCTAATTTAAGTTCTTTCTTTGTAAGATTATGATTACTAGACGAGGTACTAGATTTGTACTTGAGACATCTAGAATACTCGAGGATGTTTCCTCGTCAGGTGTACCCTTCTAGCACTCTCTCAGCCAGCTATTATAGCTACGATTCTATCACCATCATTTGATGTATTTATGTAGGTGTATGAGTAGTACACCTCCCATTCGATTCGAATGCCTTGATTCATAACTGAAATTCTTTTTAAGGGGTTAGTTACAATCCTTCCACTTAATGAAAATGTGCTCTGTTTGCAGAACTTTGCCGCCTAGACGAAGTAGGTGCAGTGCACCACTAGAGAGTCCCTCAGTCTCTGATGCACTTGTGGCACCTGAGACTTCACGAGTATTGGAGGATGCTTCCTCTTCTCACGCACCTTCACCAGTGCCACCCCCAGCACCTCTATCAGCTGCTACAGCCAAGATTCCTCCACCACCACTCGACGCCTTGAGGTAGTGGCAGCAGTGGTACAGTAGATATGGAGTGCAGATGACACCACCTCGACCATAGAGTTTCGGGGCACCAGCCCCTAGTGTCACTACACAGTCTACGGCACGGAGAAGGCATTTCTGTCGCAGATGCGGCAAATATCATGCACCTTGGTGTAGAACACCGATTATTTGCTTCCAGTGTGGGAAGAAAGGTCACATTATGAGTGTCTGCCCAGATTTGGGTCGAGAAGGACCGACTTTGCGGAGTCGTACTAGTACTTCTGGCACAGGCTAGCAGGGGGCACCTGTGCACTCAACTCTTACAGCTCCTTGGACTGCAGCCGGGAGTAGTAGAGTGTCAGGACCGTCGCGACAGCAGCCTAGGGCCCAGGCTCGTGTGTTTGCGATGACCTAGGAGGACGCATAGGCAAACCTCGATGTTATTATGGGAAATCCTCCCGCAGACCCCTCCGTGTAGTGTTTTTGATTGTACTTTCTTTATGGGATCTAGTATATCATGATGTTGATATACAGTTTTGGACTGGTTAAAACTTTAGAAGCTTAACTAGTTTGATATATATATGTTTTTGTCTACTTTTCTTCGCATTTTAAATAGATTTAATCTCTTTCCCCTCCTCACATTCAGGGATCATGAGGATATTTGGAGTCGACGCCCATGGCCTTATTGACACCGAGTCGAATTTCTCTTATGTGAGAGCGTCTTTTGCCCACCAGATGGGTAAATCCTTATTGCCACTTGATGAGGAAATAACGGTTATCACTCCTCTCGGTGAGCACTTTCACAGATATTCAGTCTATAGTGGATGTGAGGTCATGATAGGGGATGCGATACTCGAGGCAGACTTAATTCCCTTTGAGATGACAGATATTGATGCCATTCTTGGGATGGATTGGCTGAGCAGACATAGAGTTTCAGTGGATTGTTTCACCAAAGAGGTTGAGTTCCGGAGATCAGAGGGATCCCCTTTGAGATTCTCTGGCGAGAGGAGAATATTATCTCGCTGTGTCATATCAGTGATGGAAGCCAGGGGGTTGATACGCCGAGGCTGCATGGCGTACCTGGCTCATGTCGTTGACACCACGGTTGAGGGACTGGGACTTGAGGTCCCTATGGTGCAGGATTTTTCAGATGTGTTCCCCAAGGAACTTCCCAGATTACCACCAGTTCGGGAGTTCGATTTCGAGATTGATCTAGTGCCGGGAACCAATCCTGCGGAACTGAGAGGGCTTAAGATTCAGTTGCAGGAACTTCTGGATAAGGGGTTTATTCACCCAAGCACTTCACCCTGGGGTGCTCTGGTGCTGTTTGTAAAGAAGAAGGATGGTACATTTCAGCTTTATGTGGACTACAGGCAGTTGAGCAAAGCCACCATCAAAAACCGATATCCCCTACCACGTATCGATGATTTTTTGATCAGCTGCAGGGAGCCAGGGTTTTCTCTAAGATTGATCTCCGTTTGGGTTATCATTAGTTGAGGATTCGGGCCGATGACGTGCCCAAGACAGCCTTTCGCACCCGATACGGTCACTTTGAGTTCTTAGTCATGCCGTTTAGGCTGACTAATGCCCCAGCTGCTTTTATAGATCTGATTAACCGAGTTTTTCATGACTACTTGGATCGGTTCGTCATCGTATTCATCGATGACATCTTGGTGTATTCACGGAGTGATGAAAATCATGTTCAGCACCTTCAGGTGGTATTACAGATACTCCGTGAGAAGCAGTTGTATGCCAAATTCACAAAATGTGAATTTTGGCTAAGACAGGTTGGATTTTTGGGGTATGTCGTTTCTGCAGAGGGGATTTTTGTCGATCCGCAGAAGGTCGATGCCATTATGAGATGGGAGTAGCCGCAGACAGTGACTGAGATCAGGAGTTTTCTTGGTCTGGCCGGGTATTACTGTAGATTTGTTGTGGGGTTTTCCCGGATAGCTGTTCCATTGTCTAGATTGACGCGAAGGGTGTCAAGTTTGTATGGGATAACCGTTGTGAGGCGAGTTTTCAGGAGCTTAAACAACGGTTGACCACAGCTCCGATTTTGGCGCTTCCCACCAGCAGTTGGGAGTACACAGTGTACAGTGATGCTAGCCGACAGGGGTTGGGTTGTATTTTGATGCAAAATGGTAGGATGATCGCCTATGCCTCTAGACAATTGAAGAAACATGAGGTGAATTATCCGACACACGATCTAGAGCTTGCAGCCATAGTCTTCACATTAAAGATATGGCGCCATTACTTGTACGGGGTGACTTGTCGGGTGTATACAGATCATAAAAGTCTGAAATATTTATTCACTCAACGAGAACTTAACCTGAGACAGAGGAGATGGTTAGAGCTCCTCAAAGATTATGATCTTGTCATTGACTATCACCGGGCAAGGCCAATGTGGTTGCTGATGCCTTGAGTCGGAAATCAGCTTCATCATCTCAGGAGAACAATACGACATATCTCACTTGTTTGATGGGACTCCGAGATTTGGGAGTCAGATTGGCTAGTGATGATCAGGGCACTCTGCTAGCCAGGTTTGAGGTCAGGCCGATGCTGTTGGACCGTATTAGGGAGCTTCAGGGCACTGATACCGAGCTCCAGACTTTTACTGAGAGAGCCCGCAGAGGTGATATTGATGATTTCAGAGTCCGTAGTGATGGACTTCTGACTTATCGAGATAGAGTGGCTATACCCGCCGATGAGGATCTTTGCAGGTCCATATTAGAGGAGGCACACTCCTCGGCCTATGCCTTGCACCCGGGTAGTACAAAGATGTATCGGACAATTCGGGATAGCTATTGGTGGCCAGGTATGAAGAGGGACATTGCGGAGTTTGTGGCTAGATGTTTAGTCTGTCAGCAGGTGAAGGCTGAGCATCAGAGGCCAGAGGGTTTACTACAGCCTCTTCCCATTCCCGTATGGAAGTGGGAACATGTGACTATGGACTTTGTTATGGGATTGTCGCAGATTCAGGTCAGATATGATTCCATTTAGGTGGTAGTCGATCGACTCACCAAGTCCGCCCATTTCATTCCAATGCGCAGCGACTCTCCATTGGAGACATTGGCACGATTGTATATTGACGAAGTAATCAGACTGCATGGAGTTCCCGTGTCCATAGTCTCAGATAGAGATCCGAGGTTCACTTCTCGATTTTGGCCCAAGCTGCAGGAAGCTTTGAGCACGCGGCTCAGTTTTAGCACAACATATCACCCACAAACGGATGGTCAGTTGGAGAGGACCATTCAGACGCTTAAGGATTTGCTTCGGGCTTGTGTTATGGATTTTCGGGGTAGTTGGGACAGGCATTTACCGTTGGTGGAGTTTGCATATAATAATAGCTATCAGGCCAGCATTGGTATGCCACCCTATGAGGTACTTTACGGCAGGAAGTGTCGCACCCCGTTGTGCTGGGATGAGGTAGGCGAGAGACGCCTTACCAATGTTGAGTTAGTTGATAAGACTAAGGAAAATGTCAGGGTGATCCGCGAGCAGTTGAAAGCCGCCCAGGACAGACAGAGGGCATATGCGGATCGGAGATGCCGGCCTTTAGAGTTTGAGGTGGGTGATATGGTGTTTTTAAGGATTTCTCCTTTGAGAGGACTCATTCGACATCGGCAGCGGGGCAAGTTGAGCCCCAGGTACATTGGCCCGTTCCGTATCCTCCGTAGGGTTGGGAGCGTGACATACAGACGAGAGCTGCCAGATGAGTTATCTCGGATCCAAGATGTCTTCCATGTATCAGTATTAAGGAAGTACATCCCAGATCCTTCACATATTTTGGAGCCTCCGCCAGTAGAAGTACAAGAGGACTTGAGTTTACTTGTTCATCCTGTAGCCGTACTTGACCAGCAAATTAGACAGCTACGGAACAGGGAGGTATCTCTTGTCCGAGTGCTATGGCACAGCGATCAGGTCGAGGAAGAGACTTGGGAGCCTGAGGAGGCCATGAGGAGACAATACCCCAATTTATTTTCTGTATAGTTTTCTTTAAGTTTCGAGGACGAAACTTGTTTTAGGGGGGTTAGTAAATGTAACACCGACTCTCGGTGTATTGTGTTGTACTCCATTCAGGTATATGTACATATATATATATGTGATGTTCTGAGTAGTAAACTTCGTTCAAAATTTTTCGTGATTTGCTTCGTTATCTAAATTCACACTCGTTAACTCTATGTTTTGAAAAACGTGCCCGAAAACCCTAATTCAGGCGAGGTGAGATTTGAGTGAGCAAACGATCTCAGTTTTACACGGGATCAGTTCCAATAGATTCAGAGTGTCGTAATTGGCCAGTGAGGCTACTTGCACGCATTTTCGTGTCGAGCCAGAAATTGAGCCCAGGGGTAAAACGAATAGTGCACCATGGACCCAAAATGAATGGTCATCGAGCCAAAATGAAATTCACGTGTGCGAAATCGACGCCGTGGGATTTACGTGTGTCAAATATGTTTCAAAGATGATTTCTCTAAGCAGAAGGGTGAAATTTGAGCAATTGCCTGGAGAAGGCTCGCAATCCCAGAATTTTCGCTGAATAAACACTTATTCTAGACAGAATTGAAATTTGTTCGAGTAAACGGTCTCGTATTCATCCGAGACTTATATTTTTCTGATTCTACATGTAAAATAAAGCCTGTAGCAACATTTCACGAATTTCGAGGCTTAGGTCAAATTTCGACCGATCGACGCTCACCTTCACTCCGGAGAACGTTTGGATGGTCAAACGATCTCATATTCGCACGAGATCTACGACATTGGACTCAGAATGAAAACCTGCATCCAGTGTGTGATTTTAGAAAATTTTGAAATGAAGAGTAAATTTGACCAGTCTCGGGTCAAAGTGAAGACTTGTGGATAGACTCAAAGGACATGTAATTAATGTCCTTGGAATGAGTGAAAGTGCTTTATGGAGAAATGTGAGATCATGACAAGTGGCAACATGCGGAGAGGGGGATCATGATTTGATAATTAATGGATGGCCAAGATTAGGAGTTGAGTGTAAATTTAATTTAAGAAGGGACTTAAGTGCAAATGAGAAAAGAAGAAGGGGTCACTTAAGAAGAGAAAAACCCTAACATTTCTCTATTCTTCAAGGCAAGAAAACGTGAGAGGGTGCCAAGGAGAAACACTCCTTCGTGAGAGCTCTTCTCCTCCCTTTCTTCCCATCATGAACAACCCCTTTCCTTCAAGACTTCAACCCCATTCTACCTTCAATCAAACTCCCTCAAGCCTCACAATAACCTGTCAAAGAATGGAGAAAAAAGGGCAAAGATTTCTTGGTGGAATTTGAAGAGCCGAGAGTCCAAATCCAAGGAAAAATTCTACACTTCCTTCAATCTTCATCCAACAATTGTTGGTAAGTGTTCTCCTCTCCTCTTTGTCCATTACATACTTAAATTTCATGCCATGATAAGATTGATTGATTTGAGAACAAGGGGGGTCGAAATTTGTGAAAAATGAAGGAAATTGGAGGATTTTAGATGGGTAATCTAATGGACTGTTTTTGGTATTTAAAATGACCCTGGGAGGAAGTAAAAACCTGGGCATAACTTAGTTTAGATGTGCAGGACTTTGGCATTAAAAAATGGATTGTTTCAATCCCAAATTTGTGTCCAAATTGGTGGAGAATGAACCTAGGCTAGATTGCAGAATTTTCGACAACCATATGAGAGTATTTTGGACCTAGGAGATCATAAATTTTGGTAGAAATTCTGTCCAATTGTCTGCAGTAAAATTTTTGGACCCTTGGACATGGAAATTGGAGGGATTTTGGAGTGTGAAATGCTTGAAATTTCTTTAGGGTGTGTGTGCTGAATTGTTAGTTCATGTGTGCCAAAAATGTGGCACCAATTAGGGGTGTTTATGTGAGTGAAATGGGAGCCAGTTAAGTGCAGTGATTTTGGGGACTTTGAGCATACACTTAAATGGATTTTGGAGTACAAGAATGCATGGATTTGTATTGGTGAAGTGTAGGAAACATTTTGTGATTTTGAGACTTATACATGCATAATTTTGGATGAGGATGGGAGACAAAAGAGTGTGGAAATTGTCTGCACAATGGAAGATGGACTGGAGGTTCCCGTGCGAATATGTGGCACAATGCATGGGGAAGAGAACTCCAATGCATGTGTGTCTTGAGGGTATTGTTGTGGTGATAGTGTAATGAGATAGTGAGTGAAAAATTATGTAAATTCCTTGTGTTGTTGCTTTTGTAGTGACATATCCCTTGATCGTCCAAGGGGAGATTGATTGCTTCTCATGGAGCGTTCGTGCTTGTGACGCACCCTGCAGAGTACTGTGAGTGGGATTTATTTCAATGTTTTTGTTTAATATGTAAGCCCTGTTTTACAACATTTTGATAAATGAGCATGATTTATCGTGTGCTTGAAATGTTTTGACTGGTCTTAGAATTGACTTTTTGTGAACCGATGGAGTGTCCAAAAATTGGGTTGAATTATGAAATTATGCATCCATGTGGTTGAAATGTATAATGTGCCATTTTACGCTATATGTTGCATTTGGTTTGCGAACCTGATTTACGGCACATTCTTGATACGATATTGATTTTGGCCTTGCGGGCTTTGGTATGTATTGTTCCGTAGCTACGAAGGACACCGTGAGAGGCGCTTGGGTGGCGTCCGGATATGCCTAGGCCTGGGGTATCCCACGAGTTGTCTTGATTATATTAACGACACGGTACTAGCCAGGTTGAACCCGAAAAGGGAAGGATTTGGATACTCTCTCCAAGTCTAACACCTGGACGAGGTCCGTCGCCAACGCCGGGGTAGAGAGCATTTTAAATAAATTTGCATATAACACCCCCGGTGTGCCTGTCATAGGTCGAGGTAGACCTCTGACTTTTGGCTGGCAGCTCTATGATTTTAATGACAGTGCTTTGGATACATATTTGACTTGATAATGCATGCTAATGATATATTGTTGAAATGGAAAGCATGATTATTTGAAATATGATTTGTATACTTACGTTTTGACACTCCAGTTTCACACCTCATATTAGACGATTACATTGATCCACTCACTCACTGAGTATTCTTCCCTGAGTACTCACCCCTCCTCTGACCGGATTATTGTTGTGCCGGAGCGACGTTTCAGATTTTGGAGATTTTGGTGGATTTGGGTGATTCACGACGGTGAGATCAAAGTTTAATTTAAAAGATGAATTACGTATTTTATTTTCGACCCTGCGAGGTTTTGTTGAGTTCCGTAGTTGGACGTGTACTTAATTTGGGATGACTGTATAATTTATATATATTTATTTGCGAAACTCTCACATTTCATTTGCATTGAGGCAATTGTACGTATTTGAATAATACTTGGAAAAATTATTGTAAATTGTATAAAAACTTAGGTCCGCTCGGTATAGCGGCTGCTCATGCTCTAGTTGGGCATGACAGTAGAGGTCTGTGGCTAGGATTGCTGATAGTTTATTTAGCCTGGCGTTGTCCTGGATGTCTGCTGTGGTTGGTGGGTTGTTGTGAGGCCGGGATGACCCTTTTATTTTAATTACAGGATGATTTTGAATTTTACAGGATTAAATAGGTTTATTTGTACATGAGAGACCTTCGATTTATGGGGAGGTTCTGTCCGATTTTTTGTAAAAATACAGCCAGGGCAACGGGCGGCTATTCACGATCCCGGTTCGGGGCGTGACAAAATCTATCTTTTTCTTCAAATTGAGTAAATACATAACAAATTTTATAAAAATTAGGTAACATTAAATGAGTTGTTGGATAGTAACTTTCGAAAAATAAATTTGTACGTGTAAAAAAAATTTCTAATAATTTAGTTAATGTGATTGTATAATCAAAAGCGATATTATATATAAAACTAAATTTATAATTAGAATTTGCAAATTCAAGTAAGATATTTCTAAAAAAAAAAAGTACTCCTTGTAACATATCATAAGTTGAATTCCATCTAGTATCACATTCTAATTTAAATTTTTTTGAATTTTTTATTATATAATTGACATATTTGTCTAAATTTTTGAGTTTTTACTGAAAATTTTCTAATTTGATGAATCATGTCATGACTGGGTTTTAAAACTATTACTGTCTTTTGTAATCCATCTCAATACATAAATTTATAATATTACATGCACATCTAAAATAAAAAATATTCTAGCTAAATAAGTTTTTATAGTTTGTTTTAAAGTATTAACCGCATTAATATTAGTCGAAATATTATCAAAAGATATAGAAAAAATTCTATCATTAATTCCCTATTCATGAATAATATTCGTAATTACTCTAATTATATGAGAACCGTTATATAGATAATCCCAACATTGAAATACTAATATTCTTTTTTCTAAAACTCAGGAATTTTTAACCCAATGACATGTTATTGCAATATAATGTTCTTTTTTAGGTTCATTTTTCTAAGTATCCTAAGTTAATGAAAATTTACATTGACTACTCATAAATTGTGCAATTATACCATCTTATAATTCTTGATACCGATCTATTGACCTTCTCCTACCGATTACTCTACTACTTTTTTATAATTCGATTGTAAATATTTTTGAACATATTCTTCAAAAATGGGACATCCAACTATACTAAGTGGTAATTCTTTTTTAACTATCCATTTTATTTGATCAATTTTTTCTTTATCCGCATTATATTTAAATGTACCCGTGATATTTTCTCCCCCAGTGGCTATTTGTGTTTGTCTTGGTTGAGCTAATTTATCCTAATGATCTCTAAGTGTCACTTAAGTGTGCCTACTCCCCAATCCTTCAAAAATTTATATTTTTGGTGACAAATTTTACAAGTGACCTTTTGTTTATCAATATTTTTAATAAAAAATTCTCATAATTAATATCATCTTTTTTAGTGTGTATTGTGTTAGATTATGTGTTACTAGGTTGTTGAGTTTTTTCTAAAAGATTTTCAATATCTATATTTTTCGGAATTTCATCTTGAAAAAATGAAAATGGGGGAAGAAGAGATTGTTGAGAAGTTTGAGAAGAATTTATTCCAGCCATTTTCTAAAAAATTTTGAGATTAATTTTAAAAAATATATATATGTAATGCAAACACACACAAATAATATATATATTATGCAAAAAAAAATTAAAGATAGAAAATAATAAATGTACCGACTTGACGGAGATCGCGATTACTTTTCACCAAATCTTGAATTTGAGATCTCAATCTTGAAATCTTACCAAATCTTGATCAATGTTATAGGTGGTGGTGGTGGAAATGGTAGAGTTGAAAATGAGATATCAAAATTGTGAAAATTGTGGAAATGAAAATGATAAAAATGGTTAAATTGTGAAAATAGTGGAAATGGAAAATGTGAAATGGTGGAAATGTGTTGAATGTGATTAGTAGAAGATGGAAATAGTAGTATAGAAAATTGAAATTGTGTTTGAGAAAGTATAGTAGTTTTGAGAGAATATGAATGTAAGAGAGAATATGAGATTTTATTGTGGGGATTTTGGAAATGAGATGTAACCTATTTATAGGAAAATCTTTTGACCTCTTGAATCAACATACCTACCAAACTAGTCATTTTATAGCTGTTGGTAGGGTTAAAAATGTCAAAAATTCAAAAAAAAATTTGGAGCCATTGGAACCGGCCGATCCGGGCCAGTTCCAGGCCTAGTCCTATTTCGTGCTGGTCCTAGGCCAGTTCCCGGTTCCAATAAACAGTGAACTGGATCGACCCGTACTGTAGTCAGGTTGGTCCGGTTCAGGTTTACTATTCACTTGGTCTGATTCATAGGTCGGGCTTTTTCAAGCCGATTGAGCCAATTTTCGGGCCCAACCCGACCTAATTACATCTCTACCCACAAGAAAAACAAGGACTACATGCCTTAACAAAATGAGTGATCAGAAATGAGTAGGGATCTAAATCCCTTGGCTTAAAGGCCTCTGTCTTGTGATTCTCTCTCATCTCTCTAATCATTTGAAAACAAAGATATTAGGTTAGCATAAGTTGAGTATGTACACAAGAGACTAATAGCATGTATAACAAGCAAACAAGCATAAGGATATCAATATCACCATGTAAATAGCGTAACATGGAAGAACACACAAGAGATACACAATATCTCAAACAATCCCAAGGAAATAAGTGTAATTACCACTCTAGATTCAATATCTTTCTCTATCTTCGTCATTCTAATTTTAAATTAATAATTAAAGAAAGGAGTAGAATGTCAAATCAAGTTAGTGTATGAGGGTCTAGAAGAGCAAGCCAAAATTTGGCATTCCTAAATGAAATCTAGATCTTTTTGGGTTAAACACCTCGAACACTTCACCTACTTCTAATTCTACCTTATAGGGAGAAGAGATATACCCATAGTTCCTCAAGTTTCGACCACAGGCTTAGCAAAGCTTTCGAAACTCCATATACCAATTGTACTCCTTAAACTTCGCTCACAGGCTTCGTAAAGCTTTCGGAGAAATCTTTGTGTTATCACTTTCCCTTTATATTTCTTTAAGATTCTCATGATGCAATAATCATAAAGACTACCATTTATCACAAGAATTATACAAGATTCATAACAAAAAATCATGAATATGAAATCCAATTAGTCAACTAACTCATAGCTCACCAACGAGCCATTTCAATGAGTTTTCAGTACAAACAGGTTTTAGTAAAACTGTCAAAACTCAAGCTACAATGTCTAGATTGAGATGAATCCAATTGCTACTTAAAAATAAGATTTAGGACTACGATTTTTAAGTTCATAACTAAGTTTAATTCTAATAAATAGGGACATCCAAATCAATCAATGTTATAGCCCAACAATCACATACAATTTGCGTTGTCTTAGAAAACATAGCATAATTTATTCTACACATATCGAATTAAGGTAATTTCAGTGCTCACTAAAAGACATAAAGCTACAACTTTTGTGTTCAGAGCTTAACTTAATTCAGTTAAGAGGATTGCTCAAAATTTCAGTAAAGTTTAGACATGAAACAAAGCGAAAAACAGGGCAGGTTCTGGTAGAAAAAATGTTATTTAAAAAATTTATCAAAAATTCAATTTAACAAAACTCTTCGAATCATATATCATTTTAAAACTATGAAAGTCTTGTTTAACTAAGAGAAAACCATATTCTATTTGAAGTTGTGCAAAAAAAGATATGAAATAAAGAACAGAGTGTGGTCATGCTATGAAACAAGGCAGAATTTCTTGATTTCCATATCTTATGTTCAAGATTCGAAATTTTTTTATTCCTTTTCCACTCCATTCTTATCATAGCATGATAATAATTTAAGAAAACCATATTCTATTTGAAGTTGCCTATCTCTCCAAGCTTTCTTTGAATTTCTAGGTTGTTTTTTATGTTTCTTATAGCCCTTTTTGCTTCTCAAAGACCAAGGTTAACATGTATATGGATGAAGGTCGTTTATTTCAAGCCCAAAGGGTGGTTTAAATGGACTTTCGGGTGTTTTTTGTGAGAGAACAATGGGATGCAGGAATAGGGCTTTCATTTTGGTAGGTAAAACTCTCTCTCTCCCCCCCCACTCTCTGACTCTCTCTCTCTCTATCTACATAGAATGTGGGTCCACCAAGCATGGTGATGTGTCAAGGGTGTGAGTGTCATGTGTTTGGTGATCATGTGTCATGATGTCCCTTATTATAGTGTGACACATACTTTTTGTGGGAACCCTTTGTGACCCTACACCAAAACCCTAACTTGATTCTCTTGTGGGATTATTTTGTCCATTCTCTTTCACTGATATATCTCACTACTCTATAATATTTTAATATACTCAATATATGGTTAAAATCATGCACATAAAACTAAAGCATGCATCTCACATAAAATTAATGAATTTTAGCAAAGTGTAATGTGAAAAGGTTAAATGTTCTCAGTATAATACAAATACAAATGCATACCTTAATGTTTACTCGAAACGGGACCTTACATCATTCCCCTTTAAAAGATCGTGTCCTTTAGCTCACTATTCATGCTAAAAAAGATATAGGTACCGCTCCCTCTTTTCTGACTCTAACTCCCAAGATGCGTCCTCGGAGGTATGATGTCTACACAAAATTTTTACCAATTTAATAGTCTTGTTCCGTAAATTCTACTCTCGAGAGTCTAGAATCTGGATTGGTTGCTCAACATAGGTTAAATCTTCTGCAACTTGGAGTGGCTCATAACTAATTACATGTGAAGGATCATGAACATACTTCCTTAACATAGAAACATGAATGGTTGGGTGAATTCCTTCAAATGTTAAAGGTAGAGCCAATTCATAAGCAGATAATCTGACTATGGCTAGGATCTCAAAAGGACCAACAAATCTAGGGCTCAGTTTTTCCTTTTTCTTCCAGAATCTCATCACACTTTTAATTAGAGAAACTTTAATAAATACTTTGTCTCCTACCTCAAATTCTAAGTCTATGTACCTTTGATTAGTAGAACTTTTCTAGTGGGATTGAGCCATTCCAAGCTTTTCTCAAATGAGCTAGACTTTTTCTATGGTTTCTTTTGGGTAAGCAGGCCCTATTTCTGATTAAACATCTATTTCTCTCCACTTTATCCCAACAATGAGGAGTTCTAAATTTTCTCCCATATAATTTTTCAAATGGTGCCATGCCAATACTAGAGTGGTAGCTGTTGTTATAAACAAATTCCATTAACATTAAATGTTCAACCCAACCACCATGGGGCTCTAGAACATAAGCTCTCAATATATTCTTTAGAGTTTATATAGCCCTTTCTGACTAACCATCTGTTAGAGGATAATATGCTGTGGAGAAATTAAGTTTCGTTCCCAATTTGGTCTGAAGGCTTTGTTAAAATCAAGAAACAAATCTTGAATCTCTATCAGAAACAATGGATACAGGTATGCCATGTAATCTTATGATCTCATCAATATAGAGTTTATCTAATTTCTCTACACTGTAACTGAAAGAAAGTGAGCTAATTTGGTAAGCCAATCCACTATCATCCATATAACATCAAATCCCCTCAATGTTTTAGACAATCCTAAAATGAAATACATGGTAATATGCTCCCATTTCCATTCAAGAATAGAGATGGCTCAAGTAGTCCACTAAGTCTCTAGTGTTCAGCCTTTACTTGCTGACATGTCAAGCATCTGCAAACAAACTCTACACGTCTATCGTCATACCGGGCCACTAAAAGGATTGACTTAAATCCCTGTACATCTTGGTAGATCCTGGATAAACAGAAAAAGCTAAATTATGCGCTTCTTCCATGATCAATCTCTGCAACCCCTGAGCCTACGGGACTAGTAACCTGTCCTTAAATCTGATTGTCTCATTTGATATGTTAAATTCAGGCTTCCCCCTTTAAGAACATCTTCCTTGAGCCTAATTGTTATCTCATCTATTTGCTGAACTTGTAACATCGAAAAATTCAGTGTTACAAAATTTTTCATTTTTATTTTTGAGTAAAATATCAGGAGAAAATTGGACTGTAAATTGATTTTTGGACTTGGAATGTAACACAAAAAAAATTTGATATTTGAGTTTCAATTCTTGTTCTTTTATGAGATTAGGAAAGAATTTATAATTAAATTGGTATTAATATGTTGAAAACTTGAATGGCTTGGTGGTATAAAACTTTTTTGGAGAAACAGGAAGACATGAGATCAAATTCGCTTGAATGCATTGACGTGAGACAAGTTGAATGGTGGAAAATGGCAAGTTGAATTGAGCATTTGTAAGTTGAATGATGATTGTAAGAGGTAAGTTGATTTGTGGGGGTGGCAAATCAACTTGTGTGAGTAAATAAAGGTGTGACAAATCGATTTGAGGTAATTGTAAGTTGAAATGAGAATTATAAGTTGAATTGAGGCTTGTGAGGGACAAGTTTATTTGTGAAGATCACAAATCAACTTGTGTGAAGAAATTGAAGGAGAAACAAATCAATTTGTAAGAGGAAATAAGGGGGAGAAATCGACTAGCATAAGAAAATGTGAGGGACAAATAGACTTGTGTAATGGGACAAGTCAATTTGCATAGTATGCAAAAGAGGACCCTGAGGGTTGTGCTTGGCAAATCGATTTGGGGAAGGAGACAAATCGATTTGGCTAGTGAGATTTGGATGTAACAAATCGACTTATGTCATTTACAAGTTGATTTGGCTAGTGTTACAGAAGAGGGTTCTGAGCCTTGGTTGTGACAAGTCAATTTGTGCTCATTTGCAAATTGACTTCGTTAACATTTCAGAAGCGGTTTCTTAGGCTTGACTCTGGCAAATCGACTTGGCATTAATAATGAATACTCAAATCGATTTGGTTATGCAATTGTAAGTTGATTTGCTTATATTGCAAATCGATTTGACCCCTAAACACCTACATACATGAGTCGATTTATAGGGCATGCTAATAGACTTGTGCACATGGTAAGACTGCAAAATGACCAAAATGCCCTCCAAACACAAATGAGACCTAAAATTCATGAGGGGCAAGATGGTAAATTCATCTCTACAATTAATAAGGATTGAACAAACCCATTTTATTCATTTGACTCTTTCCTCCTTTCGAACTCCCATCTCTCTCTCACTCCCACTCCTCACTCATTTAACCTCTCACTCAATCTCTGACCTTAAATCAATTTGTCCTCAACAAAATCACTCCATTAATCTTTCTAAAACCCTAATCAAGCCTACGAAAGGAGGATTTAAGGAAAAATCTAAGGTTTACTCTACGGAGGGAAAAGGTAGGGTTTTTGAGACCCAGCATCCACAGCTTAATCCAACCTTACAATTAAGGTAATTTTTACTCCCTAAACTTTGATTTAGCTTCCTCATTAGTAGATTGAAATTTATAGTTGAGATTTGAGGAATGTGAAATTGGAAATTTAGGGCATAAATGATGAAATTGGGGGGGGAATAGAGAAAATTGGTGAACAAAGATTATTTATAGAAATAAATTAAATGCATACGATGGAATTAGATCATACCATCACGGATTGAGAATTAGGGTTGTATTATATAGGAGGAAATTCTTAAATCTTAGAAATGGACATGGTTTGACCTTAAAATTATGATTATTGCCTTAGGATAAATCAATTAGAATTTGAGAAGGAATTATCATGGAATTAGTTGTGAATTGGGAGCATTCACCCTTTCAAGAGGTGAGTGGATACTTGTTTATGATTTTAAGTGAGAAAATATTTTACAATGATTTTATCAATATTTTAAAACTGATTTTAAAATTGTTTTATAATTGTAAAATGTCCTGAAAGGGAATTTAGATTGAAATATGCATCCATATGTTTGGACAAAAAATGATGTGCCATATTTATCAATTTATATTGAACATCAATGGATTGAACTCATAAATTAAGAAATTGTTTGAATGGGCACTTTGATTATATGTTGTAATGATTGCGAAATGGTGTCGTATGCATGATAAATGACTATAGTCATTCCCTCCATGGAGTGACTCGACCGGATAACATGGTTGGACGTTTATTTGGCTGAGGTAGCTACACTTGAGAGATGCCTCCAAAGCCCTCCCTTCGGACTACTTGGTAGCATCCGAGGGGAGGGTTGAGCCAAAAACAAGGTTAGGGTTAATGTTTGTTATTGATGATAATGAAAAACCTTTGGCGGTTCCACTATTAGTCAAGACCAAGCATTTGGTGGAAAGATTTTGACAACCCATGACTTTTGGAAAACAAGTTGTGACAACTGGATGCATATGATTTGCGCAATATGTTTTGCTGAAAACTTGGTTGAATGTTGATATTTGAGGATAAACCCCATTCTCTATAATTATGATTGTATGTTTTTGAGATCATTATTTGACATTTCCAGAATCATCCCTCATTTATCATCATAACATGTTATTCACTCACTGGGTATATTAAATACTCAACCCTCCCTCTCCATTTTTATAGAGGAAGTTTAGTTAATTCGCATGGTGGGTTAGAGCCAAATTTTTAGGAGGACTACCGTCAGAGACTTCTTTGGGTATAGACTTTGCTTTTGTTTTGAGATATCAATAGTTGACACAAGGAGGGCATTTTTGTATAAAACTTACTTGAGAACTTATTTAACTTTGTGTTTTGAACTCTAGTTGGATTTAATTATGTATAAAGCTTTGTTGAGGACCTTCGATTTCCCTTTTTGTGAATGTTACTTGGGAGGTCGGGATGGCCTATGGTTTTAATAGATAGGTTGAATGCCTTGCAGTACCTTAGAGCACGGGGTGAGATTCACACATGTTTTAGGGTAACGCGGTAGTTGTCACGTGTCAGGACCTGTGAGCCGGGATATGACAATTTTATTGGTATCAGAGTTTAGGCTCACAATTTAAAATGTTTTAAAACATTTAAAGAGTTTCCTAAGTATTTTAAAAGGTTTCTCAATTATTTTCAGAGCCATTTTGAGAAAACTCAATGTTCGAAATATTCTAAATGTTTTCAAATGCCTCCTATGTGTCCTAGGGAGTTAGGAATATCATTTTTAAGGGGTTAAGTAATTAGTCCTTAATCTAACCCTGTGTGCCAAACATAGCTCTCTTTTGTAGAACTATGCCTCCACCAAGAAAAATAAAGAACCCGAATGTGATTCCTCCAACTCCACCTACTCAACCCGAGGCTGCATCTTCTTTACATGCACTTCCTCCAATGTCAACACACCCGGCTCCTTTCACTGGGATCCCTACTTCTCCAATAATCACCCTCCAACAAGTGATGGAGTTGTGGAGCACCTATGGAGCACAATTCCAAGCTCCACAACAAACTTTAGTTCCTCCGTCAGTTCCTCTTCCAATGTCGACTATTGTACCAAGTGCTCTAGTGGCACCTTATCCTCTGGTTATGGCATCAACCGACTACCCTCCCGTTGAGTTGTCAAAGCAAATCAAAAAGGTGAGGCAACCCAAATGTGAAAAGTTCTCAGGTACTTATGATGCCTCAGTGGCCAAGGAATGGATTGCCCAAGTTCAGGAGACCGTCACCGACATGAGATTGGATGACGAGATGAAGTTATGGGTGGTGGTGAAACTATTGGATAAGGGTGCATGAATTTTGTGGGAGAATGTGAAGGGTAGATCGTTCACTCCTCCCACTTGAGGAAAATTCCTTGGAACCTTTGAGGAAAAATACTACACATGGTTTTATAGGGACCAAAAGAGAGAGGCATTTTTTAAGCTAGCGCAAGTAAATAGGATAGTGGTGGAGTATGCAGACATCAAGGCTACAAGGATTTGCATGATCTAATTTAAGCTCCAGTTGGTTGGGTGACAAAGGCTTGAGTTAAAAGGTTTAATAAAGCACTAAATAACTTAATTGAGGTGGTTTTACCAACAAGACTTTGGAGGCCAAGTGAATGAAGAACCAAAGAGAGCATTAATTATGTTTATACAAGTCCAATTGGAAGAATAAAAGTCCCAAAATTATCCAAGTCGAAGGGAGGACGAAAATAAAAAAAATAGCAACAAAGACTTGGTCAATACAGTTTAGTTTACTTTATTTAGCTTCCTATTTTTTTATAGTAGTTTACATTTTAGTTCCCTAATTTTGATTGTTTAAGAAGTTACTAAATTTCTAGTAACCATTTTTGTCTCTATCTCTAGCATATAAATAGATCATTACATATTGGGTAAAAACAACAATTTTTGAGAGAAATATTATTTGTGAGGATTCTTCACAAATCTTGTTCTTTTGAGAACTTTTGAACTTGTTCAAGATAGGAGTCTTGTTTAGTTCTTTGACTTATCAATCTAGATTTTGAACCACCTAGGTTATGACATTATTCGATCCATCTTTATACCAAAGTTCTTGTTCTAGTGAAAAGCAAGTCTAAGGCCATATACCTTAGCTTCCTCCTCGTTTAGGGCAACAGGTTAAGGTCTTTATTTTTATAAATTTAAAATCATTTATTAGGATTATTCTTGGGTTATATTAACTCATTCATGGGTTCTAGGATTTTTATACCCATCGGGTTCATATCAGTTGGTATCAGAGCAATTTTAGGTTACCCTTCAAATTGTTCATACTTGTCTATAATTTTTCATCTTTCTTTGTTCTTATTTATGTTTTGGTCTTGAGATTATCTCCAATTTCAATTTATCACAAAGAAAAAAATTGTTCATTTGTGGGTCTAATTTTTTTAGACAATTATTATTTTTTTTTTTGGAGTTGAGTTCAAAAAGTTGTTATTTCATTAAAATAGTAAGAGATATACTCAATAGATTGAATTCATTAAGACTTTTCTCAAGCAAAATGTAGTTGTGGATGCACTTTCACACAGGTGATGATTTGGGAACAAATTATTGTCAAGAAGGGAGGAATGATGCGAACAGTAAAACTTTAAGAGCTAGCCACATATGTTCTGGAGTTTGTGAACTCGAGGAGTCCCTTTGTGCAAAATTTGAATTGGGGCTGAATTTGAATATCAAGGAGAAGATGTTGGTAACAAAGGGAGACACATTTCAAGATGTTTTGGATTTGGCCTTGAGGGCTGAGGAGATGGTTATCGAAAGGGGAGAGGTTAGAGAATGCCATAGAACGAAAAGAAAGTCTGGATTCTCTATGAGTCAAGAGTCCAAGAGAAATAGGAGTATGGTAGAGTTTCAATTTCAGGATTCATTGACTCTCCACAAGGCCAACAACCATCAAGATTTGGCACTCCCACCTCTAGTGCTATGTTCGAGAGCAAGTCAGAGGGGCCAAAGAGAGAACCCTACCAGAATTGTAAGAAATGTCACCCCGGATCGTGTTCCAAGCCTCACAAATGTTTCCAATGTGGGAAAGTGAGGCATTTTTGAAATGCTTGTCCTGAGTTGGGTTTAAGTGGTCATGGAGGTCAGTTGAGTTATGATCACACGAGTGGCCCTAGGAGTAGCCCATCAAATGTCTGGTACTAGGAGCAACACTATTGCTGTACCTTCTTAACGATCCCAACCAAGAAATCAAACAATGATTTATGCAATGAAGAATGAGGAAGTTTAGAATAATCCTGACGTAGTCATAAGTAAATTCTCCTTGATTTAGTTTGATGATTTAGAAATTTTGAATACAAATACTATGCGATTGTGTGGTTATGATTTTGATTTAAAAGTATTTTGAGAATATTGCATGATAATGAAGGTATGGAGATGATTTTAATATTTTATAATTGTTGATGGTATTGTACAATTACGTACGATGAAAATCTTTGGGATTAATGCTTGTGTGCTTATTGATACGGGTTCAAACAATTTGTTTGTAAGTTTAGGCTTTGGTAGACCCTTCAATAGGCCGATCACTCTAATTAAAGAGGAGCTATTAGTTATTACTCCCCTAGGAGAACATTTGGTTGCGAATATGTTACGCGTTTAAGTGTATCATGATTTCAAGCAATTATATCCTAGTCGAGTGTTGTGTATAATGCAAAATAAGTGTCGATCCTATGAGAATATAATGTATTACCAAATATAAAATATCCTATCTAAATTGGACAGAATGAATCAAGGTAGCAAAAATATTAAAACTAGAAAAATATTAAAAACAAAAATATTGATAGACAAAAACCCTAGTTTTATAAAACCCTAAGACATCGATTCTTTAATTTTTTCACATGGTCAAAATCTTTCAAATCCTATAAAGTTTATTAACTAAAAATTCATTCTTGATGATGGTAGATTTTCCTAAATTGGATTCACCCAATGGTCATACAATGAAACCCTAATTTGACTAACCAAAACCCAATAGTTATGCAATCTTGATTAGACCAAACTGCATTAAGATCTATGGAATATTTGTAATCTTGGGTTTCCCCTAAAAATCTCCACACATAGAATTAATCATCCGTCGATCTCATATCCCTATGTGGATTTTATTGTATTGGTCTGATTCATGCAATCTTCTATCGATTTCATACATATAATCACAAATCATCAAGTCATGGGTACCTATATGAATGAAGCATTAAGTTTAATAATAAAATCTCATCAAACAATAAACAAGCCAAAAAAAATTTAAGAGAAAGAAGTAAATCAAACCATACTATTAATTAAAAAACAGAATCCATCAAGTTTTAGGAATAAGAAATCCAACTAAACATGATAAAGAAAAGCAAAAAAGGTAAACAAAACATCCCCTTCGTACCCAAAGTAATCCACCTCCAAATGAGGCGATTGCTAAGGTTTTCTCTCCTTCCTTCTAAGTCTAAAGGTGTCTCCTATTTATAATCTAGGTCCTAAGAGTCCTAAATTAATAAAAATTAATGGGTCTCAATAAGAACTCGTTATTTCACTTGGACTTGGGCTTTTAGAACTCGTAGGCCTTGATTTCCAGTATTGTAGCATTTTCGACTCAATTTTCGGATATCTTTTGATCTGACCTAGCCTCTGAGGTCTTCATAAGATTTTATAGAGCTCAAAGTCTTCTTTCTAACCCAATAAAAATCATGTTAATTGGATATTAGAGCAAAATGTTATGCCCAAAATACTAAAAGTTGTCTGTGTAATCTAATATCCTTAAATAAGCCCAATAATTCTAAATCAAAACCTACGAAAATAATCAATTTAAAATCATGAAATGAAACCTAAAATAGTCCTAAAATTTATAAATAAAGCCTAAAATAAAATAAAATGAAACGATTCAAGTGTATAAAAATATCGCTATCAGAATACTATATACAAGGGTTATGAAGTGAAGGTCGGTAAAGTAGTTCTTGAGGCAAACCTGATTTTGCTAGATTTGGTAGATTTTGATACCATTCTGGGTATAAACTGGCTACATCTCCATTGGGCATTCATGGATTGCTTCACCAAAGAAGTAGAATTTTGTAGACCAGGGTGTCATCCGCTTGTATTCATCAGTGAGCGACGAATCTTGCCGAGTTGTGTAATCTCAACAACGGAGGCATGGAGATTAGTACACAAGGGTTGTGAGGCTTATCTAGCCCACATCATTGACACCACAATGGGAAGTCCAGAATTAATGAATGTTCCAGTGGTAAATAAGTTCCCAAATATCTTCTCAAACGAGTTGCTTGGTTTGCCTCTGGTATGAGAGTTCAATTTCGCTATTAACTTGGCTTCCGACACTGCACCTATTTCCATACCTCCATATGGAATAGCACCTATAAAGTTGAAAGAACTAAGATATAACTCCAAGAATTATTGGAGAAAGGATTCATTCGATCGAGTACTTCACCATGGAGTGCTCTGGATTTGTTTGTCAAGAAGAAGGATGGAACCCTCCGGTCATGTACTGACTATCAGTAACTCAATAAATTCACAGTCAAGAACAAATATCCTTTTCCAAGAATCGATGACCTCTTCAATTAACTCCAAAGGGCTAGTGTATTTTCAAAATAGACTTAAGATTAGGTTATCACCAACTGAGAATCAAGGATGATAATGTCCACAATATAGCGTTTAGGACGCGGTATGGGCACTACGAGTTCCTGGTGATGCCCTTCAGTTTGATGAATGCCCCTGCAACTTTTATACAACACCGATACTGCAGTGTCCGTACTATTGTGTAACTGTTCATGAAATATATATGATATTCCTCAGTTTCATTATAGAAAACTCACTCAGAAATTTTTCTATTAAATTTGTTTATGAAAATCTCGACTAAAATCACTGGAGATTAAAAATTTTCAAAACGACCACTAAGGGTCAAATAATAATTAGAATGGCCTTAGAAGTGTATGAGAATCTCAAATATAGATAAATATCACTTTATAGAGATAAATCAGAGATTTTTAGAAAAGTTACCCTAAAACCCTAATTTAGGACGAAAGTTCTATGGCAAGGCTAAACGCCCTCTTTTTGATGTGGGATCAATTTAATTAGACCTAATGCAAGGTTTTAGGTCTATGGTGAAATTCTGAGAATTTTCAGGATCCGAAATAAATTTTATGACTCGAAAGATTCAAAATTTATAGGAAACTTAGAGAAAGAAAAAAAAGAAAAGTCAAGTTAATTTAATTGGGTAGTAATTAAAATTTATTTATTGAATTAAAGGAGTAAAAGAAAATAAAAATTTATTGGTGGAATGATCCAATGGTGGAGATTTGATGATGAATAAATCAATGGTCAAGAAAGGAAGAAAAGTACAAATTGACTTTTTCAAACTTTATACTAATAAAAAAGAAGTTGGAATTTTTGACTTTGGAGGAAATAAATCAGGGGTGGAGATTGATTAGAAGAGAAGAGAATTAATTTGGACTCTTAGATCAAATAGTGGGACCCACACAATTAATGAAATGTAAAAATTTTAAAGAATAAAAATTGTATTGATAAATGAAGAAGTGAGTGGGTGAGAGAGAGAAAGAGAGAGAGAAGAAACATGAGAGAGGGAGAGAGAGGGAGAGGAAGAGAGAGAATAAGTGACTATTCTAGAATTTATTAGTGAAATCCAAGGGTTTAGATCAAATTTGAGACAATGGATGGTTGAGATTGACTCTAGTAAAGTTAAAGGGATTTGAAGAGACCTAAACTATTCTCAATCTTGCCAAAATCGTGAAAGACAAAGAAAGAAATAGGAAGAACAAACTCTCCATTCTCTCCCTAGCCGTGAACCCTAACCTTGAAGGAGAACTTGATTTCTCCAACAATCCTCCAATCTTTTTACGTAAATCAAACACTCTCCATCCCTAGTACAACATATTCAAAAATTAGAAACAAAGAAGAAGAGTTGCTTGGTGATTCAAGGATGGAAACCTAGAGGTACAAGTGAGAGATCTATGGGTTCTTCAAATTTTCTTCAACAACTTTAGGTAAGAAAGCTTCCTCTTGTTCCCTAGTATATCATATATTGATTTGGAGCCAAAAGGAAATCTCTAACTTGGTGACTCTTTGTTGACCAAAAAAAATTAGGATCAAAGAGGAAAGGAGAGATCTTTGGAGGAGAAGACTTGTTTTGGACTTGAGACATCAAGAATTGAGGTATAAAAATTCTGCACTTGATTTTATTTGAAAATTCTTGCATTTATTATGAAAATGAGTTGATTTTAGTTTAGTTTAGGTGTGGAAATCAAGTAAATAAACACTAAGTAGTGTGCAGAAATTCAGCACTTGTTTGGCCATGGAATTGTAGTACAAACCATGTTCTTAGTATGCTGAAAACTTGGAGTTAAAGTGTAATCCTTGTGTGCAAAATTTTGACACTATGGTGATGAGTTAATATGTGCATTTGTTGAGGTTTAAATGCAAGTCATGTGTGCTAAATTTTGAGTGCAAGAAGTAATAAAAATATGTATTGAACATGAGGTTGGTGATCTGAAATTGAAAGAGGAAGGAAAGATTTGATGTAAATATTGAAATTGTAAATTTCTGCAAAACAGGGCAAATTGACCAGACTGTAGTCTTTCTATAATCACTTTTTCTGCATAAATGCAAATTAAGTGAGGTTTTCTGCATATGAAACTAGACTTCCATAGCTTTAAAATGAGATATGATTCGTAGAATTCTGAAGATAATTGGATTTTTAGTGATTTTTCAAAATTAGATATTCTGCAGTGAAATACCCTGTTCTGTCCTGTTTTGGCCGTGGACTTGATTTCAATTTTGAGGTGTCTTTTGGTCTGAACCAACCTGAGCTCCAGTTATGAAATTTGTAGATCTATGTCTTATCTTTAATTTGGGATAAGAATCAAGTGATTTGGATATCTGTGGTGGAAGTTACAGCTTGTTTTCCAAGACTACGCAGATTTGAAGTTTTGCAGTCAAGAATTTTTAGAATGAATCCTTATGTCTTTATGTGATTGAAGTAGAATTAGGCTAAAAATGTTGAAAATTATTGTTTTATAGTTAGTATAGGTGTATTAAGTAAGGTAATAAGGTGTGTTAGTTTGGTAGTTGGTTTGGGATATAAAGAATGGAAATAGTGTTTGTATACATTTGGGAGCCTAGTTATGATGTTCTAGGCTTTGGTCCTCTGTGAATGATTAGTTAAAAAAAAATAAAAAGTAATATTGAATTTGTCAATGCTATCATACTTATATATATTACATGTATTGCTATTATAGTGATACATTTGTTGATTGATCGAGGGGATCACATTATCGACGTTGTGGTGTTTCTAGAGAGTGATATACCCTTCCGTATACATGAGTGGGACTTCGATGTTATGCTTTTGATTTAACAAATTAATGTTTTATAGCTTTTCAAATGACATGTTTTATAGCATGTGTGAAAGCGTATGATTTTGGACTATGTTTATAAATATTCTTTTGTGATTCATTGGAGTGTCCAAAAATTGATTGAATTCGAATGATTATGCATCCATAGTTTGAAATGAAATGATATTGTGTCATGCTTTGAAATCTTGATATGATTTATAATGCAACCATTGCATAAGCAAACTGATTTGAAATGCTTTGATGAAACAAATTGACACATGGTTTTGATATGATTTGATGATATGTATGGGCTGGATGCCTACTTGTGATAGATGATATGATGAGGTGATGATGTTCCTTGATGGATCCCATAGCTACAAAGGACATTTGTAGAGACGCCCCATGTGCGTTCGGATACGTTTCTGTTGGAGGTATCCGCAAATGTCGTGATTGTAAGATGTATAATTGTGCTCGGATGAACCAAAATTTGGGGAGGACGTATGTTTCACCACAGTTTAGCTCCGAGTGAGGTACTATACTTGATTGTTGGGTATACGTATAAACACGGGCTAACCGATTGAACCAAATGTGGGGAGGACATGTGTTACGCCACTGTCTAGCACTTGGTAAGGCCTGTGGTCAACGTTGGAGTAGAGAGTTAAATTTTATATACTTGCATATGAAAAACCATCAATGCGCCCTTCATTGGTCGAGGTAGACCACTACAGGGAATGTTTTATTGGTAAGCTCTATATGATTTTGGAATTGTAAATGGATGCATCCTTTGACACTATGATGTGTGATATGTGATCACTTGATTTTGGAAATGCCATATTGGTTTTGATATCATTATACTTTGAAATGTATTTTGACACTCCATGCTCACACTTATGATTGAGAACATATTGTCAATCCCCTCACTCACTGAGTATTTTTCCATAATACTCACCACTCACTTTTCCCTGATTTTCAGTTATAGACTTGACAGAGAGACGTGTCGAGTGAGTTCGACACACTTACTTCATATTTGGAGACTTTGGACTTGGGTATGGTATCAACCATTCTTCCGCAGTGTTGTATGTAATGATATTGGATTTATGTGTTTAATGATGATGTACATATTTGAGATCTATAGAATGACCATTGTATATTTATATTGGGATGACTATAATTATATTATGTAATGTAATTGAAACTCTCAGACATGCTGTATAACTATGCATTGATGCATTGTTTTGCATTTTATGTCTGTTACTTGGGAAATGATATTTTGAGAAAAATGGGTTTTAAACAGTTTTGTACAGGTATTGATGATAGCCTTCGTTGTCTCGGTATGTGCGTCGTGAGGTGGCAGCATACGGGGTAACGGATGGCTACTCACGGCCTCGGATTGAGGATTGGGGCGTGACGTTTCATGGACCTCACGAACCGAGTCTTCCATTTCTACCTCGATAAATTCATCATAATCTTCACAAATAACATCTTGGTGTACTCTAAAAATGACGAGGAACACAAGGACATCTTTAGATTATGCTGAAAAACTCTTTGAAAGAAGCAGTTGTATGTTAAGTTTTCGAAGTGTGAGTTTTGGCTAAGAGAGATTGGATTCTTAGGGCATAACATATCTGGAGATGAGATATTTGTTGACCCGAATAAGTTAAAAACAATTTTAAGATGGGAGTAACCCAAAAATGTCATCGAGGTGAGACGTTTTCTTGGATTGTTAGGGTATTACTAGAGATTTGTAGAAGGATTCCCTAAGATTACAGCTCCGTTGTCTATCTTGACTTGGAAGGGAGTTAAATTTGAGTGCGATGATAAGTGAGAGCAAAGTTTCCAAGAACTTAAGAAGAGACTCACGTCAGCTCCAATACTCACTCTTCCTATTAGTGGTGGCGACTATGTGGTTTATAGTGACGCCAGCAAACAAGAGTTGGGATATGTTTTAATGCAAGGTGATAGAATGATCGCCTATACTTCTCGACAACTGAAGAAGCATGAGTTGAATTATCCCACCCATGATCTAGAGCTAGCTACCATTGTTTTGCCTTAAGATTTGACGACATTACTTATATGGAGCTACATACGGAATCTTAATCGACTACAAAAGTCTCAAGTACTTGCTCACTCAAAAGGAGTTCAATTTGAGACAATAGAGGTGGTTGGAACTGATTAAAGACTATGACCTGGTGATTGACTATCACCTAGGCAAAGCAAATGTGGTGGCAGATGCTTTAAACTGCAAATCTTCATCTTTAGCATCGTATGGGAGTTCTTATCTCTCATGTTTGGTAGGACTCTATACACTTGGAGTCGATTTGGCCAATGATGAGTATGATACGTTATTGGCCAAATTCAAAGTGTGACCAACCTTAGTGGACCGCATTCAAGAGCTCCAAACAACTGATGAAGAGTTAAAGAGGGTAGTGAAAAAGATTCACAAGGGTGAAGGTGGTGATTTCCATATTCAGGAGGATGACATGGTGGTATATAGGAAACAGATATATGTTCCCAAGAATGATGAGTTTCGAAGAGCCATACTTGAAGAGGTACACTCTTCAACTTATGCAATGCATCCTAAAAGCACAAAGATGTATATAACCATCAAAGAAACCTATAGGTAGCCAGGATTGAAGTGGGAGATAGTCGAGTTTATGGCAAGGTGTCTTGTATGTCAACAAATCAAAGCTGAGCATCAGAAGCCAGCTGGTACCCTTCAGTTATTTCTGATTCCCAAGTGAAAATGGGAGCACATTACTATAGATATCATGGTGGGATTGCCATGTACTTGAGCTGTCATGATGTTATTTGGGTGACAGTAGATCGGCTCACTAAATCAGCCCATTTCTTTCTGATTCAGAATACCTACTCTTTAGAGAAATTGGCCAAACTGTATATTGATGAGATCGTGAGACTTCACGGAGTTTAGTATTGATTGTATCGGATCGTGATTCTCGATTCACTTTTCGATATTGGCCTAAGTTGAAGTTTAACACTGCTTTCATCCATAGACAGATGGCCAATCAAAATATACTATTCAAATATTAGAAGACATGCTTAGGGCATGTGTGATGGACTTTCAAAGGAGCTGGGACAAGCACCTCCAGTGATTGAATTTGCATATAACAATAGCTATCAAGCTAGTATTCGGATGTCACTCTATGAATCTCTCTATGGGAAGAAGTGTTGGACTCTTCTGTGTTGGGATAACGTTGGAGAGAGAAAGATTGGGGATGTTGAACTAGTTGAAGTAACTGTAGAAAAAGTAAAGGTGATTTGAGCAAGGATAAAGGCGGCTCAAGATAGACAAAAGAGCTACACTGACAAAAGAAGAAGACCTTTGAAATTTGAGATCGAAGACATAGTTTTTTTGAAAATTTCACCTTGGAAGGGTATTATCCGATTCTAAAAATAAGGCAAATTGAACCCTCAGTACATTGGCCCTTTCATGATCCTCAAGAGGATAGTAGAAGTAGCCTATCGGCTAGAATTGCCCATGGATTTGGAGAAAATCCATGATATATTCCATGTTTCAATGTTGAAGAAATACACGTCGGATCCCTCACATGTATTGGAAACTCCTCCAGTAGAATTAAATCTGGACTTGAGTTTTAAGGTGTAACTAGTACAAATCCTTGATCGACAACTCAAGCAATTAAGGAGCAAACAAATCCCTATGGTTAAAGTATTATGGAGAAATAGTCAAGTAGAAAAAGAAACCTAGGAGATTGAAGAATCAATGGGAAACAACACCCGTATCTTTTTGATGTGTAAAATTTTGTTTTAAATTTCGAGAACAAAATTTTATTTTTAGGGGGTTAAATGTTGTAATACCAAAAAATTTGGTGTTAGAAAAATTTTCATTTTTACTTCTGTGTAAAATAACGAGAGAAAATCGAATTGTAAATTGATTTTTGGACTTGGAATGTAACATCGAAAAAAATTCAATATTGGAGTTTTTAATTCTTATTCTTTTATGAGATTAGGAAAGGATTTATAATTAAATTGGTATTAATGTATTGAAGACTTGAATGGTTTGGTGGTATAAAAATTTTTGGAGAAACATGAGGACATGGAATCAAATCCACTTGAAGGTATTGACGTGGAGACAAGTTGGATGGTGGAAATGGCAAGTTGAATTGAACATTTGTAAGTTGAATGGTGATTGTGAGAGATAAATTGATTTGTGGGGGTGGCAAATCAACTTGTGTGAGTAAAAAGGTGTGGCAAGTCAATTTTAGGTAATTGTAAGTTGAAATGAGAATTGTAAGTTAAACTGAGACTTGTGAGGGACAAGTTGATTTGTGAAGATCACAAATCAACTTGTGTAAAGAAATTGAAGGAGAAACAAATCAATTTGTAGGAGGAAATGAGAGAGAGGAATTGACTTGTATAAGGAAATGTGAGGGGCAAATCGACTTGTGTAATGGGGCAAGTCGATTTGCATAGTGTGCAAAAGAGGACTCTGAGGGTTATGCTTGGCAAATCAATTTGGGAAAGGGGACAAGTCAATTTGGCTGGTGAGGTTTGGATGTAAGAAATCAACTTGTGTCATTTACAAGTCAATTTGGCTAGTGTTATAGAAGAGGGTTCTGAGGTTTGGTTGTGATGAGTCGATTTGTGCTCATTTACAAATCGACTTGGTTAGCATTTCAAAAGGGATTTCTGAGGCTTGACTCTAGCAAATCGACTTGGCATTAATAATCAAGTGCTCAAGTTGATTCGGTTATGCAATTGTAAGTCAATTTGCTTATATTGCAAATTGACTTGACCCTTAAACACCTACATACACAAGTCGATTTGTGGGGCATGCGAATCGGCTTGTGCACATGGTAAGACTGTGAAATAACCAAAATGTTCTCCAAACACAAATGAGACCTAAAATTCATAAGGGGCAAGATGGTAAACTCAGCTTTACAATTAATGAGGGTTGAACAAACCCATTTCATTCATTCGACTCTTTTCTCCCTTTCGAACTCCCATCTCTCTCTCACTCCCATTCCTCACTCATTCAACTTCTCACTCAATCTCTCACCTTAAATCAATTTCTCCCCAACAAAATCACTCCATTAATCTTTCTAAAACCTCGATCAAACCTACGAAATGAGGATTTAAGGAAAAATCTAGGGTTTACTCTATGGAGGGAAAAATTCGTGTTTTTGACACCTAGCGTCCATGGCTCAATCCAACCTCACAATTAAGGTAATTTTCACTCCCTAAACTTTGATTTAGCTTCCTCATTAGTAGATTGAAATTTATTATTGAGATTTGAGAAATGTGAAATTGGGAATTTAGGGTTAGGGTATAAATGATGAAATTGGGGGGATGGAGAAAATTGGCGAACAAAGATTATTTATAGAAATAAATTAAATGCATATGATGGAATTTGATTATACCATCACGGATTGAGAATTAGGGTTTGTATTATATAGGGGAAATTTCTTAAACCTTAGAAATGGATATTGTTTGACCTTGAAATTGTGATTATCGCCTTAGGATAAATCAATTAGAATTTGAGAAGGGATTATCATGGAATTAGTTGTAAATTGAGAATGTTCACCCTCCCTAGAGTTGAGTGGATACTTGTTTATAATTTTAAGTGAGAAAATGATTTACAATAATTTTATCAATGTTTTAAAATTGATTTTTAAATTATTTTATGATTATAGAATGTCCTAAAAGGGAATTTAGATTGAAATATGCATCCATGTATTTGGACAAAAAATGATGTCATAATTATTAATTTATATTCAACATCGATGGATTGAACTCATGAATTAAGAAATTGTTTGAATGGTTGTTGGCACATTGATTATATGTTGTGATAATTACAAAATGGTGTCGTATACATGATAAATGACTATAGTCATTCCCTCCACGAAACGACCCAACGGGGTGACGTGGTTGGACGTTTATTTGGCTAAGGTAGCTACGCTCGAGAGGTATCTCTGAAGCCCTCCCTTCGAACTAGCCTGGTAGCACCCTGGGGGAGGGCCGACCAAAGCCAAGGTTGGGGTAAATATTTATGATTGATGATAATGAAAAACTCTTGACAGTTCCACCATTGGTCAGGCCAAACCTTTGGTGGAAAGATTTTAACAACCTTAAGATTTTTGGAAAACAAGTTGTAACAACTGGATGCATATGATTTGTACAATATGTTTTGCTGAAAACTTGGTTGAATGTTGATATTTGATGATAAACCCCACTCTCAATGATTACAATTGTATAATTTTGAGATCATTATTTGACATTTTCACAAACATCCCTCATTTATCCTCATAACATATTATTCACTCATTGGGTATATTATATACTCACCCCTCCCTCTCCATTTTTACAGAGGAAGTTTAGTTAATTCACGTGGTTGGTTAGAGCCAGATTTTTTGGAGGACTACCATTAGAGATTTCTTTGGATATAGACTTTGCTTTTGTTTTGAGGTATCGATAGTTGACCCAATGAGGGCATTTTGTATAAAACTTACTTGAGAACTTATTTAATTATGTATTTTGAACTCTGGTTAGATTTAATTATGTATAAACCTTTGTTGAGGACCTTCGATTTCTCTTTTTGTGAATTTCACTTGGGAATTATAGTTGGTTTTGTTTTCTATCCCTAAAATGGGAGTTGTGTGCTGTTGGCTGATGATGTTGAGAGGCTAGGATGGCTTATGATTTTATTGGATAGGTTGAATGCCTTGCGGTGTCTTGGAGCACAGGGTGAGATTCACACGTGTTTCAGAGTAGCGTGGTGGTTGTCCATGCCAAGATCCATAGGTTGGGGCATGACAGAACTACTCTAATGTAATCAAATAGGTCTAGCCTGACCATAAACCAAGCCAAAAGAGATCCATGGTTGACAACCTCGGCATCAATCTTCATCTGTTCAAACTCTACTATCATCTGATACTCTCTCACTCTCAGAGTTGCTATTGATATAATAGATTTATGATTGAGTGTATCTGCAACAACATTTACTTTACCAGGTTGATACTGAATGACACATTATAGTCTTTCAATAACTCAAGCCATCTGTGCTATCTCAAATTCAACTCTTTTTGCGTGAATAAGTATTTGAGACTCTGATGATTGGTGAATATTTCACTGTGCTCACCATCAAGGTAGTGTCTCCAAATTTTCAAAGTAAAGACAATAGCTACAAGCTATAGTTCGCGTGTAGGGTAATTCTCATCATGAGATTTTGATTATCTAGAAATATATACTATTAGATTTTGTCCTTGCATCAGTACACAACCCAAATCGGTCCTGGACACATCGCTAAAGGTCACATATCCCTGTCCATTGACCGATAATGTTAACATAGGAGCCAATACAAGTCTATCCTTTAGAGTCTGAAAACTAGTCTCATATTGTTCATCCCACCTGAAGGGTGCATTCTTACAGATCAATCTCATAAGTGAAGCGGCTATCAAAGAGAAATCCTAAAAAAATCTACAGTAATAACCTACCAAGCCTAGAAAACAATGCACTCCCTAATTGTAGTAGGAGTGGACCAATTAACAACAGTTTCAACCTTCTTCGAATCTACAAAAAGTCCTCTATTAGAGACAATGTGACCCAAGAAAGTTATTTAACTAAGCCAGAACTCACATTTTCTTAGTTTGGCATAGAATTTCTTTATCCTTAGAATTTGTAAAGTAATACAGAGATGCTGCTCATGCTAAACTCTATCCTTTGAATAAACCAAATTATTATCAATAAATTTGACAATAAAATCATCCAGATAGGGTTTGAAGACACGATTCATCAAATCCATAAAAACTGCTGGGACATTGGTTAACCTAGATGGAATCACTAAAAACTCATAGTGACCATAATGAGTGTAGCAAGCTGTTTTAGATATATCATCCTCTCTGACCTTAATCTAGGTCACCCGATTTGAGATCTAATTTGAAGAAAACTGTGGCATCTCTCAACTGATCAAACAAATCATCAATCCTCAGTAAAGGGCATTTATTTTTTATGGTAACTTGATTCAATTTTTGCTAGTCAATACATAACCTTAAAAGAACCATCCTTCTTCCTTACAAATAAAACCGGTTCACCCTAAAGAGAAACACTTAGACGAACGAATCCTTTATCCACAAGCTCTTGCAACAGAGTTTTCAATTCTTTCAATTCAGTTAGTGTCATTCTATATGGAGCTATAAAGATAGGTATGGTATCTAACATCATATCAATAATGAATTCTATCTCTGTGACTGGTGGCAACCCTGGCAAATCATTTGGAAATACATCCGGTAAGTCCCGAACCACTAGTATGTCAAACAACTAATGCTGCTCTTTCTTGTCTTTAGTGATATAAGCAAAATATCCCTAACAACCTCAGGATAGCATCCTAGTCACTCGAATAAAGGATAGAACTAGAGCTTTGATAAATCCATCACAAGAAAATAAAATTTGCGGTTATACTGGTAGTGAAAAGTAAACAATCTTCCGATGATAATCAACCAATGCATAATTAGTTAATAACCAATCCATACCCAAAATTATATCTAGATCTATCAACTCCATTGGTAGCAAATCAACACTGAAATCATGCCTCTGGAAGCTCACAATGTAATCTCTATAAATCTCAGTAACAAGAACCTTATCTACAAGTGGTGTAGCAACCCATAACCACTATTCTAAAGGTTCAGACTCATGGGGTAAATATATGATAAATGCTAATGAAATAAATGAATACATGGGGCCCGGATCAATCAAAATACGAATGTCACAAGAAAATAATTTTATCCTACCAATAATAACATTAGGTGAAACACGAGCCTCCTGAGCAATCACTGCATGAACTCTAGTGTGATCTCCTAGACCGTTGGCATACCTTGAGGTCCTCTCTGCTATGCCCATAGTTGTATAACTGGTCTAGGTGGTTCCAACCTCAATGGACTGGAGGAGATGTGGCCTGCTGAGCTGGTAGAGGTCTAGGTGGTGGAACATACTATAAAGGAATGAGCTGTGGCTACCAAGACCTAAGAGGACAACGTGAAGCATAATGGCCCCATTGAAAACAATAAAACATTGTCTTGTTTCTCCCTCACATGGTTCTGTATAAAGATTCCCACAACTGGGACATAATGGTTTCTTACGGGAGCTCTCACTCTGCTCATACTGCCTCTTCTTTTACTTTTTCCTGTTCGTGCTTCAAGTTTAAACTTCCGCTGGCCTCTTTATTTGAAGCCTTTCCTATCTGTTCTCAGTAACCAATTCCAAAACCTTTGTATTCTTTACAAGATCACTATAAGTCGTAAAAGGTAGAGTTACCAGGTATCTCTAGAAGAAGGACCACAATCCTTTTTTGAATCTCTTTGCTCTCTTCTCATCTGTATCAACTAATTCTAGAATATAAACTGATAGTTTAGCAAAGCGGTCCTCATACTGGCTAACAGTCTGATTACCCTATCTCAAATTCAAAAACATAGACATTTTCTAATCTCTAATAAAAAGGAACGTATCTGTCATGGAAGATCTATATAAAATCACCCAAAGTGATATACTAAAGGTCATTCCTTTATCAGAGTCTCAACTTTGAACTCTACCAATCATAGGCAGCTTCCTTAAGATAATGGGTAGCAAATCTAACCTTGTATTCCTCAATAACCATAAACTCATAAAAGAGTCTCTGTATCTCCACAATCTAGGTCTCTACAACCTAAGGATCATCAGTCCCTAAAAAAGTCAACGGCTCCATTTTCCTAAACTCAGTCGTCAATTTCTAGAACTGACGGTCCGCTTGAGATACATATATTGCCGCTCTATCTTCATGTCCCTCTCTGTACTCTAGGGCTCTCTGATCTCTATCTAATATAGCCTAATTTGATTCAAAACCAATCGATACCACTAGAGTTGTTGAAACTAACATGGCTGAGGAAATAGGGTTGGCATGAGTAATTGGAGAGACACATGTTGTCTCACACCCTATCACTAGATGAGACAATATCTCTATCAATCTGCATATGTCTCCAAACATAGTGCCTACCATAGTTATCAAGGCATCCAAAACCTGTCATAGATCTAGATCCAGTAGTGTCTAAGCACTTGGTGTATGTGACTGAGGCTCTTGCCACTACTCATCATTTCTTGATTCCCCTTCAGGTGGTATTACATTTTGTTATCTGGTCTTAACCATTTTGTATGCTAAAAGCTTAATGCATGTAAAATAACAAACAACGTCACTCATTAGATAAACCACCTTCTATTTAGTAACCTATACCTATGGTCTCAAATCCTAGGTATAAATTACCCAAAAATTGGACTCTGATACCAACTACGATGACCCATTATCCAGGCATTGTACCCCTAGCAAAAAGGAGATAAAAATGCAAATATAGAAGCAATGAATATAATTAAAATGTGACGTCTGGACTCGTGATAGCCACACACCCATGTGTGATGACATGAAAGGAGATTTATATTAAAAAAAATAAAATACTTGCTCTTTCTAAATAAAATATCGGTAAAGTTTCCCATATTTAGTGACTATTTAGTCACCTGGAGTTAGTATGAAACCTGATAAAGCAAACAGAACACTTCTAATATCAACTAGCTAGCATTAATAGCTCTTCTGGCCATCTAGCACAACATATCATAGTATATAATCACAATATAACCAAAATTATATAGATAGAGCTCTCCTTGGCCATCAACTATACTTTTACATATAAAACATAACACTTACAATCCCACAAGAAAAACAAGGGCTACATGCCTTAACAAAATGAGTGGTCGAAAATGAGTAGGGATCTAAAGCCCTTGGCTCAAGGTTTCTATCTTGTGATTCTCTCTTGTCTCCTTAATCACCTAAAAATAAGGATATCGGAGTCAGCATAAGCTAAGCATGTACATGGGGGACCAATAGCATGCGTAACAAGCAAGCAGGCATAGGGGTATCAATATCACCATGTAAATTACGTAACAAGGAAGAACACACAAGAGATACACATTATCTCAGGCAATCCCAAGGAAATAAGTACAATTTTCACTCTAGATTCAATATCCTTCTCTATTTTTGTTGTTCTAATTTTAAATTAATAATTAAAGAAGGGAATAGAATGGCAAATCAAGATAGTATATGAGGGTCTGGAAGAGCAAGCCAAAATTTGGTATTTCTAAATGAAATATGGGTCATTTTGGGTTAGACACCACAAATGCTTCACTTGCTTCGAATTCTACTATTTTAAGGAGGAGATATATCCAAAGTTCCTTAAACTTTGTCCGCAGGCCTTGCAAAGTTTTCGAAACTCCATATACCAACTATACTCCTTAAGTTTCGCCTGCAAGCTTCACAAAGCTTTTGGAAAAATCTTTATGTTATCACTTTCTCTTTATATTTCTTTATGATTCTCATGTTGTAATGATCACAAAGACTACCATTTATCACAAGGATTACACAAAATTCATAACAAAATATCACAAATATGCAGTCCAATTAGTCAACCAACTAGTTGCTCACCAACAGGCCATTTCAAAGTGTTTTTAACACAAATAGGCTTTAGTAAAACTATCATAACTCGATCTACAATGCCTCGAGAGATAAATCCAATTGCCACTTAAAATTAAGACTTAGAACCACAACTTTTAAGTTCATAGCTAAGTTCGATTCCAATAACACAGGGATATCCAACCCAACAATCACAATACAATTTGTGCAGTCTTAGAAAATATAGCATAACTTTTTCTACACATATCAAATTAAGGAGATCTTAGTGTCCACTAAAAGATAAGACATAAAGATACAACATTCGTGTTTAGAGCTTAACTTAATTCAGTCTAAAAGATTGCTCGTCAAAACTGCAATAAAGTTCAGACATGAAATAAAGCAGAAAATAGGCAAGTTCCTACAGAAAACATGTTATTTTAAAAATTCACCAAAAATTCAATTCTTAACGAAACTCTTCGAATCATATATCATTTTAAAGTTATGAAAGTCCAATTTAAAAAGAAGAAAACCATATTCCATTTGAAATTGTCTAAAAAGAGATATAAAACAATGAACAGAGCATGGTCATACTATGAAATGGGGTAGAATTTCTCAATTTCCATATCTTATATTCAAGATTCAAAATTTCTTTCTTTCTTTTCAACTCCACTCTTATCATAACATGATAACAACTTAAGAAACATGATATATATACATGACTATTAGGTATCAAATAAACAAACACAAGTAAGGTACCTGTCTCAAACTTACAATTTTTTCCTTTGAGTTTCCTTATCTTCCTCTCCAAGCTTTCTTTGATTTTTTATGTTGTTCTTAATATTTCTTACGGACCTTTTTGCTTTCCAAAGACTATAGTTAACATGTATATGGATGGAGGTGGTTTATTTCAAGCTCAAAGAGTGGTTTTCATGGAGTTTTGGGTGGGTTTTTGTGAGAGAACAATGGGATGCAAGAATAGAGTTATCATTTTGGAAGGGAAGACTCTCTCTCTCTCTCTCTCTCTCTCTCTCTCTCTCTCTCTCTCTCTCTCTCTCTCTCTCTCTCTCTCTATCTATCTAAGTGGAACGTGGGTTCCCCAAGCATAGTGATGTGTTAAGGGTGTGAATGCCATGTGTTGGATGATCATATGCCATGGTGTCCCTTATAATAGTGTGATATATACTTTTTGTGGGTCCCACACCAAACCTTTTATGAGTCCCACACCAAAACCCTAACTCGGTTCTCTTGTGGGCTTATTCCATCCATTCTCATTCACCGATATATACCACTACTCTATGATAATTTTAATTTACTTGATCTATGGTTAAAACCACACACATAAAACCAAAGCATGCATTACACATAAAATCAATGAATTTTAGCAAAATGCAAGGTGAAAAGTTTAAATGTGTTCAGTAAAATGCAAATACAAATACATGCCTTAATGTTTTCTCGAAATGGGACCTTACATCTGCAACCGGGTTCTTTTGACTCGGTTGTCAGAAAATCCATTTTTCAGCCATTTTAAGCATGGATTTTATCAGAAAGTTGAATAGAACTTTCTCAATTCATTCTTAACTTGATTTGTGGGAGAACGACCTTTCATAGCCAATGGAGAAACTCATATTCCGACAACCAAATCATACAAATAATATATCAAGATTATATATCAAAACGTGATGAACATTTCTAGAGCATTTTCATAGATCAATTTGTCCTCTAACTCGACAAATCAAAGGTTTTGTGTTCAAAGTCACTGTTCATGAGCGGTACTTCGACCAATAGTTTCATAGCTTAAACATGCTCTAAAAATTAAGTAAAAATCATATTCATGATCGATGGGTCATGAGAAACGTCATGGTATCATCGGATTCACAAAACTAATTTGTGACCCAAATCCTAAATTTTTACCCTACATATTTTATACTCGAACAAATTCTGAAAAATTTTTAAATAAATCTAAACATACTCTGATACCAATGTTAGATTTATTCTACATATGTATATACATGTGGAAGCATGAAATTAAATTATTGAAATTTTTCAGGTCGTACCTCAATGTTTAGGTCTCTAAAAAATAATCGAATTGCGAAATCTTTCGAACAGATCAACGGTCAGGGTCATAATCACGTAATACGAACCACCACCACATATCTACAATACTACAACCCCAAATTTGGTGATCCAAAATGATGGAGAAAATTTCCTACTCTAAATTTTCTCAAAACTCTAGATTAATTTCTCACACTAGAAATTAATCTCATTCTCAATCTCACTATCTATGTCTACAATGAGCAGAGAACTTTCATGTGTTCTGAAACTCTTAATTCTTCAGAAAATCAACTCACGTACAACAAAGCTCACTAAGGGAGGAAGAGATCTATTAGGGAGATGGAGATAATGGTAACCGCCTGTTATCCCATAATTTAAATTTCAAATTTTAAATTAACTTTTTCACTTTGAGCTAAAATCCCCTTGTGGGCATATTTTCCAACACTGAGTCTACTATGAAAACTAACTTTGAGGTTATTTCCCCTCAAAAGCAAATTGTCGATAATAGATCATCTGAAGAAAATTCTGGAGGATGGCAAGCAATAGCAAAACTTGAAGGCCACTCAAGGCTAGATTATTCACAATAGGACACTATGGAGGATGATTCAAGCAAAGATGAAGGTGATGAAGATAACAAGTCTCAACTGCAATACATATATCATGTTAAAAATGTAGGTGTGAAGCTAGTGAAGAAGAAAGATGCCTTCAATGGCTATTTTGTCATCTATGTTTCACACCAGAGGGAACTCTAAGGAGTCACTACAATAAAGACTACTATTTTCCTGCTTGTGCATCATGTCTCTGGTGGTAGGGCTAATTGATAGAAACCATCAATTTGTCACTCAATTCAGTAGCAACTGTTGATAGCACCACACCATCAGTAACCTATTCAGTATTTACTATTGTTGGCTTTGATCTCCACCATGTACCATATGTATTGCACTGTTGTAGAAACTTTATGACATCTAAAAATTGACAAAATTGACAGATATTTATTGTGATTGATACAGGTAAATTGCACGCCTAGTTATAGAGAAATTGTTACATGCTTGTGTGGCTTTGTAAGATTATATGCAGTCATCCCCATTTCTCTTTAGCAATAAACAACCACACTTGCGGTATACCTGGTCAACAACTTGCTCTCTTGTCATTTATCTTTTGATTTGTGGTGGCTGATCTTGAGTTCTAGGGCAAAGATTAAATACGTTTAAGATTTGCACTACAAAGTCATAGTCATAGTCTGTAGTGGGCAATCTTTAATGGCCAGAAACTAAAACCAAGTTGACACACTAAAAGAAATTTGTAGAGAACTATTAACATCCTTCTGTACTAAATCTCTATCTGGTAAGAAAAATCATAATTGTGAAAGTAAAACCAAAACAAAATTACTGAATATGTTGTGTGTGAATCGAGATGGAGATATATATATACATGAACAATATATACAAATTTTAAGTACTGCCTTTATGTATAAACCATATAACTATACTAACCTTATTGCATGTTTCGCAACCCTCACTTCGTTAAGGTAGAGCATATATATGTGTGTGTGTGTGCGTGTGCGTGCGCCAGCTGGCAACAAATGTAATCATCCTTGGAGCGTCAAAAGGACTTTGTAAACATGTTTACTAATTAATTATGTGAACCAAGAGATACTGTAATGATATCCTTAGGAACTAATGGTATATGGTCCAACGGCCCATTACCACAAGACCAGAACTACTCGAATCCATCAGGTCATAAAGCCCATGAAACTCGAATACACTCTCAGCCTGTCGGTCGACCCTCTCGATCTTACTCTCTTGAGAAGCCAGCTACTCCTTGACCTCTCGATCATCTTAGCTCTCGATCCTTGAGCATATCAGTTGCCCTACTCCTCATTAGCTACATTTCATTAATATAGAAGTAATCCCCATCACGCGATAATTTCAACTTGAGATCATCCGGTAATGAAGGAAATCTCTAACAAATTTAATCTTCCTTAATCAGATAAGAACCTCACCTGGTCTCGGAGAAGTCTTTCTCAATAAGGAAACAGATCTTGGAAGTCACTCTCGATAAGGTAGGGAATCTTCGGAACTAGGGTTTCTACACCCCTAAGCATATACCAGACTTGCCATACATGCATGTTATATATGTTCAATATAGGGAACATGCCAAGTATGTTCATTAACTCTACACTTTACACACAAAGACAATACAGGGCTATTTGACAACTATTCTCAGTTTGTTTATTATTCTTTCACAATCATTTTTTCTGAATTGGGTATAGGAGTCTCCTCTACCGAAACATCCTCTAATGGTATTTGCAGGTCCTATCATTCATGAAGGCCCGGAAGACTCTTCAGCACCAATTTCTCACTTGGGTCAAGGGAGCAATTATCTATGGAGTAAAATCCACCTTTATCAGATTGGCACCGTCTATGGGAATAGACTAACCTCTTAGCCAGTATACCTCACGCCCTGTCTTACTGTCATTTCAATCAACATGCCACCAAGAAGAAAAAATGGAAACACCTCAAGGGTTATGTCAACGGCGGGAGAACAAACATCCAATCCCACAAACACTCCTCTACCAACACCTCTCGAAAATTAACCATATATTTTAGCCATCCGCTACCAGTATCAAGCAAAAACACTCCCCCAAGAGGAGCCCTATTCACCTACCACCTAACTCCAGAACTAGCCTACCTACTCACTACTCCATCCTCTCTTGATAGAGTTCACCTCTCAGAAATGGAGAGGCTCAAATCGAAGATATAGGGGATGAGCAAACAATTGGAAGAGTTTAGCCGTGCTCACCGACAAGAACGATGGTCCTCCCCCCAAAGGTCAAAATAGACACGTTGGTACAAACCCAACCTCAAAGGCATTGAGAGCCCTCAGTCACCTCCCAACATGATCCGAATGACATAAGAAAACAGATTAAGGACCTTATAGCCACCGAATTTAAATGCACTACTGTAAGAAAAGAAGATGTCACCCAATATCCTACCAGTCTCTCTCCTTTCAATCCCAAAGTCTCTATTGAGCCGATGTCGTAAGATGTACTCCTCCTTTCTATAGAGAGGTATGATGGTACTGCCAACTTTCGAGATCACCAGCCTATTTCATGACAGCTATGATATCAAGGGACATGTCAAACGCAGCCATGTGCAAACACTTTCCTATAATCTTGAAGGGTAATGTCCTGACATGGTTTAATTCACTTCATCCATTCAACATTAAGAACTTTTCCTAACTCTGGCAATAGTTGGAAACTCATTTTGTGATCAGCCAGGGAGCCAAAAGGAAATCTACCTTCTTCCTGTCTCTACGGCAAAGGGAAGATGAGCTCTTAAGAGATTTCCTCTACAAGTTGAAGACTGAGATGATGAAGGTCTCTGGTCTAAACCACTCTATCACACTGAAAACATTGCTTACTAGTTTATGACCTTCAAGATTGAAGACTTCTTTAATGAAGAATCATTAATCCACCATTCAAGAATTCTATGTCTGATAGAAAAATACATCATAGCGGAGGAAGCTAAGGTATTTGATAAATGCCAAAAGAGGGCAAAAAACGAGTGCAGTCGCTCACTTCGGCAAACCTCATCCAAAAGGAGCCAACTGAGACCTCCTCTTTATTACAAGTTCACCAACTACACTCCCTTAAATAACATGTCCAGCCAGATCCTAATACAAATCAGGAACAAACTTTACATTAGATGGCCCCTACACCTCCCGGGGGATAATTTGAAAAAGTACAAGACTAGATATTATTACTTCTACAGAGATTACGGCCACCTAGTGGACAAATGCAGGAAATTAAAGGATGAGCTTGAGGACATAGTTCGAGATGGCAGACTCTAGAGGTTCATCAGTACCGCGTGTGGCAGCACGAGTGAACAAGCCAAACAAACCACCACTCTCAAAAGCCGCCTACAACGAAGCCAACGAGGTAATCCTTCAGATACAAGTTGGACACTCCTCTTCAATATCCACCTTTTCTAACGAAATTTCTCCTATTATGAGCTTAACGATCTAAATGGACACATAATAGGGCCAAAGGGAACAAACAGTTACACCATTCTTCTAAATGACTGAGGCATCTGCCTCCAAAAAAGTTCTCACAGCCCGTGTTGAGAAAGGAAAGAAGAAAAAAAGACCTATGATAGGCTTAATCATGATAATCTAGTTGGGATTGATCCAAGTAGCTATGGACCGTTGGTAGTCATAGCCAAAATAGGCCAATATACAGTGAGGATAATCTTTGTTGATCAAGGAGCAAGCTGTGATCTCCTCTGTTGGGATGCTTTCCAACAAATGGGGTTTGATCACACACACCTTTAACCTCATGCCAGATCTATAAAGGGACTCTTGGGTGAATGCTTCTACCCCAAAGGTACTATCCCTCTTCTAGTAACTCTTAGAATGTCACCCAATCATGCGACTACTATAACGACATTCAATGTGGTCAAGCTATAGTCCGTCCACAATGCCATCCTAGGTTAACCCAGCCTGAATGCTTTGGAAGCACTGCCAAACACCAAGAATATGAGACTAAAATTCATAACACCTCGCGAGATTAGGACGCTCCCATGTGACCTAGGGTCACCCACTACTTCAGTCTTGTAATCTCTACTCATCATTTATTGTCATTTTGTTTGTGAATCTAGGTCGCTAATTACAAATATTGATTCAAAGTTTTTACAGTTATTCTCATAATAACATCTTCATTTCATATGCTTTATTGTCTTTTCGTGGTATGACACTTAACTTTAACAAGTACATGCAATCGAGAATAGGTCGCAAGTATCAAACACCTTCAAATTTATCATCAATACAGGATATAACTCCTGACCAGGTAGACGGCGGCCACACTTTTGATGCAATGTCATTAAATTCCCTTTGGGTGCAACGCCAACAAATCCTTTTGGCGCAACGCCAACAAATCCTTTTGGCGCAATGCCATCAACACTCTCTTGGCACAATGCCAACAAGCCCTCTTAGAACAATGTTATCAAATTCCCTCTTGGCACAATGCCAATGAGCCTCTAGACGCAATGCCATCAAAATCTCTCTTAGCACAATGCCAATGAGCCCTTTCGGTACAATACCATCAAATTCTCTCTTGGCACAAAGACAACAAGCCATCTCGGTGCAATGCCATCAACACCCTCTTGGCGTAACGCCAACCAACCCTCTCGATGTAATGCCATCAACACCCTCTTGGCGTAACGCCAACCAACCCTCTCGATGTAATGCCATCAAATTCTCACTTGGCGCAATGCCAATAAGCCCTCTTGGCACAATGTTATCAAATTTTCTCTTGAAGCAACACTAATGGGCCCCTCTCGACACAACTTTTCCAATTTTCTCTCTTGGTGTAACACTAGCGAGCTCCCTCAGCATGATGCCATAATGATTTCTTAACTTAATACCTTTAAGCGTGTTGTCAATATGGGATGCAACTTCTAATTGGGTGGACATGGCCCACTCTCGGTTTAGCCTCTCGTAAAGGTTTAACATTCTCGCTCTCTTAGCTCCATACCTTATAAGGATCCACACTCTCTTTGCCCAGTATCTAGTAGGGGCCTTAGCAAAGCAGCAACACCAAAGACCATGCTATGCGAACTAAGTCTAGCCCCTACTCTAGCAATTTAAACATTTCAAGGGGTTCTAACACTCCTGACACAAAACTAAATAGGCGATACGAGTGTGATCTAAACAAGAGCACATCATAAAAATTGATTCATTCATTCAAACATAAGATGTATAATAGACAAAATGAAACCAATGCTAAACAAGAAAAGACACATAAAGACAGAACCAAGGAGAAAGAAACAACAAAGCTTGCAGTCTACAGTGAAGGAGGGGGAGGAGAAAGAGCCCTATGATGCAAAGAATCAAAACTAGCTTAAAGGGCTGCAATGTCAGCACCCTTGTTAGCTACCTCTCGAGGGGCATCATCCGAACGAGTATCGACAAGGCTTGAACTCGATGCTTCAGTATCAATACCACCAACACTTGTAATTATGACCTCCACTAACCCAGCTCAATGGATGACCTCCTCGGCACACTACAGCTTTTTAGATAACCTATGCTCGGTGCGCTTGTGGCTGTTGATCACCTTCGTGATGGTCTCCCCTAGTTTGACAATCTTCTGTTCTGCAACAAGAAGCAACTGCCCTCACGTTTGAGCCAACTTTTCGACAACCTATAGCCTTAACTCACATGCCTTCACCGCTACATCCAGTCTCTCAAACTTTGTCAAAGCCACCTCAATCTGCTAGAGCGCCAAGCCTAGGTCAGTCTAAGATGCTCAACCTCCTCATTTTTGTTATCTAAAGCAGCCATGGTTGCTCTCTCCTCCCCATTTCCTTTTCCCTTTATACTAGAACACCGTGTAACTGAGAAACTTCCTTACCTATCTGTTCCATATAGTGTTCCACTATTCTCTCTTTAGCCTTTAGAATTCGGCTAAAACAATAGTCTGTGCAAAGTATATTAGTCAAATAAAACTAAAAACATAAATAAAACTTGTCGCATAAAAGAGGTTTGTGCCTCGAGACCAAAGGACGTGAGGGCATGATCACCCTGCTCCATCAACAATCCATTCAACTCCAGCTTAACATGATGGTAGTCCATCTACTTAGCTACCCTTCTTGCCTCCGTGATATCAAGACAGAAATAATGATTGTTGCTGGCACTACAGCCACAGTGCCTCTCCTAGAAGGCCCTTCCTAAATCGTAGGACCAAAAGAAAATTGAAGGGAGAGGAGTAGTCCTCTCTGGCACCTTCCTTTTACTCTTTCGCACATGCAGGCCTTCAAGAAAGGTAAAAGAAGGCCCACTCTAACCTCCTAAACCACACTCTCAGAGGTTGCATCCTCTGTCCTACCGAGAGTACCCCTCTCGATGTCTTCTCCTACCTCTTCAACCTCAACACCTTCTCCAGCTAAACCCTTATCAGTTCCTCCTTCCCCAATCTCCTTAAGAGCTAATACCAAAGATGGTGGAAAGGTCACCTCCAGCTCAAACCCTTCGGCTTCTGTCTATTCAATTGCCTCTTGAAGGGAAGCCTCAGCCATACTTGGTAAACCCTGTCCCTCAGTTTCACCAGCTCCCTCGCTTAGGCTCGAAAACATTAGAACTTTTCTCTTTTTGCTCCCCAATATCGAAATGGGGAGGGCATCACTCGACGAGGCACTCGTCACTGATGCACTCCCTGCCTCTTCTATGTTCTTTTTGGCTTTTGGCCTCATGTGCCTATCTATAGTAACCTCAATAAGGTCTTCTCCTTCAGTAAAAGGGAGAATATCAACAAACCTTATACCTCCCTTCTTCACCAAAAGATGTCTCTCTAGAGTAGTGAGAATGTCCCAGGGACTTTAATCCAAAGAAAGGCTCCTCATTAGCATTAGGCAACACTGGCATCTGTTCCTTCCTTATGAATTGCACGAAGAAAAACTTTCGTGTCCAATTTTTGTTAATTATCTCCTTGTAGAAAAATTTCATCCTGACTCTAGCCTGGTTTGCAAACAAAACTAGCCTTTCATAAAAGTCTCTGCAGGGCAGCACCTCAAGGTAAAAAAAAAGATCACAAAATCTCAAAATTATATTTCAGATAGCAGAAACTTAATAGACTTGCTACCGCTACAACCAAAGGGCAAGCACTCAAAATCAACATAGTTGGAAAACTATTCCAATGTGTCAAAACCCAAGCAAAAGGACCCATGTATGGCAAACGGAGACCATACTTCACATACTGCTTACACATTGGCACACTTCCTGTAGGTAGCTTATTTGCTCTACTGCCTTCCATCAACAACACAAAATTATAAGGTCATTAATGCCCCCCAAAACCATGTCATTAACTATTTCACACAAGTCGTCCTATGATATCGTACTCCTAAGGTTATTAATGCCATGGTAAACACGAGATTTAGAACCTTTTGCAATTACATTTTTTTTTTTTTTTTTGCAAACTCCTCTCGAAAATTTCATAACCCTAATTGCAAAATTTTCTCAATCAGCAAAAGCAAAATGACAAAAGTGGAACAGCCATGATGGCTGCAACCAATCCAAGACCACCTTAAAAGAGGCGTGCCCAAAAGATTCACGAACATTGATGTGGCACGTACCATATTTAATGCTTCACTTTCGTGCCCATTCCACTTACCTAAAATGCTTTCTCTCTGTGTCCTTTCAAGTTACCCAACTCTTATCATCTTAACTCTACTCTTAACGCTATCTCTTCAAGCTAACCTTAGGAGTTGGGGTAAATGATGGTATATGATCCAACGGTCCATTACCACAAAATTGGACTACTCGAGCCTATTAGGTCATAAAGCCCATGAACGATCGAATACTCTCTCTGCCTCTCAGTTGAGCTTTCTTCGTTTGAGCACTCTAATTTATGCCTTTCAACCTTCTCGGTCTTATTCTCTCGAAAAGTCAATTACTCCTTGACCTCTTGGTTATCATAGCTCTCGACGCTTGACCCTCTCGGTTACCCTACTCATTGGATATGTTTCATTAATATAGAAGTAATCCCTATCATGTGATAAGTTCAACTTAAGATCATTCAGTAAGGAAAGAAATCTCTAACAAATTTAACCTTCCTTAATAGGATATAAACCTCCCCTAGTCTCAAAGAATTCTTTCTTGATAAGAAACAGATCTCGGTAGTCACTCCCGATAAGGCAGGGAATCCCTAAGACAACTTGAACTTTTCTTAACTAATAGAATTCTAAATATTCTAGAAATCTTGGACTACCATTCCTGTAATCTTAAAAGATTCTCAGCAATCTCTCTATGAGAAAACTAAGGTTTCTACAACCTTCAAGCATATATAGGACTTGTCATTCAAGCATGCTATATATGTTCAATAGAGATGGTCAGGTATATTCATTAACTCTACACATTACACATAGAAATAATACAGTGCTATTCGATAGCTCTTCTCAGTCATTTTCTCATTCTTTTAAAGCTACTCTTTCTAATTTGAACATTGGATTCTTCGTTACTAGAGCATCCTTTGATGGTATTTGTAAGTCCCTCCATTCACGAAGGTCCAGAAGACTCCTCGGCACTAGTTTCTCACTCAGGTCAATAAAGCAGTTAGCTGTGGAGCAAAACTCACTTCCATTAGGAACTCTCTTTGATAAAATGAAAATTCATCTCAATGTGTTTCATTTTTCATGTAAAACTAGGTTAGATACAACATGTAGTCACTTGACTATTGCACATTAATTTCTTAGGTGCAAACTATGAAACACCAAATTCTTCAAGTAAAAAGATCATATCTCTATACTCAGCTTCAATATTTAATCTTACTACCACGTTTTGTTTCTTACTCTCCCACTAAATCAAGTTACCTACAATAGGCACCCATTACTTAGTACTAGAAGGAGATTTTTCCCAATTAGCATCTATATAACCAATTATTTGAGAATGTCCATCACGTTGATATAACAAGCCTTACGTGGAGCTCCCTTAATGTTTCGAAGGATGCATATCTGTACATCCCAATGACTCCGACATTATGAATCAAGAAATTGGCTTACCACACCAATTGTAAAATATATATCAATTCTAGTCACTATAAGGTAGTTTAATTTTTTAACAAGTTTATGATATTATCATGGCTAAGAAATAGGTTCACCCCATCTGGTGGTAATTTTATAATTGGAATCATATGAGTGTCAACTAGCTCAGCTACAAACACTCATATTTCCTCTAACAAATCCATAGCATGTAAATATGTTTCGGTGATCTTGCAACTCCATTACCAAGAAAGTACCTTAATTGGTCAAGGACTTAGCTTGAAAGTACTTATAAATATGGGCTTTGAGTTTGGCAATACCATTTATATTCATATCCACATAAAGTACAAGTAAAATATAATTGCTAAAATTAAATCAATAAAAAAAACATAACGCTTAATATCATTCCGTGTCAATCCAAAGTCTAAAACTTAGTCACAGGATTCATCTAAACAGGTACTGAATCATAGTTTAATTCGCAAATTTTAGAATGCAGTTCGGATTCGTGACCAATTCACGAATTAAAGATTTTAAATTCGCGAATTACAAATTTTAAATTCGCAAATTAATGTATTTAAATTCACGAATTATATTCATTTTAGTTTACAAATTTGAGATTGTAAGAACACATAAATAATGGTATAAAATTCATGATTTGCAGGGATATAATTTATGAATTAGACTTGTTTACTCAAAATTACTCATAAAATAAAAGGTATGTTAGTAAATTTGTAATTTATAATTACATATTAGAAAAAATCAGAGAATAATTAATAAAGTGATTTTTTTTGCCATTAATAAGTCAGAGAATAATTTATAATTTATAATTACACGTTAAAAAAAATCAAAGAATGACATTAAAATGAGTATGTTAGTAAAATAAATGGTATGTTAGTAAAATGAAGAACATTAACAAATCAGACAATAATTTATAATTTATAATTTTTGTTTTGTTTGTAACACATTAAAAAATAATTAATAAAATGACTATTTTTTGTCATTAACAAATCAGAGAATAATTAATAATTTATAATTTATAATTATACATTAAAAAAATTAGAGAAACACATTAAAAAGGGTATATTAGTAAAATAAAAGACATTAACAAATCAGAAAATAATTTATAATTTATAATTCTTGTTTTATTTGTAACAAACCAGAGAACATTAGTAGATTTGTAATTTATAATTACAAATTAAAAAAAAAATCAAAGAATAATTAATAAAGTGATGGTTTTTTTGCCATTAACAAATTAGAGAATAACTTATAATTAAACATTAAAAAAAAATCAAGGAGTTGAATTTTTGTTTTTTATCATTAACAATGACTGTCTTTTTGTGTGCCAGGAAGTGTGTTCTTGAGTATACACATACTCTATTTTGCTTCTTTTTAAAATAATCTGTATATCGAAAATTTGGCATTTAACTATAACTTGAATTTTAAAAGGTGAATGTGTTAGCAATTTGGCTCTACTAGTTTTGAAAGTTAATGAAATGTATTAATGCAATACACTATGTGGTGTTTTGTTAATGAAATGCTCTATAGTTTAATATTTAATTATTGAAATATGAGTATGTTATATTTTTATTGTTTATTTATAAACGCTCTCGAGACGCTTTGGAAGGTTGTGTACCTTTATGAATCACGCTCTCGCTTCCTCTCTCGTTCCCACTCCTGCTCCCATTTTGGTGACCTAGGTCTAAAACAATAGAAGTATATCTACAACATGCTCTATGTCACATACCCCAACTTAATTACAAGAAATAACTTATTATTAATTTTAAAATTAGTAAGACTACCCAAACAAATGAATTGAGAATGAAACCAAGAGACTTAGAATATTAAAAATATAGGTTTGACCAACTCGCTGGAGACTAAGTACCCAAAAAATGAGGTATCTAAAATATCTAGAAAATAAGAAGGAAAAGTCTCGATAATTATTCTTTATTAGGTGAAAACCTATTTTTTTAGACCCTTTGAATAAAATTCAACAAAATTAGTTGTTTCGAATTTTATTTTTAGAAGGAGGGTTAACTTTTTATCCTTAAAGAATTAGATCCTAAAACTATTTTTATTGAATCCAAATAGGGGGTATTTCCTTATTTACGTGTAATTTTTAAGTAAGCATTTACTTAAATGACATTACACGGAAATAAGTATCCAGAAGTGTCGAATGCCTATACATTGAACTTGACACCTACAACAAACACAACCGACCAAGAATGGATAAGGACCAACCAACCAAGTATTGGATAAGGATGCACCGACCGCCCACCGACCATGAGAAAAATGTGATGAATATGTGTCATACACATGTCTTGCATCAAGAAAATGTGCCTTGTATAATTAACACATGGAAGGACACATGACTTACAACTAAGAAATAAGTATCAAATTTGAACTTGACAACTAAAAAAAAGTATCAAAGTTGAACTTGACAACTAAGTAATTAAAGTGACATGTGTCATGCATAATTGAAACATAGGATACATTTGTCAACAATCCATGAACAAATGTCCTGTTGAAATATCAAAATATAGAGCACAAGAAATAAAAAATACTTCTGAATTTTATTGAAGAAGAATGAGAGTATACATGGACAGATTTGAGAGCATTTTTCTCATACCTGGAGAGCTCTATTTATAGAGTTACAAGGGAGACATTAAGACAAATAAAAGAGTGGGAAAGAGGGGAAAAGTGTCCAAAAGCAAAATAGAACCGTTGGGAATCAAAGGGGACAGATTTCTGTCCCCAATGCACTGCAAAATAGCCAGAAAAGCTGCTTGTGTGCAGTCCAACGGCTAGCTCCTTTGACTAGCCGTTGGGGCCTCCTTTTGAGCCCCTTTATGGGCTAAAATATGCCCAAGATGTTGGGCTAAAAATCCCCTTAGGGCTGGAACTAAAGCAGCTTGGAAATGGTCTTGGACTTGGCTTGAAAGGGAGACATTTCTGGACAGATTATGGGCCAGATTCAAGGGCTTGTTTTGGGCTGGCTATGTAATCATCTTGGGCCTTAATTAGGGCTTTATTTGATGGTGTTGAAGTATCCTTTAAGTGGGCCGAAGGTGAGCTGCAACAACTTGCTTTGTTGGGTTGGGCTTTGGCCGGATTTGGGCCAAAGCCCATGTGTTGATTCTGGAAGCAATTTAGGGCCTCTTGTGCTGGAATGCTACTTGATCTTTTAAGCTTCTATATTCTTATACTTGGTTGATGGAGATGAGATGGGTTTTCCTTCTTTTTAACATGTCCTACATGATGAACAAGTGTCCTAACACATGTCAACAATCTATGAAAGGAGGTGAAGACTCATCACCCAACCATGGCTATAAATACCCCTTCCCTTTCCCATTCCAAACCATAAGCAAACTGTGGGAAAAAAAGAGAGTGAAAGAAAAGAAAAGAGAAAGAGAAAGAGAGATAGAAGAAAAGAAAGAAAGAGAGGAAAAGATAAAAGTGCTGAAAGGGAAAAGGCAAGTCAGTTGAGTAGAAGATCCTAGTTAACGTTTTGAGGTAAGTGTCTATTGTGTTCATATATTTTTATGCATAACTAATATGATTTTCTACTGCTACCATGATTTACTACTGTTATAATGATTTCCTACTACAACATCAATGTATGTGTTTGTGATTATTATATAAGTCGACATGTGTGAAGTTCCATCAAGTAAACTAAGGCTAGTCAAACGTTGAAATATATACCGGTAGCACCCCATTAATGTGGGCAGGAGGTTTGTCCACTTAATGCGGGGAGAGTGATAGGCCTTTTCGAAAACGGACCTCGTGGGAGGGATAAGGAGACTATTCTCATAGAGTGATAAGATGAAAGCAAACTGTCACATGTATTGTATTATTATGTGTTACTGTTATTATTATTGTTTGTGCATATTGTTATTGTATTGAAAACTTTTTCACGAGATTTTACAATGAAAAATTTATCGTACGACTTGATAATAGAAAAGTTTTTCACACGTACAAACAAGAACCTCGCTGAGCTGTCAAGCTCATACCAAAAAAAAATTATTTTAGATCGTACAGGAACGGAAGTCGAGGAGAATTAGATGAACTGGCAAGATAGCTTTATCATGGATTACCTCCCTAGTAAAGAAGTTCCGCTGCTTTATCATGTATAGATGACCTTTATAATATTTATAGTAAATGAAATAAAGAAAATATATTATTTTAGCATGATTTCTGCTAATCAAGTGAGTGAGTGAGCCCTGGCGTGAGTCAGGTAGTCCATTGTTGATGAAGCCCTAGCGGGGGGCAAAGTTGGGGTGTGACAATTGAGTGGTATTAAAGCCTAGGTTTAGAGAAGATGATACTAGGAGAACAACACTTGATTAGAAGAGTTTATCATGATTAAGTATTTATCATGATTAGGAATAGTCATTTTGTCTCATGAGGATTATCTAACCTTGTTAGAAATTTTATAGCAATGGAACCAGATAGAGATTAGTCTTCTATGGAAGAAGATCCCTCTAAAGAAAGAGTTGTTGAGAAAAATATGGAAGTTCTATATATCGTAATAAAAGATAGTGACAAAGAGCCAAAAATCATTAAGTTCTCTAATACAAAAAGATATTCAGCAATAGATGAATTATAATAGGAACTACACATAGCCAACAAATATGCAGTTATCTTTGGCAACAGCTAAACGAGGCTAAAAGGGAAATAGAAATTAAAAGGTAACTATCACTTAAAGTTTGCCATAAAAACAATAGATATAAAGAAGAGTTAGTTGTGCTACTTAAAGAAAAGTTAGATTATCAAGAAAATTGGAATGAATATTTGGGAAAATACTATAGTCAAGTAGTTGAAGAAGTGGATAGCTTAACTAAGAAGAATTTGCTGTTAGAAAATGAAAAAAAAAAGCAAGATATGCAGACCGAGTTATTGAATTGACTAAGAAAAGTATATCATTAGAATATGAAAAAGGAAGATATGAAGTAATTCTCGAAAATTATTGAAGAATAATTCGAGAATTTCTAGATGATTTACCGGTTACAAGGAAGAATGAACAAGTACCTAGTGAAGATTCGGTAAATAAACCAAATTGTGGATTTTAGTCAAAAGTATGCTTTAATTAAGAAAGTAATATAATATAATTGTAAGTCTAAGTAGTGTAATATAGTTGTGAGTTTGTAGAAGAGTTATATATGAGTAATGTTAACTTTCTTTCGATATTTTTCAGTAATTTACATCTTTTGCCTTAAAGATGGTTAGATCAAGGCAACAATAAGACAATTCGACCGACCAAGCCTCAAACTCTCTAAATCAAGTAATTACAAGTCTAGATAGAGTATCTCAAATAATGGAACAACAAACCAATAATATAACCAATCATCAGTCCCATCTTAACCTACCACCAAACAATAAGCAACCTGAAGATGTTATCTTGGAACGAATTCTGAAGTTTCATCCTCCAACGTTTGATGAAGAGTATGGATATGATGAAAAAGTAGAATTATGGTTAGAGGAAATGGAAGGAATTTTTACAATACTAAACTATTTAGATGAACAAAAAGTTAGGTTAGCAGTATACCAACTTTTCAAGATAGCTAGGGAATAGTGACGAACCATTTTATATAAATGGGAACAAAATAATAACCCACATACCTGGAAAAATTTCTTGAAGGAGTTCAATAAAAAGAATTGCCCACATCATATAAAAGAGAAACGGGAAGAAGAATTTCTTGTTGTCAAACAAGATTCTATGACGTTAGCTCAATATGAGACCAGATTTATAAAACTCTCCAAGTTTGCTCTTTCGTTAGTAGCAATTGATGGTGATCAAATTAAACGTTTTGTTAAAGGATTACGATGGGAAATTCAAGATGCTTTAGCCCCTGTTGTCATAGAAACTTATTCTAGGATAATAGAGTTAGCATGTCAAGAGGAAGAAAGCAAAAACAAGTGGCAGGCATGATGACTCAATAAGAGAACGGCTCCATTAAATTGGCAACAAGGAAGAATTCAATAAAGTATAAAGGCACTAAGAAGGGGTTCCAATGGCTTAGCACCCCAAAGCCAAGGTATGACAAGTTTTAATAAACAAGTAGGACAGAGAGAATTTTATGATTATTGTCGAAAGCCAGAACATAATGAAAATAGGTGTTGGCTAAAAGCTAAAAAATGTATAAGATGCGGAAGTGTCCTAGGATAATAGGAAAAGGAAATCAACCTCAAGGTCAAAGATGGAGCAATCAGAATGATAACCCAAGATGCAAGGTAGAGTCTTTGCCATACAAAGAGAAGAAATGAAACATCTAATATCATGGAAGGTAAGCTACTATTCAATAATCATAAGATTAAGATATTATTTGATCTTGGTTCTATACATTCAATACTCTAGTTAGATAAAAATCTTAAATGTTGAGGTTAAATTGGTGGGAGATACAAAACTCTTTTCTAATCTTATTATATTTGTAACACGCTCTAGAAAACTCCTTTGTAAAGATATACTGGATATCTAGTTTATCTTATGAATCAATCCACTGAGAAAAAGAAAATTGAGAATATCACTATAGTGATAGGATACCTAGATATGATTCCTAAAAAATTAACATTTTTACTTTCGGAAAAAGAAAATAGAATTTGATATCTATCTTGTTCCGAGAATGGAACAAATATCAAAGACCTCTTATAAAATGACCCCTCTAGAATTGAAAGAACTTAAGATACAATTACAAGATTTACTTAAAAGAGTGTTCATTTGATCAAATGTATCATCATGAGAAGTTCATGTGTTATTCGTTAAGGGAAAAAAAAGATGATACATTAGGATTGCGTATTAATTATTGAGGATTGAACATCCAAGACAACCTTTAGAATTTGATATGTTCATTATAAATTTATGGTCATGCCTTTATGGAACATAGTATTCTATTGGTATATTGATTGCTTCATAATAATTTTTATAGATGATTTATTAAGAGAGTATAAGGAGCATTTGTATCGTAAACTCTTAAAAAATAGATTGTATGCCAAATTTAGCAAATGTGAATTTTAGTTAGAAAAAGTTACTTGGTTATGAAATTTCTGTAAATAGAATTTTTGTTGATCTTCTAGGAAAAAATCCTTTTTTATGAAAAACCCCAAGGATGGTAACTAAAGAACGAAGTTTTCTAGGATTAGCAAGTTATTATCGAAAATTTGTACAAGATTTGTTTTGAATTTAAAGCTAACTTGGAAGAATTAAGTTTTAGGATAGCAAATATGAAGAAAAGTTTTCTTAGAGATTAACAACAATCTCAATACTTACTTTGCCAAAGAAAAAGACGAGTTTGTGGTTTATGTTGATTACATCACAAGAAAGGGTTAGGTTATGTATTAATACAAAACACAAAGGTTATAGCATATGCATCAAGGCAATTAAAGCTTTACCAGTGAAATTATTTCACTCATGATTTGGAGTTAACAGTTAAATTCTCAAAAATGGAGACATTATCTATATAGGATAATTTTGAGGAAGCTTAGATAAAAAAAAATACATCTTGTGGAAGTACTTTGGAGTAATCACTAAATAGAAAGTGCCACATGGGAACTTGAAGATGAGATCCGGCAAAAGTATCCTGCTTTGTTCCAATAATTAGCTATAAATTTCGAGGATGAAATTTTTTTAAGGGTGAATGAATGTCACATACCCCAACTTAATTACAAGAAATAACTTTTTATTAATTGTAAAATTAGTGAGGCCACCCAAACAAATGAATTGGGAATGAAACCAGGAGACATCGAATTTTAAAAATATAGGTTTGATCAGCTCACTAGAAACTAAGCACCCAAAAAATGAGGTATCTAAAATACCTATAAAATAAGAAGGAAAAGTCTCGATAATTATTCCTTTTGATTGAATTAGATGAAAACCTATTTTTCTAGAATTTTTCTAAGTCACTAGCCCTTTGAATAAAATTCAACAAAGTTAGCTATTTCGAATTTTATTCTTGGAAGGGAGAGTTGGCTTTTTATCCTTAAAGAATTAGGTCCTGAAACTATTTTTATTGAATTCAAATGTGGGGTATTTCCTTATGAAGCATTTACTTAAATGACATTGCACGGAAATAAGTATCCAGAAGTGTTGAATACCTATACATTGAACTTGACACCTAAAACAAACACAACCGACCAAGAATGGATAAGGACCTACCGACCAAAGATTAGATAAAGATGCACCGACCACCTACCGACCATGAGAAAAATGTGATGAATATGTGTCCTACACATGTCTTGCATTAAGGAAATGTGCCTTGTATAATTGACACATGGAAGGACACATGGTTTACAACTAAGAAATAAGTATCAAAGTTGAACTTGACAACTAAGAAATGAGTTTCAAAGTTGAATTTGGCAACTAAGTAATTAAAGTGACATGTGTCATGCATAATTAAAACATAGGATACACTTGTCAACAATCCATGAATAAGTGTCCTAACACATGTTAACAATCCATGAAAAGAGATGATGACTCATCACCTAACCATGGCTACAAATACCCCTTCCTTTTCCTATTCAAAGCCACAAGAAAACCATGGGAAAAGGAGAGAGGGAGAGAAAGGAAGAGAAAAAGAGAAAGAGAGAGAGAAAAAGAGAAAAAATGAGAGGAAAAAAGAAAAGTGCTGAAAGAAAAAAGGCAAGTCAGTTGAATAGAAGATCTTAGTTAACTCTTTGAGGTGAGTGTCCATTGTATTCATATATTTTTATGCTTAACTACTATAATTTTCTATTGCTACCATAATTTATTACTATTATAATGATTTTCTACTGTTACATCAATGTATATATTTGTGATTGTTATATAAGCTGGTATGTGTGGAGATCCATCAAGCAAGCAAAGGCTATGTCGAACGTCAAAATACATACCGATAGCACCCCATTAATATGGGCAGGAGGTTTGTCCAATTAATGCGGGGGAGAGTGATAGGTCTTTTTGAAAATGGATCTCATGGGAGGGATAATGAGACTGTTCACTTGGAGTAATAAGACGAAAGTGAACTGTCACCTGTACTGTATTGTTATGTGTTACTATTATTATTATTGTTTGTGTATGTTTTTGCTGTATTGAAAACTTTTTCACGAGATTTTACAATAAAAGCTTTATTATATGACTTGACAATAAAAAAGTTTTTCAAACGTACACACATGAATCTCACTGAGCTGTCAAGCTTACACAAAAAAAAAATTATTGTAGAGCGTACGGGAACAGAAGTTGAGGAGAATTAGATGAGCTAGCAGAGATAGCTTTATCGTGGATAACCTTCCTAATGTGGAAGTTCTGCTAATTTATCATGTATAGAAGACTTTTGTAATATTTATAGTAAATGAAATAAAAAATATATATTAATTTTGTATGATTTCTACTAATCAAGTGAGTGAGTGAACCCTAGTGCAAGCCAGGTAGTCTGTTGTCGATAAAGCTCCAGCAAGGGGGCAAAGTTGAGGTGTGACACTCTAGGAGATTTCTTCATATCATATAATGACTTTTGAAGCCTAGGCACTATTCCAAGAAACCCATTAGCAATAAATTCATGTGGTTGCTCCAAGTAAATATTTTCTAGTAAATCACCATGTAGAAAGGCAATTCTTTATATCAAGTTCATACAAGAGGCCAATGAAAAGTGGCAATGAACGACATGAATAGTAGCATGGAAACAATCTTTACCACCAGAGAAGAAGTATTACCATAATCAAGGCCAAAATTTTGAGTACAACCATTGGCAACAAAGCCAACCCTTAGTCCATCAATCTGTCTAGATAGTCATTAGGATTTTTCTTTTTGTTTTTTTCTTGAAAATTGGAGTCTTATTCTTCACTCAACTATTTTCCCACTAAGATCTACCTCCCTTCTTGAACTTCAAACCTTTTAGTTTCATGTTCAAGTGAGAATTATTGGATCACACGAGCACTACAATGAAGTTTCATGATCATTTATGTCATTTAAATCTCCTTTATCGACTAAAGGTTTCCAACAAAGATTGTAGAAGCATGTGTAGCTAGCTCTAATGATCATCCTCAAGTTATACAATCTTGGCTTGACTAAAGTATTTAATCATCTTGAATATAGACATGTGGTTGACAATACCTCAACAATACCAGTTTTTATTGTTGTCATAATAATAACTTGCTTTATATGCTTGCTCTTAATGACAAAACTCCTCAATAAGTAATTAAACAATATCTCTAGGATGTCTAATTTCTCATAATTTCGCAAAAGCATATTGGACAAGGAGGTGACTCTCTTGAAATTATTATCTCTTATGTGTACTGCCATAGCTTTTCAACATCTTTTCAAAGCTTGTGTACTTATGCAATTATTTTGGGATAATATTAGGCATACTTGCACTTATTAACATGTTAGAAATATTTCATAGAAATTCAAATTCTATGAATTAACGCATTTAAAATTAAGTTAATAGAAAACAAATATAACTAAAAAAGATTAAACGTGATAAAGAACAGAAAAAATTTGAATTGGATTATATTTGGTCAGATTTTGATGACCCATTCAAATCTCCACACAATTAATTATTGTTTTTCTATTTTGAATATTTAATTGTCTTTCCATAACTCTAGCAATAATTTAGGGTGATAATTATAGGGTTTTAATATTTTTTTATGGTTGAAAGGCTATATAAACCCCTTTCTAGTGCATTACGTCTCTAAATCCAAATTTCATGACTTCACACTATTTGTGGAGTAAAATTGAGAGTTTAGAAGGTTTGTGTACTTCCCAAAGAATCGATTAAAGGTATTACAATCATTGGAAATCATCGGAATAGCGACTGGCTGGAGGTATATTTGATTCCCTCTCTCGGATTATTTTGTTGTGTTCAATTTTTATTGCATTTTGTGTGCAATATTTTGTTACATTTTGATATCAAAGCATCTTTGTCTTCTACCTTCTAGATTCTGATGAATTTCAGGATTTTTCAAAAATTAAGATTTTTGGTTTTTTGAATATTTGGTTTAAAATCTTTTTTTTTTTTTCAAAATTTGAATTCAAAATTAGAATTCTTGCATCATTATGATCAAAATCATATTTTCAAAAATCATATTGGAGTATTTCTACATTTTCTAACAGAGCTCTAGTGACCAGAGATCTGCCGAGTCAAGTCGGGACCCTTTGGATTCTTCTCAAGTGAAGACACCCAAAGTGAAAGGTCATCGCATGTGCACAACAATGAGTCATGTGACTCATTAATGGTTTTGTTACTCATAGAAACATATTTGTAGTCATTCTTTTTTTTAAGAAAGAAAAAAATATATTATTATTATTATTATTATTATTATTATTATTATTATTATTATATTATTATTATTATTATTATTATTGCAATCCTGTCCTTGCAACATTTCTTTTTTCAAAAAGGCCTAATAAACTTTAAAATATTGCATATTGGTCCTTAAAAAAATTGTGCATAATTTTATTTGAATTTTTAATGCATAATTTCTTTTAATGTAAAGGCAAATACAAAATTAATAAAATACTTTTTCAAAAGCGTGAAAATTTTTTGAAATAAATTTTTGTACATAAGGATAAATACAAAATTAGCAAAATACATAAGGGATAATTATTACATTTAAAATTAAATTTCATGCATTTTATATGGTACATGTATATAGTAAAATATTTTAATGATCAATATAATTTTTAATTAATTAGAGTATAATCATATTTTCAAAAATCATATTGGAGTATTTCTGTATTTTCCAGCAAAGCTCTAGTCACCAGAGATCTGCCGAGTCAAGTCGGGACCCTTTGGATTCTTCTCGAGTGAAGAACACCCAAAGTGAAAGGTCACTACATGTGCACAACTATGAGTCACGTGACTCATTAATGGTTTTGTTACTCCTACAAACATATTTGTAGTTATTCTTTTTTTTTAAGAAAAAAAATATATATATTATTATATTATTGCATTCCAGTCCTTGCAACATTTCTTTTTTCAAAAAGGCCTAATAAACTTTAAAATATTGCATATTGGTCCTTTGAACTTTAAAAAAAAAAAAAAATTGTGCATAATTTTATTTGAATTTTTAATGCATAATTTTTTTAATATAAAGGCAAATACAAAATTGATAAAATACTTTTTCAAAAGCGTGAAAATTTTTTGAAATAAATTTTCATACATAAGGATAAATACAAAATTACCAAAATACATAAGGGATAATTATTACATTTAAAATTAAATTTCATGCATTTTATATGGTGCATGTATATAGTAAAATATTTTAGTGATCAATATAATTTCTAATTAATTAGAGTATAATCAATGTGGCGATAATTATAATAGAAATTAGATGTAAGATATAAATGATCACACTAGGAAAGGATATTTGGCCATAGTAGTTTTTTTGTGCAATAAATCTCATCACACAGGAATTTTTATTGGATGAAAATAATAAAAATGGCGATATGACTACAAAATAGCTATTTTCATATGATAATATGCTTGATATTAAATTCTCTTTTTATGAAATACTGTAAGTGTGGTTGATTTAGTGCATGTTTAGGAAGATTCTGTCAAAAAATAAGAATAAGTTTAAGGCTAGTTAGTTGTTAAGTGATCTCATGTTACCCTCAATCTATCTAGGAACCTACCTAGTGCATTAGTGAGGTCATCTTATTGGGTCTAGTAAAAAAGGATAAAATGATTAGAGATATATAGCTATATGATAATTTTCTAATTAACCTATAGGCATTAGAGAATGAGTTGGTTTTGAAAATCTTATTATAAAGTTAAATAAATCTAATAGAATTAGAAATTTAACTCATAGATGATTTCTATGTCATAGATTTACTTTAATATCTTTGTATTAATAGACATATATTAAACGTCTCATATATTATTAGTTAGCATGTTTATTTATTGGGTTAATTATAGTTTTCCTTCCGTGGCTTGGCCGAAAACCATATACATCCCCTATGGTAAAAAAATACACATTTATGCCCCTATGGTTTTAAAATGTCTGGCAAGAGGATGGAACTATTCGTAATTAACGGAGACTTAATGGGATGACATAAAATTCCTATTATACCCTTTTTATAAGGAATCCTTTCCCGAAACCCTAAAATACTTCTTATTTTTATTATAGAGAGAGAGAAGATAAATGACGATCAAAATTTTTTATTGATGAGATTTTCCATTTGATTGAGGGGTTTGAGATCTAACATTTTTTGGAGTGGGAAAGCAAGATCGGGTAAGTATTTATGTAAATTTATAATTTTTTTTTTTAGGTATAAGCATATTATAGGGTTTTGATATTTTCTAAGTTTGAACTTTTAGTAACTCGAATAGAATTTTTGGAATAATTTCAGTGAGTGAGAAAGGATCAAAAGGATTGCAAAGGTGAGATCAAAGACACTATTTGGTAAGTGGATCTATGGTTTCGATATGTTTCTAAATTTGAATGTCATTTCTATATTTTTTGTTTTTCGAAATAGGGTTGATTTCAGCGGGATCTAGAAAAGGGAATTTTTTTAATTTAAATGTTATTTCATTTATTGTAAAGCATATTTAGGGTTTTGATGAGTTATTAGGTTGAATTTAGAAAAATATATTTAAACTGCACATGTTGATGATGGTGTCGGCTTATTGTTTTATGTAGGACTGTAGTGTGTTGATTTATTTGTTTAAATCAACCACATTGGGTATTTGTTTATCATATTATATATGTATTGTGTTGATTTATAAAAAGGGTGTTTATTTTGTCTGCTAATGTTGTAATCTTTGCATGTTTTTTTTTTTTTGTCTTTATACAAATTTTGTTGTAGGAAAATAGGTAAAAGATGGCATATTAGAATTAAATTTGAAATGGTTGATCTAAAGTTTCATTATGGAGGGAGATTTTAATGGGAATCAAACCTGTTATATCCCATAAAGTACACATGAGAGAGATTTGTAGTATTTAATAGTTATCCTAGAAATAAATTAAGTAGGAATGAGTTAGGTATCATGTATAATTCTTTCAATGTTAACGATAGAAGTGAATTTAAATTGTACTTTTAACTTCCCACATGTGGCATAGATGTGGTTGTAATTGAGATAAATAGTAAGGAAGAGATCAAATCTATGCTAGAAACACATAAAGATGAGGTTGAAATTAACTTATATGTAGAAAAAGGGATAGAAAGCAAGCAAGTTGGGTCAAAAGGGAGAATTTTGTATTAGATGAAGATAATGTTGGTCGGGGGGATGATGCTTTTGGGCCTAGTGCAAAGAGTCAAGGTGGTCCAAAGCAAAGAAGAGGTGGGAAAACCATTGGGATAAAATTAATAAAAAAAAAGAAACCGCCAATAGAGAACCCCTAGAAAGTGATGATGATGATGATGACTAGTCAGAAGATGATGACAAAGCAAAGTGGCTAAAAGAAGAGTTGGAAGGTAAAGAAGATGAGGATAACTTTGGTGGTTTAGGAAATAAGAAACCAGATATTAATGAGGCAGCCCATGTAGATGAAGGAACCTAACCACAAGGAGACGTGGGGATTGATGGTTTAGATGAAGTCTAGAATGAGACTGAAGATCTAGATGATGAAGAGTTACTCGATAAATTCACAGTTGAGGATAAAGAAGGGTTTACATAGGGATCAAATCACCCAAACTTTGATCTTGAAGTTGAATTCAAGAAAGCAAACTTTGAACTCAAAGTAGGGTAAAAGTTTACAACTAAAAAAGTCTTTAGAGAAGCTATAGTTGAGTGGTACGTCCGAGTTTTCAAAACTCGATTAACCTTCTACCCCACCCCTACCATTTCATTTATGTGTTTTAACCCCCTAAATACAATCATCTCAAACCTTGTAACCCTTTAACACCAAAATCCTATACAGAAACCAAACTTAAACACCATAGTCCAATCCCTATAACCATAAACCAAACTCATATTCAAACCGAACAAAACCCAACAAAGCTCATAGTCAATTCAAATCTGAAATCACATACACCGATTCAAACCCAATTCATATCCAAATTAAGATCCAAACAAATTTCTCACCAATATAGCAATTAAACAGTTATAAATACAATAATCAATAAAATCAAATATGATTTTCAGTAATATAACAAAAGATACAAAATACAGAGTATAGTAAATCAACGTCTTCTTCTTCTCTTACTATAATGTCTAACACTAATATCTAGTCTATCATCTACATTAGGGTTAGGATATACAAGTCCGAGATCATCTATCTATGAGATCTGGGAAGGCCTTACATCATCATACTGGGGGTTGAAAAAAACTGGTGGGATACATGGAATAGTGGTAGGCCACCTCCTCCCTAAACCTGTATCAACCCCTCACCCTTGTCAACGTCCTAATGAACTCCCCTATTTGGAGCACCCAGAGTCAAAACATGAGGCAAGTCACCAACCTCAAGTGTGAAGAAAGGTGAGGAGTGTACGTACCTACTCGAAGGCTTTGTGACGTCGAGCGGATGCTGAGATGTGGAGGGCTGAGAATATGATGGTAATGCATAGGTCTGCGAAGGCCCTACGAAATCGGGCGTTGGTCTCGTACGACGTGTTCTCCTTCCTCATTATCAACGTTTTCTGTTATCACGCTCACTCTCATCATCACCGTTACTAGCTGTATCTGGTCCTGTCCTCATAATCTCGTCCATATCATTAGCCAAGATAGAAATAGCCGAATCCACCATGTCATGCATCTCGTCGACATCGTAAGACTCTCGAATCTGGTGTAACCTATCCCACTATAAAAACATATATGTGTGAGTTAGAGAGGCAAATGTAGATTACTGATATAGATAAAAAATGAATAAACTAAAAACTTATCACGTGACTCAAGTAAGCTCCCTGACGGTTCAAGAAATAGCGGGTAATGGGGCGAAACCAAGATAGATAGGCAGGATCAATGGTCGGTCCCAAGGACGTGTCTAGCACAACTAAATGGTCATGTCGCATTGTCCAAATATCAATATAATGTGTGTGCTCCATCGACCAATCAACGTCCTACAGACAGTGTGTCATAGTATTGTGAAGACGATCCTCTGTGTCACAAGAAATGGGAATGTACTGGATGCCTACAAACTGGCGGATAACTCTATCGGGAAAATGTCACTCAATAATACTAAAATAGATCAAAGGTACCCGTGCATGACAAACATCTCTACCCTTGTGACAATTGTCGGGGAGAGAAGATAGTACGTCCTCAGTATATAGTACCCAAACTATATGATGAGACCTCTGCCTATCAAACGCCTTCTTATACGGTCTAACTACGTGCATAGGGAGGGTAGTGATATGAAATCGCGTCCTCCACCATAAAGCAAGTGGACCATTGACCTCCCTAATATCTCGTCTAATGGGAGCAACATAACCTCTCCCAAGCCCAAATTTGAAGAAAAATCAAAGCCCACATGTTTCACTTGAAGCAGCGTGTGAGGTTATACGCAAATGTCTCTATAAATACGCCAAACACGCTAAACCCCAACTACCTAAATCCTTTAAAAGTAATAAAAATTGTAAATGTATATAGTATGTTGTTTTATTGTAAAACAGCACAACCCCTATCAATAACAAAATATATGTCCGTATCCACTATAAAATATGAACCTCACAACACCCTAGGCAAGTCAGCAAAAACCTCACTCAACCACAACATACTCAAAGATCTGCTCTTAAATGCGGAATGTGGTGGCTTAAGGCCTAGCAATCGCTCGCACTCATCAACCCACGACACACCCGTCGATCTACCCACCATAGGTAACCCATCGACGATCAACCCTAAAAGAACCTCTACGTCCTAAAGGGTAATAATAAGCTCACCCTGTGGGAAGTGAAATGTGTGTGTCTCCCGTCTCCATCTCTCAACCAACACCGTGATCAGATGCCAGTCAAGTTAAACGAATCGTAGTCGAGTGACTCCTAGAAACCCCAACTCCTTAAGAAAAGGGAGAACTTGATCGTCAATATGATCGTGGTCCTAACGTTGTAAAATAGCCTCGTGACGACGACAAATAAGGTAGGTGTGGTCATCTCCATCCCAAACCCTAGAGGAACGATGAACTCGCTATAAACGTAGAACCGTCTCATTAGAAGGTCCAGGATTCATCTGATGCATAAAGGAAGATAAAATGTATGATTAAACAATAAAAGATAATGATAAACATAAAGACAAACAATAATAAACATAAAGACAAACAAAAGTGAAATAATCAACACTTAGTACATTAAATATATGCCAAGTACATCAAATGTTTTACAAATACACAATGATCTCCGGTACGCTAAGTAATACAAGAATTACACTGAAAATAAAAACACAATCAAGAATCATTGCTTTGGGTCGGACAATGTCATATATTGTGTCCCTGTTTGCCACAAAGACCACACCTTATTTTCCTCATACACTTCTCTAATTGTGGCCCTCTGCACTATAACTCCCACATGATGTGCACGCTGATGATTCTCGAATATCCATCTCATTGTGATATCGAGATGATTTAGGTTTCTCTTTTTGACATCGAAGTGATACATTGGAAATGATAATTAGATAGGCTAACCAGATATATCTCCCAACGACATGAAATGACGCTCATAAACCTTGAGTTGGTGTTCCCATATATACCATTTCCCAATGACCATATGCATATTAATCATCGTCCGTGACAGTGCCGCAATTGCATGAGAGCACGACATTCTATAAGTTTGTCATTTCATACATGTGCAAAGCTCATCATTAACATTCAAAATATGTTTATTTCCTCCCTTGTGGACATACGGTGTTTGTCGATGGTCAGTTTCTATCTCAAATATCCCATGCTCTTTGCTAAAACCAACAACTGAATGGAGATTAGCTATACTCATCCACCTCCCTAACATAGTCTAGGCATATTTTATGTACTGCTCTCCTCTTCCAATTCCTGCTCTTGCCTCACCTAATCGAGTCTCAAAATAGTTTACTGAATTGTAAAAAGTCTTTAGCTCTAAGGCTGAAACAAGTAAATTTCTTGCACCCTTTAGCACGGTATTATAACTTTCACTTATATTTATTGTTATATAACCAAAACAAAATCCACCATTATGAGAGAGAGTCCATTGTTCAAGTGGAATATTTGCATAGTCTAGAATATCTTCTTTATCTCCTTCATTCTTGTCATATATATAACAAACTTCTTGGGTTATGGCTGTAATGTAACAATGGTGGCAATTCTCTTATAAGCCTAATTTTTATGGTGTGTGTTGAAATTGTAACTACATGACGTACACAAAATCGCCACATAGCATTTAGAGGTGCCCATCCAAACTGAGGACGAGCAACTGTTGCTCTTATCTCCTCATGCCGATATGAAATTAAGCGGATGGGATCCTCTCTATCACCAACAACAAGCTTTCGTACACAGCAGAAAAACCATGACCATGAGGTAAAAGACTCTCCATTAACCAACCCGAAAGCCAATGTGATAATGTGATTGGCACCATCCATACTATATGCAATCAACAACTTGTACTTGTATTTCCCATAGAAGTGAGTCTCATCTACATTGATCAATGGTTTACAATTTCTAAAGGCCGAGATGCTACGAACAAATGCCCAAAAGACAGCTTCAAGTACCCTTTCACCATTTGCATTCGGTATACCCAGTTGCCAACTAACTCGTGTCCTTGGATTCTTTTATGCTATAGCATCCAATAGTTGAGGCAACTGTTTGTATGAATCATCCCAATCTCCATATACGATCTCTATGGATTTCCTACATCAATCCAACATTAACACATGTGTGCGAACCATCAACAAGGGAAATCACAAAAGCACCAATATATTTTGTTCTACGAGTACGTAACCTTTACTTACAACCTTGATCCCTTTGCATGCATATTGCAGTCCAAAGTGTAGGAATTGATTTTTCAACACGAAATTGGTAGTGATGCACCACATGGTACATTTTGACAGCATGAATAAGTTCCTCATTTGTCTCAAATCTCATCCCCTTCTTCAATTCAACGCTGAAACTAAAATTATCACATCTCAATCTACTTTCTTCCTCGGAAGTCATATAAGCATCACCTCCAGCTGCAGTGGTCATGAAAGGGATTGATTCGTCTATTCAGGTATAGACATAAGGAACCGAGGATGTATCAATTTCTTCGTCATCACCACCACCACCACCACTAGCAACTTCTTCACCATCTTTATCATTATACTCTTCCTCCGCCTTTTCTTCTGCCTCCTCTTCCCCCTCTTCTTTGGTCATTTCTTCCTCATCTCCATCATTCTTGATTTCTGTCAAGACAAAAAGTTTAAAAGTTTATCTCGTACCCCAAGATCCCACAATGCTATAATAATATCGCATCACAATAAAAGAATCCAATTTCTAAAACACTTGAACTTAAAATATCCAAAGAGCAAATTATCATTTAACATTCCAAAATATGAATTCGAAAATATAAGTTTAAAAGTAAGAAACATATGTATATAAAATATTATACAAAAAGAGTTTAAAAACGCCCTTCAATGGATCCGTCTATATGCCTCCAAAATATCCACAACTAGAGTAAACCAATACCACAATCGGTCCCGGACAGCTCTTCTCTTTGGCTGGATCTAGCTACCGATAAGATGACATTGTTTCTACACTTCCTCTGAAAAGAGATAAGAAGAAGGGTGAGTATAAGAATATCCAGTGAGTGGAGTGTAATGGAATAGCTATGTAAGTGAGTGATTGGTGAGTGTGGAAGTGTCAAACAATATTTTCAAAATATATTTACATTCCAACAAAACATGAAGTGATCATCTAAACATTTATATCAAGAGCCATAACTTTTTCATAACACAATATACACTTTTCTGTCATCATGGCATTTTCCTCAAAATCTATCCACCAATAGCTTGACTAGGACCATCCGGTGGAATCGTCAAGGGCTTTTCATTTCCATTGGTCAAAAAATATCAACCTTAACCTTAGCATTAGCTCGCGACCTCTTTGCAGGTGCAACCGAATGACCTCGAAATGGACTTGCGGGGAATCTCTCTACCACCGCCTACCCGCTCAAGTCAACCAAGCTCTCCATGCCACCTGCTCAAATCAATCTATGGAAGCTTAAACTAGACCGGTCATCTCATAACTGGGTGCTCACACCCCACACATGTACCATGAGGGCTCAGACTCATGCCCCAAAATCAATACGTAAACCATTTTACAAACATCATATCATATGCCATATAAATCATCAAGTTTCAAAGTTCATAAATAAGGCAAATGCGATTCGTAGGAAAAATTTCAATATGTCTCAAAATAAATCTCATGGCTCAATCAAAAATATTTTTAAGGACATTCCACAATCACAAATCATTTTATAAAAGAAATTTAAGAAAATCATTTTAGAAAATCATAAAAAAAATCATTTCTCATTCACAAACACAACAAACCGTCTACTCACAGTTCTTAGGGAGAGTAGTCACTCCTAGATCTGTCCGCGGCAAAGGTCCTATCTTGATTTGCTTGTCCAAACCCTTGATTTTGGTCTCCAAAGTTCCTTCCAACTTGGGTCACACTATACCTTTGATTTTTCCTTCTCGATGACAACACTTGATCTTACACTTCTTTTCCAAGATCAAGGCTAAAAATCTAATTTTAGTGTGTTAGATAAATAGTTTGAAGTCTTGGATCTGGGTTTTGGAAGAGAAGAGAAAAGAGAAGGATGAAAAGGAGAATAGTCTAGAAATGGAAATGAAATTTGGGGTTTTCGTAGGTTCTGGAATCTTAATCATCATTTTATTATCAACCCATTTTTAATATTTACCTAGTGGCCCTTATCTATTTACTATTTGCCCATATATCCAATATATTATTTTAATTTATTGGGTTGGTCCACCCGATGGGTCTAAATATTTGAACTTCTATTCTGTGAAAAAAATATATTCAGTGACGAGTAGGGAAGATTGAGAGAAAGAATACAAATTTATAGAAAGTAACTAGAAGTATTAAGAATTTAGTATATTCATAATATAAAAAATATAATATAATTTTACAATTTATAACTAGTGGAATTGGATGGCATGGTGGTTAAATTCTTTTTAGCAAATCTTCATGGAGGCAATCGTTCTTCAATTTGCAAGGAGAAATAAGAGAGCATTTGTCCTTCAATTTGGCAAAGGTGACGTTCGGGAAAACATTTGGAACTACACATGGGGGAAAATTTTAGTGAAATTCATCTCTTTGGTGACCAATCAAACCGATGGCTTGGACCGATGACAAATTGGCAATCAAATATTGAGGCAACTTGAATTTTTATGTACACCACTGAAGGGAAATGGCAACCGATGGAAATTTGAAAGGTGGGTCAAGATGACTGATGGGGAATTTAAAAAATAAAAAATAAAAGATAACTATGGACAACATGCACGGATCGAATTCTCAATGGCAACAAAGTACAGAAAAAGCAAAATTACCGAACAGCAAAATGTTTAATCTGAATTTGGATGCTCAATGACCGAACACCACATGAAGACCGATGACCGAACAGGCATGTGATAACCGACACCCGAATAGCCATGTAATGACCGAACAAGAAGATGAAAATAGAGAATGAGCATCGAAGGGTAAATGAAAATACACTGTACCAAACAGCCAATCTCATATTACCCATGCTACACATTACCGATTGGTGACAAAATAATCAATAGGAATTTTAGTTCTTTCATTGTACACCTAGAAATCTCACAATTTTCATACCGATAGGGTCTCATTATACCGACGAAAGTCTAAATCCAACAAACGGCTAAATGACCAATAGGAATTTATAGACTTATTACCGACAGAGAAATAGTACACCGAATGCTATGACCAAGAAATAATACTGATGAGGTTTTTACTTATAAAATAACAAATGGACATTATCGACTACCTATAATAAAATCTAAAGAACTGTTCAACTGAAACTAAAACTCTGCCGAGCACTGAACATTTAAAATCCATCGAGTATTGATTACCGAATATTCAAGTAACCGATGGATTTGGTGATCAGAATTCTAACGATCGGTAACTTAGAAATTTTTAAATTTATTGGCTAAATATTTAAAGGATTTCTAACCATTCTAAAGGACAAAAATTCGTATTTTTATTCCCAATAATCATTCTTCCATATTTTCATAAATATAAAAATTTTCTAATAGTCCATTTAAATGTAACACTAAAATCCGGATTTGTCTGGTATTACAATTCCTACCCCCTAAAAAAAAATTTGTCCTCAAAATTTCAGTACAAAATTATTCATCAATTATCTCTAATATACAATGATTCAATACTTCTAACAAACCTCAAAAATCAAGGGACACCAATAATATGCTTTTCAGATCAATAAACTTACAATTAGTCAAATTTACTTGTAGCAATATCAGGGATGTTTTGTTCCTCTTCATTGGTCATCGTATAGATCCTAGTTTAGATTTGAGGTTGAGGATGTCAGAGATTAGTAGCCACAGTATTGCTATCAGTCTCCATCCTTAGGGTAGTATTGAAGGGACATGCAGCAGTGTCGACTGGTCCACTCCTAGAACCACTAGGAAGGTTTTTGTTTTGTTGACTTTTTTGTCCTTTCAAACCCAATTTAGGGCAATCATATTGGAGATGACACTCCTGCCCACAATGGTAGCATCTTTTAGGTCCATTACAAGGTCCGGAATGGAATTTCTTGCAATTCTTGCAAGGGACTTGGTTGTTTCCCATCGACTTGCCTTCGGACATAGTACTAGTGTTCGGAACACTCCTTTAAAAAAGTGTTGGCGTTGGGGAAATCCAATGGATCCCGTAACAGAAGCACTACCAAAAGAGCTTGTACTCTTACTTTTCTTAGAACTCTGACCCAAAGTGGATTCAAATCTCCTTTTCATTCCAAAGGCTTCTCTAACCTTTCCACTTTCTTCAACCATCTTCTCGGTTCTCAAGGCTAATTACAAGATATCCTTAAAAGTATGAACATGAGTAACTAACATCTTCTCTCTAATGCTCAAGTTTAGTCCCTCTTCAAATTTGAAGTATAGATACTCTTCAGAAGCCACTAATTCTGGAACAAATAATGATAACTCTCTCAACTCAGTCTCATATCCTGCCACCGATTTGTTTCCTTGCTTAAGATGAACAAATTATTTCCTCTTTAAGTCTCGATAAAACCTAGTATAATACATCTCATCAAATTCCCTAAGGAATTCATTCCATGAGATATGAGTAGATGATCTCCTCTTCAAGTTCTCCTACCATGTACAAGCACTCTTGTCAAGTAACCTTACAGCCACTATAAGTTTCATTCCATCATCTAATCTCATGTTAGCCACAGTTTCTTGAACTCTATTAATCCAATCCTTCACCACCGTAGCATCACTAATACCTGAGAAAGTCTCACAACCTAGTTATCTTGCTTCCTTAATCAATTTGGATAGCTCAATGGTTAGACGAGTAGATGATACAACTACCAGAAGAGGAGGGGCTACTGAGGTTAGGGGAGTGTTTGTTGGGACGGTAGTGTCTGGTGGATGAAGAGTTTGCATTTAAGTTTGAGTTTGGAACTGAACACCATACTTACTCCACCATTCCATACACTATTAGAATGCAGCAAGTGGTGGTGGAGGAATCTCAGATGGTGCAACCAAAGGCTCGGGTGCACTAGGAGGAGGAGCATGAGATGATGATGTAGCCTCATGCTCAGAACGAGGAATCTCAAATAAGGTTCTTGTTTTCCGACGATGAGCCATTGAATTTCTACAAAAGAAAAACTTATCTTAGATCACTAAATTAGATAAACCAATAATGCATTCATGCCAACGTGACTCCATATCCAAGGACCCATAGGAGGCTTTTAAATTTTCTCAAAACATTTAGAAACATAATAACTTTTAAAAATATTTAGAAACTCTAAAAACTTTAAAAGTGTTTGCAAACATTTAAAAGTATTTGAAAATATCTCAATAACACCAAAATCTTTGCTCTGATACCAATACAATTGTCATGTCCCGACCCGTAAATCCGAATACGTGACAACCACCGCGTGATCTAGAAGTACGTGCAATCACTAACACGTACCTCAAGATTTCACAAGGCTATAATAATATCGCATCACAATAAGGGAATCCGATTTTCAAAACATTTGAACTTAAAATATCAAAAGAGTAAATTATCATTTAACATTCCAAAATATGAATTTGAAAATATAAGTTTAAAAGTAAGAAACACACGTATATAAAATATTATACAAAAAGAGTTTAAAAATGTGCTCCAATGGATCCGTCTACATGCCTCCAAAATATCAACAACTAGAATAGACCAATACCACAATCGATTCCGAACAGCTCTTCTCTTTGGCTGGATCTAGCAACCGATAAGATGGCCTTATTTCTACACTTCCTCTAAAAAGAGATAAGAGGAGGGGTGAGTATAGGAATACCCAGTGAGTGGAGTGCAATGATATAACTATGTAAGTGAGTAAGTGGTGAGTGTTGAAGTGTCAAACAGTATTTTCAAAATATATTTACATTCCAACAAAATATGAAGTGATCATCCAAACATTTATATAAAGTGCCATGACTTTTCCATAATACAATATATACTTTTTCACCATCATGGGGTTTGCCTCAAAATCTCTCCACCGATGGCTTGACCCGAACCATCCGATGGAACCGTCGAGAGGTTTTCATTTCCATTGGTCATAAAACATCAACCCAACCTTAGCGTTAGCTCGCGACCTTTTCAAAGGTGCAACCGAATGGCCTCGAAATGGACTTGGGGGGCATCTCTCTACTACTGCCTATCCCCTCAAGTCAACCAAGCTCTCCACGCCGCCCGCTTGAATCGGTCTGTGGAAGCTTAAACTAGACCGGTCATCTCATAACTGGTTGCTCACACTCCACACATATACCATGGGGGCTCAGACTCATATCCCAAAGCCAATACATAAATTATTTTACAAACATCATATCATATGTCATATAAATCATCAAGTTTCATAGTTCATAAATTCAGCAAATATCATTCATAGGAAAAATTTCAGTATGTCTCAAAATAAATCTCAGGCTCAATCAAAAATATTTTTAAGGACATTCCACAATCACAAATCATTTTAAAAAAGAAATTTAAGAAAATCATTTTGGAAAATCATAAAAAAAAAATCATTTCTCATTCATAAACACAACAAACCGTTCACTCACAGTTCTTAGGGAGGGTAGTCGCTCCCAGATCTGTCCACGTCAAAGGTCCTATCCTGATTTGCTTGTCTAGACCCTTGATTTTGGTCTCCAAAGTTTCTTCTAACTTGGGTCACACTATACCTTTGATTTTTCCTTCTCGATGACAACACTAGATCTTACACTTCTTTTCCAAGATCAATACTAAAAATCTAATTTTAGAGTGTTAGATAAATAGTTTGAAGCCTTGGATTTGGGTTTTGGAAGAGAAGAGAAAAGAGAAGGATGAAAATGAGAATAGTCAAGAAAAGGAAATGAAATTTTGGGTTTTCGTAGGTTTTGGATCCTCAACCATCATTTTATTATCAACCCATTTTTAATATTTACCTAGTGGCTCTTATCCACTTTCTATTTGCCCATATATCCAATATATTTTTTTTAATTTATTGGGTTGGTCCACTCGATGGGTCTAAATATTTGAATTTCTATTATGTGTAAAAAATATATTTAGTGACGAGTTTGGAAGATTAAGAGAAAGAATACAAATTTATAGAAAGTAACTAGAAGTATTAAGAATTTAGTATATTCAAAATAAAAAGAATATAATATAATTTTATAATTTATAATCAGTGGGATTGGATGGCATGGTAGTTAAATTCTTTTTAGCACTTTGGAGGATTAGGGATCAAATTTTCATGGAGGCAATCGTTCTTCAATTTGCAAGGAGAAATAAGAGAGCATTTGTACTTCAATTTGGCAAAGGTGATCGGGAAAACATTTGGAACTACACATGGGGGAAAATTTTAGTGAAATCCATCTCTTCGGTGATCAATCAAACCGATGGCTTGGACCGATGACAAATTGGCAATCAAATATTGAGGCAACTTGAATCTTCATGTACACCACCGAAGGAAAATGGCAACCGATGGAAATTTGAAATGTGGGTCAAGATAACCGATAGGGAATTTAAAAAAAAAATTGAAAGATAACTATGGACAATATGCACCAATCGAATTTTCAATGGCAACAAAGTATAGAAAAAGCAAAATTACCGAACAGCAAAATGTTAAGTCTGAATTTGGATGCTCAATGACCGAACACCATATGAAGACCGATGACCGAATAGGCATGTGATGATCGACGCCCGAACAGCCATGTGATGACCAAACAAGAAGATGAAAATAGGGAATGAGCACTGCAGGGTAAATGAAAATACACTGTATCGAACTGCCAATCTCATATTACCATGCTACACATTACCGATCGATGATAAAATAATCAATAGGAATTTCAGTTCTTTCACTGTACATCTAGTAATTTCACAATTTTCATATCGATGGAGTCTCGTTATACCGACGGAAGTCTCAATACCAACAAATGGCTAAATGACCAATAGAAATTTATAGATTTATTACCGATAGGGAAATAATACACCGAATGCTACGACCAAGAAATAATACCGATGAGGTTTTCACTTGTAAAATAACAAATTGTTATTATCGACTACATATAATAAAATCTAAAGAATTGTTCAACCGAACACTGAAACTTTACTGAGCACTGAACATTTAAAATCCACCAAGTATCGATCACCAAATATTCAAGTAACTGATGGCTCTGGTGATCAGGATTCTACTAATTGGTAATTTAGAAAATTTTAAGCTAAGTATTTAAAGGATTCCTGATAATTCTAAATGACAAAAATTTACATTTTTATTCATAATAATCATTTTCCATGTTTTCATAAATATAAAATTTTTCTAATAGTCCATTTAGGTATAATACTAAAATCCAGATTTGTCTAGTGTTACAAAATTCACTCGAGATTCGATATGTGGATAATCATCCGTATAACCATATCCTTGATACAATAACATTTCACCTATAACTTGATGTGAGGACATTCTACCATTAACTTGATGCAAAGACATTTCACAATCGATAGATTTTATATACAATTCATGTGTAGAACTCGCTCCCATGGTTTTCGCAAACTCCATCAAATTAACAATATCATTATCATCACTAATCGATACCAATTCATATCATGCATTCCTACCTTGATTGTTTGACATATGACACCAATGATAAATCTCTAAATGTTGTGTCGTACTATTCATCTGAAGACCCTTACATATCACATGGATCAACTCATCAAATGAAACATTATTTTCACCCGAATCAACTTAGAAACCCGATGGTTATAACTAACTCTATTAGCAACCATGAAAATATCACCATCAATATAACATAGTAATCTCACAATTTTCATCATTTTTTCTAAACAATAAAATCAAACATGTTATAACTTATGGCATTCAAAACCCTAAATTAAATACACTAAACAACCATAAATTTAATAATTTTATATTTAACCAAACAACACTAAACCCTAAATTATAACAATCATTTTATAACCAAATAAACCTAAATTCAATAATTTTATAACAATTAATCAACTTATCAAATAAAACCCTAAATTAATTATACAAAATCCTAAATTCAACGACCCTAATAATTTCATAATCCTAATTTCAGAATCTTAATTTCATAACCCAAATTTTGGAACCCTAATTTTATAACCTTAAACACAGACAACCCTAATTTCAAAATAAACTACATAACCATAAATTAAATAAACAAACATAATTTAAGTGTCAGGAGCAAAGATTACCTTTGACAGTTCAGGATCTCGTCTCTATAGGTCACGAAAATGAGGGGTTGCTACAGTTTGGGGCGATAATGTGTGTCCAAGGAGAGGAGAGAAGGAGAGTGTGTGGCGATGTGGGGTGGCAATGTGGCTTGATCTTGGTTAGGGACGATAGTGTGCGTCAAGAAGAGAGCAAAAGAGAGAGCGAAATCGAAGGAGAAAAGAGGAGAGGAGAATGAGAGTGAGCGAAGGAGAGCATAGAAAAAAGAGAGAACCAAAGAAGGCAAAATAGTCTTGTAAAATGGTCGAGTTTTAAAAACTCAATCACCGTTATTTAATTGTTTGAAATGTAAAATTGTGAGTTAGAAATTGAATTATCTCCTTTTTTTTAAGATTTTTTTTTTTAATTCGGTCATTTTCGTACATTACTCTCTAGGAGCATCTTCGTTAATTTGATTATTATTAGACTTAAAGAAGCGAATCAAACCGTTCGAAGTGAATTCCGTCGACCGGGACTGACGAAGAGAGACGCAGGTGAAAGAGACGACGAACACGCACGCATATACACATCCACAGAGAGAGAGAGAGAGAGAGAGAGTATCGGTGAAATTTAGAAGCAGCGAAAGGCAGATCTGTCAATCCCATTCAACAGGTGGGTTCTCTCTCTATTAATGTTTTCATTTTTCTGACTTCTTTTTCGATGATGATTCTCAAGTTACTGGTAGTTTGATAATTATTATTGAAAGCGTTAGGGTTTTCATTTTTCTACAATGCTAGAGCTTGAGATATTGTCTCCTGGGTCTTTGAATGGACAGGATTTTGCTATTTTCTTTAACATGTTGATTTTTCCTAGATATTCAGATACTTGGCTATTCAAAATTTAGTTTTCATGGGATCGACGAATTGTTATGAGATTTTGGGTATAGGCTAAACACCTCAATTCTTTGTCCTTTATCAAAAATTAGGGTAAAGCCCCAATATTTGCTTGCTATTCCATATGGTTAATTTTTATTAATTGGCAGATACTAACAATTGAATGAAATGAAATAAAAAAAATTGAAACAAGAACTTGTCCCTAACCTTTGATGCATAGGTTTTTTCAACTTATAAAAAACCAAAGACCAAGTGAAGCTGGGGACAGTTTTGAGAAATTGAGAATCTGCACTAAGTTGGTTTTGTAGCTTCTTATATGGAGCCACTGTGAATTCAAATGAAAATAGAAGACCCACCCCATAGGAATGAAAAGAATAGGAGAATATGATGTGTTATTTGTGCATTAATTGCCACTGTGAGGAGAGATCAAGAAAGAGAAAAAGAGTAGTATGAAGTTTGAGCCATCTATTTTTGTCACACGGTTTGAGGAATGATTTCTCACAGATGATCATAGTTCAAGTTAATGTAACCATTGTCACACAAACTTTTTTTTTTTGGTACGGAAAGAAAGAAAACCTTGCATTTTCGTGCCTACACCTCACCATCTGCACTTTACCAGCTTATTGGATATGAAGTGTGGAACGCATCAGCCCCCACTAAACTTTTTCGAAGAACCATGGGGGCATGTATTAACATGAATATCTTCTCTCTTTTGAATGTTTCTTGTGTTGAACCCCTACACTCAGCTACTATTCAAGCAAAGAATGCTGCCTTTAGGAAGAATTAAAAACCTTCCTCTCAACAGCTTTCCTGGGAAAAGTAGCATCTTCTTCTGTATTGCCCGCTCCTTGGATAGCTGTGCAGTATACCTTTACCTTAAAGGACCCCTAAGTATTCTGCACCAAGCCATTGAGTCTTCCCACCTCGTGGTTCTTGGGTAACTTTAAAAATCTCATAGAAGTTGTGAGAAAGAACTTTTTTATTCTTAGTCTCATGCCATGCACTCCATTTTTATTTGCCCTGTGTCCCCATTCAAAGACACCAAAGAGTTCCATAAAGCCTTTTCTCTCTTGCTATGAGAAATTAACCACTAAAGAAGTCCTTGAAAGCTTTGGGGCAAGACCATGCATTGGGAAGATTAACCAACAAGATGCAGATCTAATGATATGACAAATGTTCAAAAACTAGGATGTAACGACGCTGGGATATGGATTTGAAATAATTGTATTAGTTATAATGATAACATTTTGCTATTTTTTATTTTTTGTTTTTTAAAAAGGACACTTTAGAAGATGTGTAATTTGAATATGATGAAGTGTAATTGAGATATGACAAGTAGGTATGAAAGTCATAGTTTCTTTGTGCACATTTTGTATCATCAATTCATGTATTGATTTATGATTGAATATGTACTATTTGTAAATATGGGTGTCACGTGAAAAAGTTTATATGAAATGTCTTCAAGTATTCAACAACTATCCTAGAACTATGCTGGTCCCTATGATTAAAAGATTGGCTAAACCACAAGTGTTTCCGTGTAATAATTGGTTAAGGATCTCTTTACCCAAAAAAAAAAATGACACATTCTGTGGATTATGCTGTACATATCTGATAAGTATTTGTTGAGTATTCTATCCAATACATATTTGATAGGGATGCAGCCTCCATTTTGAAGTGTTTGTGTTTCCTAGCTTGAATGTTACTGGTTATCCACATACTACTCTCCACCCATATTAATAGCAATTACCTTTTTTTGTAACATCTACTGCCCTACTGTAAATTTCTATCGCCATTTTCCTAGCAACACTTTATTGAAGAAGATCTAATTGTTTATTGAGTTAGATCTAATTTCTATTTCAGCATGTCCCCTTAGCTGCTCCCAGCTCGCCAATCCAAATTTATGCCTATCCTCCTTCACATCATGCCATAAAAAACTTCTCTGGTTCTATAGATTTTGTAGTATGAAAGCTCACTTTGATATTTCTAAATTTCCTTTCTAGGTTTTTGGGTCTAGGTTGCTTTGAAGTTGGTGGAGTAGTGGACATGATATTCATAAATTCTTTGCCCATAGAAGGCACCACTCCATATTTGATTAACTTTGGTGGCATATAAGTTCAGATTTCATCAGAATGTTTCAACATTTGGAGAAGAGAATGGGGTTTAATAGTTTAGCAAATCAGGGAAATTTCATGTCAATATACTCTTTGATAAAGTAATTCACAAAATAGGTTGCTAACCTCTATTAAATGATTTTATAACGAGGATGTCAGCTTTTCGTGTAACATTCACTATTGCCGGAAGTTTAATTGTTTCTATGGCGTATCATGTTATTTTTCTATATTGAATCAAAGTGTTGTAAATTTGATTGCTTATTACTTCTTTTTCATCTGGCAAACAGTGTCTGGTGGGAGTTGTATCTATGGCTGGTTTGTTGGCAGGTGATCCCTCTCATCATGGAATGCATGAAGGCAGATCTTACAAAGTTTCTCAGGACAAGCCAGAAGATAGTGGTGGCCGTTGGTATTTGTCAAGGAAAGAAATTGAAGAACAATCCCCATCAAAGCAAGATGGGATTGACCTGAAGAAAGAGACATATTTACATAAATCATACTGTACATTGTTACAAGATCTAGGCATGCGTCTAAAAGTGTAAGGCCTTCAATTTATTTTATTCATTGCAGTTGCCACTTGGGGAATTATGATTTTCCTCATTTATTATTTTTGCAAAAACCCAGTTTTAGCCCTTGAGTTTGTCCTTTATTATAGGACATAAAGCAAGTCCCTAAACTTTTAAATTACTTTCAACCATCCTAATGTCTCTAACAGAGTCTGACACTTGCTATATAAGGAACTTGACATGACAGAAATGTAACAAGCCAAAGCACCTTATTTCTCCTCTATAACGTTGCCCTTTTTTTTTTCTTTTTTTTTTTTTTTTTTTTTAAAAAAAAAAAAAACACACATTAGACTATTTGGTTTGATGGAATAGGATTTATATAATTTCTTGAAGATAGAAATTTGAAGAATATAATTTCTAGAAGTGAATGGAGATTTCATTAATTGTATTAAGCAAAACAAAAATGTCAAGCGGTAACCCCGTAGAGGACTTGAGGAGAATAAAAAGAATGCTCATTCAAAGGATCTCGTATCAGATCCCATACTTGCAAAGCTAGATTAACAGAAGCCAGGCAATCTTCTCCGGTCATTCCATTTGCCATACATAGGGATGCTATGGTGAACAATTTGTATCACTATGAGGAGAAAGTCCTTATTGGAAAGTCAATTTCATTGTGGCAGCCAAATTTTGGGAGTAGGAGGTTTGTGTATCAAAAATTCGTTTGTAGTAGTATCTTTGGATGGAATGCAGGTAGATCTATCGAATGAATATTCAGATGCAATGGGTGTTGAGGTTCCCTATACGGATGTTTGATGTTAATAGTTTTTATAAATCTATTTGGTGATGGTCTCCTAATAGGGCAAAGGAATCATTTCCCATGGGAAGGGAAGCCATTTGAAAACCTTAAGCAATGGCTTTTCTCATCTTGGAGGTCAAGTTGGGAAAGGATCCTTATGCAAGACAATTTCAGATGTGGGGGAATAATTCCAGTTAATAGATGTGGTAAAGCAAAAACTGAAAGGGAACTAGTCTGTTGATTTGCTTCTTTATTGCTCTTAGACTCAAATTGTTGTGGGAGACTAACTTCGGTTGAGAATGACATGTGAATCTTTAGAATGACTACGATGTCCTTATCATGATTTCTCTTGCAACTTTTTTGGTTCGTTGGGAGAGAATGCCACTGTAAGGTATTTGACTGGGTCATAATGTTCTTGATCAATTGTGAAAAATATGTAGTATCAGGTTTTCTTCAAAGCTTTGTCTATTTTTGTAGATGTTGCTGATTTTGTTCATCTCATTTATCTATTTATTTTTAGGTCTTTGTTTGATTGCAGACCCTTGGTTCTCTTTCTGGATTTCTTAGATAATATTGCATAAAACTGAATCAGCTAACAGCCTTGAGGTTCTTGATTCCCAAATTTTGAGGTTTCTTAGAGATGGCACTAGAAATGTTAAATTCCTTTTACGAAGTTGATTTCCCTACCAAAAGCAGCTAGTATTCCATAGCTTGCTTGAATTGTTCTCTCCAGCAGATTCATTGATCTTCTTATGTGAACATGATTGCTACCAGAGCAGCAAAGTTTCTCAATGGCTCTTTACCAGTTTCATGCAAAACCCGAGAATCACATAGGTGGACTCATTCAGGGGGCCATTAAAAAGTTCCGCAATATTATCAAAATTGTTTACTCCCACCAAACCACCCCCACATCCCCAGGGGACCGTCTATCCTTGTGTACATAAAAAGGCTCTAGACCTAGTGATGACTTGTGAATTTACTAACAGATTCTATTAGAGGCAGGGGCAGATTGCTAGTAGATTCTTAGTTGAGGGACTTGATTAGAAGCAGTAAAACTTCATGCACCCAAATAGAAGATTGTCCAAAGTTATGGGGTCAAAATAGGCTTTTGCCTTTATTTTTCTTATAACATTTGAATTTATCTAGTTGATCTCCCTTGCCAGAATGTCATTGGGCTGTGATGATATATAGTCCACAGTGAACATTGTTGGTTCTGTTTCTAAGCTGATCATCAATAAGAACCCACAATGTACGGTTATGATTTTGAAAGCACTTCTTATCTTGATCATTCTCATTAAGATCACAAGAACCCACAATGATTAGTTATGTGATTCTGAAAGCGTGTCTTGTCTCGATCATTCTTCATTGTGATCAAATAAGATGATTGAGATGCACAAGATATTTCTAGGTTGGACTGCTGACACTTGTTACTATTTTCTTGTAAGTCATTCTTTACTGATTTGACCTAGATCTCTGATGATCCTCTGTTCAATTTGAGTGATGTCATTTGGAGGATTAAAGCTACCATAAGTTAAAAGTGTTTATTTGGATGCTTTGGCATTATTGACTTGTTGCAGGTTAAGAGACTGATTAAGACATCGTCTCCAAACAATTGTGTAGTGTGCCATTAGAATGGCGAGATTTTACATTGTGTGGGCAACTTGGCTTTGTGTGATAAATATTTTACAATATTGGGTGAGACTTAGATTTCTTCAAGAACACTTGAAGATCTTTCATTTTATATAGGTTTTCTACTTGCACAAGGATGCAAGAATGTTTTGTCTATGTACCATGATCTTGATGGTTTGGTGTCTCTGGCTAGAAAGGAATGCCAAGATCTTTTAAGGTGATTAATCTTCCTCAATTTGTGGGATAGGATAGACTTATTAGTGTGCCTCTTCAACTGCCAGTGCTTTAGCAGGCAATTGTTTCCGGAGGTTCAGAGGGATTAAAAGACTCTCCTGCTCTCAAGCCATCTTTGCCGTTTTTTGTTTTGATCTATTTTATCTTCCTTCGACGATGCCTTCTCTTCCTTTTTTTTTTTTTTTTATAAATTCTCTCTCCAGTGTTTCTAATAGAATCTATTTATTGGGAAAAAAAAAAAGGAAAAAAGAAAAGAAACATGTGCAGTTTGGTATCCCACATGAGCATGGAACATATATGTGGTTCCTCTTTTGGAAATATAAAATACCCATCATTTCCGGAGGATATTGTGATTGAGTAGTGAATTTTTTGAATTTCGATTGGATTTTTAATGAGAAAATTTGTAACAATGCGGAAGTGTGAAGAGCTGTTCATGTTGCTGGGAGTGTATATGATATGAGCTCTAGTATAGGATCTAGTCAATGGATATCCTACATAGGATCTAGTCAATGGATACCCTGCACAAAATTCCTCTCTTCCCTTGCTCGAATTTTTCCGTTTGATCTAGTCAATGGATAGTCTGCACGGAATTCCTCTCTTCCCTTGCTTGAGTCTTTCCATTTCTTAAACCTTATTTTTGATGGCTAAAAACTTGTGCCCTAACAAACTTCCCACTACACTTTTTTTTTATAAAAATTTGGACTTGCTTTTAATTCATCGTACCTCTTTTAAATAAGAAAAATAAACTTTGCAATAGAATAGCTATCTTACATAAACAAACTCCTAAAGGGAATATGTTTCCTACTAAAACACAAACTCCTAAAATTAAGAATTTCAAAAATAAGAAAACTACTATTTTAAAGAGCTAACTATTAACTCCTAAATATTCTTTTACAAGATAACCATTATAGAGACATCTATAGTCTTCTAAATATTCTCCTAGAATATTTCCTTCCTACAAGTGTATCGTCCATATCATTACTCCCCTCCTGCATAGGATCGTGCATATCATTACTTCTCTCCTGGACAAAGAGTTTGCGTTTACCATTGCCATTGCCTTTACCCTTTGACATCGCCATTGCCATTGCCATTGCCTTCGCCATTGCCTTTTTGCATTTTTCCCATTGCCTTTTTTTTCCATCGCCCTCGCCATCGCCTTCGCCTTCGCCATCGCCATTGCCATCTCCAGTGCCATTGCCATTGCCTTTGTCTTTTTACCTTAGCCACTGACTTTGCCATTGCCTCTGCCATTGCCATTGCCACTGTGCTGCGTCCCTTGGTGATGTGGCGCAAGAGTGGCCTTAACCCCTATGATTTTGTGAAGGGGCTTGAGTGTTTGGTTGGGGAGGTTATGGTGAAGGGTGGAGTACACCTTATTCGGGGCACCTAGATGTCCTATGCAAAATGGTGGCTTGCTAGAAGTGGTTGTTGGAATGGAAATGAAGTGGAGAGGATGAAAGGATTTGAACCTGACTTTGATGGATTTGTCAAAGTCAAGAGCCTATATCACGCATTGGTGATGTAACCTAAAGGGACGTTGCACCCTTAAGCCCTAATTCTCACATTGGAGAAGAGAATACTCTGGTTTTCTATTTCTGAAATTGCTTGTTTACAAATGGAGAGGGGCCCTACTTATAGTTGAGGGCTTGGGAGGCAAAGGGCCTCATTACATTGGTCATTTCATGCTAAAGGACTCCTATTTACATTAACTACTTAATAACTACTAGGCAGTTATTTTGCCTTTATTACAACTCTTGAATGCCTTAGAAAATAAAGGAATTTATTCATTTTGACAGTTATTGCACAGGGCTGCATGTGACCTTTTGGGTGCTGGCTCACTGGTATGGCGTGCTGGCACTGTGTCACTAGGCGTTGGCTCATGCGCTGGCACTATCTCGCTGAGCACTGGCACGGGCACTAGCATTAGGTGCTGGCATGCTGCACGAGGTGCTGGCACCGAACATTGGCTCGCTGCACTGGACGCTGGCATTGGGTGCTGGCATGCTGGCTCGTGCTCTGGCATTGGGTCATGGCACGCTAGCTCAAGTGCTGGCATGGTGTTGCTCCATGTTACAGCACTGGGCTGTATGGGCGTTGGTGCCTCTTCTGGCTTGGTGGCCTGTGCACGTGGCTCATGGCTCTTGTTCTCCTGCCCATGGTTCTCTAGGGGCTTGTAGTGCAGAGTCTTGTCTCCTTTGGGCCATGCCTCATGTTGGCGCATTGCTGCTTGTGTCTCTTCATGCAGTGGTATTACTCCGCATGCCATTGGCATGTGCTCATGTGTGGGCTGCTCATCCTATGGTGCCTCCTCGCATGGTGCCCTTTCCTGCGATGGCCTGTTTACTCATGCCATCACATGTGTGCCTGATGTCTTTTCCTTCCTAGAGCCTTTTGCTTGCTTATGGCTCATGGTGACATGAAAGGTTGCAACCTTTGGGTGAAGGGTCGCGTCCTTTGGTGTTTGGGTGCTTGGGCACCTTGTGCCATTGCTCGGGCATTGCTTCCTTTTGCTCGAGCACTTTGCTGGGAGCTCATGAGTTTTCTCTAATAGCGGCAATTGCTCGGGCCTGATTGAGGACTCTTCATTGGTGGCCTTTGTCTCGCCTTGCAAAGGAGCACATTTGCTCGTGCGAACCTCCTTAACTTCCTCTTGTGCGCGCTTGGTGGCTAGGCGACGTGTTTGACCTTTGATATTGCGCATGACCCTGCGAAGGGTTGCAACACCTGCCACTGCCATTGTTATCGCCATCGCCTTTTTGCTTGTCGTTGGTGGTGCCATTGCCGTTGCCGTTGCCGTTGCTGTTGCTGTTTCATTTGCCGTTGCAATTGCCGTTGTCTTTTGCCTTTGCCTTTTCCGCATCGCCATTGCCTTCGCCATCGTCACTGCCTTTGCCTTTTTGTCATTGCCTTATCATTGGCCATTGCCATGCATTGCCTTTGCCATTGCTATTGGCATTGGCATTGCCTTTGGTTTTGCCATTGTCGCTGCCGCTTCCATTGCCTTTTTGCCTTTTGCCTTTTTATCGTTGCCTTTTTGCCTTTGCCTTTGCCTTTGCCTATTGCCTTTGCCATTGCCCTTGCCCTTGCCTTTGCCTTTGCGATTGCCATTGCCATTGCCATTGCCATTACCATTGCCTTTTCTTCCCATTGCTTTTACCTTTGCCATTGCCATTGCCTTTGCCATTGCCATTGCCATTGCCAATGCTATTGCCCTTGTCCTTGCCATTGCCATTGCCATTGCTATTGCTCTTGCCTTTTTGCCCTTGCCTTTTTGCTTTTGCCTTTGCCCTTGCCTTTGCCGTTGCCGTTGCCGTTGCCGTTGCCGTTGCCGTTGCCGTTGCCGTTGCCGTTGCCGTTGCCGTTTCCTTTGCCGTTGACGTTGACGTTGACGTTGCCGTTGCCGTTGCGGTTGCTGTTGTGCCATTGCCAATGTCGCCGTTGCCGTTGCCGTTGCGGTTGCCATTGTGCCGTTGCTATTGCCATTGCCATTGCCATTGCCATTGCCATTGCCATTGCCCTTGCCTTTGCCTTTGCTTGCCATTGCCTTGCTGTTGCCCTCGCCTTTGCCATTGTTGTTGCCGTTACCATTGCCATTGTCATTGGCCTTGCCTTTGCCATTGTCGTTGCCGTTGCCGTTGCCGTTGTCTTTGTCTTTGCCGTTGCCTCTGCCATTGCTATTGCCATTGCTATTGCACTTGCCATTGCATTTGCCATTGCCATTGTCGTTGCTTTTTGCCATTGCCTTTGCCATTGCCTTTGCTGTAGCCATTGCTGTTGCCGTTGCCGTAGCCGTTGCCGTTGCCGTTGCCGTTGCCGTTGCCGTTGCCGTTGCCGTTGCCGTTGCCGTTGCCGTTGCCGTTGCCGTTGCCGTTGCCGTTGCCGTTGCCTTTGCCGTTGCCGCTGCCCTCGCCGTTGCTGTTGCCCTTGCCCTTTCTATAGCCATTGCTTTTGCCTTTGTATTTTTGTCAATGTCTTTGCCACTGCCTTTACCTTTGCTGTTGCCTTTGATGTTGCCTTTGCACTTGCCCTTGCCTTTGCCTTTGCGATTGCATTTGAATTTGACATTGGCATTGCCACTGCCATTGCCATTCCTTTTGCATCCATTGCCCTTGCCATTGCCAGTGCCATTGCCATTGCCGTTACCTTAGCCATTGCCCTTGCCATTGCCATTACCTTAGCCATTTCCTTTGCCATTGCCATTGCCATTGCCATTGCCATTGCCATTGTTGATGCCTTTGCCTTTGCCATTGCTTTTGCCCTTGTTGTTATCATTGCCCTGGCCATTGCCGTTGCTATTGCCCTCACCATCGCTGTTGCCTTTGCTGTTGCTTTTTGTCCTTGCCATTGCCATTGCCATTGCCATTGGCATATCCATTTCCTTTGCTTTTGCCATTTTGCCAATGCCTTTGCTATTGCCGTTACCTTTGCCATTGCCTTTGCCATAAGTAATGTGGCCTTAGATCTTTCCTCCCCTAGGCCTATAAATAGGCCAGCCCTCAAGCTTTGTAAAACATCCTTTGAGCAATAACATTCAAGCTTTCTCTTCAATTGTGAGTAAGAGAGTTCTTAGGAGCTTAAGCAAGCTAGTGCTCTTCTTAAGTTACATCATTACTTGAGTGATCCCTGTGGTGCAAAGTAGTGAGGCTTATGGTTTTCTCCCAATGAGCCGTGTTCAAGTTCCCTTAACCAACTTCCATAAGTCAACCTTCTAACCATTCCACCACCCAGCCCACCACGAACCACCCCTCTTCATGTGACATAGGTGCTGCAAAGAAGGTGCATTCTGAGCTTTCAACCCTATCCTTCTGTCAACACCAACTCATTAGGTACTCTCGGTCGACCCTAGGCCTGGGTCCGCATCATTGTGCCCATGCCTATGCCTTTACTTCTGCCTCCACCTCCGCCTTCGCCTCTGCCTGTGCCCTTGCCATATTAGATTTGTCTTTTATAAGCTTGTTTCTTTGGTGCTCCTTTATACTTGTATTTTTTCTCTCTGGATTACGGAGTCAATCAGAAAACAGCTCAGATTAATTGTACAATTTTATTATCTCTGTAGTCACAATTCACTGTAGAGCCTTCCCAAATGGGATAATTTACTAATGAATTCAATTGTACTGCAGCCATCTCTTTTTAAATCTCGGCTTCTCTCTAGAATTTACTCTTTTCGGCAGTTTAGTTTTCTTCAGTTCTAAGAATATCTAATCCTGAATTATCAGCAATGGTAAGATCTAGCTTTTCTCTCTCTTCCTTCCTCTCCGGTATGTGTTGGTTGAAGGACTCTCTTTCCCTTTCAGACAAATGACTGCCACGTGACAAGGATACAGGTTAATCTGATGACAGGATTCTGAACAGAGGGATCAAATTCATGGAATTTTATGATTTGAGGATTTAATTAAAAAGATTATGGTGCGGAGGGAATTTGCAAGTGACCCAGAGTACTATGGTTATAGGTGCATTTTACCAATAATATTATATAATAGGACCAAAACCAATTCTATATCATATTAAAGTTTGTAATGAGTTGTTCACTAAAAGGTTCTTTACTGCCATGTTTTATGCACATATATGCGAGTGTTTATTTATTGTTATATGTTTATGCACCATAGACAAAACTATTTGTAATTTCCAAAGTAGCAACAATAGGGTGATGAATGTTTGTACATGCAGACCTCAGGTCACAATCGCCACTGCCATCATATTTTGTCACCGTTTCTTCCTTCGCCAATCCCATGCAAAAAATGACAGAAGAGTTAGTATTTGTTCTCCTACTAGTTCTACCTTTTACTCTCAATTGTTTTAATGATGTATCGGGTAACATCAGCATCTCAGATTCTTATCTAATATGCTTTTGAATTGGATTCCAAGTTATATGCTCCTTGTCGCTTATAGACTCAAAATTGAGCAATAATGAGCCTTAGCAGAGAAGAGATGCATTCTCCTTTCTTGGGTTATAATTGCACTAGAGGGTTGTTACTTAATAGTGGATATTATTTTTGCAATAAGGGAATAGCAGAAGATTGTCTTGTATAGATAAAACCATTATTTATTGTTGAGGAAGTTGGGAGTTAAATTTTTCTCATTACTGGCTGTTTATCATGACAAGGATTGCTGCTTCCTTTCAGGCTGGACAATTGGATAGATCTAATTTGGACATTGAATCATATGATTTTAATGGGAAGCAAATAAGCAACTTTATTTTCTTTTTAGTTTTTTGTGGAATAAGTAATCTTTTTGCAGTCAATTTCTGATGTAGTGAATTATAGAATGTGATGCAGCAGTAGTTAGATTGGCCTATAAAATTTTTTTGGTTGATTTTTCTCTAACAATATTTGGGGCTTCACCAAATCTCCTTCCATTACTTTTCATGGTTGCCATTTGAATCCCTTTGTGCTTATATTAATTACCATTTTGTTTTATTCCACCCCCCAAAAAAACCCGACCGTGTCTTCATGTGATCCATCTATCATATCAAAATTTCAGATTATTACTCTACTCTAGCTTCTGTGACTTAATCTTTATTTTGTGAGAAAACTTTTTTGTCTGAAAAACTCATTTTGAATGGTGGGCAACAATTAATGCCTTTTCGAAGCCTTTTTAAGAAATCAACTAGTAAAAGGAGTTGTTATCAGGGAGGGTAATTGGAGAAAGATAACTTTGTGTGCTAACTTCATTTTTATTTTTGCACAGACCATTGCAACAGTCTGTATGTTCTTCGCTGGGAAGGTAGAAGAAACTCCTTGTCCATTGAAAGATGTTATACTTGTTTCTTATGAGATAATTCACAAAAAGGATCCTTCTGCAGTCCAAAGGATTAAGCAAAAGGTAATTTCCACCATTATGTACATTTCACAGTTTGCAAACACCTTTTTCCATAGTTATTCTTTACTAACTTCTTTCTCTAACTAGTATGATTGCAATGTAAACGTCCTAGTATAAGGCTTTGCATCCTTCATTCTAAAGGACTTGACCCTATTTTAACCTTTCCTCTCTAATCATTCTGATGGACTAGACTGTTTCATCTTCCATTATTCTTGACCCGTCATGAATCTGAACAGATGTGGGATTCAGAAACACCACAACCACACAACAGATAATGCAAAATATGAAGTTTCAAGTAATATGCTATAGCATACATTTCTTTGATGAGAAAACAGAATGATATATTATTGTCTACAAAACTACAGATTTTCATATAATACTAACATCTCCTTATTGTGAATCTTTAGAACTGAACAAGTATCTAAACAAATTAAATGCTACTAAGATAAGATCTTCAAGATGTCAGGGCTATTATTAATCAAAAGCCTTTTATCCTTTTTGCTTTCCCCTTTTTTCCTTCCTCAATCCAAGGTGATGCCTTGTCTTATCATCCATGATGTATATTATTTTCTCTTGTTCTAATAATATCTCATCTTCTTTCTTTTTGGATAAATCTTCCCTAGACCCAAGGTTTTTAATAAATACCTAAAACAATGGAAGCATCCTAGAAATAACAATAGAGGGGGTTTAGGCAGGGCCACCTTTACCCCGAACCGGTACAGGATGGTTAGAGCAACAACATTCCCATTCCCACCCTTAATAGGAAGCAGTGAGCCATCCTGAACAGCCCCTATTGGTACGCACTGCGTAGGTACAAACCCGGTGAGAAAGAAAACCAAAAGCTGCTAAGTTCAAACTCTCTCCATCTCTGAGGCACAGAGAGAGCTTGCTACTTCCTCTCTCTCGGGACGAAAAGCCTATGTATCTCTGTCTCTCAGCCTCCTCGCTCTCTCTCTTTCATATTAAGATCTTGCATTATGTCCTCGATTTCTTCATTTCCCCGAGGAGAATTTATTATCTTCCTTGGGACAGGTTGTGTGCTAGTGTTTCAACTCTTGTATAGACTTTTCAATTCTAATTTCTTGCTTGGAAATCCCATTCTCTCTCTCTGATTTGCAATTTGATTAGACTCTTCTCTTTTAGAGAGAGATTGAGCATGGTGGATATTGAATATCAAGTAAACTCACGGCCACTGTCTTCTTTCATCTAGTAGTGAGATGTGAGAGAAAGAAAGAGCAAACAGGAAGAGGAAATAGTGATATTTGGTAAATTATGTATCTAATTGTGGGGGTTTATACAAATCCCAATCCCGTCTTAAGTGAGTCAAACACACATACTCCTCCCCACACCACCCATACTTATTTAATGGGGCCACATGCTTTGAATGCTGGGTTTGAATGGGCTGGGTCTGTCAGGTTTGGGACAAAATTATCACCCTCAAGGCATCATAAATTATATCGAACTATTAGATCTATAATCCTAAAAATGGATGAGTATTTGATATGTATCTGGTGCTTCAAACATATAGCATCTATTTCAAAACAAATGAATCCTACACTTTTGAAAGATTTAAATTGAAATCTGGAGTTTATTATGTTTTGATGTTTGTAAATTCGCTTTAACTTATTTCTATAGAGTTGCTAATTCCATCGTATTTTGATGATTTGTAAATGAACTATACTTAAAATCGTGGAATTCTTTCCATTTTGACCAAATTGCTCAATAACAACAAAACAACTACCTAGGCCTTTTATTAAAAAATTTGGGGTCGGCTATTTGAGAGACAAATATATATAAAAAAAAGATTGTTGATTTAATTTGTACGAATTCTCCTACGTCAGCTATTCCTATCTAATACCATCTCCTCTACTAAATCCATGACTATTATATTTTACGGATAATTTGCATCCAAATTTTTAATGGTCTATTTCTACGTTTTACTAAATTTCTTATATTTGAGTTCTTGGTTCTTTTAGTAGGTGCGTTCTTATGTACTTATTGTATATACCCAAATCACCTTAAACAGTATTCACATTTTATCTATAATTAAATTAACTCCTAACGTATTATGTATCTCTTCGTTTCTAATTTTATCTTTTCTAGTTTTACCATATATCCATCTAATCCATTTTATTTCAATTATAACTATTTTATACTCTTGTTATTATTTAATAATCCAACACTCAGTATCATATGATAGCACGAGTCTTATTGCGGTTCTATAAAATTTTTCCTTCAATGTAATGGCATCGTGCGATTGTAGAAAATTCCGGATGCCTTTCTTCATTTTATCCAATCCGTTTGAATTCTATTATTCACATCCCCATTTATATTATCATCATTTTGAATGATGGAACTAAGATATTTAAATCGTTTATTTTTTGGTACTTATCTTTTTTCTACCTAATCGTTTTTTTATCATCCTGATGATTGTCACTAAATCTATATCTTATATATTCAGTTTTGGATCTGCTCAATCTAAATCCTCTAGATTTTAATGTGATTCTCCATAACTCTAATTTAATATTAATATCCTTTCTAGATTCACCAACTAATACTATATCATTTGCGAAAAGCATGCACAATGGTATTTCATCCTGAATATTTTTTGTGATTTCATGTCACTATTACAAATAGTATGGGGTTTAATGTCGAATCTTGATGGAGTCCAATGTTAATAAGGAAACTATTGCTCAAACCCCCACAAGTTCTTACATGGTCAAAACTTTTTCATATATATCTCTAATAAGATTAATATATTTCAAAAAGATCTATTTTTTCATCAACACCTATCATAACACGTCCTAAACCCTATCATACGCTTTTTTAGGTTAATGAATATCATTTGTAGGTCTCTCTTCCGCACTCTAAATCTCTATCAACTGTCTTAACAAGTGAATTATTTCGATGGTTGATCGTTTTGGTATAAATTCAAATTGGTTCTGAGACACTTATCTTCGGTCTTAATCTATGCTATTATCATTCTCTCCCATAACTTCATAGTATGACCCATGAGCATAATTCCTCAGTAGTTGGAACAATCTTGTATGTCTTCTTTGTTCTATACAGTTGGATAAATGTGCTCTCTCTTCATGCTTAGGGCATTTTTTTTGTTTGTCAAATTTGGTTGAAAAGAGCCATTAACATTACTATACTGAATTCATTCAAACATTTTTACACCTTAATAGGAATGTTATCACGTCTTATAGCTTTGTTGTTCTTCATTCTCTTTAGGGTCTCCTTTACTTTGTGGGGACGAATCTTATTTTTAAAATCTCTATTAATCTCTTCTACACGTATCGTGAGATTTCCTATATCTATTGTATTCTCAACATTAAATAGATTATCAAAATAGTCTCTTCAACGCTTTATTATGTTTTTGTTTCTTACAAGTATATTATTGGTTTCACTCTTAATACATTTAACCTCATTTAGATTTTTTTTATTCCTTTCCCTTAATTTGACAATTTTGTAAATCTCTTTTTTCGTCTTGAGTCTCCAACTTCTTGTATAATTTATTATACACCTTACTTTTTGAGTTATGGATAATCTTTTACATATCTTTTTTTGCACTTTTGTATTTTTCATAAGCCTCGTTACTATGATCATTTTTAAGGTTTTTATAACATTCTCTTTTGATTTGAATAGCAGTTTGTATTTTCTTGTTCCACCACCATGACACATTGCCTATTGGACCCCTACCCTTATATACTCCCAAGAATCTCCCTACCTATATTCTTAATATTATTAGACATCTCTTTTCATATTGTTTCTGAATCATCATTTACAGACCAATTCGTTACTCTGATTACTTTGTCCCTAAAAGTTGTCATTTTTTTCACTTTTAGGTTCCGCCGCTTAATTCTTGATTCCATAGATGATCGAAATCTCTTCTAATGAGAAAGAGATCTAACTAGCATTTGACTCACTTCTCTATATAACTATGTGTGACTTTTTTCTTGAAGAAGATGCTTACGGGTGCCAAATCAAACGTTACGGTAAACTTTAAAATGGAACCTCCCGTCTCATTTCTACTATCGAAGCCAAAGTTTCCCTGTACAGTTTCAAATCCCTCATTTTTCTCCATTCATTTAGGTCTCTTCCAATAAATAACTTTTCTTCATTAACTATGTTTTGTATAAATTCATCTAAATTTTTAAAAAATTATTTTTTACTAATTGCATTTACACCTATTTGGGGGCATACTAACTATATTAACTACATTTTTTCCATTTACTAATTTGACAAGCATAATTCTATCTCCATTCATTCTTATCTCTATTACATCTCCTAGTAAATCTTTATGTACAATTACTCTTACCCTAATTCTTAATTCTATCCTTACCAATGTACCAAATATTATGAGTATAAGACTATTACTTTAACCTTCTCTCCCATCCACTTAGTTTTTTAGAGGCACATGATATTAATTTTTTTTTCTATTTATTACTTCTCCTATCTCTCCTAACTTTCTTGTTAGGGATCCTATGTTTCAAGTGGTTAAACGAATCCTATCTTCATGGACTATCTTATTTACCTGCATCTTAATGACCCTTGATAATTTGTCATTATACCTGAGATCCGATATAACGCGTCGCTGAGGGAGAAACGTTCCAAATGTTTTCCTATATATGTCTTTTATTTTTAATTTGACAAAAGGTATTTATGTTGGCTGTTAGTTTACCACATCCCTACTCCTTTATTCGGGTTTGGGATCGGCTGTGGCGGAGTTCTTCAGATAATAGTATATAAAACGAATTTTTTTTTTTTTATCTATATACACAAAATAACTATAAAAGCAATAAATTATATATTATAATTATACTGCTATGAGTTTGAAAAATTTTAAATTTTAGTAACTTTTAAACTCATTGTAATATATTTTATACTAATATTAATAATAATAGGATTTATTCTAACAATGGGGACTGATAGAATTAATGGTCACACTAATGTTCAATATCTTTTCAAGATAAAATTAATGGTCACACTAATGTCCTGTCTGCTTTGAAAAAAGTGAAGTTTCATATTTTTATTATATCTCTTTTTAAAATTATGATGAATCTCTGTGATATTTGGATCGGAAGAATGAATTCTTTAGCTCTTCTAAACAAAGAAATTTAATTGAGCTCTATATTATATTTATCATTCTAAGCAACAAATTTCATTTGTAAAATTAACTTAGCGATCTCTCCTATAGATAAGGGAACTGTGTCTTCTGGAAGAAGTGATATCCTTTCATTTTTTTCTAGGACAAGTTTGTCACTCAGATTTTAGTTGAGGGGTTACTTTGATGCGACATCTAAAATAAGTAACTTCTGGATCTGGATAACCATCCTGCTATCCCCTTTTTTACTCAGCTCTCAAGTATGTGTCTTTTTCTCTTTTCAACTGTTCAAATTTCCTCAACATCTTTTATCACAATTGGTTTTGTCCCCCACTTGTGTGGGGCAACTCGCTGGAATTGTATGCCCAATATTTCTTATGTTGATTGGTTGTTCATATCTGGATACATGAAAGGTGAAGCTATTAGTTCTGGTTTCATTTTTCTGTTGAACCAAATTTCCTCAACATCTCTCATCACAATTTTCTCTCTTTAAAATTTTAATGCTTTTGTTCCCCACTTGTATGTGTGGGGCATATTTCACTTGCTGGAAGGGTATGCCCTATGTATCCTATCTTGATTGGTTGTTCGTATCCGGATACACAAAAGGCATTGCTATGAGTTCTGGTTTCATTTTTCTATTAAACTGAAGTAATTTTTCCCTCCTTCATTTTAGGGCCCCAAATTCACCAAACACACCAGGAATATATATATTTTTTTAAATTAAACTGAAATTCTTTTTCCCCCTTCATTTTAGGGCCCCAAAGTCAGCCAAAAATGAAAAACCAAATCCACCAGGGATGCATCTGTAAGTAGTAAATGATAGAGCTAAGAATTCAAGGAAGACTTGATCTTATATGCTGTTTATTATATGTGCCATTTAAATTTGAAGAACTCATGTTTTTATAGTTGATTGGAGAAATTAAGCAGATAAACTGAGGGGAGAGTGATGATTCTCTAACATGCAAGAATGAAAAATTAGAGTGGAGCCAAAGAATTGACTTTTCAGACCCAGAAAAAGGAGAATTGGATACGGTTATGGTATTGATTTAATGACATGATTACACTTCATATGAAATGTCTAAAATGCCCTTCTCCTTTTTAGTAAATTGATCAATTTGCCATCAAATTAAACCACAAAAGATCGCATTTCTTGTAATTAAATAAGATGAGTTTTATTCTTATATTTAGACTTCATTGAGTTTAGAGTTCAATAATGACATTTAATGTGAAATGTAAAAGAGATGTTAATTTAATATTATGATCATCTTGTACGAGTTTGTACAAGCCAATACATTTTATGTGTATCAAATTATTTTATTATATCACCTCATATATTTTGTTGTAAGAAATAATTTCTCATTAAAATTTATATTATTTAATATAAGATTTTTTTTTTCATTTTCTTTAAATTGCTAAATAAAATTAATAAAGTGTAAATATATAAAATATTTTAAAATTCCTTTTTTTTGCAAGATTTTATTTCTTGGTTGATAGATAATTGGACACCTAATATAGAAAGGGAAGAGGTTGCTTTTCTATTTTGTGTGGGAAAGAAAAAGTGTGTTAAAATTTGGTCAGGAGAAAAGATATTCTTATAGCGAGGGGGATTTCACTTGGCGCCTACTCAATGGGACAAAAATTTGCCTTTGTTAACTAAGCATAGCTTAACCTTGGTTGAGTATTAAAAGAAAAAAGATGTCAACGGGTTAGTAACCTTGGCCAAGGGGTGGTAATCTAGGCAATCTAGGGTTAGCAACCTTCTAGTTGGGGCCGTAAATGAACTTTGGAAAGGTGAATGTAATTATATGTATTGTGGAATTGTGGTTTGTAACTATTGGCCAAAATAGTGACAATCTACACAACATGTGGTTATAACTTTGCATTTTGATGTCTAAGTCTGAACAAGGTGAATGAACTTGTATGCATTGTCAAAGCAAAGGTGCAAGTTGCCTTGGTCACTGCCCTCAATTGTATGACTCCAAAATTGAGCTCTAAGTTGTCTAAATTACTACCCTTTAGATCCTGGGTTACAACTATTGCGTTGACAAGAGATCCAATTATTTCTCTCTTTTGCTGAATTCGAGGTACAATCCCAACAAAAACCACCACCTAGGCCTTCTATCCAAAAATTGGGGGTCGGCCGTATGAGAGATAAATATCGAAATCGAAAAAAAAAGAAAAAAGAAAAAAGAAAAGAAAAAAAAGATTTAGTTTGTGCGGATTCTCCTACGTCACTCATTCTTATCTAAAATCATCTCTTCAATTAAATCCATAACTATCATATCTTTACAAATGTATTGTATCCAAGTTTTTAACGGTCTATCTCTATATTTTATTAAATCTCGTATGTTTAAGTTTTTTACCTTCTTAACAGGTGCGTTTTTAGGTTTTCGCAGCACATGTTCAAACCATCTCAAACGGTACTCTCGTATTTTATCTATAATTGAGCTAATTCCAATTTATCACGTATCTCGTCATTTCTAATTCTATCATTTCTAGTTTTATCGCATATCCACCTAAATATTCTCATTTCAGTTATAGTCATTTTTTGTTCTTGTTGCTGTTTAATGGTCCAACACTCAATACCATATAATAGAGCAGGTCTTATTGTGGTTCTATATAATTTTTCCTTTAAATGTAATGACATCGTGCGATCATAGAGAACTCCAGATACTTTTCTCCATTTCATCCAATCTGCTTGAATTCTATTATTTACATCCTCATCTATATTGTCATCATTTTGAATGATGAAATCAAGATATTTAAATCGTTCACTTTTTGGGACTTCTTTTCCTTGTAACCTAATCGTTTCTTCATTATTATAATAGTTGTCACTAAACTTTCATCTCATATATTCAGTTTTAAATTTACTCAATCTAAATCATTTAGATTCTAATATCTCTCCATAACTCTAATTTAGTACTGATACTCTTTTTAGTTTTATCAATTAAAACTATATCATCTGCGAAGAGTATAGGTTACCGCTCTTTGCCTAGGTTATCACCCCATTTGCCTAGGTTATTGCTCTTTGGCCTTTAGTTGCAATCCATGCTTTGAAATTATATTAATTCATTCACCTTTCCCAGAATTTAGTTAGAATCCCGAATGTGAAGACCACTCCAAATTGCCTGTGTTACTATCCCTTTGGCCTTTATTTACAACTCTCGCTCTAATGATACATTTATTCACCTCTTCTAAAATTTGTTACCACCAAAGTTTCCTAAATTACCACCCTTTGGGCCTCTAATTAAAACCCTTGCTTCAATTTTACATTGAACTTAATTTATCTTTTCTAAAGTTCCATGATGACTTCAAATGCGAGATTACCTCCTTAATTGCCTAGGTTACCAGCTTTTTGGCCTCTAGTTACAACTTACACATTGATGTCATAGTCAAGTTCATTCAACTTGCCTGGATTATTAATCAGTTGATCTTTACTTACAAACCTTGCTTCAACAACATTCAAATTTGTTCACCTCTTCTAAAATTTAGTTACCATCCGGAATACAGGGTTACCACCCAAAGTTGCCTGGGTTCCTACCTCTTTGGCCTCTGGTTACAACCCTCATTACGATTGATACATTCATGTTCATTCACCTTCCCTAAAACACATTTACGACCCCAAATGCATAATTGTCGCTACCCTTTTGGCCTTTACTTAAACTTGTTTTTGATGTTAGAAGGGTGGGCATAGCGCAATGGTGGAGTCTCTCCATTGTATTATGGAGATCCGGAGTATGAATCAGTCTCCTTGCAAAAAAAAGCAAGGGGAAGGATGTCTAGATATTCTCTTTCTCCAGAACCCACAATATGAGAGTTTCGGCACTGGGTATGCATGCCTTTGTGTTTTGATGTTACATTCAATTTCATTCACATGTTCTAAGTACTAAACAACCTCAAATGTGAGGATAAGAGCCCAAGTTGCCAGGTTATTACCTGTTTGTTCTTTAATTACAATCCTTGTTTTGGTGATACATTCACCCTTCCTTAAGTTCAGTTATGATCCCAAATGTGAGATTACCACCCAAAGTTTCCTAGGTTACTACTATTACAACCCTCACTTCAATGATATATTCAAGTTAATCACCTCTCCTAAAGTTTGGATATAACCTCAAAGGCGAGGTTATGACCCTAAGTTGCCTAGATTGCCAGCCCTTTAATTTGTAGCTATAACTCTCTTCAACAATACATTCAACTTCGTTCACCCCTCCTAAAGTTCATTTATGACATTGAATGCGAGGTTGCCACCCCAAGTTGTTAAGGTTAGTTTCCTTTCTGCCTTTAATTACTACCCTAATTTCGACAATACCTGGAAGTTCATTCATCTTTTTTTAAAGTACGATTATGGCCTCAATACAGATTACCACCTCATACTGCTTATATTACTAGCACTTTGGCTTCTATTTATATTCCACGCGTCCATGATGCATACGAGTACATTAGCCTTTCCCAAAATTAATTACATGCCCAATACAAGAATATCACACGAAGTTGCCTAGCTTGCCATTTGCCAAGATTTATACCTGTCTGGCCTCTTCTCTTAACCAAGGTTAAGTTGTGCTTGGTTTATTATGTAAGTAATTTTTATCCCATTAAATTAAATGCATGGTGAAATCTCCCTCAATGTAATAATATTTATTCTTCCCATCGCACCTGGACACTCAATACTTTTTTTCCTCATGCTGAATAGATTTTTGACTTCCACATTTTTTTAATATAATTTCAGCCTTAATTTATTCTATGCTCAGCAATTTACTAATTGCAAGCGTCTAAACTGAGCAGCTATCTATTAACAAAAGAATAAGATTTTGTAAATTAAAAAAAAAAAAAAGAAGAAAGAAAATACCATAATGTAGAATATATTTGCACTTTATGAATTTCAATTAAGCAAATTTTTTTAAAAAAAGAAAAAGAAAATATGACTATTTTATACTAACTGATGTCAACTTTTAATGAAGTTTTGAGAAATAATTCTTATATCTAAATACATCCGTTAATACAAAAAATTTTGAAAAATAGTTAATTTAATACACAATGTATTGGGACTATAAGAATTTGTCTCAATAATTACAATTTGAAAATAATATTAGTCAATCAATCTTTTTTTATGTTGCATATTGGCTTCTAAACTTAATAAATTTGACAAACACAAAAGAAAAAAAATAAAAACTTCTTGTTAATATTACAAGAAACAAGATCACTTTGTTGTTTTATTTGATGGCAAAGTGGTAATTAACTGAAATAGGAATTCAGACATTTATGAGATTTTGAATGGGGCTAATCATGTCATTTACATGGAAACCTCCATTGCTTCCAATTATCCTCTGTTGGTCTAGAAAGTTGAACTTTTGGCTCCATTCTAATGTTGCATTTTTCCATGTGAGGGAACCTTCATTCCTCCTAAACTAATGTTGCTTTCTGTGTACAGGATATTAAAATTTTGTGGATGTTCAAATGAAAGGGCTTTAAAATAATCCGTTTTAAAATCATTGATTTTAAGGTTCCTTATGGATATGTTTGCAAGTTTAACGGATTTATTTGAGAATTTCAGTAAGATATTATACATGTTATAAAATATATTTTGTTATATATATTATATGTTCTTATAATAAATATATTATACATATCTTATGTACTTATAATCATACTTATAGATTTGATTTTTCTTTGTACTTTTTTTTAATCTTTTTCTTTTCTATCATGTAGTTTGTACATACATACATATATACATATATGTATATATGTATATAATACATATACATTTTGTTTACTCTAGCATGTTATAGTGAATAAACATTATTTTACTAAATTGATTATTGATAGAATTAAATTTTTTTTATGTATATGATCATATGATTTTTTTCTATGTATTTTATTTTTGGAGGTTATTGAAAAATACAGTAGTGGAGGATAATAATGATATTCTAGACTAGTGGAAAAGACAAATTCCTCATGTGGACGGGAATTCAAGTTAATAGGTGTTAAAATTGATTTTGAAGGTACTTCCAACCATTAAACTCTCGAAATCCCAATTGAACTTATGAAATGTAAACATCGGATTGTCATATTTTTGGATTTTGAAAATTATTGCTTTTCCAAATCCATGGCAAATCCATGTGTATTTGGACACTACAACAACAAATTGAGCCATGATACTAAATCTTGGGATCGACTGTTTGAGGTCAAAATAGAAGAGAGGAGAAAAAAAATAAAAAAATAAACTATGTATAGAAATTTATTAATAATAAGAATAATAATAATAATAGTGTATTAATTTAATTGTTTCAGATTCTCCACCACTCATTCCTATCTAAAGTTATCTTCTCAATTAAATCATTGACAATCATTACTTCACGAATAACTTACATAAATGTTTTCAAGGGTTTTAATGCAAAGTTTTATTAAATTTTCTACATTTAAAATCCTTCTCCTCTTAACTGGTGTGTTTTTGGATCTTCGCTGTATATGTCCAAACCATGTTAGACGATATTTTTTCATTTTATTCTCTAAATTTAGTATAATCTTTTTATTTGTAATTTTATCTTTTTTATTTTTATCACACATCCATCTGAGCATTTTTATTTCGGTTACAATTATTTTATACTCTTATTGTCGTTTAATGACCTAACCCTTGGCGCTATATAATAATGCAGGTCTTATTACGTTTATAAAACCTTCCCTTCAACTGCAATGACATCGCATGATCGCAAAGAAGTCTACGTTTAGATCTTATGATTCACATCACCATCTATATTGTCATCGTTTTAAATGATAAACTCAAAATATCGTGTTCCAATTTATCATCTTGATAATTATCATTATACGTACATATCATATATTCAATTTTTGACCGATTCAATCCAAATTCTCTCGATTATAGTGTCATTTTTATAACTCTAATTTAGCACTAGTACCTCCTAGTTTTATCGACCTATACTATATCATCTACAAAAAGTATATATCATGGTACTTTATCTTAAATGTTTTTCGTTATTTTATTTATCATTATGACAAAAATGAGAGAGCTTAATGTTAAATCTTGGTAAAGCCAATGTTAATTGGGAAGCAATCACTTAAACTTCTGCAGATTTTTACATTGGTAAGAGCTCTTTCATATATATATCTTTGATGAGATTAATGTATTTCAAAAAGATCACCTTCTTGATCAATGTTCATCATAGTATGTCAATAGAAATTCTATCATATGCTTTTTCTAAATCAATGAATATTATATGCAAGGCTCTCTTATATATTCTAAACGTCTCTATCAAATGTCTAAGTGAATTACTTCGATGGTGGGTCATCCTGACATAAATCCAAATTTATTCTGAGACATTTACATCTGATCTTAATATATGCTCAATCACTTCCTCCTACAATTTTATAGTATGACTAATAAGTTTAATTCTTTATAATTGGAACAATCTTATATATCACCTTTATTCTTATATAGTGGTGCAATTGTGCACTTGGGGTATTTTATTGATTCGCTAAATTTTGTTAAAAAAATTCGTTAGCATTTTCATTATCACTTCACCCAAACACTTCCATACTTCAATAAGATTGCTATTAGGTCCTATGACTTTATTATTCTTCATTTTCTTTAAGCGTTTAAAATTTCTGTTGATGTCTTCTATAGGTGTCACGATGTCATTGATATTTCTTGCACACTTAATGTTAAAGAAGTTTTCAGAATAGTCCCTCTAAATCTTTCTTATGTCCCCATTCCTTATAAGCACACTATTGGTTTCACTCATCATACACTTAGCACCGTTTAGGTCTTTTCCTTCCTATCCCTTAGTTTGACATTTCTATAAAGCTCCTTTTTTCCATCCATCGTTCCTAGTTTTTTATATGATTCGTTATATATCTCGCTTTTTGATTCTTGAATAATTTTTTCACCTCTTTTTTTTTGGGGTAATTTTGTACTCCTCAAACACATCTCCATCTTTCCAACTTTTAAGATTCTTATAACACTTTTTGTTCGTATAACAGTTTGAATTTTCTCATTTTATCAACATGACTTCTTGCCTATTGACGCTTGACTCTCGTATATGTCAAGAATCTCCTTACCTAATTTCGTAATACTACTAGACATTTCTACCCACTTAGTTTTTAAATCATCATTAGTAGATCAAGTAATTTCTTGAATTAACTTCCTTTTTCAAACTCCACTATTTAATTCTTTACTCTATAAATAGACAATCTTCCTTTTGTGTTTTAGGCATACGCACATCTAAAATTAGAATTCTATATTGAGTTGCTACACACTCACATGGTATAACCTTGCAATTCCTACAAATCATTCTATTACTCCTTCTGGTAAGAAAGATATCTATTTGACTAACATTTGACCCACTCTCCTATGTGACTATGTGCGACTCTTTTTTTGAAAAAAGTGTTTACGATTATTAAATCAAATCTTTTGACAAACTCTAAAATAGTACCCCATCTCAAGTTTCTATGTACGATTTCAAGTCCCTCATTATTCTCACCTACACTTTCATTTAGATTTCCTCCGATAAATAACTTCTCCTCACTAGGTGTGGCTTATATAAATTTATCTAGGTTTTCCGAGAGCAGTTATTTACTAGTTATATCTGCACTTATTTGAGATGTATAAATAATGACTATATTAATTATGTTTTCTCCACTAACTAGTTTGAAAAACAATATTCTATCTTCATTCCTTCCGATCTCCCATCCATCCTTTTGTAAGTTCGTATGGACAATGATTCTTACTTGTTATTTGTTTTATCCTTACTTGTTTACCAAATCTTATAGATATAAGACTCTATTTCTTTAGTCTTTTCGCCACCCACTTAGTTTTTTGGAGACACATAATATTAATTATCCATCTAGTTATTATTTCTCCTATCTTTCCTGACTTACCGGTTAAGGATGATCCTATGTTCTAAATGGTTAGGCGAATCCTATCATTGTAGACTAAATTTTTTACCCGCACTCATCCATATAAATGCAAGAACTCTTACCTACTTGTCACCACATCCAAGTTGCAATATGGCAACGCCCCGACAATCCTTGTCAACTTTTCATTACACCCGAAATCTGATGTAGCATGTTGCTGAGAAGGGAACGTCTCAATGAATTTCCTATTTTGATCTCTCATGATGTTATAAAATTTTTACTCTAACTGTTAACCTACCGTAATCCTCCTTTATCCGGAATTAGGATCGGTTATGTTGAAAAGATGATTACATTTTGAGATCAAACGCAGGCAAAGTTTCACATGTATCTGGACACTCTAGATGAAGAATGGTTACTTGTGCAAGTTGTAACTGAGTTTATATTGTCATGAATTATTAAACTTTAAGATTTTGGGTCTCCATTACTGCATTTGTTTTATGAAGAATTTTCTCTGAGTTTTCAAATATCAGAATTTGACCTAGCATACATCTATGTATATGTGTGTTGAAGTTCAACTTGTTTGTTTTTGTTTTTGTTTTTTTGTGTGGCTCATCATGCAGGAGGTATATGAACAACAGAAAGAACTCATTTTACTTGAAGAGAGGGTTGTCCTTGCAACCCTTGGTTTTGATCTTAATGTGCACCATCCATATAAACCTCTTGTTGAGGCAATAAAGAAATTCTGGGTTGCCCAAATGCCCTTGCTCAGGTTGCATGGAATTTCGTCAATGATGGGTATGATAGCGAATCCTACTTCTGTTGATATTTCCAATATGTGGTCTTTCTTCCTGTCATTATAACATGGCAAAGGGGGCATGCAGGCTGCGGACATCTCTTTGCTTGCAATTTAAGTCTCATCATATTGCAGCAGGTGCCATTTTTCTTGCGGCCAAGTTCCTTAAAGTAAAGCTCCCATCAGATGGCGAGAAGGTCTGGTGGCAAGAGTTTGACGTGACCCACGCCAGTTGGAGGGTCGGCGTCCTCCCTTTACTTCACTATCCATGATATAAAAGCTGTAATAACTCCAAAAAATTTTGCAAGAAACTCAAGATATCTGGTTGCATTGTGAAATCTTTCTATGAATTATTACAGCTAAATGCTAATTCTGGGTAACAACTATAGAACTTTTGTGTCGATACTGAAGTACTTTTTCCTGGTGTCTTGGATCTATTGTTGATTATGTTTTATTCCTTGTAGAGGTTAGCAATAATGCTGGAACTCTATGAGCAAAACCGAGTTCCGCCTTCCCAGGGTAGTGAAGTTGAAGGAAGTGCAGCAAGTCAGCAGCCCTCAACAAAGGCACCGGCTACCCACGAAGAACATGTTGCCCTTGATAGTCATTCTGGAGCTGGAGGTCCCACATCACATACTGGAACCTCAAAACCAGCACAAGCTCAGCTGGTTTCTGATCCTTCTTATACTGATAATCATGTTTGGCCTTCCAGAAGCTCTGACCATGGAAACTCTGAGATGAGGGACCACTGCGCTGATGTTGATTCCAAAGCTAATCCTCACCCTGAGCCAGAGCATTCTCTTTGCCAGGAGAGCAAGGGGGAGCCTCAGGACTATTCAAGGTATGGAACAGGAGGACTTGATAAAGATCAGAACTGGAATGGTGGGAGAACTGAAAGTAGGGAAGCGGGTGAAATGAGGGACAAATATTATGGCCATAATCTAGACTACAAGGAGAACGCAGTTACCCAATCTCCCCAAGAGGCTATAAAGAAGATAGACAAAGACAAGGTAAAGGCAGCACTAGAGGAGGAGAAAGTCTCGTGGTGAGATAACTTGAAGGACAGACTTGATGGATGAAGATGATATCATTGAGAGAGAATTGGAAGATGGTATAGAATTGGTTGCTGAAAGTGAGAAAATCAAGAGAGAGAGAAAGCAAAGCTGGCCTAAGCCCTTAAACAGGCCTGAACATGATAACATGCACCATATAAAGCACCAAGATGATGGTGGAGATGGACAACACATGGGAACAAAAGCACAGCCATCATATGGGTCAGACATGGATAATGTAGAAGAAGGTGAGGTTTCTGCATTTGATGAGGCTGGCAGAGGATTTAGGTCACCAAAATCTAGCAATCGCAAGAGAAAAGCAGGTAGCCCTCCAGTGAAATCAGTTGAAGGAAAGCAGCGGCATGAATATGTTTCTGGGCCAAACTACCATTGTCATCAAGAATTTCCAGAAGATAGAAGCAGGGGGGCTCGACCTGGCTATCCAGAGAGAGATCACAAGAGGCATGCGCAAGAAAATCACATCTGAGAAATGTCCAGGAGAATCAGTTGAACAAGAAGATGTCTATTGACTTATTCACAAAGTTGAAGAGTGATTTCAGCTAAAAGTTCACAGGTATGCTGCAATATTCTCTGGTACACCTGCCATCTTTGATGCCTTCTGTGTCTCAATGTTCTTAGAGAACTGCTGCATCAGTAAGAAACAATTGAAATTTAAGAGTAATTTTCTGGGCCAAGCATGGTTCCTCTCCCCTTCGCCCTCTTCTTGTGAATTGGTCATAACCGGATAAGTGATAAAGTTCTGTGAAGTTGATTTTTTTTTTTGGGCCGGGGGGGGGGAGAGTTTCAGGACGGAGGGCATGATATCTGGTAGACCGTGATGAGTCTAATGATGGGACACACTGTTGTATTAGTAGTTTAAATGGATTTGAGGGGCTCTTTGATGCGGAGTGAATTTTGTGCCAACGGAATGTTCTTTTGTTACTATTATGGGTTGGGGGCTGTAAAAGAAGACCTACATTGTGGGGTTGAGTTATTGGCATAATATCACATGGCATAAGATTTAGGTCACAACTGAGGGGATGTTTGAGGGAATGTTTGGTTAAAGATCATGGGTTTTAGGAATCAGAATGAAATTCATATAAGTTGTTTGGATTAATGGAATGTGAATGAAACCCTTAAATTATGGGTTTTGTGAAATCCAAGTAAATTAATTGGTTTTAAGTGAAATCTATGCATGGAATCTAAGGAAAAAAAAATTAAACATTTTTATTTTTCTTTATAAAAAAGGTGATTTAAAATAAAAAATAATTAAAAAATATTATAAATTAAATTATTTTTATCAAAAACAATTTTTTAATTAAAATATTATAAATTAAATTTTAAATTTTTTAAAATTTAAAAATATTATTTTTATCAAAAATAATTTAATAAAAATAATTTTAAAATATTATAAATTAAATTTTTTAATCAAAAACAATTTTTTAATAAAATAATTTTTTAATCAAAAACAATTTATAAAACAATTTTTTGAAAAAATTTTTTTATCAAAAAAATTTAAACAATTTTTTTAATTTAATAATTTTATTTTTTTTGATAAATTAAATATTATAAATTAAATTTTTTGATAAATTAGAAAAAATAATTAAAAAATATTATAAATTAAATTATTTAAAAATAATTTTTTGATAAATTAAACATAAGGTCTTGAAGCACCGGATAACATGGGATAGCAAGGGAACATACCCCAGGTTATAGTGCACAACTAAAGCATCAAACCGTGCTAGGGGTCCTAGAACGTGAAGATGCTAAGGTCCTCGGCTAAAATCATATTACAGTCATCATACAAAGTTGGCAATGCCTAGATGTAGTTGATACAACATGGTTAATGTATAAACACTTAGTTCCACTTTCAAGCACCGGATCGAGAGCACTTCTCAGGTTAATTCCTTCTTCCTCTCAATCTACAGGGTGGCAAATCAAGGGAAAAAAATAGTGGATTGGGGCTGAGTGTGACATTTTGGCTTTGCGGGGAATGGAGAAATAAAACTCATTAATTGAAGTTGGTGTTTTCTTTCAGAAGAAATTACTTGTCAAGTCTCTGAACTTTATATCGAATTTACACATTAGTCCATGAACTTCAAAATACGACTAAGCCCCTACACTTAAAAAATCGTAACACCATTAGTCATTCCGTCACTAACGTTGTCAGATTGGTCGTTAAATGCTGAGTTGACATTTGAGGTGGACCAGTGCTATTTGATATGGCTTCCAGCATTGAGAGAGATTGCTGACATGTCCGATGACACGTTAACATGTGACCCAATATTGATTGCCACGTCAGACAATTGCTCAGCTTCAGCACTCTAAGAAGGCCACTTTCTGGCGCCATTTATTCCCTTCAAGGTGGTTTGTTAGTGAAAAAAAAGAATAAAAGTTGATTTTTTAGTGGTTTGAGAGAGCCGTAGTGAACATCCATTCGAAGGGAATGTTAGGGTTTGATCTCAAAGTGGGTTAGAGTTTGGGTTTGGGCAACATTAGGATGAAAGAGGGTTAGGTTTCGTCTTAACATCCATTTGAAGGGAAGGTTATGGTTTGATCTCAAGGTGGGTTAGGGTTTGGCTTTGGGCAACATTAAGATCGAAGGAGGATTAGGTTTCATCTCAAGGTGGGTTAGGGTTTGGATTTGGCTGATATTCAAACGCAGGAGGGCTAGGGTTTTGTGACACCTCTCTCATCTATTTGTCTGCAACAATGATAAAATGTCATCAAGCACGGTAGAAGGTTCATTGAAGTGTAGATGCAATCTTGATGCGGTGTTGGTGATTTCATGGTCAGAACGAAATCCATCGCGAAGATTCTACGGTTGCCCTAATTTTTGGAAAGGTAATGCTTGCAATTTTTTTGAATAGTATGACCCACTATTCAGCCCTAAAGTATGGTCTAAAGAAAAAAGTCGATGATCTCAAAATGGTAGCAACTCCATAGTAGTTGACTGGACTTTGAGACTGCAGGATGTAAGAAACGACATCGAGAAGCTGAAGGAAGAAAATGATCGACTATTGCGATGTGTTCAAGAGCTTGAGGAAATGAATTTGACATTGAAGGAAGAGATTTTAAGCTTTGAGGAGATGAAGGAGAAAAAGTTGAAATCCTTTTGGAAAGATTGCATACACGTGGGTGGAATATTGACAATTAGAGTTGTGATTTTTGGTCTTCTGTATAAAGTAGGGTAGGAATTAATTTTTTTTTTCTATTTCTGTAATTTTTTTTTTGGTAGTAAGTTATGTTATGTCAATATTATTAATGGATCTGTTTTTTTTTTTTTATTCCCAATATTGCTTTTCTGAGAATTTATGTTTTGGTAAGAAGGAAAAAAACAACATTTCAGAAACCTAAAGCTTAAGACATGATCACCTAGCGCACAGTTTGAAGCTTAAGCACAAAATCTGGAAAAAAACTTTAGAAACCTGAAGCAACTTAAAGTATAACCTAGCATCACAATTCAAAACTTGACAAGATCACCTAGCACAAGAGAACATGACCTAGCATATGCACAAAACCTGAAGCATATCACCTAGCATCATAATTCAGAACTTGACAAGATCACGTAGCACAAAACCTGAAGCATCACAACTTAACATCACAAAACCTGTTTTTGGCACACACTTTGGGATAACAATCTAATTTCACAACTAATCGAAAACAACATTTCATATTTCTGAAGTTAAAAACATAAACATTTAAAGTTTGACATATACTATATCAACATAAAAACTTCACAACTGGAAATAAAGTTACAACTCATTTTAGAACATCATTATAATTTCACAAAAAAAAAACATCATAACAAGTTTCCACTGTATTGTTCAAGTTTACAACTCATTTCAAGTTTACAACTCTTGTCTTCTAGTCCAGGATGAAGGAGGCTGGGATGCTTCTGATGCAGGTTGGCTTTAGATTTGCTGAGATGAAGATGGTTAGGATGCTTGTGATGTTTGTGATGCATTTGAGGTGCACGATCTTTTGTTATGTCCAGCTTGCTTGCAAAGAGTGCATTTGATGGTGGTTCCAATCTTAGAAAGTGTGTGGGGTTCTTGGGTGAGATATAAGTGGGATATCAATGGGCTCTCTTCTCCTTTTTGTTGCTAGTCTTCCTGCTTTTCTTTTGTAGTTGGGGGCAATAAGTTTGGGACTTGACATTTGTCCCAAATATTGGGCCCATTATAGGGATAAACAATAGGCGCATAACACTCAGCATAACAGGTTGCACTGTAACAAGTAAAGACAAATTTCTCTGGTTTTTCTCTACAAATAAAAATGCAACTAATAGTATGAGCGCAGGGAATGCCAGATAATTCTCAAGCCCTACAAGTGCAAGTTCTATTGTCTAAATCTACAATAAATTTGTTGAAAAAGGATGTCACTTCATATATCCCACCACCTGCTAAAGTTGGAAACCAATGCCTACTTAGCCACTTTTGTTTTTCTAATTTCCTTTGAATGGTTGGACAAATATCACCATTGAAAGTTGATATTTTAGTCCTATTCTCAAAGAACTTGGACATCAACCCACACCTAATAACCTCTAGCAAACTGGTCACAGGCATCTCTCTTGCATCTAAAATTTTAGAATTAAAAGATTCATAAACATTGTTTACTAACAGATCACACTTACTGTATCTTGAAAATGCAGATCGTGACCATGCTTCGGTATGCTTCTCCTTCAGCCAAGCATAGGCAGCAACATCTGAAGTCTCAATCTCCCTCATTACTCGAATGAATTCAGCCTCATATGTAGCCCTACAAGCAGCATAGAACATGTTTTTCAACTCCAAGTCCTTGAACTTCTTGTATAGATTATTGTAGAGATGTCGGACACATATTCTATATTCAGAATGTGGAGACAAGGCAAAAATAACATTAATTAATCCTTGCACATAAAAAAATTATGGAGACAATGCATGTTAATACAATTGCATTGCATTCAGATGATTAAAAAATAATAGTTTCTTACATACCTTCTGTTGGTCCGACATAAATGTCCATTTTCTATCATATTCAATATCCCCAAGTAAATGAGCAATGAACCACATCCAGGAATTTGTCTCCTCCAACTCGACAATTGCAAAAGCTAAAGGAAAGATTCTATCATTTGGGTCTTTTTCAACTGTAACAAGCAATGCCCTCCATATCTACTTTTAAGAAAACAACCATTCAATCCTATAAATGGCCTACAAGAAGCCACAAATCCTCTTTTACAAGCTTTTAGATAGATGTACAATCTTTTGAATATTGGAGTTAGGGGATATTGGATGGATAAGGGATGCTTTTCACATTCGGGTAAAAAACTTTCTATTTTACAAGTACTTCCTTTATTGGTTCTCAAAATCTCTTCAAAATATGGTCTTAATAGGAAGAACTGCTCTTTGTCCTTACCTGCAGCAAGCTCTTTAGCTATGACTCTTACTCTCCACACCTTCATTCTTCCACAGCTCACCATAAACTTCTCTTTAGCCTTTTGTTGTAGAGTATGCAGCTTGATTTTAGGATTATTTTGGACACTCTTGATCAATTTCTTTGCAAGCCACTTTGCTATTGCATGTTTATTATTACAAGATCTTGCACAGCTGTGTTGAGCTTTATATGTCACTACAATTGATGTCTTCTCATGACCATCAAGTTTTTTGGCATAAATCAGCCATTCACATCCCTCAACACACATAACTCTAACTCTCTCCTTGTCATTTTTCATAAATCTGAGGTTTTTTCTATTGTATACAGTATAATCTTTCAATACTTCTTTAAAAAATGTCAAACTTTCAAGAATTTGCCTTTGTTTAAATTCAATAAATCTAGGGGGGTTGTAATCTGTCTTGGACTCTTCATATCTACAATTTTTTTTTGACTCAACCCCTTTATCTTCTCTCTCATTCTCTCTCACTGTGTACTCTAAATCCTCCTCATCTGCCTCTTCCCAATCACTGAATATATTTTTGAAGTTTAACTCTTCTTTAGAGTCTACAATGCCCTCTTCATAACCTGTATTGGGCTCTTCACCTTCTAAAGGATCATCACTGCACATTTCTTTCTCCTCCCTTTCTTGCCGTGGACCATCATCATCATCACTACTCACCAAAATCTGAGTACTAAAGCCCTCATTTCTCCCACTATCTTCATCAATTTCATTAAATAAGTCAGTATCATTTTTTAATATTCAAGCGTCATCAACACCATGTTCTATATAAAAATTAACATTCTTATTTTTTTCCCTTTCATCCAAATAACATAACAATGCTGAATCAGTTAATATTGGACTGAAACCACCTCCAGGCAAAGGTATCCATGACCTCATATAGTTTTTATAACTTAATTCAGCTACCATATGCCCTAATTCAAATACTGACATTCTATTCCTATCACAATTATCAAAGTATGTTAAATCCCCACTTTTGTAACTATTTGAATTTATCACCATGATGGAATGCAGTTGTGAATTTGGAAGAATCCATAAATCTGAGGAAAGAAAGAAATTTTAGAAATACTGAGACAGATTCAAATTCAAAACCTAAATTATTTACGGCAATAAATAAATCCTTAATTAAAGCCCTAATTAAAACCCTAATTTTCTCCCAATTTAAACCTTAATTAAAACTCTAAATTATTTTGAACCCTAATTTTCACCATAAATAAAACCCTAATTGAAACTTTAATTTTCTCTAATTTAAACACTAATTGAAACTCTAAATTATTTCAAACCCTAATTTTCACCCTAAATAAAACCCTAATTTTTTCCCAATTTAAACTCCAATTGAAACCCTAAATTATTTCGAACCTTAATTTTGATCCCAATTAAAACCCTAATTATACATATCTTCTAACGATATAAAGAAAATTATCAATTTTATTACATATAAAACCTTAATTTAAAACCCTAGTTTTTTTTTTTGAAATTAAAATTTTTTGAAACCCTAATTTTATCGAATAATAACAATAAACATTAACAGTAAATTAAAAGTTAGATTTCATACCTTAATAGGACCCCACGTTGAGGAAATGACTTCAATTGATGACGGTGACGAATCTGGGACCACAAGCCTAAAAGGAATTTGTCGAGACTTCCAAGTTCGACTATCGCTTTCTCTCTCAAATAACCCACTGAATCTCCTTTGAACTCTCTCTCTCAACACTTTTTTCGATCAATTTCCCTTCTGTCTCTCTTGCTTTCTCTCTCTCTCACCCCCTCAGTTCAATCGTTTTTTCATTTTTTTTGGGTTTTGTTCTTAATTTCTCAACTCCCACCACATGCTTCTTATTGAATCAATTGTTACATGCCACGTCAGCAATTGTCTGATGTGACAATCAATATTGGGTCACATGCTGCCGTGTCATCGGACACATCAGCAATCTCTCTCAATGTTGGAAGCCATGTCAGATAGCATCGGTCCACCTCAGATTCCAACTCAGCATTTAATAGTCAATCTGACAATGTTAGTGATGGAAGGACTAATAATGTTATGATTTTTGAAATGTAGGGACTAAGTCGTTGCATTTTGAAGTTCAGAGACTAATTTGTGAATTTTTTATAAAGTTTAGGGAATTTCCTCTTTTCTTTCACTTGGAATTCATGGTCTCCATCTAGAGGCAATTGAAAAGCGTTTTGTCGGGAGAAGACATTTTGTAAATCTAGATTAGAAATTCTGGATCCTTCCGTAAGAAGATGGTTTCGGGTGGTAATCTTGAAAGTATCATACTTAACCCAATCATGCTTTGCTAAATCTCCTCTGAATTGCTGAGTAGGCAATCCCTGCTCTTTTTTTTTTTTTTTTGGTTTTTCGCCCGCTCAGTGCTTCTGCCTCGTTTTACGAAATGACAGAAATCCATTTTTTTATGTATTTATTTATTTATTTAAAGTGGGAGATGATCATGACAAATCAAAGCCTGTGAAAGCATAGAAAATTAGGAAACACAGACACCTCCAAAAGATTTCAGAGCAGAGAAGGTGCAAGTTCCTAAACGTGGTTGGAGAATGTTGATAGTTAAAAATGAATCAATCAAATGGCATGCTTACAAGGCTATGTGAATGGGCTCCGACCGATTTGCAGCAAACGCGTGGACCACCTGCTTGCGGCATTCTCATCTACCTTAGGTGAGGGTACCGCTTTAAGGAGGCATAAAAAGCTTAGTCACATTCATGGATATTAGTTTTACCAATTAATCTAGATTTTTTATGTATTATTTGAAGAGGAAAAGGAGTTGAAAGATTTTGATTATTCTGATTTAATCTACAAACAACAAAAAGAATAAGATTAACTAATGACAACATAAGGTGATGCAAAGATTAAAACTCTGATTGTCAGCTAAGCAAATTAGAATTAAAAGAAAATAAAATCTTAAAACTAATTAAATATAGTGAAAAGAATCCTAAAACTAATAAAATTGAAACAGAAGAAACTATTGAGAAATAAAACTCTAATTCTTAAATAAATTCAAACTTTATTATTGATGGGATGTGGCCCAATAGCCCGAGTCAAGAGAGTCAATTCCCAAAAAAGCCCGCAAAGGGTGCTCATCGATCAATCTACAGAAGGGCCATAGCTGTCCCGATCATTCTACTGAAAGGCCTTAGTCATCCGGGTCTACTAAACGATAGTCTCAGTCACCCTGATAACCGATCATGACCCATCGAGTAAGGACAGTCACCTCGACCGAGTAAGCAAACGTCAACCTCCCGATCGGAGCAGTCCCGAAGGTCCCTTATAGTCGAGCAACCGATTGTACGCGGCACTCCAAACGATTCTAAAGGAAGGTCAAGATCTCTTTAACTTCAGTTTTCTGTTTCCCAATGGTAAATAGCGAATCTCCCAGATAAGGAAGACGTCCCTCTTTAAGAGTAAGGTTTCCCAGTATATGAGGATCGTAATCAATTCGTAATATTAACTTCCGAGATTCCCGAATCAGTTTGATAAGGAAAGTAGGGTAAAAGTCCTTCAACGGCGCACGACTCTCACAGATATAAGAGGTCTCAAAACCCTCGATACCAGGTACGCTCTCTAAACCTAACACAGGGGGTACATTGATCACAGGGAACCACTCACCCTCTACTCTCAGTCTGTTTCATTTAAACAAAAACTGCTCTTTACTGACTTGAGTGTCGGAGTCTCCCCGTCGGAGCACCTTCCGGCGATTTTTGCAGGTATATCCACCATTGACGGCAATTGTTCGAGTCAATAAGGAGCTGATATCTGAGAAATTAAAACCCACCTCCATCAGATTGGCGCCGTCCGTGGGAAACAGACTGATTCTCTGAGATCTTATGGCGATGCTCGCAACGGTCATCTTCGACACAGCAACTGCCAAAAGAAGAAAGCCAGTCATAGGTTTTGATGATAACGACCTTCCCCCCGGAACAGATCTTCTCCGGGATGACCCTATAGTCATCACCCTCGACATTGATCCCTACACTGTGAAAAAGGTCCTCGTCGATCAGGGGGCTGACTGTTATCTCCTAACCTGGGACGCATTTTGTAGGATAGGCTTCAATCCGTCTCGACTTTTGCCATCTACCGGATCCCTCCAAGGGCTTTCGGACGAGCCCACTCATCGCGAAGGCATCATTTATCTTCCTGTGACCCTTGGGAGACCCCCTAATCACATAACCACTTCCGTCCTTTTTTATGTGGTGAAACTCTACTCCTCCTACAATGCCATACTCGGCAGACCCATCCTAGATGATCTAGAGGCGTTACCGAGCATGAGACACATGAAAGTGAAATTCAGAACACCACTAGGGGTAGCGACCATCAGAAGTGACTCTGACCCCTATATCCTCTTTGTGGCACAAGGTGCTCAAGAAGTTTTCCCGGTTGATGCCTTGGAACCCATAGATGACACTGAGCTGAGCGCTAAGTCTAAGCCAGGCGAAGAAATGACTGAAGTCCTTCCAACAAATGACCCTAGTCAAACGATCAAGATAGGAGCCAACCTATCACCTATTTTACGAGAGGCATTAGTCGCCTGTCTACAACGACACTCAAAGGTCTTCGCATGGACTCCGGAAGACATACCTGGCATAGACCCGTCGGTCATAGCCCATAAGCTGACCCGTTAACCCCGACTTTAGACCAATCAAGCAGAAGAAGAGGGTATTCACCCTCGAACGCCAATGCGCCATCCAGGAAGAGGTCCAGAAGTTGTTGACATCAGGATTCATCCGCGAAGTCAAGTATCCCGAATGGCTAGTAAACATAGTTTTGGTGAAAAAGGCTAATGGCAAGTGGAAGATGTGTGTAGACTTCACCGACCTCAACAAAGCATGCCTGAAGGATAGCTATCCGCTTCCCAACATTGACAAACTTGTAGACAATTTCTCGGGACACCAACTTTTGAGTTTTATGGACGCCTACTTCGGCTATAACCAGATCAGAATGGCACCAGAAGACGAAGAGAAAACTAGCTTCATCATCGAGTTCGGTACGTATTGCTATCGGGTTATGCCTTTCAGCTTGAAGAACGTCGGAGTAACTTTCCAATGACTGGTCAACGCGATCTTCAAAGACCAATTAGGCAGGAACGTCGAAACTTATGTCAACGACATGCTCGTAAAGAGTATTACAGCAGAAACTCATGTTGCAGATCTTGAAGAGACCTTCCAGACTTTAAAACGGTATAACATGCGGCTAAACCTAGAAAAATACACGTTCGGGATCGCTTCCGGGAAGTTCCTGGGCTTCATGATTACCGATCGGGGGATAGAGGCCAACCCCGAAAAGATACAAGCAATATTAGATATGACTCCCCCTCAGACACTCAAGGAAGTGCAACGCCTGACCGGTCGAATAGCGGCCTTAAGTTGATTCATGTCCAGAGTTGGCGAAAAGTATAAACTCGTATTTGACGCGTCGAAGAGGTCTTGACAGTTCAAATGGACGCTCGAATGTCAAGCAGTTTTTGAATGACTGAAAGAATACCTGATGCAAGCCCGCTGCTCTCATGACCCGTTCTCGGGGAGGAGTTTTACCTGTATTTGGCCATTTCCGAATGAGCACTCTGTTCCGTAATGGTAAGGCAGGAGTTCGCCACCCAGAAGCCAGTCTACTACATCAGGAGGATACTGAAAGATTCTGAAATCAATTACCGGCCGATCGAGAAGATAGCTTATGCTTTGGTTATCTCAGTAAGGCGCTTTCAACCATATTTTCAGGCCCATACCATTGTGGTACTTACCGATCAGCCACTAAAGCAAATCCTCCAGAAGAGGGATAGGTCAGGACGACTCATCAAGTAGACTGTAGAGTTAGGCGAATTTGATATCCAATACCGACCATGACCCGCTATAAAGGGCCAAGCAGTGGCAGATTTTATCCTTGAATGCACTCTCCCCACAATGTCTGAAGATCAACTCCCTAGCCATCGAGAAGAATGGACAGACCCCGAATGGACTTTCCCCATGGATGGATCGTCAAACTCTTCAGGAAGCGGCGCTGAACTCATATTGGTAGGACCAAACAATTTCAAGGCAGAGTACGCCATCCGTTTTGATTTTCAAGCCACAAACAACCAAGCCGAGTATGAAGCTTTGTTAACGGGCCTCCGGATCGCCACCAGTATGGGAGCACGAAATGTCATGGTGTTTACGGATAGCTAGTTGGTCGTAAAACAAATCAAAGGGGTTTATGAGACCAGAGACCCGGTCATGACAAAACACCTAAGTAAATTGCACGAGACGATAGATCAGTTGGGCAAAGTAGACATTCAATAGATCTCTCGTTCGGAGAATGCGAGAGCAGATACCTTGTCGAAGCTAGCTAGTTCTGATTCAGTCACTTCCAGCCGAATAGTGTATATTGAAAGCCTGCCATATCCCAACATTGATGAGTCTAAGGAGATCCTCCCAGTCGATCAGCCGCCTAGTTGGAAGGACCCTATAGAAGACTATCTGAGACATGATTGTCTGTCGGCATCCCTAGGGGAAGCAATAAAACTGAAATGAAAGGCTATGCACTATGCCATAATCGATGGGGTTCTCTACCGCAAGTCATTCACTCACCCATATCTACGATATCTGATCCCCGAAGAAGGGAATTACGTCCTTCGGGAGATTCACGAAGGAGTCTGCGGCAATCATCTGGGTGCCTAGAACCTAGTCTATAAAGTCCTCCGATAGGGATATTACTGGCCAACCATGAGAGTCGATTCCGACGACTACGTCAAAAGGTGAGACAGATGTCAGCATTTCTCATCGGTTTCACGGTTACCCTCCACCGAGCTTAATCCAATATCCAGCCCTTGGCCGTTTGCTCAGAGGGGCATGGACATCCTCAGACCATTTCCTCCAGCCACGGGACAGCGAAAATTCTTGATTGTGGCGATCGACTACTTTACGAAGTGGGTGGAAGCCGAACCTTTAGCCCAGATCACGACCGCTAAAGTCCAATTCTTCGTATGGACTCACATTATTACCCGGTTCGGTATACCACACGTCCTTAACACGGATAACGGAAAACAATTCGACAACTAGCATTTTCGGGAGTTTTGAGAGAAGTTGGAGATCCAACATAGGTTCTCATCAGTCGCTCACCCGCAAACCAATGGATTGGCTGAAGTAACCAACCGAACGATTCTATAGGGACTAAAGACAACGTTGGATGACGCCAAGGGACAATGGGTTGAAGAACTTTATGGCATCCTCTGATCGTATCGTACTACCCCTCGAAGGGTAACATGAGAAACACCCTTCAATCTGACTTACGGAAGTGAAGCAGTCATACCCGTGAAAATAGGCATTCACTCGCTCTGAGTATATCACTATGATGCCGGGCAAAACGAAAGCACCCTACGAGAAAGGTAAGACCTACTTCCAGAATTCTGAAAATCTGCATCAACACGGATGGTGGCCTATTAACAGCAAATGACCCAGCATCATAACAGAAGGGTTAGAAGCCGAGTGTTTAAACTCGGAGAATTGGTGCTACGGAAAGTGGAACCAACCGGCCAACAGCAGCCCGGGGATTAGCTCGCCCCTAATTGGGAAAGACCGTATCGAGTACGTTCCATAGTTCGATCGGGGATATACCGACTCGACAACCTAGACGGATCGACGATACCTAGAACTTTGAACTCGGAGAATCTGCGCATATACTATCAATGAGCCTCAGCGCTATCCGATAGCTGGGAAGTCTTTCTTAAACACGACTCAAGATCTCCAACTGAAGGGTCTCAGTCGCGTAGTCTTTACCGATCGTATACGTCGTTAATAGGGGATGTAACTCTCCGGACGGGTGGATGCGGCTCACAACTTAAAATTTTTCATTGCTAGGAGGGCCTCAGTCATCCAGTCTTTACCGATCGTACGCGTCGTCAATAGGGGATGTAACTCCCCGGACCGGTAGACACGGCCCACAACTTAAAATTTTTCATTATTAGGAGGGCCTTAGTCACCCAGTCTTTATCGATCGTATGCGTCGTCAATAGGGGATGTAACTCCCCGGACGGGTGGATGCGGCCCACAACTTAAAATTTTTCTATCGAAGGGCCTCAGTCGCCCAGCATCTACTGATCCACTTTGATAAAACTGAAGGAAATTGCCTTGCAACGTACAAAATCAAAAAGAAGCAAAAATACGATTCAGGTAAGTGGAAAGTAATTCTCTTATTTATTTTCGTGTGAAGAAATACATCAAGATACATGAATAAACCGCTAGATCCAACTGATTACACCCAGGAGAATATATATAAAGGTCCACCACATCAGGCTGCTGATTCACCTGAGGAGGAAAAACACAATCCCTACACAGGAGAGTACAAAAATGTAACGCTAGGGATAAGAGAAGATGAGCCCAGGTTTTGCCACCCCAATGCAGCCCGGACTCGACTTACCCATCCAAAGACGGTGTGAGAAACACCATCCACCGCGTTCAGAGGGTGAGGACTGATCGGGGAAGATCATGCAAGGCGATACAAGATACATCCCCTCGGTGGCAACGAATCAGATTACGCTGACCGGTGAATGGCCAACATAATGAGATCCCATTCCAGTAGTCCTCTTCTTTAATGAGATCTCATTCCAGCAGAAGTTATCCTAACCAAGAAACATCGCACGTTACGACACCTCAAAAATCGACCCTCAGGAAGAATCATTCTCCACCGAGCAACTAAAAAGGAGTGAATGCGCAATTAATTCGAAGAAGATGAAACGGATCAACACAAACGCAAGTCATAAATGCCGAGAGTAAATTACCTTCAGTTCCCCATGAAAAAAATCGTATATGAAGAGACAAGCTCGCATTCCTAGCAAGGCGGGCGAATCAGAGTGAACAGAGTGTCCCTATGCACTCATAACGTATGAAACACGCTTCACTTATGACTTTTCTTTTCCAAGAAAGTTATAAGTCGGGGGCAAATGATGAGACGTGGCCCAATAGCCCGAGCCAAGGGTGCTCATCGATTAATCTATCGAAGAGCCATAGCCGCCTCGATCATTCTATTGAAATGCCTTAGTCACCCGAGTCTACCGAATGATAGGGTCTCAATCGTCCTGATAACCGATCATGACCCATCGAGTAAGGACAGTCATCCCGACCGACTAAGCAAACATTAGCCTCCCGATCAGACCAGTCCCGAAGGTCCCTTATCACTCGAGCAATCGATCGGTACGCGACACTCCAAACAATTCTAAAGAAATGTCAAGATCTCTTTAACTTCAGTTTCCTATTTCACAATAGTAAATCGCAGATCTCCCAGATAAGCAAGACGTCCCTCCCGAAGAGGAAGGTTTCCCGGTATATGAGGATTGTAATCAATTTGTAATATTAACTTTCGAGATTTCCGGATCAGTTTGATAAGGAAAGTAGGGTAAAAGTCCTTCAACGGCGCACGACTCTCACAGATATAAGAGGTCTCAAAACCCTCGATACCAGGTACATTCTTTAAGCTTAACACAGGGGGTACATTGATCACAGAGAACCACTCTTCCTCTACTCTCAGTCTGTTTCATTCAAATGAAAACCGCTCTTTATTGACTTGAGCGTCGGAACCTCTCTGCCGGAGTACCCTCTGACGGTTTTTGCAAGTATATCCACCATTGACGGCAATCGTTCGAGTCAACAAGGAGCTGGTATCTGAGGAACTAAAACCCACCTCCATCAATTATCATCAAAATCTTAAAATTTATGTGAAAATAAAATCAAAAGAATGAAACTTAAATTAAAAACTAAACATAGAAAAGCTTGAATTATCAAAAGAAATCTAATAACACGACTAAATATTAGGATTATAGATGCAAAATTAAGAATTTAATGACATCAAAGAAACAACGAAATTAAACTAATAACTAAATCAATCAAACTATAATAATAATCAAAAACTAATAAAGAGAAATCAACTCTTTTTTTTTTTTTTAAATTGAAAATTCAATCCTCGATTACAAAGAATTTAAAATAACAATGAACTAATGTGTTAGAAAAAAGTACAAAATTGAGACTAAAAAGCAAACTCAAGAGGCCTATCATGGCTTCAGAACGACTAAAGATGACATTGGAAAATGACTTGAGAGGTCTAGGATAAATGACTTGAAAGATGACAATGAGAATGGTAATTAGAGTATACTAGCAAAAAGAAGAAAATTAGCAAAGAAAATTTAACAGAGATAATTTTCTGGACTAAATTCTTTTTTCTCTCTTAATAACCTCCTTTTATAGACCCCTTTTCTTGCCTCTCATGTTCTATATGGTAGAATTTGAAATTAAGATATTTCATATTCGTTGCAGAACTCAATTTTCTATTTTTCAGTTCCTTAACCTTCTATTTTTAGGGCTCTTACTTCAACAAATGATATATCTATTTTCCATTCTAAATGAGCTCCACCTCAAAATATAAAAACTGTAGATATCTTATCTTTCCAATGCAATTTGAATCAAGTCAATTAGAGTTGTGTAGCCTAAAATATGAACTTTGTTACCGAAATAGTCTCGGAAGTGCCTCAACGCGACAACAAGTCCAACAATTTTTTTTTTTTTTTTTTTAGTTGCAGGTTGAATTAGAAAATGTAGAAAGTTGTAGCTTTGCTTTCCAACGTATTCTGAATCACATCAATTTGATAACAGTAACGCAAGTAATGATTTTTTGAAGTAAGGAGTGTAAAAAGCTTAAATCTTGCGAAAACAGCGCAAGTCGAGTGTCGTGGCGGTATTCAAAAGCATGGAATGCCATTTTTGGATCTTCTTTTCGCCCAATTCTCCTTTTTCTCTTTAAAATTCATCACAAATCTTTAATTCTCCACACTTTTTCTTGGGATCAACTTGGATCTTTTTGCCTCTAATCTCCGACTCTTCATCAAGATTTCTTCAATCTCTCTCCACAAGACTTAAAAGAAAAAAAAAAAATCAACTCAAATTAGTAGCATTTAAAACTAAAACCATAAAATTGTATACACAAATCCCAACAAATTAATGAGAAAACCATTATAAAATTAGGGTACTTCAAATATCACCACTCTTGAACATTTATTTGTCCTCGTTCAAAAAAGACAAGCAAACCCTTAGCATACATACATGTCCCATTAATTTAGGATTTACACTCAACATAATTTTGAAAAGTAATCTTTTCAGTTTAGCAAGGATCAAAACTTATATTGCTAATAATAATCCCTCAACTGAAATCCTAACGAGTGTGTGAATGGCCATCAGAAAATGTCAAGCTATGAATTCCATATTGACGTATAAAATTATGCCTACGAGAACTTCATAAGCCTGCTTTTCATGCGGTCTTTCAAGTAATAAAATCTACACATAAAGCCTAGATCAATGGGTTTTCACTGGGTTGTAATGGGATCAAAGGGTGATTGGTTTTTAAAGAAAGAAAATGAATTAAGGGATTCAAAAAATTCGAAGATAATACAATGCATACCCTTAATCAAGATCAATGAAATAATGGATTACGTATGATGAAAAGACACTTCCATTTTGAATGAATTCTGGACTATATTTCTAAATGTTTTGTTTCCCCTTTTGTACTTTTTATGAACAATTGCTGATGAATGCAAAGTACACTTCTAATTTTCTTCAAAAATTACTTCCCTTTATCACCTCAAATTTCATGAATCCAAGTGTTGTCTCTTTATCTTGAGTTAAATGTTCAAATTCATTACTGGCCTTTTCTTTTCACTTTTTCCTTCTCCATCATGTTTTTTTTTTGGTACACAGAGAGGTTAAAACTCAAGACCTTTACAAGAAAAAAAGGATTATATCAATTGAGTTATGACTCGTTAGCTTCTCCGTCAGTTTCTTAAACTTCGTCTCACCTTTCTTTGTTGCTTTAACAATAAATGGTTGCTTTCTTGAAAATGTTCAAATTCATTACTTTGCCTTTTCTTTTCACTTTTTTTCTCCATCGTTTTCTTGAACGTCGTCTCACCTTCCTTAGTTGCATTAACAATAAATGGTTGCTTTCTTGAATGCTTCGAAAATGAAAGAAAACCTTCTACTTTGTTTGGAGACTTCAATAATAAATAAAAGGAGAAGTATGTGAACCATGATGCGGATAGGAAATACTTGGCCATTCTTGGTTCAAAAGTTTAAGTAGTTAATGTAGTTACAAAGATCTTTTTTTTCCTCACTATTAATTTAAGGCTACAAAGTATATGCTTAGGGTTAAGGTAATGCGTAGGTTAGAAAGGCTCAAACGTTCTTTTTTTAAAAAAAAAAAAAAAAAAAAACTTAAATCATCTTTTAGATCTATGAGTGAATCGTTTAAATTTTGCCTCGAGGATTTATCAAATAGATTCTATAGTTCAAATATATAATGTCTTTATGATGCTAATTATGCCATAAAGATGGTCTCCAAGACACGGAAAAAAAATTTAATAAAAATTATCGTGCTAAAAAATGATTAGGAAAAGAAGCAAGAAAAATTAGCATAGAATTTAAATTCCAAGCTCTGAAATATATATTTGACATGTTTAGAAATATAACTCAAAGAACCCAAAAAAAAAAAAAAATTCAACTGTTATTCTAAAAAATTTGCCCTAAATTATATTTCTGTTCATCAATTTTAATCTCTAACCCTCACTTAGAATGAACTTTGTCCCTTATGTTCAATGAAAATTGAAACAAAACGTAGAAAAGAATACTCAGTGAATTGTCACCTCATATTTTTGATATCTGCAACCTTCTTATTTGAATTTGCTGCTATCAAGACCAAAACTTTATCCATGGGGAAGTTGACCAAAAATAAAAGAAATCAACCAAACCTAAAACTAAAGAGAAAAGGGAAAAAGAGTTATTACAATTTATAAGCTTTAGCTTCACTTTCTTTTTAAACTAGGAGTGTTTATCGGTTCGGTTTTTGAGTTTTTTGGTTAATTTAGTTCGGTTAATCCGGTTTGACATTTTTTAAATCTCAAACCGAAAATCAAACAAAATTCGATTAAATTTAAATTCTCTTAGAATTCGTGACTCTATCACGTAGCGGAAGCAATAATAAATAAATTTTCAGAATCATAAAAATAATGAGTTTGCGATATACCTCAATCGGTGAGCAGAAAATCTTCGGAATGACAAATTCTGAACACGAACAACTCGCAGTCGGAATGATAGTTACAATAATCGAACTATCAACACGATGTCACAACGTACCGATCCTTAATCCGGTGATTTCATGTCGATCGAAAAACCCTCAAGAATAATTATTCTTCTCAACAATTAATTCACTCTCTCAAAAAATTATCTTTATTCTCTCCATAGAATAGTTATCTCTCATAAAAAATACAATACCCAATTGTTCATCTATTGAAATTGTAACTCCCGTAGGAGTCTTTTGAGAGAATATAGGGGGGAGTGGGTAATGGGTTTAACCAACCCAATTTGAATTTCAAAAATTCAATTTTTTTTTTAACCTTCGGTAAAACTGCCCCATCGTGGGCATTTACCAATATCTTCTACTTGCACATGGGGGCATTTTACTTCTGATCATTAGATCACAACTCATGTGATCTATCATATCACCATACTAGGTTTTCATACAAGGTTGGATGTTGTGCGACTAGCAAGTACACCTGCAAACAAAGACTCCTCAACACACTTGTTAGGATGATCGAGCAGTCACCGTTAGTATCAAAAGAAATCTCGCTGTACCCCAGATCCAAGACTAATTAAATCTATCGATCTACTTTCCTCATCGAAAGTAATCCCCAGATATCGCTCGACTATGTATCTACTATTATGTTCAAATCCTTACATGGATGAACATAAAAGATCGGTCGGTGAATACAACACAGTGATGCAATGTCAATAGGTCTTTCTTTCCCAAACTCAAATCTATCGATCTCAACTCAGCTACTTTCTTAGACCTGTCCATCAGATCTCAATTTATCTTCCGGGACATCGGTAAACAGACTAAAGTAGCAAACACTGAATCAAAATCTCAATAAACAACCGAAAGTAATAAGGGCACAAGAGATCCCACCCAATGGATCTCGGGTCTCATACAGTGGGGTTTGGGGATAAATTTCAATTTATTGTCTCAAGTAATACAGCTTCCACTATCCCAAGTTGTCTTAACACACGCGGTATGAAACACGTACCATAGTGTTATTCCTCCATCTCTCAAAAGGACATATATCAGATTTCTCTAACACTGTACAGGTATAGGGACTCAATCTACACATAAGACTTTATCCAGAGATCTCAGAGAGAGTACCTCAGAGATAATATCACAAATCGCAGGTGATATCCGAGATCTCAAATCTGGCTACTCACAGGCAACATGGATGTGAGTATGTTCATGTCGGTCATATCATATATGACCTCATCCTGAACACATATCAGGGTGACTTATGTTCTAGCAGGACCACTTTCAAAACCTCTTACAGCTAGAAGCCATCTCATCCCTGCTCACTCAGAGCTGGAGGTGGTCACTCATGTGAGAAAGTCGACCTCACCTGCCTGACATATCTATTATCACATCACAGAATATATATATGACAATAAAAGCAAGTGCATTAAATGAAAATATATAACACAAAAGTGACTGAATAATGTACTATAATCATATATATAGAAAAACAATAAACATCAATGTCATCAATAAGTACAAATTGAGAAATATCAGAAGATACCCAAATCCAATGACTCTTAATACCCTAGAAAGGAGTTTCTAGTGTGGGTTTGGTGAAGGGGTCAGCCACCATGCTGTGTGTAGAAATGTACTTGACGGTCACTTTACCCTTCTCGATAATGTCTCTCACGTAATGGTATCTAGTGTCGATGTGTTTGGTCATACTATGAAACTTAGGGTTTCAAGTATAAGCGATAGCGGCCTGATTATCACAATAAATCATTACTGGTCTCCCACCATCCGTTACAATCCCTAAGTCATCCAGTAATCTCCGGAGCCAAACACTCTCCTGAACTACAACTGAGCATGCCACGAACTCAGCCTCCATCGTAGATAGAGCAACACAGGTTTGCTTCTTACTGCTCCAAGAGATGGCCCCGCCATTGAGCAAGAAAGCAAAACCTGATGTCGATTTGCGCTTATCCAAATCGTCTCCCCAGTTGGCGTCTTAATATCCCACAAGACGCAAATCGCCTCCTCCGTAACACAAGGAGAAATTTGCAATTCCCTTTAGATATCGGAAAATCCTTTTCACTGCTCTCCAGTGACTCCTTCCAGGATTTGCCTGATATCTGCTCACCAGACTAACTGCATAACAAATGTCTGGTCTAGTACACAATATTGCGTATATTAAACTACCCATTGCACTGGAGTAAGGTACTTTACTCATTTTTCTTAGTTCTTCCTGAGTTTTTGGACACATTTCCAGGCTTAGGCCGTCACCTTTGGCGATCGGAGTATCTATGGGATTACAATCACTTATCCAAAAATGCTCGAGAATTTTGTTAATGTAGGTCTCTTGTGAAAGAGCCAAGTTTTTCTCGAGTGATCCCTCTGGATCTGAACTCCGAGGATGAACTTAGCTTCAGCCATGTCTTTCATGTCGAAGCTGGATGACAACCACGTTTTGATGGTCATTAAATACTGAATGTTGTTCCTAACCAACATTATGTCATCCACATACAACGACAGGATCACAAAAGAGTTATCTGACCGAATCAGATAGACACAATGATCCTCATCGATTATCGTAAAACCGTAAGATATCACTTCTTTGTGAAATCTTAGGTACCATCACCTGGATGACTACTTTAGGCTGTATATCGACTTCCAAAATCGACAGACCTTATCCTTCTGACCTACTAGAACGAACCCCAGGGGTTGTTCCATGTAGATCTCCTCATCCAGGCTCCCGTTAAGGAAGACGGTCTTAACATCCATTTGATGTAACTTTAGATTCAAACTAGCGGCAATCGCCAAAAGTAAACGGATCGAAGTAAACTTGATTACTGGGGAGAAAGTCTCCTCATATTCAATGCCCTTAGTTTGCATGTAACCCTTGGCTACCAGACGAGCCTTATACCTCTCGATCGATCCGTTGGCCTTTCTTTTAATTTTGAGAATCCACTTGTTCTCAATGACCTTTCTATCCTCAGGTAAGTCAACTAGTTCCTAGACCCCGTTGACTCAGGTAAGTCAACTATTTCCTCTTGCATGGCCTTTAACCATTGGTCCTTTGCTGAACCCTCAAGAGCCTCCTGTACATTCCGCGGCTCTTTATCATCATCGGGAGTTATCATGAGGATCTCATCCTCAATTCAAAAATGACGATGGGGCACTTGTCCCCGACTACTCCTACGAGGAGAGAGAGCCTCCACACCTTCAGATGGACTGCTTCCACTAGGACCAAGATCCGTAATCGGCTTTTGAGTCCCGCCACTGGGCTCGGTTAAGCCGCTAGGTTCATCCATCTCATAGAAGGTGAAGTCTCGATCAATTTCTCCTCTCTTAGGGAAATCACTCTCGAGAAAAGTAGCATCACGAGACTCTATCTCAGTGACAGTACCGTCCGTATGTTCTCCTAGGAACACATATCCCTTGGAGTGTTCAGAGTATCTAATGAAGATATATTTCTTTCCTTACAGGCCTAACTTGCCGTACTGATGCGAGGAATCATGAACATACGTGACGCAACCCCATGGCCTCAAATGGCTAAGATCAGGCTGCCTTCCTGTCCGAAGCTCATATGGGGTGCTGACTACGGATTTCGTTAGAACACGGTTGAGGACGTAGGCGGCAGTCAACAACGCATCCCCCCAATGGGAGATAGGTAAATTGGCCTGTGCCATTATCGACCTCACCATCTCCAACAGAGTCCTATTCATTCTTTCAACTACTCCGTTCTACTGAAGAGTAACAGGAATAGTCAATTATCTAGTAATGCCTCTATCGAAATAGAGCTCTTTAAACTGGTCAGACAGATACTCGCGCCCTTGATCGGTTCTGAGAGTTTTCACCCTCAAGTCTAGCTGATTTTCAACCTCGCTAATAAACCTCCTGAAGCACTCTAGTGCCTCAGATTTGTGCGAGATCAGGTAGACGTAACCGAAACGCGTGTAGTCGTCTATAAACGTAATAAAATACGTGGCTCCGTTTCGGGCTCTCATATTCATGGGTCCGCAAATGTCGGAATGGACCAATTGCAATGGAGTCTCAGCTCTCATTGCTTTCCCAAACGATTTTCTAGTGGCTTTGCCCACAAGGCAAAACTCACACAAGGGCAACTCGACCTTAGTTAGCAGGTCCAATAAGCCACTCGCGGCTAACCGGCCCATCATCTCTTGCCCTATGTGGCCAAGTCTACTATGCCATACATTCAAATCATCCACTACACTATCAGATGCAAAAGCAATAGTAGAAGAAGAATAAATCTCATAGAAAGAAATCATATCCAGTACATAAAGTCTCTCATGGACTAAACCGGAACATATCAAAGAACTGTCATATGTAATGGAAACTCTACAAAGAAATCATATCCAGTACATAAAATCCCTCATGGACCCTAAACCGGAACATATCAAAGAACTGTCATATGTAATGGAAACTCTAGAATTTCCCAACGAAACAGAATATCCTAACAGGTCCAAACATCGGATAGATACAAGATTCCGCCTAATTTTAGGAACACACAAAACGTCATGAAGATATAAGATTTGGTCACTTCACAACAATAGTTTGCTAGTGCCAATTCCTTTCACTTCTATAAATGCTCCATTTCCCACGTACAGCCTCCTCGCCTGGGGACTCAAACAGCTGAACTCCACGTATGTGCTCCTATCGCGAGCTACATGGTCCGTGGCTCTTGAGTCTACAATCCACAAAGGAGAAGAGTTAACGAGCATCACACTAGATGACACGTAACTCAAACGATGTAAAGAAGAAGGACATACCCTTCGCTCGCCATACTCGCGTGCGAAATGCCCAAACTTACCACATACGTAGCACTGGACTTTGCTCTTATCGAGCTCATTCTTCTTGCGTTTCTGTCATTTGTCGTTGATCTTGGTAGGTTGTTTCTTTTTGCCTTGGCCCTTGGCCTTCTTTTCATACCTGCGCCACTTGCGCTTTACTCCTCGAGAGCCCTTACTCGACTCTGCAATATTAGCATGAGCAGAAGAAGACCTAGCCACCTCCTTACGCTCCTCCTCGAGCTCACAGTGTCTACTCACGTCCATGAAAGTACGAATACTCTTAGTGTGCGTGAGATAGGTCTTAACCACATCCCAAGAGTTAGGCAAGGACTGGATCACACCCAGTACCTGAAGCTCATCAAACATCGGCTCCCCCATATTCTTCAGAGAGACGATCATACTCGACATGTACATTAAATGCTGCTTCATAGTATGATCGGGCCTCTTCTTATAAGTGATAAACTTATGGATCAGTATCCTCAACTTATGAGCTGCCGGGGCGACAGAGTGCTCTCTTAGAGCATGTTAGATCGACTATGCAGCAGGATACTACTCGTGGATGGGAATCAGCTCATCGTACATGCTTCTAAGAAGGATCACCCTCGCTTGGCCATCCTTCTTTTTCCAAGTACGATACATCTCCTAATCCCGTCGTGCTTGTGCCGTGGTACCCTCCCCGGGGTCCACCATCTCGTTTTTAAGAACTTTCCAGAGCTCTTGTTCTTCGAAGACAAACTGAACCTTCCAATACCAAATATCATAGTTGTCACCGTTCAACTTATCTCCCTTCACGAGATCTAGAACAACAATTTTCGTTGCAGCTATATCTCTGTCACACAGAAAAAGAGACATTAGTGACAATTGATGCTTAAATTCATAATTTTATGTCTTATACGAATCACCAAAACCAAAATGACTCGAGTACAAACCCCAATACGAGCGTATGAGTCAATGGACACCATACACCACAATCCGGGATTGCATCTTACCATTCGGAATAGGATTCAGAACATAAAACCCACAATTAATCACTTTTTATCATAAAACCCTAAAAAAAATTAGAAAAATCCAATTTTAGGACAGCTTATGCGCAGCTGGGAGGGTTTACGCGCCGCCAGAACCCCGACGGCACTTCCCATGTGCTCTCATATGCCGGGGAAGCGCCTGGGCGTGTGTAGGACGCGCAGCGCATCAGGCATGCGCCTATACGCGCCCTCTGCGCGTCGACGCACGCGCCTGACGCGCTGGCGTGCGGGCAACACACCGGCACGCGCGCGGCCCACGTCCTTGGGTCGGATCCGGACGTGGGCGCGGGTCGGAACCCGGAACCCAGTCCAGATCTCGGGCGCGGGTCGGGTCTGAACCCGGGTCGGTCTAAACTTGGTCTGGACTTGGCATCTCACACGCCTTCTCGCACGTGAGATGCACGCGCCCACGCCCTGTGCGCAAACGCTCCTCTGCGCACATGTTGTGCACGCGCTTTACTGTTGGGCTTCTTCTTCTCCCGAATCGCTTTGCAACTTGGTTTTTCGACCTGTTTCCGGAAATGTCACATTCCGGTATCAACAACATGCAATATATATATCAAAATGTAGATCTGGCAGAGACAAAATAGATCTACCAATTTCATGCACTGATTTGACCTAAAATTCATCAAATCTTGGGTTGAAGGGTTCGGTCACTATTTACTGCCGAAAATTTCAACCGGAATTTTCTTAACCTAAACATGTTCAGAAAATTACGAAAAAATTATATTCGTGTTCTACGTGAGTTGGATAACACAGTGGTATAATTGGATTCACGAAACTCATCCATGATCCGAATCCCAAATTTTATACCTTATATTTTTATACCGAAATATAATTCTGAAAAATTGTTTAAAAATATTTCTAACATACTCTGATACCAATTTTAGAATTCGTGACTCTATCACACAGTGAAAGTAATAATAAATAAATTTTCGGAATCGTAAAAATGATGAGTTTGTGATATACCTCAATCGGTGATGCAGAAAATTTTTGAAACCGCAAACTCTGAATACGAACAACTCACAGTCAGGATGATAGCCACAATAATCGAACTATCAACACGATGTCACAACGTACCAACCCTTAATCCGGTGATTTTACGTCGATCGAAAAACCCTCAAGAATAATTGTTCTTCTCAACAATTAATTCTCTCTTTCAAAAAATTATCTCTATTCTCTCCATAGAATAGTTATCTCTCATCAAAAATACAATACCCAATTGTTCATCTATTGAAATTGTAACTCCCGTAGGAGTCTTTTGAGGGAATATAGGAGGGAATGGGTAATGGGTTTAACCAACCCAATTTGAATTTCAAAAATTCAAATTTTTTTTTTTAACTTTTGGTAAAACTGCCCCATCGTGGGCATTTACTAATAAATTCAATCCGACCGAATTTGAAATTCGGATAAAAAATCCAATTTGAAACTCAAAGCGAAAACCGAATTCAGAATTCGGTTCTAACTGTATTCAATTCTAAACTTGAAACTCATAGATGAAGAAAGAAACCCTAATTCAAATTTGAATTTGGTTTGGTTTAGTATCCAAAAATCGTATTTGTATTTGAATTCGATTTTCGGTTCGAATTCGTATTAAAAAACTTAATTTGAAACTCGAAATAAAAATTGATTTTGAAATTCGTTTTTAACCAAAAATCGATTCGTAATCTAAAAATCTCGAATTCGAATTTATAAATTCAATTCGGTTCAATTTGATTCGATTGGATATTTGGCTATGATCGAATATTGTACACCCCCATTTTGAAGTCAAGGGTCTTGTAAAATAAGATGAGAGTTGCTCTTGAAAATCCCCACAATGATAAATCTTCAAACTGTTCACTTTGAAATAGCTCTACCACCCCATAAGAAAAAACTTGTCCCACCACCATTGGAATTGACCATCGGGACTTCAATTTATCAAGGAAGAGATGAACACAACTATAGTTAAGTAGAACTTGCATACCCATTTTGAAGTCCTTTGTCAAGAGATGTTTGTCATCTGATTTCTTTCTCTTTTCCTTATAAAGCTTAGAATTCTCATAAGCATTCCATAAGTTCAAAAATTTAGTTGCTCAATATATTTTATGCTCAAGTTCAGCATAAAGATGACACAATTTACCATAAACTAATCTATATGGGGACATTCCTATTGGGGTTTTGAAAGTTGTCTTATATGTCCTTAAAGTATCATCCAACTTAATCACCAATTTTATTTTATTTTTTAAAGGCATCAATGGTCTTTTTCTAAGATTCTTTTTAACTCTCGGTTTGACACCTCTACTTGACCACTAGTTTGTGCATGGTATTTGGTACTAGTCTTATGTGTTACTCCAAATGGTAGAGTAGCAAACCTATGATTACAATTATGTATATTGTTGTAGGTAATGATTGCCTCAGAACCCCAAAATGAGTAAAATGTTTTTTTTTCCCCCCAAAAAAACTCATGACCGCTCTAGTCATTAGTCGGGGTTTTAATCGCTTTTCACACTAGACACTTAATATACTCCAATTAGGATGTACTCATTTCCAAAAGACCAAGGAAAGAGTCCCATGAAATTAATACCCTACGGGGTGAGCATTCGGTCAGTTTTTGGAATCAAAAATCAAACTAGTTGAATAACCAAATCTCATAAACCAAAAACTAAACTGAATAAGTCTAAAACTAAACCCTTGCCGACCGAAATATTTTAGTCTTTTTGATGCAAAACAGCAAACAACAAAAAGCTGTACAATTTAAGGCCACAACACAACAAAAGTTCCAATCTACCAATGCAAAATTATGTAAAATAGGTGGAGACCTAAAAGAAAAAAGGGGAACCCTACTAATCATGTCATTTTTTAACAAATGGCAACAATAAAATTCCAAAATAACCAAGTCAAATATATTCCTTTCCTTCATTGAAAAATAGTAAACCCAACTATCATGGGCAACATAGTCAACAGCTCCCAAAATAAAATGTCTCCAAAACATAAAGATAGCTCCAACATTAAAAGCTTTACAAGTTATAAGCAATCCAAAATACATATTCAAGGATAACAATTTTCAATGGCCAAAATAATACTCTTCAAGCATAAGTAACCCACCAATCTCCTAGGACCTAGCCATTTAAAGTCATGGACACATATTAAAATTTGAGTTTAAAATTTTGAAAATAAAGTATGATAATGTTATACTCAAATTTTACCTTTATAAATTATTCATGAGTGGCTCCACAACAATCTTGAGTAAATCTGAAAATGGAAAGCAAACATATAAAATTGTAAATCTAAAAAATAGAAAATATGATACTTCAAAGAAAACAAAGAAGGAATTATTACCATTATCAAACTCGTCATGTGGTTCTGTGTCCTCAATGAGATCAGACGATTTGAACTTCGAATCCAATCTTGTACACATAACAAAACTTGCAATACTTTAGGAGTCAAAGAACACCTAAACGGATCAAGAACTTGCTCCATCGGGGCTACTACAGACTCGAAAGCAACAGCTGAGATAGAAATGGTCAAGCTAGCATGAGTCATAAGAGATAAGATAGGAAATCTTGCACTGATGAGTTTCCACCAAGCCAAAATACAAGTCCTCATTATCCACTTCCGCATCTTCAGATAAGTACCTCTCCAACTCAAATTTATATTCTCCATTTTTGTATCTCTTATACATGGACTTCATCTTCAATTTTGAATTTTTTGGGTCTCCAACACTTAAACTTGACTTCTCAATTTCTCCACTTTAACGTTGAAATATGGACTTATACTCACCAAATAGCTCATAAATAGTATCCTTCACTCTTTTTTCCATGATCAATCCTTTCCCACCCTCATATATTTGGGAAACTTCATACCCTACAAATGTCAGCTTGTGCCTATGATCAAGAATCACGACAACATGAATCAACAAATTCATCTTTTCCATATTGCCCCAATACTTATCATACTTTTCCTTCATTCTCTTAGAAAAGTTACCATAGGGATAAGTGACTTATGGCAACCAAACATTCATAGCAATGTTGTTTTTTGATCCTTCGATGCTGCCTCTTCCTAACATTATGAAGCATAATTTACTTAGTGTTGGATTGTTACTGATGACCCCGTTGTGATATTAATTCAACCTAGCAGTCATTGATTTGCATATTTGGTTATCGTGTTTGGTTGAAAAGCTAATAGAACAAACCTACCATGCATAAGATTATTAACCAAATGCCTCTAAGTTAGAATCCACGCTAAAAACTGGTATTTGCATCTATAGCCCTCTTGCTTTCCTGTAGTAGGGGCCTCGCGACCCCGAAGACATGTTTTAGACATTGCCATTGTGGCCTACATGCAGTGTAATCTAGCCTATAGCACCATTTCAATCATGCAGTAGGTTGAATTCTTTGTACACGACTTAAATATAAGACATGGTATTATAAGTGGTAGAGTGAATTTGCTACTATGATCCATTGAGATTTAACCCTCAATCACTTCAATTCATCGCTCTCATCCCTGTGATCTATCAAATACTATTATTTTACCAAGAAGGTCTCATTTGTAGAAATTTTATAAAATGAATTTGTCCCAATGAGCATTTTATAAATAAAGAATATGAGACATTGCCCAAATATATTTTTAATACAAAGTGGGACTATGTCCAAAGAAAGAGAGTAAGACAATGCTCAAAATAAAGATGAAACTTTGCCCTACAAGAGGAGACTTTGCTCCATAATTTTGGAGAGTCCAATGCCCTTCATTGAGGTGCTATTGGCTCTTTCTTTCTCATGCTTTACAAGGCATTGGACATGCCTATTTATAGAAAATGGGGGAGAGTCTTTGAGAATATAATGGAGAGAGGGAGAGAGCATATTGCTCTCTCCACTAGCTGTTGGGGGCTGTCCCCAATGGCTAGAAATTCTAACCGTTGGGGCAGTCCCCAACTGCTGTATTTTACAGCCAATGGGGGGCCATTTTGGCACCCCATGACTTGGATTTTACTGGGCCCTTTTGGGCCCAGCTGTAATCCATGAGTTGGGCCCATTTAGGGCCCTAAATGGGCCCATTTTTCTGGGTAGCGGGGGGCAGTCTTCTGCCCCCATTTTTATCCATTCGGGGCCCATTTTGAGCCCTCTTGTACTGGGCTGTGCTGGGCCCATTTGGACCCAGGTGCAGCCCTTGGATCGGGACCATTTAGGGCCCATTTTGGGTCCCTAAATGGGCCTAAAATTCTGGACAAAATGGGGGCAGCATTCTACCCCCATTTGTGATTACATTTTGGGCCTCCTTTGGGCCTTGGATTGGGGTTACAAATTATACCCATTTAGGGTTTAATACAAGCCCTAATTGTGGGTTACAAAACTCCTCTTGGGTTGGTCTTCGGATTTGCTTTTGAATAAGCTTTTACACTTAATCACTTCGGTTTGTGTTTTGGACATTTCTGGACTTCTCCATGGACCACCTCTCAGGGTTGGACTTAGGATTGCCTCTGAATGAGCTTTGCACTTGGACCACCAGATTTGTGCTTTGAATATTTTTGGACTTTTCCATGGACCACCTCTTGAGGCCTTGAGGTTCAGCGGGTCTTCCCCGAGCTTTATGCTCTATCTTTTTAACATCATTGGCCCTATTTTAAAGAAGCCCCCACATACTAATTGGTCACCACGTTAGCATTGACGTGTTAGCTAGCACATCATCCAACATGTATTCAAGTGTTTGAACATACCTAGGCATAGGAAACTTGAGGAAGGCTATCCCATATGGTGTGGACATAGCACATCACCCGATAACCTAAGTGTTCACCACATTAATACCAACATGTTAGCCAGCAAATTACCCTTGATGCTTTCAAGTTTCAAAGTGTTTGAACATATCTAGGCATTGGACACTTGAGTAATGCTACCGCATGGTAGTGCCCTACACTGATATTGTGCGAGCATATGGTAATGTGTTAGGAACTCTTAATGAAAGCACCAAATATGTTAGAAACTCTCAATGAAAGCACCAAATAATGTTGATGGTTCTTGCTTTATAGGTGAAAAGTTATGTTGTTTGTCTAGGGGAGGTTTTGATGGAAGGTGGAGTACACCTTGAACATGGCAATTATGTCCAACGCACGAGGATGGCTTGAAGGAAAGCGAATAGAATAGAAAATAAGTGTAGAAGATGGTGTTGATTTGAACTCAAACTTGGGGGTTTATCAAAGATGAGAGCCTTATCACTATCCGCTTTGAATAGTGATGTGAACTAAGTTAGACATTGCTTCCTTAGTCCCAAGGATAAATTCTCACTCGTGAAGAAGAGAACTCTGATATTATTTCTTAATTCTTTATGTTACAAATAAGGAAGGGAGGCCTTATTTATAGATGTAGGCCGGGGGATAAAAGGTCTTATTACATGTGCCATTTAGCCTTAAAGGGTTCCTAATACAAGTAACTAACATGCAGTTATAACTACCTTTGTTACAAAACTAATTGCTGCCCTAGAGAAATGAAGGAAACAATTCAGCCTGGGTATTGGGCAGACTGCTTATACCCTTTCGAGAGCTTGCATGGTATGCTATATACTGGCTCGAGTGCTGGTGCTTGTGCGCATGGCTCCTGGCTCAATGGCTCCTACCTACTACTCTTGGTGTCTCTTTATGCATTAGTATTGTTTCATTGGGTATTGGCTTCCTTTCATGTGCTGGTATGTTGGGCGCATGTATCCTTACCTGCGTTGCTCCTTCTTTGCTTGGTTCCACGTGCTTGCTTTGTGTCTTTTTGTATTAAAACATGGTCATGGCTTGATGGCATCCTTCGATGCTCACTTAAGCGGTTGTTGCTCGTACGTGGCATGTGGCATTGCATCCTATGGTATTATGGCTGATGGCTGATGGCTGATGGCTCATGCCTTGCTGCTTGTGCTCGTGCCTTGTCACCTATGGCTTGCTACTCGTGGCTCGTGGCTCATGGTTCATGGCTAGTGGCTCACGCTTGTGGCTTGTCACCTGTGACTTATGGCTCGCTGTTTATGGCCAACTACCCGTGGCTTGTGATTTGTGGCTCCCTTCTCGCTGCTAGTGCTTATAGCTTATCGCCAATGGCTCGTGGCTCGCTGCTCATGGCTCTTGTCTTTTTAATTGTTGCATGTGGCTTGTGGCTTGCTACTCGCTGCTCATGACTTGTTGCCTATTGCATGTGGCTTGTGGCTCACTGCTAGAGCATATTTGTCCTCTTTCGCATCCATTCGGGCATGCTTTGCTATTGTGAGCCTTGCTTGGTCTTGTGCATTTTGGATGGCCTCACAAAGGGTTATAACATTCGCCCCTCCTTGAATACGAACCTTATCCTCAAGGTTAAACGTTGAATGGTTGCGATCGTACATGTCATTTTGCTGGGCTTAGACTCTTTAACATACCTCACAATGTTGGATGTGTTGACGGATATCTCTCTTGATGCCTTCCTATGAGAACCTCTTCGAAATCTTCCTATAGGTTTTGAATATTTTGTTGTGGTTGCCTTTCTTGCTGTCATCCCCAAATACTCCATTCTAGGCCAAAAATGGGCATAGCTAAGAATGGTGTGTTGGATTGCTGTTTGCTTGGCATCTCTTTATCTTTCATTGGTATCTCTTTATTTTTGGTTGGCACTTCTTCAGTTAGTATTTCTTCATTTTTGGTTGGCATCTCTTTAGTCAGCATCTCTTCATTTTCGGTGCCTTCCATCTTGAGTTGGATCCATTGGTCATTGTGCATGAATTTGATTTCCCTTCTCTTGTAATCGGTCATGACTTTTCTAAGTGTCTCGAGCCATTGTACTCCAAGAGCTGCATTCAACCCTATTAACGTGAGTAAATAGAGATCTGTTGTAAATTCAAACCCTTGGAAGTTAATGGTGACTCCTTAGTATATCTCTAAACATTGCAACTTTTCACTTCTCATGACCTTTACTTCAAAGTATTTTTTTTTCTCTCTCTCTCCATAGGCAGCCATAGTATTCCAACTATCTTATGGTTGATGAAGTTAAGTGATGAACCATTGTCTACTAAAATGGTAACTTCTTGCTTGTCGATGTGTGCCTTGGTTCACATGCTCCTTGGTCCTTCAATTCTGACCATTGCATGAATGGACATGTGTGGATCTTCTTTACCTTGTGACTCTTCAATTGGATCCTCTTCATATGGCTCCATTTCTTCATGTCTCTTTGTCTTCACTAGGCTCAATCAAGAAAAGTCATGGCTGTTTGCACTTGTGACTAGGTGTAAACCTTTCGTCACAAGTGAATCACAGGCCTTTGGATCTTACTCCATCTCAGCACAAGTAAGTCTTTGTACTCCTTGTGGTGAGATTGCCTTTGGTTTGCTAAGCTTGTTTCAATTCAAGTAAGGTGCTGATTTATGGATGCTTAGTTTGCCTCCATGTGTGCTTTAAGGGATTTTATCCTTTCTCTTTGTGCCATGATGATTTAAGAATGAAAGGGTGTGATGTGCATTTCGGTTTAGGGTGAAAGGTTGTGAATTTTCTTTCTTTTTTTTGGTGAGAAGATGAAAGAATGTAAGGGTGGGTGTGTGGTTTGGTTTTGGAGGAATGAAAGGGTGTGTGTTTGGGTTGGAGGATGAAAGGGTGTAAGGATAATTATATGGTGAAAGGGTGTAAGGATAGGTGTACGGTTTTCGGGTGAAAGGGTGTAAGGGTTCGTGGCTAAATAGCTTGTGGCATGTGGCCTATGACCTATGGCATAGTGGCTTGGACTGTTGCTTATGGCTTTTGGCACTATGGCTTAGAGCAGCGTGGCTTGTGGCTCGTTCCCTATGGCAAGGTGGCATGGAGTAGAATGGCTTGTGACTTGTGTCTTGTGGCACTATGGACTAAGGCAGGATGGCTTATGGCTCATGTCCTGTGGCATGATGTCTTGGGGCAGGATGGCTTATGGCTTGTGGCCTGTGGCATGGTGGCTTAGAAGGGATGACTTCTCTCAATGAAATGGTAAAATGGATGTCTTCTTAACAAGAGCACCAAATATGTCGGGACACTCCCAATGAAAGCACCAAATAAGTTGGACACTCTCAATGAAAGCACCAAATAATGTTGGTGGTTCTTGCTTTATAGGTGAAAGGTTGTGTTGCAAGCTAAGAGAGGTTTCAATGGAGGGTGGAGTACACTTTGAATGTGGAAATTATGTCCAACACACAAGGGTGACTCGAAGGAAAGTGAATGGAATAGAATTGAAGTGGAGAAGATGGTGTCGATTTGAACTCGGCCTTGGGGGTTTATCAAATACGAGAGCCTTATCACTATCCGCTTTGAATAGTGATGTAACCTAAGTTAGACATTACTTCCTTAGGCCCTATGATAAATTCTCACCTATGGAGAAGAAAACTCTGTTTTATTTCTCAATTCTTAAAGTTACAAATGAGGAAGGGAGGCCTTAATTAAAGATGAGGCCAGGGGGTCAAAGGGCCTTATTACATGTACCATTTGGCCTTAATGTGTGCCTAATACAAGTAACTAATATGTAGTTATAACTGCATTTGTTATCACTACTCATTGTCTAGAAATGAAGGAATTTTGGGTAGTTATTGGGTAGACTGCTCATCCCCTTTCGGGTGCTGGCATGGTGCACTGCACCTTGGCTCGGCACCGATGCCTATGCACATGGCCCCTAGCTTGGTGGCTCCTGTGGGGTGTACTTGGGTCCTTGCCATGACACGGGCTATTTTAGCTTGTGAAGGATAGGAAGTTGAGTGAGTAGGCTTATGTCATGGAACTAAGGAAGGCCTTACGCAATGCATGAGATAGGGCACATCGAGCAATACAGCATACATGAGCAGATAGCATGGAGGTTTGCATGGACAAATGTGTATGAGCAGCGGGCAGCAAGCTGCGAGCCACAGCTTATGAGCCATAGGCCACAAGCCAAAGGCCACAAGCCACAGTTCATAGGCCATATGCCACAATTCACAGGCCATGAGCAACAAGTTATAAGCAAAAGGACACGAGCCAAAGGCCACAAGCAATAAGGCACAAGCAGAAGGACATAAGCCAAAGGCCACGAGTAATGAGCAATAAGCAGAAGGCCATGAGTAGAAGGCCATGAGCAGTGACCCACAAGTAGAAGGCCTAGCGAACCACAAGTTGAAGGCCACGAGTATAAGACTACGAGCAATGAGCCATAGGCCATGTGCCAAAGGACACCATGCAACAATGCATCCATGCACAAGCCACAAGCCACACATACTCCAAAGGATGCATTAGGCAATTACTACTCAAAGGACTCCTCAAGAGATATCAAGAAGACACAAGGCAAGGAAGCCACGGAGACACCAAGCAAAGGAGCCGAATAAATGTAAGGTATTGGACATTTAATAAGGCATAAAGCCAAGGGTGTTTGTTATTGGGAATAAATGCAAGGGTGGAAATTTAAATGTGAAAGGGTAGTTGTAACGCCCTTAAGCCGAAAAGACATAAGTTCATGCCAAGGTGGCGTCACTAGGCCAAAATGGCTCAATGCCTTATGACTATTTGGCCACCCCCTAGCACCTATAAATAGGCTAGTAATCCCCTTCATTTCATAGAATCAATCAACTAGAAATTAAGTCAATTCTCAGCCCCTATTTTTCTCCTTTGTGAGATGAGTTTCCTTAAGATGTTGGGCAACATATAGTGCCGTCTTTTGGCAACACTTATATTGTCTAAGACTTATTCACACTAACACAAGTAGAGTTGGCATTGGAGAGTACTGGTCCAGCAAAAGAGACCATTGGCATTCATTAGCAAGGCACTTGGTGCCCAAAAGAAGTCTTGGTTAATGCATCCAAGAGAAATGTTTGCGATGATCAAAGCCATTCATGTTTGGAGACTATATCTTAATTCAAGATCATTACAGACCAGCAACCTCTTAAAGCACTACTTGAGCAGAAGGTAATGATCCCTCAATAACAATCATGGGTCACAAAGCTAAAAGGGTATGAGTTTGAAGTCATCTACCATTTATGTAAGGAGAATCACGTAGCCGATGTGCTATCATGGCGAGAAGGAGAAGTTCTCACCAACCTTGAGGACAAAGCTTGTCTCCAAGGAGGGGCGAATGTCACGAAACTAAGGAAGGCCTTACGTAATGCATAGGACATGGCACGATGTGCAGCGTAGCACACATAAGCCGATAGCATGGAGATTTGCATGGACAAATGTGTGCAAGTGGCATGCAACAGGCCACGAGCCACATGCCATGAGAAACAAGTCACAAGTAGAAGGACATAAGTCAAAGGCCACGAGCAACAAGGCATAAATAGCAAGCGACAAGTCAAAGACCATGAGCAGAAGGGTGCAAGCAGCAAGGCGTCTACACACAAGCCACAAGCCACAAGCCACACATATTCCAAAGGATGCAATGGGTAGTTACAACTCAAAGGACTCCTCAAGAGATACTAAGAAGACACAAGGCAAATAAGCTATGGAGACACCATAGACTAGGAGTCTTATCTTATATGGCTATCTAGATTAGTAGTTTAGTCTTAGTAAGGGTAAGTTTAGATAAGATTGGTCATTAGATTTGGTTATTAGAGTCAAAGATCAAGTGATATTAGAGAGGTAAGATTGAATCTTATAAATACCTTATGGAGTCAAGCTGTCTAGGGGATATGTCTTATGTTTTAATTCCATTAAACTAATAAAGTTGCAATTCTTTCTTTCAAAGTGAGAGCTTAACTTAGGAGCATAAAGGAGTAACCCTTCTTTGTTTTACACCACTGTTCAAGTGATCCCTGTAGTCCAGATTGATGAGGATTCTTGATCACAACAGAGTGAGTGATCCAATTTTGTAGCAAAGCCCATCTCTTTGCGAAGACCAACTCTTTTATGTGATATAGGTGCTACGAGAGGGGTTTGTACTCTAATCCATCATACCAACCAATGCCCCAACACCGTGCTAGAAGTGCATGGGCATCATGTTCGCCCATTTTCGTGGCTCACGTACCCATGGTCGTGCTGCATACGCATGGCCCTGCCACATGTGCTATGTCCCTACTACCCCAGGTTTGTAATGACCTGCCACCTTTTACAACACCCATTCTTGCAATTGTTTGTTGCCCACTTCAGTGTTGGAAGATATGTTTCAAAAGTTAATTGTCTCATTGCCTATCTTGAGATGTGCCTTGCTCAGTACATGCAAGTTATGTCTAGCACTCATCGCTGCTCCCAACCAATTCGGCATTTTTCTCCAGATATTTGATTTTTCTCCTGGAATTGTTATAACATTTGATATTGAATGGGGCCAGACACATTGGACAAAAGACAGTATTCTCAATTATTTGAATTAATATTCCTTTACATTTTCATAATGTTCCAAATATCAAAAATCTTGGGCTTTTGGCCCAAAATCCAATTTTCAATTGTTTGAATTATATTCCTTTACTTTCCCATAATGTTCAAAATATTGTAGATCGTGGATCTTAGGTCCAAGATCGTATTTTCAATTATTTCAATTATTATTCCTTGTCTTTTCTCTTATGTTCTTCCTATTTTCTCTTTTTTTTTTTCAATAATTTTCCAATTTATGTAAATTGTTAATGCTATTTTTCTATTTATTTCCCTTTTATTCTTTTTATAGAAATATCATTCCTGGATTTTCCAATTTTCTCCCTTGTGTTTTCCATTTTTGTTATATTTTTTCCTAAGTGTTGTTATTTCAAAGTCAATTTTGTGGCCCATTTTGCATTTCAAATGGATTGAGTCCTTTAAATTTAAAACTTAAGATTTTTATTTCCTTGCAACCCTATTTGCGCATGCATGAATATGCTGGCCCCATGTGCATGGGCAAGTCTAGTGCACGTGCATGGGCAAGTTTAGTGCACGTGCACTATGCTAGTGTGCTGTTACAGATTTGAGGAGGACCATGAGAAATGTTAGGTTCAAAGCTACGCATGTCGAAGCAAGGCACCAGCCCCCAGGCCATTGAGTGCATAGTCAAGCTAGGTGCACAATGGTTGCACATAGGTAGCATGGAAAAGGGGTAGATGTAGTGTAGCAGCAAGAAGGAAGTGAAGGCAAGTGTTTCAGAGCCACAAGGAGTCCTATAGAGTCAAGAGATAATATGCAAGTAAAAGGAGTTCAAACTAGAAGGCCCCAAGCACAAAATGGAAGAGGCGTACCACCTGCGAGCCTTTCGTGCCCAACTGTACAATCGAGAGCCCATGAGCAGTAGTCGAAGCATTCTATGTCATCTGTGGTTCTTAAAGGATGCTTGAAAAGGTTTGGAGCTAGTTGGAGAGATTTTGGCTTACTCTTCTAGACCCTCATACACTAATTTGGTTTGATATTCTATTTCTTTCTTTAATTATTAATTTAGAATTAGAACAACAAAGATAGAGAAGGATAATGAATCTAAAGTGATAATTGCACTAATGGGATTGCTTAAGATAATGTGTATCTCTTGTGTACTTTCCATGTTGCACTATTTGCATGGTGATATTGATATTCCTATGCCTTTTACTTATTATGAATGCTATTGGTCCCCCGTATACTTGCTTAGTTTAAGCTGACCTCGATATCCTTATTTTTAGGTGATTAGGGAGACAAGAGGGAATCACAGGGTAGAGGCGTTTGAGCCAAGGGATTTAGATCCCTCCACATTTCCGACCACATGTTTTGTAGAGGCATGTAATCTTTGTGTTTCTTTTGGGATTATATGAGTTATGTTTTATATGTGAATGTATAGTTGATAGACAAAGAGAACCCTAAATGTATATCTTTGTTTATATTATAATTATAAACCATGATGTGTTGTACTGGATAGTCAGGAGAGCTATTGATGCTAGTTTGTTTAATATTAGAAGTGTTCTATTTGTTTTATCAGGTTTTATATTAACCCCAGATAGTCACCAAATAGGGGAGACTTTGCTAATATTTTATTTCAAAAAAGCAAGTAATTTATTTTCTTTTAGTATAAATCTCCTTCCGTATTATCACACACGTGGAGTGCGACTGTCGTGAGTCCAGATTTTGCATTTTAATTGTCTTTGTTGCTTTTGCATTTATATGTCAATCTCCTTTTGATAGGGGGTGTTATGCCTAGATAGTGGGTCATCACATTTCCAAATAAAATATCGGCTGAGTCTCCCCTATGTAGTGACTATTTAAACACCTAAGGTTAGTATGAAATCTGATAAAGCAAATAGCAACACTTCTAATATCAAAAAAATTGGCATTAATGGCTCCCTATCATCCACCACAACACACCATAATATATAATCATAATATAAACAAAACTATATATATAGGGTTCTCCTTTACCATCAACTATACATCTACATATAAAACATAACTCATATAATTCCAAAAGAAACACAGCTACTAAATGCCTTAACAAAAGAAGTGGTTAGAAATCAGAAAGGATCTAAATCCATTGGTTCAAAAGACCTCTACCTTGTGATTCCCTTTCGTCCCCTTGATCACTTGAAAACATGGATATCGAGGGTAGCATAAGTTGAACAAGTAAACGGAGAACCAATTGCATGCATAACAAGCAAGCAGACATAGGAATATCAATATCACTATACAAATAACATAACATGAACTCAAGCAATCCCAAAGAAATAAATGCAATTACCATTCTAGATTCATTATTCTTCTCCATCTTTGTTATTTTAATTTTAAATTAATAATAAAGAAAGGAATAGAATATCGAATCAAGTTAATGTATGAGAGTCTGGAAGAGCAAGCCAAAATTTGATATTCCTAACTGTAATCTAGGTCGTTTTGCGTTAGACATCTCAAATACTTCACTTGCTTCCAATTCCACCCTCGTAATGAAAAGAGATACATCCATAGTTCCTTAAGTTTCGTCTGTAAGCTTCGCAAATATTTTGTAGAAATCTTTGTGTTATAACTTTCTCTTCATATATATATATTTTTTTTATGATTCTCATGATATAATGATCACAAAAACCACAATTTATCATAAGAATTACAAATGATTCATAACCAAAAATCATGAATATGCAGTCCATATAGTCAACCAACTCATAGCACGCGAATAAGCTATTTTAATGAGTTTCTAGCACCAATAGGCTTTAATTAAGCTATCATAACTTAAGTTACAATGCTTGGATTGAGATGAATCTAATTGATGCTTAAAGTTAAGACTTAGGGCTACAATTTCTATGTTCATAGCTAGGTTTAATTCTAATCACATAGGGATACCCAAATCAATCAATGTTATGGCTCAAAATTCACAATACGGCTTGAGCAATCTTAGAAAAATTAACATAATTTCTTCTACACATATTGGATTGAGATGATTCCAATGCAAATTCAAAGATAAAAGATGAAGCTACAATTTTTATGCTTAGAGCTCAGCCTAATTCAATTCAAAAGGTAGCTAAAAATCGTAGCAAGTTTCAAAATAGAAATAGGACAGAAAACAAGGCAGTTTTCTACAGAATTTGTGTTACTTTGAAAATTAACCAAAAATTCAATTCTCCATGAAACCATTCAAACCATATGTTATTTTAAAAATATGGAAGTCTAGTTTCATTAGGAGAAAACCTCACTCGATTTGCAGTTGTATAGAAAAATGATATGAAGTAAAGAACAGAGAATAGTCATGTTGTGAAACAGGGTAGAATCTCTCAATTTCCATACCGTATGTATTTGAAATTTCTTTCTTCCTCTCCCACTCTACTATTACCATACCATGATAACAACTTAAGAAACATGATATACATGATCTTTAAGTATCAATTAAACATAAAAATGCATGGTAAATTCCTTTCCAAACTTCTAATCTCACTTTACTCTTCTACTTCCAACTTCCCTGTTTCCTTTATGATTTCATCTTGTTCTAGGGTTATTTTACAACTTTTCTATACTTCTTTATGCTGGAGACAATAAGTATATGGATGGACGTTGCTTAATCTAAAGCTCAAGTAGAGGTTTTAATGAGGTTTGGGGTGATTTTTGTGAGGAAGGTAGGATGCGGGATAGGGTTTCTAGGAAGAGAAGGTTGTGTCTTAAGCCCCTTTCTCTCTTCTCCCTTTACCTAAGTGAAATGTGGGGCCCCAAGCATGGTGATGTGTCAAAGGTGTAAGTGCCATGTGTTGGGTGTTGATGGTGTAGCCTCTCTCTCTCTCTCTCTCTCTCTCTCTTTGTTGGTTTTTTTTTAATTCATTTTCATTTTTTCCTTTTGTGGATCCCACATAAAACCCTAATTCGATTCTCTTATTGACTTATTCCAACAATTTTCATTCACCGGTATGTTTGCTAGTATGCATTAATTTTAATATGCTTGACCTCTACTTAAATATAAAATTTGAAACATGCATCACAAATAAGAGAAAATCAGTGAATTTTATCACAGTGTGATGTAAAAAATTTAAGTGAGTTCAATAAAATGCAAATGTAAATACATATTTTAATGTTTTCTTGAAATGAGACTTTACAACCCGGCCCAAAGTGGCCCAACCCACTAGGATGCCAAGCCTACTTCGCGACCCATGAGTAGTTTAATTTTAGTTTCTTATTTGATTATGTTTTGTTTATTTCTTAGAACTTGTTTGGTAGAAAAATAACCAACTTACGTTTTGGTCTTAGTAATGAGAAGTTGTCACTCCAAAACCTTAGTCGTATAAGTACTAAAGGAGGTACTTTGTAATCCTAGTTTATGTTCTAGTTGCTTTTGCTATTCAATCAAAGGAAGAGTTTTCTCTCCACCCATCTTAGGAGCATGAAGGAATTTTGTTTTTTGAGTGTTACATAACCTCTTGAGAGATCCCCAGGTACAAAGAGGTGAGGTATTTAATTAATTCTTGTGAGAAAAAGATTACCACCACCATTATCGCCAAAATCCTAACCCTAGTGCATTCATCCTTGCAAACTTTAGCTAACTTCACATGTGACATGAGAGCTACATGAAGTTTTCCACTCTATTCCCATATCTAAAACCTTAGGAAATGAGAACCCATTACATGTGCATGGGCGTAAATGGCATGCGTACATGAGCATGTTGGGCACATGTAGGAGTGTGTTAGCTATGCATATATTACAGACTTACACAAGGCTATGCATAATGCATGAGACTGAGCAAGGAAAGCAGTAAGGAGAGGTAGCTAGAACAAAGCACTTGACACCGTAGCTGTGCCTTAGCCAATCGTGTAGCTTGGGTTGAGTGTCGAGCCCGTGAGCCAAGGCATCGACCACCCGAGCAACTATGGGCCACCAACCAAGCCAACTAATGATTTCGAGACCTTAAGTCCCTCAGACTCTCAGAGAGCCCATGGGCCTCAACCTAGCCTACACTAGCCACTAAAGGAGACTCGAGCTAGAGCCCAGTCTTGGCATGCCATGCTTTAAAGCATGGGCCCCTAAATTAATTAGGACATGATGGTACATAGCCAAAATGACCCAAATCATGTTGGGCTCAAGATTGGCCTTTAACGTATTGAATGGTTTTTGGTAGCCCTACTGTCAACCTGATTAGCATTTCCATGGTTGTCAACCTCCTAGCTCACCTAGAAGCTTATCATTACAAGGCTTGAGACCCTCCGAGTTAGTGGCCCAAGAGGCAATCAACCAAAACGTGCCATCAATAAGGGATTTATCTCCTAGATGGGGTAGGCACGACCGGCACTCTCTCGATATCTATCAAGCAGATCTTCTCGGGAGAAATCTTATGTAAATAGAAAGGAGACATATGATCATAGCCAATAAGGGAAAGAATCTTCTCAATGATTTGGACCTTCCAAACTAATAAGAGTTTAAAAGCTTTGAGAATCCTACGTGAAGACTCCCATAACCTCAGGGCGCTCTCGTAAGAAAACTAGGGTTTCAACACCCTCTATGCATACAACTATCATAGGAAAAAGGTATACCAAGCAGCCAGGTACGTACGTTCTCTTGACTCACACATCACACACAAAGTATGTTGAGCTCTCTTTTAGTCTGATTCTCACATCTGAAAACCGCTTTCTAATTTGAGCGTCAGAGTCTCCTTCACCAGAACACCCTCTGATGACTCTTTACTGGTTTCATTGATCAAGACCACTAGATAGGCAAGTCATCCCATTCGAGTTAACGGAGGTATTATCTGTGGAGCCAAATCCATCTCTAACAAATTGACACTGTCTGTAGAACAAACTAAAAAGAAGCTCATCAGCGCTGCTTTGCTTTACAAAAGAATATACCTCCCTGGAGAATGACCAAAGCTGCTTCCAGAGCTACATTCTAAACGGAAGGGCGCACGGCTACCCCAACAAATATTGCACAACCTGCAGCCAACAGTCCTATTGAAATCCCCTTTATGACTAGTCTACCCGAGATTCAACCTTCAGTTAACCGCCAATGCCACTCGGCACTGCTTATTACTCGTGCCTCTCCAGAGAGGGCCACCCGACCTCAAATAGAGAGGTTGGAATTTAGGATACAAGATATGAGTAGATAGTCAGAAGAACTTAGCCATACCCTCAGACTAGGAGCCTAATCCTCCTCTTACAAATCAGGCCACTTGTGCTCATAAAGGCCCAAACCCGAAGAGCACTGAGAACCCTTGGTAACTTCCTGACACCACCCTGACAACTTAAGGAAGCAGGTTTAAGAACTTGTGGCAAACAAGCTAAAACATGCTAACATGAGAAGGGACAAGGCTATTCAGTACCCTATAGGCCTCTCGCCCTTCAATTCCAAGATCTCTTCCGAACTGTGACGTATTTCTCCCTCATCTTGAAAGGTATAATAGCACTACCAATCCTAGGGATCACGTTACTTACTTCATCATTGTGATGATCTCAAGGGATATGTCAGATGCCACAAAGTGCAAACACTTTCCAACGGTCCTATAGGGCAATGCACCGACATGGTTTAATTCTTTACCCCTATTCAGTATCAAGAGTTTTTCTTAACTTTGACAATTGTTCGAGATGCACTTTGTCATAGTAGAGGGGCCAAGAGAAAGTCCATATCCCTCCTTTTGTTACGACAAAGAGACAATGAACCATTGAGAGACTTCCATGAGAAGTTCAAAATCGAGATGATAAGAGTCTCTAGTTTAAACCAATCTATTGCACTAGCATCACTGCTCACATTACTATGGCCATCGGGAATGAAAACGTCTATCACCAAGAATCTCCCATCTACCATCCAGGAGTTTTATGCTCGAGCAGAGAAGTATATCGCTATCGAAGATGCTAAGACCTTTTACAAACTACGAAACTGACCAACTCAAAACAAGCACAATAAATCACCCCGATGGTCCTTACCTAAGCGGGCCCGACATGGAGCCCCTCAACCACGAAGGTTTACTACCTATATGCCTCTAGACGAGGCACCCAGTCAAGTCTTGCGTAGATTCAGAGTAAGCCCTATGTTAGGTGGCCTTCTTGTTCTATGTAGGATGATTTCAAAAAAGACAATACTCGATATTGACACTTCTACTGGGACTATGTGTAACGCCGACTCTGCGGTGTCGTACTTTTGTACTCTTGTTCCTGAATTTAATAAAATAATCCTCAATTTATATATATAGAGAAAAATATTTAATTTTATTGAATTTCGATTTTGGGGTTTTAATTCAAACCTTTGGTATATTCATTTATTAAAATAGAATAATAAAGTATATATAAATATATATAAATGTATTTTTCTTTTCATTTATTAAATTATTTATTTCCTCATTTATTTATTTTCAAATCTATCCATATAAATATATAATAATAATAATAATAATAATATATATAAAAAAAGAATCGAATCAGGGCTAAAAGCCCTAATTCTCTTTCCTTTCACCCGCTTCTTCATCTTCTTCACCGAAACCCACCACTGCCGCCTCCATCCATTCTTCCGCCGCCCGTCTCCACCTTGTTCCGTCATCATTGCCACCACCACCCCCTCTCTCTTTCAATCCCTCTGTTTCCCTCTCTTTTCGGTTCTCTCTCTCTCTATCCCTTGCGATTCTGCTCCCTCTCTCTCGATCTCTCTTGCGATTCTTCTCCTCCACCACGCACACCCACTTGCTCCGCCGTACTCCACCTCTCGTCACCACCGCACACGGCCGCTCGCCATCTGTCTCTTACTTTCCCTCTCCATTTCGCTATCTCTCTCACTCTCGATTTTCTCTCTTCGTCAATCTCTCTCTGTCTCTCACTGTTCTCTCTCAGTCTATCTCTCTCTCCCTCTCTCTCTCCCCGCGCGCGTGACAGTCTCTCCCCTGCGCGTGCAACTACGGCCTTTTCCTTCCTTCCCGCGCGTGCCAGTGCAGCGCGCGACAGCCCCTGCACGCCCCGCTGCAATGCCTCTTCCTTGCTCGCGCACTTCGCTCTTCTTCTGCTGAGAGCGCTTCTGTAACTCTTGTAGAGCCCCAAATCGACAGCAGTAGCAGGCTTCAAAACCCTAGACCGACTTGCAATCCTTTCTCTGCGAAGGTAAGGATCTTAGGGTTTCAATATCATTTTAGTGATTTAGCTAGATTTCTAAATTTGTACTTCAAATTTGAAATGTTACAGGTTTTAGACTGAACCGAATGGAGAACAGAGGCTAGATGTGCGAATCGAGAAACCCTTGGTAAGGAGATTTTTGGTCTTTTCATTAATTGAATGAAATTAGAGTGAATTTAGGGTGAAAAGTCTTATATAGGTTTAGAATGTATATTCGATTGGAATAGAATGCATTCTAAAATTCTATACTTGAATATTTAGGTTAAGTTTGGTGTCTGATATGAAAGGAAGATGTTAGAGGATGAAGGATTCTTGTTAAGTTGATTTAAAATAGTTTTTCTCATAGTTAAATATTGAAATATGCATGAAAATAGTCAGAAATTGGATCTAAGTTTAAGGATTAGTACAATCTTGTTTCACTTTAAGTTGTCTTACATATAGGAAATCAAAATACAATTTTCGTAATATGAAAATAGGTTTCAATACCTTTAAAATGACATATGGTTTGAAGAAATCGGATGTGAATTGAAAAATGTATGATTTTTCAAAGATTTTTCCGTTTCGTAGGAAACTTAATTACTTTAAGTGTATTTCCGAATTTGATTGGTTAGGTTGATCTTTTTTGAGACTCGAGGAGTCAATTTGGTTTAATTGTGGAAATAGTGAGTGATTACCCTCCCTAGAAAGTGAGTGGAACCCTAATCTCTTGCATGAAATAGTGAAAATCTGATTTTACCGTGTTTTTAAACAAAACATGTTTTGATATGCATTGATTTGACGTGTGATATTAAATCACAAATCTGTTTTGTGATTATTGGAGTGTCTTAAACTTATGTTTTCCATGACTATGCATCCATGTTTGAAATGAAACAAAATTATGCCATTACTTGAAAATTGGGTAAGTTTTCTTTTCTATCGTTGATTGGTATACTGATTTGAAATGATTTGATGAGTGTATTGGCACACGGATTTGAAATGTTTTAAGATCTGTGAGGGCACTGGGATGCCCACTTGTGATGATATGATATGACTTGATTGATTCCGTAGTTACAAAGGGCGTTTGTAGAGGCACGGGTTGTCTGGATACGCTTTGGCCAGAAGTATCCGCAAACATTGTGATTGCGATATGTTGGGTCCGGTTGAACCATGTCTTGGGGAGGTCCGTCAGCATAGGCAGTCAAGCACTGGGAGTTGCTTGTACATGATTGCGATGTTCTGTATGGGCCCAGTTGAACCGAAAGGGGAGGTCCGTCAGTATAGGCGGTCTAGCACTGGGAGTGCTTGTACGTGCCAACGTTGGGGTAGAGAGCGATTTTTGAACATTTATGCATAATAAAACCCCCGATGCGCCTGTCCTTGGTTATGGTTGACCTTTGCAAGGATTCTTTCGGCTTGCTCTATGTTATACTTGATTTTAAATGGATGCATATATGTATGATATCGTGTGAATGATTAAATGAGTTCATTTTATCGAACATATCATAATTTACTGCAAAAATTTGAATTATTGGTTACGAATGACATTATTTAACACTCTAATGTTCACCTACACTATTAATACTTGAGATTAATCCCCTCACTCACTGAGTATCTGCCTTGATACTCACCCCTCTTCTTTCCCTCCCTCAGACAGGATTGTTGTGCTGGAGCGACACTTCAGATTATAGAGTTCGGGTGTACTTGGTATTCAGGAGGGTGAGATCTTAAGTTTAATTTGAAAGATGAATTGCGTATTTTATTTTCGACCCTGCGAGGTCTTGTTGAGGTCCGTAGTTGGACGTATACTTAATTTGGGATTACTGTATAATTTATGTATATTTATTTGCGAAACTCTCATATTTCATTTGTATTGAGACAATTGTACGTATTTGAATGATACTTGGAAAAATTATTGTAAATTGTATAAAAACTTAGGTCTACTCGGTGTGGCGGCAGCTCATGCTCTAGTTGGGCATGATAGTAGAGGTCTGTGGCTAGGATTGCTGATAGTTTATTTAGTCTGGCGTTGTCCTTGATGTCTGCTATGGTTGGTGGGTTGTTGTGAGGCCGGGATGACCCTTTTATGTTAATTACAGGATGATTTTGAATTTTACGGGATTAAACAGGTTTATTTGTATATGGGAGACCTCCGATTTATAGGAAGATTTTGCCCGATTTTCTGTAAAAATACAGCCGACATCTAGGGTAACGGGCGGCTGTTCACGATCCCGGTTCAGGGCGTGACAATTTAATTGGTATCAGAGCTCCAGGTTAAGAGCTGTGTTTGATAAAATAGTTTGAAAGTATTCCCAAGTATGATTTAAAAGTCCTCAATGCATATGAGAGTTTCATTACAGTCATGAGATCCCAGTACATGGTCTTTGGCATATGAGTTATTCTTTTTATGGGATTAGATACGGTGTGTATCTAACCTAGCATATTGGTTTTATCAGTTCTTAAACTTATAATTTTATTTATTTTAGGGGGCTTGTTATTTTGTAACTAACCCTAATCTTTGAATCATATCTAATTTAAGTTCTTTCTTTGTAAGGTTATGATTACTAGACGAGGTACTAGATTTGTACCTGAGATATCTAGAATACTCGAGGATGTTTCCTCGTCAGGTGTATCCTTCTAGCACTCTCTCAGCTAGTTATTATAGCCACGGTTCCATCACCATCATTTGATGCATTTATGCAGGTGTATGAGTGGTACACCTCCCATTGGATTCGAATGCCTTGATTCATAACTCAAATTCTTTTTAGGTGGTAGTTACTCCGTAACTAACCCTAATCCTTGATTTTCACTTAATAAAAAGGTGCTCTATTTGCAGAACTATGCCGCCTAGACGTAGTAGGTGCGGTGCACCACTAGAGAGTCCCTCAATGTCTGATGCACTTGTGGCACCTGAGACTTCACGAGTATCGGAGGATGCTTCCTCTTCTCACGCACCTTCACCAGTGCCACCCCCAGCACCTCTACCGGTTGCTACAGCCGAGATTCCTCCACCACCACTCGACGCCTTAAGGTAGTGGCAGCAGTGGTACAACAGATATAGAGTGTAGATGACACCACCTCGACCACAGAGTTTTGGGGCACCAGCCCCTAGTGTCACTACACAGTCTACGGCATGGAGACGACATTTCTGTCGCAGATGCGACAAATATCATGCACCTGGGTGTAGAGCACCGATTATTTGCTTCCAGTGTGGGAAGAAAGGTCACATTATGAGTGTCTGCCCAGATTTAGGTCGAGGAGGACCGACTTTGCGGAGTCGTACTATTACTTCTGGCACAGGCCAGCAGGGGGCACCTGTGCACTCAGCTCTTACAGCTCCTCGGACTGCAGGAGGGAGTAGTACAGTGTCAGGACCGTCGCGACAGCAGCCTAGGGCCCAGACTCGTGTGTTTGCGATGACCTAGGAGGACGCACAGGCAAACCCCGATGTTATAATGGGAAATCCTCCCGCAGACCCCTCCGTGTAGTGTTTTTTAATGTACTTTCTTTATGGGATCTAGTATATCATGATGTTGATATACAGTTTTGGACTGATTAAAGTTTTAGAAGCTTAACTTGTTTGATATATATATGTTTTTGTCTACTTTTCTTCGCATTTTAAATATCTTTAATCTCTTTCCCTTCCTCACATTCAGAGATCGTGAGGATATTTGGAGTCGACGCCCGTGTCCTTATTGACACCGGGTCGAATTTCTCTTATGTGAGAGCGTTTTTTGCCCACTAGATGGGTAAATCGTTATTGCCACTTGATGAGGAAATAATGGTTATCACTCCTCTCGGTGAGCACCTTCACAGAGAGTCAGTCTATAGTGGATGTGAGGTCATGATAGGGGATGCGGTACTCGAGGCAGACTTAATTCGCCTTGAGATGACGGATATTGATGCCATCCTCGGGATGGATTGGCTTAGCAGACATAGAGCTTCAGTGGATTGTTTCACCAAAGAGGTTGAGTTCCAGAGATCAGAGGGATCCCCTTTGAGATTCTCTGGCGAGAGGAGAGTATTACCTCACTGTGTCATATCAGTGATGGAAGCCAGGAGGTTGATACGCCGAGGCTGCATGGCGTACCTGGCTCATGTCGTTGACACCACCGTTGAGGGACCGAGACTTGAGGAGGTCCCTGTGGTGCAGGATTTTCCAGATGTGTCCCCGAGGAGTTTCCCAGATTACCACCAGTTTGGGAGTTTGATTTCGATATTGATCTAGTACAGGGGACCAATCCTATTTCTATTCCGCCATACAGAATGGTGCGTGCGGAACTGAGAGAGCTTAAGATTCAGTTGCAGGAACTTTCGGATAAGGGGTTTTTTTTGCCCGAGCACTTCACCCTGGGGTACTTCGGTGCTGTTTGTAAAGAAGAAGGATGGTACATTTCGGCTTTGTGTGGACTACAGGCAGTTAAACAAAGCCACCTTAAAAAAAACCGATATCCCCTGCCACGTATCGATGATTTGTTTGATCAGCTGCAGGGAGCCAAGGTTTTCTTTAAGATTGATCTCCATTCGAGTTATCATCAGTTGAGAATTCGGGCCGAAGATGTGCCCAAGGTAGCTTTTTGCACCCGATACGACCATTACGAGTTTCTAGTCATGCCGTTTGGGCTGACTAATATCCCAGTTGCTTTTATGGATCTGATGAACCGAGTTTTCCACGACTACTTGGATCGGTTCGTCATCGTATTCATCGATGACATCTTGGTATATTCACGGAGTGATAAAGATCATGTTCAACACCTTCGGGTGGTATTGCAGATACTCCGTGAAAAGCAGCTATATGCCAAATTCTCGAAATGTGAGTTTTGGCTGAGACAAATTGGATTCTTGGGGCACATTGTCGCCGCGGAGGGTATTTATGTTGATCCGCAGAAGGTTGAGGCTATAGTGAAGTGGGAGCAGCCACAAACAGTTACTGAGATTCGTAGTTTTCTCGGTTTGGCCGGGTAATATTGCAGATTTGTAGAGGGATTCTCCCGAATAGTTGCTCCGTTTTCTAAATTGACCCGGAAGGGGGTCAAGTTTGTTTGGGATGACCGTTGTGAGGCGAGCTTTCAGGAGCTCAAACAACGGTTGACATCCACTCCTATTTTAGCCCTTCCCACTAGCAGTCGGAAATATATAGTATACAGTGATGCTAGTCGACAGGGATTGGGTTGTGTTTTGATGCAGGATGGTCGGGTTATTGCATATGCCTCGCGACAGCTGAAGAAACACGACGTTAACTACCCGATACATGATTTAGAGTTGGCAGCCATAGTCTTTGCATTGAAGAAATGGCGGCATTATCTTTATGGGGTGACCTGCAGAGTATTCGCAGATCACAGGAGTTTAAAGTATCTTTTTACCCAAAAAGAGTTAAATTTGAGACAAAGGAGATGGTTAGAACTCCTCAAAGATTATGATCTCATCATTGACTATCATCTGGGCAAGGCGAATGTTGTAGCAGATGCCTTGAGTTGGAAGTCAGCGTCATCCTCACAATCCACAGAGAAAGCATACCTCTCTTGTTTGGTAGGACTCTGAGCCTTAGGAGTCAGTTTGACTAGTGATGATCAGGGAGGTTTACTAGCCAGATTCGAGGTCAGGCCGACTTTGTTCGACCGTATCAGAGAGCTACAGGGTACAGATGAGGAGTTTCAGGGTATTGCGGATAGAGTCCGCAGCACTGAAGGTGGAGATTTCTGGATCAGAGATGATGGATTGTTAGTATTCAGGGATCGAGTGTGTATTCCCGCTGATATAGATCTCCGCAAGGCCATACTTAAGGAGGTACACTCCTCTACTTATGCTTTGCATCCGGGTGGTACCAAAATGTATCGGACCATTCGGGATAGTTACCGGTGGCCTGGCATGAAACAGGAAATTACGGATTTTGTGGCTAGGTGTCTAGTTTGCCAGCAGGTTAAGGCCGAGCATCAGCGGCCGGCTGGTACATTGCAACCCTTACCCATTCCTAAGTGAAAGTGGGATCACATTACTATGGACTTTGTGACAGGGCTACCGCGGACTTCATCACGGCATGATGTCATTTGGGTGATTGTAGATCGACTCACCAAGTTCACTCATTTCCTTCCTATTCGCAGTGACTATCCTTTAGAGACCCTGGTACGTCTTTACGTTGATACGATAGTTCGACTGCATGGTGTTCCTATATCGATAGTATCAGACAGGACCCAAGATTCACTTCCAGATTTTGGCCCAAGTTGCAGGAGGCAATGGGCACGAGACTGAGTTTTAGCACAGCCTATCATCTGCAGACAGATGGTCAATCAGAGAGGACCATTCAGACTCTTGAGGACATACTGAGAGCGTGTGTGATCGATTTCAGGGGTGGTTGGGATCGGCACCTTCCACTGGTCAAATTTGCGTATAATAACAGCTATCAGGCCAGTATTGGGATGCCACCATATGAGGCACTGTATGGCAGGAAGTGCCGCACCCCGATATGCTGGGATGAGGTCGGAGAGCGACGTCTTAGTAGTATTGAGTTGATTGAGGAAACGAAGGATAAGGTCAAGGTCATCTGTGAGCGGATGAAAGCCGCACAGGACAGACAGAAGGCATATGCTGATCGTAGACGGCGACCTCTTGAGTTTGCTACGGGAGATATGGTTTTCTTGAGGATATCTCCTTTGAAAGGAGTTATACGGTAGCGGGGTAAGCTGAGCCCCAGATATATTGGACCCTTCCGTGTCCTTGAGAGGGTCGGAAGCGTGGCATACAGATTAGAGCTGCCAGATGAACTCTCCCGTATTCACGACGTCTTCCATGTCTTAGTACTCAGGAAGTACCTAGCTGATCCTTCTCATGTACTTGAGCCTCCACCTGTTGAGTTACGAGAGGACCTCAGTCTTCCGGTTCAACCCGTGGCTATTCTAGATCAACATGTCAGAAAGCTACGAAGCAAGGAAGTCTCATTGGTCAGAGTTTTGTGGAGGAGTGATCAAGTTGAGGAAGAAACCTGGGAGCCCAAGGAGGCTATTAAAAAACAGTACCCCCATTTGTTTGCTGTATAGTTTTCTTTTAGTTTCGAGGACGAAACTTGTTTTTACGGGGTTAGAAATGTAACGCCGACTCTGCGGTGCTGTGAATTTCGATTTTGGAGTTTTAATTCAAACCTTTGGTATATTTATTTATTAAAATAGAATAAGAAAGTATATATAAATATATATATAAATATTTTTTTTTTCATTTATTAAATTATTTATTTCCTCATTTATTTGTTTCCAAATCTATCCATATAAATATATAATAATAATATATAAAAAAAGAATCGAATTAGGGCTAAAAGCCCTAATTCTCTTTCCTTTCTCACTCTACCCTCACCCGCCTCTTCATCTTCTTCATCGAAACCCATCGCTGCCGCCTCCATCCATGCTTCTGCCACCCGTCTCCCCCTTGTGCCGTCATCACCGTCATCACCGCCACCACCACCCCCTCTCTCTTTCAATCCCTCTGTTTCCCTCTCTTTTCGGTTCTCTCTCTCTATCCCTCGCGATTCTGCTCCCTCTCTCTTGATCTCTCTCGTGATTCTTCTCCTCCACCATGCACACCCACTTGCTCCGCCATACTCCACCTCTCTTCACCACCGCACACGGCCGCTCGTCGTCTGTCCCTTACTTTCCCTCTCCATTTCGCTATCTCTCTCACTCTCGGTTTTCTCTCTTCGTCAATCTCTCTCCGTCTCTCACTGTTCTCTCTCAGTCTATATCTCTCTCCCTCTCTCTCTCTCTCTCCCCGTGCGCGTGACAGTCTCTCCCCTGCGCGCGCAATTGCGGCCCTTTCATTCCTTCCCGCGCGTGCCACTGTTGTGCGTGACAACCCTTGCACGCCCGGCTGCAGCACCTCTTCCCTGCTAGCGAGCTTCGCTCTTTCTCTGCTGAGAGCGCTTTTACAACTCTTGCAGAGCCCCAAATCGACAGCAGTAGCAGGCTTCGAAACCCTAGACCGACTTGCAATCCTTTCTCTACGAAGGTAAGAATCTTAGGGTTTCAATATCATTTTAGTAATTTAGCTAGATTTCTAAATTTGTACTTCAAATTTGAAATGTTACAGGTTTTAGACTGAACCGAATGGCGAACGGAGGCTAAATCTGTGAATCGAGAAACCCTTGATAATGAGATTTTTGGTCTTTTCACTAATTGAATGAAATTAGAGTGAATTTAGGGTGAAAAGTCTTATATAGGTTTAGAATGTATATTCGATTGGAATAGAATGCATTCTGAAATTCCATACTTGAATATTTAGGTTAAGTTTGGTGTCTGATATGAAAGGAACATGTTAGAGGATGAAGGATTCTTGTTAAGTTGATTTAAAATAGTTTTTCTCATAGTTAAATATTGAAATATGTATGAAAATAGTCAGAAATTGGATCTAAGTTTAAGGATTAGTACAATCTTGTTTCACTTTAAGTTGTCTTGCTTATAGGAAATCAAAATACAATTTTCGTAATATGAAAATAGGTTTCAATACCTTTAAAATGACATATGGTTTGAAGAAATCAGATGAGAATTGAAAAGTGTTTGATTTTTCAAAGATTTTTCCATTTCGTAGGAAACTTAATTACTTTAAGCGTATTTCCGAATTTGATTGGTTAGGTTGATCTTTTTGGAGACTCGAGGAGTCGATTTGGTTTGATTGTGAAAATAGGGAGTGATTACCCTCCATAGAAAGTGAGTGAGACCCTAATCTCTTGCATGAAATCGTGAAAATCTGATTTTACCGTGTTTTTAAACAAAACATGCTTTGATATGCATTGATTCGACGTGTGATATTAAATCTCAAATCTGTTTTGTGATTATTGGAGTGTCTTAAACTTATGTTTTCCATGACTATGCATCCATATTTGAAATGAAACAAAATTGTACCATTACTTGAAAATTGGATAAGTTTCATTTTCTACCGTTGCATTGGTATACTGATTTGAAATGATTTGATGAATGTATTGACACACGGATTTGAAATATTTTAAGATCTGTGAGGGCACTGGGATGCCCACTTATAATGATATGATATGACTTGATTGATTCCGTAGCTACGAAGGGCGTTTGTAGAGGCACGGATTGCCTGGATACGCTTTGGCCGGAGGTATCCGCAAACGTCATGATTGCAATATGTATGGGCCCGGTTGAACCATATATTGGGGAGGTCCGTCAGCATAGGCGGTTTAGCACCGGGAGTTGCTTGTACATGATTGTGATGTTCCGTATGGGCCCAATTGAACCGAAAGGGGATGTTCGTCAGTATAGGCGGTCTAGCACTGGGAGTTGCTTGTACGTGCCAACGTTGGGGTAGAGAGCGACTTTTGAACATTTATTCATAATAAAACCCCTGATGCTTCTGCCCTTGGTTATGTTAACCATTGCCAGGATTTTTTCGGCTTGCTCTATATTATACTTGATTTTAAATGGATGCATATATGTATGATATCGTGTGAATGATTAAATGAGTTCATTTTATCGAACATATCATGATTTACTGCAAAAATTTGAATTATTGGTTACGAATGATATTATTTGACACTCCAATGTTCACCTACACTATTAGTACTTGAGATTAATCCCCTTACTCACTGAGTATCTGCCTTGATACTCACCCCTCTTCTTTCCCTCCCTCAGACAGGATTGTTGTGCTGGAGTGACACTTCAGATTATAGAGTTCGGATGTACTTGGTGTTCAGGAGGGTGAGATCTTAAGTTTAATTTGAAAGATGAATTACGTATTTTATTTTCGACCCTGCAAGGTCTTGTTGAGGTCCGTAGTTGGACGTGTACTTAATTTGGGATGACTGTATAATTTATGTATATTTATTTGCGAAACTCTCACATTTCATTTGTATCGAGGCAATTGCACGTATTTGAATGATACTTGAAAAAATTATTGTAAATTGTATAAAAACTTAGGCCCGCTCGGTATGGCGGCAGCTCATGCTCTAGTTGGGCATGACAGTAGAGGTATGTGGCTAGGATTGCTGATAGTTTATTTAGCTTGGCGTTGTCCTGGATTCCTACTGTGGTTGGTGGGTTGTTGTGAGGCCGGGATGACCATTTTATTTGAATTACAGGATGATTTTGAATTTTACAGAATTAAACAGGTTTATTTGTACATGGGAGACTTCCGATTTATTGCGAGGTTCTACCCGATTTTCTGTAAAAACACAGCCGACATCTAGGGTAATGAGCAGCTGTTCACGATCCCGGTTCGGGGCATGACACTATGACCATTTAACAGATGAATACAAGAAGCTGAGAGACAAGCATGAGTTCTTCATCCGAAGTGGTCCACTTCAAGGGTTCATAAGTGCAGAAAGGGAAGATCTCCCTCGTCGAGGCTCACGCAATAGAAAGTGAGAAAATGAGTAGGTTGACTAGCCAACCCCAGGGGATGTCCATAATCGACCAGATAGAGTGATCCTCCAAGTGCAAAGTGGATACGACCCTTCAGAGCCTTTCCTCTCAACCCATATCCTACAGGTGCTGCATCAGTGCGACTGCGGAAGACCAAATGAGAAAGTGCACTTAATAGCCACAATTTCCAAAGGGCAGAGTCTTCCAGCTCTGCATCCAAAGAAGTCTTTGCTACTCGTACAGAAAGCAACCCCAAAAAAAAGGCCCATGATCGGTTTTAGCGATGACAACCTGGTAGGGATTAACTCAGATCGACATGATTCTCTCATCATTACCACAAAGATTGGGTAGTATGAAGTTAGAAAGATCTTCGTAGATCAAGGAGCTGGTTGTAATCTCCTTTACTGGAGTGCTTTTAGAAGATGGGTTTTACCTAGGCACATATGGAACCTCACGCTAGGCCCATTAAGAGACCCTTAAGGGAATGGATATACCCCAAAGCCATTATCTTATTGCCCGTCACTCTTGGGACTCCACCAATTCACATGACGGCCTCCGCTATGTTCAATGTGGTTAAACTTCCCTTGCTCTATAACGTTATCTTGGGCGACTTGGCTTAAATGTGTTGGAGGTACTACCAAGCATGAAACACATAAAGGACAAGCACAAGACCTCCACTGGCATTAGGACACTGCTTTATAATTCGGAACCCTCGGTGCACCCTCTTAAGTAAACTTTGAACCTCTCTCTGCATGCTTTTGTAGTACTACTTGTCGAGTGATCTATGCTATGTAGCCTTACTGCTCATTTTATTGATTAACTTGTAGTTATCTCATTCGTAACGGTGGTAGAAATATTTTTATACACTTGAATTATATTTATTTCAACGTTTATTTATGAGTTTTGGAATTGTTTTGAACTTTGTTTTATGATTTTATACTGATTTAATTTTGTGGATATTGATTTAGGAAACATGGAGTATACTTTCTATTTTCGAACTGACCAAACAGTATTAAGTATTTTGGGCATAATGTTCTGCTCCAATGTCCAATAGAGGTGATTCTTACAGTATTGGATTTGAGCCCTACAAATCTTGTGGATACCTCGGAGACTAATTCAAGTAAGAGCTTATCCAAAATTTAGGTCAAAGTCACTGCAGAGTTGGAAGTCAATCCCCCATTAAAAAAGGAACTATGTGCTAAAATTTCAGAAATTATATTGTTGATAATTTCAGAATTTATTTGAGGATCAAGATAAAAGGAAATTTACAAATTTATAGGGAAGCAAGAAGAAGAAGTTTTCAAATCAGAGTAAAAAATTCCAAATTTTCGAAAAGTTGAAGTTTATAAATTCTTCTTAGGGTTTTAGTGCTATAAATATAGCACTATTGTGGACAAAAAAGGGGAGCCTGCCTCCCACACATGATTCATGCCTCCCTCTCTATTTCCTCTCATTCGTTCACTAATTACAAATCCTAGCAGTCGCTACCTATTGGAAGATGACTTCAACATCCTCTGTTGTGCAAAAAAGGGAGTAATGACTTCTATTATCTTTTCGTTTTTGTTTTTAATGTCTAGTTAGTTTTCTTGTTCCCAGGGATCGATGAATTCTATTGTTAATTAATTACTTAAGTTGATTTACTTTTTTACTTTAAGTTTCATTGGCATGATTATTGTTTGATGAGATTTTATTATTGAACTTAATTTTTCAAAACGTTTAGACCTACGTTTTGCATGATTTGAGATCAAGTGCATGTATGACCTATATAATTGCTTAAGATTAGTCAAAACATTAAAATCTATATGAGATTAGAAGCATGACCATTGGATTAATTTCCTATGTGGGAATTTACGGGAAACCTTGAATTACGGATTTTCACAGAACTTAATGCATTTCGATTAATCAAATTGCATGACCATTGAGTTTTGGTTAGTCGAATTAAGAATTCATTGCATGATCATTGAGTGAATTTAATCTAGAAAAATATGTCTTCGTCAACAATAAATCATTAGCTAATGAACTTAGGAATTTGAAAAGATTAGACTGTATAAGAAATTAAAATAGATGAAATCAATATTCTAGAATTTTCATTATGTTAGGGTTTTTTTTATCATATTAGGGTTTTCATATTCTGCTTTAGTTTCTTTTTCTTCAAAAGTTTGATCCGATTTGTCTAACTTAGATTAAGTTTATTAATACTTGATAGTATAATATATTTTCGTGGGGACGACACTTATTTCGTACTACACACAGCACTAGATTAGGTTATGTTTGCCTGAAATTGTGACCTAAAATTAGTATATTGAGTTTTTGGTGCTGTTACCAAGGATATCTTTATATATCAACTAGAATAATCTTATTTGAGATTGAACTTTAATATTTTTTATTTATTTTTTTCAAATTAGGGGTTAGGTTATATAGTTGCTATTTTAGGTTAGGTTTATGGAAATTTGGTGGCAATTTTTTGGAAATTTTCGGGGTTCGAGAAGCAAGTTTTGATTTAAGATTAAGTGACCAAATTATTCAAAAGGATTTTGGGCTACTGAGCAAAACCTATGGCATTGCCATAAGCACTACCCTATCTTGGTCAAATTCTATCATTTTTATTGGCTTTTTTATTTTCCTTTGATTTTTTTCTTGATTTTTCAGTTTTTGGATTTATTGTTTAGGTGTCTTTTGTGTATTTGTTTATTGTATTTTTATGATTTCCATTTTTATAAAGGTAATCTAGATTTATTAGAATGGTTTTTATAATTTATTTTAGAAATCTGATTTTTGCTATGTTTGTATCCGTACATGGTTTATGCTTCGATCGAAGAGCTCATCGTAGCCGAATTTGATTCTGAAACATAGAAAACTTTGAGAGCCACCCGTAATCAGGTTAAAGAAGATAAGAAACATGAGGTAGCAATGGATCAAGAGAACAGAGCCATAAGGAAGTGTTTTATGTCTTGATTTTAAGATATTCAAACTAGTATTGCTCAACTTGCTGTAGAGGTAAATAATTTCGAACTAAAATCTAGTCTTATTGGTATAGTACAGGCAGATCAATTTGGTGGAGAGTACTTTGAAGATCTAAATAGCTATCTAAAGAACTTTTTAGAGATCAATGATACCATCAAATTAAATGGAGTAAGCTTTGATGCTATAAGATTTCGACTGTTTCCTTTCTCTCTTAGGGGAAAGGCAAATATATGGCTTAACTCATTCCTTCCTAATCATTTTACAAATTAAAAAAAAAAAAATCTGTCTTAAGTGTTTTTAGTTAAGTACTTTTTACCGGGTAAAATTGCTAAATCACATGATGACTTTTTTAGTTTTAGGCAATTCAATGGTGAGTCTTTATATAATACTTGGAATCATTTTAAAGATTTGATTACAAAATGCTCACATCATAGTATACCTGACTGGTTGGTTTTGCAAACATTTTATGGTGGACTTTTACATTTTGTTAAGATTACCATTAATACTACGGTTGAGGGTGCATTCATGAGTAAGTCATATAATGAAGCATGGGCATTAGTGGATGATGTGACTTCAAATCAGTATGATTGGTCTAATGAGTATGAGATTTCTAGGTAAAGAGCTGATGTGCACGAGATTGGTAGTTATACAATGCTTAATGCAAAAAAGCTGACTCTTTGATTAATTGTATGAAAACTAATCAACTTAATATTGTAACTAATCGAGTCTTATATCGTGATGATTATGGTGATTCTACTCATAAGGTATCTGAGTGTCCGTAGGTATAACAAGTAAACTACGTTTCTAACTTTCGCAAATCTTAAGACAACCCTTACTCTTACACATATAATCCTGAGTGAATGAACCATCCTAATTTTTCATGGAGTCAAAGAGGACCACAGAGAGTGAATCTACCAAATTTTAATTTAGGGAATCCACAACCAAGGGAGCCACGGTATCATGGGAGTTGATAATCAAACGATTGGTAACGGCAACAAATGAAAGGTTCGAGAAGCTTGAAAATAAAATTAATCAATTAACTAACACTTTTCATTCTCGTGTGCTAGGTAGATTACCGAGTCACACTAAGAAGAATCCTAGAGAACAGGTTAATGCAATCTCATTGAGGAACGAGAAAGAATTGTAGGAGGTACCAAATCTATCCAAGGATGAAGAGGAAAAACAAGAGGTCAAAGAAGAAATTCATCAGCTTACAAATGAGAAGACCAATGTACCAGATTCTAAACAGGGAAGTACTTTATGTTTGAGTGAATACAAACCCCATTTTCCTTTTCCTAGGTGCCTTTTACATGCAAAGGTTGAATTTGAAAAATTTTTAAAAATTTTTAAGAAAACACTCATTAATACTCCTCTTTTGGATATCATCAGACAAGTACCAGGTTATTGGGGATTCCTTGAGGAAGTGATCAATAAAAAGAGGAAACTTGATGAAGGTTTAAAGGTCAAGCTCACGGAGAAGTGATCTGTAATTTTGCAAAGAAAGTTGCCGCCAAAATTAAAGGATACCATTGGTTCTTCTGATTTTTTTTGATATTTTATGTGATTTGGATGTTGGTGTTAATCTCATATCATATACTGCATTTTTAAAATTAAGGTTAAAGGATTATCGACCTACTAACATTTCATTGCAATTAGCTGATAGCAGTGTTAAGTATCCAAGAGGTATTATAGTTGAGGATATTCTGGTCGAAGTTGATAAATTCATTTTTCTTATCAATTTTATTGTTTTGGATATGGATTCTAATGATAAGGGCGTTTCTTTAATTCTATGTTGACCTTTTCTTGCCATTGCACGAGCAGTAATTGATGTTTCTTATGAGAAACTGATTTTGAGATTAAATGATGAAAAAATTGAGTTTAATATTTTCAATCACATGAAACATTTTGATAAATAAGAGGTTTCTAGAATTGATTGCACTAAAAAGATTGCTGAACATGATATTAATGTCTTTTATTCAAGTGATTGCATTATTAGTTCATCACATATAAAACATGATTTTATAGACAATGAATATGTTGATGCATGTACTGTTTTGGGTGTGAATTTAAGTGAATTTAAATCAAAGTGGAGGTTTCATGCTAGTAAAGAAACAAAGTTGCAACTCAATAAGTTGAAGGAAAAACAAAAGACATATGAGAATGCTCAATTTGATAAGGAAAGAACAAAAGTATGGCAATATGCCATGAATGGTCATAATGTGAAGATTTATGAGTCGGGTTGAAGCAACGAGATTATATCTAACCAAAGACAATATGGAATGGTGCTTATTGGGAGGCAACCCAATGTTCTTATGATTTTTCTTTAATATTTGTTTTTATCGATTTAATTTAGTTTTAAGTTTTTATGGTATTTTATAGATGAATAAGAAACCCTTCACATGAGATGAAAGAAGTCATTGCTAAAGAGGAAGCTACAGTTTTTAGGAGAATTCTCTGTTCTCTTTACTTTTTATTTTATTTAGTTTGCACATTAAGGAGAATGCTTAGTTTAAGTGTGAGGGAAAGTATATATAGGTTGATTTTTTTCTTTTTAAATTTGAGAAATTTGAGTGCTGAATTTTTGCTTGATTCTCGGGAGTTTGTGCTGAATTTTTTTCATGCTGACAAAATTTTCTCAAGTATTCTAGTCCTTGTGTGTTACTTTTTTTGATTCGATTGCATAAAGGATGATTAGTATTAGTAGTTATATGGTATATGATTAGCTATTCATCTTTTTATGGTTGATTTGAAAGATATGCATACAAAATTCGATACAAAATTTCACTTAAGTGAGGAATTGAGTCTGAAAGAACAATTCTTTATGCTCTCATTTTTCTTGTTGAGCGTATATTACACATGGAATGAACATTTTAGAACTTGTTTTGTTATTCATTTCAAAACAACATTTTTGATATTCATGCACCAAAATGAATAAGACATCTAAGTTTATACACTTTGGCCTTTCGAAAAATACCATCCCTAACATCTTATATCTCATAGTTAACCCATTTGAGTTTAAACCTTTTTCTTTCTTGCATTACCCACATAATCTTACCCCATGACCTATATTTTTTTAGTCCCAGATTTTGATCCCAAATTCACTAATGTATTTATAATTGATGGTATGGTATTACATTTTAAACATTATGTTCTTTTTATATATGCTTGAGTTTTATATATATTTTTAGACATTGTCATGTCGATGTATTTCAAAAAAAAAAAAAAAAAAAAACCAATCAAATTCAAAAAAAAAAAAAGTGCTTGTCAAAAAGAAAAGAAAGAGAAAAATTAAAGAAAAAAAGAAAAATTGAGAAAAGCATCTGTCATTCTTGGATATTGTTCACTTTTATAGTGGGGTTCCATTTTATATCCTTTACTTTGGATAAGTGATGCATTATATATTCAGAGTTAGAGTGATTTACTTATTTTAGGATGAAAAATGGTGAAAGTTAGTATTTTCTTACCTTGATGTAAAGAATGTCATGTCTTGATATTTTAATATTTTTAATGAATTATTTTAATCTAATACTTTTACTTATTATCTTACCCTTTACCCTAACCCCGTTACAATCAAATAAAAAACCTTTTGATTAGTGCATGGATTTTTATATATATGTGCTAGAGATTCAATATATTAGCAAGTTTATGATAATGTTATCTCATTATCTTGATTTGAGTGATATACATATCCATAAAATTGAGTACATAGAATAGTCAAATTTTACTTCATTTATCATATTTCTCTTTTTATTGAATGAATCAAATGTGAGGGTATTTGAATCTTGCGATATTCTTGATTTCAAGGAAACTATAAGAGATACATTGGTTTCTGTAATGCTAAATGCTTTGAAATATTGATTATTTTGATTGTAATTCCGATTTGAAATTGTCATATGTATAGTTAAGGACTTGAAAAAATTGAATTGGTTTTAAAAGAAAATTGTTTTTGCTTGAAGACAAACAAACATTCAAGTGTGGGGGTATTTGATAGCAATATTTTTATATATTTGAATTATATTTATTTTAGCATTTATTAATGAGTTTTGGGACTATTTTGAACCTTGTTTTTTTGAACCTTGTTTTATGATTTTATACTGATTTAATTTCGTGGATATTGATTTAGGATACATAGAATATAATTTCTATTTTCAGATTGGATGAATAGCATTTAGTATTTTGAGGATAACTTTTTATTCTGATATCTGATTGAGGTGATTCTTATGGCGTTAGAAAGAAGGCTTTGAGCCCAACAAATTCTGTGAAGACCACAGAAGTTGATTCGGGAAGAAGCTTGTCTAATATTTAGGTCAGAATCATTGCAGTGTTGGAAGTCAATCCCCTGTTGAAAAAGAAAACTATATGTTGGAATTTCAGAAATTATGTTGTTGATAATTTCAAAATTTATTTAAAGATCAAGATAAAAAGGAAGTTTTCAAATTTATAGGAAAGCAACAAGAAAAAATTTCCAAATCAGAGTCAAAACATCCAAGTTTCCAAAAAGTTTAAGTTCCCAAATTTTTCCTAGGATTTTAATGCTATAAATATAGCACTATTGTGGACAAAAAAGGGGAGCCATTCTCCCACACATGATTCATGCCTCCCTCTCTATTTCCTCTCATTCCTCCACCAATTACAAATCCTAGCAGCCACTACCCATTGGAGGACAACTTCGACATCCTTCGTTGTGGAAAAAAAGAGTTTAATGACTTCTATTATCTTTTCGTTTTTGTTTTCAATGCCTAGCTAATTTTCTTGTTCCTACAACTCGATAAATTCTATTTTTAATTAATTACATGAGTTGATTTATTTCTTTCCTTTAAGTTTCCTTGGCATGATTATTGTTTAATGAGATTTTATTGTTGAACTTAATGTTTCGAAACGTTTAGGTCTGCGTTTTGTATGATTTGAGATCGAGTGCATGCTGACTCATATAATTGCATAAGTTAGTCCAAACAATAAAATTCATATGAGATTATGATCATAACTATTAGACTAATTTCATATGTGAGAATTTAGGAGAAACCTTGAATAATCAAAATTGTTTGACCATTGGGTTTTGGTTAGTCGAATTAAAGATTCATTACATGACCATAAGGTGAATCTAATCTACGAAAATTTGTTGTCATCAACAACAAATCATTAGCCAATAAATTTAGGGATTTGAAAAGATTCGACTGTGTAAAAAATTAAAATTGATGAAATCGATGTTCTAGGGTTTTCATTATATTAGGGTTTTTTTTTATCACATTAAGGTTTTCATATTCTATTTTAGTTTCTTTTTCCTCACAAGTTTGATCCAATTTGTCTATCTTAGATGAAGTTTATTCATACTTGGCAGTATAAAAAATCCTCATGGAAACAACACTTGCTTCGCATTATACATAGAACTAGACTAGGATATACTTGCTCAAAATCGTGACCTAAAAATCGGATATCAAACGGTTTCTTTCATTAACCTCTCTTCACGAGTTGATTATGCCAAATACATTATAGAAGGCGCTTCCAATCGAATGAATGCTTCATCAATAAAGGATCTATCTCCCTTTCAGGTGGATATAGCCCTTCCTATCGAATGAATGTGTCATCAATAAAGGATCTATCTCCTCATTGGGCGGATACAACCTTACCTATCGAATGAATATGTCATCAGTATGGGATCTATCTCCCCATTGGGTGGACACGGCCCTTCCTATCTAACAAATGTTGTCACGCCCCGACCCACACCCGAGCCGGGCACACGACCAGCCCGCCGCGGCACCTCGATGCACGGGCACCACGTCCCGCACATCAAAGCACCGTAAGGCTGACAGCATTCACAAAATCCAGGTTTCCAAATCACAGAGATCCCCAAGAAATAAAAATAATACATGTATGCCTCAATGCAAATTAAAACAAGTGAGAGTTAACCTTATACAGACAATAAGAATTATAAATACAGTCATCCCAATTTAAACAAATACAATGGTCATCCTAACTTCCTCAAAATGATACAATAACCTCAATACATAGCGGAATAGCGGGTAGTCATACCCCGGCCCAGTAGTCTCCAAAGAATGTCCAATACAATAATGCGCACAAATCTCTCAGTCTGAGTCTACACCTGTAGGAGGGGAATGTGAGGGGTGAGTACCGTAGAGAGGGGGGGTTGGTACTCAGCAAGTCGGGGGGGATGACATGCTACAATTAATTTTTGGGTGAATTAGGAGTGTCAAAATTATGTCCCAATAAATCCATGGTATGCAAAAATATTATGACATCTCAATAAATCATTCACGGCATACGTATCAAATCAAATATGCATCCATTATGCATGTCCGTCATATCATGTAGAGCCGGCCGAAAATATCCCGGCAAAGGCCAACCATGGCCAAGGACGGGCAACGTTGGGGGTTTTCACGGTGCAAGTAATAAAATAAGGCTCTCCACCCCAACGTTGGCCACAGACTACTCCAACTAGCCTGTATATATATCGCACACGTATCAAGGATCAAGAGTGTATGGAAACCCGCCGGTGCTAGACCTACCAAGGTCCTCCCGAAGTGGTTCAACCGACGACCGTCCGTACAATATGTATGACAATCTGGCGGATACCCCCGCAGAGGCGTATCCGGGCACAACAGTGCCTCTACCAAATGTCCTTCGTAGCTACGGAATGCCATAGGAAGCAAATCATCATCATCACAGTATCCACAGGGGCATCCAGCCCAAATCACATATCTCAAGCCAAATTTCAAGCCATAACATGTCAAAATCATGTGCCAATATGCAATGGAAGCATAAAATTTTGTGGATATATCAAAGTGTGGCACAATCATCAAGTGTCAAAATCATGGATGCATATCGATATAAACAAGTTGGGACACTCCATATATCACAAAACATTTTCATAAATCCAAGAAAATAGGTCAATCATACCATTTTAAATCATGCCTTTGAAAGCTTTTTAAAACACGGTATCAATTAAAAGTAGATGTCAAGTCCCACTCACAGTTAGGAGAGGATAATACACTCCCCAATATCTCCACAAAGTGTAAATCAGGTGCTCCCTCCGTTCAACTCAAATAACTCTTAGGGAGACAAACAGTCTGCAGATTTTTTTTTTAACCTGCGCAGTCATGGAAAACAGACTATAACTTTGGCTATACTAGTCCAAATCAGATGATTCTTATCTCATTTTAAAGCTAAGAGATAGCACTATAACTTTCATTTTGCACACTTCCTCAGATTCAAATCACAGAATTCCCGGTAAGCCTAATTTTGTTACTGTCATATTTAAGTTTTGGATTCTGTCCAGTTTTTGTGCAGAAGCCATAACTTTCGTTCTACTCACCAATGTCTAATGAAATTTTAACATGTTATAGATAAGATGTATATATACAACTTTCGTGTTTTGAGTTTTATACAAATATGCCTGGAAGGGGTTCAACAAAATTCATGAACAAGACTGATACGTTTTAGTGAAACATAAAGTTTCTGTCAACACAGTTTTAAGGAAAATTGTATAAATTTCAATTTCCTCGTGCGAAATGGCTGAAAGTTTTATATGTTATAGGAAAGAAGTATATCTATAACTTTAATGTTTTGTTTTTCTTCAAACTAAGACTGGAGAGGGGTCTTTTTTGCTCACTACTGTCAAGGTTCGAAACTGGACACTTCTATGTCGAGTTTCAGGAAAAGTGCCATAACTTTTGGCACAGGCATCTGATTTTGGTGATTCTTATCTCGTTGGAAAGATAAGACTTTGATCTACAATTCATATAACTAACACATTTTCAAATTCTGGCTCTAAGATGTCTTAAAACAGAGATGAATTCACGGACAGAAATAAAATTTAAAGTGAGACAGGATAAAATTTCTTACCTCACTTTCTTGGTCTTCCTCTCTTGCTTCTCTCCTTGTTCTCACGAATTTGGAAGAATGAACAAGCATTCTAAGGCCTTCTTCTTTTATTATTGTGTTAATAACTCACAACCCTAGGATCAAATCTCTAATTAATCTAAACCATAGGATCATTTTGACTATTGCATGTGTTCTCATTGGTTTTCATGTGCATGTGTTCTTATTGGCCCACCTTGCCTTTCTCATCTCCATTTGGCCAACACTTGTCCTCCTCACTATAACACTTGTTCAATACAAGAATACACTTGTCACATTTCATTTAAGTTTTGTTAATTGCTAACAAGTCCTTTGACTTATAAAAATTCTAATTTGACCCCTAAAATTTTCATAATTACACACTAGGCCCAAAATCTTATATTAGACCTAATTAAATTTATTTATTGTGAAATTAAGGTTTTGAATCTCTTTGAGTCAAAATTGATCCGATTTGTGTTTTATCGTCAAATATCTAAGGTTGATTTATCGAAAAAATTTTCTTAGTGAAAATTTATGAATATAGTAGTAAAAATATCATATATATATATACATATATATATATATGAAATGGAATTCACTATAGAATACACCGAGAGTCGGTGTTACAAATGTGTTGTCAATAAGGGATCTATCTTCCTGTTGGATAGGGATAACCTTTCTTATCGAACAAACGTATCGTCAGTGAGGAATCTATCTCCCTGTCGGGTGGATTGGCCCTTCGTATCAGATGAACGTTGGTGGACACGACCTCTCCTATTGAACGAATGTGTTGACAATAAGGAATTTATCTCCCTGTCGGGTAGGCATGACCCATCTCACTTTTGAATGAGCATAGCACCAATTAGGGATATATCTCCCCGATAGCACTCTACTCGATAGATGTAAGAGAAATAATACAATTAATATGAAGGGAATAATCGAGTGTTTCATCAATTCTTTCAATGACATAAAAGAGGAGATTACAAATAAAGAAAAAAAACCCTGATAAGGGGCTAGAGGACCAGCAAATCCCATGAGAATTTGAGGTATATTCTTATCCGTCACATCCATTAGAGCTTCCTTGATAGAGGCTAGAGCAAACTCAGGATCAGAGCCAATATCCTTAGTATGCGAGGGCATGGCACTACCAATCTCGCTTACCGAATGAACTCCATAGTACATTGGAGTCTCTCAAACAGCTTGTGCCGAATACGCGAGTGTTGATCAATGGCCTTGTGATAGTGTCCCCCAGTTCGGCTATCCTTTGCTTGGTAGCCTAAAGGGACTGCCCACGTACCTCGGCCAACCTCCTTGTGGCCTGTAGAGATGCTTCATACACCTTGGCCTCCGCTTCTAGCTTTTCACACCTCTTGGAGACTCATTCACATTGATGGGGAGCCACATCCCATTCAGCCTTCAGCCACTCCACTTCTTCATTGCAGGCACCCATGTCAGCTGCAAATGCCCTTTCTTTCTTGAGCTCCTTTCCCTTCCGCGAAAGGTTATCCTCCAACCAGGATACATCTACCCACATTTGGTCATCCCGGAGCCTCATATGGCTCGTCGTCTGCTCCCTTCTTTACTTTTTGAACTCCGTCAAGACTATGGTCTAATCTGACGAGCACCAGTCAATAAGCAGAAAAGAAAGAAGAAAACAAACATTGAGAAAAGAAGGATAACATCAAGGTAACGGATACTAAGGCCTCATCGTGCTGCTCAAGTGAGAGCTTATTCAACGCCAATTCCAAATGGTGCAATTCCAGCTGATTGGCTTCACTTCTATATGGTGATGTCCATGTAGCTGTGACGATTGTCCCCAGTGAAAATCATCACTGTCCCTCGCTCCTTTGAGCCTCAACGCCCATCAAAAGATTGAATAGGAATCACATAAGGAAATGCTTCCTCCTCAAGCACCATGTGTTTGCCTTTGTCCGAGGGCAACAATGGAACAGTAGAAGTGGCCATGCATCGAACCCCCTTGTTGTCCCAGGGCAAATGTCCTCGGGGTACCCTGGGGGATGCTCTTCCATTTCTTTGGGAGCCTCGAGGCCCCCTATTCACCACTCTCAGCCTCAGTGCCACCCGTCTCTGTGTGCTCTGGCCGAACTACCATGAGCCCTGAACCTATGGTCCTCGACAGCAACGACTCTCGGTGCAGCCTAAAAGTCTTGTCTTACAGCCCTTCTTTTCCTTCGCCTCCAAAATGAAAGAGGGATAGTGTCAACATCAGTATCAGATGTGCTCTCTGCCTCGGCCGCTTCTCTTATCTTGGGCCTCATTTGCTTATTGGTGGTGATTTCCTCAAGATCTTTCTCCTTAGGAAAAGCAAGAATGTCAACAAGCCTCTTCTTCTTCTTCTTTTAATTAAGAGAGGTCTCTTAATCTTCCTCTTCTCTCCTGGCAATAAGCTTGCCAATGCCAACATCTTGTTTTTGAGAAGTGACCCAACCCATATACATCTCTTCTTGGTGTCATAGTAACTGCCAACTAAGTACACAAACCTCATGGGGTGAGATGGTTGATGAGGCCACAACCCAAGAATCAACTCCTCCTTAGCCCTCAACAACTAAGGCATCAAATCCCTATTCAAGAATACTACAAGGAAGTACTTATGCATCTAGCTTTTATTGATGGTCTCCTTATAAAAGAATTTTCAATTTGAGTCGGGTTAGGTTTGGAAGAACCACCACGAGCACACCTCTTAAGAGTGAACACAGACGCGAAGATCTTAAAATCAAAATGTAGATGACAAAAACTCATTAGGGATATTACAATGATGAACAAGTACCAAGCGCTGGGAATCAACACTATTGGAATTATTCCAACGGACAGAAACCCTAGCAACATCGCCTATATATGGCACTTTTAGGCCATACTTGATTTGTTATCTATACATCAGAACACAGCCTTTCGGCTTCATCGGTGGCCGACTAAAGGATGCGTTGTCCCCCAGTGGCATGTCATTTTAAACATCCCGTAACTTATACTCAGTCATGATGCTTCTAATTTCCCCGATGCTTGGCGAACCTCTAGCCATGCTTCTCAGATGATTTTTACAAAAAGCTAAATTGTCAAGAAAGTTAACTATCGAAATAGTGAAAGTAGTAGTGGGAAACCAATCAATGTATGTGTAATATAAAAAGCATATTAGAGACAGTTCATGAAAACTAAAACGGTGCATGCCGCATTTATTTCATTGATTTGCAAGTTCCGAGAGGTCTCCTCTAGACTTAACTCCTGAAGTCTCTTCTTCGAAGCCACCACAGGAGTGGAGACAAATGATGGTACATGACCAAAACGGCCCAAATCATGTTGGGCCTAAGATTGGCCCTTAATATATTAAACGGTTTTTGTTAGCCCTATTGTTGACTTGATCAGCATCCACTTCGTTGGTCAACTGCCTAGCCTGCCCAGAAACTTATCATTACGAGGCTTGAGACCCTTCGATCAGTGGCCTAAGAGGCAATCGATCAAAGCATGTTGTCAATGAGAGATTTATCTCCTGAACGTGTAGGCACGGCCCACATCCGCTCAGTATCTATTGAGCAGGTCTTGCTCGGTAGCCAGCTGATCAAAAATTAATTGTTGGCACCTTCTCAGTATTAGGCAATTGCTACTCTATCTGCCAATGTAATATTCACTCTCCCTAAATCCCTAGAGGAATCCTGTATAAATAAAAAGGAGAACTATGATCGTAGCCAATAAAGGAAAGAATCTTCTCAACGATCTGGACTTTCCAAACTGATAAGAGTTCAAAATCTTTGAGAATCCAACGTGAAGAGTCTCGTAATCTCGGGGTGTCCTCGTAAGGAAACTTGGGTTTCAATACCCAACATACATATAACTGTCATAGGAAAAAGGAATATAGGCATCATAAAACCAACCAGCCAGGTGTACACGTTCTCTCGAATCACATATCACACACAAAGCATATCGAGCTTTCTTTCATTCTGTTTCTTTTATCCAAAAACTACTCTCTAACTTGAGCGTCGGAGTCTCTCCTACTGGAGTATCCTCTAGTAGTTCTTTGTAGGTCTCATCGATCAAGACCACCAGACAGCGAAGTCATTCCATTTAAGTTAGTAGAGCCATTATCTATGAAACCAAATCCACCTCCAACATGACCAATTTTGAATAAAAGACTCAAGCATTTTGGAGACCCTTGAAGGTGCTTTTGATACAGCATCAATTAAGGACAAAGGCTTGAGCAAAATTAAGGAAAGCTTAGACAAGAGAATAAGATTCTTGGATGCATATGATTCTTAAGGAGCACTGAGCAACCTATGTGTAATTCAAAATCTACTTTGAACATTCTTCTTAGAATGGTAAGAAACTTTAGAATACCAAAAATCATCCTAAAATTCAAAAGATTGCTCTGTGAAAGGAAAGTTGGGACAAACGGCATAGAAAAAAGACATGATTCTTAAGGAGCATCGAGTAGCCTTTGTGCAATTCCAAATCTGCTTTGAGCAGTCTTTCAAGAATGGTTAAAACACGTGCCTAATCAAGAAGAAAGCATAAAGAAAATTCGTGGGAAGTTATTGATCAAGGATCTCCATTATTTTGCTAAGTTTCTTTAGAGATTTTCTTGATTTAGATTCCTTACCAAGTAGAACTCTTGTTTGACTTTTGTTTTTGGTAGAACTTTTGTTTCCTTATGAAACCTAGATCTAGGGTTTAAAGTTTACTGATATAACTCCTTAAGGTATTTTTACAAAAAGCCTAAGGGAGAGACTATGTTAGTCATCCTTTTAAGTTAATTTAAGTCAAGTGATTTAGTCCTTCAATCTTTTCTTTGAGGAGCACGAAGAAAGTTTATTTACTAAGTGTTGCACCACTTTTTTATATCCTTTGGGTTCAAGAAAATGAGGTAGCCGATCATGCCTGAGACTTGAGAGAAGCCAGAACTATCCCCACACAAATCCTAACCCTAGCCTCCACAAAAAACACCATCGCATAGCCACCTTCACATGTGACATAAATGTTATGTGAATACTGTTTGCACCCCATTCATCAACTCAAACCCTTCACCAAACAAGGCCCCAAAAGCATGCTCATGGGCATGCTGGGCACGTTGTCAAAACTCAAGATAACCCTACGCAATGTATCGGAATGAGCACGCCGAGCAATACAGTGCACAAGCCATAGGTCATGAGTAGACAGCATAGAAGTTTGCATGAAAGGGCACAAGCAAAAGGTGCGAACGAAAGGCCACGAGCAAGAGGTGGGAGCAAAATGACACAAGCATGAGGGGCAAGCCAAAGGCCATGAGCAGCAGGTCACATGAGCCGAAGGCCATGAGTAGCATGCCACATGCAGAAGGACAGAGCTAAAGGCCACATGCAATGAGTCACAAGCAAAAGGATACGAGCCAAAGGCCACGAGCAGCAAGCCATAAGTAGGAGGACATGAGCCAAAGCCACTAGCAGTGTGCCATAAGCAAAAGGATACGAACCAAAGGCCATAAGCAGCATGCCACAAACAGAAATAGATGAGCAAAAGGCCATGAGCAGTATGCCACAAGCAAAAGGACATAAGCAGAAGGCCACTAGCAGTGTGAAATAAGCAAAAGGACACAAGCAATGAGCCATGAGCACAAAGCCACGAGCAAAAGGGCACGAGCAACAAGCAACATGCAATGACCAGCAAGCCATAGGCTAAGGGACACCAAGCAAAGATGCCAAAGATATACAAGGCAAGGGAACCGTGGAGACTCCAAGTGAAGAAGCAAAATAAATACAAGGCATTGGACATGTAATAAGGCACAAGCCAAAGGATATCATTATAGGAAAATAGTTATTTATATAGTAGTTATTGGGAATAAATGTTAGGATGGGAAAGCATTTGTACAAGGGTAGTTATAAGCTCCCTAGGCCAAAAAGGCATTAGTTTAAGACAAGGAGATTTCTTTAGGCCGAAATGGCACCATGACTTGTAACCGTTCGGCTAGTCCCCAACACTTATATAAAGGCATGTAATCCCCCTCATTTTATAAAATGAATCAAATAAAATTTCAATAAAGTTTTGGTCTTTTTTATTCTCCTTGTGAGAAGACTTTCTTTAGGATATTAGCCAACATATAGTGTTGTCTTTTGGCAATGCTTATATTGCTTAATGTTTAATACTATGTGAGAGATTCTTGTGGTGTAACGTAGTAAGGCCCACACCATTTAAAGCATAGCAATTGCTTGAGAGATACCTATGGTGCAAAGCGTTCGTTCACTCCAAACTATGAGTCATATCCTTCCTTCCTTCCTATAACCTATTTTTCATGCCTTAGCTTCTTCTTTCTTTTCTTCCTTTCTTCTTTCTTTCCTTCTTTTCCCCTTGAGCCACCCTTGTACATAGGACATAGGGTGCCGCGTTTAAGGCATAACCCTTCCTTTTTCACTCATCAACCTTTCCTTTACAAGCTGAACCGTCTGTGTGCCTCATCTAGGACACGGGTATGCCCCATCTTTGGTGCTTTCATTGAGAGAGTTTCTTCAAAAGACTTTCATCGAAAGATCACCATTGATAATCATCCATTCCACCCTTCAAAAAACACCCCCTTCCATACACCCTTTCTTTCCCCTGTCCAAAAACTCATCCCCTCATTTTCAAAAACACAAAACACAAAAAAATATACAACCCTCCATCCTACCATGGCCAAAAAGGTGTCTACTCAAATAGAACGAATTAAATCTCTTGAGACACACTTTGAAGCCTCACAAAAAAAGGCAAGAGATGGATCAACGATTCAATCTACTTGAGCAAAGCTTAGCAAATGTCATTACAATACTCTAAGAGTTACGAGTGAACAAGCCAACCGAAAGGGTACAAGGCCAAAGGCCTCATCACCAACTACCAACGGCTACCAACATTGGAGAGACATCCACACCTACAATCCATGTGCCATCACCACCATCATTAACTACCACAGAAGGAGATCAAGAGCCACCATCCATCAAAAGTGATAAAGGGATGCAACCAAGAGGAAGACCTAGAAATGAGCCACCTGGCCTAGAGTTCCCACGTTTTCAAGATGGAGATCCTACAACTTGGATTGCGCTTGCAGAAACTTACTTTGCATACTATCCAATAGCATCAAATGAAGTATACATATGGCAAGTTTCTACTTTGAAGGAGAAACACAACTTTGGTTTCAATAGCTCAAGGAAAGATGCAATACAAGACAAAATGAGATATCTTGGCGAACACTATGCAAGGAAATTACAAAGAGATTTGGAGACACCAAGTACACAAACTATGATGAAGCCCTCACATGTCTCAAGCAAACCACATCAATACAGGAATATCAAATATAGTTCAAAAAGATATTAACTTGTGTTGATTGGCCCAAAAAGGTATTAATTGGTGCATTCATAGGAGGACTCAAATCTGAACTAGCAACCAAAGTCAAGTTGAGAGGCCAAAGACTTTGATCCATGCATGGCAGATTGCAAGACTCAAAAGCGAGCAACTTCAAGACATCCAAAGGACATCATGGCTTCAAGCAACCAAAAGGGCAAGAGGTACCAAAATTATCATTAAACCTTCTACTTCTAAAGTACTTTCACAACCTACATCAAGCAAGTTTCCAAAGGGAGTAAAGAGACTCACATATGTCGAGATGGAAGCAAGAAGATCAAAGGGCCTATGTTTCAATGGTGATGAAAAGTTCTCACCAGGACACAAATGTAAACAGCCATGATTTTTATGATTAAACCCCTTGATGAAGATGAAGAGACACCACTTTAAGAAGAGCCCGAGTATGAAGATATCCTATAAGATGAAGATAGACCAGCCATTTCAATACAAGCCATGGCCGGAGTTTAAGGGCCGTGAACCATGTGCACCAAGGCAAGAGTTACCAATAGAGAGGTAACCCTTCTTGTTGACAACGGATCCTCTCTTAATTTTATCAACCATGAGATAGCAGGGATGCTGAAATTGCCCGTGGAAGAAGTGCCACCATTTGAAGTAAAAGTTGTAAGCAGAGAAAAGTTACCATGTTTCGAGATCTACTGAAATGTCATGATTCAAATCCAAGGGTATGAGATCCAAACCAACCTTTACTCCTTACCTTTAATGGGAATGGACATTGTGTTAGGGGTACAATGGCTCGAGATAGTTAGAAGGGTTGTGATTGATTACAAAAAAAGAGAAATAGAGTTCATGCACAATAATGGAGGGATTCAACTCAAGATGTGTAACATCGATTTTCAGTGACTGTATATCATGTATTACTCCTCATGATTCTAAATATATAAGCATCCTTTTGAGACATCTATTTAATTATCTATTTATTTATTTTGAGATTTAGCTCTAAAATTGCTAAAACCGAAAATTTTATCGGTAAGGTACCGGTAAGGCCTAAAAAAAATCAAAAATAGCTAAGAGAAGGTCTACACACTTAAATAAAGATATTTAAATGAAATTTCACATATTTAAGAAATTTCAAACAAAATTTCATAGGGACCAAAAATGCAAATTGTTAAAAGTTAGGGGTTTAAATGTAATTAAGGAAAGTTAAGGGACTAAATTGCAAACCACTCAACGATGGACAATTGGAGCCAAATGATTGGTCAAGAGGGCAGCAAGATTGGTTAGTGACCACATAGGATTTTTCACATTCAAGAAAATTCATTGGAAAGAAATTTATGTATGAAAACTTATTGGGTAGAAATTTTTGCATGAAAACTAACTAGAATAGCTGGTTCTAGCTTGTGACACCTCCTCCCCTTGACATAGACATCCAAAGACACCTAATGGAGTATATGGAGATTGCTTGAATCCACAATTTCATGGTTTAAGTGTTAGGACAACTGGAAGATTGAGATAATACATGGAATAATCCAATGGTCAAAGATATGTTGTTAGGTTTATAAAAGAGCTTGTTTAGGAAGAGTTTAGCCTATTTTCTTCATTCAAACTCCCCTTGGACGAAATTTTGTGGGTTCTATATCCATTTTGAGTTCAACCATGGAGCCAAAGAGGTAAGAACATTTTTGAAAATTCTTAAATTTTAATTGGAAGTATAGAAGTCTTGTGTAAGAATTTATGTTCATTGTGATTTGATTTTGCTAAGGTGATAAAAAAATTTCAAGAATTCAAAGGAAGTACTAGTATTTATTGATAAAGAGATCTTACAAAGAAGATAACAAGTTCTAACTTATGCCAAGATTAAATTATTTGATGAATAGTTACTTTGGTATCCATGCTAGTATGCTAGATGTTTATTTCTAGATTGAGTCTTGTATAATTTTCTTAAAATATCTCATTCTGAAGAAATAAAAAATCTAAGACTTTTATTTTTCTATAAACTAGACTCCCTAAACTTTAAAATGGTATATCATGTGAAGTAATTCATGAAGGAATCGATTTTTGGTGATTTTTGGAAGTTTAGCATGTTTCACAAATTTTGTTTCATGTCCTGTGTACAACCAGTAATTTATATAAATTTTTGAGGTACCTTCTGTTCATAATTTGGAGAAACATTAAACCTAAAGGTTTTAGGACTCTGTCTTATCTTTAATTTGAGATAATGATCACTTGAATCGGAGTTGTATGCAGAAAGTTATGATATTTTTACTAAAACTGTGCAAAAGTGGTTCTAAAACTGAAATCGAGATAAAACTTGAATTTTTTAAAATTATACATTTAAAATCTAAGGATGGTCAAAACTAGAAAGTTTTAGGAACTTAGACTGAAAATTTGAGATAAGAATCACTTAAATTTGAGAAGTATACTGGGATATATGAAATTTCTTCCAAAATTATGCAAAATTGGTTTTAGGAACTTAGACTGAAAAGTGATAAATATTTTTAAATTCGTGTGTTCAGAAGTTGAAATTGGTCTACATAAAAGTTGGAGATATATGTCTTAATTTTAAGAAAAAATTTAAATCATTTGAATCCGATCAAAATTTTAGAAGATATCATGATTTTACTAAACCTGCGCGTGATAGGTTTTGTAGGAATTTTTCTCTAAGTATGGAATTTGACATTTTACCTTAAAGAAAACATTTTCATATGTATTTTGTAAACCAACAATAAGATATTGAATTGACAAATAATATATATTATTTAATTTAGATGTAGGATTACGTTTTCGTTCGATGGGTGACTCGTTCGAGAAACGAGGACAGTTAGGGGGAGTGGCGTACCCTCCCTAGTCGGGTGAGTGGGATGATCTATTTTTTGCTTTAAATGAAAAATAGTTTTGATCATGATTTTTATAAATAAATTTTGAAATGTGATTTAGAAACGTTTAGTGCTTGTAGCATGTATTGAAATGATGTTATGTGAAAATTGTATCCTGATATTATGAAAACCTGATAGTGCCGTATTTTTATTACGAGTAAAAGATTTATGAATGATGATATATGACACAAGTGTATGATTATGGGATGGTGCATAGTGACTATAGCGCACGCCCTACCACGGAGCGTTTACCCGATGGGGTGACGTGGTGGAGTAACACGGGAGCAGGGGTTTGAGTCCCCTATCTCTGGACAACAGATTCAATAGACAAGCACCCGTGAGGACCATGTCAATACCAAGGGAAGGGGGAAAGATATATGTGTTTTATTTTTATGATATTGTGGTGACCCCTTAGTGGATTTTATCATAGTTAATCAAACTATGGGTAGAATACGTTTTTAACACCCCATTGATGTATGATTAAATGATAAGGATACATATTATTTTGAATTATACGATATATTTGTAAATGAATGAAATATGAATTTGAAATGATGTTTTGACTTGTCAATCTCACAAATTCATTTATTGTCATTATGTAGTCATTGCACCTCACTCACTGAGTATGTGGATTATACTCACCCCTCATATTAATATTTTCAGTTTATACTGTACTTGACATACATTGAGGTACTATGCCATGAGTTTTACTGAGAGACGCTATCGGGTAAGTGATCATACCCATTCTTGTTTACGATTAGACCATGCATATAAATATTATATGTAAATTGGAGGTAAATGTTTTAAAGAAAATTTTTATTGAAAACTATTTTTTTTTAATCTTTCGCTTTATGATTTTGGCTTAATGATATCGAGTAGGGCATACCCGTGCCTCGAGGAGTTGCGGCGGTCTATTCGCGTGCTCGACTTGCGGGTCGGGACGTGACAGATGGACAACAATGAAGACAAAGAAGTGTCATCCAAAGAAGAAGAGGCATCAGCCAAAATCATGCCTATCTCTAAGCCACAATAGAGACTTCAGGAAGATATAAAGACAGCCCTTTAAGAAGATCCTCACTGCCAAAGCATCATCCACAAAATGGAGGCCAACAACAGCAAAGAGACACAATATGAGTAGAGAAACGAACTACTTCTTTAGAAGGGCAAAGAGTATATGCCCAACATCAAAGAGTTAAGCAAACGATCCTCTTTTATTTTCATGATAGCAAGGAAGGAGGCCACAACGGGATATTTAGAATATACATGAGGATTTCTAAATGGTTCACGTGGGAAGGCATCAAGGGAGACATTCGAAGACATGTCAAAAAAATGCAAGGTATGCCACTGAACTAAAAGTGCATCAACCAAGCCGCATGAACTTCTTCAACCTTTGCCTAGTCCTCAACATATTTGAGAAGACATGATCATAGATATTATAGAGCGATTACCCACAAGCAATGGCTGCAATAGCATATTGGTAGTGGTTGATCGCCTTACCAAGTATGCACATTTCATTCCTATTGCTCATTCCTACACCACCAAGACCATTGATCAACTATATGTTGATAATGTAATGAAATTACATGGAGTTCCGAGGTGTATTATCACTAACCAAGATAAGATATTCATGAGCAAGTTTTGGAAAGTGTTCTTTCGATTGTATGGAACAAAGTTGGCCTAGAGTTTGGTGTACCATCTATAAACAGATAGCTAGACTGAGAGCACCAACAAGATATTGGAGCAGTACTTGAGATTTTATGTTCATCACAATCCAAGAAAATGGGAGGAGTATCTCACATGAGCAAAATATTGGTACAACACAAGTTACCACACATCGATGACATGACACCATTCGAAGCCCTTTATGGAAGGCACCACCTAGCCTACCTTTTTACACCAAAGGAGCCTCATCTAATGACATGGTTAATCAAGAGTTGTGGATTGGGGATGAATTGATCGAGAATGTCAAAGCAAATCTCAAGATAGCCGAAGCCCGACAAAAGGATGTGTATGATCGCAACCACCCACATGAAGAGTTTCAAGTTGGAGATTGGATTTACCTTTGCTATCATCACAAGAAAAAGAGAAAGGATGCCAAGCATACAGCCATCAAACTCAAGGCCAAGTACTATGGACTATAGCAAATCACTGCAAAGTATGGAAAACTTGTATACTAGTTCAACCTTCCATCCAACATCTAGGTACATCCTATTTTCCATGTAAGTTGGCTTTGAAGACATATAGGAGACCCTTCAAGCATTGCAGCCACCATATCACCACTAGATGAAGATGGAAGATTAGTTCTCATTCCTGAAGAGGTACTAAACACCCAAATAACACGCTGAGGAGGACACACCTGCCAAGAAGTGTTGATTAAATGGAAAGGACTTGGACAAGAAGATGCAACATGGGAAAATCCATTGGAGATCATTCGCAGCGGTCCGTCATTCAACCTTGAGGACAAGGTTTATCTCTAAGGAGGGGCGAATGTCACAAAATTTATGAAGGCCCTACACAATGCATAAAATAGAGCACGTCAAGCAGCATGGTGCACAAGCCAAAGGCCATGAGCAGACAGCATAGAGATTCACACAAAAGGGCACAAGCAAAAGCTGCGAGTGAAAGGCCACGAGCAAGAGGTGGGAGCAAAAGGACACAAGCATGAGGAGCAAGCCAAATACTGCGAGCAATAAGCCATGAGCAGTAGGTCACATAAGCCAAAGGCCATGAGTAGCGTGCCACATATAGAAGGACACGAGCCAAAGGCCACCAGCAACGAGCCATAAGTGGAAGGATACAAGCCAAAGGCTACAAACAACATACCACAAGTAGGAGGACACGAGTCAAAGGCAACGAGTAGCATGCCACAAGCAAAAGGACGTGAACCAAAGGCCTTGAGAAGCATGCCACAAATAGAAGGACACGAGCTAAGGGCCATGAGTAGCGTGTTGCAAGTAAAAGGATATGAACAAAAGGCCACAAGCAATGTGCAACGAGCAGAAGGACACAAGTAGTGAGCCACGAGCAAAGAGCCACGAGTAGAAGGGTATGAGCAACAAGCAACATGCAATGACCAGCAAGCCATAGGCCAAGGGACACCAAGCAAAGATGCCAAAGAGACATAAAGCAAGGGAGTCGGGGAGACTCAAAAGGAGCAAAATAAATATAAGGCATTGGACATGTAATAAGGCATAAAGCCAAAGGATATCATTATAGAAAAGTAGTTATTTATGTAGTAGTTATTAGGAATAAATGTAAGGGTGAGAAAGCATTTGTACAAGGGTAGTTATAACCTCCCTAGGCCGCAAAGGCATTAGTTCAAGATAAGGAATTTTTCTTTAGCCCAAAATGGCACCATGACTTGTAACCATCTGGCTAGGCCCTAATGCCTATATAAAGGAATGTAATCCTCCTCATTTTATAGAATGAATCAACTAAAATTTCAATAAAGTTTCAGTCCCTTTTATTCTCCTTGTTAGAAGAGTTTCTTTAGGATATTAGGCAACATATGGTGTTGTCTTTTGGCAACACTTATATTGATTCATGTTTAATACTATATGAGAGATCCCTATGGTGCAAGGTAGTGAGGCCCATACCATTTGAAGTGTAGCAATTGCTTGAGAGATCAAGGTTCTTCTTTCTTCCTATACCTGGTTTTCCATCCCATATCTTCTTCTTTCTTATCTTCCTTTCTTCTTTCTTTTATTCTTTTTCCCTTGATCCATCCTTGTGTATAGGACATGGGTGCCACGTTCAAGGTGTTCCCCATCCTTTTTCACTCACTCCCTATCCTTAACAAGCTAAACAATTTGTGTGCCTCATCCAGGACACAAGTATGCCCCACACGTTCAAATGGGTATGCCATGTGTGAGAACATAGGCATGCTATATGTGCCATCACTATACGTATTGGGCGTAACCGACGTGTGTGCTTGAGCATGTTTGGCATGCACAAGAGTCTATCGGCTGTGTATGCTGATAGGCATGCTGGGTGTTTGCAAATGGGCATGCCGTGAGTAAGCACATAGGATAGCTATGCGTGAGCACGTGCCCTACGCGAGTGCATGGGTATATCATCCTCACGCACTTGGGTGTGGCATGCATTCACATGCATGGGCATGCCAAGCGTCATGTTACGCAGTTCTCACACCAACTTTGACACAAAATCACGCCAGGTAGTCATACCTCATCCATTAGGAGTTTTGTCCCGAAAATCAGGATTTCAGCTATTTAGGATTAAAATTTTGTAATGGTAGGTTTTTTTTGTAATAAAGTCAAGTGTTTAGCCACTTTTTATTTTTTTCTTTATTTTATTTCCAATAATTTTTAGAAGGCTAGAGAGAGCTTGTAAAAATCTGGGAAAAATCATATAGCATCTTCCATGATCTATTGTAATAGTGCGCAAAGTTTGAAAGCGAAGAAAAGTTCCTAACTTCAGAAACCCCCATACATTTTCTTAGACATTTTATTGTCTTCTCCCACTAAACTATAAGTGTTTGAAAAACTCTTTAGGGAGGCAAGAATTCATGACTAGAGATTTAGACTGCTTAGCCCTTAATGTACCTTACCAAGACTCCACTCACTAGCAAGTTGTACATAATCTTACTAATTAATAAATCTTATGGTTGTCAGTCATCAAAAGTTGCTAATGCGAATTACTTTTCTTATTTGCTTTGATTACAATGTATCAATCAATCTCATTATACTCAAAAATTACATAAACAAATATGCTTTTGCACTACAAAATTTCACTGGCACTCTTGGATTGGCTCCAAGAATGCGTTGTATGCGTCTAGATTGAAAGAAAATCTAGGGTCTTGACAGTTGTTAGTATAAGAGCCTTGGTAAAGGCCAAGTTGAGATGGCATCTGTTTGTACAAAAGAACTTGGTGGGAGCGAGCATGCCTTATACTACCGAGCAGTTGAGGTGCATGAGGGCCACACTACTAGGTGGGGGAAAATCGTCGAAAGGGTGGATCACGGGGTGCAAAGTGTCTGCCCTTGAAGGTGATCACCTTAAACACATGGGACATGTTATTGAAATCGAGGTGGGAATAAGGGTAGCAATAGAGGCTCTTAGAAATGAGGCATAGGAGTTGAATGCCAAGGTTGGCCTCTTGGTATGTGTGGTAGTCGCGAATGGCCATAACACCTTAAGCAAGCAAAGGTGTGAGTTCCACAGCCATGTTCCTATGGGAGATGTAGGACAATAAGAAATTGGGAGAACTTTTTGTTCAACGTTAAACAATACTTTCGAGCCGTGATGATTGATAAGGACTCAAAGGTGTTAACAGTCATGATATATTTGGTGGGTGATGCCAAGGTATGGTGGCGCACCAAGTATGTTGAGATGAAGCTAGTTAGGTATGATATTTCCTCTTGGAGGATTTGAAGAGTAAACACCTATTCGCATCGCAACTAATTGTAAAAAAACTACAAAACTAGATTAGTAGTTGAGCAAGAGTTAAAAGATTTAGTTCCCCTCTGAGAATGTTGAGTACAATGGACTATGGTCCATGAGTACATGAAAACATTCTCAGTATTCATGTTAGATATAAAAGACATGTCATAAAACGACATGATGTTCTGATTCTTGGAAGGATTATGACATTTGGTTAGAGTAGAACTCCTAAATCTCAAGTAGCAATAGAACGCCTAATAGACTACACCCCAGAGCCTAGTACCAAGATGTACGAGTATCTATCAACACCAGTTGGGATTAGTGATGGGAAGTCTAATAAGGGTGGCAAATAGAATAATGGAGGAGTATCAGAGGATATCTATGTTTCTAGATCCGACATGGTATCATTGAAAGAATCGACTACTAGTAGGAATAGGAATAATTCTATAGGGGAAAGGTTGATTCTTGTGCATGGCAACAGAGTGTCTGCATAGACAAACGCCGAATGCTTAACAAGCTTCTCAATCATCAGAGGATGAAAATGAAGAAGTTACACTGATAGTAGGGGCCATCCGCCATCTATGTCCATCTATGTAGGGTTAGAAAACTGGCAAGTAGTAGAATGGACTCATATCCACTAAAAGCAGATCAAACAAAGGTAGTGTCAATATAGAGGTATGTGACCACAAGACAGAATATCGCGAATTGGAATTAGAGAACTCAAGTCAAAAAGAACCCACAAATAGAGTGGCATATAGGGTGTTAGTGAATCTCTCAGAGTGGGCAGAACATAGGGATGTAATAGCACTGATTAGGGAACCATTAACACAAGAGGCATGTGATACCATGGATTAGTCATTAATAACATGATCCACAGGCTATTCAAAGCACATTTCATAGGGTCTGTGAAGGTTCAAAGGAAGCAAGTTGGGTAAGGTACCCCAGAATCATCGAATATACTTGGTAAACTGTTAAAAGAGAGAGATTTTCATGTGAGGGGATTAGTTAGTGAAAGAGATGTACTTAATGGGATGGCTATACAGAACACCATTGTACTATTTCAAAGGAAGCATATTGGAGCATGATACCCAACATTAGCAAGCTTGAGTTTGCCTGGAAAATTGTACAAGGAGAGATACATCATTGGGTGGGATCAATTATTGAAGAAGAGATATTTTATAAGATCTAACATGCGATTTGGTGGCAATCAAGTTGGCATGATTCTGAGGAACATGGTGACTCATCATAGGAACAAGCACATAGCTGGGCTAGAGGGCTAAACATGTCAACCTCATTAGAGGATGGAAGGAGACTCCTTTGTTTACGAGAGTGTTGATTGGCACATTAAGGTACTCAATTAGATCCAAAATGGTATGGAACTGGGGCAAGTATTACCAGAGGGGATTATTACACTGGTGATCAACTTGTTTGACGGTTAACAAGTTCGAGGGTGAGCAAATAGGAGAGAGGGACTCAATGCCCACGACAATAGAGGTGGAAAAGCCATTTCTCAAGGAAGCAAACACAACAAAGTTTGCCTTAGAGAGAGCTCTAAAGGCAAGATGCACCATGGAGGTGGCGATACACGTACAATCAGAGAAGACTTGTAAAAATTGCTATATCAAAGATGGGTTCTTGATGTTAGTGAAGAATAGGTGATTTTTTTTTCTTTTTTTCCTTGATAGGTTTTGAAAGACACTCAGTCTTGAGTTCACATCAAATAGTGAAGGCGAAGACCACTAGCAAACATCAAAAGTGATCGGTACAATAGCAGCGGAGATCACTAAAAAGCAAAGTTAGCCGACAGCTTTAGCAGTACAAAGAGCCAACATCAGTGACCAACGTGGTTAGGAAATAAGTCAAACCTCCAACATCAAAAATTCAACTTTACTTCGTGCATCATTTCGACGAAGAAGCTTCTGGGTCAAGTACAAAATTCAGTAAGGAGATCACACTATAGTACCTGAGGAGAAGGACATGAAGCAGAGATTTGGGAACACACAAGTAACAATATTGGCTTTGAAGATAGTAGTGTTCATGTCACGGTACACTATTTTCACACTAACTTTAATCTATACCCAATGCATGAGGAGTTTTGTCCCAAAACTCGGGACTTAGGCTATTTAGGAGTAGAATTGTGAAGTGGTTGGTTTATTTTTTTAGACACTTTGTGTTTTTTGTTGTATTTTATCTAGATATTTACATAATTTTTATAAAGCTGGGAAGAGTTTGAAAAAATCCAGAAGAATTGTATGGCGTGCTCCAAAATCCACATTCGTTTTCTCAAACATTTCAATATCTTCTCCTACTAAATATATAAGTGCTTAAAAAGCTTTTTAGGGGGACAATGATTCATGACTAGAGAAAAAGACTCCTCAATCCTTAGTGTAGCTTACCAAGAGTCCCCTCATTAGCAAGTTATACATACTCGTGCTAGTTAATAAAGTTTATTATTGTCATCCATCGAACGTTGCACATATGAATTACTTTCCTTATTTGCTTTGCTTACAATGTGTCGCTCAATCTCTGTCTCAAATGTTGCATAAAAGATACACTTCCACACTACGAGAATTGGCTAGTGCTCTTGGATTGTTGGGTCCAAGCATGTGCCACATCCATCTAGGTTGAGTGAAAATCTAGGCTTGTGACACTAGGAATGCGCGAAGGGGCATGCCGAAGTCACTAGCACAAGGGCATGCTGGCCACATGCACATGGGTGTAATTGACCTACCATTTCATTTTTTTTCTCTAGTTTCAAGGAAATTTTGAACATTTTTTTAGAGAACAAATTTCTAATGAAAAACCTAAACACCAATTGATTTTCTATTCATAAACAAGAAACATAGAAAGGCGTTTTGGAAGAATTTGAGCAATTTGGAATGAACAACGGAATGTCCGTGGAACTCAAAACTTACAATGAAAATATATTTCTTTAGAATATGATTTACCCAAAAGTATAATTCTATTAACTGTTTAACCTCTTTAGCAGTTACCTTGGTAGTAGGTCTGAAATAATACCACCAATGAAAAAACCATATTAGAAATTCTTTTGTACATTGACAGCGAAATGTGAAAATTCATGAATTATTGAAAAGACACAGAAGGAATGCTATAAACCAGGCCACTGATAATCTTGGTATGTGAAAACATAATGAATAAGCCTAATAGAGATGGATTTTTTAGTGTAGAAATCTATCCAATCTTTTGGTGAAATAACTTTTTTAATAATGCACTTGGAATATGAAACATTTCCATTTGAATTCTTGTTGTGAGAAATTTCTACAGATTGAGTATCAATCAATATCCATTTATATAATCTTTGATTTCTCCTCGTATCCTCCGAGCACCAATAGAAATGTTTTGGGAATGTCCTATGTTTGAATTTTTGAAAACTTTTTCTTGGAGCTCTTTGAATTTAGTGAGTAAAAGAGGTTCATAAAAGGATAGTATAATATGAAATGATTGAATTGGTATTGGTATTGGTATTTGAAGTGACCAGACTTTTTGATTCAACTTTCGCAGGAGTGCCTGCAGCTTGTGAATATGTCATGGGAGGAAAATCTTGAAAAGATTTGAATCTATTTGAAACACTGACCGAAACTTCTGTAAAATCTTGAATCTTCTTTCCTTCAAATACTTCTAGAGACATTTCAAAATCTTTAGGAATTTGAAGAATTTGATTTTGATTTGACAAACTTATCTTCTTGAAAATTGAAAGATTTACTTGAAAAAATTCTCTAGTTTGAAAATCTGAAAGGGAATTTTTTTTAACATTTTATAAATTCTATTTCAAAATCAAATACAGATAAGAAAGCCTATAATCTTGCAAATATTTGTTTTGAAATAATATTTTGAACATCTTTTTTTAAAACTTTTTTTTGTAGATTTATAATTAATTCTAAAATGAAATTTTTATTATATAATTCATCTTGAAATTTAGAAATACAAAGAACTATTGATAAAATTTCTTTTTAATAGTGGAATAGTTCTTTTGAGCACCGAGCCAAATTCCTAAATGATATCTTTCTAATTGTTCAAATGAATATTCTCCTAATCTTTGCTTTAGTATGCCTCCACATCCTAATTCCGATACATCTATTTTTACTATCATAAATGCATGAGGATGAGGAATACCTAAACATGAAAATGACTTAACCTTTTCTTTTAATAACTTTATTATCTTTGTATGCTTAGAATCCCAAGAATTAGGATTCTTTTGAAGTGTACAACAACAACAACAATGACAACAACCACCACCACCTGAACCTTAAACTCAAATTTTATGATTGGTTATTTGAAAGACAAATATAGGAGAGAGAAAAAAATAAAATTCAACTTTGAAAGTAAAAAGAGAGAAAATAACACTAAAAAATAAAAATAAAAACAAAATTAACGAAAAAAGAGAAATAAAAATAAACTATATATAACAACTTAAAATAATAAAAAAGATGATTTAACTGATTTGTATTTTTCTACATCACTTATTCCTATTTAAAATTATCTCCTCAACTAAATCGACACTCAAATCTTTACGGATAACTTGCATCTAGGTTTTCAATAATCTATCCCGATATTTCACTAAATTTTCTACATTTAGGGTCTTGTTTCTCTTAAGTGGTGTATCTTTGGATCTTTATTGTACATGTCCAAACTACCTTCGGCAATACTCTCACATTTTATTTATAATTGAATTCACTCCCAACTTAGTACGTATCTCTACATTTCTAATCTTATCTTTTTTTAACTTTTACCACACTTTCATCCGAGTATTTTCATTTTAATTACAACCATTTTATACTATTGTTATTATTTAATGGCTCAATACTCAGTGTCATACAATAATATAAATCTTACTATGGTTTTATAAAACTTTCTATTCAACTACAACGGCATTGCATGATCACAAACAACTCCAAATGTACTTCTCTATTTCACCCGACCCGCTTGGATCCTATGATTCACATCTCTATCTATGTTATCTTCGTTTTGAATGATTAACCCAAAATATCCAAAACGTTCACTTTTTGATATGTCTTGTCCTTTTAACTTGATTGTTTTTTCATCATTTTGATGATTGTCACTAAACGTACATTTCATATACTCAGTTTTAACTAATTCAATTTAAATCTTCTAGATTCTAGTATGTTTCTTTATAAATCTAATTTAGTATTAATAATCTCTATTTTCGTCGACCAATTCTATAGCATCTATAAAAAAACATACACCATGATATCTCATCTTGAATATTCTTTATTATTTCATCCATCACTATTATAAAAATGAGGGGACTTAATGTCAAATCTTGGTAAAACTCAATGTTAATTGGGAAGCTATCACTTAAACCACATAGGTAATATTGGTTACAACTCTTATATATATATATATATATATCTTCGATGAGATTAATATATATTTAGGAGATCCCCTTCTTTGTTAACACCTACAACAATATATCTCTAGGCAACCTATCATATATTTTTTCTAGGTCAACGAATACTATATGCAAATCTCTCTTCTATGCATTAAATATCTCCATCAAATATCTTAACAAGTGAACGGATTTGGTGGCGAATTGTCATAGTATGAATCTAAATTAATTTTAAAACACATTTATCTCCAATCTCAATCTATAGTTCATTACTTTCTCCCATAAATTTATAGTATGACTTAATTTAATTCCACTGTAATTAGAATAATCTATATATCTCCTTTATTCTTATATAGTGGCATAAATATGTTCTCCCTTCATATTTAGGGTATTTTCTTGGTTTTTCAAATTTTGTTAAAAAGATCTATTAAGATTCTTATCCCTACTTCACACTTCCACAGCTCAATACGGATGCCATCGAGTCCTAAGGTTTTATTATTTTTCATTTTTTAAAACCTTCTTTATTTCATGTGAACAAATCTAATATTTAAAATCCTTATCGATCTCCTCTATAGGTATTATAATATCGCCGATATCTCTTGTACCCTTAATGTTAAAGAGTTTATCAAAATAAACCTTTGCATATTTCTTATGTTCTCATTATTTACAAGGACACTATTTGTTTCACTCTTAATATACCTAACACCATTTAAATCTTTTCCATTCCTCTCCCTTAGTTTGACAATTCTGTAAATCTCTTTTTTCCATCCTTAATTTCTAGTTTTTTACATAATTCATTATACACATTATTTTTTGATTTATGAATAATCTTCTTTACCTCTTTTTGTAGTTTTCAAATGCTTCACTACTCTTTTACTTTTAAGGTTTCTATAACACTCACATTTGATTCATAAAGCAATTTGGATTTTCTCATTCCACCACCATAATTCATTACTTATTTGAGCCCGGCCTCTATATATGTCAAGAATCTTCTTACCTAGATTCTTATTATTATTAAAGATTTCTGTTTACATGATTTCCAAATCATCATTAATAGACCAGATTGCTATTTGAATTAATTTATTTCTAAAAGTTGTAACTTTTTCCTTTTTTAAATTTCACTACTTAATTTTTGACTTCACAAATTGACAATATTTCTTTTCCCTTTTAGGTACATGCACATCTATAACTAAAAGCGTAAGTTGAGTTGCTACAGTCCCCCATAGTATAACTATGCAATCCCTACAAGTTATTCGATCAACTCTCCTAGTAAGAAAGAAATCTATTTGGTTGGCATTCAACTCATTTCTATACGTAACTATATAAACTTTCTTTTTTTGAAAAAAGTATTAATAAGTATCAAATCAAATGCTATGCCAAACTCTAAAATAGTACCCCACCTCATTCCTACTACCAAAGACAAAGTTTTCATATACAGTTTCGAATCTCTCATTATTCTCATCTACATATCCATTTAGATCTCCTTCAATAAAAAACTTCTTCCCAATAGGTATGACTTGTATAAATTCATCTAAATTTTTTTAGAACTATTGTCTACTAATTGCATCTAATACTTATTTGAGATGCATAAATACTGACTATATTAATTACATCTTCTCCATTAACTAACTTGACAAATAAAATTCTATATTCCTTCTTATCTCCAATACATTCTCTTGTAAGTCTTTATGGACAATTATTTCTACCTTATACTTAGTTTTATCCATACTTGTATACCAAAACTTATGCTTATAAGGTTTTACTACTCTAGTTTTCTCACCCACTCACTCAATTTTTTAGAGACACATAATATTAATTTTCTGCTTAGTCATTACTTTTCTTATCTCTCATAGCTTACATTTTAAGGAACCTATATTACAAGTGTTTAGACGAATCCTATTTTCATATACTAACTTCTTTAATTGCATTCGTCCACATAAATGTTGGAACCCTTGCCTATTTGACACCATATCAAGGCGGCAATGTGGTGTAGGCAACACCCTAAATGCCCTCGCTCATTTGTCACTACACTTGGAATCTGATGTAATTCCTCGCTGAGAAGAGAATGTCACAACAAATTTCCTATATTTGTCTCTCATTTTGGTTTTGACAGAGGTTTATACTGACTGTTAACTTACCACAACCCTCCTCCTTTATTTAGGATTAGGACAGGCCATGGTGGAGTTAGGATTCTTTTGAAGTTTTTGATGTAAAATTGCACAATATTGCCTATGTAATGTCCTGTCTCAAGAAATCAATAAAGCATGCATTTGCATTTGTACTTGTACTTTTTATTTTGTTCAATATATTTAATTTTTTTGCATTGTATTATGTTAAAATTCGTTGAATTTGTTTTAATGTGCGATGCATGCTTTGGTTTTATGTTTGTAGTTTTAACCATAAGTCGAGCATAATAAAATTAGTATAGGCTAATGGAATATACCGACAAACGAGAGCAATCGAAATAAGACAAAAAAAGAACCAAATTAGGATTTGATGTGAGACCCACAAAAGGGAAAAAAAAAAAAAAGCCACACTATCAGATAACATGGCTCCTTACTTGACACATCGCCTGGGCTTGGGGTTCCCACACACCACTTTGGTAGAGAGAGAGAAGAGATAGAGAGAGAGAGAACTTAAACCACACTCTTCCCTTTCAAGAACCTTGTTCCTGCATTCCATTGTTCTCTCACAAAAACCCACCCCAACCTCCATTAAAACCACCATTGGACTTGACATAAACTACATCCATCCATAAGTTAAGAAAACATGGAAAACAAGGAAGTTGGAGGAAGAAGAGCATAAAAGAGCAAAGAGAGATTATAAGCTTGGAAAGGCAAATACCATGCCTGTATTTATTTAATTGATGCCTAAAGATCATGCATAACATGTTTTACATGTGATTATGATATTAAAACAAGGATAGAGTGGATTAGAGAAGAAATGAGTCAAGGTTTTTAAAGAAAGCTATGAATTTTGCATATTGGATAGTTTGACCATGCTTCAATTTTTAGCTTATAACTTTTTTGCAAAACTCAAATCAAGTGAGATTTTTCTTCTGATGAAACTAGACTCCCGTAGTTTTAAAATGACATATACTTTGAAGAATTTCATTGATAATTGAATTTTTAGTAAGTTTTCAAAATGACACATTTTCTGTAGAAAACCGCTCTATTTCTGCTCTATTTCAGCTTTGAATTTTGCTTTGATTTTGAGCTGCCTTCTTTGCTAAATTAAGCTGAACTCTAAACACAAAATTGTAGCTTTATGCCTTGTCTTTAAATGGGCACTTCAATCACCTCAGCATGATATATGTAGAAGAAGTTATGCTAATTTCTCTAAGACTGCACATGTTGTATTGAGAATTTCAAGCTATAATATTGATTGACTTGGGTATCCCTATCTGATTGGAACAAAACCTAGCTATAAGCATGAAAGTTCCTTGAATCTTATCTTTAAGTGATGTTGGAATCACCTCAATCCGATGATTGCAGTTCAAGTTATGGCATTTTTACTAAAACTCATTTGTGTTGAAAAGTTACTGAAATGATTCTTTAGTCCATAATTTGTTGCTAAACTATATAGCCTGCATAATTGTGATATTTAGTTACGATTCTTGTGAAATCATTATGGTAATTCGTGGTCTTGGTGATTATCATATTATAAGAATCACAAAGGATTATAAAAAAGAAAGTGATAATACTAAAATACTACTAAAGGCTTTGCGAAACTTACGGGTAAAGTTTAAGGAACTATGGATATATCTCTTCTCTCTATAAGGGTAAAATTAGGACCAAGTGAAGTGTTTGAAATGTCAAACCCAAAAAGACCTAGTTGTCATTTAAAAATTCCAAATTTTGGTTTGCTCTTTCAGACCCTCATACACTACCTTAGTTCGGTATTCTATTCTTTTCTTTAATTACTAAGTTAAAGTAGAACAATAAAGATAGAAAAGGATAATGAGTCTAGAAGTGACAATCGCATTTATTATCATGAGAATACTTGAGATAATTGTATTTCTTGTCCACTTTTCTATACTTATGCTATTTATATATTGATATTGATATTCTTTATGTTTGCTTTGGTTGCTATACATGCTATACTTGTTCAACTTATGCTAACCCCGTTATCATTATTATCAAGTGACTCAGGAGCCAAGAGGGCACCAGAGGATAGGATATTTTGAGCCAAGGGATTAAGATCCCTACTAGTTTTCGACCCCTCTTATTTTGGTTGAGGTATGTAATTATCTGTATTTTTTTTTTTTTTGAGTAGTTTGAGTTATGTTGTATATTTAGATATATTATTTTTGGCACATCAAAACGTTCTGTATAGTTTTGTTTATATAACATTTATATGCTTTTGTGTGTTGTTAGGGGATTTGACAACATTATGTATAGTTACGTTGCTAGGGGATTTGACACCCAGATAGTAGGTTGTCATAGCCTAAGTTTTGAAAAAAAAAATCACTAACATAATTTAAATATTCTAAAACTTTTTATAATTGTAAATACCATTTTATTTAACATTCCATTCATAATATTCAAATGAAATGGTAAATACCATTTTATATCTATCTTTCTCAACTATTTGAATTTGCAAAAAAATAAAAAAATAAAAAACAAAAACAAAAAACAAAAAACAAAAAAACAAAAACAAAAACAAAAAACAAAGAAACAAAAAAGCCCGATTTTATTTCAAATTTTTAAAATACTTTTGCATCATATAGTCTATTTAATAAATCTTTTTTATTAGGAATTGAATATTTAACTCATTGAAATACTTTATTTAATTGTTTATAATTAATTACTAACCTTGGAACATCTTTTTCTTTTTCAACTCGATTCATTACATGAAAGGTTGCACGGAGACTTTGAAGGTCTTATTAATTTTTTCTCTAATAAACTTTGAATTTCTTGTTTACATATTTCTAAATATTCTTGATTCATTTGCATAAGCCTTGCTCTAGTAAGAATATTTTTCTCATTAAAATCTTTTTTCATAAGGTAATGAAACTTGTTGCCTTTTTCTTTACCAAAAAACATTTGGAAGATCAAAACATACTTCTATTTTAATAACTTCTTCTGGTTCTAATATTTTCTTTTGTAATTATTTAATTTGTAATTGTTCTTCTATTCTTAAATATTTAATTTCATCTTTTAAAAATAAATATGATGTTGCTTTTGAGTTATACTATTTATTTGTCTATAAATAAAATTATTTTGTAATAATATTATTTTTTTTCTGTTGCATAGGAGAGATGAATTTAAATAATATCTTTTTTCCCAATATTTTGTAATTATTCCTTCATAATTCACTTTAAGAGGACAAATTTGTGTTACAAAGGCAATTCCTAATATTAAATCTTGAGTTAAATTTTCTACTACTATAAATATGTTTTGATGATAATATCCTTAATTACATATAAGAATTTGTAAGTTTATATTTATTATATAAAGGAGATGAATTTGATGCTAATATTGGTTGGTATTATACTTTAGCTAATACAATTTTGATCTACATTTATATCTATTCATGCTACACAATTTATTGAAAAATTATGTACTGCTAAATTAATTTGAACATACCGTTTCTGAAATATTATTCTATCTATAACATTTAAAAATTATGATTGATTTGGTAAATTTTCTGTAACTTGAATTTCTTCATTAGAAGAGCTTAGCCGCTCTCATTGACAGGAAGGTTTGTCCTCTCCCCGGGGTCAGAGCAGTCGTGTTTGCACAGACTCTAGCCTTGGAAGCACCGAGAGCCCTCAGTCACTTCCCAGCATGATCCAAACGATCTCAAAAAGTAGGGTGAGATCTCGTGGCTGTCAAATTGAACCGTGTTAGTACAAGAAGAGATGAGGCCAACCAATATGCCACAAGTCTCTCGTCATTCGATCCTAAAATCTCTATCGAGCCAATGACACAGGATGTGCCCTACCCTCTTATGGACCGATACGACGACAACATGATCCTCGAGACCATGCTGCTCACTTCATGATGGTGATGATCTCAAGAGAAATATCTAATGCAACAATGTGCAAGCATTTCCCTATGATCCTAAAGGGTAATATTCTAATGTGGTTTAATTCTCTACCCCCATTTAGCTTTGGGAGCTTCTCGCAACTGAGATAATTGTTCAAGACCTACTTTATGATCAGTTGAGGGGCCAAGAGAAAGTTACTTCTCTCCTATCACTACGACAAAGGGATGATGAACCCTTGAAAGATTTTCTTGAAAATTTTAAAATAGAGATGATGAAAGTCTTAGGCCTTAATCATTCTATTGCTCTGGTGACATTGCTTATCGGATTGTGGCATTCGGGAATGAAGACCTCGATCACGAAGAATCCCTATCCACCATCCAAGAGTTTTACTATGTGCCAAGAAGTGGATCATCACAAAAGAAGCAGAGACATTCGACAAATGCTAAAGCAAGAGGAATGAACATAGTCATTTTGCTCCCCAATCCTCATCCAAGAGAGGTTGGCAGGCGCCTCCACCTCATCATAGGTTTAATTTCTACAGCCCATTGAATGAGACACTTGGCCAAATAGTGTTACAGATCAAGAACAAACCCTACGTCAGGTAACCCCTACACCTTTCAAAGGATGACTCTAAGAAGAATAAGACTAAATATTGTCACTTTCATAAAAACTACGGCCACTAGATAGACAATTGTAGGATGTTAAAGAATAAAATTGAGGTGTTGATTCGAGATGGTAGGCTCAAAAAGTTCTTCCATGCAAATTAAGAAGATTACTTCCCCTAAGAACCTGATAGCGTAGATTGAATAGATAGACCGAACAATCAACAGCCTAGAGAGCCACCCAGGACATAGTAAACAGAGTAATCCTCTACATACAAGGAGGACACTCCCCTTTTGCACCTCTCAGCTCTGACAACACCCCTCCTACACTAGACTTAGTTAACCCTATCGGATTGAGCCCATACCCGACCAAGTAGATTATTGCACCAATCTTTTGAATGCCCAGAGCATTTAGTTCTAAAAAAGTTCTCTTAGCTCGCATCGAGAAACAACAAAAATGAAAGAAACCAATGGTTGGATTTGACGATGATGACCTCATAGGAGTTGATTCAAGCCGCGACGATCCATAGGTTATCATAGCCATAATTGGCCAATATGAGGTGAAAAGAATATTTGTCAATTAGGGAGTAGGTTGTGATTTTCTCTATTGGGATGCTTTCCAATGAATGGATTTCGATCACAAATATTTTCAGCCTCATGTCGGGCCTGTAAAGAGACTATCAAGCGAGTAGCTTTATCCTAAAGGTACTATCGCCCTCCCAGTGACCCTAAGGATGCTGCCCAACCACTCTATTACCATGACCGCATTCAATGTGGTCAAGTTTTCATCGTCATATAGCATTAATCTGGGTCACCCAACCCTAAATGCTTTGGAGGCACTACTGAGCACCAAACACACGAAAATCAAGTTCAGAATGCCTGTCAGTATTGGGACACTCAGCTGTGACCAAGGTCCTTCGTTTACCCCAGTCTAGTAACCTCTTTACATCACTTTTTGTTGTTTTATTTGCGACACTACATTGCTAACTAGATCCTTTAGTTTGAAGATTTCATCTCCTGCTTACTTCAATAATAATATCTCTATTTTTTCATGCTTTATTTTATCTAATGTTTTTACCATGGTCGATCATAAATAACTGCAAGCAACATATAGACATCAAACTACCCTCCAAGCACAACAACTCCAACTCTCGTCTGGCACAACACTAACGAGCCCTCCTCAAGGCGCAACACCTCCTACTCCCATCTGAGCCCTTCAGGCACGATGCCTCTAACTCTCGTCTGGCACGATACCTCCAACTCTCGTTTGGCACACTGCCAACAAGCCCTCTGGGCATAATGCCTCTAATTCTCATCTAGCGCAATGCCAATGAGCCACATCCTCTAGGTGTAATGCCTCCAACTTTTGTCTGGTGCAATGCTAACGAACCCTTCTTGCATAACGCCTCCAACTCTCATCTGGTGCAATACCAATGTGCCCCTCAAGGTGCAATGCCTCCTACTCTCATTTGGCGCAACACCAACAAGCCTCACCTAGGCATAATGCCTCCTACTCCTCATTTGGTGCAATGCCCATGAATTCTCTCAGCACAACACAACAATGACTCTTTTCGTGTGACACCTCAAGATACATGGTCAATACATAACATAACTTTCAACTGAATTGGACAACTCACCCTCTTGGTATTGCATTCTAAGGGGCTAAACATTGAACTTCTTTGTCTCGACCTTAAGTGTCATTCTAATATTCTTTTTATAATAAATTCTCCATGTTTTGGGAGCTATAACGGAACCGATTTCCTATTCTATATCGTACTATTCTTGAGAGCCACAGTACGAGGCCATGAGGAAAACTAAAAAGCGAAAGATAATCTATAGCAATATCCAAATGACGAAGAAGAAAAAGCAAAGTCAACAAGGCTTTATTATTTCCTTGCAAATAGTGTATACACAAAGAAGCCAAAGAAAAAGAATACATAAGAGATAGAGATCAAAGTGAAGAAGGATGAGGAGGCCTCTGCTGCCAGCGAGTGAATCCTTCCTGAGGAGCAATAACATGAGAGCTCACATCAATAACCTCTTAAGAAAAACTAACAGTAGGAACACCAACTAGGGTCTGACCTAATCTCTCATAATCATCACCGTCAGCTAAACTTTCCTCTCGCCTAGCTCTGCAGATAATCTTTTTCGCTCGCCATAATTTATTGGAAAGCTCCCGAAGATGATGCTCTTAGCCCTCCTAGATCTATGTAACTCTCCTCTCTAAGGCCACTAGTGATAGATCTCTTTCCTCTGCCAATTTCATGGCAGCCTCCCACTCCACCTCGCTCTTCTTTAAGAGACCCTCCAACCTTTCACACTCCATGATTGCAATATCAGTACACTAATATGAATTATACAAGTTAGTTTGATTACAGTCCCTACTATTCAAAAAATTCTAAACAATCTCTCTTTAAGGAAATTAGGATTTCTACACCCCTAAACACATATGAGACTTACTATGCATGCATACTATATATATTCAGCATAAGCAACCAGCCAGATATGCACACTCTTTCTCTACATACAACACACAAGACTACACAAGGGTGTTCTATAGCTTTCTTCAGTCTGTTTCTCCATTGGAACCATCTCTGATGGTGTTTTGTAGGTCTTACCAATTTATGAAGGTCCAGAACTCTTGGCAACATCAGTTCCTCACTTGGGTCAAAAGATCACCTATCGATGGATTAAAAACCATCTCCAACAATTAGTATCAGGAGTAGTCTCCCCCCACCCCGTCTTTCTTATAACAATTTTACATTTCTCATTTTGCGTATAATCCTCTTACTTTATTTTCTTTATTATCTCTTCCAAAAGGTATAGACCTATACCATCATAATAAGTTAACATGATTTTGTAACACTCGAAATTGCTCAAATGGTTGAGTGATTCCAAATTGCAATGTTATCAATACCGAATTGAACAATAAACTGCCAAATGTGGCAGTCTACTAGCTCATGGGTCAAACCAGCTTGAACTACTAGGTTTGATGCTTGTCCAACAATGTGTCACGTCCCGACCCACGGATCGAGCACCGACAACCGTCGCGATATCTTGATATACGGGCAGAACCTCTCCATATACTGGGATACCGCAAGGCTATCAAAAGCAACCTGTAATCCTATCAAAAAACCTATTTTTCTCAAAAAAACATGTTCCCAAGTAAAAGTAAACTTGAAACATGACACTTTGCCTCAATGCATGAATAAACAACAATTCGAGAGTTTCAAATACATTTACATAACATAAATACAGTCATCCCAAATAAATAGACAATGGTCATGCTATAGACCTCAGATAAATATATATATTATCATCAAACTTCATCGCGGAAGCATAATCGGAACCATACCCAAGACTTGTAGTCTCCAAATGAATGCTAAATGTGTCGAAAGGCTCTCGACACGTCTCCCTGCCAATCTATATATGGAATCATGGAAAATGAGGGGTGAGTATTATGGAGAATACTCAGTGAGTGAGGGATCGACAATATATTATCAATCATATGTGTGAGTACGGAGTATCAAAGCAAAATTTTAAAATGCGATAGCATTATAAAACAATCATGATATTTTCACAAATCATAAATCATATGACACACATCATGGTATTCACACACGCATCCGTCAACGTTTCAAAATCATATAGAGTTGGCCAATAAAATATCCCCGGCAATGGTCTACCGCAACCAATGACGAGCGTATTGGGGGTGTTTCATATGCAAGTATAAAGAAAACATCAAGCTCTCTTCCCCAATATTGGCCACGGGCCTTAATAGTATCAAGCACACATAATCAATCATATATATCCTGCCCGAAACTAGACAGTGGCATTACACATGTCCTCCCCTATATGGTTTATCCGACCGCAACTATACATATGGCGTTTGGGGGATGCCTCCGGCCGAAGCGTATCCGAACACAATGGGTGTCACTGCCAAAGCCCTTCGTAGCTACGAAAGTCCATCATGGATATCATCAATCATCATATCACAAGTGGGCATCCGACCCACGCATCACAAGTAAGTGATTTGGCCCATAACAATTCATTAAACCAAGTCAAATAGATATGCCAATACAAATGGAAGTATGTAAATCATGTCAAGTTCATAAAAGTGGCATAGTCATTTCAACACAAATTTCACGGATGCATATCATTTAAACAGTTCATTGAGATACTCCAATAATCACAAAAAAAACATTTGAAAAAATATATCATTCGCATGCTTCCACACACATCATAAACCATGTCATTTGAAAAGTTATAAAAACATGGATTTGTTCAATCAATAACACAGTGTCTATAGTCTCACTCACAGTATATGAGAGGGTTGGCACTCCCTGAAATGCACCACAACACAAGCAAATGGCTCTCCTCGATCGATCACCAAAATGTCACTACAAATGACAACAATATTTATATATAAGGACTTGTGTAATATAATGAAACTACTAGATTAAATGTATTTCAATTAACTCTTTATCTAGACCAAAAACTTAGGGTATCATAAGTAACCTCCAATGTGAGTATACTCCATCCTCTTTTCATCACCAACCCACAACATTAATTTGCTCATCCTATCACACCTTAAAACTTCACCACAACCACATAATAACTCAACTATACATGCACACACATAACCCTTACCTTCTTATCCTCAACTACACATGCACATACTTACATTCCACCACAAAAATTCTGCACACATTTAGCTCCTTTCTTCCTCGCCTAAACATACACACCTATGACTCATTATCCAGAATTTCTGCACACATGCACATTTGCGCAGTCTTTGAAAAATGGCTATAACTTCCACTATACATATCGGATTTAATTGATTCTTATCTCAAATTAAAGATAAGACATAGATTTATATTTTTCATAACTAGAGCATAGCCTAATTTGGCTTTGAAGACAGCTCAAAACCACAGTGAAATCACGGACCGAACAGGAAAAAACAGAGCATTATCCTACAGCACTCCTCACTTTGAAAAATCATTAAAATTTTGATTTTTATTAGAATTCAGTGAATTATATGTCATTTTAAAGCTCTTGAAGTCTAATTTTAGCCGAAATTTACCTAGTTCAATTTGCAGTAGTGTAGATAAAGTTATGATTTAAATAGTACAGTAAGGTCATATATCCAGAATTCCAAAAATCAAAGTTTTCCATCCTCATTCCTCATACAAGTTTTAGGTCAATACAAGCAAAATTTTTCTGCCTACAAGATTGGCACATGAAACCAGGTTTATCATCTCACTAATTTACATAGACAACATACCATTTTCGGCCAAAGCATCAAGCCTAAGTTTCTGAACATATTCCTTCATGTTTCACCTAAGTTTTAAGCTAAGAAATCATACTTAAACATCATGTTATGTTTGTAGAAATTTCCAGCAAAGTTCTAGCATGCATACCTTCTTGAAAACTTGGTTTTTCTTGTTCAAACTCACTGTTGCCTTGCTGAAATTTCTGCACAACACCAAGATCAAGTGCAGTCCACTTTTCTCTTTCAAGTTGGATTCTTTTCCCCCCCTGAGCTCACAATTTTTCCTTTTGATTCACCAGGTAAATCTTCTTTTCTTCTTCTAATTTTTGGATATGTTGGTTTAGGGTTGAAGAGAGTTTGATTTATGTAGAAATATTGGTAGGTTGTTTGGAGAAATCAAGCCTTCCTTCAAGCATGAGTTCACGGTTTTGGGAGAGAAGAAAAATGGAGAATGCTTTGTGTTCTTTGGCCTCTTGGACTTCTCACTCACGTTTTCAAGAAGAAAATGAAGGGATATTAGGGTTTTAGACCTTATTTACTTTACTCTAAACAATCTCCACCATCCAATGTCTCAAGATCAATCTTAACCCTTGGTTTTCACTTATTAACCAAGAATAGTATCACTCAATCTCTCTCTTCCTCTCTCTTTCTCTCTCTTACGTTTCCTCTCTCTCTCTCCCTCTCTCCCACTAACTTTCTCATTTTATTATTACATTTTTATTCTCTAATTTAATTATTTAATCTTAAGGTCGAAGAAGTCAATTTGGATTTTTCTTCATTTCTTGGCCATTGATTTATTCATCATCAAATCCTCACCATTAAATCAATTTACTAATAAATTTCATTTTCTTTTTACTTTTTAAATTCATTAAATAAATTTTAATTACTATCCAATTTATTTAACTTGACCATTCATTTTCCCATCTCTTAATTTCTTATAAATTTCAAATCTCTCGAATCATAAAATTTATTTTGGGTTCTGAAAATTCTAAGAATTTCACCATAGACCCGAAACCTCGTATTAGGTCTAATTAAATTGATCCCACATCAAAACGAGGGCGTTTAGTCTTGCCGAGAGGCTTTCGTCCTAAATTAGGGTTTTCGGGTAACTTTTACAGAAATTCCTGATTAGGTTCTACGAAGCATGATTTATCTAGATTTGAAGTCCTCATATACCTCTAAGGCTATTCTGATTATCATTTGACCCTCAGTGGTTATTTTGAAAATTTTTCATTTTCGGCGATTTTAGTTAAAATTTTCAAAAACAATTTCACTGGAAAAAAAATGTCTGAGTGAATTTTTTATATTAAACTAAGGAATATTACATATATGTGTGAGGAGAAATACAATACAATTACACCGAGATGTCGGTGATTACACAATGCTACTTGAATTTGCCATAGTACACATAAAATTCTTTAAGCAAATGTGCACGGGCCGGAGAGCCCGCCCGCCTGTGCCCCACGCCCGCTCGCCCCTATAATAAATGTTGAAAAAAGTGCTATCACTCAAATTCGAACTTGGGTGTAAGAGATAAATCTGAAGAGTATTAATCACTATGTCACAATCACATTTGTGTTATTAATTTATCTTTTTTCCTATTTCTATACTTTATTTGGAACTCTTAATATTAAAAATACAATACCATATATTAATATAAATATAAAATTTTATTTAATAAAAACACAAAATAATATTTAATAAAAACAAAAAATTATATTTAATAAAAATATAAAATTATATTTAATAAAAACATAAAATTATATATTAATAAAAACAAAAAATTATATTTAATAAAAATACAAAATTCCATTTAGTAAAAACAAAAAATTATATTTAATAAAAATAAAAAATTATATTTAATAAAATAATAAAATTATATTTAATATAAACACAAAATTATATTTAAAAAAAAAAAACACAAAATAATATTTAATAAAAACAAAAAATTATATTTAATAAAAATACAAAATTATATTTAATAAAAACACAAAAATATATTTAATAAAAACAAAAAAATTATATTTAATAAAAATAAAGAATTATATTTAATAAAAGAATAAAATTATATTTAATAAAAACACAAAATTATATTTAAAAAAACAAAAAATTATATTTAATAAAAATACAAAATTATATTTAATAAAAACACAAAATTATATTCAATAAAAACAAAAATATATATATTTAATAAAAATGTAAAATTATATTTAATAAAAACACAAAATTATATTTGATAAAAACACAAAAACATATTTAATAAAAATATAAGATTATATTTAATTAAAATACAAAACTATATTTAATAAAATTGCAATAACCTAATTAAATAAAAATACAAAATCATATTAAATAAAAATACAAAATTATATTTAATAAAAATACAAAATACAAAATTATATTTAATAAAAATACAAATTTATATTTAATAAAAAAATATCCTACTTGAATAAAAAATATAAAATTATATTTAATAAAATGTAAAATTATATTTAACGACAGATTAGCGATGGAATTTTTCCGTCCTTAATAGGTCCGAATTTTTTTTTTTTTAGCGACGGAATTTTTTGTCGCTAATTCCGTCGCTTATTATTCCGTCGCAATTTTGTTATTAATTAGCGACAGATAGTTATCCGTCGTTAATTTCTATCACTGATGCCGTGTTTTCTAATAGTGAACGCCCACCGGTTCCCAAGCAAGAGTTGAGACTCTATAAATTTCACATGTAACGGCTCTAATCCTGGTCATTCTAAAATAATTTAAGGAAAAAATGAAAAAGAAATTGTGGTCTTAGAGATATGATTCAGTAAATAATCAAGGACAAGAATCTCACACAAAATGATGTCCTGCTGGACCCAGAGCAATAAAAAGATCATAACTCGAGAGCAGAGCACTCCACTTTGGACTTCTTCCACAATGGACTGCAATAGAGGCTGCAAGTTGCAATGCTTGCAAGAGTTCTCAACTATTTCAAGAGATCCTCCTCTGCTACCTTTGAGTATCCAAGATAAACATACTCCAACAGTTTCAGCAATGCTGCAGGATCAACATGAGTAGATAATTGAAAATCTTTACTGAATTTTTTACACATTTGAGTACCTTTTCTAGCAGATCCATTAGTTACATCCTGATCAATTAGGAAGTCTGTATTAGGTAACAATGGTTGACATTAAAGAGCAAGAATAACACCATGGGTGTTTAAGGACTACCCATTCCTTAACATGAACCAGACATCAGCAAATTCTTCACTAGAGTGGTTTTTCAATTCTTTTACCAAGCTTACTTGGAAAACTATGCACCCCAAAATAACTAAGAATCATACAGAAAGCATTTTTGGACCAGGGGGCAACTACTACAACAAATCTGCTCTAGGAGATTGATGTAATAGTTCCACTCGGCCCCAGAGACTGAAAATAGAAGGTTTGTGCCTCCAATCTTTAGAAATTAGCCAACAACATGTATCAGCTCCAAAAGAACAATGCAAATGTGGAGCAATAGTCTATCTTTTGAACTCCAGATGATTATTTAGACACCATCTTATAAAGGTTAGCAACATCTTTGCCTCTTTGCCTTTTGTGATGAAATTACCATACCGAAGCAAGCTTGAGCAACAAATCAAACCTATCAAATTGATGAGAGCTTGGATGTTGTCATGCATTCTAAGCTTGTCTTCAAAAATCATGCATTTCAAAGAATCCAAAAAAGACTGGATGTACTACATGCCTTTTGGCCTCTAAACTTCAAACAAAATAGTTTTGACTCAGATGCAATGTAAGGATAGTAAGACTTAATCATCAAGAGAACTACCCCAGATGTCAGCTCATTTCTTAGTGAACTGGCATGATTCTGTTGAATTTGGCACCCTTTATGAATCAAATTGGCAAACACCAAGCTTACCAAAAGGACGAAAATATATAATGGGAGAATCTTTATTAGCAGGATGCAATCCAAGAAAATGTAAACAAATAATTGAAAATTATTGTATCTAGAAAAAATAAGTAAAAAAGTAAGTTCTTGGCCAAAATTAGAACTAAACTTCAAATAGCAGTATTATAAAAATAAAATATCTGCAAGAAAAAGGAAAAGCTGATGATAGATAAGATCATTACCATGCACATGTAAGAAGAAATTTTATATAAACAGCATTTCCATGACTAGTTGGGTCAAAATCTTTACTGCAATGTATTGCCACCCATCCAAGGATATCCTACAAGAATGGCCTCAGAGCAAGAAGAAAGTATTGAGGCCCTCACGTGCTATCACCAGTTGTTCTGTCAATGACAAGAGATGTCTTCGTTGGGCAATGCAAGAATTTTTTACAAGAAGACTAACAAAGACCATTTCAATCTTCAGTTTCCAAAAGTACTTATGATGTTCCCTAGGCCAATAAGTGATTAATGCCAAACGACATACCTTTATTAGCAAAGACATTTGGTCGTTAGCAATCTTTCCAGACTGCAAGCTCCATCCACTTATTCTGCTAGTTGTGGCTGTAATAAAAGGCTCACAACACAATCTCATCATTTCTAAACATCATTGTTCAAAAATCTATGAAGTTAACCAAAAGGAGACTCAAGGTTCATAGGCAAGTTTTTGGAGACACTTTTTGGGTTGTTGAGAATAGAACTCAATTTCTCAATAGCATATCATCCCCAAACTGATAGGCAAACTAAGAGAGCTAAAGTAGTCTTGGAAGAGTACTTGAGTCACTGTGTTACATCTAGCCAAAGGAATCGGGTTGAGCTACTGGAGCTAGCCTAATTTGCCTATAATCTGCACACTGATTCAAGCATAGGAAGAGTCCTTCTGAGTTGGTGATGGGGTTTCGGCCAAGAACACCCTATGAGGTTGAGAAGGCAAGTGTGAACTGCCCTGTTGTGCTCAAGTATGTGCAGAAGAAGTAAGACTTGATGGAAGAAGCAAGGGACAACCTTGCTAACGCTACAAGAAGAATGCCGAGATTTGCCAACAGAAGGAGGAGGCCATGGGAGTTCAAGGTAAGAGACAAGGTGCTGTTAAAGTGACTCCACAAATTTGGAGAAAATCGACTAGAAAGTCTATACATATGGGGTTGCTATCAAGGTATAATGGTCCTTTTGAGGTAGTATAGTGGGTAGGCAAGGTGTCTAACAAAAATTGTCAAACAGGATAGACACACACAACTTTTTACGTGAGCTTTCGAAAACCCTTTTATAGAGATACTATGGATGAAAGCAGGTCAGAATCTCATTGGGTACCACCCATGGTAAAGAAGCTTTTTGACAAGGAGGTTGAGAAGATTCTTGATCACAAAGTGATCATGTAAGAATGGGGTAATAAGAGGGCAACGACAAAGGCAATGACAAGGACAACGGCAAAGGCAAAGGCAAAGCAAAGGCAAAGGCAAGGGCAATGGCAATGGCAATGGCAACGGCAACAGCAACAACAATGGCAATGGCAGAGTCAAAGGCACAGGCCCAGGACAAGCACAAGCACAATGTGACCCCCATGACATGTGGCTTGTGCTGGAATCCCATCCAGCATGACCCATGGCTTGATAAAGCTAAAGGGGTATATTGGACAAGAAGGCATTCGGTACAAGCAGTGAGTGGGAAAATATTAGAAGGGAATTAGGACACTTCTAAGGAGGAACAAGTCATTGTTGACAAAAAACCAAGGTTTAAGAACAATGTATGCATATGGCTCGGCAAATGAACACATTGGCTCAAGCCATATGACTCATCTTTACTTGGGGATCAAGGTGCTGCATTTCTAAGGCATAAAGGAAGTTAATTTTAATGAGAACTAAAGTTAATTAGCTAGCAGAGCAAGTCCAACTCATAAGACACCATGGCATGGCATGGTAACTTGGCGACTAAGCTGTGCAAGCAGTTCCATTCTAACAATTCGAAACATGGCGTAGGAGCATGTTGAGGATGTGGAAAGGCTATTTCCTCAACAATTGTTGGTAATTATAGCATGATGCAAGGAGTGGATAGTGTCATGACGCACGAATTAGGGTTTTAGGGCAAGTGGAGAATTGAAGGCTCTACTTGTTCCATTCACCTTGAAATGCTCTAAAGTCATGCATAATGGGTTTTCTAATGTAACTCCTAGTAGTTAGGGTTATTAAATGCATTATAGCTCTATAAATTAAAAGCCAAGCCAAATAATTCACACAATCTAAAGTTAATTGGCTAGTAGAACCATGGGTTAGGGTTTTAAACTCAAGGGAGTTTTATAATCTACTCATGCAATTATCCTTGCATATTGTGAGAAGCAATAAACCAAGGTTGGAAAGCGGTTCCTGTAATAGTTTGTGCATTGTTCTTCAATTGCCTTAGTGAGATTAGAGAGAGATCTGAACAGAGAGAGTGCGATTGCTGAGACTAGTGCATGGCACTAATCTGCATCACTTAGGGCAAAAGTTTTGTGAGCAAAAATTGTCTAGGTGATAGTTGGTATTGGAGCAAAGGTTGTTCTTTCATGGCTACTACAAATACTTGTGACAGGTTGTCATGAATAGAAGAAGCTCTCGACTTGCCGAAGGTTATTACTAAGATCTCTTTTTTCTGATTGAGTGAAATCATTGGCTACACAAGTTTTTGGACTTGTTGCTTTGGTAGACTCACTTAACATGAGGAATGGGATGGACAATAGTCTCTCTCTCAACAAAATGGCATTGGAAAAACTCAAGAAAATAGAGGAGGAAGTTAGCATCTTAAGGCATGTAGTCCTAAAGGCTCGTACAGGTGACTCAAGGTTGGGCCCTTCTTGAGTGAGAGTTCCCGAGCCAAAGCCCTTAGAGTGGCCAAATCTATAAAGGAGTTAGAGAACTTCTGTTGGGACATGGAGTAGTACTTCAAGGCTGCTTGTATCCTAGAGGATAAGCAACAGCCATGTACTTAGTCGAGGATGCCAAGCTTTAATGAAGGACCCAAGTGCATGATGATCTTAATAATGACATGCCACCAATTTTATCCTAACTGACCTTGAAAAGGGAGTTAAAAGAGCAATTCCTTCACTATAATACAGCTTGGATTGCAAGGGAGGCATTGAAGAAGCTAAAGTACACCAACACTATCCAGGAGTATGTAAAGGAATTCAGTTTGGTGATATTGGACATTTATAACGTGTCAGAGAAGGACAAGCTCATTAATCTCATGTTAGGGCTGCAATCTTAGGCCTAGGTCAAGTTGAGAAGATTAGGAGTAAAAGATCTACTCTCGACTATTGTTATTATAGATGGCATAGTGGACTTTAAGATATAATACCTATTTCCAGTGCCAACTCGAGCCCAAAGAAAAAGGGCCAGGGAAGGGCAAATGGAAGAAGGACAAAGGGCATGCCAAGGGCAGTAGAGGCTCTCAAAACTAGTTCAAAAACAAGCCAAAGAGAGGGTGCTTCATCTGCAATGATCCACACCTTGTTAGGGATTGTCCCAAGTAAACTAATGAGGCAAGATAGATTCAAACTAACCAGTCCAAGTAAATCCTTTGCAGTTAGTGAATGTGATGAGGGTAGGAGCTTATAGATCCCTCATGTATGTTCAGATCACTTTGATGGCATGATTGCACTAGCCATGGTGGACATGATAGCCACACACAAATTTGTATTTGAAATAGAGATATTGAGGTTTGGATTTCAAGTCACAAAGAGTTTAAACCGACTGAAGACTATGAATGCGGAATCTATACCAATGCATCGATTGGCAAGGAGTGCTCATCTTAAAGTTAGTGCATGGCACAACAAATGTGATTTCATAGATTGGCAAGGTTTGGACTTCAAACCATAACGAGTTTAGGCTGATTAAAGACTATAAATGCTAAATCTATACTAGTACATGGATTAGCAAGGAGTGTTGATCTTAAAGTTAGTACATGGCAAAACAAGTGAGACTTCATGGTAATTCACTTGGATAATTTCGACGTGATGTTAGGGCTGTAGTTCTTGGTGTAGGAATTGCGAGGCATGTTCATCATGGATGATAGGACATGATGCTTTGTTCCCGCTAATGAACTTTTGAAGGTAAAGGAAAGGGGCCTTTCAACTTGATCTTAGCCCTACAAGTCAAGTAAGGATTAAGAAAGGGGTAGTCTGCATACTTGGCTATTATGGTGCTAGCCAAGTAGGCACATACTGAGGAGGAGATACCTGAGTAGGTTTTTGAGATTTTGAGAGACTCTACTGATGTCTTCCCTGATAAATTGCCCAAGGTGTTACCCCCCTGCTGAGCCATTAATCATCATATTAAGTTGCTGCCTGGTACAAGGCCACCTGCACAGGTTTCTTACCACATGTCGCTTATGGAGTTGGAGGAACTATGGAAGCTATTGAAGGAATTATTAGATAGTAGGTATATCCAACCTTTAAAAGCTCATTTTGGTTCCCCAATTTTGTTCCAAAAGAAACAAGATAGCTCTCTAAGAATATGTCGATTATAGGTCCTTGAACAAGGTTATGGTGAAGAACAAGTACCCAGATCCTTTGGTGGCAGACTTGTTCGATCACCTTACAAATTTGAAGTACTTTATAAAGGTAGATCTAAGGTCAAGATATTGGCAAGTAGGATTGCTGATGGTGATGAGCTAAAGACAACTTGTGCCACTCGATATGGCTCTTATGAATTCTTAATCATGCCATTTGGCTTAACAAATACTGTAGCAACTTTCTACAATCTAACAACAGACGTGTTCTATGATTATTTGGACAAGTTTATGGTAGGTTACTTGGATAATAAAATGGTCTATAGCAAGTCCTTTGTAAATCATTTAAGCTACTTGAAGATGGTGCTACAAAAGCTTAAGGAAAACCACCTCTTTGTCAAGGTAGAGAATTGCGAATTTTGCCAGACAAAGATCAAGCTCCTTGGCCTTGTCATATGTCGAGGATAGGTGTACATGGATGCTCAGAAGATTTATGTCATTTTAGAGTGAATGGCTCTAAGTAAAGTAGCTAAATTGTGGTCATTTTTAGGGCTGACCAACTATTACCACAAATTCACTAGGGGCTATTCAAGGAAAGCTACACTTTTGATAGATTTGCTAAAGAAAGATGGTCCTTGGGCATGGACAAACCAATGCCAAGAGGCCTTTAAGGCCTTGAAAGAGACAGTGGCTTACGAGCTTATGCTAAGGCTGCCTAACTTTACTCTCCCATTTAAAGTGCATACAGATGCATCGGATAAGGCAGTAGGAGGAGTCTTGGAGCAAGATAGACACCCGATAGCCTTTGAGAGTTGGAAACTTAAGGAAGCTAAACAGAGATACTTAGAACATGAGAAGGAAATGATAGCCATGGTACAATATTTACAAATATAGAGACACTACTTGCTGGAGGCAACATTCTTAGTCTGAACAAACAATGTGGCCAGCACATACTTGGTGGAGTTCAATTTTCAATGGGAGCATAGTCCAGGCAAACAAAACCAAGTAGTCAATGTACTGAGCTGGAAGGACATGGATCACTTGGTGGCTGCATGGACCATGGTAGAGGCTGATCTCTTGCCAAGACTAAGGTAGGAAATCCAAGGATACAAGTTTTATCAAGACTTGAAAAGTAGAGTTGAGGAGGGCAATCTATGGTACTATTACCCAGAGGATGACTTGCTCTATGCCAAAGGCAGGAGGCTTTATGTCCCAAATAGTAGGGGATTATATTGGATGCTTCTCAAGGAGGTGCATGAATCCAAATGGGCTAGACACCCAAGAATGGAGAAGATATATGCATTGCTTGCTCGATCATACTTCTAGTTAAAAATGGAGCAAGATGTAAAAGCATATGTGCGGTTTTACTTGTTATGCTAGTAAGACAAGGTAAGGCATGTGGAGCCAGGGCAGCCTTTGCCTATTTCGAATAGGTCATGGAAAAGCTTGAGCATGGACTTCTTGATAGGATTGCCTAAGGTTTGGGGCTTAGGCATAATATTAGTGGTCATGGAATGTTTGCAAGTATGCAGTTTTTACTACAACTTCTCTTCTATATCTAACTAAAGAGGCATTAGACTTATTCTTCAAAAATGTGGTGAAGTATTAGGGAATGCTAGAGGATATAGTGAGTGACCGAGACTTAAGGTTCACATGTGGGTTTTGGGAGACACTCTTTGATATGCAAGGGATAAAACTTAAGTTCTCTACAGCATAGCACCCCCAAATTGATGGGCAAATAGAGAGAACTCAAGGATTAGCCCTTTTGAGTTAGTGATGGTGTTTCAACCAAGAGCACCCCATGAGGTTAGAAAGGCAAACATGAAATGCCTTGTTGCACTCAAATTCGTATAGACCAGGCAAGAACTGATAGAGGAAGCATGAGACAGCCTTGCTAAAGTTACTATGAGAATATAGGAATTTTTCAATCGGAAGAGGAGACCATTGGAGTTCAACATAGGAAACAAGGTGCTGTTAAAGTTAACTCCACAAATTTTGAGAAGAATGATCAAAAAGTCTACACATAGTGGGTTGCTCTCAAGGTATAATGGTCCCTTTGAGGTGGTGCAATGGGTAGGCAAGGTGGCCTTCAAACTCAAGTTTCCAGACAGGATAAACATACATCCTACCTTTCATGTGAGCTTTTCAAAGCCCTTTTATGGAGATGCTTTAGAGGAAGGCAAGTCAAAGTCTCAAAAGGTGCCACCTATCGTTAAGAAGTTATTTAACAAGGAACTAGAACTAATTATTAATCGTAAGATGATCATGTATGAATAGGGCAGCTAAAGGGTGGATTACTTGGTGGCATGGGAGGACCGTCCACTACAAGCTATATGGGAAAAGGTTATGGCATTATGGCAATTTGAGAAGCAAGTTCAAAGGTATTGGAAGAGACATTTGACATGGATGTTGAATTCTTCTGGTGGGAGAGGAATGTGACCCCTGTAACATGTCAACTTGTTGGAACCCCAGCCAGAATGAGTCATGGCTTGGTATAGCCAAATGGGTGGATTGGGCCAGAAGGTATTTGGCCCAAGCAGTGAGTGGGGAAACCTTAGAAGGGGACTAGAGGGACTTATCCAAAGAAGAACAAGGCATGGTTGACAAAAAACCAAGGCCTGAGAACAAAGTATGCATATGGCTAACACTACAAAAAAACATGATTTTAGTCACGGACTTTAACTACGAAAAAAATTCGTCGATATTTACCCACGAATTTAACGATAAAAATAGAATTCGTTGTAAATTAGTCACGAATTTTTGTTCGTGGCTAAATTTGTGGCTAATTTGCCACAAATCCATTTTCGTCGCTAATTTATCGACAAAAATAAGTATGCGTTGCTAATTTAGCGACGAAATTCATAATCCGTCGCTAAATAGCCACGAATTTCCCATTCGTAACAAAATTTAGCAACGAATTTCGAAATTCATGGCTAATTAGCCACAAATTTTTTGTCCATGGCTAAATTCGTGGCTAATTAGCTACGAATATGTTCGTTACTAAATTCGTCACTAATTTGAAATTCTGTTAAATATAATTTTATATTTTTATTAAATATAAATTTATATTTTATATGTTTATTAAATTAGGGTATTGATTTTTATTAAATATATTTTTTTATTTTTTAAAATATAATTTTGTTTTTTTGTTAAAGATAATTTTTTAATTTTATTAAATATAATTTTGTATTTTTATTTTATATTTTTATTAAATTAGTAAATTATATTTTTAACGGTAAAAGTTAGAAAGAAAGTAATGAAGTAAAAAAAAAAAAAAGGTATATCAGATAAATTAATATGGCATAGTGGTTAAGAATGTTCTAGATGTCCTCTTAGTCCCAGGTTTGAATCTGGATAAATGCACATTTTTTACAAAAATATAAAGCAGCAGGAAGTTAGTTCATACATGATCGGGGGCTGGCAGGGGCTGGGGCGGGGGCCGACGAGTGGGCCGGTGGCCGCCGGTGGCTACCGGTGGTGGGCCGGTGGCTTTTAAAATTAAAAATAAAAAATAAAAAATTTAGCCACGGATTTAGCCACGAATTTAGTCACGGATTTGAATTCGTGGCTAAATTTTTGCGACGCGCTATTAGCCACGATATGAGTTCGTGGCTAAATCCGTTGCTAAACAATTTAGCAACGAATTTTTCTGATATTTTTGTGGTTAAATCCATCGCTAGTTCGGTATTTTTTTATAGTGTAACACAATTGAATTATGCTAAACAAGTTAAATATTCTAGAACATGTTCTTTTGGGATAAAAGACTTAATGGAATTAAATAATTGTGTGGGTAATAATATATTTAATCTAGTTAACCTCAATTATGAGTGTTATATAGAGAGACAACATGTAAAAATACTTGAATGTAAAGTAATAAATAATTTTTGGTTGATTTCTATAACTAATACTGTATTAATTTTGAAGTGCAAGTCTAATTATTTAGTAAATTAATTAGATTTAAAATAATTAACATAGTTACTAAATTAGTGAATAAAATTATAATTATTTTAGAGTAAATATAAAAATGTCATCGGATCTTCTCTACCCTAAAACACTGGTAGTGTTGATTATTTGTTTAATATGACATTATTTTTGTGTTAAATTAACTAAAAAAGAAGAATAATATAAAGAGAGAAATTTGGGATAGAATAATTTTTAAAAAGTTTTACGATCAATTTGTAATTTAAGAAATTATTTTTTCTTAATTTATAATTTAAAAAAAATTCTCTCCTAAATTTCAAAAACCATCCCTCTTGTTTTATACTTTTTGAAATTTATTTATTATATTTTATGATTTCAAAAAAAAAAAAACTCTGTTTTTATATAATTTTTAAAACATTTATTGGGTTATATAATTTTAAAAAATTATCAAGACTTATATTTGTGTTCACTTAAAATACTAGTTTAAGATTCTTAGTCTCTTTAATCTCTCTATAAAAGTATTATTCTTTTATTGTCATTAAAAAACAAAATGAGAGAATGGTTATTTTCTCAATACATAAAAAATCAATTCATATATTAATTTGTCTACTCAGGTTGAATATTTAATAGATTAGGGTTAGCACATATGGAAGAATGCTACGGTTTGAAGTCAATTTCATATTAATGGAGATTATAGACGTGGACATGAAGATTCTAACAAGTTAGATTAAAAAATTATTTTGAGTATTATTATTTTTGTACTAATTTTTTATTACAAAATTTAAATATATTCATGTTTATTGCTACTAATATTCATGTTCAAGATATTATTTTTGTTTATGTTATGTTGTTTATTAATTGAAAATGATAGTATTAAAATAAATTGTTTTTCTTAATGAAAATTTATACGAATCTTACAAATAGTACCAAAATTTGAGTTTTAAGATTTTAGCATGATAATTAAATTTTAATATTAATTTTTTATGTTTTTGTTATTAATAAAAACATATTTCGTTTTAGGTTTGTAATTGGTTTTTGAAACAATAATAATTGAAATAAACAAAAATTTGTAGAATCTGGTGAGAACCTCGTCGGGAGATTAGTGGTGGCTGTAACCAATAGAGGTGAATCATGGGTGGAACCACCATATTAGTGAGGATCCGTTGCGAGTGAAACTCGAGGATCCAAGAAGTTTTTCTAAACCTTGCACCATTGGTTCTACTGATTTTTTTGATACTTCATATGATCTTTGTGCCGGTGCTAATTTGATGCTATATTTTACATTCTTGAAGCTAGGGTTAAAGGAATGTCGACCAACTGATATTTCTTTATAATTAGTTGATAAAAGTATAAAGTATCTAAAAGGTATTGTTGAGAATATATTGGTTAAAGTTAATAAATTTATTTTTCCTATTGATTTTGTTGTCTTGGATATGGATGATGACAAGAATATTTCTTTGACTTTTGGTGGATTTCTTGTCACTATACGAGCCTTAATAGATGTTTATACTAGAAAGTTAATTTTGTAAGTTAATAATGAAAAAATTGAGTTCAATGTTTTTCATTTCTAGATAATTTTTTATAAAGAGATGTTTTTAGAATGGATAGTATTGATAAGATTACTGATGTTCATGAACTTAATGTTTTTTATTCTGATGATTCTCTAGAAAATTGCATTATTAACTCATTGTATGTAAAATATGACTTCCTAGATAATGAATATGTTGATGTATGTACTGTTTTGTGTCTGAATTTAACTGAATTTCAACCAAAAAGGAGCCTTGATGTACGTAAATAAAGGATGTTGCAATTAAATGAGCTGGAGGAATAGTAGAATGAGGCATATGAGAATGCAAGAGTTGATAAGTAAAAAAACAAAGGTATGGCATGATGCATTGAATGGACATATTGTCATGATCTATGAGGATAAAAGAAGATGCTAAAGAGAAAGTTGTAAGTTTATCTGCTTTAGTAGAAGAGTTTTTTGCTCTCTTTTGTTTATTTTATTATCTTTATTTTTTTGCATATTATAGACAATGTTTGGTTTCAATGCGGGGGAGTATGCATTCTTATTCTTTTTTTATTTTTTAGGATTTTTTTTTTTGATTTTTAAGGAAATTTTTGAAAATAAAAACCTAAAAATTTTAAGAGGAAAAAGAATTTAGGTTTTTGCTAAATTTTTTTCATACCAACAAAATTTTCTCGAGTTTTCTAATTCTTGTGTGTTAGTTGTTTTAAATTGGATTGTATAAAAGATGATTAATATTAGTGATTATTTAGTACATAATTAACTATTCATTTTTTAATGGTTGATTTGAAAGATAGCATACAAAATTTGACACACAAATTTAGCAAAGTGAGGAATTGAGTTTTAAAGATCAATTCATTTGCTCTCATTTTTCTTGTTGAGCGTATATCAAACATGATTTGATCATTCTAGAATTTGATTTGTTATGAATGTTGAGACCACATTCTGGATTTTTATGCACTACAATGATTAAGATACCTAGACTTACACTCCTTTAGCTTTCGAAAAGTACCGTCTCTAACATTTTTTATCTCTTAATTAACTCATTCGAATTTAGACTCTTTCTTTCTTAAATTGCCCACATAATATACCCCATGACCTATTTTTTCTAACTCCAGATTTTGAATGCAAGTTCACTAATATATTTATGTTGATAGCATAACATTATATTGGAGTTTTTCTCTAGTAGCATGACAAATTGTTACTTAGTGCAGGAAAAAAAAAAAAAAAAAAAATATAGTGTTGGTTGAAAAAAAACGATGAAAAAAGAAAATAAAACGAAATATATATATATATTTTTTCATTCTTGAGTATTGTTCATCTTATAGTTGGAGTTCATATTTTTTGCTTTGGAATGGTGATATATTACATATTTGGAGTAGAATGTTAATATGTATTTGGCAATAGGAAGTTGTTGATGTTACATATTAAGAGTTGCGAAGAATGTTATGTTTTAATGTTTGAATATATTTAGTGAATTATTTTAATCTAACATTTTTACATATTTATCCTATCATTAATCGTAACCCCGTTACAACTAAATAAAAGATCTTTTGATTGTTGCATGAATTTCACATATTTGGTGGAGGAGATTTGATATATTAACAAGTTTATGGTAATGCCATGTAATTGCATTGATTTAGTGATACACATATCTCTTCTTTAAAATTGATTGTTGCATGAATTTCATTATAGGGGTTACAATAGCTGTTTTAGTACTGAATACTATAAAATATTGGTTATCTTGATTATAATTCTAGTTTAAACTTGTCATACGTATAATTTGGGAGTTAGAAAAGTTGAATTGATTTTGGAAAGATTTGTTTTATGTCTTGTTGCTTGAGGACAAGCAAATATTTAATTTTGAGGGTATTTGATAGGAATAATTTTATATATTTGAATTATATTATTTTAACCTTTATTTATGAATTTTATGACTATTATAAACTTTATTTTATGATATTAAACTAATTAATTTCGTGGGTATTGATTTAAGATACATTGAGCTTACTTTCTAAATTTCGGACTATGAGCATAACTTTTTACTCTAATATCCGATTGGGCTGATTCTTGCTACATTGGAAAGAAGACTTCAACGCCTACAAAATCTCATGAAGAGCTCAGAGCTGCTTCAGGTAAGAGTATATATAAAAATTGGGTCGAAGTTGCAACAATACTAAAAGTCAATTCCGTGCTGAAAAAAGAAACTACTAAGTGCATATTAATGAGGGATTTTCAAAATTTAGTTGTTAATAATTTCAGGAGTCTCTAAATTTAAGGAAAATGAAGTTTTCAAAATTTTGGAAAAGCAATAAATCCTTATCACACAACAACAGAAAGATTTTAATCAAATACAAACACCAAGTTTCCAAAAAGCTCATGTATACTATTTCTTTTAGGTTTTAGTTCTATAAATATAACACTTCCTAGTGCATTAGAGTGCATTCCTCTCCCACAACTTTCTCCATATAGATTTTAGGGTTTTATTTTCTTATTTTACTTTATTATGTTTAGTTAATTTCTTTTATTCCTAAAACTCGATTAATTTTGTTCTATAATTAATAGAACGATTCGAATTTATTTCTTCCCCTTAAGTTTTATTGATATGATTATTATGTGATGAGATTTTATTATTAAACTTAATGTTTCAAATGTTTTATAGCCCTATGTTTTGATGATTTGCGATTGAATATGTACATGACCAATATAACTACAGGAGATTAGCCCAATATAATAAAATTCACATAGAGTTATGAGATCGACTGAAGATTAATTCTGTGTGTGGGATTTTAAGGAAAACCCTAAATTATAGATTTTTTAGAGAATTTAATACAATTTGATTTAATCAAAATTGTATGACTATTGGGTTTTGATTAGTCAATAGGATTTCATTGCATAACCATTAGGTGAATCTAATCTTAAAGAAATCTATCATCATTAACAATAATTCTTTTGTCAATAAACTTAAGGGATTTGAAAAAATTCAATCAAGTGAAAGATTAAAAGAGGTGATTTGATATTTTAGGTTTTTTATCCATTAATTTAAGTCTTTAATATTCTCTTAATTTTTTATATCTTTATAATTGAGATTTGATTTGTCTAGTTTAGATAGAGTAATTTATAGTTGGTAATACAAAATATTCTCATAGGAACAACATTTGCTCGCACTATACACAATGCTTGATTAGAGTATATTTACCCGAAATTGCAATATCAAAATCATGTATCAAGAGTTCTCCCAATATAATTCGTTCCCTTCTTAAAATTCAAATTTGAATCTTATTTAAGAGATTTAGTACCCTTTTCACTAGACCAATTATCCATTGTTCTAAAGGTATATTTGTTTTTTATTCTTCTCGAAAGTTTATATATATATATATATATATGTTAGGACCCGAGACTCTCCTTAATTGTGTATGAATTTTTCATTTTAACCTAATTTGGTAATAATTTAGTTAATGTTATTTATTATTAAATAATCAAAATCTAATAATAAAATTTTAAGTAGGAGCAAGATTTTATTTTAAAATACCATGATGTTCATATTAAGAATTAATTAACTAAAAGAACAACTTAGAGGGGTGAATAGATTGTTCAGTACTTTTTGTACTTTTTGGGAGTTTGAAGGTTAGGGACAGAAAGAATAGTATAATGAGAAGAAGAATTGACATGCGATTTTTATAGTGGTTCCTCCCTCTTTGGTATAAGTCCACTCTCAGACTATACCTGAATTTTTAATCCACTATTTTCAACAAAAATAGTACCCAGCTAGCTTGAACACGTGCTAGTTAAACCTCACCAAGCTTAACTGAAAACTAAACAACTAGCTTTCGATGGTGCTAGCAAACCTACTTTGTTTCCTTTGAGACAAATAATCCCTGATCAAAAATACCCTTCTTCTAGTCAATTACAAAGATATGGAATGAAAAATGAGGATACAACCTTGAACCTTAGTATTCAAATGTATTCTTTTATGGCCCAGAAAAATACAACTTAAAAAATTAAAAGTGAAGTGAAGATCTTCAATGCAGTCAAGAGTAATAAGTGTTCCAAAAGTTGTTTGATCTTCAATAGTTATTGTATTTATAGCCTCTCTTGATGATTTATCTATTGTAGAACATTTAATAATGAATTGTAGCCATTGAGGATGGTTGGAGTTTCATTTATGGCTCGAACAGTTTTTCTGAACAACTAATCGTTATTTACAGTGAGTAGACTACTTCTTCTTCATGAGTTAACTAATGTTTGAACTTTCTTCTACTTTTAGCTAGGATAAGTCGACTGCCTCTTGTCAGGAATCCATTGTCCCTCAATTCTGCTTAGAAATCTAAGCTTCAACTTTGAATTATGTCAGCATAATTATTTCTTGATGTTGAAATAACTCCATAGCTCCTTCCTTGCTTAAGCTTTGCTCATCAGTGTTTAGTTCGACTCAACTTGCTCTATTCATGAGTCGATTTTCCTTCAATTCTACTTAAGCTTATTAACCTTGGAGACTTGGTTATGTCGAAATAACTATTTTCTTATGTCGACATATGCTTCTAGTATTTAGTCATTTTTCCTCCAAGGTTTGTATGAGTCAACTTGGACGTTTATGTGAGTTGGCTATCTCATGTCCTACTTATGTGCATGTGCATTGTGCTATGTGTAGGATGGCTAACAACTCTCTAGTCTCGACTTAGTGTATTTTGGCTTAGGCTATAAAGCATTTGTCTAGATATTTATGTCATATGCTCATGTTTAGCTAGTACTCTGCTTAGTGTCACATGCATGGCTTATGCAAGTCAACTTGGGTTGTAAGGTAAGTCGACTTTCTCTAGAATCCTATGAGAAATTCTTCATCTTAAGATGACTTATGTCAACATAACTATTTTCTTATGTTGGCATAACTTTATCCATACGTAGAATTTTTCTTAGTTCTAAATGGGTGAGTTAACTTAGGTATATAGAAGTTGACTGGTGCCTAAGTTGTGTTGACATAAACTTCCACTTATGTTGACATAACTCTTGTGCCGCATAACTCCTATGCCCAATGTCATGTCTAGTGCCATGGCTTGTGTTGTGGCTCATGTCTTGGCATGTCGTGGCTTGTGTCATGCTTGTGTCATGGCATGTGCTATGTGGCATGCTATGGTCTGCGTCGTGGCATGTGTCTTAGCTTGTGCTATGCCAATTTCTCTAAGTCCTCATAATATGAGTCGACTTAGAATAACATGTAAGTCGACTTAGCCTAGTGCTTGATTTGAGATCTAAGGTCTGGCATATGGTTTAAGACCTTCCATGACTCATGACATTATGTATTATGGCTCGTGTCATTGTGTTGTGGCCTAGGATGTATGTGTGTTCTTGTGACCTACCATGTATATTGATTTATGCTGGTTGACTTACGATCTTTAGTAGGTCAACTTGACCTGTTTACTAGATGTCTTATTTTTCTTTTTAACTTTAATGTTTTAAACATTCAACCGTTGCCACTTTAAATCTTAGTTCTATTGCATTATAGACTTGGTGAGTCAACTTGATCTTTGAGTTGAGGCGAGTTGCGTTGCTTACTACCTAAGTTCAATTTGCCTAAAGTGAATGGTGAGTCGATTGATACTTCTACATGAGTCAACTAGTCTAACATTCTATTTAAGTTTAAGACTATTCCAAACTTAGTGAGTCAACTAGTGTCAAGGGTGAGTTGACTAGTGTAAAGAGTAAGTTGATTACTTTAGATCTAAGTTTCATATATGTGTTTTCTATCATTCCTAACTCATCATCTTATCTTCCAATCTAATCTTTCATTAATCTAACACATTTTTTTCATCATGTGCTCACTATTGTCCATCATTTGTTAACCATCAAAATTCATTTTGCCAATATTAAAAATCAACCCACGTTAGATTTATTTAATTCAAATTTAGTAGGTGATCTTAATTTAAAGTCAATAAAGATATTCATGGTAGCGGTCAATCATATTTGAGTTCTGAATGCGGATTAGTTTTGGGAAAATTGATATCAATCGGCAAAGTAATGTTGAAGATTAAGACTAATTTTTCCCTTGGATCTTATAAGAAATACATACACTTGACTCATTAAGAGAAATTAGTATAAAATCAGTCTGTAAATATTATTAGATAAATATCATATTATCCAAATAATAATATTTATTTAAATGAGAATCTAAATTAATTTATTTACACATGGTCATCCACCAATTGAATATCATAATAGACAGTTAAGACATCGATGCATTATTAATAAGAAATTTCCAATAGTTTCGATTTATGATAATAATGCGAAAAGTTGAAATAAATGTGATTGATTTTATTTATTTAATTTCATTACACATTTATATATACATGCATTTAATATAATATCTTTTCTTGATAATTGAATACGTGTGTATTTACATTAAGTTAGATTTCATCGGGTTTTAGTGCTTTGTTAGTTATTGATTAGAAGAAGATTTTGGACAAATATTCATTGTCAATAAGTATAAGTATGTCGAAGATTAATATTATCCCAAAATAATTGCATAAGTACACAAGCTAAGAAAAGATGTTGAAAAGCTATGGCAGTATTCAGATGACATGAGATAACGTCCTTGTCTAATGTGCTTTTGTGAAAGTATGAGAAATTGGACATTGCGAGAGATATTGTTTAGTCACCCATTGAGAAGTATTGTAGTTAAAAGCAATCATACAAAGCAAGCTGCTATTACGATAACAATAAAAACTGGTGTTGGAGATGGGTTAGGCTCTATAGATGATGGCTTTACTAACTCGAATGGAGTGACCTGACTGTCTGATACTCTTGATCGATATGATCCACAAAAGACAGCCGGAGGGCGTTCCGGTAGAGGAGATTCCGACACTAAAGTTAAAAAACGGTCTTCGAAAAGAAGAAAAATATATTGAAAGAAAACTCTATGAGTCCTGCGTAAGTATTTTGCATACATGATCGATTGGCTTAACAATGTATATATAGGTTTACCTAGTGCAAGAGCCATACGCATGCAGGGCATTAAAGCCCTAGTTTTCTTATGAAAGTATCCCGAGATCATGGGAATTATGATGGAAAGATTCCCAAAGATCTCAAATCTTATCGATTAGAAAAGTTCGGACAGATATGGAGATTCTATTCCATGATTAGAGACCTCCCTTCTATTTACAAGAGATTCTATCCATATTTGTAGGAGAGGTGAATATTTCCTTTAGCGGACGGAATGATGATCATTAAACACCAAGGAGGTGTGGTAATCAGGCAGTTGTCGACTGACCAGAACTCGGTCGGCTAGTGACGAGAGAATTTGGGCCTTATTTACCCATCTGGGAGATGAATCTCGTATTGAAGATACGTTTTGGTAGATATGTCCTTTGAGTAGGGGGTTTGGAGGGTCTAAAATCTTGCGATAACGACAAGCCTTTAAGCTAGGCAGGTGATCGATCATATGAGTACCAACTGAGTGAACGGTTGGGCTATCGAAAGTTGTTAAATGCACTGTGGGCTAGTCTTTAGTCCAACACGCCTTCGAACCAGTTTGGTCATGTGTCATCAACTAGTATTGTTGGAGGTATTGTCAGTCACATTTATATATTCAAAATGATCAAATACTTCAGTCAAACCAAGATCATACAGGTTGAGGATAATTAGTAGAGCTAGATACACGTGGTTCTACAATCTTTGTTGGAAACCTTTAGTCGATGAAGGAGATTTAGATAACATAAATGATCATGAAACTTCATTGTAGTGTTCATATGACCCAACATCCTCACTTTAACATGAAATCGAAAGGTTTTAAGTTCAGGAAGGGAGGTAGATCTTAGTATGAAAATCGTTGAAAAGTAAGCCTCCAATTCTTAGGGAAAACAAATCCTAATGACTATCAAGATAAATTGATGGACTAAAGGCTGGCTTGGTTGCCAATGGTTGTACTCAAAATTTTGGCCTTGCTTATGGTGATACTTTTTCTCGGGTGGCAAGGATCGCTTCCATCTACTATTCGTGTCTTTAGTTGCTACCTTTCCGTGGCCCCTTTTACAAACTTGATATAAAGAATTGTGTTTCTTGGTTCACTAAAGAAATGCGTTTCTACATAGTGATTAACTAGAAAATATTTACATGGAGCAACCGCATGAATTTATTACTAACGGATCGCCTGGAATATTGTGTAGACTTCAAAAGTTACTATATGATGTGAAGCAATCTCCTAGAGTATGTTGTTTTTAGACATTGGATTGACACAATGATAATAATCTTCTTTTTTTAGTTTATTGTTTTAATTGTGGCAATTATATTTTACTTGCACTTTACGTGGATAACATTATTATTATCGGACACTACAAAAAATGAAGAATTAATCATAAAATTAACGACAAAAAAATAAATAAAATTCATCGTAAAAGAGATTTGTAACAAAAAAATTCGTAACTAATATGGCATCGCAAAATCAGCCACGAAATTGATCACGAAATTTTGCGACAATATTTTTGTGACAAAATTCGTCACAATAGTAATAAATTTAACGATAGATTTTTGCCACGAATTTAACGACAATCTCTTTGCCATGAATTCGGCAGCAGACTTTTTGCCAGTAATTTAACGACGAATTTTTTACCACAAATTTCACATCGAATATTTTGTTACAAATTTTGTAATGAATTTTTTACCATGAATTTAGCGATAAATTTTTTTGTTACGAATTTAGCAACGGATTTTTTTATAATTCAAAAAAAAATTTAATTACTGAATTTAATCAGTTACACAAACTGTCTTAAATAAGATTCACACGAAATCATCCAACCTTAAACTATATTCGCACGAAATCTTCATCCAGACATCCAACTCTAAAATTAAATTTAATCATCTAGACGAAAGACTTAAATAAAAAAAATGCATTAACATAAATAACATTTATCCACTAAACTTCAAAAAAGATCTTTCCCCTAAACTACAAATCATAAACAGAAAAGCACGTAAGTTTCTTGAAAGAAAATATCAAATTTAATCACGAATATTCATCCAATAAAACGCAAAATTTTCCCTATCCAACCTACATAATAATCAAATTTCAAAAATCTTATCAAAATCAATAAACTTTATATTATTCATAAAAATTCAAATTTCCAAAAAAAGAAAAAAAAAATCAATAGAAACATCAAATGAAAAAGAAAAAAAAAAAGAAATATATAGAGAAATCTTAAAAGAAAATTCAAAAAAAAAACACATTTCATATTACTTAAATAAAAATTTTCAAATATGATGGCCAGAGAAACATGCAAAATAAGCCTTCTGGTTTCCTTTCTTGCCTCAAATGCAGCTTGAATCTCTTCCAAAAATGAATCTTCTTATCCAGCACCAGCTTGCTTGCTGAAAATGATAAGGAACCAAATTGTATTTAGATACTATATAATGTTTTTGCTACCTTAGAAAAAAAAAGTATTAAAAAAGGAAAAAGAATTTGAGGATGCATATGGTCACCCTGAATATACAGAATACCAAAGCCACCGAGTGCTGTGGCCTATAGAGACCCAATCTCCTGGAAGTTCGGCAGCTGGCGCTCACCTCCCAAAGAAGCAAATTGCCCTAAATGTTTGTACTTTTGTAATAAAAAAAGAGATGAATCACTTAGTAGCAACACTAATAAATGTAATGTAAGAAAACAAAATTAGATTTCTTTCTTGTTTTCTAATATTTGCATACTCCTCCCTCCTGGAATCCAGGAAAATTTATTATTTATAACAAGCCAAACACCAACCACATTCTTTGAAGTACAAGATCTATCGAATGATCTGGTTCCACAAAAAATATTTTCCTCCTTATGGTTGTCATTTCAGTAATTGATTTTACCCAGGAGACTGAGATTTCAAACAATGAAACAATTGAAGTTCTTGCAATACTAGCAGACCCGGATATGAGGCTACAACAAAATTTTGGCGAATGAAGAAAGAAAATTACAAATAAGAGGAATAGATCAAAAACAAACCACATTAACATTTGATCCCTTGGAATCCACACACGATCAAATCTTACAACACCGTTGTCAATGGTGTTATATGCACCGTTTCCAAATTTCATTCCAATATCAGCAACAGTAATACCTGGAAGTGGTTGGTGATCATCCAAACTCCGTATCTGAACAATGAAACCTGGAGAAAGATGTCATATAAACAAAAACATTTATAACTATTTAGTCATAACCGCATTAGGTTTGCTATAGTTTCAGATATTACCATGCACTCCATGCTCTTTCCAATCAACAATCAGGCGTGCATAGGCAATAGTATGAGTAGAAACTTTACCCAAGCCACCACGCCACCACTATAAATATCATATAACAAGAAAGATCAGGAAAAAAAAATCATAATTGGGCTCATATTCAAATTAATATAAATAATGGACATTACAAAACTCCTCAAAATTTGGGGGTGGGAATGGCAGATTTCAATGATGGTTAACTAACAGGAGCAAAATACTCCTTTTTCGGGAGACAAAAAAAGGAAATCCGGTTTACTCAACTTGCTGGAAGTCAATGTAGGACTGTTGATAATGAACTCATTAGTGTCAGGATCAAATGTTTCAATAGTTTTAAGCCCCTGAACATTGGAGCCATGACCAAGTTCAGTTTGTGCATAGCAACCAATTATCTGCATCTTATATGCCAATGGCAACCACTTCTTTTGCTGTTTGTCAGTGCCTTTTTGATGGCCGGTACAAACATCCCCTACAATATATTAATTATTAATGTCAGGTGAAGATGTGATCCTAATTCCTCATCTTTACATCCTGAACCATGAATCAAGCTTCATAGCAAGCTTCTCGGTTATTCAACCTCGACATTCATGAAATTATATACAATTCAACAAATTGAAGAAAAAGGATTACCCAATGAAGATCAGTGAAAGCAAGTTCATTTACATAACGCCTCAGTGCACCAGCCTCCTCCTCTGTAATTAACAGATTTTTACAAGTTCAGACATATTTTTAATAGGAAGCTGAAATGATAAAAAATCATCATGGTTCACAAGAAGCGAAAATTGCAGTAATTTATAACGCCTTTAGAAACAAGTACTCTTTTCAGGCATAAGACAGAGACAAAACATAATTGGATTTAAGAAAAACCACAAAGGCGTAGTTCAATAATCCGACCTTAAGAAACTAGTACTAAGGCATAAGACATAGACAAAATGTAATTGAATTAAGAAATAGAAGAAAGGCATAGTTCAATAATCCATTTCAAGGCATGAGCTGCTTTTTGCAGGGTGTTCTTAAATAACTCCTTCCAACTTAGCACGGGCCTATTGTCCTTTCTGAAGTCCTGTCTCAAAACCAAATAAAACCATACATCAGACACTAGCTTGTCAATATTGAAACAACCTCAAAGACATGAACCATTGCCAATCTCAGATATTTGAAAGAAGACATATATATATAACTGTTCTTATCACAAGTTAAACAAAGATCCATTAAGAAAATAGGAATAACAAAACCAAAAAACCAACAAAGAGGTAGAAAACAACAAAGACAAAAATAAAGAACTTTGACAGCACAAAATACACACATTATTTATTGGCTATACAACCAAGACGCAGACACATAAAAATACACAACCTAATAATGGATTCAATCAAATTTAAGGATTCAGATTCCTAATAGGGAAACAGCATATATTAGTGACAAAAGCTAAGACACTGTAGACTAATTATTCAATTTGATTTCAGGTAGCCAATAATAACTAGAATTGGGAACAAAAAGTAAAGTTTAAAACATGTGTTAACAAAGTACATCTGACATTCCCAAGAATTCTTGCCTGAGGCAAAATTATCAAGATTATGATCACCCTTAATTCTTGGATGTACAAGTTTAATCACCATACCTCATTTTCATATCAACCAAAAATTATTACAATAAAAAACAACTTCCAAGGACTTCGGAACAATCCATAAAGAGAATTAAGATGCAAAGATCTAGGGGGAAGGTACCTGCAATGAAAATGTGGGCTGGTTCAAAACTTTTATCGAACACTAGGAGTGCGCACTAACAGCAGGCCATCCAATTAGAGACAGAGAGAGGTAAGGGCATCAGAACTGATGGCAGGCCATTGGAACTGGTAGTGCGCACTAACACGGCATCCAATTAATAAGAAGACGAAGACAGAGTTATAAAAACCCTAAAAATTGATACTTCAAGTTCAAAACCCTAAAAATTGGTACTTGACGTTCAAAACCCTAAAAATTAAAACTAATTCTAAATATGTTGAGAGACAGACTTTACCGAAGCGAAGAATCCCAAAGAGCGAGAGAAGATTGCACTTTGATTGCATGGTGATTGCACCTTAATTCACTGTCGAGTCACGAGTGTCGACTTACAGAAGATTCCTGAAGCGGGAGTGAGAGAGCAAGAGAGATGAATAGCTGTGAAGACCGTGAAGACGAGAGTGAAGATGAAGAGTGAGAGAGTGCAGTGATAGCAGTGAGAGCGAGAGAGTGAGAGAGATAGAAGACAAAGACGAAGGTCGAAGAGTCGAGAAGGCGAGAGAGCAAGAGATCACGTGAAAGCGAAGACGAAGTCTAAGTTAGGTTGGTTGGGAACACTTAGCGTTAAATAAAGATAATATATTAAAATATATTTAAAATATATTTAAAATCTTTTAAATTATTTTTAAATTATATATCGTTAATTAGGTTTTATCAATATCATACAAATATAATCAAGAGTCTTTACACTAAAAATAATTTAAAAATAAAAAATGAATCTTATAAGAACAGATGAATTACTCCTATGATAATTTAAAAATAATATAACCACTACGTAATATTTAAATTAAGTTCAAAATCCTATGATTGCAAAATGATTTTAAAATGATCCCAAAATATAAACTAATTAATTTTTAATTCACAAAATTAAATTTTGTCCTAAAAAATTAATTTAAAAATTAAATTGAGTATTAAAAACTAAATTAGATATAATTTAATTTAAAAATATTTATTTTTATCTTTATGTTATTCATATTTATAATAAATAGATGTTTTATAAATACTAAAGAATAAAGTTTTAGTAAACAAATGAGTATTATGTTTGTTTTTTAGCAACAAATTTTTATTCTTTAAGCGTGATCACGTTTAAAAAAATTGAGTTTTCTATTGTACAAGATTAGTTGGTGGATTTTTATTAGAAGACTCATCTCTGTTAGGCGTGATCATGCCTAATAGGGAAGGTATCATTGGCTTAGAAAGTCAACTTATGTGACTCTATCAGAAGATTTTTGTTTACTAGGGATGATCACGTCTAAAGGAAAATAGTGTTCAATTATCAAATTTTAGCGACGGATAGACCCATCCGTCACTAATTTAGCGATGAAAAGATATTTCATCACTAAAATTTGCGATTGATAGATTTTTCATCGCTAAAATTTATGACGGAAATGACATTCATCGCTAAAATTAGCGAAGGAAAACTTTTTGTCGCAAAATTCTTCACTAAATAACGACGAAAGAGAAAAATCATTGCTAATTAGTGATAAAAGAGAAAACTACTCATTAATTAATGACAAAATTTATTTTTCATCAACAAATTAACTATTTCAGATAAAATTAATACCGAAAAAATAGTTTTCAAAAATTTATAACAAAATTAGAGACAAAAAATATTCATTGCTTGGTTCATCCATAAAAGGAACTTGGTTTTCATATTTTCATAATGACTTGATTATTTAAACAAATTTGTAATTTCTTTTAAAGTTATGATTGATAAATAATTGTAACTCTTTTAGAATTATCAATACCTAATCTCCGAAAGTTACATATATGCTCTTATATGTAAAATGATAATAATTAGTTAGAGATTGGTTGTATTATATATTATTCGAAATGGTTAATTTGATGAGAATTGTAACACTTATTATGTATTTTACTCAACTCCATTACTCAAAAAGGGACAAAAAGTGAGAAACAATTGAAAATGTTTCAAAAAGAGAGTATGAAATAAATTTAGCGATGAAATTAGCCCCAAATTCTTAAATTAATGATGAAATTAATTACAAAAAAATAATTCGTTGGTAAATTTTGTGCCGCCTTTAGCCACAAACTGTTCACTCGTGACAAACTTTAGTCACAAATTCTTTATTTGTGACAAAATTTAGTGATGAATTCTCCAATTTGTGGCAAAATTTAGCCACGAATCCTTTATTCATGACAAAATTTAGTCACAAATTTCAAATTCGTGCAAAATTTAGTCACGAATTCGGGATTCGTGACAAATTTAGCCACAAATTATCTGTTTGTGAAAAAATTTAGCCACTAATATTGGATTCGTGGCAAAATTTAGCCACGAATTCCTTATTTGTGATAAAATTTAGTCACGAAATTTACATTTATAACTAATTAACGATGAATTTGACGATGAAATTTTTTATGTGGCTAATTAGTGACCAATTTTACCATAAATATTTTTTTCGTCGCTAATTTTGCCACAAATGATTATTCGTCACAAAAGTCGTCACAAAATTGTGATGAAATTATTTTTTGTTGCTAAATTCATTGCAAAAAAAACGATGAACTTATTCTATCACTAAATTCCATCACTAAAATGACGTTTTTTCTTAGTGGGATATAAATATAAAGGGTATTGCTGAACTCAACGCTCATATTTATAAGCACTTCCAAGCTAAGACCTTGACCAATTAAGGCACTTCCTTGGAGTTGCTGGATCACCAGAAGACACTTACATTTCATAACAGAAAATATGCTATGGATTTGAGGAAATATGAAAGTTTACGGCCGAGCTAGTTGACACTAATATGATTCCAAATGTCAAATTACCACCGGATGGGATGAACCTATTTCTTAGCCACGAAAATATCATAAACTCGTTGGAAAATTAGATTGCCTTATAGTGACTAGATATATATTTTACTCTAAGTGTGGTAAGTCAGTTCCTTGATTCACGATGTCGGAGTCATTGGGATGTACAGAAATGCATTCTTCAATACATTAAGGGAACTCCACGTAAAGGCTTGCTGTATCAAGATGATGGACATTCTCAAATAATTGGTTATATAGATGCATATTGGGAATAATCTCCTTCTTATAGTACTGATTTTTGTGTGCTTATTGAAAAGTATAGAGATATGGCCTTTTTACTTGAAGAATTTGGTATTTCATGGTTTACACCTATGAAATTAATGTTCAATGGTCAAGTGACTGAACATTGCATCTCACCTAGTTTTACAAGGAAAAAAAAAATGAAACACACTCGGATTGTCATTTTATCAAAGAGAGTTCCTAAGGAGATCGCTACAACATTTCTTGGTTCACATCATTAATTAGTAGACATGTTTTCAAACTCCCTTTGGTGCTCCAAGGTTGATTACATTTGCAACAAGCCGGGCACTTATGATTTATAAAGTTATATGGTTTATACATAAAGGCAATACTTATAATTTGTATACACTGTTCATGTATAAATAACTCCATCTCAAATCGCACAGAATCTATTCAGTAATTTTCTCTTGGTTTTAGTTTCACAACTACGATTTTTCTTACCAAATAGAGATTTAGTATAGAAGGATGTCAATAGTTCTCTACACATTTCTTTCAGCATGTCAACTTGGTTTTAGCTTCTGGCAATCAAACATTGCCCGCTGCAAACTATGACTATGACTTTGTAGCGCAAATCTTAAACCTGTTTAATCTTTGCCTTGGAACTCAAGATCAGCCACCATAAATCAAAAGATAAATGAAAAAAAGCAAGTTGTCAACCAGGCATACCGTAAAAGCGGTTGTTTATTGCTAAAAAGAAATTGGGACTGCATATAATCTTACAAAGCCACACAGGCATGTATCGATTTCTCTATAACTGGATGTACAATTTACCGGTATCCATCACAATAAATATCTGTCAAATTTTGTCAATTTTCAGATAAAGTTTCCACAACAATGCAATACATATGGTACATGCTGGAGAACATAGCCAACAGTGGTGAGTACTGAATAGGTTACTGATGGTGACGCTATCAACAGCTGCTGCTGAATTTGAGTGACAAATTGATGGTTTCTATCAATCAGCCCAACCACCAGAGACATGATGCAGAAGCAGGAAAACAGTAGTCTTTCTTGCAGTGACACCTTAGAGTTCCCTCCGGTGTGAAACATAGATGACAAAACAGCCATTGAAGGTATCTTTCTCCTTCACTTCACTGGCTTCACACCTACATTTCTAACACGAAATCTGTACTGCAGCTGAGACTCGTCATCTTCATCATCCTCATCTTCGCTTGAATCATCATCAACACTGTCCCATCGTGAATAATCTAGCCTTGAGTGGCCTTTAGGTTTTGCTATAGCTTGCCATCCTCTGGAATTTTCCTCGGACAACCCATTATTGACAATTTGCTTTTGAGAGGCAATAACCTCAAAGTTCCCAGTAGACTCAGCTTTCTGTTCCTTTTGAACAACTGGATCTACTACATTTTTCTCTTCATAATTTCTTTCTACCACTTCTGTTTTTACTACTTCCTCCTCCTCTTCTTCTTGCTCTGCTTCACATTCTGGTATTGGAGCAAGTGACTTTCCTTAAGCAAAAAACAAATAAATAAATAAAGAAGGAAAATCAAGAAGGATAGTCATGTTTATTACCTCAGAAGATACGCTTGGAAGCAGTAATATTTGCTTAGAAAATAACAAATGCTAATGCAAATTTAAGCTTATATGTGCCAACCTACAACCAATGATGCAAGAATCCATAGTCATGATTAGAAAGCTAAGAAGCGAGAGAAAATAGAAAGGGCTTATTTTCTGCAGAAAATGTATGGTTATAAACATGCACACACCATCTTGTATGGTTCAATATTCACGAACCCTAAATTTTAACCAATTATGTCCATGGTCAAGAGTAATATGTAAGCGTTATCATTTAATATCTATAGAAAAATGCACTCACATGACTGGATGAAAATGTCACAACTTGGAGATTACCCTTATTGCAAGCCATTTTGCTACGCTCATCAGGTACCTTGGAGAAGTCCCCCATGCACCCAGGATACGTCATGACTACTATAGATGAACCATTCAATTGCTAGTTTTCATTTTCATTTTCATTTTGGATCCAACACTATTCTTTTTCACATAAAAACTGAAACAATATGACAGGCCAAATAGCAAAGCTTACTAGTTGTGTCTTCAGTCGAGCTTCAAGGTTTCTATACACTTCTGATGATGGATTCAACTCCATCAACCTGTTAACATCAAAGAGGGCTGAGTGATACTCCTTGAGCGTGACCAAAGTCTGAGCACGCAGCATCAATGCTCCCGTGTGATTCTGATCAAGTTCAAGCACCGATGTACATTCTTCTGCTGCCTAATAAGTAAGAGAAATGTCATCAGAATTCAACACACAGACCTTAGGTCTATCTTAGACAAAACTCATTGCAACATGAAAAAAGAAACACAGAACTCGATTTAAACATTGGTAGAAAAAAAAATCTCATGCTTTCATTGACATGTCAAAATCTATAAATTAATCTCTCATTTTTGTATTCATTATTTGTGAATTTTCCTCAAATTATTTTGAGTTTTCTGTTACCATCATGAGAAGAAAAAACATTTAGAACTATTATAAGTAATGGAATCATCTATAACTCATAAAATGAGCTCAATGCAGTCACTTAAGAGATTTTCTACTTTGTGCAATATCATATGATATAAATCAAAGCTTTATTACAGCATCACAAGTTTCGTTTCCAAATGGACCAAAAACCACACCATCTTTAAGGACCCAACATCCTTTTTGTTATGCGCACAAATATAGAAACCTAATATGCTATATAGACAAGACACATGAGATGTTCTAACTCTGCAGGACCATAAAAAATATGCAGGATAAGGATTAATACCATTACAAAAACAATTTTGAGAGCCAGAACTCTAGACTGAAGGTTGGTACGAAGGTTATTTCTATCTACCAATTTTGATTTGCTGATGACACTATTCCTTTTAAGGATACAGAGGCTCCCATTATCACGCTTACTGTTTTTTGAACCCTCAAGAGGATTTTATTTTTGCTTTAGAATTTAAGTGTCTAATAATGCTAACTGTTATGGATTGTATTATGTGCAGGAGATTATTTTAAATGATTTGCCTCTCAAGCCAGGACTAAGAAGGAATAATCAAATTCTTATTTAGGTGTGCCTCTTGAGATAAAATTGACAGAAACAACAATTTGGTAAGTTGAAAGGAGGTCCGTGGGTCTAGGATTGAAAGGGTTATGGGTCTAAGCAACTTAGTATATGGAAATATTGCTTTTGTTGAGAAATGACTTTGCGGCATTCTTTCAAACTTGAAATATTTTGGAGCTTAAAGTGAGTAGAAGCAACTATGACACCAATCAGAATGGTAAGATGCCAAGATTGTCGTAAAAGTTCTCAAAATGATTGCTGTAGCTGATTTTCCTGATTTATCAGATATGCTTATCCTTATCTCTAGGAAGATGTTTAGCATGGCGCAACCCTACATCGTCTTCCATTGTTTTACTTTCTCTCAATAATGTGCGTACTAACAAATTCAATTATTTGGAACCAAACTTTGACTTTTGGATCTTCCACATCCAAATCTCATCTCAGTGATAAGTAAGACTTGGAGTCTTGATGGTACAAGCTATAATCAGACTAATTTTTGTTCATTTCCAAGAGCTCCTTCTCTACCTTTGGCAACATTGGCATATCTTTGTTCCTAAGGCTTTCACCTATTCCATGGTTTATAATAGGATTAATACCAAATAATTTGTTGTGAAAGGGGAATATCTTTCATTATTCTTTCTATTTGCATTCTATTTATGTGGCAAATTTAGCAACTAATTTGGTGGTGATTTGTTATGGCATTGTCCTACGCTTTGAGCCAGGTAAATAAGCTCAGTGTCTACTTAAAGCATTAAGTGCATTAAGAAGTGCAATGGATTTACCAATGACAAAGAGACTAAATTATTTTGGAGAAGTGCCATAATGTAATTTTTTTTTTTTTTTGTATTTATGATCAGCTAGGAGTGATAGTGAAATTCATATATCAATTCATTTATTGCTCATGGAATAAGATATTTTATGTTGTTCTTTCCTGTTACCTTTTTTGCATTAGATGTCTTAAAACATCCATGTTTGAAGGATATAAAAAGGGATTGAAGAGTAGTAACTTCTTTCTTTTTTATGTATTATATTTACAAATACATATGTATATATATATATTTCTTGTAGGTAGAAAGAGAATTTTTATTAGATAAACAAAGGACATACAAAAACCTATAGGATGAAGAATCCTCAAAAATAAGAAAAAGAAGAAAACATGAACTAAATTAAAATTGCACTCGGATCAGTTCTCAACTTATCTAAATTGTTTTCTTTTATGTATCTATGATCAAAGCATAAAAAACAATCTTATCCTATAGAATAGAAAAATCAATGTTCTGCTTTCTAAAAATTCTAGAATTTGGCTTCCCCAAACACACCAGGAAATAGCCATAAAAGCACATTTCCAAAGCAAGTGAACAACCTATATTATCACAACAAAAGGCAGTTTCACATCTCCTTTGCAATTGGACAATGTAAAAGTATGTGATCTCTAGTATTAAACTTGTTATAACACATGCCACAAACATCCGGACAGAAGCAAGACACCAACAATAATCTAGTTAACACCATAAACCAAGTAAAAGCCTTAACTTTGACAAAAGTTTTTTACTTTCAAATAAATTGGTTAAAGGAAAACGAGGGTTTTAGGGAAGGCCAATAAGATGTTAGAAGAGAGTTTTGCAAGTAAAAATACTCAAAAGCTTTTAGAATCAGGAATATTGTGGGAAGGTTTATTTTCCTATAAACGAGAAATTAGGGGAAAACTTCTATAACTTCTCTATTATTAAGATAAAAAAAAAAAAAAAAAAAAAAAAAAACAAAAAGGTTGAATGTCCTTCCCCATCATAAAGTCTTTGACAGGAACTGAGTGAAATTTACACAACCTATAAAGACGAGGAAAAATTAGTGCATTGGGAGAGGAGAGAGAAAAAAAAAGGAAAAAAAAAAAGGACTCAACAACTATTATCCACTTTTTTATAAAAAATAAATAAATAAAAGGAATGAAGTCAAATATATCTGAGAGATGAATTTCTAAAGACTATAATTAGAAGCTCTTGTTCCAGCATTGACATTGTACTTGAAAATGTAATGCCACAAAGAATTGGGTTCTAAGGAGAATCTCCAAGATCATTTGCTTACCAGAAAAAGCTTCTTAGATACCACATTACTGAGAGCAAGACTATCCTCCTACTTGGGTTTGAAACCTGCTCCCAACTTAGCAAATGATCTTTTTGTCTCAACCCACTTAATGACCAAAGAAAATCTCTTATCAGCTTCTCATTATTGCGTGGTAACCTAATAGGAATACTAAAAAGGGAAAGGAAATGGAGGAGATGTTGGATACACACACAAAGATAAGTGAAATATGCCCGCCTAAGGTAAGAAAAGCTATCCTCCACCGATCTAATCTCCTATAAAAAAGATATTTTTTGTATTTCTAGAAAAGAACTGCTTATCGAGATTCTTTTTCCTTCTTTTTTGCCCAACTCCTCTCTTTCGACTAGTACTTTTTTTAATTTACATACCAAATACGTTGCAATATACTTATAACAAAGCAATGTTCAGGATGCCTCTTCTCCCTTGTACTCCCTCTTTGCAGCAGTTCTCAAGTAGGACAAAAATACTTTACACAGACAAAGTTTTCAAGGTCATATAACATTGTTAACAATGAGTATGAAGTGGCCATTACTCTAGTAAATTTTGGCATTAAAAAATAATTATGCCTCTATTTTATGTGTATAATTTTTATATTTTGCATTTTATGTTAATCATCAATGATTTTTAAAGCTTAAACTTTATATAAATAGTTGATGAAATTAAAAAGTCAAAAAAATGTTTAGCAAAATAAAATTTTAGAAAATGTAGATATAACTAAGAAGTGTACAACACATATTTTTAATATTTCATACAAATGTTGTGTTTTTAAACTATAGAGACATAGATGAGGAATGTTTCATACAAGTGTTGTGTTTTTAAACTATAGAGACATAGATGAGGATCATTTTGAAAGTGTGAGTACAACATAAAAAAATAATAAATAAATAAATAAAATGTTGAGTCTTAAACAAGAAGATTAAGTTCCGAAAAGATTCTTTTGGGCTTGCTGTAATCTCTCTTTACAAAAGTAATAACAAATCAACTGCTCAACTAAAATAAATGAAATTTGATGTGCCAAAACAAGGGATTGACAATCAAAGTGTTGTTGGCATGATTGTACAAGTTCCCCTTCCTCTTACGCATGGATTCAAGTCCCTTTACTTCCCAAAATATGCAAAGCAAAGAAACAAGGAATTAGCAATATAAATTGCCCTTCCAAAAATATCTCCCAATTTAGCTTTGTTTTAGCCTAAAACAATAGTTAAGCTACAATTTTACAAGTTAAGACATCATTTCCCACTACATATGTGAAATTGTCAAACAATGGGTACCTTAAGCTGGTAGAGAAAAAAAAATGTTTATCATTTTATGTCATTAGACTTCCCTCAGGTATGAGTATGAGCCTATGATCACTTACAAAAGGGTCTCAATCAGGTGTAATATTAGAAGGGGTTAAAGGGTCCTAGAGAAGTTTCAAACTTAGGAATCTCATGCTCTACCATCATGGCAAAAACAACTAGTTTCTCTAAAAGATAAAATTGAAGGAGAAGTATTGTATTATTATTTAACATTCTAACTAAAATTTTCTTAGGCCTTTGTATAGTCGCTGAAGTACCTTCATCTCGTACATTGTCACTTACTTTTAATTAGTGAATCGTAAAGCCCTTCTCCTTACATTATTATCAATAAAAACTCATCATTCACCCTATTTTCCAGGTCAAACGAGTGATCTATCTTAACTTTTCCAGCCCAACAAAGCCACTTCTATGATAATTCACAATTGTCGAACTTTCATCTAAAACAAATTCAAGAATCCCAAAATCCGGAGTTTGTGATTATTAAAAGGCTGGAACTCAGAAACACATCATCTGAACATGGGTATGGGAACATTAAATCACATAAAGACAGTTAATAATGAATCAATTCATAGGATTAGGAATGAGAGGGAACCTTTTTGAAATTGTGTAATTTGAGAAAGCAGGCGGCTCGGTTACTGTGAAGAGCGATCTTCTGAGGCTTAGACTTGGCCATGGAGAGAGCTTCGGTGTAGAATCCCAAGGCTTCCTCGTGTCGTCCGTCCCGATACAGCTGGTGTGCTCTCTCTATTTTGTTCAGAGCCATCTCCTACAATCAAACACCTTCCAATCAGTTTCATCTACAGCACCATCAACTTTCTTGCTCAATGTTTATTCCCTCTCCATAATAGAGAGAGAGAGAGAGAGAGCAAAGATGACGGTCCTCAGGGCTTCCAAACGTTCGTCATTGTTGGATTTGAGTTGTTAGGCCTCTTTCCCTTTTCTTTTTCTTTTTATTTTTTGGAAATGACATTTTTTTATTTATTCATTTTAAGAAATGATGAAACCAGTTCAAAAATAAGATATAACAAAAAAAAAAAGATTTCAAAATTTCCAAATTACTCAAGCGAGAGAGACCACTCTCTCATTTTTCCTTTGTATTCTCCTTACAATTTGTTCTCTTATTTTGATTGATTAATTTGTAAAATAGATATTGTGTTTTCTCTCTCTCATCATTCTTTCTCTCTCTCTCTAAGCTGATCATTTATTCTCTCAGACTCTTCTTCTACAGTAGATCAATCAAACTCAATTGATAGAGAGAAAAAGGAAAAGAGGTACAGATTTGATAAATCGAGACAAAATGAGATAGAGAATAGATTGATATGAAAAGAGAGAAGAACAGTATACAGAAGAGAAGTGAGAGAGAGCGACCACAAGTAGTATGGTCATTTTGCAACAAGAATTACCAGATTGGCCTTATATGGGAGTTTGAAATTTATGAAATCTTCTACATAATCTTTCATTTACATTCTCGTTAGCAACTCATTGCTATTATGTCTTCCTTTTCTCTTAAAAATTTAGAAGGTAATATTCTGGTACAAACAACAACCATAACCCAATTTTACACACACACACACACACACACACACACATATATACTTATACATATTGAGATATCAATAAAAAAAAATATATGGTTTTAGAAAACTTTTAAATTTGTTAAGTTCTGAAAATTTTTTATATATACATATATATTATTATTTAGAAATTAGTAATAAAAATACATCACAATTTTTAAAGATTATAAAACCCTAGCAAGTATTTTTTTTTATTTGACATAGAAATTTTGATTTATGCTATATATTTTTAAAACAAAAATATTATAATTATTATAAATTCTAGATAATCTTGATGAACGATTTAATTCATAATTTTGATCATAGCCCCCCTATTTGACCTTTCAATCTTTAATTCACACGTCTTGATCCCATCACAGGTGTTTTAAGCTCAACCATAAAAGTGTTTTTACCCTAAACTCACACTTGTATTCAACTATAACCCTTACTACACAGTTGTGAATTGTCGCCAACACCTGATACCAGTTTTCACCATTGATTTGAGTTTGCCATGTATGATCATGGCTACATGAGGAGGTACTCTCCTAACTCTAAACACACAACAAAGAAGAAGAGCGATGGGTTAGAGAGAAAGTAAGGAAGAGAGAGGGAGGAAGAACGAAAGAGAGGAGGGACATAGAGGGGGGGAAAGGAGATTTTGTAGAAAAATAGAAAGAAGAATAAAAGAGAGGGGGAAGGGTCTTCAAGGAGAAAAAAAGGGAAAAATTCAGAAAAGTCAAGTATTTTTTAAGATCTGATCATAACATCCCTTTTTGAAATTATTATTGCAAAACTAGTTTGTTCTTAAACATTTTTGAAAATCATCTTTTTTAAATAATTATTTTCATAGAAATTTATGAAAAAATATGAAATACTCTTTTTCCTATCAGAAATGTTACTTAGGGGCATTTTGTAAAATATTGCAAAATCTTTTTGGTCCAAAGTGCAACATTTAAAAGTTTAGCAAGAGAGAAGGCTTTACAAAACTCTCTTGTGTCTTTGAATGGTGACACAAGGCAAATAAAAATGAAGCGTGTGGCATGAGACTAAGAATCAAAAGTTCTTTCTCACAACTTCTATGATATTTTTAAAGGTACCTATGGACCACAAGGTAGGAAGACTCAATGGCTTGGATGCAGAATACTTAGGGGTCCTTGAAGGTAGAAGTATACCGCACAGCTATCCAAGAAGCAGGCAATACAGAAGAGGATGCCACTTTTCCTAGGAAAGCTGTTGAGGGGAAGGTTCTTAATTCTTCCTAAAGGTAGCATTCTCTGCTTGAATAGTATAGCTCAGGGTAGGAGTTTGACACAATAAACCTTCAGAAGAAAGGAGAAATTTATGTTAATACATACCCCATGGTCTCGGAAAAAGTTTCCACTAAGCTGGTAAAGTGCAGATAGTGAGGAGTGAAAATGCAAGGATTCTTTCTTTCCGTACAAAAAATTTGTGTGACAATGGTTATGTTAACTTGAACTATGATCATCTGTAAGAAATCATTCCTCAAACTGTATGACTAAAATAGATTGCTCAGACTTCATACTCCTCTTTTTTTTTCCCCTTGATCTCACCTTACAGTGACATATAATGCAAGAATAACACATCATTTTCTCCTCTTCTTTTCATTCCTATGGTGAGGGTGTTCTATTTTCATTTGAATTCAAAGTGGTTCCATATAAGAAACTACAAAACCAACTTAGTGCAGATTCTCGATGAACTTCACTTGGTGTTTGGGATTTTTTTTTTTATTAGCTGAAAAAACCTATGCATCAAAGGTCAGGGACAAGTTCTGGTTTCAATTTTTTGTTGATTTCATTTCATTCAGTTGTTAGTGTCTGCCAATTAATCAAAATTAACCATATGGAATAGCTAGCAAATATTGAGACTTTACCCTAATTTATGAAGGACAAGAAGAATTGAGGTAATTAGCCTATACCCAAAATCTCCTATCAATTTGTGGATCCCATGAAAACTAAATTTTGAATAGCCAAGTATCTGAACGTCTAGGAAAAAGTAACAATGTTTACGTCAAAGAACATAGCAAAATCCTGTCCATTTAAAGACCCAGGGAACAACATCTCAAACCCTAGCATTGTAGAAAAATGAAAACCCTAACGCTTTCAATAAGAATTATCAAACAACCGGTAACTTAAGAATCATCATCGAAAATGAAGTCGAAGGAAAAAAAAAAAAAAAAAAAAAAAAACATTAATGGAGAAAGAGAAAGAACCCACCGCTTGGATTGGATGGACAACAGCAAGATCTGCCTTTTCACTGCCTCTCTCTCTCTCTCTTTCTGTGGATGTGTATATGCGTGCGTGTTCGTCGTCTCTCTCTCTCTCTCACCGGGGTCCCTGTTCGTTTGTCCCAGTCGACAGAATTCTACGGTGACTTGGGTGAATCCTTAATTTGGTCACCTCGAACCGTTTGATTCGCCTCTTAAATCTAAACCGTTAGATCCACTTAACGAAGATGCGCATGCAAACAAAACATTGTGTAAATAAGATTAAGATTTTGATTGAGTTTGAATCTGATTAATCCAATTTTTAGAAAATATTTTAAAATAATTTATGAATGAAAAAAATTTGTCAAATGATCTATTTTTATCATAGATTGAACCTATAATAAATTCTTAACAAATTGGATTTTGTGACCAATTCATGTCACAGGTTCAACCTACGACAAATTCGTCATAGGTTGAACTTGTGACATTTTTTTCTTTACATTCTGTAAAATTCATTTATCACATATTTAATTTGTGATAAAATGGAGTATGAATTTTTTTCGCTCCAAAATCGTTTTAATTTTTTTTTTTTAATCAAGATTAATTGGGTACAAAGGATTATTGCTCAATTAACTTACAGCATTGTTAATTAATATACATCATTGGATAAACAGTAAGATTATTGTATGATTAAGATTAAGATTAATGTCATCTTGTAATTGGCATGTCCAATCGTTAATTTCCACAAGGAGTAGCCTAAATTAGCTTAACCTCAATTTCAACTACTTAGATTAAGATTATCTATGTATTTATTGGTCTCAATTTATTAAAAAACCAATAAATAAAATATTGAGAAGAAAAATATAGAATAAAACCACTTCATTGCGATGGTAGCATCTTCTCCTTTTTCCCTTTAATTACATAATCATACTTATTGTCGAATCAAAATATATGTTTTCCTCGGTCTAAAACTTTGATAACAAAAAATAAATAAATAAATAAATCATTATGAATCAATATAGGCAGACTAGAAAAAGTTGTTAAATGATATCAATAAAGTTAATGATTTTGCATTAGATCTAATACGGGAATTCATCAATTATAACATTATGTTATGTATTGTAATAATTTTTATGACCAATAAATATGTGTCTCATTGCATTTTTTTTTTGGTATTTTTGATCTTTTTTTTTTTACCATTATTCATATTTATACACATTTTTTTGTTTGATATATCCCAAAAAATACTAGAGGTTAATCTTAATGGTTTGAAAGGTCAAAGAAATGTGTTCGTTTGCCCTCATTTGGACTTAAATAAAATTTTTAGTAAAAAAAATTAATATTAGTCTAGAGAAATTTAAATTCTACAGGTAAAATCATATATTTTTATTAAAAAAAAAAAGTTTACTGATACTTTTTTTTTTAAAAAAAAAATTACAAATTTTTTTTGTTATATTTGTTTTATTCATAACGTTTCTCCTGATCTTAATTAACTGTATCCTCGTTCTATTAAATGTATCTTTTTAGAATACTTATCTTTGAAAATGGGTATTGATAGACCTCCCCAATTTCTCTGGTAACAACACACTCAAATGAGAATAGGCCTGAACCGCTTCGATTTACTTAAGAGATCCGATTCCCCGGAGGATCTAGGTCACCCCGCCCAACCAAAATGGTCTATTGTTTGACTTGATTTGTAAAGGGTTTGGTGAAATTAAACACCCTCAACCGATAGCCATCAATGAGACTGAACACATTCATATCCCTCAATCGCTAACATCCAATTGGTAACCAACTAAGTTCTTCACTTCGGTACAGAACATATCTTCTATATACGGAAAAAAACCTAACAGATCTAATTGATAAGGCAAAGAATTTCTCTGTATAATTCAGTTGGCTAAGTAGTCGCAATATCAAATCTTTCGTGATCATAGATACGGAATCCCCAGACAAATTTTTAAGGAAACTAGGATTTCACAGAACTCGTAGCGGCACGGATCTAAGAAAACCATTATATAACATCAATGGGGATATTAGTCCAAATAAATCGTCTAACCCTACACAAGGCACATAGCGTACAGAGGAAGATCCGTCTTCCCTCCTCTCTCAGTCTAGTTATCTTTCCCTTTCGAAAACCACTCTTTCTGATTTAAGCATTGGAATCTCTTCCACCGGAACACCCTCCGGCGGTCATTTGTAAGTCTCAAGCCTCACAACTAGATGTTCGACCGAGTCTAAGAAGAGCGGGATTTGTGGAGATAAAACCTACCTCCAACAGATTGACATCGTCCGTGGGAAACGACTAGGCTAATCCCTAACCTTTCTCATCAACTTTCTATCATCTAGTAAAACATAGTTACGGAAAAGAGAAAATGTCTGATCATTGGGTTCGATGACGATGATCTAACCAAGGTTGACCCCAGTCATAACGATTCAATAGTGGTCACCATTAGAATAGAATCCTACGTGATAAAAAGAGTCCTGATTAATCAAAACACGGATTATAACCTCCTTACTTGGGATGCCCTTTATCAAATAGGCCTCAACTCTTCACACCTATAACCTCCGACTGGATCCCTCAAGAGATTAATCGACGAATATATCTATCTGGAGGGAATTCTCCCCCTCACTATAACTCTAGGGGCTTCCCCTAATTGTGCAACTACAAAAGTCATCTTTCACGTAATAAAACTATACTCCCCATACAACATCATTCTCGGTCGGCTAAGTCTAGATGAGCTAGAAGCACTATCCAGCACTCAACATATGAAGGTGAAGTTCAGAATGCCCGAGAGGGTCACAACTATTCGCAGTAATCCAGATCCCTATATTCTTTTTGCTGATTATGATAGGCAGGAGAATTTTCCTATCGACACCCTAGAGCTTAGGGGTGACATCGAACCGATGAGCAAACCAGAGTCGGGAGAAGAGGTGATCGAGCTTCCTTTGACAAATGATCCCAGCCAAATTATCCGGATCGGGGCTGCTTTGCCCACGCCCCTCTAAGATGCTGTCATTAACTGCCTACAATGGCATTCCAAGGTCTTCGCTTGGTCCTTTGAGGATAGGCCTGGTATTGATCCTTCCGTCCTTTCCCATAAACTAATGGTAGATCCGGCCTATAAGTCAATCAAACAGAAGAAAAGGGTACTCACCTTAGAATGTCAACGAGCCATTCAATAAGAGGTCAAAAAGTTGGTAGCTATTGGTTTTATTCGTGAAGTCAAATACCCCTAATGGCTTACCAACATAGTCTTGGTGAAAAAGCCTAACGACAAATGGAGGATGTGTGTAGACTTCACAGATCTCAACAAAGTGTGCCCGAGAGACAGTTATCTTCTCCTGAACATTGATAAATTGGTGGACAACTTCTCAGGCCACCAACTCATAAGTTTCATCGACGCCTACTGGGATACAATCAAATACGAATGATACCTAAAGACGAAGAAAAGACAAGTTTTATCACCAAATTCAGCACATATTGTTATCGGGTCATGCCTTTTGGTCTCACGAACGCGGGGCAACCTTCTAACGATTGGTCAATAAAGCCTTCAAAGACCAGCTCGGCCGAAACGTCGAGGCATACGTGGACGACATACTCGTCAAAAGCACTAAATCTGAAGATCACATTGCTGAACTAGAAGAAAACTTTCAAACACTTGAATGCTATAACATACGGCTGAACCCTGCAAAGTGCACATTCGGTGTCTTGTTGGGAAAATTTTTAGGCTTCATGATCACCAATCGCGAGATTGAAGCGAATCCCAAAAAGATACAAGTCATCCTGGACATGTTACCTCCTTGAACACTAAAAGAGGTGCAACGCCTCACGGGTCGAATAATAGCATTAAGCCGCTTTATGTCAAAGGTCGGAGAAAAGTACAAACCTATCTTCGATGCCCTAAAGAGGTCTCAATGATTCGCTTGGACATCCAAGTGCCAAACGGCCTTTGAATAGCTCAAGAATTATCTCATGGCTCCTCCGTTACTTTCCCGACCAATCCCTAGCGAGAAACTCTATCTGTATCTCTCTATTTCTGATCAGGTGCTTTGCTCTATTCTAGCGAGGCAGGATTTGACTTCTCAGAAGCCAATTTACTACATCAATCAGATACTTAAAGAAGCAAAGGTCAATTATCGACTGGTCGAAAAAATAGCCTATGTGCTAGTCATTCAGCCCGATGACTCCGGTCGTACTTCCAAACTCACACTATTATAGTGCTCACTGATCAACCACTAAAGCAAATTCTCCAAAAAAGAGACACATTTGGCTATAAAATCAAATGGAGTGTCAAACTGGATGAGTTTGACATCCAGTATCTAACCCACCCAGTAATCAAGGGCTAAACTTTGGCCGACTTCATCCTCAAATGCACCTTCCCGGTTACGCCTACATTCACTGATGGCCCCACAAAATGGTCACTACCAGATTAGACCCTGCATGTTGATGGGTTCTCTAATTCCTTAGGCAATGGCGCAGGGCTCATACTAGTGGGCCCAGACAACTTCAAAGCAGAGTATGCTCTTCGTTTTGATTTCAAGGCCACTAACAACCAGGCAAAGTATGAAGCTTTGTTGACAGGATTTCAAATTGTGGCCGAAATGGGAGCCTGAAGTGTTCGGATATTCACCAATTGTCAATTGGTGGTCAAACAAATAGAAGGGGTCTATGAGACAAAAGACCCGATCATGGCCAAGTATTTGACTAAGTTGCATGAAACAATGGCTAAGCTAGACAAGGTAAACATCCAAAAAATCCCACGCTCAGAAAATACAAGAGCTGATATGCTCTCCAAACTGGCCAGCTCAAATTCGGTCGCCTCTAGTCAAACAGTTTATATCAAAAGCCTTCCATATCCCAGTATTGATGCAACCCCCTAGTTGTCATGCCCCGATCCACAATCGAAGGCAGTGAACAGCCGTCCGTTATCTCGTATGCTGCCCATCAAATGACATGCATATCGAGACAACGAAGGCTAATATCTTCACCTGTTTAAAATTTGTTTTTCCTTAAAAATGAAATTTCCCAAGTAAGAGAAATTAAAATGCAACACTTTGCCTCAATGCATGAATATACAACTGTTTTGAGAGTTTCAAATTACAAGTTGCATAGTACAATTACAGTCATCCCATAAAATATATACATGGTCATTCTATAGACCTCAAGTATATACATCATTCAATGTCATCACGGAAGAATGGTTGGTTCCATACCCAAAACTCGAAGTCTCCAAATGTAAGTCAAATGTGTCGAATGTCTCTCGACACCTCTCCCTGCCAAATTTATATCGTCATCATAGAAAAATGAGGGGTGAGTATTATGGGAAAAATACTCAGTGAGTGAGGAGATCGACATTATGTTCTCAATAGTATGTGTGAGCACGAAGTGTCAAAGCATATTTTAAAACATGATAATCTTATAAATCAAGCATGGAATTTCCATAAATCATATGATTACATATCATACATCATAACACCAACATATGCATTCATTAACGTTTCAAAAGAATCATTTTGAGCTTGCCAATAAATATTCCCAGCAATGGTCCACCATGATCAATGATGGGCGTATTGGGGGTTTTTCATATGCAAATATAAACACAAAAGCTCTCTACCTTAATGTTGGCCACGAGCCTCAGCAAGTGCTAGACAGTGGCGTCACACACGTCATCTCCTTACAGTTCAACCGGCTAACCCGTGTCTATGTGCATATATATAATCAACCATATATAGAATCCCACCCGGTGCTAGACAGTGGTGTCACACATGTCCTCCCCGATTTGGTTCAACCGTTCGCAACTATACATATGACGTTTGGGGATACCTCCTGTAGAAGCGTATCCAGACACAATAGGTGTATCTACAAATGCCCTTCGTAGCTACGGAATCCACAAGGAACATGATCACATCACAAGTAGGCATCCAGCCCACACATTTTCATCAAACCATTTCAAATCAGTATGCCAATGCAATTGAAGTATATAATCATATCAAGTTTTCAAAGAATGGCATGATGCCATTTCAACACAATTCATAGATGCATATCATTTAACCCAATCATTTGAGACATTCCAATGATCACAAAAAGAAGCATTTATAAAATATAAATCAAATATCATACTTTTACACATATCATTATATATGTCATTGGAAAAGCTATAAACCATGGATTTTTTTTTGTTCAATTAAAAACACAATGTCAAAGTCCCACTCACAGTATACGGGAGGGTTTGTCACTCCCTAGAATGATCTTAAAACGTGGAAATGTGCTCCCCTTGATATGTCTCCAACCATGCGTCCTACGAGGACAATATAATGGATGTGTAAATTTGGATGCTATATAGTTGACAATGGTTGGCTCAGTTTAAATTTCACTAAATTCCTTATTCATGACTAAGAATTAAGGTTACATATGTAGGTTCCAAGGTTGTACATGTGTTGTCCCCTTGTCATTTCCTTACTTCGTTATATGCTAAAGTGCACATGTATACTCATTCACGGCACCAATATGTTCACACTTGCCTTAAATGCTTCAACTCTATTTTTCTTACACACATAAGTTCATCTTTACATTCAATTGTTAAAATGGTTTGGTAGGCGTCCTTATGCTATTTTTAAAGCACCAATATCATCATTCCCAAAACCTCCTCCATTCATATCCGCAAAACGGTCCACAACCTTGTACCTGCACATCTTTGTAAACATGTACTCGGTAGCCCTTAAGTGCAAAGTTAAACACCAAAATTTTTCAACATGCCCAACAATTCATTTTCTTACACTCACTACATATCCTTATACACACTCTTATCTATAGGCTCTCGGTAAAATCCCAAAGGCAACCTTTAGATATACCACACACTCCATGGCTTTCAAGTGCACATTCAAACATACATACATCTCAAAACTTATTACACATACACATGTTCATCACCATTACTAAAATTCTGTACACACGTAAATCCCTTCCTCCTCACATTTTACTTCTCGGGTAGCATAATAATAGCCTTACTTCAATCATTTTTAGTGTAGAAAATTTCTGCACATGATACACCTCATTCCTTGGCATTTAAAGTAGCTTTCTTGCACAACTACAACCCATTCTTTTCAGCCAACAAACACCTTGTTTTTTCCCCTGTTTTTCAGCCAACAATGTATATTTACATACTCAATTTTTCATTCAATTTTCTGCACACAAACTTCACAAAACGCAGGACACATTTTAGCCCACTAATACACCTTTCATCAATCCAAATTCTTGACCAAGCACAACAAATTTTTGCACACTTTTCTCACATCATTTCAATCAACAAACATACACATATATCCATCATCGTTGCATTAAAATTTAGCTCACATGATTGGCATTTGTAAATTAAATTTCAGCTCATCAAAACACCTTGCATTTATCTAAGTTCTCGGCCAACACAAGTTTAAATTTTCTACACACCTTTGCTCATGTTTCATTTGGATTCCACCTTGGCTCTAAGTTATAAAATTATGCTAGAACATCACATTAATACATTCATACAAGGTTTTCAAATTTTAGCAAAATGCAGAATTTTTATATCTCAAATCTTGATGTTTTAACCCCAACCAAAACTTCTCTTTAAAAGATCTCTCTTTCTCCTTACTCCTAGCTCTCGATCACCATAAGTTCATCAAGTTAGCTTCCTCCTTTTGGCTCCAAAACAAAATATGTCATACTAGAGTATGAGGGAAAGATTTCTTACCAAGAAATGTTGGATGAAACTTGGAGAAAACTAAGTGTTTCTACCACTTGAAGCCCACCGCTCTTCTTTGAAATCCACTATGCAAAACTTCTCATTTTTTTCCAATTTTTGAATATGTTGTAATTGGCCTTGTGAAGAAAGGATTTATGTAAACATATTTAGGTGGTGTTGTAGAAAATTTGTGAGTTTTTCCCCTTCAAACTCACGGTTCTTGAGAGAAAAATGAAGAGAGCTTTTGTGTTTTTTGGATTTTGGACTCTTACGATTTTGGGAAGAATGGAAGAAGATACCAAGTATTTTACTTAGTTAAAGTTGCCCGATTTCATCCTAACCATTCATCAATTCTCAAGATCAATTCTAGGCCATTGGATCACATGATCACAAGCAAGGATCTGTCTCTCTCTTCATGATTTCTCTCTTCTCAAACTTCAAACACACTTTCTCACTCTACAAGCACATGTCTTCATTAATTGATGTCTCCCACCAACCAAGATCCTATGGCTCACAATTTAGATCTCATTTCTAGGTTAAATCCTCACTCTTGATTTGTTCCCAAGAAACCCAATACTTTTACACCATGAATAATCTCCTTGTCTCCCACTAACACAATCACAGGGTCTAAATTAATTCATTTCTCTTCGACACATTCTCCACCGTTGGATCAAGTTCTCAAAGACTAAAAAAAAAAAAATCTCTTCTCTCTTCTCCAAATTCGGCCAACACACTCTCTCAATCTCTACACTCTTATTTAGTCTTGGTTAGAGAGAGAACATTGTTAAATTTGCTTCTAATCTAAACCATTGATCATCTCAAGAGTCATTTCCCACCATTGGATCATTTTTGCACTAACTAAAAGTCATTTTCTCTCACTTTATTAATCCAATAATTAAAATCTACTTACAAACAAATCAAAGATCCTAACCATTCCTTTTAAATTCTTATTAATTTCAAATGAGTCCCTTGACTTATAAAAATTACATTTGACCCTGAAAATTTTTATAATTTCACATTAGACCCAAAATCTCGTATTACGCCTAATTTAGTTTATCTTGCGTCAAAACATGGTCGTTTAGCCTTTTCGAGTCACATTCGACCTGGCTGGGGTTTTATCGGTGATTTTTTGAGAAATTTACGATTTAGCTCTATGAAGTAAGATCTATCCAAATTTGAGATTCTTATACACTCTAGAGTCATTCTTATTATTATTGGACCATCGGTAGTCATCTTGAAAATTTTAAATTACCAACGATTGAGCCGAAATTTTCGAAAGTGGTTTTAGTGAAAAAATTTCTTAGTGGATTTTCTACATAGAAACATAAGTAATATCGTATATGAGATAAAAAGGAGTACAATAATGAGTATACCGAGGTATCGGTATTACACTAGTTGGAAAGACCCAATTGAAGCCTACTTAAAAGACAACTGATTGCCCCACTCACTGCTAGAAGTGATCAACCTGAAACAAAAGGCCGCTCACTATGCCATCATTGATGGGGTACTATGTCGAAAATCTTTTACTCACTCTTATCTAAGATGCCTGACCCCGAAGCAAGGGAACTATGTGTTCCAAGAAATCCACGAAGGGATATCCAGCTGCTACCTATGGGCCCAGAATCTGGTCCACAAGGCTATGCGATAAGGATACTATTGGTCAGCCATGAAGAATGATTCAAGTGACTACATCAAAAAATATGACAAATGTCAATGATTCTCTTCGGTTCCTAAAGCACCTTCTACTGAACTCAACTCCCTTGCGGGACCATGGCAGTTTACTCAATGGGGAATAGACATCCTAGAGCCATTCCCACTAACTACAGGACAGAGAAAATTCCTTATAGTGGCCATTGACTATTTTACCAAATGGATAAAAACTGAGCCCCTGGCTCAAATAACCGAAACAAAGGCACAGTCGTTCGTGTGGACTTACATAGTCACCCAGTTCGGCATACCTCATATCCTCATCACTGACAATGGGAGGCAATTTGACAACTCCGACTTCTGAGAGTTCTACATTAAATTGAAAATCAACCATTGGTTCTCATCGATTGCCTATCCACAAACCAACAGACTCGCAGAAATCACCAACATGACTATCCTCCAAGGGCTAAAGACTATGCTAGACGAAGCCAAAGGACGATGGGTAGATGAGCTCTACAGTATCCTTTGGTTATACCGAACCACACCCCGAAGAGCAACTGGAGAAACTCCATTTAGCTTGACATACGGAAGAAAGGCCATCATACCGGTGAAAATTAAAATCCATTTGCTCCAATTGGCTCACTACAACTCTGAAAGGAATGAGTCAACCTTGCACGAGCACTTAGATTTGCTCCCTAAACTATGGGAATCCGCATCTGTCTGAATGGCCGCATACCAACAACAAACGGCATGGTGCTATAACCGATGAGTCAGAGTTCAAACATTCAAGCTAGGTGATCTGGTACTAAGGAAGGTGGAAACCACCGGTCAACTTCAACCCGGGGGCAAACTAACTCCTAATTGGGAAGGTCCATATCAGATACATTCTACAGTTCGCCCAGGGGCTTATTGCCTTAACAACCAAGATGGATCGGCCATACCCAGAACTTGAAATGCAGAGAATCGACGAACCTACTATCGGTGAATCACATCATCCATAAAGGAACCTTCTTCCGAGTAAGCCCTTCATAGTTTCTCTTTCGATAGTTCCATCATTCAAATTTCTAACATTTTTATCTTAGCTAATCGAAGGGATCTATCTCCTCAAAGGGCCTTAGTCGTCCCTTCCAATCAAAGGGATCTATCTCCCTGAAGGGCCTTAGTCGCCCTGTCCAATCGAAGGGATCTATCTCCCCGAAGGACCTTATTTGCCCCATTTAATCAAAGGGATCTATCTTCCCAAACAGTCTTAGTCGCCCTGTTTAATCGAAGGGATCTATCTCCCTGAAGGGCCTTAGCTGCCATTTCCTACCGATAGGATTTATCTCCCCGAACGGACCTTAGTCAGCCTTTCCTACCGATGTGATTTATCTCCCCGAACGGGCCTTAGCCGCCCTTTCCTACCAATAGGATCTATCTCCCCAAACGGACCTTAGACACCCTTTCCTACCGATTAGATCTATCTTTCCAAACGGGCCTTAGTCGCTCTTTCCTATCGATGGGATCTATCTCTACGAACGGGCCTTAGCCGCCCTTTCCAACCGATGTGAGTTATATCCCCAAACGGGTCTTAACCGCCCTTTCCTACCGATGGGATCTATCTCCATGAACGGACTTTAGCCATCCTGCTCTATCGAATAAGTTTTACCGTCCGAACGAATCCTAGTCACCCCAACCTGGAAGGAGCCTAACCTATCGAACGAAAGAGTTTGAACAGTACTCGAGCATCACTCATACAGATAATTCCATTAGACATAATAACGATCTAGTAAGCAAAATACATTTCTTTTATTATGACACATAGATAATGGATTACATGGGCAGTTACATCTCGCTAGTCCCTTAGTCGTATCGAAGAAACGACATTATTGTCTCTGTCGTTTAACAAAGTTGGAGAGTACAAAAATGGTAACAAAAGAACAACAAAAAACAAACAGGAACACCCAATATCGGAGACTACAGAAGCCATAAGAAGAGCTTACATCAATCTACAGCCCCAAAGATGCGCCTACAAAAAGAAACTCAAAATATCATCACATTTTTTGCAAATCGGGAAGGAACCCAGGGGTGCATCAAAATATCATCACATTTTCTGCCATCACCTGGTTTCCATGTATGACCGACCCCTGCACCATCTGACTCAAAAAGAGACTCTTTTCTTAAATTCGAGCCAAAATCCCCCGATAAAAACGTTGGCAGAGCTCATTGCGACATTCGAACTATGAATGCCATGATGAGACCTCATACCAACAGTCTCCATTTTTTATGAGATCTCATACCAACAGAAGTGACTTAAGCTACAATGCTCGGAAAGGCTAAAACATCTTTTTGAAAACTCCTCACAAGTAACGACCCTCAAGAAACAATAACCCACAAACATGGAAACGTTTACTGAAACAAAAGGAGGTCCCACGGCCTCTGATTATAGGCGAAAGGAGATCTTTACAAAATCTCGTGGTAGTTGAAATGTCGCTCCGATAAGTGTGTAAATTAAAAAGGCATGTGCTACTTCGTCTTCCCCGAATGCATTGATTGAACCCAAGAGAAGATGAAACATCCCATATGTAGCAGTTGAATTGAAGAAGAGATCCATATCCTGCCTACTCCGATTCTGTGTCAGTCACAAGTGATTTGGTTGATCTCCGAAGACACATGTCACCATCACATTTGCGTCTTTTGATCTCTTAAGAAGCAAACTCTACTCATGATGCCTCTTCTATGAATTGACACTATGAGTAGGGGGTGAATGATGGACCTCCCCAATTTCTCTAGTAACGACACACTTAAATAAGAATGGGTCTGAACCGTCCCGGTTTACTAAAGAGATTCGATTCCCAGAAGGGCCTAGGTCACCCTGCCCAACCGAAGGGTCTATTGTTCAACTCGATTTGCAAAGGGTTTGGTAGAACTAAAAACCCTCAACCGATAGCCATCAAAGAGACCGAACACATTCGTATCCCTCAATCACTAATATCTAATCGGTAACCAACTAAGTTCCCCACTTCAACATGAAACATATCTTCCATATACGGAAGGAAACCTGACAGGTCTAATCGATAAGAGAAAGAATTTTTCCGTATAATTCAATTGTCTAGGTAGTCGCAATATCAAATCTTTCATTATCATAGATTCAGAATCTCTAGAAAAATTTTTAAGGAAAGGAAACTAGGGTTTTACAGATCCCATAGCAGCACGGATCTAAGAAAAGTATTATATATCAATGGGGGTATTAGTCCAAATAAGTCTTCTAACCCTACATAAGGTACACAGAGTACAAAGGGAGATCCTTCTTCCCTCCTCTCTCAGTCTGTTTATCTTTTCCTTTCGAAAATTATTTTTTCTGATTTGAACGTCAGAATCTCCCCGTCAGAGTTTTCTCCGGCAGTCTTTTGCAGGTTTCAAATCTCACAACTAGCTATTCGACCGAGTCTAGGAAGAGCCGAATCTGTGGAGATGAAACCTATCTCCAACAAGTATCATTTTTATTCACCTACTATCACTGCTCATTTTGTTGGAAAAATGTTGTTTCTAGATGTAGAAGCATGTGGTTTTCCATAAATATCAAATAATTGTATTGTTTAAAAATTTGACATAATTTTGAAACATATTCCAATATTATGTACTTTTATTAATATCATTCGGACATACCCACATGTTCCACATATTGTACAAAAATTAAGTCAAGGTTAGCTGGAAGCATGGTTGAACTATATCCTAGAAATTTTTTATTTACAAATTATAAACATATTTAAATCATGTATTGAATAATATATGATTTAATTAATATCAAATTCACATGTTATTTTCGAACAAGTTACATAACAAGAAAGATGTTAGTGTTAATGTCACTAAGAATTGTATGTCCTTTTTCATAAAAATTTGAATCGAGTCCTATAAATGTAGGATATCTAAATTATACGCATGAGTACTCCTATAAAATTTGAGAGAACTCTAGATCGACGATCCAAAATGAATTTGATAGAGTTATGCCAAAAACTCCACTAGGATTTAGCTTTGTTTCCACCTTTATATGTGTGTAACCCTTTTCCCACTTACTTGTGATGTCTAATATTATATTTTACAATATGCTTCAATAGCATGATATCATCTTACTCTAAGATTGTAACTTATGTTGTCTCTATAACAAAAGTTTTCTCTAACTAATGTGTGTGTGTGTATTTTGAAATCTATAGCTAAATCAGGTGAAAAGTACAAACCAGTTTAGAAATCGAAAATTTTTGTGATACTAAAAAATTAAGACAAATTTCTCATGTAATGATCTACTGTTTGAACACTTCACCCCTAACATAGAGGTATATTTGGTGCATTTAGACATAATTCAATTCAACATATAATGATACTCGATAACGGTCCCTATGTCATTATCTACATAGGTGATCATCAAGAAGGAATTTGGTGAAAATTTTAAAATTTGTATTTTTTCAAATATTTTCCAAAAAAAAAACTTGAAAAATTATCTATGTTTTAGTAATTGTTGGAGGTGGGTCTTGACTCCACAAATCCAATTCCTTATGACTCAAATGGGTGCTTAATAAAGAGAATTGAAATCTGTAAAAAATCGTCGGAGGGTGCTCCGGTAGGGGAGATTCCGACGCTCAAGTCGAAAAAACGATTTTTGAAAGGATAAACAGATAGAGAGGAAGGGAGGATAGATCTCTTTGTGACTTTTGTGTGTTTTGTATCGAGTGTAGAGAACTTATCTGGTTTGATGTATTGAGAGTTTTTATATGATGTCTCGCTAGAGTCATATGATCTCAGATTGTTTCAACCTTAGTTTTTTTGTGAGGCGATTCGAGGATCCTGGATCCCAAGCGTAAAAAATTTGAAGTCGTTATCCTTTAAGAAATTAAATTATACTGGGAGATTTTTTTCCTTATCGATTAAATCCTTAAAAGTTCCCTTCCTTATCCAAGAGATATGTTTTGCACTAAAATAGAAAGTTTAATCAAGATGAGATTTAATTGAGTATTACCCATTATGAGTAGAAGTGTTCGGTTCCTTTAGTATTCGGTAGTCATCGGTCGAATAGAAGGGGTAGGCATTCGGTCTTACCGAATGCACCTACTCGTCAATCGTACTGTCCGGATGATATGTTCGTGGTTTGAAGGGGCTAGGCCCTTTGGGTCTATGGGTGTCTTGTCAGGTTTCAGGCACCCAGAGACTATACTGACTGGTATTTGGATCATGTCTCATCATTTACCCCCGACTCATGGTGTCGATTTGTAGGAAAGACACCATGAGTGAAGTTTGTTTCTCGAGAAGTTAGAAGGGTATAGAAGCTGGCAACATGTGTATCTTAAGATCATACGAATCGTTTGCAATTGATATGAAATTAAAGTGGATGGGATATAAGTCCCCCTTTTGTCTCAATCGTTCCGTCTTCCACTAGTATTAATGCGTTCTACCTTCCACTTAATTTAATTTGAAATTAATGAGGCGTAAGAAGGTGAGGCGGTATGAACTTTTCCACTTAATTTGCATGCTTTTCAGAAAAGTGCTTCAACTACTCCAAGATTTTGAAGAGATTTCTTCTTGTCTATAAATAGGGATTGCATTACTTCAACGAGTTTCTTTATGCCTAAGGGTTTTCTCCTTGTAAGAGTTGTTTTCTATGTGGGGTCTTCAAAAGGAGGCTCCAAATTTGCAAAGCTCATTAGCGTGAGTTGCTTTTGTTGGTATAAGGTCTTGTCAAAAATGGGGACTATTGGTATGAGGGGTCGTCATGCCATTCACTATCCAAAAGTCGTGATAGGCATCATTAAGGTTTCCGTCGGGGCCCCTGACTTAGATTTAAGAAAAGAGTCTCCTTCCAAGTCGGGTGGTATGGCATATTGGTTGTGTGTAGGGAGCTAGGTGATGGAAGAAAATTTGATAATATTCTGATGCATCCTCCGAATCCCTTCCCGATCGGTTTATCCCCCCTTTGACAGTCCTATTGTATCAGTAGGGCTGTAGATTGTTGCATGTAAGTTTTAGTTATGGTTTTTATAATCTTCAGTGATTGGAGCTACTGTTTGTTTTTCGTTGTTCATCTTTTTACTGTTTTTGTACTCTCCAGTGTTGTCGAACGATAAAGGTGATGTAACCATATATATTTCTTTTGATGTAATCGGTCTGACCAAGAGACTTGTAAAGTGTAATTACTTATGTAATTGAACATGTATTTGTCATATGGAAATAAAAGAGATTTGCTCCACTTACTTGTCATCCATTGTGTTTGTTAGAATTTCTTTCACTTGTGTGAAACATACTGGGTGTTGTACTCACACTTTTCAGGTTGATAGGAATATATTTTGTTTATCCATTGATACAAGCTTAACTGATAGTACAAGCTTTTTCGACCAAGGTCCACTCAAGGAATTAGATTCTTTCATTAGGATGGGGCGACTAAGGCCCTTCGGGGAGATAGATCCCTTCAGTTGGATATGGTGAGTAAACCTTGTTTGGGGAGATAGATCCCTTCGGTAGAATAAGGTGATTAAGACCCATTCGGGGAGATAAATCCCTTCAGTAGAACAGGGTGACTAAGACCCATTCGGGGAGATTGATCCCTTTGGTAGGACAAAGCGACTAAAGCCTGTTCAAGGAGATAGATCCATTCTGTAGAATAGAATGACTAAAATCTGTTCAGAGAGATAGATCCATTCGGTAAGACAAGAAGACTAAGGTCCACTCGGGGAGATAAATCTCTTCGGTTGGACAAGACGACTATAGCCTGTTCGGGGAGATAGATCCCTTCAGTAGGTAACAATTGACTAGGGTGGAAACGTTATGAATCAAATAACAGAACTATCAGAAAGAAAATCGTAAGGGGCTTACTTGATAGGAAATACCTTTGTCGAAAGTGAAACGATATGACTTACTGATTGTAGATTCATAGGTTTTCTGCATTCCAGGTCTTGGGCACGGTCGATCTGTGTAGGTTATTGAGGTGATAAGCCCCCGGGTGAACCATAAAGCGTATCTAATAAGGGACTTCCCAGTTAGAGGCTAGTTTACCCTCAGGTTGGAGTTGGCCAGTAGATTCTATTTTCTTTAGCACCAAATACCTGGTTTAAACGTTTGATTTCTGACTCGCCGATTGTAGTACTGTATCATTTGTTACTGATAAATAGCCATTCGGGTGGATGCGGATTCCCATAATTCGGGGAATAGGTCTAAGTGTTCACGCAAGGTAAATTAGTTTTGTTCAAAATCATACTGGGTCACCCAGAGTAAGTGGATCCTGATCTCTACTGATATGACAGTTTCACTTTTGTACGATAGCCTGAATGGAATCTCTCCAATTTCCCTTCATGGTATAATGCGGTACGACCAGAGGATACTGTGGAGCTCATCTACCCATCGTCCTTTGGCTTTGTCTAGCATGGTCTTTACTCCTTAGAGGATTGTTCTATTGGTTATCTCTGCGCGTCCATTAGTCTGTGGATGAGCGATCGATGAGAATCGATGGTCAATCTCTAGCTTTGTATAGAACTCTTAGAAGTTAGTATTATCGAATTACTTTCCATTGTCTATGATAAGGATGCAAGGAATGCCGAATCGAGTGATTATGTGAGTCTATGTGAACGACTGGGCCTTAGTTGCTATTATTTGGCTAGAGGTTTGGCCTCCACCCACTTGGTAAAATAATTTGTTAGATGTTTCGTGACACATACACGCAGCGGAAGTGATAAATAAAATTTCAGAATCGTAAAAGTTTGAGTTCGCGATATACCTCAATCGGTGATGCAGAAAATTTTTGAAACCGCGAACTCCCAATGCGAATTTCTCGAAGTCGGGATGATAGTCACAGTAATCGAACTATCACCGCAATACCACAACGATCCAACCCTTTAACCCGGTGATTTGTAAACAATCGAAAATCCCTAGCAATTAATTGTTCTCACAACAATTAATTCTCTCTTAAAAGTAAGGAAAATATATCTATATTCAATACCAAAAAAAAAAATTGCAATTTCACTTTTTTTTCACACTCCCGTAAGAGTTCTCTAGAGAGAAATAAGGGGAGTGGGGTAATGGGTAACTACCCATTACCCCTCATTTGAATTTCAAATTTTCAACTGCCCCACATGGGCACACCCAACATAATCAATAGTCACTATAAGGAATTTTCTCTATCCGATAACTGGTGGGAATGGTCCAAGGATGTCCATTCCCCATTGGGCAAACGACCATGGTCCCACTATGGGGCTAAGCTCGGTAGATGGCATTCGTGGAATCAAAGAGAATCGTTGGTATTTATCGTATTTTTTAACATAATTGTTTGAATCGATCTTCATAGTTGGCTAGTAGTACCCTTGCCGCAAAGGTTTGTGGACTAGACTTTGAGCCCCCAGGTGGCCGCCGCATATCCCTTCATGAATCTCTCGAAGAATATAGTTTCCCTCTTTTGGGGTCAGGCATCTCAAGTAGGGATGAATGAAAGACTTTTAGTATAGTTTTTCATCAATGATTGCATAATGGGCAGTCTTTCGCTTTAATTTAGCTGCCTCCAGTGGCAAGTCGGACAGTCGATTGTCTCTTAAGTATGCTTCAATTGAGTCTTTCCAACTAAAAGGCTGGTCCTTTGCCAGAACCTTTTTAGGCTCATTAATGCTGGGGTATAGCAAACTTTCGATATAGACCATTCAACTAGAGGCAATTGAATCTGAACTGGCCAACTTGGAAAGCATATCGACTCTCATGTTTTCTAAGTTAGGGATTTGGTGGATGTCAACTCTATCTAGTCTTGTTATCGTCTCACAAAGCTTACTTAGATATTTGGCTATAGTTGAGTCTTTTGTCTCATAGACCCTTTCGATTTGCTTGACTAACAGTTGGCTATCGATGAATACCTAAACACTTTAGGCTCCCATATTGGCTGCGATTCAGAGTCCTGTCAACAAGGCTTCGTACTCCACTTAGTTGTTGGTGGCTCTAAAGGCGAAGCGAGGGCATATCCTGCTTTGAAGTTATCCGGACCCATCAATATGAGCCCGGTGTCACTACCTGAAGAATTTGAGGATCCATCAACATGTATGTCCAGTCTGGCAATGACCATTTGTTAGGACTGCTGGTGACCTTAGGTGTTACTGTAACTGGGAGGGTGCATTCGAGAATGAAGTCGGCCAAGACTTGGCCTTTGATTCGCAGGTCGAGGCTGATATTAGATGTCGAGTTCACCCAATTCGACACTCCATTTGATTAAACGGTCGGAGGTGTCTCTTTTCTGGAAGATTTGTTTCAACGGTTGATCGGTAATAACCACGACGATATGGGCTTAAAAGTGTGGCCGAAGTCGTCTAGACAAAACAACCAGGGCGTATGTTATCTTCTCGATCGGTCGATAATTGATTTTGGTTTCTTTGAGTATTCGACTGATATAATATATCGGCTTCTAAACGGTTGAGTCCTATCTTACAAGGATAAAGCAAAGTGCCCGATCGGAAATAGAGAGATAAAGGTTAAGTTTCTCAATAGGAATCGATCTGGAGAGCAGCGGAGGGGTCATAAGGTACTCTTTAAGTTGTTCGAAGGCCGTTTTGCACTTAGGAGTCTATGCGAACTATTGGGATCTCTTTAGAGCGTCGAAGATAGGTTTGTACTTCTCCTCAACTTTTGACATGAATTGGCTTAGAGTCGCTATCCGACCGGTAAGACGCTGCACCTCTTTTAATGTTTGAGGCGGCAACATATCTAAGATAGCATGTATTTTCTCAGGATTTGCCTCAATCTCACGATTGTTGATCATAAAGCCCAAGAATTTGCCTAACACAATACCAAAAGTACACTTGGTAGGATTCAGTTACAAGTTGTAGCGTTCAAGCATTTTAAAATGTTTCCTCAAGGTCAGCAACATGAGTTTCACATTGGTGCATTTTATAAGCATGTCATCTACATATATTTCTACGTTTTGGCTGAACTGATTTTTAAAGCCATCGTTAACCAATCATTGGAAGGTCACTTCTGCATTCTTTAAACTGAAAGGCATGACTTGGTAATAGTACTTACCGAACTCAGTGATGAAACTCGTCTTCTCTTTATCTTTAAGCACCATTTGTATCTGATTGTATCTTGAGTAGGCATCAATGAAACTTAAGAGTTTGTAGCCTGAGAAATTGTCCACTAATTTGTCAATATTCGGAAGAGATAAACTATTTTTTGGACATGTTTTGTTGAGATCCATGAACTCTACACACATCCTCCATTTACTGTTGGCTTTCTTTACCAGGACCACATTGGCTAGCCATTCGGGATACTTGACTTCATAAATGAATCCAGTGGTTAGTAGTTTTTGGACCTCTTCTTAAATGACTAGCTGGCATTGGAGGGCAAACACCCTCTTCTTCTGGTTGACCGGCTTGTAGTCAGAGTTTATGGTTAACTTGTGAATGATGATTGACGGATTGATGCTAGGCATGTCCTTGGGGAGCCAAATGAAAACTTTGGAGTGCCGTTGTAGGCAGCTGACAATAGCTTCTTGTAGGGGCATAGATAAGCTAGCCTTATTCCAAATAGTTCGATTGGGATCATCAATCAAAGGGATCCCGATTATCTCTTCTCCTGATTCTGGTGTGTATTTTGGTTCGATATCGCCTCTGAGTTCTAAGTTGTCGATGGGAAAGTTTCCTTGCCTGTCTTTGTTAGCGAAGAGGGCGTAAGGGTTGGGATCACTACAGATAGTAGCGATCCCTTCTGATATTCTAAACTTCATCTTTATATGTCTAGTGCTGGGTAGTGCTTCTAGTTCATCCAGACTCGGACGGCCGAGGATAACGTTATACGGTGAGAATAGTTTCACCACATAGAAGGTAGCTTTAACGGTTGCATGGTTAGGTGGAGTTCCTAAAGTCACAGTGAGGGGAATGGTTCCTTCTAGATAGATGTATTCATTAGATAATCCTTTGAAGGATCCAGTTAAGGCCCATTCGATGGAGAGCACCCAAGTAAGGATGTCACAATCTGCGCCTTGATTGACGAGGATCCATTTTACCATATGAGACTCCATTTTGATAGTAACGACTAGAGGATCATTGCGACTAGGGTCGACTCCGATCAGATTATCATCGTCGAATCCGATAACTGGCCATTTTCTCTTAACTGTATCCATGTTTAGTTTAGTAACAAAAAATTGGTGAGAAAGACTGGTGATTAGTCTAGTTTCCCATGGATAGCATCAATTTGTTAGATGTGGATTTTGGTTCCATAAATTCGGCCCCTTATAACTCGAACGGGTGCACAATGAGGAGGTTTGAAATCTACAAAAGACCACCAGAGGGTATTTTGGTGGGGGAGACTCTGATACTCAAGTCAGAAAGAGTTATTTTCGAAAGGATAAATAGACAGAGAGGAAGGGAGGACGGATCTCCCTGTGACTTTTGTGTGTTTTGTATCGAGTCCAGAGGACTTACCTAGCTTGATGTATTTAGAGCTTTTATATAATGTCCTACTAGAGTCGTATGATCTCAGAGTGTTATAACCCTAATTTCCTTGTGAGGTGATCTTAGGATCCCGGATCCCAAGCGTTAAAGATTTGAAATTATTATCCTTTAGGAAATTGAATTATACGGAGAGATTTTTTCCCTTATCAATTAGATCCTTAAGAGTTTCATTCCTTATCCAAGAGATACATTTCGTACTAAAATAGGAAGTTTAATTAAAATGAGATTTAGTTGAGTATTACCTACTAAGAGTAGGAGTGTTCGGTTCCTTTAGTATTCGGTAGTTATCGGTCGGATAGAAGGGATATGCGTTCAATCTTACTGGATGTACCTGCTCGTTGGTCGCACTATCCGGATCGATATGTTCGTGATTCGAAGGGACTAGGCCTTTCGGGACCATGGGTGTCTTGTCAGGTTTTAGTACCCAAATATCACACCGACTAGTATTTGGATCATGTCTCATCAGCAACTATTACCATGCCGTAGATTTAGTCTCAAGAAATTGTAGACTTATCATATGCATTGTTGGCATTCCAAAGAGATCGCATTTCCAATCCCTGGCACCAATATTGGAGTTCAACATAAATAAAACTATATTAAGCATTACTAATATCTAAACATGCTAAGTTGACTTTTCTGGTCACTATGACTCCAAAACTTATATATTACTTAATCACGCACATTACATAAGAAAAATATTATACATGTTTCATAATTTCGTGAATTATTTTTATACAAAAAGCTATTAACACTCGAGCATTAAAATATAGTATGTAAAATAACAAAACAAATACGGAATGAAAGGGAGAGTAATCCCATGAGTATGAATTTTTCTATTCACCCCTACCCCTAGTTATACAAGAAGGCTGTTGAATTAGGAAATTACCTCACCTAGCTCCAAGCGGAACAAACCACTCATGTCTCTGATCTTTGGTGATGTCTAGATACGAGTTTCTTTGTACTTTAAATGTTGTTTCGCGGTCTTTCTACTTTTTTCTTCTTTTAAAAGATTTATTCCATTAACATTTATGTTTTGTTAAGGAGGGTTCACCTGCATTTTCTTTTGAAAAAGTTAACTTACGAGTGGTGACTCTCTATTTGAGAGGAAAACTATGCTCATATGGTGTAAGTGTTGTTATCATATCCAAATTGCTAAAATCATCTTTAGAATGTACTAGATCACGTACCCTATCATGGAAGACTTTCACTTTGTGTTGGTTAAGTTTTAATAGGCTTTAATATTTGTATATTTATTAATAACTCAAGAATGAGGAATTCATGTAATAAGACGTAAACATGTAACAAGCCATATAAAGTCACCAAGTTTTAGGTCCAACTTGCTATGAAGAGGACATATGAAAGTATAATGAAATTAGGGCTAACTCACACCAAAAACGAAAATGAGATCATTATCAACCTAAGGTTATTTTGGTCTAAAAAGTATGAGAAACCCCACAAATCTATGTTTAACTTTGTCAAAATAGGCAATCCAGGACCTCTAACTCCCACCCTGATGTGAACCCCTTGGGTATAGAAATTTGAGAACCCACGAACAAGTTATATAGCCCAAGAATTGTCTTGACAAATGATTTGAACTGATAGAAATAAAGATCTCAATCTGTTGCCCTAATGAAGGAAAAACCTAAGGTATAAGATCTTAAACCCGTTTCTCACTAAAACAAGAATTTTGATATAAAGATGGATAGAATGATACCACAATCTAGGTGATTCAAAGTCTAAGTTGATAAGTCAAAGAACAAAACAAGATATTTATCTTGAATAAGTTTAAAGAGTTCTCCAAAGAATAAAATTTGTGTGAAAAAAAACCTTATAAAAATTTTAATTCTCTCGAAAATATAATATTTTATATAATTTATAATGGTCTATTTATAGGCTAGAAGTAACCATTAAAATAACAACTAGAATTTAAGTAACTTTTTTTTTTAAAAAAAAGTAAACTAAATAAAAATAAACTACTTTGACAAAGTCTTTTCTTATTTTGATCAAAGTAAAGAAACTATTAAAAAATATGTCAAAGCATGTTTTGACTAAAATTTTTTCATATTTTGAATGATTCTTTACTCTTATTTTTCTTCATTCATGTCCTCTATTAGTCTTGGATAGTTTTTTCCTTTTTTTTTTGGCCTTTTATTTTTCTAATTAAGATTGAATGAGCATAATTAAAACCCTCTTCAGTTCTTCTTTAACTTGGACTCCAACGTTTTGTTGTAAAACTCTTCGCATTAAGTTATTTAGCTCTTCCTTAAATCTTTTAGTTCGAGCCTTCATCATCAGACCAACTGGAACTTAAATAGGATTATACGAGTTTCTTGTAGCCTTGATGTCCTCATCATTCCCTCTCTTAAGAAGGATTTGTCCTCAAATTGTCACCTACATCAAAAGGACTCAAGTCAGTAATATTAAAAATAGTACTAACATTATACTCACATGGTAAGTCAAGTCTGTAAACATTGTCGTGGATCCGTTCTAGCACTTGAAAAGGACCACCTCCTCAAAGCAGCAATTTAGAACATCTTTGTTCCAAAAATCTTTTCTTTCCTCATGTGTAACCAAACCCAATCTCTGGGCTCAAAAACCCACTTGTGATGTTCCTTGTTGGCATGCTTGATGTATTGTTCGATCCTCTCTTTATGTTAAACCTCTTCACAAATTTTGCCTTCTTCTTATTATTTAAATTCACTCGCTCAGAAACAGGTAAAAGTGATAATTCCAAAGGAGTTAAAAGATTAAAACCATAAATAATTTCAAACAGTGAGAACTTAATAGCAAAATGAATCGTACAATTATAACCAAACTCAACATGTGGTAAACAATCTTCCTAAGTCATAATGTTCTTACTAATGACAGATCTCTACAAAGTGGATAAAGTCCTATTAACTACTTCTATTTGACCATCGGTTTTAGGATAATAAATAGTAGAAAACAAAAGTTTCATTCCTAGTTTTTCCCATAATATCTTCCAAAAGTAACTCAAGAACTTAGTCTTCCAATCTGAAATAATTATCCTACGCATACCATGTAACCTCATATCTTCTAACGAATAAATCAGCAATATGAGAATTATCATCAGACTTGTGACAAGGAATAAAATAAGCCATCTTAGAAAGCCGATATACAACCATAAAAATCGAATCCTATCCACGTCTACTCCTAGGTAAACCCAAAACAAAATCCATCAAAATATCAATCCAATGTGAACTAGGAATAGGTTGAGGTGTGTAAAAACTATTAGGCTGAACCTTCAATTTAGCTTGCCTATAAATAACATATCTACCACAAAGTCTCTCAACATCTCACTTCATGTGTGGCTAATAAAAAGTGTTCATGTAAAATAGTTAAGATTTTAGCAACTCCAAAATATCCCATTAACTTTCCTCCATAGGATTCTCGAACTAACAAATCTCTCAATGAACAATTTGACATATACAACTTATTTTCTATAAACAGGAAGTCCTCATACCCATAAAACTTACCCTTTGTAGATTTTTCACAAACTCTATAAATCCCCCCAAAGTCATGGTCATCATTATAAAGTTCTTTAATATACTCAAAAGCAAGAAATTTAGCATCAAGAGTAGAGATTAAGACATACCTATGTGAAAGTGCATTCACAACCATATTTCCCTTACCTTGTTTATACCAAATAACATAAGGAAAAGTCTCAATGAATTCTATCCATCAAGCATGTCTCTTGTTTAGCTTATATTGACTTTTTAAATACGTCAAGGATTCATGATCTGTATGAATCATAAATTCCTTCGACCACAAAAGTGTTGCCATGTCTCTAAAGCTTGAACCAAGATGTATAATTCTTTGTCATAAGTAGGGTAGTTAAGTGCAAGCCTATTTAACTTCTCGCTAAGTACGCAAATGGTTTTCTATCTTGTATAAGAACAGTGCCTATACCCTATTGGAATGCAACGTTCTTCTTGATGACTTGTATAAGTGGTGCAATAATGGTGCTAAAATCTTTCAAAAACCTCTTGTAAAAACTAGTAAACCCACAAAACTTTTAACATCACCTATATTGGAGGGGATTGGACAATCTTGGAAGGTTTTGATCTTTTCTTTATCAATCTCTATATTTTTAGCACTCATAACAAAATCTAAGAAAACAAACTTATTGGTATCGAAAGTACACTTTTTGAGGTTAGCATATAACTTCTCCTTTCTAAGCACATCCAAAATCGAATGTAAATGTGAGACATGATCATGCAAACTTTTGCTATAGACCAGAATATCATCAAAATAAATAACTATGAATTCACCAATGAAAGCACGTAAAATATAATTCATTAAGCGTATAAATATACTAAGAGCAATGATTAATCCAAAGGGTATGACGAATCACTCATACAATCCATATTTAGTTTTAAATGTTATCTTCCATTATTCTTCTTCTTTCATTTGTATTTGATGATACTCACTCTTACGGTCAATCTTTAAAAACACACAAGCATCATGCTGTTCATCTAACATGTTATCTAATCGAGGAATAGGATGTCGATATTTTACCATTATGTTGTTGATGGCTCTACAATCAATAAATATCCTCAATGTCTCATCTTTCTTAAACACCAAAATCACAGGAACTACGCATGGGCTCATACTTTCTCTCATATATCCTTTTTCTATTAACTCTTCGACTTACTTTTGATGCTCTTTCACCTCTTCTGGATTGCTCCTATATGTAGATGATTTAGAATTTATGCATTGGGCACAAAATGATGTTCAATCCCTCAGATAAGTGGTAAACCCTAAAGTAGCTTTTCAAGAAACACATCTTCAAATTCATGTAAGAGAAAAATAACAACACTAGGCAAAGAAGAGTTAAGTTGGTTAATGTTTAAAAGTGTCTCTTTGTATATGAGTACAATCATTGGTCATTTTAAAAGCATTGCTTATTTAACTTCACTTGTTTTGGTATAGAAATTCCTTTTGTTTTCTCTTTGATTTTCCCTAATTGGTCGAACTTTTCTCTCTTCTCTCTTCCACACCAAATTCGGCCTCTCTCTCTTATTTTCTCTCTTTTATTTTTTTATTCTCTTAACTCATTTTGATCTCTCAGTTTTTATTGTTCACTCGATTTTTGCAATCTTATTCGGTACTCATAGACCTGTTTTGCTATTATCAGAATTAAAGTGATTTTTCATTGATTGAATATGAATGAATATTTGTTGATAAAGCCGTCATGTTGCATATGTCAATCAAATTGCCACAATAGATGCCTAGGCTATATTGGCACCACATCACACTATAACACTGGGAAAGTCTAGTTGTGATGTTGATCCTAAACTGACTATTTGAGATTTTATATTTTGTAACCTGTGAGAGAATAATTAATTTAAATTTTAAATATGGAATCTTGTCTTTTGGGCTATACAAGAACTCCTTTAGCAACTTGGTCGATTGATTCTTGATTTTAAGTTCACGATCACTAGAGTCCTTGGTTACCATAGTGCTCTGAGTTGCTTGAGTGCTTGGTGCTTGGTGCTTGGTAAGAATTGACTCCTCGGTGAGAACTGATTTGCTTGGTGGAGCTTTAATGTCTGGAGGACTGTCCCTCCTAATTTTGGATTCCCCAGTTGTGACCACCTCTTGGGGATTGCTATCACTTGAGTCATTACTTTATTGTTACTCCTCGATACATGTAATTCTTAGTCTTGTCAGTGTTCGAGCATTTCTATATACCTCTTAGCACTTGCATTCAAGTGAAGATTCCACATATATATATTTACATATATATATTCTATATTTGTCAGTTATATGTCTCTCAATATATGTCTACCTCTTGGTAAATGTCTGTTACTTTATGAATGGGAGTTTGTCGGTACACCCATTTAAGCTAAATGAGGACTATGAACCTCCTTGGTATATTGAGAAATTTATAGTCTATCAATATATTTAATTTGAACCTTGTCGGTATCTATTTAGAAACTATTTCTCAGTATATCTTCATATCCATTACTTTGTTTTCATTTGGCTGTCAGTACCTCACACTCCATTTCTTCTTATCAGTTCACTCTATTTCCCCCTGTCGGTACATTACAATTTTCTTATTCTATTTTAATATGTCAGCTTGTCAGTAAAGCCTTTCAGTACCATTAAACACTTCTCGGTGCACTTGTGACTTTGGAGGTTTTCTCTCATTGCTTATCGATGCACATGTGGCCAAGAAGAGTTGAACTTGGCTCTTCCATTTTATCTACCTTGTCGACACTTAATCTTATGGAGACTTGAACCTTGGCGCTACCATGTCCCCCCCAAAAACAAGCTTGTTACCTGTAGGCTACTCAAACCATTTAATCATAATATATCCAATTTATATTATATCCCATAATTTTTAATATTCCAAATTTTAATAATCCTAGATTATTTTCTACAAATTTGTATTCTTCATTTTAACCTTTACTACTCATCACCGAACACATTTCCTCAACAAACAAAAACTTTAAGTACTTAAACCCATAAGGTTAACCTTCTCAATAACCCAAAAAGGACATATTTGGGCTTGTTGTGCAAACTATGAATATAATAGGGCTATCAAACAAATACTGAAAATGAGTTTGAGGATAAAAGGAGCAATGAGATTCTAGAACCCATGAAACCCAAATTCTACCTCTTTCTCTCTAGACTATTTTTCTCTTTTCACCCAAACCCAGTCGATTCATTATCAAAACTCAAGATCAAAGGTTTTAGATTACCCATCTAATTCTCTAAAATTAGATTTTAGTCTTGATTTTGGAAAAGAGTTTAAGGATCTAGAGTTGTCACGAAAAGGAAAAAATCAAGGGTTTGGTAACCCAAACTGGGTGGATCTTTCAAAGACGAAATCGAGATTTTATAATCTTTCTAATCTAGGTTTTAATTTGTTTAGTTGTCTGTCCACTTGGATTTGCAAGATTTTAAGTCACCATAAGTGAGAGAAAAAAAAATAGGCTTTGAATGTTAAGTTTATGGGTTGACTTGGATTAATTGATATTGATGATTTTGAATATTAGTGATATTCTTTTGGCGTTGGATAGAGCAGATTGAGGCCAGATCCTTGTTGTGGAGAAATTTAGGAGTGACCACCTTCCCTAACACTGCAAGCGGATGGTTTGTAATGTTTGTGATTGAGAAAATGTTTTACTTGGCTTTTTTAAAAATGATTTATAAATTAGAATTTTTATAGTGTTTCGTGATTGTGGAGCGTCTCTAAAAATGTTTTGATTTGAGTTATTAAATTTATGCACTTGCTAATATATCTTGTGCTGTGTAGAGTTTTACTATGAATGTTGTTGCTGCACTCATGAATTGAGAAACTTGTTGAATTATATGGCACATGATATAATGTTTGCGAAATAGTATATGTATTGGTTTGGCATATGAGTCTAAACCCCCCATAGAGCACATATTGGCTAGGGTATAAGGCTAAACAACCAAATGGCTATAGTCATTCCCTATACTGTGTGGTCCGATAGGATAATGTGGTGAGGGTATTGTTATTATTAGATAGGGAGGTTATCGGACCGAGAGACACATCTTTTATCCCTTTTGAGCTATTTAGTTGCACTATCGACGACATAACGAGCTAACGCTGAGGTTGGGATGATGTTTGTGACTAAAAATAATTGGTTTGGGCTAAGTTTTTGGTGAAAAGATTTTAGGCAAACCCCCTAATTTTGAAAAAGTATATATGGATATTTATTTATGTTTTTTTGGAAATCATGGCTCTTGTTAAAAAATATATTATTGACTACATGATGTTTGTTGAGACAGAAATATAATATTTAAATCTTGTTTGACACTCCCACACTCACCATTTATTTTCTTACAAAACTATGTTATTATACTTCACTCACTGAGTATTTTCATACTTATCCTTTCATCTCTATTATTTTTCAGAGGAACTGTAGAGACAAAGACCACTCCACCGCTAGTTAGATCCAACCGAGGAGAGAGCTTCCCTGGACCAACTTTTGGTATTGGTCATTCTTTGATGAGGATTTTGAGGCTTATCGACAGACCCAACGGAAGGCATTTTGGAAGTTAGAACTTATATTTTGGAAATCATGTTTTAAAACTCTTATTGTAGCATATTTTGCATATATATTTTCCTAAAATTGAAACTTATATTTTGAAATGTTAAATATATGGTGTGTTAGATTTTCTTGCTCTCAGAAAGGGTATTTTCATAACCTTGCAAGATCTTGGGGCGTGTGCTAGTGACTGCACGTACTTTTAGATCACGCGGTGGTTGTTGCGTGCTCGGACCCATGGGTTGGGGTATGACACATACAACACCTCATCTTCTTATTTAATAAGCCGGAATGGCACAACAACTTAATTGGTAACTCTCACTTCTCCACTATCATTCAACTATTGTAACCTGTATAGTTATGAATGTTTAGTGGTTGACAAGTTCAGATTTTCCACTAAAGTAGCGCTAGCAACTTAGTAAAACCACACTATCAACAATCAAAATACATATCTTGTCTTTCACATGGCGACGAGTGTGAAAGATATTCTCTTGCTATACTTCTTCTTCCTCTTCTTTGGCATGTAAGCTTAAGGCTCAGTGTCCAACTAGTGCTAGCATCTCACTGTATTCAACTCTGAACTCCTCATCACCTATGGGGGCATCTTTTAATGGTGGCGTGCAATCTTGATCACCTTCATCTTTGGACTCGATTGCACCATCTTTCTAAATTACCATTACTCGCTTGTTTAAACATTAGCTAACTATGTGTCTCCTTCCCTGACATTCGAAACATTTAATCTTACTGGAACGAGTTGAAGTGGGGGCTGCCTTATCTAGAGAAATCATAATGGAGGCAGCTGGTTTGTGCTTGGTTTTAATCTTGGAGTTGGATGGATTTTTTTTTTCTTTCTTTGAATAGCTCGTTCTCCAAGTATTGTACTTAGAATCTATGGAGCTGGTCTTGGCCTGTATTACCTCTCTTGAACTGTCTCTCATCCTTGATTGCCATTTTTACTAAATCCTCCAATTTTACATAATGATGTAACTCAATCGTGTTGGCAATTTCTCAGTTTAAACCATTCAAAAACCTAGCCATTGTAGCCTCCGGTCCTCTTCCACATTGGCTCTAATCATAGCTATCTCCATCTCTTTATAATACTTATCTATACTTTGATTACCTTGGTAGAGACCTTGCAGCTTGATATATAGATCCTGGTAGTAGTGACTCATCACAAATTATCATCTCATCACTCTCTTCATCTCATCCCAAATTCAATAGGACGATCTCCATCCCGTCTCTTATTGATACATAAATGATCCCACCACATAATTGCATAATTAGTAAACTCAATGACAACAAGATTTACCTTCTTTAATTCAGAATAGTTGTGACAATCAAAAATCAACTCCATTTTCTTTTCCCACTCAAGGTATGCTAGGAGAACACTTTTGTCTTGAAATGCCAGAATTACCATCTTGATATTCCCCAGGTTGTTGTATACTCAATTCCTAACTTCTCTATCCCGACCAAATCTCCTATGACTACCAACTAACAACCTATCAAACTCCTCCTCTAATCTGTCCCCTTCAAACTTATCCACAACTTCAACTGTCCTTTGATAAAACCTATTCCTCCTTGGGGGGTGTGGAGCAATTGACAGCTACCCCCTTTGCGACCCCTCTTCCACCCTATCTAACCTTTCATATATAATATCTAATTTCCTCTTCATCATCCGTTTCATCTCTCCCATAAATGCTTATAATTGTAGATTCAGTCTAATATAAGGTTGAACTTCCTCGTTTGTGCTATTCTCTTGATTTTGAAACATGATTGGAATCTACAAGATAATGTTAGAGTAAAATAGAAAAAAAAACCTTACTGCACTCCCTCATGTGTTTCACTCAAAAATAAAATGATTTACTCAAGTCCACTTGTGTTTCACTCAATTTAATTTGACTTTTATCTTTAATGAGCTCTCTCTTGCCTTTTACCCCTCCACTTCACTTAGTTAAGCTCTTTATTGAACTTGCGAACTCTACTCAAAATTAATTGCCTTGTGAAATTCAAAGACTTAATATAAAAGAAAATATCACAAGGAAAAATAGAAGGAAGGAGCAACAAAAGGAAATAAAAGTGAGAAATAAGGAAAGTAACAAATTTGAAAAATTTTCAAATTAGAAAAGAAACAAACAAAGAAGGGAATAAATAAGAAAAGTAAACAAAGGAAAGAGATCAAATAAGAAATGTGAATAAATAAGGAAAGTTTTTAAATTTAGAAAAGTGCACCAATAAGGAAATTATTCAAATTAGGAAAGTGCATATGTAAGGAAATATTTCCAAAACCCAACACCTCAAAAATTAGAAAGTCCTAATTAGAAATTATCAAATTTGATAACAATAATTTAGGAGATTTGTCAAATTTGAACAAGATCACAAAATAAATAATTATCAATTTTGAAAGTAAGATGCAAAAATTTGGAAGTTGCCTTCTTTAATCAATTTTTTTTTTTCACATTCTCTTTTTTCATAGCCTTTTTTTGTCACGGCCCTTTTTTTTTGGGTCACGGCCTTCTTTTTTTTGAACTATGGTAGCAAAAAAAGAAATCAAGAATGAAAGACACAAAAAAATATCTAAAACCATGAATAAAGAATTTTGGTCTTCACGATGAATCAAAATTGGAATTAAAGTTTCAAAACCCAATTTATCAAAATACAAACAAAAGAAAGACGAAAGCAATATAAACAAGTAAAAACAATTTGAATGGTAATCTAAATTAGCTCTAATACTAATTAATGTGAAACCGTTGGGTATAAAAACCCGAGAACCCACGAACAAGTTAATATAGTCAAAGAATCTTCCTAATGAATGATTTCAGACCGGTTAAAATAAAGATCTCAACTTGTTACCCTAAAAGAGGAAGAACCTAAGGTCTTATTCCATTATCCAAAAAGTATGAGACCACCCCCTTTCTCATTCCATGAACCACTTCCCTCTCCTTTCACATACCATGATGCAAAATTTCATAATCAAACTCCTACTCTAGCACCATAACTCTTCAAAGAAATAAATCGTAACAAAAGGATCAAATATATTCATACTCATAACATCAGTATACAACATCTATGAAAGGAAAAACATATATAACAAACAATACTTACCTCTATTTAGGGTCAAATCAATTTCACTCTCTAAACTTATTGTGCACAAACCATGGATTCCACTACTTTTAAGAAGAAAACAAAACAATTGTGGAAATTTGTTAAACTGATATTTTAAACATGGAAGCACTTAGACTTTCTTCAAATCAATGAATAAAGTTTTTGAAAATCTAAAAGTATTAAATACTTCACCTCAAATTTTCTCTCATTTTGTGCACCCCTAGGCCTCCCATTCTCTTAGATTTACACATAGTTCCCCAATTCACCAAATGGATCTTTCTATCCCCTTCCTTGCTTCCCCACAAAAATTTGCTATTTAGTTTGTCCAATTTGTTGCAAGTCTCCCTTGGAAGCCATGTCGTCTACATGGTGTACAAAGGAATGGTAGTATTGACGGCTTGAATGAGAATCCTCCTTTCTATAGCACTTAGCACTTTAGCTTTCCATCCACATAGCTTGCCTTGCACCTTATCCACTAGGTGGTTGTAAAAGTCCCACCCTCTTTACTCTCTTGTGAATGATTAGGACTCAAGATACCTTCCCAAATCTTTTGAGGGAGCAAATTTACTCAATGTAGGGAACTATTATGGTCTATAAGGTCTTTGGGGAAAACCTAATCTTAGACTTTGTTGAATTTAACTCCAAGCCACTAAACTCCCTAAGGCACTCCAAAATAGCGTTTAAATTTAGTTGCTCCGCCTCCGCAAACACAAGTAAGTCATTTGCAAAGAAAAGGTGGGAAATTGGAGGGCTATTTTTGGCCACTTTTAGATGTTTCCATCACCAAGATAAAAAAGGATAGGGAGACAAAGGATCTCCTTGCCTTAACCCTAGCCTATCTTCATGGAAGGCAACACTTCGCCATTGTAGATACGAGAGACTTCCGTACAAGTCATTATATGCATTGTTAGCTTTTCCAAAAGGTGGAGAAAGGTTGATATCTATCAAAACCTTTACTAGATAGCCCTAACTTATGTTGTCATACACTTTCATTACGTTCACTTTGAGAATCATACCATGCTTTCTACTCTTAAACTTGTACAGTGTGTGGCATAACCATTACATTTCCTATAGTTCCTCTACCCAGCAGAAAACTACTTTGATGAGATCTAATTAATGCATGCAGCATAGGCCTCAATCTTTAAACTAAGATATTAGAAACACCTTATAAGCGGTATTGAGCAAACTTATAGGGCAAAAGTCATTTACTGTCTTAGGGTTGTCACCTTTGGGAATCAAGACCATGTGAGTATTAGCTAGTTCTGGACAGAAGTACCCTTCTCTAAGAGCTAAGTTGACAAATCTACATAACAAATCTTTGATAACTAACCACTACTTGTAGTAGAAAATAGGTTGCAGCCCATCAGGCCCTGGCGCTTTGAGATCTTATATAGAAAAAATAGCTTGTTTAACCTCCTCCTCATCTGCTTCTTCAATTAAAGCATCATGGTGGCTCTCATCAATCTTCTGAATGCATCTCCCAAATCTAGCACTTGGTTGCATCACTTCCTTGCTCTTAAAAAGGTCCATGGAGTGATTCCTTACATGGTTTTTCAGGATCTCCTGATCAGTACACCAATTCTCTTCAACTTGTAAAGCTGCAATCCTACTCTCTTACCTCCTGATCTTGGTAGTAATATGGTTGAACCCAGTGTTTCTACCTCCCTTAAAGATCCAATTTATCCTTGACTTCTGATACTGGAAGAGCTCTTCATGTTCCAACACTTTGTTGTATTTAGATAATAGATCATTTTCTAATCTTTACAGGCTTTTGGATTGTCTATAATGCTCAGCCAATTGGATGCCTCTTAACCTAACTTTTAATCTTCTCTTCCTCCTAAGGATGTTCCCAAAACTTGTCATATTCCATAACTTTAGCTCTACAACAGTATTTTTTATAGCCTATAGTAGGAACCCCTCGTGTCACATCCCGACCTGTAGGTCAAGCGCGCGAACAGACCGCCGCGACTTCTCGAGGCACGGGTATGCCCTACTCGCACATCGAGGTGACGCAAGGCTAATATTATGACCCTACTCGATATCATTAAGTCAAAATCATACAGTGGAAGATAAAAAAAAGAGAGTTTTTAATAAAATTTTTCTTTAAAACATTTGCCTCCAATTTACATATAATATTTATCTGCATGGTCCAATTGTAAACAAGAATGAGTATGATCACTTACCCGATAACGTCTCTTAGTAAAACTCATGGGATAGTACCTCAATGTATGTCAAGTACAGTATAAGCTGAAAATATTAATATGAGGGGTAGACATAATCCACATACTCAGTGAGTGTGGTGCAATGACTATATAATGACAATAAATGAATTTATGAGAGTGGCAAGTCAAAAGATCATTTTCAAATTTCATTTCATCCATTTGCAAATATATCGCGTAATTCAAAATAATGTATCCTTATCATCAAATCATACATCAATGGAGTGTTAAAGATCATTCTACCCATAGTTTGACCTAATTAGGGTAAAATCCAACAAGGGGTCACTACAATATTATAAGAATAAAACACATATATCTTTCCCCATTCCCTTGGTATTGACACGGTCCTCACGAGTGCTCGGCTATTGGATCCGTTGCCCAGAGACAGGGGACTTAAACCCCTACTCCCGTGTTACCCCACCACGTCACCCCGTCGGGTAAACACTCAATACCGTGGTAGGGAGTGCGCTATAGTCACTATGCACCATCTCATAATCATACACATGTGTCATATATCATCATTCATAAATCTTTACTCATAAAAAAAACAAGGCATGATCAAGTAACCATAATATCAGAATACAATTTTTACCGAACAACATTTCAAGACATGCCACAAACACTAAAGCATTTCTAAATCATATTTCAAATTTCATTTATAAAATCATGATCAAAACTATTTTTCATTTAAAGTCAAAAATAGATCGTCCCACTCACCTCGACCGGGGAAGGTACGCCACTCCCCCTAACTATCCTCGTTTCTCGTACGAGTCATCCCTCGAATTCTAATCCTAATTTAAACAATATCATTTATTAATTCAATATTATATAGTTGGATTACAATCATGCATATAAAAATAGTCTCTTTCATAAGGTTAAATTTCAATTTTCATACTTAGAGAAATTTCTACAAACATATAATGCGCAGGTTTAGTAAAATCATGATATCTTCAAAAATCTTGATCGAATTCAATTGATTTAAATTTTTTCTTAAAACTAAGATATATATCTCCAACTTTTATGTTCAGACCAACTAAGATATAAATTCCTAAAACTAATTCTGCACAAGTTTGGAAGAAATTCCATATCTCCCAGTATATTTCTTCAATTTAAGTGATTATTATCTCAAATTGAAGATAAGACATAGATATAAAACTTTATAGTTTTGACCATCCTCATATTCTAAATATATAAGTTTATAAAATTCAGTTTTTTTCTCGGTTTCAGTTTTATAACTACTTCTGTACAAATTTAGTAAAATCATCATAACTTTCTGTATACAACTCTAATTCAAGTGATCTTTATCTCAAATTAAACATAAGATAGAGATTTAAAACTTTCATGTTTAACTTTTCTCCAAATTCTAAACAGAAGATACCTAAAAAATTTATACAAATTACTGGTCGTACACAGGACATGAAACAGAATTTGTGAAATATGCTAAACTTCCAAAAATCACCAAAAATCGATTCCTTCATGAATTACTTCACATGATATACCATTTTAAATTTTAGGGAGTCTAGTTTATAGAAATATATATATCTTAGATTTTTGATTTCTACAGAATGTGATATTCTAAGAAAACTATACAAGACTCAATCTAGAAATCAACATCTAGCATACTAGTATGGATACCAAAATAACTACTCATTAAATAATTTAATCTTAGCACAAGTTAGAATATGTTACCTCCTTTGTAAGATCTCTTGCTAATAATATATATCATCACTCTCTTTGAATTTTTGAATTTTTATCACCTTAAAAAAAAAAATCAAATCACAATAAATATAAATTCTTATACAATACCTTTATACTTCCAATTGAAATTTAAGAATTCTCAAAAATATTCTTACCTCTTTGGCTCCATGGTTGAACTCAAAATGGATATAGAACCCTCACAATTTGGTCCAAGGTGAGTTTGAATGAAGAAAATAGGTCCAACTCTTCTTAAACAAGTTCTTTTATAAATCTAGCTAAATATCCTTAACCATTGAATCATCCCATGCATTATCTTGGTCTTCCACTTCTCCTAGCACTTAAACCATGCAATTGTTGATTCAAGCAACCTTCATGCACTCCACCAAGTGTCTTTGGACATCCATGTCAAGGGAAAAAAGTGTCACAAGCTAGAACAAGCTATTTTAGTTAATTTTCATGTAAAAATTCATATCCAATAACCTTTCATGCATAAATTTTTATCCAATGAGATTTCTTGAATGTGAAAAAATCCTATGTGGCCACTAACCAACCTTGCTTCCCTCTTGACCAATCATGTGGCTCCAATTGTCCATCCTTGAGTGGTTTGCAACTTAGTCCCTCAACTTTCCTTAATTGCATTTAAACCCCTAACTTTTAACAATTTGTATTTTTGGTCCCTATAAAATTTTATTCGAAATTTCTTAAATATATGAAATTTCATTTAAATACCTTTATTTAAGTGTGTAAGCCTTCTCTTAGCCATTTTTGACTTCTTTAGACTTTGCCGGCACTTTTCGAGAAAGATTTCGGCTTAACGATAAAATTTTCAGTTTAGCGATTTTGAGGTGAAATCTCAAAATAAATGAATATATAATTAAATAGATGTTTTAAAATGATGCTTATATATTTAGAATCATGAGGAGTAGTACATGATATATATAGTCACCGAAAATCGGTGTTACACCTCACCTCCTGCCCAAGCCTCTTAAATACATCCCCAAACGCTAGGTGGAACAACCTTATAGTTTCTCACTTAAAGGTTTCTTCTCAGGTCTAGGAAGCATTGATAGTCTGATATGAAGCATTATAGGGCTGTGGTCACGAGAAAAACAGGGGAGGTTAATGGCTCACATTTCCAGAAATGCAAGTTTAGCTTCTAAGTTCCTAAGGATTTTATCCAATTTCTACTGTAACCACCCTTCCCTCTTGCCTTCTCGTCCAAGTGAATTTGGGACCTAGAGTTTTAATATCTTGCAAATTATAGTCCATCCATCTTTCCCTGAATTTAATGGCCATTTTCCATCCTCTCCTATTCCTACTAGTTGTATCACTGCTGCTTGCGAAGTTATTGAAGTCCCCCACCATAAACCATAGGACTTGCACCTCGCTTGAGACTTGCTGCATCTCCCTCAAAAAGGCCTCCTTATCTTGGTCATAGGGGTGCACATAGACATAAGTTAACCACCACTCAAAACTCCCTCACTTATTTTAATGTGAATCCGTTCATAGGAGTGATTTACCACTTGAATATCCACTTTCTTCTTATTCCATTTCAGCCATTGGGTACTTATTTAAGGCAGCCTTTGTCTCTAACAAACAAAGAATTTCAGCCTTTGTCTCTAACAAACAAAGAATTTCCGGTGCTTGGGTTTTCTCACTAATTCCCTAAAAATTATCTTAAAGTTTCCATTGCCAATTCCTCTATAATTCTAGGTTATGATTTTGCAATTCATTGAGCACTGAAACTGAAAGAGACAGAGCAAGCCCCTTGTTAATATCCATTACATTCCATGCCTCAGCCCTCGCTTTCTCCTCCTCTTTCTCTCTATTTCCCTGCACTTCCAATCCATTCTACCCTCCACATAATCAACTACTCGCATGTACCCAGGGGAGGCTCTATGACCATTGAGTTTGAATTTTGTCGTTCTCATCCTAGGCTCTCCTCTCCTAGGTCAAAAGAGAGGGTTTGCTCCCCCTTTTATTGGATAGCTTTGTGGGCTAGACATTTCCCCCGAGTCCTTTCTCCTAATGCTTAGTCCTTTAGGACCATTTAAATCATATACCGGCCCACTACGCCTAATGGTCCTGCTTCCACTCTCTCCTCTTCCCCTAATTTCTTTTGAACCCTCGGCCCCCTTGTTAAGGCCACCCAATCCTAGCCCAAAAACATTTTCTTCACCTTCCTTGTCATGTCCTTCCCAACCTATCTATTTCAACACTCCTACACACCAACCCCTCTTCCTGATTCACCTTTCTCAACCCTTGCCCTAATTCATTATGATGCCCAGCCTTTTCTCCCCTGAAGACTTTCCCACTGTCTCTCTTCCTATTTCCCTGTAAGGCACCCAATCTTTGTCATATCACTATTCTCCTCTCTGGTCCCTCCATCCACTCTTTTTGTACGTGAGTTTCAATCTCTGAGAAATTGTTGGCCATCCCTAAGTTCACAAACCCATTGTTCTGCTGTCCTTCCTTCCCTCCTATTTCTTTGTGATTTCCAAATTTATGCAGTCTCTGCTTCCTGGTCACAAGCATCCATGGTCCAAGTCCCTCTTCTCTTTCCTCCTTACTTTTCACCAGAATTTTACAATCTCCAATACCTTCTGGTTATGATTCATGGCATTTTTAGGCTCCATTCGATTGATTTTTTTGCAACTCTCACTATTGCGTCCAACTCTACCACAAATGAAACACATAGTATGATCCCCTTATATTCGACTCTTTGTACTCTGTTCCTTATACAAATCTTGGATACCACAGGTTTGCTTAAAACTACTTCAACATGCACACAGGTGAACCTTTCCATCAAGGCATTAGTTGAATTCCCATCCACTTTAATGGGTCTTCCTACTGCGTGCCCAATTTCAAAAAGAAATTCTTCTTAAAAAAATTCAACTGGGAGCTAGGGGGGTCAAAGCCAAACTACAGGGGAGGTGATCATTGTTGACTAGGCTTGAAATCATGGGTGTCATTTCGTCACTATTAGCTAACGATCATGGATCATCTATGGTTGCCCCACTAAAGCATTGTAGTAGTCTTGTTTCAATGCAAATTTGGCTTAGAAAAAGCCTCCTCCCTGATTCATTAGCTTTATTTTTCCTTCATTTTTTCACATTGCATTTATCTTTACATTCATAAGTTGGTAACCAATATCTTTTCCCAACGATTTAATTATCAATGACTTTCACCATGGTTTATATAGTTCTCTCAACTTTTCGTTTGACACTGAAATGATGGGCAACTGTCCATGATGTTGTTGTGACTCTCCTTTATTTTAGATTTCCTCAAACTTTAAGTCTGATCCTAGATCTTCTTCCATCTCCACCACCCTCTTCCACTTGACTAACCTAGAAGCATTTCCTTAAAGGTTAACTTCAGGTGGTTGCTTTTAACATCCCTGGTTTGTTTCACCTTTTTATTGCTTCTCTACAATAAGTCAACCTCCTCTCTAATCCCCCCTGATCTACAGTTTTCTCCTTCCACTTCCATCTTCTCTAACTTCTCTCTAGGCAATTTTTGGGTTCTTGATTCTTCATATTCAAGGATTTGAGTGGATCAACCCAATTTGCTTTTGGCTTTCATGGGGTGTGTATATCTTCTTGACTATGTATTTATAAGATCTAATCCTTGTGGGTTTGCATCACTAAGTTCTCCGAACTCACCCGTTTCTCTCTTTTCTAATTAATACTTAATTTATTTTAACTACCTAATACAATTTAACCAATTTTTAAATGAATTTCTAAATCTAAGTCTATTAAAAAATAAATAAACAAAATATAATCAATGAATTAAATCTAATTACATACAAACCTTAAATCAATGAACTAGTCAAATATTCAATTAATACTTGATTTATTCTAATTATCTAATACGATTTAATGAAGTTTTAAGTAAATTTTTAAATTTAAGTCTATTAAAAAGTAAATAAAAAAAATATAATCAATGAATTAAATCTAATTATATAAAAACCTAAGCATTAGTTTTAAACAAATTAATAAAATGAGATAAGTAAGAACTAAAAATTACTAACAATTTAAAACTTATAAGAAAATATTGATTGATTCTAAATTTTAAGATGACCTAAATTTATTTTTTTTCTTTTTACTTTTCAAAATTAATACTATTATTATCATGTTAAAGTTTTAAATAATAAAATTATAAAAGAAAATAACTACGAGTAGAGATGGCTGGTGGTGGAGGAAGAGGAGAGAGGAGAAAGTGAGAAAGAGAGTGGCACGAGATAGATTGCCTAAAGATAAAATCGTCATTTCCACAACAAGTAGGAGGATCAATTTCGGCATGATGCCAAGTTGGGAGGATGATATTGCAAATATATATAATATCTTGAGAACCAGTTTTGAGATTAGTCAAAACTTAAAGGAAAATTTTGTAATTTTATTTTTATTTTACGGTGCATTCATGTAAAGTGAATTACTTTCAAAATTTTAAATCTACTTGACATATATATATATATATATATATATATATATATATATATATATGTATGTATGTATATTGGCAGAATAATGTATGGGTGTGGTTGATGGTCAAACTAAGTAGGGTGAATAATTTTGTACACAGTTCCTATCAACTAGTGGAATGATACTAAACTTTTTTAATCAAAATCTTGAATTTAAATTGTGGGATAGAAAAATGGGCACTAAAAGAGTCAATCTCTAAATTGAACTTTATAACGATTCAAATCAGATTAATTGAGTTTCTGAATACGAATGTTCAAGTAAAAGGAAAAAAAAATTGTGGACCACGGTGCGAACGTGCAATTCCAAGTCAAAGATGGGTTGATTTCGAGTTGGACTAGGGTTGGGCCATACTTGGGCTAGACTTGCTCTTGCATTGAAAGGTAGTAATTGTGTTGTATTAAGATTATTACATTCAACGGATGTCCAGTCAGTCTAGTAGATAAGAGTATTAGATTTTTTAATTAAATTTTAGATTCAAAATTTGAGAATAAAAAAGATTATATTATGAGAGCTCTGTTTTAAATTGGACCCGATAACGTTTGAATCGAATTAATCAAAATATAACTCTGAATATCAGTTAGTTATTAAAAAAAGTTTATTATATACAAATGATCATCAATTTATACTAGGTATTCTGATCTCAATAATATAATCCCCTATTGGTCCCTTAAATTATACTTTTTTCTGTCCTTTTTTATACTAGGTATTCTAATCTCAATGATGTAATCTCCTATTGGACCCTTAAATTATACTTTTTTTGTCCTCCTTTGTGTGAAAAATGTGTTTATGGATGGAAATACAAAGGCATCTTAGTAATTTTCATTATTAACTTTATTTAGTTTATATTTTCTGTCACTCTTTCACACCCAAATCTAATGGCAATAATATTTGCTCTAATTCAACCCAAGATAGATCTCAAATTGTAGATAAGACAGAGCCTTCTAAATTGGGCAGCTCATGGTTTCCTTCAAACTAGAAAAAGAAAAATTTGAGTCTGTAGGACATTGCAACATGTACCTTGTGTAGTTTCATAATAATGAACAAGAAATACCAAACTCCTATGGTTGTACTTGTAGGATGTTGCACTATCTTAACCATTGGTCTTGAGTTCAAATCCTGAGAAAGGAGAAATGATATTTGGTAAAGCTAACCCCTTAATGGGCACTACAGTCTCGAATCGGATTAATTAGGAGAAATTCAAATACCAGTTGGTGATAAGAAAAATCTAATTACACCAAAAAAAAAAAAAAAAAAGAACAAGAAATGAGAGTGAATTAATTGAGGTATACTTACTACCTATAGTCATAAAATTTTCTCTCATTATTTCTCACTAACAACAAAGAATGGGCAAAGTATAACAATGTCAACATAATTAATTGCAAATATGTTTCAAAATTTAATCTTTTAATAAGTATACTAAAAAATTAGATTCACACACTAAATTTATATTAATTTAAATGAGTGTGGGGGAGATTGCACCATGTACATTGTTTCCGTTGTGCTTATCCCTCTAAATTCGATGAGTAGAAGACACAGTTAATTGGAAAACATAACAACATTTAATAAAGATAAATAAAAGTAAAAATCTCAACTATTACACTTTGTTTTATTTTGAAAATTTGCATTGTTACAACGTTTTATAAGGTTTCACCATGTTGATTTTAGAAATTTAAGGAAAATTATTAACAAGAACAGAAGAGATGAAGACAGAATATTTTCCTCTCATTTTATTTGTATGTGTTGATTTAAAACGTACCACCAAATTCTTTTTTTTTTTCTCACGTAAAAATTTTTCAGATCTTAGATGGGTTAGAATAGAATCCCTTATCTCTTCTGGCAATTAGGTACTCTACATCTAAAAGAGTGTCACAAAAACGAATCACATTCTTGTCACAATCCAAATGTCTTTTGGTGAAATCAATGATCAATCCTTTTCTTCCAAGCCCTTTTACTATTTTCAATGTGAGAAGTTTCCTTTTTCATACTTTAGAAAGGATGCCTTCGTCTCTCTCAAGAAGTCCACTCACATTCCTCATATTTCATTCCCATTTTCAAACAACATGGGAAGTCTTATTCATTCGAGGAGTTGAGAGAGAGAGAAAGAGGGAGTTAAGGGATAGAAGGAGTTGAGGGACCTTTAGGGAGAGAGGGAGTTTTTTTCCAATAATCACCCTCTCCCCATTTAAAATTCTAAAAAACAAAATAGGTTTTACTTCTTGGATCTAGCCTCATGGGCGAACCTGGATCCAATTTTTCAACATCTTCCACTCACTTATAAGAGCTAGACTCGTACATAGTATAATCATTACAATCGACCACCAATTTCATACTGGCAAGTGGATCCATGGTTCATGAGAATAGCAAAAGGTCTAGGGCTATATACCGGTTAAGAATGTACAACAGCTCATTTTCAATATGGTGATGAGCACATCGTATCTCGTTATACCTCAGACTTATTTTACTAGATATAATCAACATATCTCTCATCTCTCAAAATAATGTAAGAGCATACTTGACTCAAGTCCATTCACATGTCCACAATTACGTCTCTAAGCATTAAATCATAGATATAATTGACTGATCTATGAATACAGAGTAATGTATCAATCAAACATAGTCTTTCTTTCCTACTATTATCTTTCAATCTTATCTTAGCTCCTTTTCTAAACGTACACCAACAAACCAAATCAACCATGGTTTTTTGATGACGTGCTAAAGTAACAACACTAAAATAAAATTTCAAGAGACGGTCGAAAGTTCTAAGAATATAAATTGAGGTTAAAGATGAACATTCGGGTCTCACATAATGAAGTGAAGAGAGATGCACCATCTCATTACCTATATGGTCACATAAACACATATGGTATGAAATATGTACTACGATACTCTTTCTTTCCATTTGGAAGTATATGTTTACTTTTTTTTTTTTAAAAAAAATAAAGCGTATAAGTCTTAGTCCAAATGTATGCAACACTTGATCTAAGTTTTCTTTCTTATAAATCCTCCAAAATCTTACAATATCATGAAAAACTCACACTTAACTATTAAACAAATCTAATGGATTGTATGGAATCTATTTCAATTACTATATATATAGTATACGCAACTGATAATCTCATCTCAGTATTCTACTAAGGTAGCTTGTATGTTAATCCACTATAAATTAACACTGTCTCATCTTTATATGTCGCACAGATATTAGAGACAATTGCTCATATGAGAGAGGCAATCTCAATGAATATGAGCACAAATATAGTCGCAAACACTGTCACAGCCTACCGCAACCCAAGTAATCTAACATGTCTCACAAACATATCTTTAGGTACTAACATTATAAAAGGATCAGCCACCATCAAATGCATAGATATATACTTCAGTGTCGCTTTCCTTTTTTCAATCATGTCTTTGACGAAATTGAACATTGTGTTTATGTGTTTGGTTTTGCCATGGTATTTGGAGTCTCTAGCATAAGTAATAGATGACTGATTATCACAATAAATCATCACAACTCCTACTGTATATATATAGGTTTGTTTTTTGCTACTCCATGAGATAGTGCAATCATTGAGCAAAAATATATAACTAGATATACTTTTTTTCTCATCTAAGTCATCTCCCCAATTAGTATCCATGTATCCTTTCAATACTAGATCCTTTCTTAATAATAAAATAAATAATTTACAGTTCCTTTCAGATATCTCAACATCCTTTTACAACAATCCAATGACTCTTCCATGAATTAAATTGATACCCACTGACCAAACCTATAGCATGACAAATGTCAAGATAAGTATGCATTATAGCATACTTCAAACTCCTAACTATACTAGAATATGGCACTCTAGAGATTTCATCTATTCATCAGGAGGTTTCGGGCGTATGCCATCGCTTGAACTATTACATTTAGTCACAAGAGTATGAATGGATTTGCCATTTTCTATTCTGAATCGTTTCAAAATCCTTTTTGATATAGGACTCTTGAGATAATGCCAATAATCTCTTGGAACAATTGCTATGGATCTTAATTCCCAGTATATAATCTGTCTCACTCATACCTTTATTTAAAATATTAGAAGACAATCACTTCAATGTTTAAAGGACATACTCCTTATCATTTGCAATTAATAATATGTTATTAACATATAGGGATAGAATCATAAACTTGTCATTAGATTTTTTAACATAGATACAATGGTTTTCGTCTAACATAATGAAATCATAAGAAATTACAATTCTATGAAATCTTAAATACCATTATTTCGAATACTATATAAGGCCATATATTGATCAATTCAATTTAGTCACTCTGTCTTTCTAACCTTTAATGATAAAACCCTTTAATTATGTCATATAACCTTCTTCCTCAAGTTCTCCATTAAGAAAAATAATCTTTATATCTATCTAGTGTAATTCTAAATCAAAATTAGTCACTATTGCCAACAATAGGCAAATATAGGTAAATCTCACTATTGGGAAAAGATTTTCTCATAATCAACGCCCTTTTACTTAGTGTAACCTTTTATCATCAGTTGAGACTTATACATCTTAATGATTCCATCTGTTCTACATTTGGTTTTGAGAACTTATTTGTCTTCGATAACCTTGCACCCTGGCATAAGTTCATCCAATCCTTAAACATGGTTGGACCCATTGACTCCAATTCTTCTATCATTGTATTTTTTCATTCATTCTTGACAAGACAAGATAGCGTTTCATCTATACTCTTAGACTCTTCTTCATTTTTTGGGTAAATAATAAATGCATATCTTTCAATTTCAAAATGACGGTTGGGTTCCGCTTTCCTAGACTTTTCTGGGTTGATAACTCAGTTGGATCATTAGACTTTGAATCCCTCCCACTGGGATGAACAACTAACTCATTTTCTTGTGATTTCAATAGTCCACTATGGACAGAAATATCCTCTGAATTAACTAATTTAAATAAAAACTCTATGTCCTTTACTTTACCACTACTAGGAAACTTATTATCCAGAAATATAACATTCCATGATTTAATTTCTGCTACAGTACCATTATCTTGTTCACCAACGAACACTTAACCTTTAGATTAATCAGAATATCTTATAAAGATACTCTTATTTCTATAGGGACTTAGTTTTTTAAACTTAATGGAAAAAGCTAGAATATATATATATAATCGACTTCCAAGATCTAAGATTACTCAAACACGGCTTCCTACCAGTTTAAAATTCATATGGTATCATTGGTACTAATTTTGAAGGTACTCTTTTCAAAATATAGCCTACAGTCAACAAGGTATCTCTCTAAAGGAAATCAGCAAATTTTCCTGCACCATTATGGATCTTGTCATATTAACAGTGTCCTATTCCTTCTCATTACAATACCATTCTGCTAAGATATATAAAAAATGGTCAAATGTCGGATTATGTCTCTTTTATTACATAAATCTTTAAATTGATCTGATAGATACTTATACTATCTATCTATTCTCAAGATATTTATTATCCTATCTATTTGATTCTTTACATCATTCATATAATGTGTATAGCATTCAAGTGCTTCAGATTTGTGAGAAATCAAATTGATATGGCCAAATCACATGAAATCATCTATGAATGTAATAAAATACAAAAGGTCCATGTTTAGCCTTCATATTCATTGGACCACAAATTTCCAAATGGAAATTTAGTTCATATAGCCTTTCTAAATCGTTCTCTCCTAATTTGCAGGCAAAACAATCTTCATACTATGGTAAATTAACTTTTGTGAGTGAACCCAATAGTCATACTTTCACTAATTGATGCATCTTGTGTTGCCCTATGTGATCAATTCTAGCATGTCATATTACATCATAAACATTTGCATCACTAAAGGAACAATTATTTAACAAAAAACAACAATCAACTTAATAGTTAAAAATTTGTCCATCACATTGCAAAATCATGAAACCATTTACAAGCTTTGCATAACCAAACTATATGTCATTTAAATACAAATTCATCCTATCTCCTTGAAAGTTCAAAACATAGCCAAGTTTCAAAAGAGCACGAACATATATTAAATTCCGTCAATTTTCTGACACGTAGAGAACAACATGCAAAATTAGAGTTCGGTCATTTTGTAACTCTAGTTTACAAGTGTCAACTCCTCTAACCTCTACTGTTACATTGCTCCTCATATAAATCTATCTCATATCAAAAAGCTCTCAATGAAAATCAACAAACACCTCATGGTGTCTGTTCTTTCGTGATCCTTTCCTTTCTTGCTTTTGTTTCAATTCCTCTCACGCTTAGAGTTTGAAACTATCTTGGAACTATATTTTGCTATAAAAATATTAGCTATGGATTTTGCAACACAAAATCGCTCATCCTTCAACTCAATGTGGCAAATAGCACTCGCGAAAGTCTTCATACTACATTGTGAGTCAAATTGACTATCATGTGCTCCCACTTGTTAAGAATAGAGTGGATCAAAGTTTGAACTTACCGTTTATCGGAGAGGATATGATCTGTTGACTTTCACTCTCTAATCATGTTAGACATGATCAGTTGACTTCTGGTAGAAAGGGCGGTACATGCGCCCCTACGTGCTGCAAGGAGGGGCTATCCAAAATTGGGCACGCGTCCACTCTCCCCGGTCGGCGCATGTCGTACATGCACCATGTTCCTGGTGGTAGAAGGCTCTGAAATTTTTACTATCCCCAAAATTTCAATACTTTTCAGTTTAATGGTGGTCTCGATTTTCAGATCGGACATCTCTAACCTAGCGTTTGGGCTATACACATCTCAACCGAGAGCGGGAAGGCATTAGGGTACTATTCGTCATCTTCAATTTTTGGAATTTTTTTGCAATTCAACCCAATTTTCAAATGGTCACTTCTCTGTCAATTCTTAACTATTTTTTTTTGCATTTTTTATATAGTTGAAAGGTATTTTCTAGAGAATTCTAACTATATAAATTTCAAATTACGAAATACAATATCTTAAAAGACACGAGTACATTAATTTTTGGCTAGGGTTTGAAATATATCATAATGCACTCAATGGTATATGCCAAATTTTGTAAATTTGATCCTTACGTAATGTGTATACTATTGTATAAAATTGAGAGCATTTCATTAAACCTATTGCAAGATGCCAATAATGAACCATAAACATTTTCATAGTATTTTTCATTTTTCAAACACCCTAAAGAGGTACGAAACACCAAAGTATGGTTTTGATACCAATGTTGATTTAAAACATACCAACAAATTTATTTTGTTTCCCATGCAAAAATTTTCTGGATCTTAGATGGGCTAGAATTGCTTATCTCTTCCAACAATTGGGTACTCTAGATCTAAAAGAGGGTCAAGAAAAAATGGATCACCTTCTTGTTCCGCAATCCAAATGCCTTTCAGTGAAATCAACAATCAACCATTTTCTTACAAGCCCTTTAACTATTTTCGATGTGAGAAGTTCCCTTTTTCACTTTCTCAAACGGATGACTTCGTCTCTCTCAAGAAGTCCACTTACATTCCTTATATCTCATTCCTATTTTCAAATAACATGGGAAGTTTTATTCATTTGAGGAGTTGAGAGAGAGAGAGAGAGAAAGAGAGAGATTGAGTTAGGGGATGGAGAGAGTTGAGAGAGTTTTAGGGAGAGAGGGAGTTTTTTTTCCCCAATAAACCATCCTCTTCCCATTTAAAATTCAAAAAAAAAAAAAGTAGGATTTAGGTCTTGAGTCTACCCTCATGGGCAAGCCTGGACACAATTTTCCAATAGTATGTACGATCAAGTATTACTTGAACTATATAGTCTTGATGGAGGAAGTAGATATGGATATCTCATACAATAATTTCTAAACTCTCTCAATGACTCATTGAAGCCTCAGAAAATTCTTCAAAAAGAGCAATCTCGAAAACAACTTCTTGTGGAATAGTTTGTAAACTCTTGATAAAATAATGCACATCATGCCATGTTGGAGGGCCATGTCCATGCACTCATCAGCATCATCATACTTAGCTCCTTATCCCTTTTTTTACCTCTTGCATTTTGCTCTGTGCAGCAGTGAAATTCCTAATGCAGTTTTTGTATCTCTTTCAGGAGGATTCATCGATGACCTCAAAAGCCAACTATGTAAGATTGTAAGCCAAGTTGGTTGAATGGCCATTCACACAATCCAAAAGAATCACAGCAATATCACCTAATGTGCTTGTTTGTTGAGATCTTGAGTTAGAGTCTAAGCACTGCTTGCATGTTTTAGGCGTATCTATATTGTGACATGCTTTTTCTATCAGCCTATCACCTGTTTCAGTGGGAAAATTATTCTTTTGTTGAGACTTGAGAGCAACAAGAACAAGAATCAAACTAAAGATTGACACCATAGGAGAAGCCATATGTTTTTGATTATCTTTTTTGTTGGGCAGTGTATCTGTGTATTGTGAGAAGTATAGTGGCATAATTAGGTATTATAAAGTGCTGGGCCCGGTCTACTTTATTAATTGAAAAAATTTATGAGGTTTAAAACAGGGGTAAAATTACATTGGAAAGTTAATTAGTGGAGAATGATTAAGCCAATATGCCATTAATAATTAATGACATGAGTTTTATGTGTTTTGTAAGATTATATTAAAAAATTAATCAGTATAGTGGATGCAGTTGATGTGCAATTAACAATTATAATTGGGGGGTTGTGTTTATTATAATATTTTTTTGGTATATAGGAAGAGATTTAAAGATAGAGGGGTGGTACCAATTGAATTAAAACTTATTGTGTGGTGTAAAAAGAGTTGTAACTCAATTGATGCCATCCCCTTATCTTTAGTGATCTCTTTCAATATACAAAAAAAATAATATTATAACAAAAAGATTATGTTAAAAAATTTATCGAACATAGTTGATGCAGTCGATGTGTAATTAATAATTATTGTCGGGGGTTGTTTGTTTATTATAATATATATATATATGTATATATATATATTTATATATATATATATATATATATTGGAAGAGATCTCTAAAAATAAAGTGATGATACCAATTGAGTTATAACTTATCTTATACTACACAATGAGTTGTAACTCAATTAGTATCATCTCTTTATCTTTAGAGATCTCTAATGGGTTTATCGAAACTCTTAAAATTAATAATAATCTTTCAATACAAACAAATTTGTAGCAATAGTGGTATTAGGTCGAATCTCATAAAAACTAAATTAATTTAATTTCTTAGTTTAATGTTAAAATAAAAATGAAGAGTTTTTCAATTAAATTTCTAAACTAAAATCAACAACTTAAAAAAATAAGAAATAAATTGACAATACAAAAATAACAAAATTAAAGAAACATTAATCTATCAAAACTTTGAATCAAGGGTTCATCACATTTATTTGTTTTACTGATCATGGGTTAAAAATATATATCTTGCAATTCATGCATTTAACATTAAATTTATTAGAATAGCCATAATAAATTTTATATTTTTCTAAATTAATTGACTAAACCTAACATTCAATCAAAATTTGTCATTAATCAACTGGACATAATAGGGTTCTATATTAATATAGCGATAGCATTACATTCTGTAAAAACAATTAAGTCAAAATTTAAATAATTGAAATAGTCGCAATTATTTAATTTTATTCAATCGATTCTATAGGTTAAACATGAATATTGTTAAAATATCCATAAATATAAATAGCCTATTGGTACTTGTACTATTCATTCATGACAATTATGGATCACTAAAATTCTGGATAGCAATAAAAAGAATAATATTAAATTAAATTGTCAAATTAACCAATATTGATCTTTCCCATAAAATAAAATCAAGAATCAATAAATACTTAAATTAAAAGGACAAAAAATTAAATTAAGCACATAACAACACAATAAAGGTAATCGAATAAAAATTTTTCTTGAAGTAGAAAAATAAACCAGCCACTCATGGTGATAGATATCATCCTTTGAATGAAGATATAAATAATGAAAAGAAACGAAAAGAAAAAAGCTAAAGGAAAAGGGAAGCAATAGCCGCCACCCTTCTTGAATTATGAATAGTGACGTTCCTTTTTGTGTTCTTTAATGCCCTGGATCTAAAATGATAAGATTAGAAATAATTCCTTTAAAATAAAAAAAAAATAATTTTACTCCTAATTAAACAATTTACTTAAACTAAAATTCTACTAAAAATAAAGAGTTTCACTAAAACAAAAAACTTCTACTCTTGTCAAGTTTCCTCATTTCTCTTTATAGGCCCAAATTGATGTCTTGAACAATTAAGCTTCAAAATACCTCCTTAAGCCCATTTTGATTCAATCTTCCAAATTTAGCCACCTAACAATAAAAAGTCATAAAATCCATCAATTATACCACTTATCAATCCTATGTAAAACCATAATATAAATACTAAATTTAACTTTATGCACACTATCATTGTCTTTCTATATACCAAAAAAATATTATAATAAACAAACAATCCCTTAACAATAACTATTACTTGCACATCAACTGCATACTGATTAATTTTTCAACATAATCTTTTTATTACATTATTTTTTTGTATATAAGAAGAGATCTCTAAAGATAAGGGGATGGTACCAAATGATTTACAACTCATCTTACATTGCACAATGAGTTTGGACTTGAATTAAGTGTGTGAATAAGTTTGTGCTTTTTTTTTTTTTTTTTACGTTTTTACTTATATTAAAAAATATGACTAATTTGATTCGAGCAGTTGTAGGATCCAATTAGGAGTTGGCTCTTCCAACTTTTGTTTTTCATTTCCAAAACTCAAACTTGAAATTTTAATGAAAAGATTTTTTTTTTTTTTTTTAAAATATATATTTTTTTTTTTAAAAATTTTTTTTTATTTAAAAAAAAATAATTATTTTTTTTTTATTATTATTTTTAAATATATTTTTTTTTTTTTTTTTTTTTTTTTTAAAAAAAAAAAAAAAAGAAAAAAAGAAAAAAGAGAGACCAAAAAGAAAAAAAAAAGAAAAAAGGAAGAAAAAAAAAAAAAAAAAAAAAAAATTTTTTTCCTTTTCTTTTTTTTCCCCCCCCCTTACCCCCCCCCCTTTTTTTTTTCTTTTTTGTGTATTTTTCTTTTTTTTTTTTTTTTTTCCTTTTCTTTTTTTTTGTTTTTTCACCTACACCTCCCTCAATATTGTTTTACATTCCTCTATCAACACTCTTAAAGGGTGATGGTCTGCCACTCCTTTGTTCAGCATACTTACCATCATTAAGGAATCTATCAAGCTCCGCCATGTCCGCTTTGGCTTTTCCAATGTTGATCATGTATCCATAGGCTCACTCTCTTGTACTATCACGAAAAATGCCTCCCACACTTGCTTTGATTTCTACTCTACTTGAAATTTGATATTATGATTACACTATTTAAGTAAAAAATTTGATAAATTTAATTAAAAAATATATAACAAGTTTTAAAAATTAGGGAAAAATATATACATGAAATGGACTTATTATTAGGACCGACCTATGACGATTATGAAGTTAATCAGAGGATTCTTTGACAAACAAATAGACAAATAACAAAAAATAGAATTTAAATGAACATGAAAAATAAAATGACAGAATATAAAATAAAGAAATAGACAAAATTTACATGGTTTGGTCAAATAGACCTACATCTATGGGCGAGAGAGGAATAAAATTTCACTATAAAAAAAAGACTACAAATGCCTTAGAAAACACTACAAAAAACATACATTTTGCGACAAACAAAAGTTTGTCTCCAATTAGCAACAAAATTTTCAACAAAAAAATATTTGTCGCAAAATTTGCGATTAACCTTCGCAAATTTGTAGTGAACACTTTAGTTTGTCACAAAAATTTTCAACGAAAAATTAGGTTCGTCGCAAAATTTGCAACGAACCGAGAGTTCGTCACAAATTTACAATGAACACTTTAGTTCGTTGCAAAAATTTGCAACGAACAATTAAATTTGTCGTAAAATTTGCGACAAAACCAAGAGTTCGTTGAAAAATTTGCAACGAATCACTGAGTTCGTCACAAAATTTACAACGAAGAACTGAGTTTGTTTTTAAATTTGCAACGAACGTTGGAGTTCGTCGCCAAATTTACAACGAACATTGGAGTTTGTCGCATATTTGCAATGAACGTTGGAGTTCGTCGCAATCTAGAGTTTATTGCAAAATTTGTTGCAAATTTTCTATACTTATAAAATTTGTTACTTCCTCTCCATTTTGTATAGCTACACTTAAAAAATTTTAGCTTCATTCACAAATGGGATTCCGCTCCACTCCATTGCTGGTAAAGGTAAGATCTCTCTTTCTCTTCTCTCTCTCTCTTCTGTGGGTTGAAATGCAGATCCGACGGTAGGGTCACCAGATCTGGTGGCCGCAGAGGCAACGGCCCTCGCAGGGCCATGAGGGCCGCGCTTGCAGGGCCGTGAGGGCCACGCTTGCACGGCCTGCCGCTGCCTCGAGGGTCGCAGCTGTAGCGGCCTCTCGTGGCCGCGAGGGCCACGACTGCAGTGGCCTCTCCCGGCCGCGAGGGCCACGACTGCAGTGGCCTCTCGCAGCCACTGCTGGAGGGAGGGGGCACCCCCTCCCTCCCCGGTTTTTTTTTTAATTTTATTTTTCTTTATTATTTATTTTCATTAATATTATTTTTTATTTTTATTTAGTGTGACATGTTCAAAGGTTTTGAGTATTTAAAATCTGAGTTTTCGGTGGGGATAAATCTACATAGAGGATTGTCGATGCTATAAGGTACATTCATTATTGCATATGCTGTTGCATAAAATTTGTAAAAAAATATTGATTTTTTATATTGTCTTAAAGAGTGGAGTAAAAACTGGATCAATTTTAAATTTTCCTCCTCTGAAATGAAATGAAAAGTTGGGTATGATTCTATGAGTGGTGACATATGAATTATTCTGTGAGTGGTGATATATGAATTATTTAATATTGATTTTTTATATTGTCTTACAGAGTGGAGTAAAAACTGGATCAATTTCAAATTTTCGTAACCTTTCTACCAAATTAACATATAAAATAATAGTTATTCGGTTGTGAATTTGGAATTTTTATGGCCTCTCTTAACAAATTAAAATTTTGTTTTGAAATCCCAAATTTGTCGTCTGCTTATTCATGATATGAGGCCAAAAATGAAATTATACTATTTCCCTTCTTACATTAGTTGTAATAGAGAGACTTATTACTTTATAGGTAACTTATTTGTTTTGATGAATTTTGTTTCTGCACCCCAACATAGAAAACTCTGCTTGCCCAGTAGAAAATTTTCAGATATTAGGAATATTTTTGGACATGACCCTGTGCTCATAGTTTTGTCACCGATTCGTGACTCTCGTACGCCTTCTCCGACTTCTCCTGGTAAAGATCATAATTTTCATTTTCTTGAAACTTTTCCGTTGATTTATTATTTACTTTACTTATTTCAAATAAAACCTAATATCATCTGATTTTTGTTGATTGTTTAATTTCATTTGTCAGTTTGTTTCCTATTTAGTAGCTCATGTATCAATTTTTGAATTTTGCTCGTTAATACACTGTTTTCTTTTTTATAGATAATTTGAAACGAATTTTTTAGTTTTGGTGGCTTGCGATAAGCTATTATTACGTTAATTTAAATATGGTAAGTATTTTTATGTACACCATTTTATTTTTTTTAAGTTCACAAATTTTATTTTGTTTATTATCTTAACATTTATATTTGATAGTATTGACGTGAGGGATATAGATGAAGTAGTGATGGAAGACTAGACTCTTCAAGGTCACAGTTCACTTCAACTGAACCTTCTCATTCCCCTTTACCTACTAGTGCTGCACCTTTGTCGTCCTCTTCGGTTGCACCTGCGGTACAACATTCGTATGTTGAGGGGGAAGACACACGAGAGCTGATTATCCCCTGTGGAGATTTGTAAGTATTAAATTTGATTCTTTCATCACTATTGATTCTTTTATTTATGTAGCATTTAAATTTTTTAACTATTTTATTTACTTACCTTTTTTGTTCATAATTTTATAACAAATTCACAAGTCCTGTACATATTGTTTATGAATTTAATCAAATAGTGAACGACCATTAAGGAGGGGAGTGGCTATCTTATACAAGCATTCCAGATGAAACGAAAAAGTTATGGTGGAAAGAGTTTAAAATAAATTACGTCTTTCATTTCAAATTTAAAATTAAGTTTATAATTTTAATATAACTAATAGTTTTTTTATTTATTGTAGTGACAGTTCATTTGAGACAAGGCAGGGGAGCTTGAAATAAGAAGAATTTTTAACAAGAAATGTGGTCATCACATTCGAGGTATATTAAGTTATCCAAAGATTAGTAGATGGAAGCCAAACTACATAACCGATGAAGATTGGCACAGGATTTTGAATTTCTGGGAATCTGATGAGAGTCGAAGGAGGAGTGAGCAGAATAAAAAGAATCGCTCTTTTAATTCTGGGAAAATGTCTACTATTTATACAGGAGGCTTAATCAATATTGATGAGCATAGAAATAGATTGGTAATATTTATTAAAATACTAATTTTTTTAAATTTAATTTATTTATTTTATAACTATTTCATTATATTTAACAATGTTGCTTTTTAGGCCAAGGAAATGGGATCTCAGCCATCATTTATAGAGACTTTCACTCGAAAGTTCCAAAAAAAAGACAAGAGATGGAGTAAGGATAGAGCTAGAGCTATTGTGGTATTTAATTTAAAAACTTTCATTTATTTTAATATTAATCTCTTTTAATATGTTGTTACTCTAATTTTATTTGAAATTATATAATGACAATGCAGGAGAGATATGATGAGCTACAGTGGAATTCGATCGGTAATGATGATGCTGGCTCATCTGAGCCATCTGTTGATAGTATAGTTTTATGGGTCAAAGTAAGTGGTGGTGCAAAAAAAGGAGGAAGAATACTTGGGATGGGCTCTTTGAACCGGACTTGTAGAATTACCAGTTAATCTTCTTCTACTCCAGCTATTGTAAGGGAAGAAATGATGCAAATGAACAATCGGATGAGCCAGATGCAGGAGCTACTAGTACAAAAAGACAATCAAATTGAAGAATTATGCACACAACAAAGGCAAAATGAGGGCGTAATTAGCGAGCTACGCGAAAATCAGGATTTCATAATAGACGTCTTCACTTAACTCCTGGTTTAAGTCAGACGACCCCATTTGTGTTTTCTTCAGATAATCCTCATGATGGTGATAATGGTGACGATGGTGATGATGGTGATGATTTATTTGATGATGATGGTAGTGGTGATGTTTCTTGAATGTGGTTTTTGTATACTATTATCTTTGAATATATGACTTTGTATTGTGTTTGTTGTTGACATTATCTTTGAATGTGATTTGTGTTTGTATCGTATTGTGTTTGTGACTTTGTATTGTGGTTTCTTGATGAGATTGATATTGGATGGTTGGTTTATGGTGGTTTTGTTTGATGGTTGATTGATGCGTTAAATGACTGGTTTATTGATATTGGATGGGAGACAAGAACATGGTATATAGGAAAAATGATCAAATTTGTTGTTAAATTTTTTACCAAAATATCCAGATTCGTTGTAAAATTCATTGCTAAATATGTTTGCAATGAAATTTGCGACCAAAAGGATTGTCGGAGGTTAGCAACGAACTGCGATTCGTCACAGATTGGCAACGAACCTGGGTTCGCCGCAGATTGACGACGAATCGCGTTCGTCGCATATTAGCGACAAACCATGGTTCATCGCAGATTAGCGACGAATCCGGGTTCGTCGTAGAATTCGGCGTAAATTAGCGACGAATTTTAATTTTTTGTCGCTAAAATTTGCGATGAGCTGATAGTGACAAAAAATTGTTTGTCATTAAATTTGTCGCAAGTTGGTTTTTCAACAAATTTTTCTTAGAAATTCATCGCAAAAATTATTGCAAAAAGGCATTTTTTTGTAGTGAAAGTATTCCTAGACCCAAATGATCATAATATAAAACAGACAGTAAAATAAAATCTTAAAAGATTGTAACACATTTTACTAACTCACTTAAGCTGATGATACCTTAAACTCAACCCAAAACCACCTATATATACTTGATTTTGGGGATGGATGGATTGCTCACAACCAATGTGGGATAGGCCTCTTATATATGAGCACAAGGAGAGACCTTTTCTTTTATAACCAATGTGGGACAACAAAAAAGGAAATGTTCTTCCTTCATAAGCAATGTGGGATAGAGCCACATAACAAATCTCCACCTTGATGAATCCCAACATTAACAAATATTAAATATCAAATAACAGATGTGCTCCACCTTCTCCACAAAAACCCCAATGAGCTAATCAACAACAGCGAATATCAAACAAAACAAATTCAAGAACTGCTTGAATTTGTATACTGAAGGAGGCTTTAAAAACTTAATAGCAAAATTGTTGTCTAAATTTGAACAAACAATTGTACACATCATACTGTCAACTGCACTAAAATATGGAACCTGTGTCATAAAATCCTCCTCTTCAACCGGTTGTAATACCTGAGCAACAAATAGCCAAAAAAGATTAACAAACGGAGTATTCATGAACTTAGCATTTTTCATGCCAAAACTTTCAAAATAATTATTTTGGGTCAAGAATAATTTTCTAATTTCGTGATCTCTCTTAATTTCCAAACCAAGAATTTTTTTAACTGCTCTTAAATTTTTTATATCAAATTCACTACTTAACTACAATTTCAAAGTGAATATTTCTGATAAATTCTTGATAACAATAAGCATGTTATCAAATAAAACAACAAATAAACAAATGACTCATCATTTAACTTCCGAAAGAAAACAAAACTATCAAACATGTTTCTCAAATAACCATCAATAAAGGTCAACAAATACTTAATACTTTTCTTAAACTGAACACGAGATGGTCTCCATAAAACTGAACAAATGTTAGAATCAGACATTGATGATGAGGTTACAACTGAATCAATAATAATAGATCCCTGTAGAAAATATAATTTATTAAATCTATAAACTTTCATAACAACAAATGCACCACTAAACACTTTTATAATTCCACCTTCACCTATGTATCTACACCCAAAAGCCTCAAGAATGTCTAAAGAGATGAAATTTTTCTTCAAATCAAGAACATGTCTAACATCAGTGAGCGTCCTCACAATACCATCATGTATTTTAATTCGAACCGTATCCTTACCAACAATATTAGAAATAATATCATTTCCCATAAAAATAATTCCACCATTAACAAATTCATAGGCAGAAAACAAATCTCTATTGTGATACATGTGATTAGAATAAGTCGAATCCAAAATCCATTCATTTTTAGATCTTATCCTGTCATCAGTTATACAGAAAATATATCTATTTTCCTCATTTGTCATAACACTAGACTCGACAATTACAGTATTTTTCTCATCAAATTTTTCCTTTTGTTTATTTTTCAACTTAAAACAATTGGACTTAATGTGTCCCAATTTGTAACAATAATTACACACCAAATTTTAATACTTAGGTCTACTATTCTCAAATTCTTTTATTAGTTCTATTTTTAACAACCAAGTAATTAGTTTGACCACTATTAATTTTTCAAATAATGTCCCTATCAATTTGCTCCTTAGATTTTAAAGCGGATTTTATTTCTTGATACGAAATTGTTTCTTTACTATAAATCATACTATCACGAAAATACTTAAAGAATTGAGAAAGAGAGTACAATAACAAAAGGGCCCTATCCTCATCATCAATTTTCGAATCAATATTCTCCAAATCCATAATAACATAATCAAACTTATCAAGATGAGAGAATATAGATGTATTTTCTGTCATACGTAACATATATAGACTTTATTTTGGATAAAGTCTATTCTCAATTGTCTTCTTCATAAACAAAACTTTAAACTTATCCTATATAGTCTTAGCCGTGGTCTTCATAGCAACCTCCCGCAAAACCTTATCAGAGAGGTTCAAAATAATCCTGGATCTCATCTTTTTATCCATCGTAGTAAACTTTGAATCTATCATATTAGTTGGTTTAGCCTCTACTCCTTACAATGCTAAATTAACTCCATCCTGAATCAAAATAGCTTCCATCTTAAATTGCCACATGCCGAAGTTGACATTTCTGTTGAATTTCTCGACCATAATTTTTGTTATTATCATGTTGTCAAAGTAATTGCCTAAAAACTTTCTCAAAATAGCTCAAAGCTTTGATACCAGCTTGTTAGGACCAGTCCAGGATGAATAGGAAGTTAATCGAAGGGTTTTTTGATAACCCAATGGACAAATAGCAAAATACAGAATTTAAATGAATAGAAAAAATAAAATAACAGAATATAAAATAAAAAAAGAGATAACATTTACGTGGTTCAGCCAAATAGATCTACGTCCACAAGTGAGAGAGGAGCAAAATTTCACTATAAAAAAAAAGACTACAAATACCTTGGAAAAGTGTTCCTAGTCCCAAATGATCATCATACAAAAGAGATAGCAAAATGAGATTTTAAAAAATCGCAATACATTTTACTAACTCACTTGAGCTGATGATACCTTAAACTCAACCCAAAACCACCTATATATACTTGATTTTAGGGGTGGATGGATTGCTCACAACCGATGTGGGATAGGCCTCTTATACATGAGCACAAGGAGAGACCTTTTCTTTCATAACCAATGTGGGACAACAAAACAAAGGATGTTCTTCCTTCATAAGCAATGTGGGATGGAGCCACATAACACTTATTAAGTAGTCCCAAAACCCTTTGTTAATCGATTAGAAGCTTGAAACTTTAGGTTAAAGAGCATGTGATGCATCAACTTGGACAACTAGATAAGTGTTGTTTTAGGTATTTTTCTTAACGGTTTGTCATTTTTAATGCATGTTTATACCAAATCTTATCTATCAAGTTTATGATTTTGCATTTATAGTAATATCGATATTGAATTTATAATTATTTATTATTTTCTTTAACAATAACAAAAACTCTCCTATAAAATCACAAATTGTACGTACTAAGAAACTTGGGTTGGATTCATAATTTTCCAATACCATTATTGATTTGAATTCTCAATCTTTTTTTTTTTTTAAAAAAAAAATGCATCTTTAGTGGATTACTTTGCGTTTGATTGCTAAATTGGAGATTATTTTATGATTATAATTATTTCCCATGAAACATTTTAAAGTGGATTAGTTTCAAAATTCTTTAATATGGTTGACATTTTTTGGGGTGGGAAAAGGTACATATCCAGTTAGTGGCCAAACAAAAGTAGGATACCAAAAATAAGAGAGAAGATGACTGCGAGTAGAGATGGTCGATGGTGGAGGAAGAGGAAAGAAGAGCAAGTGAGAAAGAGAATGGCACGAGGTGGATTGTATACACATAAATTCGACATTTCGACAACAAATAGGAGGATCAATTTTGGTATGACGCCAAGTTGAGAGGGTGATATTGCAAATATATATAATATTTTGAGAACCAGTTTTGACATTAGTCAAAACTTATAGGATAATTTTGTAATTTTATTTTTATTCTACGGTGCATTCATGTGAAGTGGATTAATTTCAAAATTTTTAATCTAGTTAACATTTTTGGAGGGGGGGAGTAAGGTATTTATGTGGCAGATGGTCAAATTAAGTAGGCTGAATAATTTTCTACGTCCACATAATTTTTCCTATAAAAGGTCCGATAATAATTTGAATCAAATTAGTTAAAATATGATTCTGGATACTGATTGATCAAATATCAAAAAAATAAATTAGTGCACAGTTACTAGCAACTTATGGGTATAGCGGGATGAGACTAAACTTTTGAAATCAAAATTTTGAGTTCAAGTTGTTAAAATGGATAAATAGGTATTAAAAAAATCAACTCCTAAATTAGATTCCACAATTGTTCCAACCTGGATGGGTTGATTTTGGGTTGGATTAGAATTGGGCCATACTTAGGCCAGACTTGCTCTAGCATTGACAGGCAGTAATTGCTTTGTATTAAGATTTTATATTCAGATGATTAACAATTTATACCAGGTATTCTAATCTCAAATAATGTAGTCTCCTATTTGGACCCTTAAATTATACTTTTTTCTATCTCCTTTATGTGAAAAATGTGTTTACAAATGGAAATACAAAGGCATGCTCTTAGTAATTTTAATTATTAACTTTATTTGGTTTATATTTTTTGCCGCTCTTTCACACCCAAATCTAATGGCAGTAATATTTGCTCTAATTCAACCCAAGATAGACCTCAAATTGCAGATAAGACAAAGCCTTCTAAATTGGGCATCTCATGGTTTCCTTCAAACTAGAAAAAGAAAAATTTAGAGTCTGAGGGACATTGCACCAAGTAGGTATAAAATTTTCTCTCATTATTTCTCACCAACAAAAAAGAATGCGCTAAGCATATCAATTTCAACTTATGTTAGAAATTTCGTGACACATACACGCAGCGGAAGCAATAAATAAAATTTCGGAATCGTAAAAGTTTGAGTTCGCGATATACCTTAGTAGGTGATGCAGAAAATCTTCGGAACTGCGAACTCCCTATGCGAATTTTTCGAAGTCGGGATGATAGTCACAGTAATCGAACTATCACTGCAATACCATAACGATCCAACACTTTAACTCGGTGATTCGTAAATGATCGAAAAACCCTCGCAATTAATTGTTCTCACAACAATTAATTCTCTCTCAAAAGAAATAATTTTTTTTTCACGGTTGTATATTACGTCTCCCTATACAATACTCAAAATTGCAATTAGACTTATCACTCCCGTAGGAGTTCTCTAGAGAGAAATAAAGGGAGTGGGGTAATGGGTAACTACCCATTACCCTTCAATTGAATTTCAAATATTCAAGTATTATAATTGCCCCACGTGGGCATATCCAACATCTCTCACTTGCACACGAGCGCATTTTACTTCTGTCATAAGATCACAACTCATGTGATCCACCACATCACCCTATAGGATTTTCATATAGGGTTGGACGTCGTGCGACTAGCGAGTATACCTGCAAACAAAGACTTCTCGATACACCTGTTAGGATGATCGAATAGTCGCCGTTAGTATCAAAAGAAAGCTCGTAGTACCCCAGATCCAAGACAGATTGCATCCATCAAGCTACTTTCCTCATCGAAAGTAATCTCCAGATATCGTTTAACTATGTATCCATTATTATGTTCAAATTCCTACATGGATGAACATAAAAGACCGGTTGGTGAATACAAAACAGTGATGCAATGTCAATTGGTCTTCCTTTTCCCAAACTCGAATCTATCGGTCCCAACTCAGCTGCTTTCCTAGACCTATCCCTCAGACCTCAATTTATCTTCCGGGCCATCGGTAAACAGATTAAAGTAGCAAACACTGAATCAGAACCTCAAGAAACAGCCGAAAGTAATAAGAGTACAAGAGATCACACCCAATGGATCTTGGGTCTCACACAGTGGGGTTTGGGGATAAATGTTGAGTCATTGTCTCAAAGAATATAGCTTCCACTATCCCAAGTCGTCTTTTCACACGTGGTATGAAACACGTGCCCACAGTGTTATTCCCCCATCTCTCAAAAGGGTATATATCAGATTTCTCCAACACTGTGTAGGTATAGGGACTCAGTCTACACATAAGACTTTACCCAGAGATCTCAGAGAGAGTACCTCAGAGACAATATCACAAGTCGCAGGTGATATCTGAGATCTCAAACCTGGCTACTCACAGGCAACATGGATGTGGGTATGTCCATATCGGTCATATCGCATATGACCTCATCTTGAACACATATCAAGGCGACTTATGTTCTAGCAGGGCCACTCTCAAAGCCTCTTATAGCTAGAAACCGTCTCATCTCTGCTCACTTAGAGCCGGAGGTGGTCACTCGTGTGAGAGAGTCGACCTCGCCTACCTGACATATCTATTATCACTTCACAGAATATATATGACAACAAAAGCAAGTGCATTAAATGAAAATATAACACAAAAGTGACTGAATAATGCACTATAATCATATATATAGAAAATCGATAAGTATCAATATCATCAAAAAATACAAACTGAGAAATGTCAGAAAATACTCAAACCCAATGACTCTCTATGCCCTAGAAAGGAGTCTCTAGTGATGGGTTTGGTAAAGGGGTCAGCCACCATGCTGTGTGTCGAAATGTACTTAATGGTCACTTCACCCTTCTCGATGATGTCTTTAACATAATGGAATCTGATGTCAATGTGTTTGGTCCTACTATGAAACTTAGGGTCTCGAGTGTAAACGATAGCAGCCTGATTATGACAATAAATCATTACTAGCCTCCCACTATCCGTTACAATCCCTAAGTCTTCCAGTAGTCTTATGAGCCAAACACTCTCCTGAACTGCAACTGAGCATGCCACGAACTCAGCCTCCATCATAGATAGAACAACACAGGTTTGCTTCTTGCTGCTCCAAGAGATGGCCCTGCCATTGAGCAAGAAAGCAAAACCTGATGTCGATTTGCGCTTATCCAAATCGCCTCCCCAGTCGGCGTCTGAATAGCCCACAAGGCGCAAATCGCCTCCTCTGTAACACAAGGAGAAGTTTGCAGTTCCTTTTAGATATCGAAAAATCCTTTTCACTGCTCTCCAGTAACCCCTTCCAGGATTTGCCTGATATCTGCTCACCAAACCAACTGCATAACAAATGTCCAGTCTAGTACACAACATTGCATACATTAAACTTCCCACTGCACTAGAGTATAATACTTTACGTATTTCCCTTTCTTTTTCCTGAGTTTTCGGACACATTTCTAGGCTCAGGCCTTCACCTTTGGAGATCGGAGTATCTATGGGATTATAGTCACTCATCCCAAAACGCTCAAGAATTTTCCTAATGTAGGTCTCTTGTGAAAGAGCTAACATCTTTCTTGAGCGATCCCTCTGGATCTGAACTCCGAGGATGAACTCAGCTTCACCAATGTCTTTCATGTCGAAGCTGGATGACAACCACGCTTTGATGGTCATTAAATGCTGAATGTCGTTCCTAGCCAACATTATGTCATCCACATACAATGACAGGATCACAAAAGAGTTATCGGATCGAATTATATAGACACAATGATCCTCATCGACCATCGTAAAACCGTAAGATATCACGTCCTCGTGAAATCTTAGGTACCACCGCCTGGATGACTGCTTTAGGCCGTATATCGACTTTCGAAGTTGACCGACCTTGTTCTCCTGACCTAGTAGAACAAACCCGGAGGGCTGTTCCATGTAGATCTCCTCATCCAGGTTCCCGTTAAGGAAATCAGTTTTAACGTCCATCTGGTGTAACTCTAGATCCAAACTAGTGACAATCGTCAAAAGTAAACGGATCGAAGTAAACTTGACTACTGGGGAGAAAGCCTCATCATAGTTAATGCCCTTAGTCTGTGTGTAATCCTTGGCTACCAGACGGACCTTGTACCTCTCAATTGATCCGTTAGCTTTTTTTTTTTAATTTTGAGAACCCACTTCTTCCCAATGACCTTTCTATCCTCAGGTAAGTCAACTAGCTCCCAGACTTCGTTGACTCTCATTGATTCCATTTCCTCATGCATGGCCTGTAACCATTGGTTCTTTGCTGAACCCTCGAGAGCCTCCTGTACATTCCTCGGCTCTTCATCATCCTCAGGAGTCACAATGAAGATCTCATCCTCAATCGGGAAACGACGACAAGGCACTTGTCCCCGACTACTCCTACGAGGAGAGAGAACCATCATACCTTCGGATGGACCGCTCCCACTAGGACCAAGATCTATAATAGGGTCTTGAGTCCCGCTGCTGGGCTCGGCTGAGCCACTAGGCTCATCCATCTCATAGAAGGTGAAGTCTCGATCGATTTCTCCTCTATTAGGGAAATCACTCTCCAGAAAAGTGGCATCACGAGACTCTATCTCAGTGATAGTGTCGTCCGTATGTTCTCCTAGAAACACATGTCCCTTGGACTGTTCAGAGTATCTAATAAAGATACACTTCTTTTCTCGCGAGCCTAACTTGCCGTACTGATGCGAGAAATCATGAACATACATGGCGCAACCCTATGGCCTCAAGTGGCTAAGGTCAGGCTGTCTCACTATCCAAAGCTCATATGGGGTGCTGACTACAGACTTCGTCGGAACACGGTTAAGGATGTAGGTTGCAGTCAACAACGCATCCCCTCAATGGGAGATAGGTAAGTTGGCCTGCGCCATCATCGATCTCACCATCTCCAACAGAGTCCTATTCCTTCTCTCGGCTACTCCGTTCTGTTGAGGAGTAGTAGGAATAGTCAACTGTCTCGTAATGCCTCTATTGAAACATATCTCTTTCAACTGCTCAGACAGATATTTGCGCCCCCGATTAGTTCTGAGAGTTTTCACCACCATATCTAGCTGATTTTCAACCTTGCTGATAAACCTCCTGAAGCACTCTAGTGCCTCAGACTTGTGCAAGATAAGGTAGACATAACCGAAACGCGTGTAGTCTTCTATGAACGTAATAAAATACGTGGCTCTGTTTCGGGCTCTGACATTCATGGGTCCGCAAATATCGGAATGGACCAATTGCAATGGAGTCCCAGCTCTCATTGCTTTCCCAAATGGTTTTCTAGTAGTTTTGCCCGCAAGACAAAACTCACACACGGGCAACTGGACCTTGGTTAGCGGGCCCAACAAACCGCTCGTAGCTAACCGGGTCATCCTCTCTTGCCCTATGTGGCCAAGCCTATTATGCCATACATTCACATCATCCACTACACTATCAGATACAAAAGCAATAATAGAAGAAGAATAAATTTCACAAAAGGAAATCATATCCAGTACATAAAGTCCCTCATGGACTAAACCGGAACATATCAAAGTACTGTCATAAGAAATGGAAACTCTAGAGTTTCCCAAAAGCACAGAATATCCTAACAAATCCAAACACCGGACAGATACTAGATTCCGCCTAATCTCAGGAGCATACAAAACGTCATGAAGATATAAGACTTGGTCACTTCGCAACAATAGCTTGCAAGTGCCAATCCCTTTCACTTCAATAAATGCTCCATTCCCCACGTATAGCCTCCTCGCCTGGGGACTCAAATGGCGGAACTCCACGTATGCACTCCTGTAGTGAGCTGCATAGTCCGTGGCTCCTGAGTCTACAATCCACAAAGGAGAAGAGTTAGCGAGCATCACACTAGATGACACGTAACTCAAACCATGTAAAGAAGAAGGACTTACCTTTCGCTCGTCACACTCGCGTGCGAAATGCCCGGTCTTGCCACACACGTAGGATTGGACCTTGCTCTTATCGAGCTCCTTCTTCTTGCATTTCTATCCTCTGTCGTCGGTCTTGACAGATTGCTTCTGTTTGTCTTGGCCCTTGGCCTTCTTCTCATGCTTGCGCCACTTGCGCTTTACTCCTCGGGATCCCTTACTTGACTTTGCAATGTTAGTATGAGCAGAAGAAGACCTAGCCACCTCATGACGCTCCTCCTCGAGCTCACAATACCTACTCACGTCCATGAAAGTACGAATACTCTCGGTGTGCGTAAGATAGGTTTTAACCACATCCCAGGAGTCAGGGAAGGACTGGATTACACCCAGCACCTGAAGCTCATCAGACATCGGCTCCCCCATATTCTTCAGAGAGGCGATCATACTTGACATATGCATTAAATGTTGTTTCATGGTATGATTGTGCCTCTTCTTGTACGTGATGGTTTTATAGGTCAGCATCCTCAACTTAGGAGCTGACGGGGCGCCATAGTGCTCTCTCAGAGCATGCCAGATAGACTGTGCAGTAGGATACTGCTCGTAGATCAGAATCAGCTCATTATGCATGTTGCTAAGAAGGATCACTCTCGCTTGGCCATCCTTCTTTTTCCAAGCACGATGCACCTCCTGATCCCGTCATGCTTGTGCCGTGGTACCCTCCCCGGGGTCCACCATCTCATTTTTAAGAACTTCCCCGAGCTCTTGTTTCTCGATAAGAAACTGAATCTTCCGGTACCAAATATCATAGTTGTCACCGTTCAGCTTGTCTCCCTTTACGAGATCTAGAATGATAGTCTTCGTTGCAGCTATGTCTCTGTCACACAGAAAAAGAGACATTAGTGACATATTGATGCTTAGTTCACAATTTTATGTACCCTACGAATCACTAAAACCAAAATGACTCGAATACAAATCCCAAGACGAGCGTATGAGTTAACGGACACCATACACCACAATCCAGGATTACATCTCACCATTCGGAATAGGATTCAGTACATAAAAAACCCACAATTAGTCACCTTTTATCACAAAACCCTCAGAAAATCAGAAAAATTCAATTTTAGGATGACCTATACGCCGCCGGGAGGGTTTATGCGCTGCGCGCCTGGGTGCGTGCAGAATGCGCAACGCATCAGGCACGCGCCTGCACGAGCCTAGTGCGAGTCTGCAGACGCGCGTGACGAGTAGGCGCACGAGCGACGTGCCTACACGCGCGCGCCCCCGTCCCTAGGCCGGATCCGGATCCAGATATAGGTTGGGACCCGAAACCTGGTCCGGATCCCGTTTTGGGTCGGGTCTGAACCAGTTCGGGTCTGACCCGGCCAGACCCCGACATCTCACGCGCCTACGCACGCGTGAGATGCACATGTCTGGGTGCTGTGCACCGACGCGCCTTTCTCGCGCGTGTAGTGCACGCTCCAGTCTGCTGGGTGACACACGCCTCCTTGCGCGTGTCTCTCACGCGCCTGCTTCTTCTTCGCCCGAATGTCTGCAATTCGGGTTTCTCCGACCCATTTTCCGAAAATCTCACATTCCGGTACAGAATGTATGCAATATATATATATCAAAATATAGATCTAACAGAGATAAACACAGATCTATCATTTTTATGAGCCGATTTGATCTAAATCTCTCCAAATCTGGGGTTGAAGGGTTTGGTCACTATTCACGGCCGAATACTTCAATCGGAATTTTCTTGGCCTAAACGTACTCAGAAAATTACGAAAAAATTATTTTCGTGTTCTGCGTGATTTGGGTAACACAGTGGTATAATTGGATTCACGAAACTCATCCGTGATCCAGACCCCAAATTTTATACCCTATATTTTTATATCCAAATTTTATTCCGAAAAATTATTTAAAAATATTTCTAACAGGCTCTGATACCAATGTTAGAAATTTCGTGACACATACACGTAGCGGAAGCAATAAATAAAATTTCAGAATCGTAAAAGTTTGAGTTTGCGATATATCTCAATCGGTGATGCAGAAAATCTTCGGAACCGTGAACTCCCAATGCAAATTTCTTGAAGTCGGGATGATAGTCACAGTAATTGAACTATCATCGCAATACCACAACGATCCAATCCTTTAACCCGGTGATTCGTAAACGATCGAAAAATCCTAACAATTAATTTTTCTCACAACAATTAATTCTCTCTCAAAAGAAAGAATTTTTTTTTTCACGGTTGTATATTATGTCTCCCTATACAATACTCAAAATTGCAATTAGACTTATCACTCCCGTAGGTGTTCTCTAGAGAGAAATAAGGGGAGTGGGGTAATGGGTAACTACCCATTACCCCTCATTTGAATTTCAAATATTCAAGTATTGTAACTGCCCCACGTGGGCATATCCAACAACTTAATTAATTGCAAATGTGTTTCCAAATTTAATATTTCAATAACTATATTAAAAAAGAGATTTACAGGCTAAATTTATGTTAATTTAAATGAGTGTGGGGGGAGATTGCACCATGTACATTGTTTCTGTTGTGTTTATCCATCTAAATTCGGTGAGTAGTAGAGACAGTTAATTAGAAAATATAACAACATTCAATAAAGATGCATAACAAAAGCCCTCAACTATTACACTTCGTTTCATTTTGATAATTTGCATTATTATAATGTTTTATAAGGTTTCACCAAGTCGATTTCTGAAATTTAAGGACAATTATTAACAAGAACAGTAGAGATCAAGATAGAATATTTTCCTCTCATTTTATTTGTATGTATGATCAAGTACATCTTGAACCATATAGTTGATGGAGGAAGTAGATATGGATGGCTCATACAATAATTTCTAAAGCCTTTCAATGACTCTCATTGGAGCCTCACAGAGTTCTTCAAAGAGAGCAATCTCGAAAACAACTTCTTGTGGAACAGTTGGTAAACTATTGATGGAAGTAATGCACATTATGCCATGTTGGAAGGCCATGTCCACGCAGTCTTCAGCATTATCCTACATAGTTCCTTTTATCCCCTTTTTTGCCTCTTGCATTTCACTCTATGCAGTAGTGAAATTCTTAGTGCAGTTTTTGTATCTCTATCAGGAGGATTCATCGATGGCCTTAGAAGCCAACTGGGTTTGATTATAAGCCAAGTTGGTTGAATGGCTATTCACATAGTCCAAAAGAATCACAACAGTGTGCTTGCTTGTTGAGATCATGAGTCAGCATCTAAGCACTACTTGCATGTTGCAGGCGCATCTGCATTGTGACATGCTTTTTCTATCAACTCGTCATCTGCTTCAACAAGAAAATTGTTCTGTTGTTGAGCTATGAGAACAAGAACAAGAATCAGGCCAGAGATTGACACCATAGGAGAAGCCATATGCTTTTGATTTTCGTTTTTGTTGGGTGGTGTACCAATATGTTGTGAGAAGTATAGTGGAATAAGTAGTAGGGTTTATAAAGTGATTGGGCCGGTCTACTTTTTTTACTGAAAATGTTTATGAGGTTTAAAATAGGGGTAAGATTAAGTTAGAACGTTAATTAGTGGAGATAGATAGTGATGCATGGAAACGCCCACTAGAACATGTTTTACATTTTCGGAACGTATCGGAAATGTAAAGCCATACAACACGGCTAAAATACATCTCCACCACGTATCCTACCATGAGACGCAACTATCGGATAATTTTCAACTACAACCAAAATTCTACTTGCAATTGAATGATGTAATTGCAGACAAACACCAGCTTAGAATTTAATTAAAATTAGAAGAATGAATTTTCTATAAATTTAGGGCATCTACCTCAGTTTTCATCAACATTAGCCATCTATTCCATCTTTTGCAATTTCTGTGAAGTTCACAATCCCATCTGCATCTTTGTGAAGGCCGAGAGAGTACTGTGAAGTGTGAAGAGGTTTCTAATTACATTTATATTTGTTTTGGCAGAGCCAAGAGCAAATCACAATACCTTTCTTCTTTAGAGCCAAGAGAGACCCTCACAAACCCTCTCTTCTTCCACCCTTTCGAAGTAAGTTTAATATAATAAATGTCTCATGCCACACGTGTTGTCAATGTCTTGAATTTTCTATTTGCATTTAAAGGGAATTTTATTTAAGATGAATTTGCATTGCATTTCCTTTACATTTCCTTTGCATTTTCTTTATATTTACTTTGAAATTAAAATTAATTTTATGATATTTTTCTTTTAAATTTTACCTTTTTATTTTTATTTAGAATTTTAATTTTATAATCTCAGATAATATTCTTAATATTAATTTAAGTTTTAATTAGATTTTAGGGTTATTTAGAGATTAGTAATTAAATTAGAAATTATTTAAAATTATTCTCATAATGACAAGTTAATGGTTTATATTTTCTATTATTAATTCAGATTTTATTTTTCTTATTTTATAATTAGAATTAAGAATTATTGATGGGTTGCATATTAGCCAGTACATTTGTGAATATTTCCTCTTTATTTTGACCAAATATTGTGTTAATTGGTAGAATTTAACTTAATTTCTATATTTGGTGTAAATTGTAGGAGTTGTAAGTAAAAAGAGGCTAAAAGAGGCATTTTACCAGTAGATTTCTATCCAATTAAGCATGGACATGTCAGAATCCAGTTTGCAAGTTTGGAAAGTAGCTCCCTAATTCAAACAAGTCTTTTGCTGAGGTGGACATCACTTCTGTCTAGGTACAAGATTCTAATTGATATTTTATTTAGTTTTGTTTTTGGAGAATTTCCTTTTATATAGGGACTGGGTGTTATTTTAAAAGTCAAAAGCATAAAAAGAGGAGAGAAAAAGGAGATTAGATCTAGGTTTCTTTGGCTAGCCTTTTTTACTGTCCATTGTACAACATAGAAGAACTTTCATTCTCTCCCTCTCTCTCTCTCTCGTGAAAAACATTTTTTGTTTATTCTTCCTTTTGCTTTTTTGGATTTTCTTCATGAGGAGCAACTAAACTCCTTTTCTAGCCATAGGATAATAGAAGATTTGGTTCAACAACATCTGTGAGATCAAATCTATTTTAATTGTTTCTTTCTTTCATTGGTATTCCTATATTTCCTAATTTTATTGTTTATGATTATTGTATTATTTGAAGATTGAAGGCCCAATATTTGAATTAACCTAATAATCTACTTCCAATTAAACAATTAAATCCATAATTGTTTAACTACTTTAATGTTAGTGGTGACCAGCATAATTGGGTTTGTGTCAGGGAAATATATGATCTAATTTAAATAAACCCTCATAGCATGTTTGTTAATTAGAACTAGAATGCAATTAAGAGATTAAATCCTATGGTTGTACTTAGGGTTATTTCTTAATTAGAGAAGTAGTTAATGGTCGTAGCTTGACTATCAACAAAGTAACGAAAAGTTGGTTGTCAGAGCTTGTCGGCAACTATAACCAGTTTATCAATGGAAGTTCGAATTTATTCTTATATCAATGATCAGTTTCTTGAGCTATCTTTGAAATTACCCCTTTGACGAGAACTTTAATCGTCATTGATTTAGATTTAATTAATTTTTGTTTAATTTCATTTGTTTCTTATTTTCACTCTGTAGAAACCCTCCATTAATCTTTACTCTAAAAGAAACAAGGTCCACAAATCCCTACGGAGATGATCCTACTCACTACTATATACAAACCATATTTTTATTGAGTAGGTATTTATTACTGAACATATTCGACACTTGTCAATTTTTGGCGCCATTGTCGGGGATTTGGTGCTTGATTTATTTGTTTCTTTCTAAGTTTTTATTTTCTAGAATTTTTGCTAGTTTATGTTTTATTCTTTTCATACAAGTGAATTGATCTTTGATCCCGAGATTGATAAGACTACCCATAGACTAAATGTAACACCGACATAGCGGTGTCCGTACAAGTATACTGTTCATGAAATTAAATAAAATATTTCTCCGTTTATTTATAGAGAGAGAGAATTTTAAATTATATTGATTTTTGATTTTGAGGTATGTAATTTGAAATTTTTGGGATATTTAAAATATCCGTATTTCCGATTTGTAAAATAAAGTGAGTATAAAAAATATATATATATATATATAGATGATTTTTTTTTATTTATTTATTTTATTTATTCATTTATTTATTTATACATTTACTCACTTAATTATTTATAACTTTATAAAAAAAAAAAGAAATATAATAATAATAATAATTATTATTATATAAAAAAAAAAGAAAAAAAGAAAAAAAGAAAAAAAATTGAAATTTGGGCTTAGCCCTAATTTCCTTCACTTTTCTCTCTCTCTCTCTCTCCCCTTTCCTCTCTCTCCCGTGGCCATTCCTTCCCGCTCCGCCGCCTCCACCGCGGCGCTTCCTCTTCCGGCGCCACCGCCCACCTTCTCTCTCTATCTCTCTCCTTCTCTATCTCGGCTTCTCTTTCTCACCCGCGAGCCGCTCTCCCTCTCTCGCTCGCGATCTCTCTTCGGTCCTCCACAGCGCCGCCGCTGCAACCATCTCCCTCCGCCGTGACTTGGTCGCGGATTCCACCGGCGCAACCACCGCCACCCACCGGCGTCTCCCAGCTCGCAGGGCCCCCCCGACGCCACGGAAGCGACCGAAAGCCCTAGGTCGTGCCTTGTCCCGCAAGGTACGATCAAACCCTAACCCAAATTCTAGGGTTTCGATTTCTTGGAGATTTATACTAAAATTGCTGACTTGTGCTTCGAATTGGAAGCATTGTAGGTTTTGGACGAAATCGAATGTCGCACGGACGTTAGGGTTTTGGACCGCAGTGAACCCTAGGTGAGGGAAATTACAATCCTTTCGATATTTGAGTTATGTTATCGAAATTAGGATTGAAATTAGAATTGGAAACTATATGTATGCTTTGAAATAAATTAGATTAAAAGGAAATGTACTTTCCTGCAATTTCATATGAAATTATTTATGTTAAGTTTAGAATTTGATATAAATAGGGTTGCGTTGCATAATAGAAGGTGTTAGATAATGATAGAGGTTTGTTAGATTCGGTTGTATAGCTTTAGTTGAAAATTGATTTGAATATGCCTGAATGTGAGAATTAAGTTTAAAAATTTATGCGAAATATGTTGCTTAGTATGGAAGAAGCATATCAAAGGAAATGAGATCGAGTTGAATTGATTTGAATAGTTTCCTTCAGAGTTTAATTTGACATATGTATGAAAACAGTCAAAATTTGGGATTTTAGCCTAAGGATGGATATGTTGTTTTACATTATTGTTGATGTTGCATATAGATAAGTTAAATACAAACTCTATATTATGAAAATAGGTTTCAATACCTTTGAAATGACATATGGGTTGAAGAAATCGGATGAGAATCGAAAAGTGTATGATTTTTCAAAGATTTTTCAATTCGTAGGAAACTTATTTATTTTAAGCGTATTTCCAATTTTGATTGGTTTTAGGATTGAATCAGACTTGATTTTGATTTGATTAATTAGTTATAAATGGAATGAAAGTGATGAAATGAGAATCTAGAAAGGTGATTGTGTAAATGTTTGATTTAAGTCTTAAATGAGCACATATTGAGGGGAGAAACCCTAAGGAAACATGTACAGGAAAATGTAGAACTTTGAATATGACATTTGATGGGTTTTAATGTGATTTTGAGTGTTAAAATGTGGATTTGATGTACTTGTGTTTTTGGCATTTAAGTGTGGTGTGTTATTGGCTATGTATATGTGAAATTGAGGCCAAGAGTGTGAGGATTTATGCATGCTGAATTTTGGATAGAGGTTAGTGAGTATGTGGATGTAAAATTGTATTGATCGAATCCATTGGAGAGAATTGGAATGACTTTAGTAAGCAAGATGGAGGTTTATATGTGTATGTAATAAGGTATAGAAAGTGTATGCATATATATAGTGATATTGGTGTGTTAAAGTGATATGAAAATGTGCAATTGTAAAGAATGAGCAAAAGCATGTGTTTGTATTTATATGATAAATGTATATAATTGTATTGGTGTATTGAAGAGAAGAAGATGAAGAATTTTGAATAAAAGTGTGTTGGTGTATATGATGACTCTTATGTGCGGTGAGAGATTGGATTGGTGTGAGCTTTGTGTAGGATTGATTGAGTAATATCACTTGAGTCTTGTGGATATGTTGTAAGCATAACTTTCTCTACACAGCTCTGAATGACGTGAGGTTTTCTGCCTTAGACACTAGACATCCTTAGCTTTAAAAATGAAATAAGAAACCTCTTGAATTGTAAAGGTGTATTAGAAGTTATAGCCTATTTTCTATAACTGCGCAGGTTTGAAACTTGCTGATTATATACATGCGTAAGTGTTGGATGTCTTGATCGAGGGGAGCATAGTTTTGACACTTGTCGTGCATTGTAGGGAGTGATTGACCCTCCCGTATACAGTGAGTGGGTTTTATTTCAATGTTTTCATTTAATATGTAAACTCTGCTTTACAACAGTTTGATAAATGAGCATGATTTATCGTATGCTTAAAATGTTTTGACTGGCTTTGGAAATGATTTTTGTGAACCGATGGAGTGTCCAAAAATATGGTTGAATTATGAAAATATGCATCCATGTGGTTGAAATGTGAAATGTGCCATTTTATGCTATACGTTGCATTTGGTTTGTGAACCTGATTTTCGGCACATGTTTGATATGATATTGATATTGGCTTTGAGGGCCTGGATATGTATTGTTCCGTAGCTACGAAGGACACCGTGAGAGGCGCTTTGGTGGCGTCCGGATATGCCTAAGGCCTGGGGTATCCCACGAGTTGTCGAGATTATATTTACGACACGGTACTAGGCAGGTTGAACCCGAAAGGGGGAGGATTTGGATACTGACACTAAAGAAGGAGACTAGGAAATCTAAAGAAGTGCAGTCATCCACTACATCTCCAAGGCTGAGTTTGGCTATCGAATTGACAGACTCTTCTACTAGTGATTCTAAGAAAGAAGAAGATGCAATGGCCAACAACATAACATTAAAGGAACTTGCTGCTCCTGATTTGAACCAACAACTACTTTGCCTCACATTTCCTAACTTAGATGGAAATGCTACATTTGAACTTAAATTTGGTCTGATACATTTGTTACCCTCTTTTTATGGTCTTTCAGGTGAAGAGCCGTCCAAGCATTTGCAGGAATTTCATGTGGTCTGTTCAAGTATGAAACCTCTTGGTGTTATCGTGGAGCAAATCAAGATAAGGGCATTCCCTTTTTCTTGGAAGGATGCTCCGAAGGATTGGCTTCATTACCTAGCTCCAGGAAGCATTATAACGTGGAGTGGTATGAAGCAAAAATTTTTTTAAAAAATATTTTCCAATATCTAGAGTGTAAGTTTAAGGAAAGAAATATGTGGCATCAAGCAACACCAAAGAGAATCCCTCTATGAATATTGGAAAAGATTTAAAAAGTTTTGTACAAGCTGTCTACAACATCAGATAAGTGAACAACTCCTCATTCACTATTTCTATGAAGGTCCTCTCCCAACAAATAGGAATATCATTGACGTTGCAAGTGGAGGTGCACTGATTAACAAGACCCCTAGAGATGCAAGGGAACTAATTGCAAATATGGTAGAAAATTTATAGCAATTTGGTACTCACTATGATGAACCAATTCATCGAGTAAATGAGGTAAATGTTTCTTCTATTTAGCAACAATTATCTGATTTAACCTCTCTTGTTCGACAACTAGATATAGGGAATATGCAAAAAGTCAAGGCATGTACAATTTGCACAAACACAGGTTTACCCATAGATATGTGTCCAATGTTGTAGGATAATAGTATTGAACACTTAAATATGGCTGGTAACATATCTATGCGGCGTAGGCATTATGATCCCTACTCTAACACGTATAATCTAGGTTAAAGGGACATCCAAACCTTAGCTATAGAGGGAACATATATCAGAATTTTTTTTCTAAACATACACCAAGGATTTCAGTCATATTTCTAACCTAAACCTCAGCCTCCCTCTTCCAATTCAGGTAAGTCTTTAGAGGACATGCTCCGAATTTTGACGTCTAACACTATACAATTTCAATAGGAAACGAAGTCAAGCATACAAAATTTGGAAAATCAAATGAGCTAGATAGTAACAACACTTTGATAGGAAACAAGGTCAAGCATACAAAATTTGTGAAAATCAAATGAGTTAGATGGCAACAGCAATTAACCACTTAGAGTCTCAAGCTAAAGGAAGGCTGCCATCTCAACTTAAATTGAATCTAAAGAATGTCAATGCAATGACACTCAGAAGTGGCAAGGAGGTGGAGGGACCTAAATTGGTTATTCCAAGGGACAAAAGTGAAGGCCAAATTGAAAAAGAACTTGAAAAGGAAAGAAGAAGTGACGCAAAACCAAAGGTAATTCCTAACTCTGTGGTTCAAGTTAAAACTAACCCACCACCTTTTTCTAGCAGATTAGAGAAATCAAATAAGCAAGGCAAGGACAAAGAGATTTTGGAGATATTTCATAAGGTGGAGATAAATATTCCTTTGTTGGATGCTATCAAGCAAATACCAAAGTATTCAAAATTTTTGAAAGACTTATGCGTCAACAAAAAGAAATTGAGAGGAGATGAAAGAATTGTGGTGGGAGAAAATGTTTCAGTAATGTTACAAGGAAAGCTTCCACCCAAGTGTGGGGATCTAGGTATGTTCACCATCCTATGTAAAATTGGAAATACTAGAATCAAGAATGCAATATTAGATTTAGGGGCAACTATTAATGTGATGCCTAAGACAATGTATGATTTCTTAAATCTAAGACCTCTAAGAGAAACTAGGATCATTATTCAATTAGCAGATCGTACTAATGTATATCCTGGTGGGTTAATTGAAGATGTCTTAGTTCAAGTTGATGGATTAGTATTTCCTACTGATTTCTATGCTCTAGATATGGATGATGAAAACTCTCCGAATCCATCACTTGTTTTATTAGGTAGACCATTTTTTAGCATATCCCAAACCAAAATTGATGTTAACAAGGGTACCCTTACCATGTAATTCGATCGAGAGATTGTTTATTTCAACATTTTTGATAATATGAAGACCATTCTGAATCTAACTCTGTGTTTTCTATTAGTATAATTGATCCTATCGTATAGGAAAATTTTAAACTCAATGGCAGGGATGAGTTAGAAGTGGCTTTAACCAAACATCTTGAATTGGAAACAACTTATGATGTGTAGGTGCCTAATGTGGAATTAAAGTCTCTATCGGACCTTTTGAAACATGTTTGTCTAGGTGACAAAGAAACTCTTCCAGTCGAGTTTGAGCACAAGGCATTTGGGGCAATAAAGCAGTGTAATACAAACCTTGATGACGTGGGAATGCATAGGAAACTGCAGTTGCAAGAATTAGAGGAGATAAGGAGTAAAGCTTATAAAAATGCTATGATTTACAAAGAGAGGAGTAAGGCTTTTCATGACCAACAAATTTTGAGAAAAATATATGTAGTCGGCTAAAAAGTTCTCCTCTATCACTCAAAACTTAAGCTTTTTCTGGGTAAATTATGTTCTCATTGGATTGGCCTTTTTGTTGTTACTAATGTTTTTCATTATGGTGCAGTAAAAATCCAAAGCTTAAAAGCAAATAAGAAATTTGTTGTCAATGGATATTGTCTCAAGCCTTATTATGAGGGGTTTTATGTGGAAGAAGTAGAGTTGATACATCTTGAGGATCCTACTTAAAGAGATTGGATCATGTCTAGCCAAAGATGTAAAAGAATGACAATTATTGGGAGGCAACCCAATTGATTTTGAGTTTTTCATGCATTTTTGTTTTTATATTTGTCTTAGGATTTCTTGTTTTTATTACTTTTGTCTTTTGGTGTTGAAATAATTTTATTACATTTTTGGGCAGTGATAAACAGTACATGCTCGTGCTTAGTTGCAATTCAGTTCTCGTAATAGGGGCAAATTTACTAGTAGACTTGTAGCTGACAAGACGTGCCCACACCTTTGGTTCACATTGAAATTTGTCATTACTTGAAACTTGAATAGAGGGCTACACATACTTTAGGCATGCCCACGTAAGACTGAAGTATGCAATGAGTTAGTTTGACAGGGAAACCAAACATGATCTAAAGACTAGCACGTACACACGCGTTTGGGTCATGCTGAAGTGTGGGGAAATCAGGAGCAAACTGAAGATTAAGACCTGCCCACACCTTGACTTCCTCCAGTTTGATGGATTTGACCTTCCATTCACCTCCTTTTTGTTCAAGAAAGTTTTTTAGTCCCCTTTACTATTCTTTTGCTCTTTCTTTCTTACATTGGGGACAATGCAAGATTTAGGTGTAGGGGAGGGTTCTCATGCTTAAATTTTATGTCACTCAAAGCATATCCCTCAAAATATTTTCCAAACCTTTTGTTTTTAATGTCAATTTTTTTTGGAACTTTATACTCTTTTTATGTTTGTCCTAGAATAATTTTGAGTTGATACGCATTGTTGACTTAGGTTGGATAGCATAAAAGAGACAAGTGTGATTAGTTGTTTTTACAATAAAAATATTCAAGTGTCACATTGATCTTGATGATTGAATTGAATGATGATGTGCAAGATTTGATATAATTTAAACACTATTGTGAGTTTTTGAGCCTAAGAGCATTTCATTATCTCTGCTCTAATTTTCTTTCACGAGTATTTATCAAATATGGTGTGTTCATTCTAGAACTTGTTTAGTTATACATTTTGAGACTACATCTATGAGTTCATACATTAAAATGATGAGGGCACATAGAATTAACTATTTTTGGCTTTCTTACAAACCCACCTATCCTCAATTTTACCGTTAGTGAGCCTTGTTGAGCCTTAGCCCATCTTTTGATTTATAACCACAATTACTGCCTGGGACCCTTTTATTTAAACTTTCTCTTTGAACCTTATATCAAAGAAATGCTTTAATTCCATTGCATGAAGAGTTGACATGTTATTTCAAGGCAATGAATGGAAGCTAGTGGGTGTTGGAAAGGGAAGTTTGTTTTAAAGGTGTTTATGTTTGTTCTTTCAAAACAGCAAAAAAATAAAAATAAAAATAAAAACAAAAACAAAAACAAAAATAAAAACAAAACAAAATGAAACAAAAAACAAAAAAAAAAATGAAAAAAATCAAATGAAAAAAAAATTCTGCATCTTGTTAAAGTTACATGCATTTTTCATTCGCAATTCAAATGAAAAAAAAGGGTGGAATTATGCTGTGAAGTAACTTGGTGGATGTTTATTATTTATGATAATCAGCATGGAAATAAATGTGCTCGCTCTTGTTGGGTATAAAGGAAGTTGTTGGTAGGCCTTGGGATAGTGAATATGCATAAAGTGACAATTGAATTCATGCAGTGAATTTTTGGCATTATTTTTGATACATTTACACCTAAATTTCCCTTCAATTCTACCTTTACCTAAGCTCCATTACAACCTTGTAAAGACCCTTTGATTTTTGTTTAGGACTCATGTTATTAGTGGTGGAGATTTTATATATAAACAAGCATATGGTAATAACATATTATGTTTTGATTTGAGAGCTATTGATAAACTCCCTTAGACACTTTGTGCATAGAGTAAATCCTTATGAGAGTGTTGTATCTTGACGCATTGAATTTTGTTGAGATTGTTGAGATTGATGGGATACTTATATTTCTCTTAAGGTTTTAGTACTATGATCACTTACTTCTTGGATTGCTGTTTTATCTTGATTTTTACAATGTGTGCTGATTTCAGATTATTTGGGGGTTGAATTGAAAAGAAGGAGGACTGAAGAAGAGAATAGGCCCTGTGGTATTGACCTAATTCATGCTTGGGGACAAGCATAGTTTATATGCGGGGGAATTGATAAGGTCCATATTCACCAATACATTTGTGAACATTTCCTCTTTATTTTGACCAAATATTGTATTAATTGGTAGATTTTACTTAATTTCTGTATTTGGTGCAAATTGTAGGAATTGAAAGTAAAAAGAAGCTAAAAGAGGAAATTTACCTATAAACGTCTATCCAATTAAGTGTGGGCACATCAGAATCTAGTTTGCAAGTTTAGAAAGTAGCTCCCTCATTCAAACAATTCTTTGGCTGAGGTGGACGTCACTTCTGTCTAGATGCAAAATTCCAATTGATATTTTACTTAGTTTTGTTTTTGGAGAATTTCCTTTTATGTAGGGATTGGGTTTTATTTTAAAAGTCAAAAGCTTAAAAAAGTGGAGAGAAAAAGGAGATTAGATATAGGTTTCTTTGGCTAGCCTTTTCTACTCTCCAATGTATAACATAGAAGAACTCTCATTCTCTCTCCCTCTCTCTCTCTCGTGAAAAACATTTTTTGTTTATTCTTCTTTTTGCTTTTTAGGGTTTTCTTTATGAGGAGTAGATAAACTCCTTTTCTAGTCAGAGGATAACGGAAGATTTGGTTCAATAACATTTATGAGATCGAATCTATTTTAAATGTTTCTTTCTTTCATTGATATTTTTATATTTCCTGATTTTATTATTTATGATTATTGTGTTTTTTAAAATTAAGGGCCCGATATTTGAATTAACTTAATAATCTACTTCCAATTAAACAGTTAAATCCATAATCGTTTAAATTCTTTAATGTTAGTGGTGATTGGCATAATTGAGTTTGTGCTAGAAAAATATATGATCTAATTTAAATAAACCCTCGTAGCGTGTTTGTTGATTAAAATTATACTTTTCTAATTTTTAATGCAATTAAGAAATTAAATCTTATGGTTGTACCTAGGTTATTTCTTAATTAGAAAAGTAGTTAATGGTTGTATCTTGACTATCAACAACGTAAGAAAAAGTTGCTTGTCAGAGCTTATCGGTAACTCTAACCAGTTTATCAATAAAAGTTCAAATTTATCCTTGCATCAATGATCAGTTTCATGAACCATCTCTGAAGTTACACTTTTGACTGGAACTTTAATCGTCATTGATTTAGATTTAATTAATTTCTGTTTAATTTCATTTGTTTCTTATTTTCACTCTCTAGAAACCCTCCATTAATCTCTACTCTAAAAGAAATAAATTCTCCAAATTCCTGTAGAGACGATCTTGTTCACTATTATATACAAAACCATATTTTATTGAGTAAGTATTTGTTATTGAACAAATTTGACACCTGTCAATTATATTTATGGTTTTTATTTAAATTTGATTTATTATTTATTTAGTTTTTTAATGTCTTTTTATTAGATTTATTATAAACGAATTTTGTCAATATTTTTTTTTAAAAATTAATTTTTGAATTATAATATCTTTTTTTTTTTAATTTTTCTATCAGATTATAATTTATTTCATGGTATCTTCAAATTTTAATTTTAGTTCCTGTAGTAATAGTTTGCCTTCCTCAGTATTAAAAGATGAAGACAGTAGTCCTTTTTGGAAATATGTCACTAAAATTGAAAAAATAGGAGACAGCGGAGGTAATTGACGATGGTTGTGTAATTTTTGTAATAAAGAAAAACAAGGGACATACACAAGAATAGGGGCTCATCTTTTAAAAATTAGTGGAAAAGGGATTGGTGCTTGTAAAAAGGTGACACTTGAAAATATTTCAGACATAAAAAATCTTGAAGAAGAAGTTGCAAAAAACATTTCTCTCTTACAATCTAAATGAGTGCCTTTGCCCAATACATCTAGTGATTTGAGTCTTTTGGAGTTTTCAAAGAAGAGAGGAGTTGAAGATTCACCTATTGGCAAAGCTTTTGACATACGAACCTAAACAAAATTAGATATTGATATTGCTAGAATGTTCTATAATGGGGGTTTATCATTTAATTTTACTAAAAATCCATATTATGTGAGTGCTTTTACACTTGATGCTAATCATCCTTTAGGTGGCTATATGCCTCTAGGTTATAATAAATTGAGAACTACCCTTCTTCAGTAATAAAAAGCAAATGTAGAAAGATTATTGGAACCAATTAAACGTACATGGTTGGAGAAAGGTGTTAGCATTGTTAGCGATGGATGGACTAACCCCCAAAGAAAACCATTAATTAATTTTATGGTTGTGTCTGAAAATAGAGCAATGTTTCTCAAAGCTATGGATTGTTCAGGTGAAGTGAAAGATAAATATTTCATTACTGAATTGATGAGGAAGGCAATTGATGAAGTTGGTAATGAAAAAATAGTTCAAATAATTACCGATAATATTGTCAATTGCAAAGGTGTCAGAGAAATCATTGAAAGTATATTTCCACATATCTTTTGGACTCTTTCAGTTATGGACACTCATTTTACTTCAATTGTTGTGATACTTAAATGATTTTAACTTATAAGGCGTGCATTAGAAGTGATGGTAATGAGTGACCAATGGGCACAATATCAAGTTTATGATCGAGGGAAAATAAGATTTGTTCATAAGCTAGTGGTAGATGAAGATTGGTGGGAGAAAGTTGATTATATAATTACATTCACTGCACTCATTTATGATATGATTAGAATTTGTGATACAGATAAACCAAGCTTTTATTTAGTTTATGATATATGGGATTCTATGATTTAGAAAGTGAAGACAATTATTTATAAACACGAGCAAAAATCAACACATAAGTTCTCTTCTTTCTATCATGTGATTTATCAGATTCTTGTTGCTCGTTGGGCAGAGAATAAAACACCACTATATTGTTTAGCTCATTCATTGAATCCAAGATAATCGTTTAGTTAAATTTTTAATTTTTCTAATTCATTAACTATTTTTTTATCTTTATTATAGTGAATGATTTTCTCTAACATATTATTAATTTTCTTTTTCTTTTTTAAAGATTTTATGATGAAAAGTGGCTTCAAGAAAGAGAAAATAGAATGAATCCTCATATAGATGGAGAAGTCTCAATTGAATGAAATAAGTGCTTTAGAAGAATTTTTCCAAATGATGATGAATGTTTTAGTGTCTATAATGAATTTGCTGAACTTTCTCTAAAAAGTGGATCATTTGGAAATTCAGATTCAATGAATGAGCTGAACAATGGTGGCCATGTTATGGTTCAAAGGCACATTTGCTTCAAAATTTGGCTTTTAAATTGTTTGGACAACCTAGTTCCTCCTCTTGTTGTGAAAGAAATTGGAACACTTATTTTTTTTATTCATTCATTTGAAAGAGACAAATTAAGCCCAAAATGTGTAGAAGACTTAGTATTTGTTCATAATAATCTTCATCTTTTGTCAAGAGTTACATCTCAATATCATGATGAGAGGAAAAAATTGTGGGATATTGGAGGTGATCAATTTGGGACCATGGAAGATGTTGGTATTCTTGAAATTGCTAATCTAACATTGGATGAACTAGAATTGGAGTGCATTTTTTGAAAAGGATACAAATACTAATAGAGAGACCGAGAGTGATAATATGGAATTAATTAAGTAAATTACATTTGTTTTTAATTTATTTTTTGTCTAAGTATAAAATATATATATTTAGTTTAATGAATTATTTATTTATTTAATTTAATTTAAAATTTAATTTTTGATTTTATTTGACTTATAATTTTGATTATATATTTGATATTTTTATATTTTATTATAAAAGATATTATTTTATTATTTTTATAAAATAATTAATATTTATATAAAAATTTTATATTTTTAATATGTACGCGTTTCCTATATGTTTCCTTTTTCTATATTTTATAAAAAGCCATTTTCCCGTATCATTTTCATATCCGTTTCAATTTCCCGTTTCCATTTCCATGCAATATAGGGGATGGATTCATCCAATGTGCCATTAACAATTAATGACATGAGTTATGCGTGTGTTGTAAGATTATGTTGAAAGACTAATCATTGTAGTGGATGTTGTTGTGCAATTAATAATTATAATGGGATTGTCTGTTTATTATAATATTTTTTTTGGTATATAGAAAGAGATCTCTAAAGATAAAGGAATTGTATCAATTGAATTACAATTCATTTTATATTGTATGATGAGTTGTAACTCAATGGTACCATCCCCTTATCTTTAAAGATATCTTCCTATATACAAAAATTAATACTATAATAAAAAGATTATGTTGAAAAATTTATCAATTGTAGTTGTTGCAGTTGATGTGAAATTAATAATTATTGTTGGGGGTTGTTTATTTATTATAATATATATACGTATATATATTTTGTATAAAGGAAGCAATCTCTAAACATAAGTGTATGGTACCAATTAAGTTACAACTCATCTTACACCATACAATGAGTTATAACTTAATTAGTATCATCCCCTTATCTTTAGAAATCTCTTCCTATATACAATATATATATATATATATATATAATAAACAAACAATCCCCCAACAATAATTGCACATCTGATTAATTTTTCAAGATAATCTTTTTATTATAATAATCTTTTGTATATCGGAAGAGATCTCTAAAGATAAGGGGATGGTATCAATTGAATTACAACTTATCTTATACCAAACAATGACTTTGGACTTGAATTTAAGTGTGTGAATGAGATTGCACCTTTTTTTTTTTTTACTTTTCTACTTGTTTCTGACAATCTGATTAATCCAATTCAAGCAAATGTGGGATCCAATCAAGAGTTGACTCTTTCAACTCTTATTTTTTTATTTTTAAAACTTGAACATAAGATTTGATTAAACGAGTTTAATGCTCTGTCACTAAATTCACATATTGTTGGTGAACAAGTTTGTTTCCTTTGAAAAAAAAAATAAATGAGCTTGTTTCAATTAATTTTTTTTCCTTGCTTTTGGATTCAAATATTGATTTTTTTTTTTTTTTTTGGATACCAAAGATAGAAGGAACAAAGAATAAAAGGAAAACAAAGGAAACAAAAGAAGAAAACATCCTGAAACCCAGCCTAAGAGTCACATCTAGCCCTATTAACCCCTTTGCCCTTCCTCATGAACCTGGCTCCCTCCACATCCTCCCTGATCAAGTTTCATGTCTCAATTTGAGACTCTGATAGCATTGTTGTTTCCACACCTGCTTCCTGTCACATATAAGCCACCGTGTTTGCATAGTGGTTGGCTTCCCTATAGACGTGTCTCACTGTATTCACCTACACATCCCACAATATTATTTTATATTCCTCTACCAACACTCTTAAAGGGTGTTGGTTCACCACTCCTCTGTTTAACCTATTTACTATCTGTAAGGAATCTATCTTCGCTACAAATTTCTTTAGATTTCTGCCTCTGGCAATTCTATGGCCTTGTTTGAACCTCGAAATCTCCACCATGTCTGCTTTGGCTTTTCCAGTGTTGATCATGTATCCATAGACTCACTCTCCTATACTATCACGAAAAATGCCTTCCGCACTTGCTTTGATTTCTACTCTAGTTAAAATCTAAAAGTATGATTATAGTATTTAAGTAAAAAAATTTGATAAATTTAATAAAAAATATATAACAAGTTTTAAAAATTAGGGCAAAAATGTATACATGAATTGGACTTATTAAGTGTTCCCAAAGCCCTTTGTTAATCGGATTAGAAGCTTAAACCTCTAGTTAAAGAGCATGCGATGCATCGACTTGGACAACTAGATAAGTGTTGTTTAAGGTATTTTTTTTAATGGTTTGTGGTTTTTAATGTAACATGTTAATACCAAATCTTATCTCTCAAGTTTATGATTTTGCATTTATAATATTATCAATATTGATTTTATAATTATTTATTATTTTCTTTTATAACAACAAAAACCTCTCCTATAAAATCACAAATTGTACATACTAAGAAACCTGTGTTGGATTCATAATTTTCCAATACCATTATTAAGATTTGAATTCTCAATCTTATTTTTAAAAAAAAATGCATCTTTTGTGGATTACTTTGCATTTGATTGCTAAATTGGAGATTATTTTATGATTATAATTATTTTCCATGTAACATTTTAAAGTGGATTAGTTTCAAAGTTCTTCAATATGGTCAACATTTTTTGGGGCGGGAAAAGGCAAATATCCGCTTAGTGGCCAAAATAAGAGAGAAGATGACAATGAATGAGATGGCTGATCGGGTTGTCGAAGCCCTCAAATTAATACTGATTTCCCCCAATGCAAGAAACTGTAGCAATAGTGGTTACCAGGTCGAATTCCAAAGGAACTAATTAACTTAATCTCCTAAATGATGTTAAAAATAAAATTGGGGGGTTTTCAAATAAATTGCTAAAATAACAATTACCAAATAAAAGTTAATAACCTAAAAATAAGAAACAAATCAACAATGCAAATTCTAAAATTTAAGGAAAAGAATCGATTCACAAAACTCCGATCCAAGGGTTCATATATTCGATTGTCTCATTGATCATTGGTTAAAATATTATTCTTGCGATTCAAGCATTTAACCTTAGATCTATTAGGATAGCCGTAATAAATCATGCGTTTTCCTAATTTAATCGACCAAACCCAGCATCCAATCAAAACTTATCATTAACCGACTGGGCACGATAGCGTTCCATATCAATATAATAATAGCATCACGTTCTGTGAAAACAGTTAAACCAAAATATAAATAATTGGGATAGCCGCAATTACTCAATTTTGTTCCATTGATTCCCTAGGTCAATTGAATACCGGTAAAAGACCCATAACAAAATAACCTAGTTACTACTTGTACCATTCGTTCATGACAATTACGGATCACTGAATTCCTGGATAGCAATGGAAAAACTAATATTGAATTAAATTGTCAGATTAACCAATATTAGGTTTTCCTAAAATTAAATCAAGAATCAACGAATACTTGAATAAAAGCAAGAAATTAAATTTAGAACATAACCTCACAATGAAGAACAATCGATTAAAATTCCCCTTGAATCAGAAATAAAAATTAGCCACACATGGTGGTAAGTATCATCACAAGATAATCAAAATAAGAAAAAGAAAATATAAAAATAAAACCTAAATGGAGAATGATCCCTTTTGCTGTAGCCGTATGTGGTGAATGAGTGGCTTTTTCTCCTAAAGAATGCCTCCTGTGAATGCAGCCTTGTGTGAATAAATAGTGGTGAGGAGGCAGCCCTGCCTTGTAGAATTTTGGAAAGAATATATATTGACTTGTTGCCCCTTTTTGCCCTACTTCTAATTTAACTAAGACTCTCCAAAATTTAGGAGATTACAAAAGTTCACTCCTACTAAAAAAAACAGATTTTACTAAAAATAAAAATACTACTAAAATGCTGAATTAAAATTCAATCTCCTCTTCTTCAAAGCCCAATAAAAAAAAATATCTTGACTCAATTAGCTCCAAAACTGCTTCATTAAATCCAATGTGCTCCAAATCTTCAAATTCAACCTCCTAAAAATAAAATTCAATAAAAACAATCATTAGGGCATTAAACAATCAAATTCAAACCATGATAACAAAAAATAAATTCAATAAATTACATGTTATCAAATTCCCCCACACCAAACCAATGCTTGTCCTCAAGCATTCTCTATCCCAAAATCAATCAACCATTCTCCTCTTCACTCCTTCCCCTTCTTCATTTCATCATCCAACAACCTCAAGCAGCACACATTGAAACATTTAAATCAGAACCACAATTCAGAGAGCAAGTAATCATAGTTGTATAACTTTAAAAGAAAATATATAGGCATCCCAATAGACTCAACAATATCATCAGAATTCAATGCAACAAGATCCATTACCCTCACAAGGAAATCTCTCTATGCTCTCAAATGTTTAAAGGGATTTTATCGATAACTCTCAAAATCAATGCATAGTATGCTATTACCATAAGCTTGCTTATTAATCAAATCTCCACCACTGAATATATGAATTCAAAACAAAAATCCGGGGGTCTTTAAAAGGGTTGTAATGTGGCTTAGGTATGGGTATGAAAAAGGTAAAAATGATGTGTAATGTATACCAAAGAAGCATGTCAAAAATTTCAAAATATTCCTACTATCAACTCATCCCATAACATGAAGTACAATCAACCCAAGAAAAATGATTCAATCAAGACCTTATCATTCATCGATCATATTTCTGAATACTTTTCTCTTCTCTCTCCCTTTTCTTTTCTTTTTTTTTTTTTTTTTTAGAGAGAGATCAATCAAATCTCAAGGAAGACATGTAGTGTATATACAAATCTCGTAAATCAAATGAACAAATTTCTAAAAATACTTCCCAACATAAAATTATCTCATTTCCTTTGCAAATTCCCAACCATTCGAATCCTAACACACGCCTCTTTGATATAAGGGCCAAAAAGAAGGTTAACATAAAAAGAAGGTTGTGTGTCAATTTGTGAGGTTACAATCAAAGAAAAAGGGATAAAGGCTCAATTTGGTTCACTAGGGAATAAGTATGCACGGGAATGTCTTTTTTTTAATATAGATAAAGTGTGTAAACCTAATTACCCCCATCATATTAATGCATGAATTCATGAATGTGATCTTGAAAAGCATTGCAAAGCAAGTTCTAGAATAAACACACTATGATTAATACACACTCATGGAAAAAATTAGAGCAAAAATGATTATATGCTCTCAAGGCTCAAATGCTCATAAGAGTGTGTAATATTGTATCGAATCTTGCACATTTGTATCTAATTCAATCGTCACAGTCAATAGGATGCTTAAAACAAATTTTATCCAAAATACAACTAATCACACTTGTCTCTTTTATGGATTCCAACTCAAATCAACAATGAATGCTAACTCAAAGATCATTTTCAGATGAAAATCAAAAGAGTGTGGAGTTGGAAGGAAAATAGAAAGATGACATGGATTCATGAATTCCTCCCCCACACCTAAATGCTGCATTGTCCTCAATGAAGCAAAAAAAAAAATAATATGTCTAGGCACAATGCAAAAGGAAGTTACCACTAACACTATCCTAGCCCAAAAACTAGAAACAGAAAATGAAAATTCGTCGTACTAAAAGAGATATACCAACTAAAAAACTAACTCAAAAATGAAGACAATGAAATGAAATGCTAAAATTGAAGACAATGAAGAAGGGAGAGAGAGAACTCCCCCAAGGTGGTGACGGGAATGGGAGCTCTTGGTTAGCGGATGGTTGCTCGGTAGGTGCAATTGGGGACTCTTCCGGTTCTATTGGTAGTTCTGCAGTCGGCTCGTTGGCATTGGATGAAGTTGTAGAACACCGAGGAAGCATCACCCGCGGTTGGAGGGGAGGACTAAAGGTTGATCGAAGGAGGCGATTTCAGAGAGTTATTAAGAGAATCGAGAGAGAGAACAGAATTGGAATGTGTTGTGAATATTCTCTCTTCTCCCATTCGACCCCCTCTTTTTTTGGTTTTTTTGGTTTTTTTTGGTTTTTTTTTGGTACCCAATACCGCGTGATCATCTCCTAAGAGAAGGAGTGCTTCTGCCCATTTTTTGGATTAAGCCTTCAGCAAACCGCATGATCATCTGGTATGAGAATGACTGCTTCCGTCCGAAATCTGAATATCACTCCATTTGTGACTTGACTTGAGAAAATTGCTGGACACAAGTAAAAATTAAAAGGGGAGATAAATAACATAATAAAACACCCAAAAATAAATAAATAAAATTACTAGAAAATTAAATCAAACTCTTAAAAAAAATTTGGGTTGCCTCCCAACAAGCGCAATTATTTTAACGTCGTTATGCTCGACGATCTTCATGATTGATTCAGCCAGAAGAATAATTTGGAGACTGCAATGTAATGTCCAACATTGAAGAGATCTCCATGTCATCGTGAAATATCTTCAACCTATGCCCGTTCGCTTTGAAAACCTTATTTGTGTCAAGGCTTTTGATTTCCACTGCACCATGAGAAAACACATTAGTGACAACAAATGGACCAATCCAACGAGAACGCAACTTACCTGGCATGAGTTTGAGTCGAGAATTATATAGAAGCACTTTTTGCCCAATCGCAAATTGTTTCTTTAAGATCATACTATCGTGAAATAGTTTGGTTTTCTCTTTATAAATCCTCGAGTTCTCATAGGCTTCCAATCTCAACTCTTCAAGTTCTTGTAGTTGTAATTTTCTTAACTCACCGGCTTCATCCATCTTCATATTGCAACGTTTGATTGCCCAATATGCCTTATGCTCAATTTCCACCGGTAAATGACAGGATTTTCCAAAAACTAACCTATAAGGAGACATCCCTATTGGCGTTTTGAAAGCTGTTCGGTAAGCCCATAGTGTATCATCTAGACGTAAACTCCAATCCTTTCGTCCCGGGTTGACCGTCTTCTCTAAAATGGATTTAACTTCACGGTTAGAAACTTCGGCTTGTCCATTTGTCTGAGGATGGTATGTCGTAGCCATCCGGTGATGTACCCCATATTTCTTCATTAATGCTTCGATTGCTCGATTACAAAAATGACTCCCTTGATCACTTATGATGGCTCTAGGGATCCCAAACCTGCTGAAAATATTAGTCTTGATAAAACCTACAACAGACTTAGAATCGTCAGTCCTTGTGGCCTTTGCTTCCACCCATTTTGATACATAATCAACGGCCAAAAGAATGTAAGCATAACCACAAGACGAAGGGAATGGACCCATAAAATCAATACCCCATATATCAAATATTTCACAAACAAGAATGGGAGTTTGGGGCATCTCATTCCTATGAGACAAAGTTCCTCAATTTTTACAAAAGAAATAAGCATCCTTAAACAAGGTCTCCCAATATAACCCACTATCTAAAACCTTCCTTGCAGTTCTCCTTGGTCCAAAATGTCCCCCACAAGCATAACTATGACAAAATGCTAAAATGGATCTATGTTCATTCTCTGGGACACATCTCCTAATTATTTGATCAGAACAAAATTTTCATAAATAAGGCTCATCCCACACATAATATTTTGCCTCATATCGAATTTTATCCTTCCTTGACTTACTAAGATCATTAGGCAAGATGTATGTAACCAAATAATTCACAATATCTGCATACCAGGGGGTAATACCTTTCAAGTGAAATAATTGTTCATCTGGAAAAATTTCAGAAATTGGTAGAGGATCTTATTCCTTTACTAACCTGCTTAGATGATCAGCTACCGAATTTTCAGCTCCACTTCGATTTGCAATAAGAGAATCCACCGTATCAACCTGGGTTTTGACTCCTTCTTCACCAAAAGATACTTCAAAGCTGCATGATCAGAATACACAACTACCTTAGAACCAAGTAAATAAGATCTGAATTTATCTAAAGCAAAAACAATGGCTAAGAGCTCATTTTCAGTGGTAGTGTAGTTGCATTGAGCAGCATTCAATGTCCTTGAAGCGTAGTAAATGACGTGACTCTTCTTATCGATCCGCTGGCCAAGAACCACTCCCACAGCAAAATTGCTTGCATCACACATGATCTCAAAAGGTAAATTCCAATCAGGTGGTTGAATGATTGGTGCAATAGTTAACAGGTTTTTAAGCTTGTCGAAGGCATCCTTGCATTTTATCCCAAAATCGAACGGTACATCTTTCTGCAGCAACTTGGATAATGACAATGCAATTTTTGAAAAATCCTGAATAAACCTGCGATAAAAACCTGCATGTCCAAGAAAAGCACGAATTTCCCTAACATTTGTAGGGTAAGGTAAGCTCTTAATCAAGTCAACCTTCGCCTTATCTACTTCAATACCTCTAGAAGAAATCACATGTCCTAGCACTATGCCTTCCTTCACCATGAAATGACATTTTTCATAATTCAAAACCAAGTTCGTTTCCAAGCACCTTTTCAGAATTTTGATCAAATGCCCTAAACAACTATCAAACGAGTCACCATAAACCGTGAAATCATCCATAAAGACCTCAATGCAATTCTCAATATATTCAGAAAAAATGCTCAACATACACCGTTGAAATGTACCTGGGGCATTGCATAGACCGAAAGGCATCCTTCTATAAGCAAACGTCCCAAATGGACATGTGAATGTAGTCTTCTCTTGATCTTCTTGTGCAATAACGATTTGATAATAACCTGAAAAACCATCAAGAAAACAAAAGAATGATTTTCCTGCTAATCTTTCTCACATTTGATCAATAAAGGGTAAAGGGAAGTGATCCTTTCTAGTGGCTAAGTTGAGCTTCCTAAAATCAATGACCATTCGCCAACCATTTTGTACTCGCATGGGTACCAACTCATTGTCTTGATTTCTTACCACCGTAATCCCTGTTTTCTTTGGTACCACATGGATTGGACTCACCCACTTGCTGTCAGAAATTGGATAAATTATGCCTTCATCTAAAAGCTTGAGAATTTCCTTCATCACCACTTCCTTCATGATTGGATTCAGCTTTCTTTGTGATTCCCTTACTGGTTTAGTGTCCTCTTCCAAAAGGATTCGATGCATGCAAATTGAGGGACTAATACCCTTTATATCGGCTAAGGTCCAACCGATTGCTGTCTTGTGCTCTTTTAGAACTTGTAGAAGCCGATTTTCCTGCTCTTCCGTCAACTCTCTTGCTATGATAACGGGTAAGGTCTCTCTATCACCTAAGTACACATACTTAAGATGATCCGGCAAGGTCTTCAATTCCAATGTTGGAGCCTGCAAAACAGAAGGTAACATTTTCTTATGAGAAATAGGAAGTATGGTACTCGAATTCAAAGACCTTGGTTGTTGTTCCAATATTGACTCTGAATTTTCACAAGTCTCGACCGTCTCTTCCTTGGTATTGAATTGAATGTCCAATGCACGATTTGTGTCATTTTCTTCTTCAAAAAATTCCTGCACAATCGAATCAATGACATTAGCAGAACAAATCGAATGACATTCATTCGGGTACCTCATTGCTTCAAAAATATTGAATTTGACAATCTCGCCGTCAAACTCTACGGAGAGTGTACCCTCATCCACGTCAATCTTTGTTTTCGCCGTTCTCATGAACGGTCTTCCCAATAGTAGCGGTGCTGAATTTGTAATGGTATCTTCGTCCATTTTTAAAATGTAAAAGTCTACTGAAAAAATTAACTCGTTAACCTGCACCAAAACATCTTCAACAACTCCTTCCGGATACACAACAGAACGGTCAGCCAATTGAATAATCACTTTAGTTTCCTTTAAAGGACCTAGATTTAGAGCAATGTAGATAGAATATAGCATGACATTGATTGATGCTCCTAAATCTAGCATAGCACGTTCAAATTTTCTCAAACCAATAACACAGGGTAAAGTGAACATACCTGGATCCGAACATTTCTCGGGTAGGGATCTCTTGATGACAGCAGACACATTCTCCCCCACCCTTATTTTCTCATCACCTCTCATCTTCCTCTTGTTTGTGCATAGTTCCTTCAAAAACTTTGCATATTTGGGTATTTGCTTGATGGCGTCCAACAAAGGTATGTTTATTTCTACCTTTTTGAAAGTTTCCCAAACCTCCTTTTCATAGTCTTCCTTCCTGGATCTTTCAAACCTGCTTGGAAAAGGTGGTTCAACATTGTTAGAACTCGTATGCAAAAGAGAATCGGAATTTACCTTGATTGGATTTTCATTGGCTACTTCGGCTTTTTCCTCTTCGTCTTTCTTCTCATTCCTCTTTTTGGGTGATGGCGGTTTGGATTGCACTTCTTTTCCACTCCTTAACACCATTGCACTAGCATTTTCCTTAGGGTTTACTACCGTTTGTGAAGGTAATTTCCCTGAATTTCGAGCCTCCAAATTGCTAATTGAAGTGGCCAGCTGTGTGATTTGATTTCCCAAGTCTTGAATACTAGCTCTCGTTTCCTGTTGAAATTGTTGGGTGTTAGTCGCGAGAGCTTTCACAATATCTTCTAGGGACATACCTGAATTAGATGATTGTGTCGGTGCTTGTGTTTGCCTATTGAATTGCTGAGGAGGGTATCTTGTCTGTCCTCCTTGATTCCCGTAACTCAGGTTTGGATGATCTCTCTAACCGGGATTATAATGAGTAGAATAGGGATCGTACTTCCTTTGAGGTTGGCCAGGAAATCCTCCTACGGCATTTGCTTGATGAGTAGAATCTTCTTGCAGAGATGGACACATATCCGTAGGATGTCCAGGTATCGAGCATATGCCACAGACTTTGGTTGCATGTATTTGTCCTACAGCCATCTGACGAACCAAAGCAGTCAATTCAGAAATTTGATTTTCAAGGTGAGAATAACTTACCTCATCGACATGTTTCGTAACTCCATCCGTTCTCAACCCAAATTGTTGAGAATTTTTTGCTATATTTGTGATCAATTGTCTGGCTTCTTCAGGTGTTTTTTTTACCAAGGCTCCTCCGCTGGCCGCATCTACCATACTCCTATCCATGGGTAGAAGTCTTTCATAGAAATATTGTATCAAGAGTTGTTCCGGTATTTGATGATGTGGACAGCTAGCGCAGAGTTGTTTAAATCTCTCGAAGTACTCATACAGCGTCTCTCTGCTAATCTGTCTGATCCCACATATCTCCTTTCGAATGTTGGCAGCCCTAGATGCAGGGAAAAATTTTTCCAAAAATAATCTCTGCATCCCATTCCATGTATTGATCGAACCCGGAGGTAAATAGTATAACCAGTCTTTTGCCTTTTCTTTTAGGGAAAAGGGAAAGGCTCTCAGCTTAATCTGTTCCTCGGTCACACCTTGGGGTTTCATACTCGAACAAACAACGTGGAATTCCTTCAAATGTTTATGTGGGTCCTCACCTGGAAGACCACAAAAAATAGGAAGTAAGTGAATCAAACCAGATTTAAGTTCGAAAGCTACCTCAAGATTTGGGTATTCGATACACAATGGTTGTTGATTCAGATTGGGAGCAGCCAATTCTTTCAAGGTTTTCTCACGATCGGCCATTTTTTTCGTCTTCTTCTTCAAAAATAGACTTGTCACAAATTGTTAAATCAATGTTAAAATTTTGTCTTTGACGCAACTTACCTTTTCTCTGTCTGGCCTCCTTTCTCAATCGGCGAGCAGTTTTCTCAATTTCAGGAATATATTCTAATTCACCTCCTTGAGAAGAACGGGTCATAAAATAAAAGAGGTCAGCAAAACAAATAATAAAACACAACTAAGAAATTAAAATAGTTCCCCGGCAACGGCGCCAAAATTTGGTCGGGTTGTCGAAGCCCTCAAATCAATACTGATTTCCCCCAATGCAACAAACTGTAGCAATAGTGGTTATCAGGTCGAATCCCAAAGGAACTAATTAACTTAATCTCCTAATTGATGTTAAAAATAAAATTGGGGGGTTTTCAAATAAATTGCTAAAATAACAATTACCAAATAAAAGTTAATAACCTAAAAATAAGAAACAAATCAACAATGCAAATTCTAAAATTTAAGGAAAAGAATCAATTCACAAAACTTCGATCCAAGGGTTCATATATTCGATTGTCTCATTGATCATTGGTTAAAATATTATTCTTGCGATTCAAGCATTTAACCTTAGATCTATTAGGATAGCCGTAATAAATCATGCGTTTTCCTAATTTAATCGACCAAACCCAGCATCCAATCGAAACTTATCATTAACCGACTAGGCACGATAGCGTTCCATATCAATATAATAATAGCATTACGTTCTGTGAAAACAGTTAAACCAAAATATAAATAATTGGGATAGCCGCAATTACTTAATTTTGTTCCATTGATTCCTTAGGTCAATTGAATACCGGTAAAAGACCCATAACAAAATAACCTAGTTACTACTTGTACCATTCGTTCATGACAATTACGGATCACTGAATTCCTGGATAGCAATGGAAAAACTAATATTGAATTAAATTGTCAGATTAACCAATATAAGGTTTCCCTAAAATTAAATCAAGAATCAACGAATACTTGAATAAAAGCAAGAAATTAAATTTAGAACATAACCTCACAATGAAGAACAATCGATTAAAATTCCCCTTGAATCAGAAATAAAAATTAGCCACACATGGTGGTAAGTATCATCACAAGATAATCAAAATAAGAAAAAGAAAATATAAAAATAAAACCTAAATGGAGAATGATCCCTTTTGCTGTAGCCGTATGTGGTGAATGAGTGGCTTTTTCTCCTAAAGAATGTCTCTTGTGAATGCAGCCTTGTGTGAATAAATAGTGGTGAGGAGGCAGCCCTGCCTTGTAGAATTTTGGAAAGAATATATATTGACTTGTTGCCCCTTTTTGCCCTACTTCTAATTTAACTAAGACTCTCCAAAATTTAGGAGATTACAAAAGTTCACTCCTACTAAAAAAAACAGATTTTACTAAAAATAAAAATACTACTAAAATGCTGAATTAAAATTCAATCTCCTCTTCTTCAAAGCCCAATAAAAAAAATATCTTGACTCAATTAGCTCCAAAACTGCTTCATTAAATCCAATGTGCTCCAAATCTTCAAATTCAACCTCCTAAAAATAAAATTCAATAAAAACAATCATTAGGGCATTAAACAATCAAATTCAAACCATGATAACAAAAAATAAATTCAATAAATTGCATGTTATCAATGGCTGGTGGGAAAGGAAGAGGAGAGAGGAGCAAGTGAGAAAGAGAGGGCATAAGGTAGATTGCATAGACATAACTTTGTTATTACCATAACAAATAGAAGGATAAGTTTTCGCATAATGCCAAGTTGAGAGGACGATATTGCAAATACATATAAATATAAATAATATTTTGAGAACCAGTTTCGACATTTGTCAAAACTTAAAGGATAATTTTGTAACTTTATTTTTATTTTACGGTGCATTCACATAAAGTGGATTAATTTCAAAATTTTTAATCTAGTTGATTTTTTTTTTGGGAGCGGAATAAGGTATTTATGTGTCTGATGGTCAAACTAAGTAGGGTGAATGATTTTCTACATCGGGAGAGCTCCCTTTATAGAGGGTCTGACAATAGTGCGAACCAAATTAATTGAAAAATAATTCTGAATATCGATTGATCAAGTATTACGTGAACCATATAGTCTTGATGGAGGACGTAGATATGGATGTCTCGTACAATAATTTATAAAGCCTCTCAATAACTTCATTGAAGACTTACAGAGTTCTTCAAATAGAGCAATCTCGAAAACAACTTCTTGTGGAATAGTTGGTAAACTCTTGATTGAAGTAATGCACATTATGCCATGTTGGAGGGCCATGTCTATGTAGTCTTCAGCATCATCATACTTAGTTCCTTGTATCCCCCTTTTTGCCTCTTGCATTTCACCCTATGTAGCATTGAAGTTCCCAGTGCAATTTTTGTATCTTTGTCAAGAGGATTTATCAATGGCCTCAAAAGCCAACTGGGTGAGATTGTAAGCCAAGTTGGTTGAATAGTTGTTCACATAGTCCAAAAGAATCACAGCAATATCACCTAGTGTGCGTGCTTGTTGAGATCTTGAATCAGAGTCCAAGCACTGCTTTCATGTTGCAGGCGCATCAGCATTGTGACATGCCTTTTATATCAGCCCATCATTTACTTAAACAAGAAAATCGTTCTATTGTTGAGCTGTGAGAACAACAAGAACAAGAATCAGGCTAGAGATTACATCATAGGAGAAGCCACATGTGGAGTTTTAAAAAAAAACCAACAATCATATTTTTTATACCAAAATTCCAAAATCTAAGTTGTATTAAAATCACTTACCTTTTTCTGATAATTGGGTATTCTAGTTCTAGAAGATGTCATATAAATTAAATCACCTTTTGTTGTTTACAATCCAAATACCATGGTGGATGAATGATCAATCTTCTTCAAAACCCTACACAATTTATCATTCTCTCTCTCTCTTCAAGAATACTTCATACACCCTCCTTTTTTCTTTTATTCACAATAAAACCCACAAAAAAAGGGATAAGAAATTGGTTCCCAATGAGAGAGTTGAGAGAGAGAGAGAGGGAATTCTATGATATGTGAATTCTAGAACACAAATTCAAACAAGTATGCCCTAGTTGAGATTGTGTATAGAGATGAGTTCAAGTATCATTCCTACGACCTAATCTAAGTTGGACAGAACGAATCAAAGTTGTGAAGATATTAGAAACTACTAAAAACAAGATCTTAAATGCGAGACCCTAATATAATAGAAATCATAATATGATGAAAACCCTAAGATATCGATTTCATCTATTTTTAACTTCTTACACTATTAAATCTTTTCAATCTATAAGTTCATTGGCTATCAAGTTATTGATGTTGAAGGCAGATTTCTCAAAATTGGATTCACACAATAGTTATACAATGAATCCCTAATTCGACTAACCAAAACTCAATGGTCATGTAATTTTGATTAATCAGATTACATTAAATTCTATGAAAATTTGAAATTCAAGGTTTCCCCTAAATTTCCACATAAAAAATTAATTCAATGGTCATACTCATAATCTCATATAGATTTTATTATTTGGACTAATCTCATACAATTATATTGATCATACATACATTCAATCTCAAATCATCATGACGTCAGGCCTTATAACATTTAAAGCATTAAGATCAACAATAATATCTCATCAAATAATAATCATGTCAATAAAACTCAAGGGAAAGAAATAAATCAAATCATATAATTAATTAAAAAGATAGTATTCATTGAATTTTAGGAACAAGAAAATTAGCTAGACATTAAAAAGAAAATAAAAGAAAGCATTACAACTCTTTTTTGCATGAGTATGGATGTAGAAGACGTGAGGAAGAGGCTATTAGAGCTTGTAAAGTGATAGAAAAGAGGGTGGAGTCATGAGTGAATGATGGAAGGTGAAAATATTGAGTGGGAGGCATGCCTAGAGCTGTTGTATTTATAGGACTAAAGAAAACCTAAGAGAATTAGGAAACTTGGGCTTTTTGGAAATTTGGTTTTTGTCTTTGAATTGGAAATTTCTTATTATTGTGTGATAAGAATCATTAGCCTTCCCAAAAAGTTGAAAACGTCCTCTGTCTTTAATTAGGAGGCTTCTGAAATTTTTAGTAAGTGAATTCTGCCAACATCTTCCCAATATGCACTTAGTAGTTTCCTTGTTCAGTATGGATTTCTTTTCAGCACTGCAACAACTTTGGACTAATTTTTGGATATGCTTCTATCTGAATTAACTTTTGAGCTCTGTAGGGCTCAAAGTCTTCTTTCCAATCCAACAAGAATCACCTCAATCGGATATTAGAATAGAAAGTTATGCCCAAAATATTGACTAATACTTATCCGGTCCAAAAATTAGAAAGTAAGCTCCATGTTTCCTAAATTGTTAACCACAAAATAAATCAATGTAAAATCATAAAATATGCTTTAAAATAGTCCTAAAATTCATAAAGAAATGCTAAAAAGATATAATTCAAGTGTATAAAAATATTGTTATCAAATAACTCCACATTTGAATATTTGCTTGTCCTTAAGCAAAAACAATTTTCTCTAAAACTAATTCAAATTTTCCATGTCTCTAACCATGCATGTGACAAGGTCAAATCGGAATTACATTCAAGACAATCAACACTTCGTAGCATTTAGTACTAGAGAAGCCATTACATCTCCTATAGTATCCTCGAAATCAGGAACAATGCAAGATTCAAACACCCTTTGTCACACCCCAACACTGCCCCCTCGCCGAGGCTTTATTGGTGACGGACTACTTGACTCATGCCAAGGCTCACTCACTAACTTGTTTAATAGAAATCATGCTTAAATAATAGATATTCTTTATTTTAATTATAATAAATATTATAAAGATTTTCGATACATGATAAAGCAGCAGAACTTCTACACTAGAGAGGTTATTCACAATATATCTATCTCTGTCGGCTCATCAAATTCTCCTTGACTTCCATTCTTGAAGGGTCGAAAATAATTTTTGGTGTGAGCTTGACAGCCCAGTGAGTCTGTGCATGCATGTGTGAAAAACTTTTCATTATAAAATTGTACTAAAATGATTTCATTGTAAAATCTTTTGAAAAAGCCTTTAATATATGAACAACATGTACGAAATAATATTAATAGAACACATAACAATACAATACAAGTGACAATTTACTTTTGTCTTATCACTCCATGAGAACAGTCTCCTTATCCCTCTCACGAGATCCATTTTCAGAAAAGTCTATCACTCTCCACCGCATTAAGTGGACAAACCTCCTGCCCATATTAATGAAGTGCTACTGGTATGTATTTCGACGTTCGATATAGCCCTTGCTTGCTTAACGAATCTCCACACATGCCAGCTTGTAAAACAATTACAAATACATACATTGATATAGTAGTAAGAAATCATTGTAACAATAGTAAATCATGGTAGCAGTAGAAAATCATAGAAGTTATGTATAAAAATATATGAATACAAAGGACACTTACCTTAAAGAACTGTTTTGCGTTATCAAAGTTAATCTTTTCCCTCCCCATAGGAATTTCACATCCTTTCCGTAGAAACTTTCCATTAAATTATCTTTTCCTTCTCTTTCTTTCTCTTCCTTTCTCTCTCTCTTCCTTCCTTTCTTTCTCTCTCTTTTTATTTCTCTCTTTCTCTCTATCTTTCTTTCTCTTTTTCTTTTCCTTGGTGGATTTGGTTTGGGATGGAAAGGGGATGGGGTATTTATAGGTGTTAGAAGGTGACGGATTGTTGACATGTGTTAGGATATTTGTCTATCATGTAAGGCTCTTGTTCTTGATACAATATATGTGTCCTCCCATGTGTTAATTATAGAAGACACATATCCTTTATGCTTGACATTTTACGTTATTTTAGTTCATTTACTTAAGAATTATACATAAATAAGGAAATACTCCCCATTTGAATTCAATAAAAATAGTTTCAAAACATAATTCTTAAGAATAAAAAGTCAACTCTCCCTCCCAAGAACAAAACTCGAAACGGCCAACTTTGTTGGATTTTATTCGGAGGGCTAATAATTTAGAAAAGTTCTAAAAAAAATAGGTTTTCACCTAATTCAATCATAAGGAACAATTATCGGGACTTTTCTTTCCTATTTTCTAGACATTTCAGATCCTCTTTTTTGGGATACTTAGTCTCTAATGAGCTTGGTCAAACCTATGTTTTAATATTCCAAGTCTTCAATTTCATACCCAATTCATTTTTTTGGATAGCCTTATTAATTTTACAATTAATAATAAGTTATTTCTTACAATTAAATTGAGGTATGTGACATTCCTTCCCCCTTAAAAAAAATTTCACCTTTGAAATTTGTACTTGATTGCTGGAACAGAGTAGGACACTTTGACAGATCTCATCTTCAAATTCCCCTGTAGCATTTTCTATTCCATGGTTGTTCTTGAGTACTTTTATCAAATGTAATTCCTTTGATCTCAGTTTCATTATATTATATTCTAAAATCTTGACTGGTTTTTCATCATAAGTCAGATTTGACGAAGTTGGAATGGCGGATAATCTAGTACATGATCTGGATCGATTTGGGTACATGTAGAGCAATGACACCTGGAATATATCATGGATCCTAGATAAAGTTGATAGTAAGGTTAACCTATCCATAATCACTCATATTATATTATATCCTTCTTTGTCTTAAATCAAATTCTTTTGAAAAAATAGATACTTTAAGCTCTTATGATCTATAAATACCTCAAAATTATCCTATATAGATAATGTCTCTATTTTAGAGAATTTAATTGCCAACTCCAAATCATGAGTGAAATAATTTTGCTGGTAAAGCTTTAATTGCCTTGATACATATGCTATAACCTTTGCGTTTTGCATTAATACACATCCTAACCCTTTCTTTTTGATGTAATCTGTATAAACCACAAACCTATCTTTTCCTTCGGTAAAGTAAGTATTGGGACTGTAATTAATCTCTAAGAAAACTGTTCTTCGTATTTGTTGTCCTAAAACTTAATGTTCGCTTAAGTTCGCTTCAAATTTGAAGCAACTTTTGTAAAAATTTCCGATAATAACATGTTAATCCAAGAAAACTTTATTCTTTAATTACTATCCTTAGGGTTTTTCATGAAAAATGGATTCTTCCCCAGAAGATTAACGGAAATTCCATTCACAGAAATTTCGTAACCAAAAGTCACATTTGTTAAATTTGGCATGTAATCTATTTTCTAAGAATCTACAATGCAAATGCTTCTTATGCTCTCTTTCTAATTACCAATAAATCATCTATAAAATTTACTATGAAATTATCAATATACCGATAGAATACTATGTTCCATAAAGGCATGACCATAAATTCATAATGATCATATCGAGCTCTAGAGGCTATTTTGGAAATATCTCCTTTTATGATTCTCAGCTGATAATACTCTTGTCTTAGATCAAACTTAGTAAAGATTTTAGCACCTTGTAGCTGATCAAACAAATCATCTAAGGCAAGGATATTTATTCTTATTGTGACATTGTTCAATTATCAATAATCGACACACAATTGCAATGTATCTTTTTTTTTTATATAAATACACAAGAGCTCACCACGGTGATACACTTGGTCAAAATAATCTCTCTTTCAAGTAAATCTTGCGGTTGTTCCTTAAGTTCTTCTAATTCTAGAGGGGCCAATCTATATGGGGTCTTTGATATTGGTTCCACTCCTGTAACAAGATCTATACCGAATTCTATTTCCCTTTTTGGAGGTAAAGAGATTAACTCTTTGGTGAATATATCTAGGTTTTCTCTCACTATAGGGATATTCTCAATTTCTTCTTCTTGTTTTTTTTTTTAGTAGGCTGATTCATAAGATAAGTCAAATATCTAGTATATCCTTTATAAAAGAGTTTTCTAGAATGTTCTCCAGATATAATGATGTCAGAAAAGAGTTTACTATTTCCTTAGCTTGTCCTGAGACACAAAGTTTCCCTACCTTTGTTTTATAATCCATTTTTACATGATACTGAGATAACCAGTCTATCCCTAGTATAATGTCATAGTCTTAAATAGGTAAAACTATCAAATCTATCTGGAATTCTTTTTCAACAATCTTGACTTTATATGTTCTAATTACAAATTTAGTAGTCATATTACTTCCCATTATAGTACTTACCTTCAATATATATGGTAAGTTTTCAATCTTAACATCTATGACCTCTTTACCAAACTAAGAGCAATGAATGAATGCGTAAAACCAAGATCTAATAAGACATTAACTTTATGATTATAGAATCGTACCTTCTACCATATTAGATGCTTAAGGAATTTTCTCTCCTTCCATAGCAAAGACTCTACCTTGCATCTTGGATTTATTATTTGGATTGCTCTGTCTTTGGTCCTGAGGTAGGCTTCTTTTTCCTACTATTCTAGGACAATCTTTAATATAGTGATCATCACTTCTGCATTTTATATATTTTCCAGCTTTTAGCCAACAACTATTCTCATCATGTGCTGGCATTTGGCAATAATTGCAAAAGTATCTTTGTCCCACTTGCTTGCTAGGACTTGTTATACCTTTTTCTCAATTATGATTAACTTTACTTTGAGATGTTAAGCCATTTGAATTTTTTTTTTGGTATCTTCGTACTTTTTTGAAACCTTCCTTCCTGCCAATTTGATGAAGCCATTCTTTTGCTAAGTCCCACCTGTCATTTTTTTTTACTGTCTTATACTTGATAAGCTAACTCTATTGCCTTAGAATAAGTTTCTATGATAATAGGGGCTAAAACATCTTGAATTTCCTAATGTAACCCATTAATGAAACATTTAATTCTATTGTCTGCAGTTGTTACCAACGAAGGAGTGAATTTGGAGAGTTTTGTAAATCTGGTCATATATTGAGCTACTGACATATGATCTTGCTTGAGAACAAGAAATTCTTCTTCACGTTTCTCTCGTATGTGACATGGGTAATATTTTTCATTGAATTCCTTCAAGAAATTTTCCCAGCACGTGTGGTATTATTTTGCTCCCACTTATGTGAGATGGTTTGCCACCATTCTCTAACTATCCCAAAAAGTTGATATATAGTTAACCTAACCTTTTGCTCATCTGAATAATTTAGAACTGCAAAAATTCCTTCCATCTCTTCTAACCACAATTCAGTTTTTTCATCATATCTATACTCTCCATCAAACCTTAGGGGATGAAATTTCAAAAATCATTCTAAGACAATATCCTCAGTTTGTTCAGCATTTGGTGGCAAATCATGGGGAGACTGCTGGTTGGTTATGTTATTAGCTTGTTGTTCCATTATTTGAGATACTCTATCTAGAGTTGTAATTACTTGATCCAAGGAATTTGAAGCTTGATCTATTGGGTTATCTAGTTTCCGCCTTGTTCAACCATCTTTAAAGTAATAGATGTGAATCACTGGAGAATGTCAGAAAAAAAGTTATTCATACATTAGTGGTAGAACTCTTTTTAGATACAAACTCATCACAACTATATTATACTACAAAAGCATACTTTTAAATAATCCTTAAAGGTTAACTACATTTACTGAACTTTCATTAGATGCTCGTTCATTCCTTCATATTCTATTTTTAAAGTCTGACAAGTTTTTTGACAACCCTTGAATTATTCTTTTGTAATCTTCAATAACCATTCCATATCTCACCTTCTTATAATCCAATAATATACTTTTTCTAGTTAACTCATTAACTTCTTCTTCATATATGGCTCTTTCATTTTCTAGTGCCAAGTTTTCCTCAATCAATCAATCAACTTCTTCTACTACCTAGCTATAGCATTCTCCCAAAAATTTATTTCATTTCTTTAGCTTTTTTGAATGTATCCATTTCCTTTACATACTTTATTGTAACTTTCTCTTCTCTATGCCCATCAATGTATTTCTTCTTACTTCGAATAACTTTACAACCTCTAGTTCCTCTTTACTAAGGAACTTCATTATTTTCTCCAACAACTCCTTTTTTTAGTTCTTCAAAAAAAAAA